>OX424488.1:6327162-7674324 GCA_949152455.1 Lithophane leautieri
AATATGCACAACTTATAGAAAAGATATCTAAAACGACAATCAAATTAATAAGTATTAATAACAAATAGGTACCGTTAGACAAACTTCTTTGCTTACCAAATAAAACAACACTTTAAAAAAAAACACGAAAAAATTTAAGGTTATAATGATGAGGCAAATATCATAAAAATAAGTTTTTATGAAAAAAAATTAAAAGTAATGTGGAAAATATGTTATTTTTTACCTGAAAGTCTTGATTTTGTGCATGGCAGCGTGGTGCAGCCTAATAATTTTTTATTTAGTACGGGCAAAAACTGACAGCCTGTGGTGACATGACAGACTAGAATTTTTTGACGTTTCGAACATGAATAACGTGATCCCAGTAGGGGGTTACGGGGTGGTCAGGTTATTGAGATTTGCCTTAATTCCGGTTGAAGAGGTATAGATTTGCAATAGTATGGCTAAAATATTTTTAGTACTGAAAAGAAATAAAAATGTGTTTTTTTTTTGCAAAAGAATCTTATTTAGAACATTTAACGACTAAACTTAAAACATATATTTCAAGGCATCATTTAAGACACCTTTGAATTTCCAAGAAGTCTGTCAGCTAGTCAGAAAATTTAAGTTAGATGCCCATTCCAAAAAGTAGATTTCTATGGAAAAGAACGTGTAAGAAGCTCCTAACTCGAAACTAAATAATCTTAATCTATTGATACCAGCATTAAGACGAAAGTTTTAACAAATAATCCCTTCAAGACTGCGAAAGTGAGTGTGTTTGTTTTTTTGCTTGCTACGCTTTTAAGCTAAAATAGCTGAACAGATTTGGATGAAATTTGTACATGGGTAGGCCATGACTCGAATGGGTTTTAGTTTTTATTACTTTAATTTTTTTTTAATTATTTTTGGTTTATAATATACATATTTTTGAAATGTGCTCATTACCCCCCTTTCCTTTGATACCCAACATGGTACACACGGCTACACATCAAGCTATACATTTCCAGTATAAGCTGACCTCGCATTGTATAGGATTTCCGTACAATGCGAGGTCAGCTTATACTGGAAATGTATAGCTTGATGTGTAGCCGTGTGTACGATTAAACAATATTTTTTTTTTTAGTTCTTGACTTTATGACTTCTAGAGGGCGCCATTTTTGTGTTCCAATTTAATGTGACATCACATAGCCTATAACCAGCGGACAATCAAGACGCTTCTAACGATACCTCATTTGTCAAATTGTGATGAGTGGTTTAGAAGATAGGAGGGAACAGATTAACATATTTACCTACATACATACATACATACATACCAGTCAAAATCATAACCTTCCTGTTTTCTTCGCCGTAGTTGGGTAAAAAACGAGACAACAGAAACTCCCTAAAAATGACCAGCCTCAAAACAAAATCTCCCCATAATTCTTTGGTACAGATAATAATCACTGCGTCATTTTCAGCTACGTGTCTTGTATTGAAGTAAAGCCAATAGTAATCTATGAAGTAAAGTAAACATTAGGAAAATAATTACAAAGTTATTTACGTCATAAATTAGCCATGGTATTTATAATGGATGACCTTGTTAACAGAAGATGGTTTATATACCGATGATTCATTTACTTAATTAACACATGTACTAACAATGTTGTTTTTTTTATTTGCTTGTGTTTGCAGGACATGGTAACAACAGATTTATGGAATATGAATGTCATTTTCCGCCATTGTTTTCGTTTCGTTCTGCAGAGGCGAGTTGAGTACCGTTAAAATTATTGTTATTACCAAGAGCCAGCGTTGCTGCTAAAGAACTGGTTTTCGCATTTATTGTACTCGATCTTTTTAAGCCACAAAGAGAAGTTATGAATAGATACGTAAACTTAAAAAAAAATCTTCATTATTTTTATTTAGATAATGAACAGCGGATGAAGTGACTCATTTTTATCTAGATAATACCCTTTTGTAGATAATAAAGATAGTTAAATAGATAAATGTACACATGGGTACACATGAATAAAATTGAACTGTCTGTTTGTAATGTGAAAATAACAGCTTAACTTGCTTGCTCGCAATGCTTACGAAATTATCCGGTACCTACATAAAACAAAAAAACAATGTCTGTCTATCTGTCGGTCTATTTGTTCCAGCTAATCTCTGAAAGTGCTGGACCGATTTTGACAGGACTTTCACTGGCAGATAACTGAGTAACTTAGCCTTTTAGTTTAGAAAAAGGATTAGAGTCTACTAGAACATGATTGCTTGAATGCTTGTCTTATGTGGAGTCCAAGTCCACGAGTCTTATTTCAGACACTCTTTCAAATTAGAGTACCTAAACCAAAGCTAGACTCGAATCTTATTATGAGGCACAATATCCCTCTTACTGTGCGGTATAAAACTGCCATGAAATAATTGTAGGTATCCTATGCCAACGTCTTGTCGCTATAAGGTCTAATTAAATATAGAAATATTATTATCTAAGATTATTATTATTTATTTAGATTATAATATTAAAATTTTATAACAGCGCCACCTGTCGCATGCAGACTTATCCTGCACGCACTCACAGACTTGTTCTGTGCACAGACTACACACTAGGTATGCAAGAAGTGTCAGAAAGTATCGATATACAATATTAGTTTTTGTTTACGCTAAACCCGAAAAGGGGTCATTGTACTCATCGTTTTGTTTTTTTTTTCTATGGGACCAACTTTGAAATCGCGATAAAAAAATCAGCTGTATGGAACAGCTGATTTAAAAAATATCAATATCGATTTGGATATATCGAAAAAAAATATCGACATATAAAATATGTGGAATTCTCAACAAAAAAAATACTTTAGGTTTTTCAAGTATTATATTAATTACCAAACTAGGAAAAAAAAGGAAGGTATACGTTTTACGGCTCTGAATTCCAGCGGTTTTAGTCAGTGGCGACAACGGTGTTGCTATTGGAAATATATCGTATTTGATGCATTTTCGATACTTGACATTTTACATCGATACATCGATATTATCGCCTAAAAATATCGATATATCGAACAAAAATATCGAAATTTCGATATATCGATATCTTTTCTGAACGCCTACTGCATACTCACTACTTCTATCTCATGCCGTGTGTACGCATCAATAGGGCGGCCAGATTGTATAATTGGATACAAAATATGTATAACTTGGTCTTGTTTGTATCCTATTTGAGATTGCCTTGTAATTATAATTGTATACAAAAACAGAAATGCGAATGAAAGTCAACTTTAAGTTATTATCCGGCTGCTTATCGATAGTTAACTGCACATTTCGTAAAAACAGTTTAGCGTTATTTTAAAACGATTTATTACGTCTCGTCGTTTTATTTATTACTGTGCTAATATAATTTCTAGGCCACGACAGTATAAAGTAAGTTGGCACTACTGGCAGCACTGCGTATTAGAAATGGGTAGCACACCATTTTAAAATGAGGAACGTGCGAGGCACTCTTTTTACAAAGTGAGGTAGCACACTGTGCTACCACGAATGAGGCGAGGCTGCGGTGTCTTGAGAGCACGAACGTGCTGTGAGTAGTGTGAGTTTGTCAGTGAGTCGCATGCCTCGCCGACTCGCCGAGTCGCGTGTGTGCTGTGTGGTATGTGGACTACTGACGATAGAGTAGACACACGCGCGGTGAGTTTTGTGGTGTGTGTTTTTGCTAGCAACAGTGAACGATGAAATCAATGATTAAAATATTTGTACGGGTGAGTGACTCGATCGACTGACTCATTTCGTTCAAAACTCACAAATACAAAAATGTTCTGTGTGTAGCTAATCTGTGCAAGTGTGGTATGTGCTAGCACATCAAAATAAAAAGAGTGAGTGACTCTTTTCATCCAAGTGATTAGCTACGAGAGCAAGGGAATGCAATTTCGTTTAGTATAAGAAACTAATATTTTTTACAGCTTGAGTCGCGAGAAACAAAAAATAACACAAAGAAAATAAGATAATAATATAAATTTGGTTGCAAGTGGTAAGAATTTTGAAATTTTTTGAACACCATGGACACTGTACACCTTCGTCTGGTTCAACTTTGTCTCCGAAATAAAAAGTTTAAATTTTACCTAATTGAGAAAACACAAGTAAAACATACGACGAAATGAGGTCGAGGGTTGACGTGAGTT
The DNA here is from genome assembly GCA_949152455.1 of Lithophane leautieri. Taxonomy (NCBI): domain Eukaryota; kingdom Metazoa; phylum Arthropoda; class Insecta; order Lepidoptera; family Noctuidae; genus Lithophane; species Lithophane leautieri. The sequence goes on from OX424488.1 coordinate 6,331,281, forward strand.
GAGTCGTCATCGCCATCTAGTCACAGAGCACTATTCGCATCCTGCCCTTAAAGGAAAGTAATTTTTATTTTTTTTATTTTTTTATATTTATTCCAAAATCTGTATTAACAATAACATACTTAAGGTCTGCCAAACTGCATAACAGTTTGTGGGCAGTATATAAAAGGATCCTGCGTGTCACGCTGGTTTGGCGTCGTTCGATGACGAAACTCTTTTATTGTAAGTCCAGCTTAATAGTCGTGAAAGCATAAAGCTTATCACCAGCGCGCGCTAAAGCTGGGGAACTACGCCACAGAGGCGTGGTAAACTGTGATGAAAGAAATCGACTAATGATTTTTTTCTGCGTCTTTGGCATTAATTTCCCACCTCTAGGACGATTTCGTTGTTTACGTGCTTTACTTGTCAGTTGTCAAAATTATTTATTTATTACAAAATTATTAATTGTCAGATTTTCTTTTGATGGTGGAATTGGAAAAAAATAAAACTGAAATACATGTTATGGTGCCTTCAAAGCCAAAATAATGTCTTCAGAAGAGCAGCACGAGGAAGTAGTGGAAGCGTTGGACGAAGAATTCACAAATACGTACAGCGCGGATGTTGAAACAACATGTACGATTTGTCAAGCTGAATTTTTGGATCCTGAAGATTTAACAGTACATTTACACCAAATACATAAAATAACAAGCGCCGGTTCGAAGCTGTGTTTGTTTTGTACCCATAAATATACGGATTTAATTGATTACGCCGAACATTTTCGAGACACCCATTTGACAAGCTTATTTTATTGTCTGCACTGCTTACGTGCGTTTTCTGACGATGATGAGCATAGAAAACACGAAAAAAAGCACAAGCGTAGCTATAAGTCTGCATATTGTTGCTCGCAATGTCCTGAGAAATATGGCAACCTCCGTGACTTGAAAAAACATGATTTGGAAAATCATAATGACAATGATGATGGGGTTATGTTGCAACCATTACTTCCATACCTATCAGCCGTTTTAAATGTTAAATCTGAGACTGTTTTACTCTCACTGCACACTGATACCGTCTACATTTGCGTTAACTGTAGTTATTCTACGTCAAACATAAAGCATTTCATTGAGCATTCAAAATCTAATAAAAAATGTAAGACCTTTGTTTGCGACGCATGCTCAAATGTGTATAAGAAAAGATACTCATTGAATCAGCACTTATTAAAGTACTGTGGGAAAAACTATAATTTGAGGAAGCAATGTCCTGATTGTAAGCTTCTCTTCAATAAATTCTCATATAAGGAACATAAAAAAGTTTGCAAAGTGATAAAATGTTACACCTGTGACACTTACTATGATACGATGTACGAACTGTCCGAACATCAGTCAAAAGAGCACCCACTGTCGGTAGAACTTAAAGCGTGCACTTTCTGTTGGAAACAGTGTGTTGGTAGCGTTGCATTGAAGAAACACATGGACAGGTCACATAAGAGTGAGCTACACTTGTATAAATACATGTGCGTTTATTGCAAAACTCCATACAAACACCCACAGAAGTTGTTTGGTCATTTCTTCACAAAACACAAGGATATTGAGCCTTATACATGCAAGATTTGTTCCAAAAAGTTCAGATTACGCAAAAGGTTCACTCTCCATATCAAGTTAGACCACAAGAGTGTCGGTTTTGTAGAATTTGATGAGAATTACAATGTATTTTTCTCTGATAAGAAATCTGAGAATCCATTCGTTCCGAAAAGTTTGTATGATGATAAGGTGGACACAGTTCTTGGTAGGAGCGAGGACCCTAACAATAGCTTATTGAATATGAACTCTGAAATGAGCGTTACGGAGACTGAGGGGAACCAGACTGAGGTGGAGATGGCACCAAAGCCCACATTGAAGCGGAAGAGAGGTCCGAAAATCCGTAAAAAGGAACCAGATGAGACCATTACCGTTGAGTCTTCTGATGACGAAACTCTTTTAGTTGTTAAAAAAAGGGTATTGAAACAGCAGAAGTTAGTCCAAAAACTACCAGGTCTAGGAGGGAAGTGGAAAAAAAAACAATTATTAAATAATAGAAAGCGGTTCACATGCAATGTTTGCAATAAATATTGTTATACATACCAAAACTACAATCACCATATATCATTACATTCAAAGAAAGATTACAAAAAATGCATCAAATGTTCCAAGGTTTTCCGAAGCAAGGATAAGTTACATCAACACATAGCGTTACAGCATTCATCGTCTAAATTGACAGACACACTAAAATATATGTTGGAAAAACGTAAAAGAGGCGAAAAAATCGCTGATGACCGTCCAATGTCGGAGAAATTCAGGAAGACAATTAAAAAAGTTGAAAGTGTGAAAATTCAATCATCGGCAAAGATCAAGGAAGTTGACAACCGTCTCTCTGTCCAGAAGTTCATTGAGAACTTTACTCCTGAAGCGGAGAATAAAGTTGAAGTTGAAATCACTAATGCAGTGACTTTAAAAGTAGTAGAAAGCATACAGAGAGAACCAGTTATAAAAATGACTAAATTCGAAGCAAAACCCGTGCCTCTAAGTACAAAATTATCAATGCCTGTTAAATTCACTTCAGGCCAGTATGAGAAAGCTTGTGCAAGCATTAAATTGGTACAACCCGTACCTGTAATTCAGGAAAATAATCAAGATAATGATTATAGTCAATATGATGATGACACTTACAATTTCATGGACCGAAACGACTCAATCCCAGAAGTTGCAGAAGAAGTTATGTTAGAAGGAACAGAGGAAACGCCAAAAGTATCCCATGTTCCTCATAAAATTGTTATACCAAAACTACCAGCAGAGTACAAAGACTTGAGAATAGCTCATTTGCTACCGCAAGCACCTTACTATAAAATTGTCAAAGTGAACGAAGTTTTGAATAAGCATAATGATAGAATTACAACTGAAAATAGTAGAAATATTGATATAAAATTACCTGATGGTACAAAATTGGTGAATACTAATCCGCTAGCACATTTGTTGGGTAAGACATCAATAGAAAAAGTTTTGGAACCGATGAAAAATAAGTATTATAAATCTAAAGTAAGGAATTTTCAAGGGATGCTGGCAGAAGCCCTTAGTAACTTAGATAAGCCGACTGTTAAGAAGAGGAAGGAGATGAAAGTGGAACCTGCTGTGACAGAAGTAGGGAGTAATTTAGAAGACTAGTATGTAAATTTTTAACAAGAAGTATTTACAAGGCAGATGTGAGTGGAAGTGCTGGGAGCTCAGACCAAAAAAAAACCAAGACTTGTTGAGTTTGTCAACTCAAAGCATTTATTTGAATTAAACCATTTACAGGCACTTTTGAATTGTCAAGGAGTCGTTCAGTCAGAAATTTGAAGCTTGTTGCCCATTCCAAAGCATAGTAGGTACCTATGGAGAAGAATGGGGAAGAAACTCCACGGACACTCTTTTAAATAAAAAAATTGTCACATCATTCATGTTGAAATTATACATGTGAGAAAAATGTAGAAAGCAAGTAAAAATGTCCAGCAATTATAAAAAAAAAACAACCACTGTCATGAGCCCGGTTTGCTAAACATGTGTGCACGTAGTGATTTGTAGTTTGTTTGTAGTTCAATTGTAAATGTGTGCGTGTGAGCGTGTATGCACAGAGCAGTGATGTAGTTTTGGCATGCTTCACTGTATTTGCTTGCAGCGCTCTGTCTTGGTTTATTAATTGGTCTGATGCTGGGAGGGAACGCCCTAGAAGGACATACACTGATCATACTGCGTACTGGTGATGTTCTTCAAAGGTAAGGTGCGTAGTTCTCGTAACAGGCGTGTGTGTATGAACAGAGGGGCAGTTCTCGTATTTTGAAGATTCGAATGCGAATGGAATTCTAATCTCATTCACAATCTGTCAAAAATACAATCAATTTACCAAAATTTTTGACAAGTTTGACAGATTGCGAATTGAATGTGAACATTTTTTAAGTGCGAGAATTGGCCTTCTGAGGCCCTAGTGTGAAGGCCCTTTACCACTGAAGGCCAGTGAAGGGCCAATCGGAGCGCCGAAAGCGGTCGATGCGTAAAGTCGAGATGGTTAAAAGTAACACAGTAGGGCCTCAGAGGCCCTAGTGCGAGTTTCTTTTAACCATCTCGACTTTACGCATCGACCGCGTTCGGCGCTCCGATTGGCCCTTCACAGACCTTCACTGGTGAAGGGCCAATCGGAGCGCCGAACGCGGTCGATGCGTAAAGTCGAGATGGTTAAAAGAAACTCACACTCAGCCCTCTGATGTATCTACGAACGTAAACGAAGCAAAAGGAGTATTTAAGGGTCGTAGCAGGTGGCGTTCTGTAATTTCTGCTTACCCCCATCGGAAAAAAGTGTGAGATTATCTATGGTTTCGCGTTTATAAGTAAGAAATGTTACACCTCTGCCTAATCCTTCGGGGAATAGTGACGAGATGATGTTTTTTTTTTTTTATATTGTAATTTTTGTTGATAACACTCAGTTTTGATCAAGAGCTAATAAAAAACAGTTGGGTGGATTCGCGCAAGGCTAAGCATTTAAGTATTTCATTTAAAAAAAAAACTTTATTGTTACTGAAATAGAGTGCAATGTTGTACGAACAGACGCTCTTCTGTTGTCTTCTCGCTCGCGCTGTCTGTTTTGCACTTTATGAAACTCAGAATAAAGCCTATTATTCAATGTCATCAGAAAATCCTCTGTATTGCGCCAAGTCTGCTTTAAACTATAACCTACGTACTTTAGAATTATGAATACTTACTATTTGTCGATCACAAAATATGAATGTTCTTTCTTTTATTTAACTATAAGTAGTTTTGTTTAAACGAAAAATACGTTTAACTAATTATTATATACTTCGTGTATAACATTTTCTTATAGTAAACTAACTTCTGAAACTGCTTTGAAATCTATTGTAATTAAAGTTTACGGAAGCAATATTTTTAAGATCGAAAATAATGTCATCTTATTACGAAACCAAGACAGAGCGCTGTCAACATTGACGTGAGGCCGGTTTCGTAAACATGGGTGCACTTAGTGAAGTATAGTTTGATTGTAAATGTGTGCGTGTATGCACAGAGCGGAGGTGTAGTTTTGGCATGCTTCACTGTATTGTTCGCAGCGCTCTGTCTTGGTTTTTTATTTGGTCTGAGCTTGACCCACATAGAAACTTGTCCAGTTGAATGGACCTGATGCCGTATTATGACGTATTAATGCCATCATTTTTCCAGTGTGAGAGTGAAACGGAGCTATCGAAGGCTGATAGCACCATCCTTTTTTCGCCGTGGAATAATCATGGCATTAATACTTCATAATACAGCCCCTGTACTACACCACACCACACATGCTGTATAGATGTTCTAATAATTCAAGTGTTTAGGTATTTGTATTTCTGCTAATTCCATGAACAATGAATATAATGTTACGAATTTATGTTTTTTATTTTAGTTACAATTTCCCCTATTGATAATAAGAATTATTATTTGGTAAAATCCTTAATAAAATTATAAATGCGAAAGTAACCCTGTCTATCTGTCTGTCGCGCTTTCACGCCAAAACTACTGAACCGATTTAAATGTTTGGTACACAGATAGTCTAGAGCCTGAGAAAGGATATAGGCTACTTTCTATCGACACAAAAAAAAACTTTTTTTTTTTTTTTTGCATGTATAGACGATATATTTTTGCAGGTTAATGGGAAGGCCCTTCGTTAGATAAAATACTGTGTAATTATCAGTGATCGGAGTAGGTAGATTGAACTGGGGCCATTGATCCGAAACGTATATATTAATATGGACATTCCTCCGGAATTGGTGGATTATTAAAAAAAAACCGGAACTTATGTAGGAATTGTATTCTGCCAGAGTGGAAGGAGACATTTGATGATTTGCCATCCTCAAAAAAATCGGAATTCGATTGTTTTTATTATTCAACAGATAAATAATGAATTAATTTAGTTTTGATACCTTCCTTTAAATTTTGAATTGAGTAGTAATAATATCACTACCAACATTAACAATATTTAATTGAATCCGGAAATACCGGAATTACTTTCCGGAAAAATGGCTTATCCATGTTATTCTTTCTGTGTGCATTTATGATACAAGTACCAAAAATCAATCTACCTACTCCGATCACTGGTAAATAACGAGAGAGGAAGTGATTTTTTAGCCCTAAATAAAAGTTAATTAAATAAAACAAAAAAAATATTAAAAATAATATTTATTTAATTGAAAACCGTTTACTTAATGTCTTAAAAATATTAACAATTAGATAGAAATTGGATTCTACAAATATCTGGAGTCCGAACGATGTTCACATTCAATATCGACGAAAACAAAAAATAAAAGATACTGAGGCCATAGACAAAGTGACATTCTATCAGCGATAACGATGATGGAAAAGGCAAAAATGTATAGGACTGACATGAGCTATCGAAAAGCTTATGTCAATCCTGTTGAAAGTCGTTGTAGAAATACGAAACGCTTTCGAAGCGATTGTCACTTGTCTAGGGCCTCTGACTCGAGAAGTTTCGTTGGAACTCTTACAAAAAATGTCTTATTTATCAATTAAAACTAATTTAGTGTATTGCTATCCTTTACTTACATACAGGTGATAGAAAGAGATGGTGACTGTTAAAGGGGTGATAGACCTGCGAGCAAGTACGCGTACTTATGGCTCGGCGAGCTTACTCGTCCTTCTGTCATCGCCGCGAGCCGCCAATTTGACAATGAAATTTTGAGCAAGCTTTACTTGTGTCACTGACAGCGAGCCGAGTAAAGTTGCGAACTTAAAAGACCGCGTACTTTAAGGGGCCGGCGGAGCATCGATCGCAACTACGAATCAAGTGCTACAAATGTTGCGCTAGTGTGCCTGTCGGAGCGATACACACAGCTACCGTGAACTGTACGACCACGCACACATTGGCATTGACATGACATTTGCTTGACGCGATAGCACTACTGGCTATTGAAAATTTATGATAAATTTGCGTGTGTTCCGTAATACCAAAAATGATGAATGAAAACTTAATGTTTTTCCATTTTTTTTTTTGATAATTTTTAACTTGATAATATAGGCTATGTTTCTGCTGAAACAATATCACAAGTAGTATTGTTGTTTATAATACAGAAAAAACAACATGAAAACATGTCAATACGCTGTAAAAATGTGCGAAATTCAATTCGCTACAACTTCATTTTAGTTAAGATTTATGGAAAAAAAAAAGATGTAGGAACCTAGATAAATACTGTCTCAATCCGAATAACAACACACTATGGTGGAAATATGCTTAAATTGCAAATGATTTAGGTATTACGTTTGTATGGAGAATTCATCCGTCGCCGTGTTCTTAAGTACGCACGTCTATCACCCACTTTACGAGTTTCTGCTCCGAAAGCGTTTGAAATCGCCATTTTATTCGACAGTTTTAGGGCGTCTCAAACGCCCCTTTGCGATTCAGTTTTTAACCTATTTGATAACTTTTATTTACTTCCCTCTCTTTCTTATTTCATATGTGAGAAAGAGATAACAATAGTCATTACCATAAATTAAGTTTTTTCCATAATAATGAATACCAATGTTATATGAATGAGCCGTATTATGGCCGATACAACTTGGTGGCTCTGATTCTGAACATATGAGCATAACTTTCGCGCATTTTCTGTCACTCACACTCGCCTCCTCCATTTGGTAATCTGTAATTAACCAATAGCGTTTGAGCAGTGGTAGCCTAGTGGTGTCACCGTCAGACTGCCAAGTCATAGGTCTCGAGTTCGAACCCAAAGCACGCACCTCGGACTTTTTGGATTCATGTGCGTATTGTATAATTATCACTTGCTTCAAAAACGGTGAAGGAAAACATCGTGAGGAAACCGGCATGCCTGAGAGATATTTCTTGACGGCATATGAAGCCAAGTCAGAGGCCATTGGGCGGCTTTAACTCACACCACTTTCATATTTATAAATTACTAGCTTCAGCACGCAACTTTGTCTGCATGGACTTCAGAATTAGGTCCAGAAGTATCCTATGAGTTCATCCTGGTTATTAATGCATCCGGTTAGACTGGAAGCCGACCCCAACATAATTGGGAAAAGGCTAGATTTATATTGTTTTATTTTTATTTTTGTATTTCATGAACTGTTGCCAAACAATTTTTTTTATTTTTATTACGTGAGTACATGTTACTTGTATACATTGTTTATCGCGTCTGGTGTCTGCACTAGCTGGCAACAGCGCGCGCCGAAGGAGGACTTGCTCCTGATATGCCACAGCTTTCTGCCGCCCGGGACGCTAGTAGGGAACTTATCTGTAAAGGAAAATAGAAAACTTTGAAAGGAGTTTCCTATACAATGTCTCAAATCGAAAAAATTACAATTAGTCTTGAAAAAAAATCATAGGTGGCAACATAAGTAACAACTATGAAATTAACAATCACTAAAAAGCGTTATACGGCAAACTTTGGCTGAAGTAATATTAGTAAAAATCAAAACATCTTTGTTTACTGCTGATTTATGTATTTACACTCATAAATCTCGTATTTTTTAACAAAAAACATAAATTAAGCTTTTTACTTCAATTGGAACCCTAAAGTAGCAATCTGTTTATCATTTTGTTGAGAGCTCTTTGCAACTGCAAAAGTCTATTAACATGTTTTTGGTACATAATTATCAAAAAAGTTATTGCAATTTGAAATTCACACTTTTAGTAACAAAATTATCCAAATTATCAAATTTTCTACATAAGTTATAAGCAGTGATCGGAATAGGTAGAGCTAATTTCCCTAAAGTTCGAAAAAGAACAGAGACAAAGTGGAGACGCCTTACGACAAAATATTTTTTCGGGACTAATGTCCCGGGTTTCAGAACATTACTTAAGTACAACTAAAAATAATAAAGTAAAACAACTATCGAATTAATTTCCTGATTCTGTTTAAAAAAAAAAGTATGCACGATTTCTATTATTTAAAAAAAATTAAGGTAATCTCCTAATAATCTAATATTCGTTTGGACGATGTAAGTAAGCGCAGAAGCTAATGTTATTTACATAACAGTTTTAATAATAATTTATGTGATGTCCTGAAATCCCGACATTAGTCCCGAAAAAATATTTTAGTCGTAAGGAAGTCTCCACTTTTTTTGTCTCTGTTCTTTGAACTTTAGGTAGATTAGCTCTACCTATTCCGATCACTGGTTATAAGTTATGACTTGTACACACCGATAGACGGCGGATAGATAGATGCTGTTTTGAAAAAGCCAGAACGCGTTCTGACCGTCGGTGTTAGGGGCTAAAGCTGCCAGTACACGTCACCTTATGGCTGGCCGCGTGCGTGGTGTCGGGCGGCAGGCGCAGCGCGCGCAGCAGGCCCGCCAGGTGCGCGGGCGGCTCCTGCGCGGCCAGCGTGCACTGCACGAGGCGCGCGCCCATCTCCGTGCGCGCGAAGCGCCCGCCCACGCTCCTGGGGAGGGGTGAAAGCGTATCCATGAAAGAGCTGTGACAGATGGATTTGTGGCGGTATCTACATCGCCACATGCGAACTACGCATCAAAGACCTGACGTCACACAAATCCTGACGTCACATAAATCCTGCATCGCGCAATTAAAGTTTACCGTGCAATGGACATATATACAAGAACCCGACATCAATCGTTGTGCAGTTGCCCGCCAGACACAACACCCGTCTGGTCGGAGGATCCTCCCTTTTCTATAGAGGATGAGTGAACTTTACACCCTGTTTTCCTCATATCCCTAAAGATGGACGAAGACTGTGAAAATTGTGGTATAGTAATTTTATTCTAGGTTCATCATCTTTACATATAATTATATGATTAATGTATGCAAAATATTGTAAAACATATTAACAAAGTAACTGCAATTTCTTGCGTATTTTTCTCTACGAAACTACCTTTTGGAAGGGGCGACTAAAATCAATTATATTTTCTTACAAGCTACCCGCCTCGGCTTCGTACGGGTAGCACTAAGTACCCTACCCTACCTACCTACCCTACCTACACCTACCTTACGTACAAATCTTCCCCTGAGAATAACGGACACAACAAAAAAGAATTATCCAGATCGGTCCAGCCGTTCTCGAGTTTTAGCGAGACTAACGAACAGCAATTGATTTTAATATACATATATAGATAAATAGATAAATGTTGACTTTCAAAAGTGCCTTCTATGTGCCTATTTGAAATAAACGATTTGACTTTGCCTTTGAACACAGGACACGGAATCATGGCACAGACAGCGAGCAGTTGGCGCCACTTTGACAAAATGTCTTCCATTACGACAATGAATAATATATGATGACATTATCTCGATCTGAGACGCATAAGGTCGGATTTGTATTGTATTGTAAATTCCATATCAGACCTAATGCGTCTCGCATAAAGTCGGATTTGTATTGTATCGTAAATTCCATATCAGACCTAATGCGTCTCGCACAAGGTCGGATTTGTATTGTATCGTAAATTCCATATCAGACCTAATGCGTCTCACATAAGGTCGGATTTGTATTGTATCGTAAATTCCATATCAGACCTAATGCGTCTCGCATAAGGTCGGATTTGTATTATATTGTAAATTTCATATTAGACCTAATGCGTCTCGCATAAGGTCGGATTTGTATTGTATTGTAAATTCCATATCAGACCTAATGCGTCTCGCTTAAGGTCGGTGTTCTTGATAGGGCGGGATTTCACCAAAACAAAACACAAAGTTACGGTAGGTAAGAGTATATTGCGAATTGGCGGGAACAGTCAGGCGACGCGATACGCGACCGCGCGCAACCGTGTTTCGAAGGCACTGCTGGTGGTTTACGCGGCGGCGCGTGGCGTTTCCCGGCATCGGCCGGCGAGCGCGCGAACTAAAGGGCGGCCCCGCGCATGCGTACAAGGCAAAGTTGGTCTAAAGCATGCTTCTGTGGCGCGGGGCTGCCATTTCGATTCGCGCGTAGTTTAAAATTCGAATCTTATAACTAACATTTTACAATCAAGCGAGTGAGTTGCCTACAGTCGGATTTGTATTGTATTGTAAATTCCATATCAGACCTAATGCGTCTCGCACAAGGTCGGATTTGTATTGTATCGTAAATTCCATATCAGACCTAATGCGTCTCACATAAGGTCGGATTTGTATTATATTGTAAATTTCATATTAGACCTAATGCGTCTCGCATAAGGTCGGATTTGTATTGTATTGTAAATTCCATATCAGACCTAATGCGTCTCGCTTAAGGTCGGTGTTCTTGATAGGGCGGGATTTCACCAAAACAAAACACAAAGTTACGGTAGGTAAGAGTATATTGCGAATTGGCGGGAACAGTCAGGCGACGCGATACGCGACCGCGCGCAACCGTGTTTCGAAGGCACTGCTGGTGGTTTACGCGGCGGCGCGTGGCGTTTCCCGGCATCGGCCGGCGAGCGCGCGAACTAAAGGGCGGCCCCGCGCATGCGTACAAGGCAAAGTTGGTCTAAAGCATGCTTCTGTGGCGCGGGGCTGCCATTTCGATTCGCGCGTAGTTTAAAATTCGAATCTTATAACTAACATTTTACAATCAAGCGAGTGAGTTGCCTACAGTCGGATTTGTATTGTATTGTAAATTCCATATCAGACCTAATGCGTCTCGCACAAGGTCGGATTTGTATTGTATCGTAAATTCCATATCAGACCTAATGCGTCTCACATAAGGTCGGATTTGTATTATATTGTAAATTTCATATTAGACCTAATGCGTCTCGCATAAGGTCGGATTTGTATTGTATTGTAAATTCCATATCAGACCTAATGCGTCTCGCTTAAGGTCGGTGTTCTTGATAGGGCGGGATTTCACCAAAACAAAACACAAAGTTACGGTAGGTAAGAGTATATTGCGAATTGGCGGGAACAGTCAGGCGACGCGATACGCGACCGCGCGCAACCGTGTTTCGAAGGCACTGCTGGTGGTTTACGCGGCGGCGCGTGGCGTTTCCCGGCATCGGCCGGCGAGCGCGCGAACTAAAGGGCGGCCCCGCGCATGCGTACAAGGCAAAGTTGGTCTAAAGCATGCTTCTGTGGCGCGGGGCTGCCATTTCGATTCGCGCGTAGTTTAAAATTCGAATCTTATAACTAACATTTTACAATCAAGCGAGTGAGTTGCCTACAGTCGGATTTGTATTGTATTGTAAATTCCATATCAGACCTAATGCGTCTCGCATAAAGTCGGATTTGTATTGTATCGTAAATTCCATATCAGACCTAATGCGTCTCGCATAAGGTCGGATTTGTATTGTATTGTAAATTCCATATCAGACCTAATGCGTCTCGCATAAAGTCGGATTTGTATTGTATCGTAAATTCCATATCAGACCTAATGCGTCTCTGGTCGAGATTTATTATTCGTTTCATTATTCACGACTAAACTCGCGTCAATCTAAGAAGTCCGTTTTGACGTTTCGTTCTCGTACGTGTAATGAAACGTTATGCCTTGAGAATCAGTTTTAATTAATGTAGATAAGTCGTCGATTACAAACTCTCTAAGTATGTTCAATCGATATGTCTCGAGAATCAATTTATAAGAAACCAATTTTTTTTTCATCGCTACACAAAGCATTTTTATAGCTGTCAAAACGGATTTCTTAGATTGGCGCGAGTTTAAATAAAAAAATAGGCACTTTGACAGTTTTGACAGGTGCCCGGACCTAACGTCTCAGTCCTGCCACCTGGTGAAAGTCATTTCAGAAAACCCTCCTCAGTGTGTATGGATAGTGTTGACGGTGTCACCTCTAGCCAGGGACTTGAAACGTAACTTCAAATAGAGGTACGATAACGTTACGTAATAGCGTTATGTATATATAGTTCCAGTACCCATTTACGAACTAATTTCTTGGCAATATTACGAAAATCTATCAGAACGAAATCTTCAACTATTAATTTAGTTCCGATCCGGGTGGAACAGTAGATATTGTCGTTACTGGAACAGATGGTAACGGTATTTTAACGTTATTTTATAACGTTTCAAGTCCCTGCCTCTAGTAACGTCTGATGACGTGTTGCTGCTGTGAATTAGACAGACAATAAACTCACTTAGGTTGCAGCCCGCCTAAGGCGCGACACGCGGCCGCGACTTTCGGTCGCAAAGCTTCTAGTCGCGCGTGTACACTCGACCTGTCGCGTTGTGCTTCCGCTGAGGATACTAGGCCACGGATCTGTTGAAATTAGAAAAAAAAAAAACATGACATTTAAAAAATTAATTCTTTTCGGGTCCTTAGTAGACCTAGTTTTTTTTTTAGGTTGGGGATTCGTCGAAGGACTTCTCGGGAGGCTTTTACTGACTAAAACCCACCCGTGTTCCTTCAGTTGCCTGTTGCCAAGGGTCCCGGTATCCATATCGGACTTTCCCGAAAACAAAAAGGGGTAAGTATCGTATTATCCAGTTATTTGGCTGTGGAGGTCAGATAGGCAGTCGCTCCATGTAAAATACTGGTAATCAGCTGCATTTAGACTGGAAGCCGACCCTAACATACTTGGGAAAAGGCTAAGTAGATTGTTTTTTTATAGATTTTACATAACTAGCTGATGCCCGCGACTTCGCCCGCGTGGATGTCGGTTATTATATACTAAAACCTTACTCGAGAACCACTCTATCCATTAGTGAAAACAGCATGAAAATCTGTGCAGTAGTTTTTGAGTTTATCGCGTACAGGACGACAGACAGACGCGGCGGAGGACTTTGTTTTATAATATGTAAGGATTGTGTAGCGTGGTACCTCGTCACACACGTGCAGGTAACAGTGTAGCGCCTGCCCGCCGCTCTCCCAGCCGCTAACCTCGTGTCGTTGCGCGGCTTCGTTCATTTTTTCTAAGATTGGTGCTATGCTTTGAAGGTCGTCTGTGAAAGAAAGAAATAAATTTATTGAGTCACATAGGAAATCAGAAGAAGAAAAAAACTGCCTGCCTTTTCCCAACTATGTTGGGGTCGACTTCCAGTTTAACCAGATGCAGCTGAATACTAGTATTTTACATGGAGCGACTGCCTATCTGACCTCTACAACCCAGTAACTGGGTAATACGATACCCCTTATTAGTATAGTGTCAAAAATATTTGAAAAGTACTTATATAAAAAGTTGTATACATATCTCGAAAAAGAAAATATACTCGCAAATGAACAGAAAGGGTTCAGAAATGGTAAAACAATCAACTTAGCAATATATGATTTTTTACATAATGTCATGCCAAAAGTAGATGCAAATGTACCTGTATGCACGATATTTTGTGACATGACACAGGCATTCGACCATGTGCGTCACGACATATTAGTTGAGAAATTAGAAGCATATGGCATTAGAGGGAATGTCTCAAGTCTTGTTCAATCCTATTTAAACAACAGAAGACAATTTACAGAAATCTCGGCAATAAATTAAAACAATAAGCATAAAGTAATTCATAAATCTAAAGAGCGTGTAGTTAAATTTGGCGTACCGCAAGGTACTGTCGTGGGACCACTATTTTTTATACTTTATATTAATGACCTACCCAAAAGTATTGACCACCCAATGACACTTTTTGCCGATGATAGTACCATTACAATTGCCTGCAAAAATAGAGACACATATGAAGCTGACATTAACAATTCTATAGAATCATTGATAAAATGGTTAGAAAACAATAATCTTAAGATAAATCTTGGAAAAACTAATATTATGCATTTTGCCCAAAGATCGGCCATTCCAAATGTTAATGTACACTACTGTGATAATAACATAGACAAAGTTGACACAACCAAATTTCTTGGAGTAACTATAGACAGTAAATTAGATTGGAAAGCACATACGGAGGCCTTAAGCAAAAAAATCAGTAATTCCACATATGCACTGTACAAATTAGCCCCTATGTTAAATGTTGATGCGCTACTTACTGCTTATCATGGCTTAGTGTCCTCTAACTTGAGATATGGAGTAATCTTTTGGGGCAATTCAACAAATAAAAATGTCATTTTTAAAACCCCAAAAGAGGTGCCTTAGAACTATGCTGGGACTTCAAGTTACTGAAAGCTGCAAACCATTTTTCAAAAAATATAGAATATTAACCCTTCCATCGATGTACATTTTAGAGACCATTATGTTTGTCAAATCGAACCCAAATCTATTCCCCCTATTATCAGATAAAGTAATTCGAAACAGACGCGACAATAGCAAACTTTGCATTCCTAGATCCAGGACAGCTCTACTGCGTAAAAGTATATTCTGTATGGCGCCAACCCTGTATAATGCGTTGCCAAAATATTGGAAGGAATATACAACGGAAAAATTAAGAAGTAAGTTAAAAAGCCTTCTTTTAGAGAAAACCTATTATAGCACTGACGAATTTCTAAATGATAAATCAATCTAATTTGTGTATTCTTAATTACTTTGACATTGACTAATTTTTATTATCTATTATGAGTTGATTTGATGACACAATTCTTTAGGACATTTTAATTTTTAAATTCGAATTTGTAGTTGTAATTATTTGAATGGATAAATTTATAATTATTTGATGTTTATGTAACCTACCTAATAACCTACTTTATATTTGTACGCCGACAAGGCAAAATATGACTGCAATATAATTTAATTGTACCATCCTGCATGCCATGTGTGTGTATACTCATGTTTTGGACAAATAAATGATCTTATCTTATCTTGGCAAGACTGGTTGTCAGACTTTCGGGCTTCTGACGACCCGTAACGACTGTCAAAGATCCACAAATGACAGCCGGGACCAACGGCTTAACGTGCTTTCCGAGGCACGGAGGAGTCTCGATATGTAAAGAGAAAGAAAGAAAAATAAAGAAGAGTGAAGATGGAGAAGGGTGGGGGTTGAAAGAGAATCATATTTATTTATCTACAAGCCACATTTCACCAGTTATGTATAAGTCCCATGTACAAGGGGGCGAGCCTTGGTAAGACTGGCTGTTATCAGACTTTCGAGCTTCTGACGTCCCGTAACGACTCGATCTACAAATGACAATATTTTTTTTTTTTTTTTTTAACTATGGCATCTTGAAGTGTGATTTCGGAAATCATAACTTCTTAACCGGACTTTCCTGTGGCTGCCTTAAGTTTCTACACTCAGGGCCTCCAGCCAGGGGCATAAACTATTCTAAATTAAAATTAAGTGTGCGCTCGCTAAGGGCACCCCCTGTGGGGTACGAACCTCGGCTTAGGGCGACATCACTGGCGGGGGGACAGCAAGATGGGACAGGCTGGATCAAAGGGTTTATATCATCATTATTATTATTAATAGGGGAATTTAAAGCTACGTGCTACAAATGACAATCAGGACTGTAAGGAGTTTGTATGCGATGCGCAACCTCGTGTGGTACAGGCTGGCTAGAGGGCAGCCGTGAGTTTTGAACGTTCCAACAATTTAGTTGAAAATAGAATAGGAAGATATTCAGAGACTGCCTGAGGCTGAATGACGGGTGATATAATATAAAATGTATCCTTGATTTTCATTAATTAATATAATTAGTTAAACTATCAAGTGTTTTACTCGATCCGGTGACGTAGACTCTCTTCGAGTCTACAGGACCAACGGCTTAACGTGCTTTCAGAGACTCGGAGGAGTCTCGGTGTGTAAAGATAGTCACCCATCCACGGACCAACCGCGGCAAGCATAGCTTAACCTGATCGTATGACCCGTATGTCACAGGAAGAATCGACTTCCAAAAAAAACCTCTAAAAAGGGAAAAATAACTTTAATTTCGGAAGTCGGTAGTAAAAAATTAAAATGAAAAGAAAAAGACACCGACTTCCGAAATTAAAGTTATGTTTCTCTTTCGGAAGTCGGTGGTTTTTTTTTTGTAAGAAGTTTTTATTTTTCACTTTTTAGTTGTGGTACCTACCCCACACAAATTCGAATACCACTACCTGCTATGTAAATAACAGTGACTACTCCGTCACTTAAAACATCGTCCATATAGACTAAGTGGGAAAAATACGTAATAAATTGATTATAGAATATCGAATTGATTTTCGAACGATTGTGACAGCTGTCAACTTGACGTAACCCCGAGTACTGAGGAGGCGGCTCCCGCCAAAATAATGGAAGATCGCGGGGATGGATCGAAACCGGGAAACCGGCAAGAATCAATGGCGACTGTGGTATTGGTGATAATGGTGACTACCCTGGCAGGGCAGTGAGTTGATTGATCTGCGCTCGCGCCTCACGTACTCGGTGGAACGTCGTTTACATTATTATTCATTCCCATTTAATTACATCTCCTAGCCCGCAAACCCACGCATATGAGACAATAATCAGAATCAGAATCGGACATTTATTTGCTATGAATGTAGGTACAGGTATAAGATGTTGTACATAAATTAATGTGATCGGCTACAGTCTACCTCACGGCGTGCAAATTATTACAAAAAATTAATATAAACAAAATAATGTCTACAAAAGAAAACAGAAATTAAAGTGAAATCAATATTAGGTATATAGTCAGGTACATAAATGTCTTACATGGTCAAATTAGGAATTAATTTTATCAATCATAATCTAGATAAATTAGTAGCATTTAGGAAGTCCTTCACTGAGTAATAACATTTGCCTAAGAATAGTGCAGTTACCTTAGATTTAAATATGTTTATTTATTTATTAAAACTTTATGCACAAGTAAAAAAGACTACTGTACAACGGCGGACTTAATGCCTGAGGCATTTTCTACCAGTCAACCTTAGGGTGATACAGAGACAGACATGGCAGGTGCAACAAAAGACAATACATATAACTTGAGAAATAATGAATACTAATTAATACATACATAGATACATACATAAATTATAAACAAAATAAACTTAGTCAGGAGAAATAACGACAGGTAGAGGAGAAAACGAATCCATCTAACGCTGGGATGATTCTGCCAACTTCTTAGGAATGTGTTTACAGAATAATCCTTAAAAACGTGAGGTATTTTATTATAAATGACCGGTCCCATTGTCATAATACAACTCCTTAACAGTGCTGTTTTGTAATTACCTGAATTAGTAGCAAGCTCTCGTATTGGGACCTCATGGGGCCATTACGCGTTCTTATATTGACCAGTGACGGAAATAAGTTGAGATTGGTTTTTACAAAAGAATAATAATAAGACCTCTTCTGATAAAGACGACGTATTGCCTTTATATATTTATAAATTTTATTCCTCTTCGGGATTTATTTTATGTCCGTAGGTGTGTCCGAGGCATCACAGCGGGCCCTATCAGAATACCAGCGCTGCGGTATTTGTTTATTTTTTCTCAAATATAATGCTGAGATAGAAGCCTTTTTGGCCTCGCACAGGTTGTCTTTGCCCTTTTGTTTTTTTTTATTACTTGTTTTACTGATTTTGTTAGTTTTAATGTTTGTTTTTTTTTGTTTTTATTCCTGTACGTGTCCCAAATTAATTTTTTTTCTTTAAAAAAAAAATATTACCTGCTAACACAGCTTCAGGTAGTAATTCTTCTAACAAAACCTTGTGCGCTGCGTTCCATTGCCCCGCGCCGACTAGATGTTCCGCTTCCACCGCGGGTAAGCGCTGAAACAATAACAAACCATCCAAGTCAAAGCCAAATATGTCGTAATGTCGATGTCGCAACAGTAATTACGCAATATTGTCTTTGGTCCCTGACCTTGACATCAACAAACGTCAACAATACTGTCAAACTTTTTTTTTATTGGTTGAATACGAGGCTTTTGGCTACATTTGTTTTTTTTTTTGTTTGTGTGCGTTTTGTTAGTGCAGTTTTTTTTATTTTAATAATTTATTTAAATTTGGCACTTTTTGACGTCAAAAAAAAAAGAAATAGAACTAGTATTTGAAATACTTATGGCATCAAAATAGATTTTTACAAATTACATTTAAGAAGTAATTGTATTACAAATCCTTACTAATATTATAAATGCGGGAGTAACTCTGTCTGTCTGTCTGTCTGTCGCGCTTTCACGCCAAAACTACTGAACCGAATTAAATGAAATTTGGTACACAGATAGTCTAGAGCCTGAGAAAGGACATAGGCTACTTTTTATCGACATACCACGCGGGCGAAGCCGCGGGCGGAAGCTAGTACCAAATATAAATGTATTTATATTTTAATTACAAGTATTAAAAATATTGCCAAACACTTTACAAGTAATTAAAATACTGCCCAACAGTTTACAAGTAATTAAAATACTGCCTAACAGTAATTTAAAAAATGCCCAACAGATTACAAGTTATTAAAATAATGCCCAACAGTAATTAAAATACTGCCCAACAGTAATTAAAATAATGCCCAACAGTTTACAAGTAATTAAAATACTGCACAACAGTAATTAAAATAATGCCCAACAGTTTACAAATAATACCTAACAGTTTACAAGTAATTAAAATACTGCCTAACAGTAATTAAAATACTGCCCAACAATAATTAAAATAATGCCCTACGGTTTAAAAGTAATTAAAATACTGCCCAACATTAATTAAAATAATGCCCAACAGTTTACAAGTAACTAAAATACTGCCCAACAGTGACTATCGTTGTTAGATTCTTTGATATCTCACCTCATACTTGGCCCTGTGTGCCTGAGCCAACAGTAGCCACTGCTCGGGGACTTTCAGTCTTCTAACGAGTTCTAGTCTGGCCTTCAAGTCTGCTGTCTCTGCTTTAGCGGGTGCGTGACGTGATAATACACCGCGAATTAGGTGGCCACGACTGTGGAAGAAAGTACATACATTTGTTAGTAAATAGAAATAATATCGATACTAAAAAGTTATATAATATAAACCCGCTGTAGCCCGCGACTTCGCCCGCGTGGATGTCGGCTATTATATACTAAAACCTTACTCGAGAACCACTCTATCCATTGGTGAACAGCATGAAAATCGGTGGAGTAGTTTTTGAGTTTATCGCGTACAGGACGACAGACAGACGCGGCGGAGGACTTTGTTTTATAATATGTAAGAATGGTACGGAACCCTTCGTGCGCGACTCCGACTTGCACTTGGCTGGGTTTTTTTTTTTCCTAAGGTTCTATAAATAAGTATTATTTCATATTATACTCACGCTGTATCATCAGGGTGGTAAGACAGAGCTTGTACCGCTAAGTGCCAGGCGCCGCTCGCTTCTAACTGGTCAGCTGTTCCAGTTATGCTTTCTGTTGAGGGGTTGCCGAACCAAGTGCCCAGGAGGAAGCTGGTGGAAGAAAAACATATAATTATTGGATTTTGATGTAAATAATCGTCTGAAGCGTTTTCTTGGCGATTTTTTGTGCGAGTCAAGATGGCTGAGAAATCGCCAAGGAAATGCTAGGAAGGACTTTTAGATAAAGAAAATTATTTTAAAAAACAAAAACCCCGCATGCAAAAACGCATTACTTAAAAGTGAAAAACAAGCATTCAAATCTGTAAAATTTTGGTATTACAGGCGGGGAACAAACAACAGTTACACCATATTTCAGGTTATTGGTTTGTTCCCCGCCTGTGATACCAAAATTTTACAGATTTTAATGCTTGTTTTTCACTTTTAAGATATAGTCAGTGGAAAGGCGAAAATGCTAAAGCGCCAAAATGGTACTTTTGGGAAATGAACTTTAAAGTTTTAACTTTAAAGTTGTTTAAAATGGTACTTTTGGGAAATGAACTTTAAAGTTGTTTAAAATGGTACTTTTGGCGCTTTAGAATTTTCGTCTTTCCACTGTCGATATGCGTTTTTGCCGGCGGGATTTTTGTTTTTAAAATAATTTTCTTTATTTCAAACTTTTTGATTTTATTATATACATTTAATGGAATTGACTCATTACTAGCTTTTATTTGATACCAATATTGTTGTATTGTTTTTTTTAAACCTTCCCCTCACTTTTTTGTATTTGTAGAAGCAATATATATATCATATATCCTATGTCACTCCCACAATTAGGACGAATCTACTTCATTAGCTAAAATCCATCAAGCCGTTTAGGCTAGAGAGCGTGCCAAAGAAGTAGACATACATACATACATCCATACTCTCGAAAAACATTACCATCCTTCTGGGTCAGTCGGATAAAAATGTAAGGTTAATTTAATGCGAAAACGGTTCCAGTGGCTCATCATCTGCCTAGCCTTTTCCCAACTATGTTGGGGTCGGCTTCCAGTCTAACCGGATGCAGCTGAATACCAGTATTTTACATGGAGCGACTGCCTATCCGACCTCCACAACCCAGTAACTGGGTAATACGATACCCCTTGGTAAGACTGGTTGTCAGACTTTCGGGCTTCTGACGACCCGTAACGACTGTCAAAGATCCACAAATGACAGCCGGGACCAACGGCTTAACGTGCTTTCCGAGGCACGGAGGAGTCTCGGTATGTAAAGATGGTCACCCATCCACGGACCAACCCCGGCAAGCGTAGCTTAACCTGATGGATTGACCCGTGCGGGTGTTATTAATTAGCTACGAGCTCCTCCTCAAAACGGTTCCAGTGGCTATTTTGTTAAATATTCTCAAACTTCGTTCTAAATTTAATCCTAACTTAATAACATAAATGCGAAAGTAAGTTTATTTGTTACGCTCACGCTAAAACGGCTGAACGGATTTGGATGAATTTTTTTTTTTTTTTTTTTTAAATCGCAACAAACAAACAAACTCACTTTCGCATTAAAAATATTAGTTATAGCTTTTACCCGCGGCGTCGCCCGCGTGGATCTCAGATATCGTCTCACGGGAACGTACTACCGGCCTACTTAGGAAATGCTGGGTTGCCTATACAAACTTTCACCCCCTATAGGATTATTCTTGAAACAAAAAGTAGCCTATGTCCTTCCCCAGAATGCCATCTATCTCCTTGCCAAATTTAATCGAAATCCGTTCAGTGGTTTAGGCGTGAAAAGGTAACATACAGACAGACAGACGGAGTTACTTTCGAATTTATAATATTAGTATGGAAGTATGGATAAATGCGTTTGTTTTTTTGTTTTTTACGCTTTCACGCTAAAACCGCTAAACGGATTTGGATAAAATTTGGCACAGTGGTAGACCATAACATAGGATACTTTTTAACCTGGAAAAGGACATAGGATCGAGACTTACGCGGGTGAAACCGCGGGGCACAAGAAGTTTATAATATTAGTATGCATAGTTTGGACTACACGATCAATAAATAGTAACGTACCACAAGCTATAATCCAAGGGGTCGGGCGTGTATGCGGCCGGTCGTAATTTCGGACGCGAGTTGAAGGCGCGCGCTCGAATCAATTCGTATCGCAGATCTAATACTCGACGCTGTTTGCCGTTCTGTGGGAAATATGATATTAGTTATATTAATGATTACCTTTTTTGATTTAAGACGCTGACAACAAATAAACGGGGGTCACTGTCGGATTGCATAGAAAATAAAGAGAAGTGGGATAAAGAAAGAAAGAAAGAAAGACAAAGAATAAAGTTTATTTGGACACAGTTCATGAAACAAAAAAATACAAATAACAAAAAAAAAAAAAGTATTATATTGTTTTTAAAACAATAGTGTGTGCCTCACGGCTGCGCCAAAAAGGTTCATTTCAGCATTAATGCCAGACAGATACTGTCTGACGCTGGTTTTCGAATGAACCCATAAGGACAAGTGACGGGAAGTACATACAGTTTCAACATACCTAATAAATAATTATAATATAAATAACTAGTAATAAAAATACATATTAAAATAATATATAATTATACATAATTACAAAAACAAAACAACAAGAACGGTCTCAGCAAAAAAAAACCTGTTTGTTTTGGTATTAGATCGAATCATCGAAGTGTGCACGGGGATGACATAACGCTTGTAGTTTATTGCAAAATATGAAGCAATTATCGATATATTAGAAAAACTAGCTGATGCCCGCGGCTTCGCCAGCGTGGATGTCGGTTATTATATACTAAAACCTTACTCGAGAACCACTCTATCAATTCCACTCTACACATTTTGATACCTGAACTTTTATTTTATTTAAACAAAATAAAATTTCAAGTATCAACACGTGTTATCGCACTATGTACAGGGACAAACAGTCTTGTTTTTATACATTTCGCGCGTGTTTTCAGGATCAACTTTCGTTTGCCAGACTCTAAACGCAAAGTATACAGAGCGTCCCACGGATATGCCACATGGAAGGAAAGTACCTTGAATATTGTAGATGGAACATTTTACTGAAAGAAGACATTATTTGAATTTAAAAAACAATTTAAACTGCATTCATAGATATTTAAATAATTACATGGTTGAGCCGGGAATCGAACCCGTTACATGAGAAAAATAATCACCCTGTAGCTTTATCATACCGATCGAAAGGCTTCATCATAAGGATTATTTTTTGCTAAATAACATAGTGTCACAAATAAAAGGAAGACCATGAAGTTTAACTTATGTTATTTAGCAAAAAATTATCCTTATGATGAAGCCTTTCGATCGGTATGATAAAGCTACAGAGTGATTATTTTTCTCATGTAATGGGTTCGATTCCCGGTTCAACCATGTGATTATTTAAATATCTATGAATGCAGTTTATATTGTTTTTTAAATTCAAATAATGTCTTCTTTCAGTAAAATGTTCCATCTACAATATTCAAGGTACTTTCCCTCCATGTGGCATATCCGTGGGACGCTCTGTACAATACCTAAAACTATATGATTCACTGCAGTAAACAAAATCAGAAAAACACATGCTATTCTTCAGGATATAGGTCTGCTAGTTAGATAGTGTTGAAAACAACAACATGAATGATGTAACCAATATATTGTAATAATATTCTGATTCAAAAGAGTGTCCGTGGAGTTTCTTGCCCGTTCTTCTCCATAGGAACCTACGCTTTGGAATGGGCAACTAGCTTCATCTTTCTGACTGACCGACCCCTTGACAATTCAAAAGTGCCTGTAATTGGTTTATTTGAAATAAATGCTTTGAGTTTGAGTTTGAGTTTGAACATAATACAACTAATTTGATACGATAGAAAAAATAAAGAAGACATCTCAAAAAAAAATAATTTAAGATTTAAAACCATATTAATAAGCATTCAATCTTTTATCAGATTATCCTACAACCAACACATTAATAATGTTTTAATATTTTAGTACAATCAATAGATCATCATCTGCCTAGCCTTTTCCCAACTATGTTGGGGTCGGCTTCCAGTCTAACCGGATGCAGCTGAATACCAGTATTTTACATGGAGCGACTGCCTATCTGACCTCCACAACCCAGTATCTGGGTAATACGATACCCCTTGGTCCAATCAATATTCTGATTCAAAAGAGTGTCCGTGGAGTTTCTTGCCCGTTCTTCTCCATAGGAACCTACGCTTTGGAATGGGCAACTAGCTTCATCTTTCTGACTGACCGACCCCTTGACAATTCAAAAGTGCCTGTAATTGGTTTATTTGAAATAAATGCTTTGAGTTTGAGTTTGAGTTTGAATAGATAATCTCTCTTAATAATAAATCATGAACACTTACATTAACTACGGTGATGTCATAATGCGTGGCGTAGGGCGGTAGAGGCAGTCTCATGCTCATCTCATCGTTTTCTAACACTGACAGATCTACGTCATCGTCGCCATCTTGGTTTGAGTCCGTGAAGAAGCCTTCGTATGTGCGCGTCACTTGTTCGAGAGATGGTATGTGGGGGCAGAGGTATCTGTGGAGAGAATGATATAAAGGAGATCATTTACCGTCAAAGCGTTTTTGGGCTGTATGTGAAAGTCAAGGCCAAACAAAAAAAAAAGGTATATTCCGAAAGAGTACGTTTTTCCCTTCATTTTTTATTACTACAACCTATTACTTTATTTTAACTAAGGGCCGATTTTACACCCCCTTCCTCCTTCTACAGACCCTTAGCTTTTATTTTACACCCCCTCCCTCCTTCTACACACCCTTAGCTTTTATTTTACACCCCCTTCCTCCTTCTACACACCCTTTGCTTTTATTTTACACCCCCTCCGTCCTTCTACACACCCCTTGCTTTTATTTTACACCCCCTTCTTCCTTCTACACACCTTTTGCTTTTATTTTACACCCCCTTCGTCCTTCTACACACCTTTTGCTTTTATTTTACACCCCCTTCTTCCTTCTACACACCTTTTGCTTTTATTTTACACCCCCTTCGTCCTTCTACACACCTTTTGCTTTTATTTTACACCCCCTTCCTCCTACTGCACACACTTTGCTTTTATTTTACACCCCCTTCTTCCTTCTACACACCCTTTGCTTTTATTTTACACCCCCTTCTTCCTTCTACACACCCCTTGCTTTTATTTTACACCCCCTTCTTCCTTCTACACACCCTTTGCTTTTATTTTACACCCCCTTCTTCCTTCTAAACACCCCTTGTTTTTATTTTACACCCCCTTCCTCCTTCTACACACCCCTTGCTTTTATTTTACACCCCCTTCCGAATATCCTTCTCAAAAATCTTTCTAAACATATTTGATGAATATTAAAAATTAATATATTGTTCAAAATCTAAATCTGGAGTAATTAATAACGCGTTTTATGAAGTATCAGTTTTATTGTAGATTTTATTTATAAATGATAATCTGTAGTTATTTGTTTATCATTTATAAATAAAGAAAAGTTTATCTGGAGTTATTTGTTAAACTTTTATCTAATAACATAAATAAACTCTTTGCATCGGCCTGACGACGGAGTTAAAAATAATAAAAAATCTGAAAAGTAAAAAGCACTAGTGTGGAAAAGTGACACTTTCCGCACAATTTGGTTGCTTGGTAAACGCTCTTTTGGAGCACATGTATTGTAAAATTAATATTGGAAACGTAGTGAATAGATGTTTTCCTATAAAGTCAGTTCACACCGAGACGCGACGGGACACGCACTTTTTTATGATGCGATACAATATCGAATTTATTTACTACACAATAAGGTACACGCGCTGCGCATCACAGCGTACTTTGACACGTGTCAACGCTCGCACTGAAATTATACCTTTTCGTGAAGAAAATAAGTTCGATAATTGTTTAAAAGTGCGCGCAACGTCGCGTCTCTTCACGTCGCGGACTGAACTGAACTTGTAAATCTAACTTTTCTGCTGAATGTAGTACGTAAAAAACATGCATTTTATAATGTAATAACCATCATTCGTTTATTAAGTAATAATCATTATTTTACACTAACATACACTAATTATCATAATACACTTACCTACATTACATAATAGTTATTTATGCAACTGTTATATAATAAGGGGTATTAAAACACGAATGTGGGTTCACATGAGTGTTTCAATACCTAATTAATTACAGTTGCATACAAGACTTTATCTACACCCATGTTATGAATCCTCTATAAAAGATTCTTTGTAATACTAATATCGAACAAAAATGGCGGGATACAACGGACGTGAATTCAAATTCTTAGAATTCGAATAAACTACAAGTTTTTTTTTTTAAATGACTGAGTTTAGTTAGTGGAACGCGCCTGCATCACAGCGTTTTTTTTTTAAATGAGTTGCATTATGAAATTTTGTACAACATTATAACACCCGTTTGGATGATATTATGGTTACTATGACACTGGTTGTTTTAATGTTGGCAATAAGCTAACTGTTTCAGAAACTTTTATAGGGGATTTATAGCATGGGTGTAGATAAAATAAAATTAAAATCAATCTACCTACATGTTTATACAAATGGGGCGGGAAACAACCACTATAGTGCATCAAAAAATTCGTCCGCATCGCTGTCAGCAGGAAAAGTTCTCAAAAGCTGGCAGCATTGCCACGTTGTTTGGCAATGCTGATTCTTTGGTCGAAGAATAGGCCAGCCCTCTAGTCACGAAGAGTCGACCAACCGCTTGGCGATGTCTTGATAGACTAAGTGAGCACTCGGACCCCATGGCCTTAGGGTTTCAACCCCAAACGGCTCGAACATATAAGACCCAATGAGATTGGAATATTTGCGCCGTTTGAGGTTTTCCACATCTGCAGCGGCAGCCCCAGTACTTTATACAACGCGTAACAGAATAAACGCAAGAGCTCATACACCCCAATTAGAATATTATATTATAAGACTAAAATAATATCTGTAATTGAATTTAATTAAACCACACCTTAAATTAACTATTTTATTTAACGCGCACTACACATAGGATAGCTATGAGCGTATTACAAATTTGGTTATTCATTTAAATAGGCTTTATTCCTTTGAGATAAGGATTAAATTTCCTTAAATAAAATATCTTATTACCTTGTTATGACGCAGTGGTTCTAATTTCAGTAAAATAAAATATATTTTCATGAAAAATTAACATATATAAATAATGACGGAAATCGATTCAGAAGCCGATTCTGAGCAAACTACTTTCAGGTCTTGCGCTTATTCTGTTACGCGTTGTATGCATGTAGGTAAATTGATTTTAATTGAATTTTATAAAATGTAATTGAGTTATTTTAACAAAATCTCAGCCACTTACCGAGCAGTAGCATGCAACGCTCTCAACCAATCAGTCTCCAGCAGCTTGTCTCTGGGCGAGCTCTGGCCAGCGATCAGCTGTAACGTGGCCCAGCGGTGCGACGACATGAGCGTGTCGGCGCCGCATTCACGCCAGAGGGACAGCTGGCGAGTGATGAGGGAACGGAATGTTGGGTCACCTGGGAATTTATAAATAAGAAAAGAAAAGAAAGAATAAAAATGTTGTTAATGTGTGTATTGTTGTTGTTAATTGTTGTTGTTGTATTTTGTTGTTGTTGTTGTATTTTGTTGTTGTTGTTGTGTGTAAGCATAAAACAACTTGTACCTTTTCATCCATATTATCCATACTAATATTATAAACTCGAAAGTAACTTTGTCTGTCTATCTGTCTGTCAAAGTCAAATAATTTATTTCAAATCCTACTAATATTATAAATGTGAAAGTTTGTGTGTTTGGATGTTTGTTACTCAATCACGCAAAAACGGCTGAATGGATTTGGATGAAATTTGGCAAACAGATATTTTATAACCTGGATTAATACTTTTTATCCCGATATTCTCACGGGATCGAGACTTACGCGGGTAAAACCGCGGGGCGCAGCTAGTAGGCACATAAAAGGCACTTTTGAACGTCAATGAAAAACAAAGAAATAGAATTGATTCTAGTTGCCCATTCCAAAAGGTAGCTTTCGTATGGAGAAGAATGGGCAAAAAACTCCACCGTTACTCTTTTCAAAAATGTTTTACAATATTTTATATACATCAACTACATAATTATATGTGAAGACGATGCACCTACAATAAGATTACTGACCCACAAAAGGTAAAAAGAATTATAAATGGAGCAATGACAAATAAACTAGTTATGTGATAGGTACATGGTGCTCACATATTTACAAACATTGTAAAAGTATACGATATTACAATATTCCTAACATTTTGTCCATAACATTCCTGTCTGTATGTTACCCTTTCACGCCTAAATCACTGAACGGATTTCGACAAAATTTGGCAAGGAGTTAGATGGCATCCTGGGGAAGGACATAGGCTACTTTTTATCGACATACCGCGAAGCCGCGGGCGGAAGCTATTATCCCATAACTCTCGGGTATTAATGAGACCATTTATCTAATTGTTTAACTTATTTTCGTAAACGCTTAAGAAGCACAAGCAAAAAAAGTGAAAAAAATACGAAAATTGAAAAGCAAAGACACCGACTTCCAAAATTAGTTATTTTTCACTTTTTTAGTGTTGTTTTTGGAAGTCAGTTGTTGTTTTTTTTTTGTAGAAAGTTTTTTTTTTTTCTAAAGTTCTGTACTCAGTATAGTGACAGTTTAACTTAGCAGCTGCCATTTTTTTTATTTCTTGGGGGTTGGAAATCATCCAATGACTTCTCCCGCTCTGGGAGGAGCGGAAGGGCGTGTCAGACTTTTACTGACTAAAACCCACCCGTGTTCCTTCAGTTGCCTGTTGCCAAGGTCCCGGTATACCTTTCGGACTTTCCCACAAACTTACCAGCAGCCTGAGCAATTAGTATAGCCATGTTCAGATCACCATGCTCTTTGGCAACTTTGCACGCTTCCAATATGCGACCGCCGAGAAGTAGCGTCCAGATTCGAGCGCTGTGACCGTCTGCTTCTGTAAAAGGAAATATAATTCGATAAACGTAAAGGTTAGGAATACCTACTTAAAGAATAGGAGATTGTATCATAATTCATAAGGGAGCAAAATAATATTTTTACGGCGAGGGCGCTTTTTTGAATCCAGAGCGTAGCGAGGGATCCTTTAGTAG
Organism: Lithophane leautieri; assembly: GCA_949152455.1. Classification (NCBI taxonomy): domain Eukaryota; kingdom Metazoa; phylum Arthropoda; class Insecta; order Lepidoptera; family Noctuidae; genus Lithophane; species Lithophane leautieri. The sequence continues at coordinate 6,360,476 of OX424488.1, forward strand.
AATCCTGAACGTAGCGAGGGATTCAAAGTATGTCACCCGACCTAAAAATATATTTTGCGCCCGAGAGATAAACTCTACTTTTCATCACCCACTATGAGAAAATAAAAGGCGCCTCATATTTTAACCACGCTTGATCAAGACGGGTTGGCTATTACAGGCTTATAATAATTAACTACAAGTTCAGGTTTCCCAATCATGTTTTTCCTCACCGATGTCAGTAATGTCCAAAATAACTCAGAAAAAAAAAACAACCGACTTCCAAAAAAAAACACTAAAAAGTGAAAAATTACTTTAATTTCGGAAATCGTAATTATTCCGATAAATTTAGTATCTTTTTGTGTAGTAAATAACACAAAATCATGCATCGCGCAATGGGAGTTTACCGCGCGATCAACATTATACAAGATTCCAACATCAATCGTTGGTCAGTTGCCCGCCAGACAATTAGACACCCGTTTGGTCGGAGTATCCTCCCTTTTCAATAGAGGATGAGTGAACTTTCCACCCTGTTCCTCAATCTCTAAACGCTGAATCCAGTTAGACTGGAAGCCGACACCAACATAGTTGGGAAAAGGCTAGGCAGATTGATTTTATTTTACGTCGGTCCTAACACTTCCCAGTACCCACACGGCGCTACTATGGGCCGTCGTACCAGCCAGTCTTTATTCAAACAATATTTGCGTACCATTTCTTTGGCGCTGAACACTAAGATAATCCAAATTCAAAAAGTGCGCGGCAAAGATAATTGCGGCGCACTTATAAAGAGGATTAAAAACTCATTACTGCCCGCTAAAAGTTTGTTATAGAAAACACCACCTTTGGGTGCACTTAAAGGCGAACCAAGTCGTCCTTTTCGAATAGATGGGATGAAAATGAAGTTTGTAGCACATTTAAGCTGAACGCATATCGACGGTGAAGTATCAATATCTAATAACCATAATTTTTGCGGTTTTCACTTTATTGTATAATCGTAGGTAAAATATATGCATAACCATTTTATTGAAATAACTAGCAGCCCGCCCCGGCTTCGCACGGGTAGCACTAAGAACTTATCTACGACGCATCTACCTACCCCTACCTTACCTACCTACCTACCCTACATACCTATCTATCTACCCTACTTACGTACCTACCTACCTACCCTACCTATCTACCCTACTTACGTACCTACCTACATACCTGACTACCTACCTACCCTACATACCTACCTACCCTACCGGGAATGGGAAAAAAAGTATCCTATGTCCGTCTCCTGGTTCTAAGCTACCTCCCCACCAATTTTCAGCCAAATCGGTTCAGCAGTTTCGGAGTCAATGCAATGCAAACAAACAATCAAATCTTTCCTCTTTATAATATTATTATTATAGTATAGATTATCACCGTCTCTAGCTTTTCCTACAATAAAAAAAAAATAAAAGTGACTTTTTTATACAAATGTTAAAAACAATAGAAATAAAACATTTTTTTCGCTTCCTGTAAAGTCATGGGTTTTGTAGTTATTAGATATTGATACTACATCGTCGATATGTTAAATCCTTACTAATATTATAAATGCGAAAGTAACTCTGTCTGTCTGTTGCGCTTTCACGCCAAAACTACTGAACCGATTCAAATGTAATTTGGTACACAGATAGTCTAGAGCCTGAGAAAGGACATAGGCTACTTTTTATCGACATACCACGCGGGCGAAGGCGCGAGCGGAAGTTAGTAAATAATAAATATTAGATTTAAAAACACATTCATTTCAGAGTACGCGTCGTATTTATTTTGGGTGTGCATTCAGCTTTTTATCCCATTCGAGTGTAAATCCTCGTAACAAAGATGGAGACTGCAATAGATGTATCTCTGTGTGATTAAATGGTAGATGTCGAGGACGTTACCAGCGAAATGTATGTAGTAATTATGAAATAGGGGGTATATGCATGTGATTCAAATAAGGGTCAAGTTTTTTTTTTTTATCTACACCCATGCTATAAATCCTCTATAAAAGTTCCTGAAACAGTTAGCTTATTGCCTACATTAAAACAACCAGTGTCATAGTAACCATTATATCATCCAAACAGGTGTTATAATGTTGTACTAATTTTAATAATGCAACTCATTTAAAAAAAAGAACGCTGTCATGCAGGCGCGATTCACTAACTAAGCTCAGTCATTTAAAAAAAAACTTGTAGTTTATTCGAAGTCTAAAAATTCGAATATCCCGCCATTTTTTTCGATATTAGTATTACAAAGAACCTTTTATAGAGGATTAAATTAGGTATTAAAACAGTTGCATAAATAATTATTATTAACTATATTACTTCAGAATTATGCCTCCATCAATATTTTTAAATAATATTTCTTTTTGAGCGAGAAATTAATTCTTTTAAACTGCCAAAAAACTGTAGGAAATTCAAATACTTGAAAAGCGACGTTATTGATCAGAACGGATGTGACGTAACAATCTATGACAACAATCAAAATGTCAATGTGTTTTGTAGGAGCGTTTGACATTGACTTGACACTGTTTGTTTGTTGTCATAGACTGTCTCGTCACCACACCAAGCGCGCCAAATGGAGGGCGTTTAAATAGCCCGTATCGGTTGGACATTTTTTTTTTTTTAAGTACTTTAAATTGATTTTTTGCCGTCAACATTTTTTATACTATTATTTGGCGATGTAAACTATCGAATAAAAATATTTAAAAAATACATGCATATTCCTTATTGTACTTGAATGTCTGAAATAAAATAAGCTTACGGTGGGTCATAATTCTAATTTGTTGACTGTACGTACAGGGGGCCTTTTTTTTTTGAGGGTGGGAAATTATCCAATTACTTCTCCCGCTCTGGGCGGAGCGCAAGGGTGTGTCAGACTTTTACTGACTAAAACCCACCCGTGTTCCTTCAGTTGCCTGTTGCCAAGGTCCCGGTATCCCTTTCGGACTTTCCCGCAACCCTGGCAGGCATCGGTCCTACCGGACCCCGTCCATTGTGCTGACATCTCTTTGAGGCGCGCGTGGAACACGACGCGCCATCGACCCGGGCCTGGTCCTTATCGGACGGCGAGCTGCCCGTTGCTCGCCGTCCGCAAGCCCGCGCCTATGGTGGCCGGGAATCCGCCTGGGATGCCCGACGCCCAGGGCGTCTCCAACGGCGGCGGTTAGGGGCGTGAGGGCGCAAACTTCCTCACGCGTTCCGCCTCCTCCTTCGCGAACGTACAGGGGGCCTAGTCTACTAATTTACAAACGTGTCAGTGGTCTCGCAATGATGAATTTTTGACAGATTTTGTATGGCATATCTGTCAAAAACTGATCATTGAGACCACTGACACGTTTGTAAATTAGTAGACTTGGCCCCCAGGGATCATGACGTTAGTGCCATTGACATTAGTGATGGATGACAGATTAAAAACTAAATGTTGTGTTGCCAAAATATTAAATGTTCCTTACCATCTTCAGTCTCTCCGTGCGTCGGTTTACACAGGTCTTCATCTGTAGCTTCTGAAACAGCCGTTTTGAGCCAGTCCAGGAACTTTCTGTGGCGGTTCACTGTTGATAGTGGGTCAGTGCCGGGTACACCTGTGGAGCGATAATATACAGGGTTACTGGTAACTCGACGTATTCCTTGCAGGACGTCATAGTAGGGTTAAAATGCAATAAATTAAGCCACCAAATGTTCTACCGAAATTCAGTATTTTTTTTTTGCACTAGACTACATTTTTTATGAAGTAATAGAAAAAATTACAAAAAATTAAATGTTTGGTTAGTGATATTTGCCAAAGTTTTAGGCATTATTGAACTTTTAATTATTAACAAAGGTCTGCTACGGCGTCAACTATGATAATAACTTAAATTTTAGTACAGTCGCGCCGTAAATCATTTTTAAATTGGTTTCAAATGATTTAATCTGGGATTTTTCATAAAAAAACTAAAACTCTTAATAATTCAAAAACTACTGAATTTCGGTAGAACATTTGGTGGCTTAATTTGTTGCATTTTAACCCTACTATGACGTCCTGCAAGGAATACGTCGAGTTACCAGTAACCCTGTATAATTGCTTTTTTTTTTTAAATATTTTATTTATCTTTTATATAGATTCTTTCAAAGGAGCTCGTTGCTAAGTAATGACAGCCGCACGGGTCGATCATTAGGTTAAGCTACGCTTGCCGGGATTGGTCCGTGGATGGGTGAACATCGTTACATACTGAGACTCCTCCGTGCCTCGGAAATCATGTTAACCCGTTGGGCCCGGATGTCATTCGACAATCGTCAGAAGACCGAAAGTCTGACAACCAGCCTTGCCAAAGGGTATCGTATTACCCAGTAACTGGGTTGTAGAGGTCAGATAGACAGTCGCTCCATGTAAAATACTGGTATTCAGCTGCATCCGGTTAGACTGGAAGCCGACCCCAACATAGTTGGGAAAGGCTTAGGGCCTTTTCCCAACTATGTTAGGCTCGGCTTCCATGTTGGTCATTTGAGGCAGATTGAGAGGGTATTGAAACTCACCATCGTTTTCCAAATCAGCTCCCCACAGAGCGTCACACAGCCGCCATACTTCGTAGCAATACGCACCCGATACGCCAAACTGTGGACAAATATCTATGTTGTTTTTTAAAGGAAATACAGGATAAAACAGGAGCTTTTAGAAGTACGAGGAACAGGGTGTAAAGTTCACTCATCCACCATAGAAAAGGGAGGATCCTCCGACCAGACGGGTGTTGTGTCTGGCGGGCAACTGCACAACGATTGATGTCGGGTTCTTGTATATATGTCCATTGCACGGTAAACTTTAATTGCGCGATCCAGGATTTATGTGACGTCAGGTCTTTGATGCGTAGTTCGCATGTGGCGATGTAGATACCGCCACAAGCTCGTGGCTAGTGATGGATTAATTAGTATTCGCATTCATAGTTAGCATGCGGATGCACTTTTAGCATTTAGCAAATGAAATGTAGTTGCGAAATTCTGTGAAGTGCTAAGTAAATTTATCGCTTCGTACTTTTTTATTCTATCATTCGTCAGAGCGCGACGCACGCAGCGGTAGCGTGCGCTCTCTGTCGCACCTTCAGGAAGTCGGGAATATTAAATCTATCGGTTTCACGTGACCGTGACCTCGTTCGCGAATGATTAACAAAATTCACATACTTCCATTATTATCAATTATCGTCATATTTGCTATTAGCATAGCAATAGCAATTATCATGCTAAGACTCAAGAATTCACATGCTAATGAAATTAATGCAAAATGCCATTACTACTCGTGGCTAAGTAATAACAGCCGCATGGTTCTATCCATCAGGTTAAGCTACGCTTGCCGGGGTTGGTCCGTGGATGGGTGACCATCTTTACATACCGAGACTCCTCCGTGCCTCGGAAAGCACGGCACGCTGTTGGTCCCGGCTGTCATTCCTGGATTTTTACACTCGTCACGGGTCTTCAGAAGCCTGAAAGTCTGACAACCAGTTTACAACCCAGTAACTGGCCTGTAGAGTTCAGATAGGCAGTCGCTCCATGTAAAATGCTGGTATTCAGCTGCATCCGGTTAGAGTGGAAGCTGATCCCAACATAGATGGGAAAAGGCTAGGCAGATTGTTTACCTTATATCTAGACTGGTTGTTGGCTGCATCGCGTAGATAGTGCGTGAGTACTGCGCGTCTGTCGCTAGCACTTTGTGATAGACTCAGTCGAGCGGATTGGTTTTCATCAGTTTGAGTAGATGTTGAGTGTTCCAGTAGGGTTGCTAGGTGTTTTTTGAGAACTTCCTGTGAACAGAAATAAGATAACAGATAGTTATTTAGGGGTATGAGGAACAGGGTGTAAAGTTCACTCATCCACCATAGAAAAGGGAGGATCCTCCGACCAGACGGGTGTTGTGTCTGGCGGGCAACTGCACAACGATTGATGTCGGGTTCTTGTATATATGTCCATTGCACGGTAAACTTTAATTGCGCGATGCAGGATTTATGTGACGTCAGCATTTTTGTGTGACGTCAGATCTTTGATGCGTAGTTCGCATGTGGCGATGTAGATACCGCCACAGTTATAAGGTAAATTAAAATTTTCTTAAGATTTTTTCAATTTGCAGGTCAGTATCAGGTTTATGTTGATCTAAATATGATTCGCGGTCATATCACATATTTATTTATAGAATTATTATCATAAAAATCATTAATTTAATCTCCAAGTTCAGTTGAATGACTATTTTATAAAATCATTGGCATTTGAGGCCAATTCTAACACTTAAGAAAAATACGTATATGTTTAATAAAATATAAAGTATTATTTAAAAAAAAACCACCATTTTTAAGTTATAAATTATAATGTAGTATATTTTTTTTCTAATTGTTTGTTTTATTATTATTTGATGTTTTAAAAAAAAAAAAATGTATCTACAATATGATCATCGAATGTTACAATTATATTTAAGAAAAATATGTTTAATAAATTCTGGCAAATAAATAATTTGATTTGATAAAATGTAAAGTGTTATTCTAAAAAAAAACCCAGTATTTGTAAGTTATAACGTAACATTTTTTTAATTGATGTTCTTTTGTTTTTGTATAATATACTATACTTCATAAAAGATGGCTCGTGGCTAAGTAATAACAGCCACACCGGGTCGATCCATCAGGTTAAGCTACGCTTGCTGGGGTTGGTCGGTGGATGGGTGACCATCTTTACATACCGAGACTCCTCCGTGCTTCGGAAAGCACGTTAAGCCGTTGGTCCCGGCTGTCATTCGTGGATCTTTGACAGTCGTTACGGGTACTCAGAAGCCCGAAAGTCTGACAACACCAGTCTTACCAAGGGGTATCGTATTATCCAGTTACTGTGTTGTGGAGGTCAGATAGGCAGTCGCTCCATGTAAAATACTGGTATTCAGCTGCATCCTGTTAGACTGGAAGCCGACCCCAACATAGTTGGGAAAAGGCTAGGCAGATTTTTGACTTCATAAAAGATAGCTAATTAATAATAATTATTAGCTAGTTAATATTTTTAGTTAAGACTTCGCATAATAATTTTTTTCTCGTCTTGTTCTCACACACTATTGTCTACATTTCTTTCACATTTCTCCTTTCGCAGGTCTGCTGGAAGACATTTCTTAAGAAATAAGCAGTACCTTTGTACTCATATTATAATTATGCCGTATCTCTATGTATTTTACTGTGTGTACATAAATAATAAAATAAATAAATAGATAAAATAGCTTGATCTCTGCGACAGCTGTCAGTAAAATCACGCCTGGGAAGTCATGAATTTCATAACAGTACAGACAGTACCTGACAATGTCATACTTTATGGGCATGCCGACCTATGTAGTGATGGACGATGAATCATCGTGACCACAAACTATAAACTATCGATATTTAAAATAAAACTTAATTTAACAAGAGATTATAATAAAGTAAAGTAATCGTGTATTTCAACATTTAAATTACAATATTGAGGTACCGTTGGTCCCAAACTAGACGCAGCCTGTATCTTGGGCACCAATATATAAATATAAAATATTTTGATTATTTTCAAATAAAAGTTGAAATTGGCGAAGTTCGCCTTTTCGAGACTGCCAAACTAATTAATTTTACAAGATTGTTCTAGCGATTCAGAAACTGATTCAGATATGGATTTGGGGTGTACTCCTTTAAGAGAATAAATGTATTTTATATTAAAATATTCGTTTAATTTAGTAACGTTTGTAATTTAATTAAACCCAATTATATGTTACACTAGCATCGATAATAGTAAGAAACGTCGATCATTTCTATCGACAATTTTTTATATCCTGACAGCCCTAGGAATGTCAGTTGGACATATGTCGCAGAGGTCAAGCTATATTTTATGTAGTATAGTATGCTATTGATAGTGCCGTGCTATCTTATAATTTAGTTACATGCGAGATCTATAATATATAGTACATTACTGTCGCGGCCTGCAATAAGGGAATTGATGGACGATCGTGAAAATGAGGGCCGACTCCTCATGCGTGAGTCCATCAATTCCTGATTGCGGCCAAGGCTTGTATAGTACTTTTCTCAAACAACGCGCGGAAATTCTAACTGAGTAAATTAAATAGAAATTCCAGAATCAATGACGAATTACTATAATTTTTCATGCGCCAATATGTTAATTTGTTTCTTCTTTGTTCTATTTGCAAACCATTTCGAAATTTAAATAAAATCTTTGATAAGTTACCTCCTTGGTTGCCGTGTGTTGAAGTAAAAAGTTTGTTCCATTTTTAAATAACACGACAGATATGAGTTTTCATAGTAATTTATTTGGCCGCTAAACACGCCAGATATGGATTTTCATAGTAACTTTGCTGGCCGCATCGTCACTTGTTTTTTACCAGTACAGCAATTTTGATTTATCTCGAAGAAGGTTGTCAAAATAATGCTCGAATTTCCAAGCATGTTTGAGAAATAATTATAAACTGTGGGTTAATGCATTCCTTGTCCGATGAAGTAGTGCCAGCCCGCGCCGTAGCTGAGCACGTAGCTTTAAATTCCCCTGATAATAATAATGATGATATTTTAATGATCCAGCCTGTCCCAACAACTTGCTGTCCCCCCGCCAGTGATGTCGCCCTAAGCCGAGGTTCGTACCCCACAGGGGGTGCCCTTAGCGAGCGCACACTTAATTTTAATTTAGAATAGTTTATTCCCTGGCTGTAGTAGCTTAAGGCAGCCACAGGAAAGTCCGGTTAAGAAGTCATGATTACAGTAATCAAATACAAGATGCCATAGACCAAAAAAAAAAAATTTATTGCAGTGTATGTATTCAGTTGGTAGTCAATCGCCGTGTGTAAGCACAGTTGTCAGTGTTGTACAGAAAATGTCAACTGTCTACCTATTAAGGTTCATGAGATACTGCCCGCTGACAGACAGACGGACGGACGGACAGCGGAGGCTTCGTAACAGGGTACATTGAAAAATTTAAATTTTCAAAACATAACGAAAATTGAGATCGCTCTGTGTAAAGGATTCATTCATGAAGCTACCTACCAGCTGGCTTACGTTCTGTCGGCATAATTTCTAAGAAATTGCGCGGCTTTCCTTCTATTCGCCTACATATGATCCGTGACCCCGGCAAATGACCTCTTCGCTACAGTTCTTTAAGTACAGGTTGCTCCAGGATGGTAATTTAGAAAATTGTAAATAAATAACATTTAATGAAATTCAACAAATTTTTTACGGACGGGCATTGTTCTCACATGTATAATTTCAACATGAATGATGTAACCAATATATTGTAACAATATTCTGATTCAAAAGAGTGTCCGTGGAGTTTCTTGCCCGTTCTTCTCCATAGGAACCTACGCTTTGGAATGAGCAACTAGCTTCATCTTTCTGACTGACCGACCCCTTGACAATTCAAAAGTGCCTGTAATTGGTTTATTTGAAATAAATGCTTTGAGTTACGAGTTTTTTTCAAATATTTTCATAAAACGAATACGCGAAATCGTATACGTGTGTTAAATTAATGTCGCCATTGTAGCGGCACGTTATATACAACCTACCAGCATTCTGTCATCTTTCTCAGGCTGTCCCAGCGCCATTCTCACAAGCAGTGGCTCCGACCAATCGTTCTGCGATCTGCCGCGCACGTATTTACCGAGCTCGGATAGTTCTGCGGCTGTGGACAAACAGGAAGATTACTGACTGTTCACTATCACTTGTCTCTTACCGTTATGTTGGCACCGTTGCTTGTCAAGTTTAATTTCAATACGTATAGAGTTCAAAATGGCTTGACAAGAAATGGTGCCTCATGGCGGCGAGGGACAAGGTATAATGAACAGTCTGTAGGCTTAAATTTTAATTTAAAAAGTAAAACCGATTTCTAAAAAGGTTATAATAATTATTTTTGAAACAGTAGAAGTTGTCTAGAAGCTAAATAAAGTATATATCATCTGCCTAGCCTTTTCCCAACTATGTTGGGGTCGGCTTCCAGCCCAACCGGATGCAACTGAATACCAGTATTTTACATGGAGCGACTGCATATCTGACCTCCACAACCCAGTAACTGGGTTATTACCCAGTCACTGGGTACGATACTCCTTGGCAAGACTGGTTGTCAGACTTTCCGGCTTCTGACGACCCGTAACGACTGTCAAAGATACACAAATGACAGCCGGGACCAACGGTTTAACGTGCTTTCCGAGGCACGGAGGAGTCTCGGTATGTAAAGATGGTCACCCATCCACGGACCAACCCCGGCAAGCGTAGCTTAACCTGATGAATCGACTCATGCGGCTGTTATTACTTAGCCACGAGCTCCTCCTAAATAAAGTATATATATAGACACATAAATACCTCATTTATCAAATTATGATGAGTAGTTTAGAAGTTATGAGGGAACATATGAACATACATACATATCGGTTAAAATCATAACCCTCCTTTTTGCTTCGCCGTAGTCGGATCAAAAGATGCCATCATCGTGGCTAAGTAGTAACAGCCGCACAAGCCGATTCAAAATCAAAATCAAAAGTAATTTATTCAAACTAGATCGAGAATCAGCACTTTTCGAACTTCAAAATTACATAAGACAGTCCCCCAAAACGCCCACCCTTCACCACTTCCTAGGATTGAAGGTTAAGCTACGCTTGAAGAGGTAAGTCCGTGAATGGGTGACCATTCAATACATGTCGAGATCTTCCGTGTAATTGGAAGATGGCAAGTCACCCGTAATGACTGTCGAAAAGTCTTCCAGGAGCCCAAAAGTCACAACCAGTCTTACCGCGTAGTTCCATGTTTCGTAGTAACTGGGTTGTGGAGGTCAGATAGGCAGTCGCTCCATGTAAAATACTGGTATTCAGCTGGAGCCAGTTAGACTGGAAGCCGACCCCAATATAGTTGAGAAAAGGCAGTCAAATTATATACTCACATCTAGGAAGGTCATTGACAGAGTCGTATGAAGTGGTGAAAGTAAGTGCGCCGGCCGGACCGAACCCGACGCGAGAGTGTCGCGCGCGACATACCGACATGTCTGATATGTAGGCTGCGTCCAGACGACCTGGGGACAAGAAAGGAATTTTTCTCAAACATGCTTGGAAATTCGAGCATTATTTTGACAACCTTCTTCGAGATAAATCGAAATTGCTGTACTGGTAAAAAACAAGTGACGATGCGGCCAGCAAAGTTACTATGAAAATCCATATTTGTCGTGTTTAGCAGCCAAATAAATTACTATGAAAATTCATATCTGTCGTGTTATTTAAAAATGGAACAAACTTTTTACTTCAACACACGGCAACCAAAGAGGTAACTTATCAAAGATTTTATTTAAATTTCGATTTGGCTTGCAAATAGAACTGTTTATAGTAAAGAAACAAATGAACATAGTGGCGCATGAAAAATTTTGAGTTATTCGTCATGGATTCTTGAATTTTTATATATTTTCTCTGTTTGAATTTCCGCGCATTATTTGAGAAAAGTACTATACAAGCCTTGGCCGTAATCAGGAATTGATGGACTCACGTATGTGTGCCTGCCTCGGCTTCGCCTCGACCCACGTTTTCACGATCGTCCATCAATCCCCTTATTGCTGGCCGCGACAGTAATGTACTATAAGAGGGATGCGTTAAGGTAGCCCGCAAAATTCAAATTTACTTACGTTTTTTGCAATTTGCAGGTCAGTGTCAGGTTGTATGTTGATCTAGGTATGAATACGCGTTAGGGCATAAATCGAACAGATTACGTGTGACTCCGGATTTTTAATTTGTCTATCTGTGATGTCTTGTTTATACCTTTTTAGTTTTTTTTTTTAGTTCATAACTTTATGTTCTCTAGAGGGCGCTATATTCAATTTAATGTGACGCCACATAGCCTCTAACCAGCGGACGATCAAGACGCTTCCAACGATACCTCATTTGTCAAACTGTGATGAGTAGTTTAGAAGTTTGAACACACATACATCATAACCCTCCTTTTTGCTTCCCCGTAGTCGGGTAAAAGAAAATAAGGTATTTTAATAACACTTACCGGCAATGGTCTGTCTGAAGGGCGGCACTTTTCTGTGGTACTTCAACACGATAGTGTGTGGTCGAACGATTAATGGCCTCATCGGAGTTTCTGTGGGCAAAATGAATAAATTGGTGTCATAAAAACTTACAATAAGGGTCACACCTGGCGAGGCGCAGGGCGGCGTGGTTACATAACATAATCAACCTAGATCGTTCCCACTGCTGGGACAGAGGCCTCCTCTCAGTGAGAGGGAGTGGGCCGTAATCCACCACGCGGACCCAGTGGGGGTTGGTAGATGTCACATGTCTTCGAATTCTTAGGTGCACATGCCGGTTTCCTCACGATATTTTCCTTCACCGTTTTTGAGAGCAGTGGTGATGAAATTATTTGCACAAAGTAAAGCGCCTGCCTGGATTTGAACCAACGATCTACGACGCGTAAGTCGGCGCCATTACCACGAGCCAACACTGCTCCTGGTGGCGCGGTTGCGTTGCGTGCCACAAAATAAAGTTGTGGATAAATAACCTGAGACGCGTGGCTCTTTCTGCTTAGACGCGCTCTCGACCTAATGAAAGTTTATTTATTTTCAACTTTATTTCAACTGACGCAAGGTCGATATGTTTGGCAGTGACCAATACGAGTCGCAGCGTAGCGCGGTTGCCACTACCAAACAAGTATCGATCTTTCACCGGTTGAAATAAAGTTGAGATTCAATAAACTTCCATTAGCTCGAGAGCGTCTCTAAGCGCAAAAAGGTGCTGTCACAGGTTATTTATTTTCGACTTTATTTTAAGGTAGGTAAAGTTGCTATTTGTTTGGTAGTGACAACCGTGCTGCTCTGTGCCTCGAAAGATGAGAGCCGAACATACTGCGCCCATTACTAAAAATTGGAATAATGGCAGCAGAGAAATACCTTCAGTGTGTGTCGCTTCAATGTCAGATATCTGCTGATCCTCTCTCATCATAGAGGGAGGGTGTGAAGGTATTGATAACAATGGCACTGATACTGGAACGAGCTGGTCTCCTGTTGACACTGACACGTCGTCTTCCATTTCTGAAGGAGAAAATATAAATATACACCCCTTTGTAAAAAAAAAATGGGCCGTTTTGATTTTTTTACATTATTGGTAATCATTTAGTTGTAAAGAGGTTTTAATAGCCAAACTATGTTACTGGCACTTAATAAAGAGTATGGGTATGGAAAAAAGTTAATTCCAAATTCGAAACTTTTGTTTAAAACAATAATAATCCCTTTTTCAGTTTGTGACTTTTACTAACTATTTGCGGGTTTGCGCTTAAAAGGTTATCCTGGCAACTAAAACTAAATTCTCGTTATTTTTTGTACAATAATTTATGTATGTCGCATAATCCAGCCTTATTGTGAGTTAAAACAGATATCTTTGTGTCGATTGTAATGGCAGAAAAAGCAATAAGAGCTAGTAAAATTGTAGCGCTGCTGGAAGAGCAAAAAAACGATATTCTTATTGATAATAAGAAATTACTAGTCATTTATGCTAATGACATGTAAAAATATTAATATTATCCATAGAAAAGACAATGACTGTTAAGTTGCCCCGTTTTTTTTTTTTGCAAATGGGTGTATTTTAACAGAAAAATGCAGGCGCACAGTTATAAATACTAAAGTCGAATTATTATTAATTCACTGGAGCAAAATGACAGATGCTTAGCTGTCTATCGCCACATCAGCGCACGCGCACGACCCGTGCACGCTAGGATCTTCGAATGGTTAAACTGCACGCAATCTACTCGCGAACACATCCAAAGGTTTCCATACTATGTTCCTATGACGAGAGCGCACCACACAGTTCGTGCGCGTGCGCAGGTGTGGACCCGCTTTAAAACTTTTATTAGAAGATAAAGAGAAAGAAAGAATAAAGTTTATTTGGACACAGTTCATGAAACACAAAATACAAATAACAAAAAAAAGTATCATATTGTTTTTAAAACAATAGTGTGTGCCTCACGGCTGCGCCAAACAGGTTCATTTCAGCATTAATACCAGACAGATACTGTCTGACGCTGGTTTTCGAATGAACCCATAAAGACAAGTGACGGGAAGTACATACAGTTTCAACATACCTAATAAATAATTATAATATAAATAACTAGTAATAAAAATACATATTAAAATAATATATAATTATACACAATTACAAAAACAAACCAACAAGAACGGTCTCAGCAAAAAAACCTGTTTGTTTTGGTATTAGATCGAATCATCGAAGTGTGCACGGTGCACTCACAATGCGCTACAGGCCGCCGAGTGCGGTGGACAACCCACCGGCACGCGACAGTTAGGTATTTAGTTTGAAGAAGAGAGGAAATACTGTGAGTGAATGTGAGAAATAATCATAAATAGTTCATATAATATTTTCGGGTGAAAGTGAAAAGTACCTGTAGCTATAACAATAATTATAGCTGAAAGAAGAAGGTAAGCGACATTTTTTTAATACGATAAATAAAAGATCGTTCATAAACATTTGAAATATAAGTACATACCAGTATCAGCGTACAGAGACGCTTTCATTAGCTGCACATTGTGACTCTGTCGATGTTCAAGGCGAGCCAGCTCGCTCGTCGGACTCTTAACACCGTACGCTGTAATAAAAAATCTTAACTAATATTGTAAACAAAGTGCTGCTCGCGACTTCATCTGCGAATGAAAAGTAGCCTATGTCCTTCTCCAGGTCATGGCCTACCTATGTGCCAAATTTCATCCGAATCCATTCAGCCGTTTTAGCGTTAAAGGGTAACAAACTCACTTTCGCATTCATATTATAGTTAGGATGCGATGTGGTGAGTTTGTTTGCGTAATAGAACGCTATCACGGGGTTAATGGCCTATACTACCTCGGCTCAAATTTACTTTTTAACTCGTTCGCACCATACTACTCGCGGCCTGAGTGAGAACGAGACGGAGTGGGGTGCTGGCGGCTCCAAACTTCGAATAGTTTAGTTTAGATAATTACTTTTAGATGTTAAAATAATGGTAACTTAAAAAAAACATAAGACCTGCTTTATAGTTCAATTATTATGCAGTTTCATGATCTAATTTGAAGTAATTTTTGAATACCAGCGGTTTATAGTTCGGTTTAGAGGTAACTTTGGAATATCTTTCTATCGAGATTTTTTTTTGCAATCGTGTTTACGTCGAACCTAGGACCTAGCATCAATCCTCAACTTTAACATATATATTTATTTGATATATATGTTGTATTTGAAAATTAATGCTGCAGTATTTTCGGCGTCAAAGAGGATCATGTTAAGCAATTTAAGGCCCTTAAATTCAGTTAAAATAACATACCTTTGTTATCTAGATACAAGCTCTGCGATTCGTTATTATCTTCTGTGGTGTCCATTTCAAAAGCTGTAACAAATTAAGTATATTTTAGTACATAAATAATTGTCATTATCCTAGGCACAAACCTCTAACTTTTCGGATTCATGTGCATATTGTATGATTATCACTTGCTTCAAAAACGGTGAAGGAAAACATCGTGAGGAAACCTGCATGCCGGAGAGATATTTCTCAACGGCATGTGAAGCCAAGTCAGAGGCTCTTGGGCGGCTTTAAAACTCTGAGACCAGGTTAATCACTAACCACATGACAAGAAGAAGATTGTCATCATATGGGCACAAACCTAGGGCACCCTGCAACTGAAAATTATCCACGTGTCATGTTCGTGAACGGGCGCCGTTAGTTGAGACTGGTCATCTCTTATCTGCCAGAGCTTATTTTTAATTATTTTTCGTTTGACATTGTTCTCACATACAGAAGCACCAAGAATACTGTACCCAGGATTTTGTAATATCTATATACATTTTTAAAAGAGTGTCCTTGGAGTTTCTTGCCCGTTCTTCTCCATAGAGATCTACGAATTTGAATGGGCAACTAGCTTCAACTATTTGACTAACTGACCGACTCTTTGACAATTCAAAAGTGCCTGTAAATGGTTTAATTGAAATAAATGCTTTGAGTTTGAGTTATGCATATTAATATCATAAATGAAAAAGTAACTCTATCCGTCTGGCTGTTATATTTCGCACTAGCTGCGCCCCGCGGTTTTACCCGCATATGTCTCGATCCTGTGGGAAAATCGGGATAAAAAGTAGACTATGACCTTCTCCGGGTCATGGTCTACCCTTGCGCCAAATTTCATCCAATCCGTTCGGCCGTTTATGCGTGACAAACAAACTCACTTTCGCATTTATAATATTAACTAGCTGATGCCCGCGACTTCACCCGCGTTGATGACGGTTATTATATACTAAAACCTTACTCGAGAACCACTCTATCCATTGGTGAAAACAGCATGGAAATCGGTGGAGTAGTTTTTGAGTTTATCGCGTACAGGACGACAGACAGACGCGGCGGAGGACTTTGTTTTATAATATGTAAGGATATGATGTTTTTTTTTCTAATCTCAAGTCTCAATCTATCAAAAATACAACTTTACGTACATTTTTGTCATCGATTGTCGTTAAGATAAGATTGCGACTTGAATTGAAGTGTTTTTTAAGTAAGAGAATTGGCCTACAAATAGGTCAAGGTCATTTACTTTTGAAAGGTCAAGGTCATCCTTTTCTAGTTTCTCGCTTATTTTTCATACGAGAGGTTAGGCAGCGGCACAGACCCACATTTCACCAGTTTATACTTATCACGATTCTAGTGAGTGAAATCTCTTAAAGTGTGTGTCGGCTGCCGCGCGCGGCGTTGCACGCTCTGTTTGGACGACTGCCGCGCGCGAACGCTTCTGTCTACCTGCCGCGCACAAACATTTCTAGCAAGCATTCGTCAGTAATTGTCTTTGGACGAATTTATAAGCAGAGCTACGACACACGCAACTGCTATCATGCCAACTAAGTGTCGGGTCTCGGATATGCCGCGCTGTACTGCCGCGCTAATATTCGTCGGTTTAGTCCGGACTAGAGCGCGGCAGAAATGTGTCCTGCAAATGCCACGTATTGCTGTTGTGCTCTTCCCGGGCAATGTTTGGACACACCTTGACAATGCGTACTAACAGACAGCTTTTTTAATTATTTTGTGGTTATAATACACATATTTTTAAATATGCTCATTAAGCCCTTTAAATTGATACCAAACATGGTACGATAAGAAAAAAATATTTTTTAGTTCCTGACTTTATGTCCTCTAGAGGGCGCCATTTTAAATTTAATTTAATGTGACGTCACATAACCTATAACCAGCGCACGCATCAAGACGCTTCCAACGATACCAATGTTAAATTGTGATAAGTGGATTAGAAGATAGGAGGGAACAGATGAACATACATACATACATACCGGTCAAAATCATAACCCTCCTTTTTTCTTCGCCATAGTCGGGTAAAAATGATGTTATTTCACAGTAGGATATCCTTCAATGATAATATTTATTTATCTTGTTTATTTGTAATCTCAATACAATGGTTAACTATAGTTATATTTTAAATAAAATTATTAAATTCTAATAAATTACAACATGTTTATTTAAAAAATATAATGTTATCTTATACTATACTAGCGAACCGGTCCTGCTTCGCACGGTTTTAACGACTTGACAAAACAATCAAAACATGTCTGACTTATATATAACTTTAATATTAACGTATTATACACATAAACCTTCCGGAATAAATTCTTTAAACGATTGTGGAAACCTGTAGCGTGGTTTAGAAGATTAACGCGGACATACAGACAAACACGAAAAGCGACTTTAATTTATAATATGTAAATATGCGTGTGTACCAATATTATGTAAAATGCTAATATTTTATTGCGAAAAGTACTTTTTTTTTTTAAATAATTCCAATTAACATATTTTTTTTTAAATAATTCCAAGTTACTTTTTTTTTCGAAGCTACTAACCAAAATACATAAAAAACAAAAAAACAAAAACGAAAGAAACTACAACTACAATTAAAACCACAGTAATCAAACACATATTGCTACATAGCATAGCCATAGCGATATTTTTTTGTAAAACATATTCTTCGTTATACGGCGCCGACGGCATCTCGGGGTCGTTTGGTGCCCCAGTGGGGGCGTGAGGTACCCTCATGGGGTGGTACTGTACCCCGCTATAGGGTTCGTATGTCGGGTTAAAACGGTACGTCGATGTTTGGTTGCCTGTTGGGTTTGGGGAATGAAACTGCTTAAATTAGTATGGAATAACTATTTGTTTTTTTTATCTAAATCTTATTTGTGTGGCTAATTAGCCACCCAATTTGATCTTTTCGTGTGGTTAATGACTAACCTGGTGTCTGAGTTTTAAAGCCGCCCAAGGGTCTCTGACTTGGCTTCACATGTTGTTGAGAAATATCCCTCAGGCATGCCGGTTTCCCAATGATGTCAAAGTCAAATAATTTATTTCAAATAGGCACATAAAAGGCACTTTTGAACGTCAATGAAAAACAAAGAAATAGAATTGATTCTAGTTGCCCATTCCAAAAGGTAGCTTTCGTGTGGAGAAGAATGGGCAAGAAACTCCACCGTTACTCTTTTCAAAAATGTTTACAATATTTTGTATACATGAATTATATAATTATATGTGATTTTATGATGTTTTCCTTCACCGTTTTTAAAGCAAGTGATAATTATACAATACGCACAATTGGCGAAAATATCGATGAACATACAAACATACAGACGAACATAGAACCTCCTCCTTTTTGAAGAAGTCGGTTAAAAAGATGATCATGAACATATATACCTTTAGCGGCGCCATTCAGTAGGTTGAGTGAAGTCTGCTGCATCGCGAACAGGTTGTCTTCGGGTACTAAGCCCGTTGAGGAACCGAGCCCGCCCAGACCCGCTGACTGTACCGTTACTGGTTGCTTGAGAGCTGTGGACAGAGAATGTTTGGTGAGTTGGTTGTGACATGAGGCTTTTATGTTCATAATAGGTGCGCCCCGCGGTTTCACCCGCGTAAGTCTTGATGCAGTGGGAATATCGGGATAAAAAGTATCCTATGTTATAAGTAGTGCTCGGAATAGGTAGAGCTAATCTACCTAAAGTTCAAAGAACAGAGACAAAAAAAGTGGAGACTTCCTTACGACTAAAATATTTTTTCGGGACTAATGTCCCGGGTTTCGGAACATTACTTAAGTACAACTAAAATTAATAAAGTAAAACAACTATAGAATAAATATCCTGTTTCTGTTTAAAAAAAAAGTATGCACGATTTCAATTGTTTAAAAAAAATTAAGGTAATCTCCTAATAATCTAATATTCGTTTGAACGATGTAAGTAAGCGCAGAAGCTAATGTTATTTACATAACAGTTTTAATAATAATTTATGTGATGCCCCAAATCCCGTCATTAGTCCCGAAAAAATATTTTAGTCGTAAGGAAGTCTCCACTTTTTTTGTCTCTGTTCTTTGAACTTTAGGTAGATTAGCTCTACCTATTCCGAGCACTGGTTATAAACTATCTGACCAAGATTATGTTTGGACTTTAAAAGAGACTGTGACTTCTGAGTTTGTTTCGGCCTTTCTTCTCAGAGTAGTCAGATAGGAAACGCCGACCTCATCTAGTTTAAAAAATAAAAATGTGATTGACGTGTAAAAGTGTTTGTACAAACCTACTTACAGAAATAAAAATCATTTATCATTTATCTGTTTGCCAAATTTCATCCGAATCCATTCAGCCGTTTTTGCGTGAATGAGTAACAAACATCCAAACAAACACACAAACTTTCACATTTATAATATTAGTAGGATTACTCACCAGGAGCCGCACTGCCCTGCAAGGTCTGCGAGACCAGCTGTCTCTTCATCAGCTGCGGCACGTCCTCCTCCTCATCAGAGTCAGTCAGTCCGTATTTACTGAAGTGTTCAACTCTGAACACCCAACTGCCGGTCTGAGGTCGGTATTCTATGAATTTTGTGTTGTGCTTGTCGCAAACGCGGCGGAGTTTGCTTTCGTATTCCATTTTGAGCAGTCTGTGAAAGAAATAAAGAAAGAAAGAAAGAAATAAAGAAAGAAATAAAGAAAGAATTAAAGAAAGAAATAAATAAATAAAGAAATAAATAAAGAAAGAAATAAAGAAAGAAAGAAATAAAGAAAGAAATAAAGAAAGAAAGAAAATACGTTTATTTGCGGCAAACATGACGCTAACAGGACAAATAAAATATACGAAAATAACAAGTTGCGGGAAAATATGCGTCACATTCACGCAAAAACTGTGGACAAATGATACGGTATTTAGCCTACCGCTTAAGGCAAAAGCTTCAAGGTAGCTCGCTTAATTCAAATTTTCTTACGCTTTTTGCAATTTACAGGTCAGTGTCAGGTTGTATGTTGATAAAAATATGATTTGCGACCGTAACAAATATGGATTTACAGAATTATAAACATTAGAATCAGCAATACAACTCTCTAAGTTCATGTAAGTGTATTGAATGACCATTTCATGAAATCATGACATTTGGCACTGAAAAGTGTTGTTATATTGAATAAATATTTAAAATTACTTTTCAACGGTGTGCTTCCACAGATTTTATTTATATTGTGTAACTAGCTGCGCCCCGCGGTTTCACCCGCGTAAGTCTCGATCCCGTGTGAATATCGGGATAAAAAGTATCCTATGTGTTAATCCAGGTTATAAACTATCTGTTTGCCAAATTTCATCCAAATCCATTCAGCCGTTTTTGCGTGATTGAGTAACAAACTTTCACATTTATAATATTAGTAGGATTCTTCCTACTTTTTAATGTGAATTATCATTATTATAGAAAGTCTGTCGGACACTACATACAATTCGAGCCGATTCTTGGCATTGTCTTTTAATTATTAAATATCAGTAAGCATAAGCAGCCTATAATGTTCCCACTGCTGGGACACAGGCCTCCTCTCTGTGAGAGGGAGTGGGCCACGCGGACCCAGTGCGGGTTTTCTATTTCATACAGAATGTATAGGAGCCCGAAACTCTGACAACCAGTCTTGCCAAGGGGTATCGTGTTACCCAGTAACTGGGTTGTGGAGGTCAGATAGGCAGGCAGTCGCTCCATGTAAAATACTGGTATTCAGCTGCATCCGGTTAGACTGGAAGCCGACCCCAACATAGTTGGGAAAAGGCTGGACAGATTGATTTGACAGAATGTATAGGAACGACAAGGCGCGGAACATACACAGGCGGTAGGGCCCGGGCGCGGCGAAAGCGAAATATGAAAGGAGTGGCGCAACGCCTGCGCCATACTGTCACCTCGCCCGCGCCCCTCCCTCTTGTGTATGTCCCGCGCTTCGCAGACTCTTCTGAATAAGTTACCTGTCAGGTGAGGTGATAGCTCTCTTCTCGCTCTTGTCTCTCGGCCAGACTCTGTCCAGAGTGACTATCGCGCGTCTGTTCAGAGCTGAGCCCAAGGGCGGCTTCACAGACTCTTCTGGGTACACTATAACTTCTTTGTTGAGGAAGTGGACTGAAAAAAAGTGAAAAATATAAATTCATTGGCACGTCAGGAATATTAACAACCTTTTCACCTCACAAGCTCCGAAAGATTCTGTTTATCATTCAAAATCTGAGTGCAAAAGTGCATTTTATCCGCTAGTGTGGAAAGAGTTTTTAAAATTCGAACCTTTCTATTCAATAATTTTCTATACCGCCGGGTACACTGATAATGCATTAATACTTATTTCATGTTAATGCACTAATCTTCTTTTTAGAATAATCGCACTGGCCAGCACGAAAAAACATAGCTCAACGCGCCTAAAGAAGTTTTCACTTTAAAATCTCTATAATTTTTTTTTTATAAATAAATAAATAAAATAAAATATTCAATTCACTTTCCATCATTTTGGTTTGTTTAGCAGTGCAGAGTTAGTGCAAGCGGTACATAATGCCGAAATTACCTTTCTTCCGGAAAAATTGCGCGAAAAGTACATAGAAGCGTACAAGCATCTATTCTGTAATATTGCTGATCAGTTATCTATATTTTTATGTATGCACGTGTTTCTGTGACAAATAAACCGATTTTTCTTTCTTCTTTCTTTCTTTCAATATTTGTTCAATGGATGGAGACACCTAGCATTTTCCTCGCTATAGTGAGGTGAATAATTGTGTGTTACACTCGGCAGCAAAGTTATATTGCGTCTCGTACCGTTGAAACCCTCGCGACGCTCAGGTTTCAATACGAGTACTCCCGCCAAAAAACAACTTTGCAGCCTTGCATAATAATAGTTACTTGTTATGCAGGGTTGCAAAGTTGTTTATTGGCGTGAGTACTTGTATTGAAACCAGAGCAAGGGAAGGATTCTAGGGTTGAAATATAGAATCCTGAGCGTTGCGAGGGTTTCAAAGGTACGAGACGCAGTATAACTTTGCTGCCGAGTGTAACACACAATTATTCACCTCACTACAGCGAGGAAAATGCTAGGTGCCTCCATCCATTGAAAAAACATTGTAAGCTTTTATGTACTTTTCGCGCAATTTTTCCGGAAGAAAGCTCATTTCGGCCGTTTGTACCGCTTGCACTAACTCTGCATTGTTAAACAAACCAATACAATGGAAAGTGAATTGAATATAAAGAAGAAAATTAAATAGAGTTTTTTGAAGTGAAAACTTGTTTAGGAGGATGGCTCTACAGGACGTATAGCTCCATCTCTTTCCCCCACGAAGTAAGATTAAATTGATACTGCTGTAAGCGGTGGTGGTGGGCCCCCTGTAGTCAATATTACACTTACCCAGGCTATCCAAGTCCATGCCAGCGACATCGATCTCACAGTCATAGTATACATTGCCATAGTTCTTACGACCAATGGTCAGGTGAGGCACCACACACGAGCCGTCCGGACGTATGTAAGCTGAGGAAGGGATGATTATCTATTAGCATAGTATATATATTATTTTATTTGGGAAAATAAACAGTTACACATTACATTATTATGGCATAGAACTTAAAACTAAAATGAGTGTATAAATGTGTAGCCAACAACAAATTCCACAGAATATAAAAAAGTTAAACAAACACAAACGACGTGCGACATAAATAAAATTGATTATACAGTACGATTAAATAAAAAAATAAACAATTCTAATAATATATATCTATTAAGTATAGTATACTGTATCTATTGGTAAGTTTAAGTACCTACATATTATTTTGCACCAAGGACAACCCCATTTTTTATGTCCACGCAATCACTGTCCATTCTAAGGTTGCCTGGAAGAGATCGCAGAAAGCGATAAGGCCGCCCATTGTATGTTTTGTAGTGTTAAATATATTTATTTTCGCCAGGGTTACTGGTAACTCGACGTATTCCTTGCAGGACGTCATAGTAGGGTTAAAATGCAACAAATTAAGCCACCAAATGTTCTACCGAAATTCAGTAGTTTTTGAATTAGTTAAGAGTTTTAGTTTTTTTATGAAAAATCCCAGATTAAATCATTTGAAACCAATTTAAAAATGATTTACGGCGCGACTGTACTGAAATTTAAGTTATTATCATAGTTGACGCCGTAGCAGACCTTTGTTAATAATTAAAAGTTCAATAATGCCTAAAACTTTGGCAAATATCACTAACCAAACATTATTTTTTTTGTAATTTTTGCTATTGCTTCATAAAAAAAGTAGGCTAGTGCAAAAAAAAATACTGAATTTCGGTAGAACATTTGGTGGCTTAATTTGTTGCATTTTAACCCTACTATGACGTCCTGCAAGGAATACGTCGAGTTACCAGTAACCCTGTATATAAATAAATAAATAAATATAGCGCCTAGTTCATAATTTTAGAAATGTGGACCCTGGTGTCCTGAAACACAGGCGACGAGCCTAGCTTAGGCACCAGTCTCCCACAGTATATATTTACCTGAATTGTGTATCATTGTCGAATCTGACAAATGTAAAATAATGTATATTGTGGGAGAAAACTAAAAGTTGATTGAGTATGGCAACATTGAATGCCGTTGTTAGAGTCTGACCAACGAGAGATGATCGTACGAAATTTAAAAAAAACCCAAGACTGTTTATCCCTGTTCATAGTGCGATAACAAGCGTTGATACTTGAAATTTTATTTTATTTAAATGAAATTAAATTTCAATTATCAACACGAATTATCGCACAATTTTTTGGGACAAACAGTCTTGTTCTTTTTAAATTTCGCGCGTGTTTTTAGGATCATCTTTCGTTGGCCAGACTCTATTGATATACACTTGGGAGCAAATAAATCGAGCCACTTCCTTTTTCACGTTTAATGAACAATATTTTTGGTAATATGGAACGTATCAATTCGAACTATATATCGCCTAAAAGTTTATAGAATAACCTCTACAATGAGGGTAAATTATTGAATAATAACCTTATTGAATGATAAATTATTGGCTCTGAAAGAAAAATGGTAATGTTGATAGAAAATTTAGTAGGCTTAGAACGGTCCAGAAAAACAATTAAAAACGAAACAATAACACGTCAATATGGGTATAATTTACAAAAACCCCCAATATGACCTTTTTTTAATGGAGTACAATCAAAATGTCATAAGCAAATTAAATGCGATAATTTTATTCTACCCTTTGAACTTTAATTAAAAATGTAAATTTGACAACTTACTACCCTCATTGTAAAGGCTATTAAATAACCTTTTAGGCGATATATCTTTCGAAACGATGCGTTCCATAATACTAATAAAAATAATAACCATAATGCGTGAAAAAAAGAAGTGGCTCGATTTATTTGCTCTCAAGTGTATATTGTCTGTTCAGCTATTTAATTACGTATGTGAAGGATTGTGTTGAGAGATCAGGATATGGATGAACTGGTCAGGAAGAGAGGCAATATGAGGGGTAGGTTGACAAAACTAGCAGAATATTTACCTCTCTTCCTGACCAGTTCATCCATATCCTGATCTTGAGGCATAATTTCTACACCTTATTTTCGTAACCGATTAAGACTGATCTGTTTCATTTTGACAGTTCAACAACATTCATTGCGTTTTTTACGTTGTTGAACAGATTTTTTTTTCGAACTTATGAAGCAGTCGATTAGAAATTTGTTTCAAATTGATTCAGATTGGTATTGATCGTGTATTACGCTATAAAGGTGCATGTTAAAATCTTAAGCAATCACTCACTAAAGGGAATTAGTAACACATTAATTTGTATACGGCATGTTACAAAAACCTAGTCCGATCAAAAAGCGCCTACGTACCGCAAAACATTACTAAAAAGTAATCAAACTTTTTTTTTTGTGAAAATAAGAAATTTATAACTGTTTAAAATTCAAGTTTTTTGTACACACGGCTACACATCAAGCTATACATTTCCAGTTTATGCTGAACTCGCATTGTATAGGATTTCCGTACAATGCGAGGTCAGCTTATACTGGAAATGTATAGCTTGATGTGTAGCCGTGTGTACCAAAATTACACTAATTTCATTATAAATTAGCAAATTTTCTACAGAGGGCATAAGTTATGACTTGTAGATACCCGCTAAACGCCAGCCGCCCGGGCCCCATGTATTATGAAATTAAATTAAATAGTTTATTTCAGACCAAGCACACAAATAGTTGGTTTAAGTCCATATTATATCAGTAGGTACTCGTAGATACTTATAGCTATGATAGTATAATTTAAAATAATTAACTAGGTAAAATAAACAAATTGAAAAAAAAAAAATATGGGCGATTTTTTTTTTCACAACAAAACCGCATGAATTGTCTCTTAGTATGATTCTTAACAACAACCTCACGGATCGGACAGGGTTGTTGTTATACGCTGTATAAAGGTTTCAACTTCCATATCTAGCCAGATTTACCAAAAAAAAAATTTTAAGTAACTTTAATAACTTGTAAAGTTGAGGATATGAAAAACATCTTTAAGATGATTTGATGTAGAATTTCAGGTTTCAGTATTCAAATAATCAAATCAATGCACTCAATTTGTACACACAAGTGACATTACAAATTATCATTTGTATCACTACAAATTGACATTTTTGACACTACTTATAGTGGGACACTACATATTATGTGACACTATAAATTGGCATTTTTGACACTACTTATAGTGAGACACTACAAATTATGTGACACTATAAATTAGCATTTTTGACACTACTTATTGTGGGACACTACATATTATGTGACACTATAAATTAGCATTTTTGACACTACTTATTGTGGGACACTACATATTATGTGACACTATAAATTAGCATTTTTGACACTACTTATTGTGGGACACTACAAATTATGTGACACTATAAATTAGCATTTTTGACACTACTTATTGTGGGACACTACAAATTATGTGACACTATAAATTGGCATTTTTGACACTACTTATAGTTGGACACTACAAATTATGTGACACTATAAATTCGCATTTTTGACACTACTTATAGTGAGACACTACAAATTATGTGACACTATAAATTAGCATTTTTGACACTACTTATAGTGAGACACTACAAATTATGTTACACTATAAATTAGCATTTTTGACACTACTTATAGTGAGACACTACAAATTATGTGACACTATAAATTAGCATTTTTGACACTACTTATAGTGAGACACTACAAATTATGTGACACTATAAATTAGCATTTTTGACACTACTTATAGTGAGACACTACAAATTATGTGACACTATAAATTAGCATTTTTGACACTATTTATAGTTGGACACTACAAATTATGTGACACTATAAATTAGCATTTTTGACACTATTTATAGTTGGACACTACAAATTATGTGACACTATAAATTAGCATTTTTGACACTACTTATAGTTGGACACTACAAATTATGTGACACTATAAATTAGCATTTTTGACACTACTTATAGTTGGACACTACAAATTATGTGACACTATAAATTAGCATTTTTGACACTATTTATAGTTGGACACTACAAATTATGTGACACTATAAATTAGCATTTTTGACACTACTTATAGTTGGACACTACAAATTATGTGACACTATAAATTAGCATTTTTGACACTACTTATTGTGGGACACTACAAATTATGTGACATTATAAATTAGCATTTTTGACACTTCTTATTGTGGGATTCTACAAATTATGTGACACTATAAATTGGCATTTTTGACACTACTTATAGTGAGACACTACAAATTATGTGACACTATAAATTAGCATTTTTGACACTACTTATTGTGGGACACTACAAATTATGTGACACTATAAATTAGCATTTTTGACACTACTTATTGTGGGACACTACAAATTATGTGACACTATAAATTAGCATTTTTGACACTACTTATAGTTGGACACTACAAATTATGTGACACTATAAATTAGCATTTTTGACACTACTTATTGTGGGACACTACAAATTATGTGACATTATAAATTAGCATTTTTGACACTTCTTATTGTGGGATTCTACAAATTATGTGACACTATAAATTGGCATTTTTGACACTACTTATAGTTGGACACTACAAATTATGTGACACTATAAATTAGCATTTTTGACACTACTTATTGTGGGACACTACAAATTATGTGACATTATAAATTAGCATTTTTGACACTTCTTATTGTGGGATTCTACAAATTATGTGACACTATAAATTGGCATTTTTGACACTACTTATAGTGAGACACTACAAATTATGTGACACTATAAATTAGCATTTTTGACACTACTTATTGTGGGACACTACAAATTATGTGACACTATAAATTAGCATTTTTGACACTACTTATTGTGGGACACTACAAATTATGTGACACTATAAATTAGCATTTTTGACACTACTTATTGTGGGATTCTACAAATTATGTGACACTATAAATTAGCACTTTTAACACTACTTATAGTGGGACACTACAAATCATGTGACACTATAAATTGACACTACAAATTGGCATTTTTGACACTACTTACACTACAAATTATGTGACACTAAAATTGGCATTTGTAATACTACTAATTGGCATTTTTGACGCTACTAATTGGCATTAATCACACTACAAATTGGCAGTCACAGGTTCATTTTGTGATCAATTTGTTTAAATTTTAATCAGATAATTTTGTCACTAGCCATATATTTTCGCAGTCAGCTATAGCATACTCACCAATCATCTCATCCAAGCTAGGTATGGTGTAGTATCCCGGCCGCGTCAGTTTCACGCCGGTCGGGTGCGGCGGCGCCTCGCGTGGCGACACGTTTTCTTCTTCAGACACTGTTGGACAAATAAAGATGTTAGAACGTAACAATTATGTGTGATCACTAGAGATCGGATAATCGGATGCATTTTTACCTAAAGTTTATTTTTAAATTATGGACGCGGCTTCTTAATTTTTCTTATTATAAATCTCGGAATTTGAAAAAATACCGGGTATGCCCAAATAATCGTGTACTGAAACGACTTATCAACCATCTTATGAAGGTTACTTTTGCGGTGTAAACTTAAAAATGAATTTCTTAAGGAAACCCAAGAAACCGAATTGTTTGTCACTATGTGCTATGCCAGTTTGGCAACCTACTTTCCAACAGTAGCTGGCATTTCATTAGCCAAAAGTCCTAAATTTATCAGTTCCGAAATCGCGGAATTTTTGCGTTCGATTCAAAACTGCATTCCATATTAGGCAGCACCTGAACGTAAGTAAACAGAAATTCGATTCCATAATCAGAACTTTCAATTTGTCGATCCCGGAATCCCGGGATTTTTTGGACATAAAATTGCATTCCATTGTGGCCTACACCTCAACTTTAGGTAAATATGCATCCGATCTTTGACAGTCGTTACGGGTCGTCAGAAGCCCGAAAGTCTGACAACCAGTCTTTCCAAAGGGTATTGTATTACCCAGTTACTGAGTTGTGGAGGTCAGATAGGCAGTCGCTCCATGTAAAATACTGGTATATAGCTGCATCTGGTTAGATTGGAAGCCGACCCCAACGTAGTTGGGAAAAGGCTAGACAGATGATGATGATGAATAAAGGATTGTGGACTAAAGTAGTCTACCAACTAAATATACTTCTAGGAACCCACACTTGACAAATCTTTTACTAAAAGCGAATTTCACTAATGACGTTGAACACGATCAGCCACATCTAAACCGCGTTCGTGAGCTGTGAGTGTAATCAATGTTGGGTCTGTGGCGGTATCTACATCGCCACATGCGAACTACGCATCAAAGACCTGACGTCACACAAAAATCCTGACGTCACATAAATCCTGCATCGCGCAATTAGAGTTTACCGTGCAATGGACATAAATACAAGAACCCGACATCAATCGTTGGGCAGTTGCCCGCCAGACACAACACCCGTCTGGTCGGAGGATCCTCCCTTTTCTATGGTGGATGAGTGAACTTTACACCCTGTTCCTCATACTTTTTTTTTATGAGGGTGCGATTTCATCAATTGACTTCTCCCGCTCTGAGCGGAGCGGAAGGGCGTGTCAGACTTTTACTGACTAAAACCCACCAGCGTTCTTTCAGTTGCCTGTTGCCAAGGTCCCGGTATCCCTTTCGGACTTTCCCGCAACCCTGGCAGCTTCCTCATACCCCTAAAGGGTAATTGACAGCTTTTGAATGCAGTTTAGATGTGCTAATCGCGTTCAGTTTCGTTGGTGAAATCAAATCACATATATTATCTTTTTCCAATGGTAGTAAGTAGTATGCAAAAAGTCAACAAAATCAACAATTATGTCAATATTCTTGTATACAGTAAAAAAAATGCAATAGAAGTAGATATTTAGTAACGATTGACTTCTCGCGAACCAGAACACGACGTGTTGCCACGTCTCTGCGTATGGTGTCGGCGTGGCAACACTTCGTGTTCGGGTTCGCGACAAGTCAATCGTCATCCCGAGGATGCCTCGTTGAGAGGTGAAACACGTGTCGATTTTTTTTATGACTCTTTACGAATATTTAATAGTTATGTTCTATAGTATTTTATAATGGATTTTCGCTGAATCAATTAACTATATTATATACAGTATCTGACACTAGAAAATGGAGATTTAACTAATGACACTTCTTAGAAAAACAAAGGATAGCGCACATTCTTCTGTATCACATTCGTACGATCGGTGACTCGAGATAAGTATCCAACGAACCAGCACCCCTAGCATGACAACCATAGAAACGGGTTTTCTACGGGTTTTATCGACGGAAGAATAGACAAAATTACAGATTGTGATTGTTTATCTATCATTTTGTCTATTCTTCCGTCGACAAAACCCGTTTCTATTGTGGTCATGCTACGCGTGCAGTTTGCTTAGTGATGTGGATACG
Organism: Lithophane leautieri; assembly: GCA_949152455.1. Taxonomy (NCBI): domain Eukaryota; kingdom Metazoa; phylum Arthropoda; class Insecta; order Lepidoptera; family Noctuidae; genus Lithophane; species Lithophane leautieri. The sequence continues at coordinate 6,390,666 of OX424488.1, forward strand.
ATGGAGGTGTCCCCATCGTAAGCAACGAGCCATCGTGGGATGCGACTCCAAACAGCTGTGATATGCGCGAGCCTTTAGATTACTGCTCATTCACACGAGGACGATTCGTGTTTTTTGCCGTATCGTAATTTTTCACGATTCGTGTTTTTTTTTGACGGCGGGTTTTTATATGGCCGTATACACAAGAATCACGAATCGTGAAAAATTTTGGGATAAGTATTAAATTACGTACCGTCTTTTAAAAATAACGTCCGTCAAAAAACACGAATCGCTATTTTTTTGTGACGGATCCGTTGAAATGCTCGTCCAAGACTGAACTCTGAATCACGAATCAAGTGTGAACATCTATTCGGATATTTTGACAAATCGCGAAAAAGCTGGTTTTCGTATGCAATGTGAACGTGCATCCGTCATGACGTATCGTTTTTTTGACGAATCGTCAATGACGGGCCCCGTGTGTATGAGCCCTTAGGGTCAGTTCACACTGAGACGCGACGCGACGTCACTTTTTTTAGGTTCCGATACAATATCGAACTTATTTACTACACATTATACACACACATTGTACACGCGCCGGGCATCTCAGCCTACGTTGACACGTGTCAACCCTCGCAATGAAATTATACCTTTTCGTGAAGAAAATAATTTGGATAATTGTTAAAAAGTGCGCGCAGCGTCGCGGTCCAAACTGACCCATAGACAAACACCTACAAAAAAAAAAAAAAACCAACGAAAAATAACCATAGAGTCCACCAATCTGGTGCGCTATCTTTTCACATCGAGAACAGCCCGCTTGTTCACCCCAGCGGTGTCGGCAGAACTGTAGCCGGTCGCCGCCGCCCGCACATAGCGATGTTACTGGTGGGGTAGGGATGAGGATTTATACTCCATTTGAAATAAGATCAGACATTTAAACAAACCTTTTTACAGTCCGTTCCACGGGCGAGGGGTCAATTTTTATGAGAAGGAAGCCGAATCGGTTCTGGTCTTAACTTACTTACTCGTACTTATGAATAAAGTAAACATTAATAGGGAATATGCATGTATTTTTTAAATATTTTTATTCGATAGTTTACATCGTCAAATAATAGTTTTAAAAAAATCGACGGAAAAAAGCAATGTAAAGTACTTAATTTTTTTTTTTTTAAATATCCAACCGATCCGGGCTATTCAAACGCCCTCCATTTGGCGCGCTTATTGTGGTGACGTCACATTCTATGAAAACAAACAAGCAACTGTCAAGTCAATGTCAAACAGTCCTTTTTGTAGGAGTGTTTGACATTGACTTGACACTTGTTGTTGATTGACTTGACATTGACATTTTGATTGTTGTGCTAGATAGTTACGTCACATCCGCTCTTAGCTTTTCAAGTATTTGAATTACCCGCAGTTTTTTGGCACTTTAAAAAAATTAATTTCTCGCTCAAAAAGAAATTTTATTCAAAAATATTGTTGGAGGCATAATTCTGAAGTAATACAGTTTATAAAAAAAAAATACTTGACCCTTATTTGAATCACATGCATATTACCTATTAATATTAACTTAAAAATAATAGTTTCTCCGTAACTGATTTTAACACTATCCATCGCCAAGTAATAGAGAACCAAAAATACGTAAAAATGTTTACAGAAAAAAACTCAAATACCATTTTAAAATTATTAAAGGAATTTAAATTTATAGAATCTAATAAAATACACTTGAACAGGTGAAAACGAAATAAAATATGCAATATTCCTCCATCTCGTTCTCGCTGAGGCATTTTTTCTATATCTTTCTTTGTCGTAACCCCTTGTACTATCGAAGAACTTCATATCTTAGCAGTTTCAAAACAAAATCCCGTGAGCACGATGACCACATCTGTTACCGCCCCGGTTCTATAACGGCCGAGCGCTGCAAGCAGAAATAGTCCTTACGATGTGTAGATTTTTGTTTTGTTTCTTCTTTGATAGTACATGTATACGTGCTTGCTCGCGTCCCTATCAACCGGTGCCACGTGACCTCATGACTGGATCGCTAATGTATGAATTTTTAGTACCCGATTTCAGAATCGGGTACTAAAAAAAGTGTCCTAAAATAACCCGGCGCCAAAACGTTTTGGCGCCGGGTTATTTTAGGACACTTTTTTTTTTTTGCTAAATCAAAGCTAGAAATAGGCGTTTTTGATGTTTTAACGTTATGCTGTATTAAATATCTTGTAACTATATTTTTTTGGTAATAGTGACTTTACCATTTTTAAATAGCGGTAGACTTGCTGATGCGAACGTCTAAAAAGCCAGTAGGGATGTGTTCTATGGTCCTCTCGCCATGGTCCGTTCAACCAATTTTGACTTCTATACCGTAGGCATTAGGATGGCATTAAAAGCAAAAAACGTTACACATTACCAACTGTCTACTGCAGCTGCCATTTGTCATGCCACCAACGCAATAGAAGTCAAAATCGGTTGAACGGACTGTAAAAAAGGCTTATTTAAATGTCTAATCTTATTTCAAATGGAATCTAGGAAGGTATGAGGGGAAAGTGTCTTCTTGAATGGTCAATAGGAAATATGCACATAATAAAAACTTATTAATTATTAGCTGATGCCCGCTGCTTCGCCCGCGTGTATGTCGGTTATTATTCAACGTGCCGCTACAATGGCGACATTAATTTAACACACGGCTAGCGGCCAGTAAACATAAAAATTATAATAAAATAAAATTATTCGTAAATTAATTAATTTTCAAACAAACTATAGTACATTACTGTCGCGGCCAGCAATAAGGGAATTGATGCACGATCGTGAAAATGAGGGCCGAGGCGAAGCCGAGGCACTCATGCATGAGTCCATCAATTCCTGATTGCGGCCAAGGCTTGTATAGTACTTTTCTCAAACCACGCGCGGAAATTCAAACTGAGTAAATTAAATAGAAATTCCAGAATCAATGACGAACAACTATCATTTTTCATGCGCCAATATGTTCATTTGTTTCTTCTTTGTTCTAATTGCAAACCAATTCGAAATCTAAATAAAATCTTTGATAAGTTACCTCCTTGGTTGCCGTGTGTTGAAGTAAAAAGTTCGTTCCATTTTTAAATAACACGACAGATATGACTTTTCATAGTAATTTATTTGGCCGCTAAACACGCCAGATATGGACTTTCATAGTAACTTTGCTGGCCGCATCGTCACTTGTTTTTTACTAGTACAGCAATTTAGATTTATCTCGAAGAAGGTTGTCAAAATAATGCTCAAATTTCCAAGCATGTTTGAGAAAAATAATAAAAGCATAACCAATATTGAGCTCACTCTGTGTAAAAGATTCATTCATGAAGCTACCTACCAGCTGACTTACGTTCTATCGGTAAGTTCCTTTGTCGGCATAATTTGTAAGAAATTGCGCGGCTTTCCTTCTATTCGCCTACATATGATCCGTGACCCCGGCAAATGACCTCTTCGCTACAGTTCTTTAAGTACAGGTTGCTCCAGGATGGTAATTTAGAAAATTGTAAATAAATCAATAAATAATAACGTTTAATGAAATTCAAATATTTTCATAAAACGAATACGCGAAATCGTATACGTGTGTTAAATTAATGTCGCCATTGTAGCGGCACGTTATATACTAAAACCTTACTCGAGAACCACTCTATCCATTGGTGAAAACAGCATGAAAATCGGTGCAGTAGTTTTTGAGTTTACCGCGAACAGGACGACAGACAGACGCGGCGGAGGACTTTAGTTTTATAATATGTAAGAATGCCTTCGTAAATTGTATTTAGTTTTTCTGACAAACTCTCTGGGCGGAGCCCCTATTTCGTTGTATTACTAACAATCTGTACTTACTGGACAGCGTATCAATATTCTCCTTGTCGTGAGAGCGGTCGGACCTCACGGCTAGCTCCCGGACCGAGTTCTCTGCTGACTCCGGATTGTTCACCAGCGGCGGACGGAGAGGTTTAGTGGTAAGCCAGCTGGCGCGACGCTCTGACGCTTGCACTTGAATGTCCTTGTCTGAAAAAGAAACAAAATATTGATTACTAGAGTCTGGCAAACGAAAGTTTCTTTTTAATTTCGCGCGTTTTTTCAGGATCAACTTTCGTTTGACAGAATCTAGCTTCCGCCAGCGGCGTCTTCGGTTTTATAACTGACTTTTTCAAAAAGGAGAAAGTTCTCAATTCGTCTGAATGTTTTTTTTTGTTTTTTTGTTACGCGATTACTCCGTCAATTATGAATTGATTTTGATGATTCTTTTTTTGTTTGATAGGTCATGCTTCAGGGGTGGTCCCATATAAATTTTATTATCTTCGCTTGCGTAGTTTTCGAGTTAGCTGCATTAATACGTATTTTCCCCACTTAGTCTATGTAGACGATATTTTATTTGACTCCGTCACTGTTATTTACATAGCAGGTAGTGGTATTCGAATTTGTGTGGGGTAGGTACCACAACTAGAAAGTGAAAAATAAAAACTGTGCATTGAATGACTATTTCATGAAATCATGACATTTGGCACTTTCATGAACTTAGAGAGTTGTATTGCTGATTCTAATGTTTATAATTCTGTATATACACATTTGTTACGGCCGCTAATAATATTTAGATCAACATACAACCTGACACTGACCTGCAAATTGAAAAAAACGTAAGAAAATTTTAATTTCGCGGGCTACCTTAGCGCATCCCACTTTTTTTTTTTTTTGATGGTGGGAAATCGTTCAATTACTTCTCCCGCTCTGGGCGGAGCGGAAGGCCGTGTCAGACTTTTACTGACTAAAACCCACCCGTGTTCCTTCAGTTGCCTGTTGCCAAGGTCCCGGTATCCCTTTCGGACTTTTAGCGCATCCCCATTAAGTTACATTTTGATACTAACCTAAGTTAGGATAAAGCCGCGGTGTTGGCTCTCCATCAATAGATTTCTCCTTGTCATTCCACGGCAGTTTAGAGGAGCTGAGCCTGCAAGAGAAACAATATGAATAATTAAATTAAATATGAAAAATTTATTAATTTGGAAGACGTAATCGCTTGACATAAGAGGAGGAGCTCGTGGCTAAGTAATAACAGCCGCACGGGTCGATCCATCAGGTTAAGCTACGCTTGCCGGGGTTGGTCCGTGGATGGGTGACCATCTTTTGTAATATCGAGACTCCTCCGTACCTCGGAAAGCACGTTAAGCCGTTGGTCCCGGCTGTCATTTGTGGATCTTTGACAGTCGTTATGAGTCGTCAGAAGCCCCACAGTCTGACAACCAGTCTTACCAAGGGGTATCGTATTACCCAGTTAACGGATTGTGGAGGTCAGATAGGCAGTCGCTCCATGTGAAATAGTGGTATTCAGCTGCATCCGGTTAGACTGGAAGCCGACCCCAACATAGTTGGGAAAAGGCTAGGTAGATAATGAATCGCTTGACAAAAGAGTTGCAAAGCATGAGGTCCCGAGTTCGATTCTCGGATTGGGCAGAGTTATTGGGTTTTCCATCTGGAATTTTTCAGTAGCAGCTCGGGGTCTGGATTTGTGACCCCGGATTTTTAATTTGTCTGTCTGTGATTCTTGTATACCTTTTGAGTTGACTTTTTTCTCGTAGTTGGGTATTAGTTTTATAAATATTACTTTTATTTTAAAAAAATGGTGATTATAATATAAAAAATGGTCTCATTAAAAAAGTTTATTGTTTTAGTTCATGACTTTACGTTCTCTAGAGGGCGCCATGTTCAATTTAATGTGACGTCACAACCAGTGGACGATCAAAACGCTTCCAACGTTACCTCATTTGTCCAATTGTGATGAGGAGTTTAATAGTTATGAGCAGAGGTCGGAGTAGGTAGATTGATTTAAGGTCGTTGACGTCAAACGTAGAGGATAATATGGATATGCCTCCAAAATACCGGAACTTCATATTTATTGTGATACTTATTTGTTCCGGAATTTTGAAATTAGCACGAATTTTTATTTTATTTGAAAAACGTATTAATAATATCAATCTACGCTACCAGTGTTAGCTAATGGTGAAAGAAATCAGTATTTTATTTTATACAAAAATTATGATTATTTATTTTAATTGTATTAACGTTGAAAGCCAAAATATGGAAATTGTAGCCGATGAGGATTAAAAATAATTTATTTATGTTTTTGTTTAATTAAAAATAATTGTTCATTGAATTCAATCAATCATTCATATAATAAACGATTTTGTTAGCCTATCTGTATGTTTTTTATTTTATTTTATTCCATAATTCCAATTCCGGAACTTTTTCCGGTACTTCCCGCACATTATGGATAAAATGGCATGTCCATATTATAATATCTTGACGCAAGTATATAAAATCAATCTACCTACTCCGACCTCTAGTTATGAGGGAACAGATGAACATCATACATACATGCCGGTCAAAATCATAACCCTCCTTTTTGCTTCGCCGTAGTGGGGTAAAAAGTATACAAATGTCATAAAACTCACCAACTGCCATGTCTATCGGAGCCAGAGCTAATGTCAGCTTCTGGAAAGAAAAAGTAAAAATAATATTGTAGTTTGACGTAGAATCGTCGTCCCTGTCACAAAATGACATGATTACTTTGTAAAGTATTGTATTAATGTGAATGTGAGAACTATAATTAATGGAATCGTGGATATTTATTTTGTTATGTTTATATTTTTCGTTCTCAGTTAGTTTTAACGAAGGTATGGCAATTTGAGTATTTTTTGCGACCTACCCAAATGTCCTTTCTTTGGTATGGTTCGTCGAGTCGTTGAGCTCCGCTATTACTCACAAATGCTTGCACTGACTGGACAGGTCCACTCAAATCTGTGTGGTTCTTTCCTCAAAAGACCATTTCAGATATTATCTACATGGTCCTCATATGGCCTGACCAAGATTATGTCTGGACCTTAAAAGAGACTGCGACCTCTGAGTTTGTTTCGGCCTTTCTTCTCAGAGTAGTCAGATAGGAAACACCGACCTCATCTAGCTTATTTTTACAATTTTTTAATATGACATGTAAAAGTGATTCCAATATCCTATTTACAGAATAAACAGTTGCATTTAATTTCACTCATATCTATGTGACAGTCTTTTTAATGGTATAATATAATCCGCCTACAATGTTCCCACTGCTGGGACACAGGCCTCCTCTCAGTGAGTGGGAGTGGGCCGTACCCCACCACGCGGGCCCAGTGCGGGTTGGTAGATGTCACATGTCTTCGAATTTTTGGTTCTAGAACATGCCGGTTTCCTCACGATGTTTTCCTTCACCGTTTTGAGAGCAGTGGTGATGAAATAATTTACACTAAATAAAGTGCCTAGGTGTGATAAGATCAAATCTACGACTCGTAAGTCACGGCTGTTTCTACTGGGCCACCACTGCTCAACTCACAGTGTCTTCAACAGTGCTGACTATGAGCCAGCGCACATCTGGCGAGGTGCAGCGCATTGGCCAAACAAATATCGACCTTGACGCAGTGGAAATAAAGTTGAAAATAAATAAACCTCCATTAACTCGAGACGCGCGCCTCTTTCCGCTGAGCGTCTTAAGAGGCACGCAATGTTGATATTTGTTTAGACAGTGAAAACTGCGCCGCCCTACGCCCGCCACGTGTGCGCCGGCACAATGCTTAGATATTTAAAAAAAACCGGCCAAGTGCAAGTCGGACTCGCGCACGAAGAGTTCCGTACCATTATCTATAAAAAACGAAAAAAAAAATCACGTTTGTTGTATGGGGAGCCCCTTAAAAATTTATTTTATTCTGTTTTTTAGTATTAGAGGCAACAGAAATACATCATCTGTGGAAATTTCAACTGTTTTACTATCACGGTTCATGAGATACATCCTGCTGATGGACAGACAGACGGACGGACAGCGGAGTTTTAGTTATAGAGTAAAACAGGACGTTTTACCCTTCGGGTACAGAACCCTAAAAAAACTAATAGAGTCCCGTTGGGTACACTTACGTCTCCCGGCAGAAGCATTCTTCAACGAAACATATTCGTCCTGCCTTCGGTCAACTTCGTCCATGTTCGGCTGCTCGGACGCCGTCTCTCTTGAAGGCAGTCCACCGTTTGATTCTCGATGTTCTTCGAGAGATCTGGGAATAGAGAATATATATTCTAATATATAAAATCTATTTTTTATCTATTTTTCATACCCCTAAGTGATAGGTAGGGTAGGTAGGGTGGGTAGGGTAGGTAAGGTGGGTATTAGGGTGGGTAGCGTGGGTAGGGTGGGTAGGGTAAGTAGGGTAGGTAGGGTAAGTTGGGTAGGTAGGGTATGTAGGTAGGTAGTGTATGTATGGTAGGTACTTAGTGCTACCCTTGCGATGCCGGGAAGGACAGCTAGTTTATTTTGTAAAAAATAAATGTTTATTTCAGACTATTAGGTCCATATTTTGTTAGTAGTATTAGGTACATTATCATAAAATGATGTAGTTTTATGATGTTGTATAGTTGCTGGGGGGCTCATGGCTAAATAACAGCCCCAGAGGTCGGTTGGTCCGTGTATGATAGCCCACTTCATACGGAGACCCCTCCGTACCTCGAAAAGGACGTTAAACCTTCCGTCTCGGCATTAATTTTGACGCTACGGGTAGTCAGATGCCAAAAAGGCCACCAGTCTTACCAAAGGGTATCGTGTTACCCAGTGACTGGGCTGTGGAGGCCAGACAGGCTTTTTTTTTTTTTGAGGGTGGGAAATCATCCAATGACTTCTCCCGCTCTGGGCGGAGCGGGAGGGCGTGTCAGACTTTTACTGACTAAAACCCACCCGTGTTCCTTCAGTTGCCTGTTGCCAAGGTCCCGGTATCCCTTTCGGACTTTCCCGCAACCCTGGCAGGCATCGGTCCTAGCGGACCCCTCCAAAGGTCAGATAGGCTGTCGTGCAAGTAAAATATTCACTTGTCATTCTTGACTAAGTACAACTGCTTTCTTTGCTTTTCAATTTTCGTTTTTTGACACCGACTTCCGAAATTAAAGTTATTTTTCACTTTTTTTGTGTTTTTTTTTGGAAGTCGGTTGCTTTTTTTTCGTCTACGTAGACTGAGTGGGAAAAATACGTAATTACTGAAGCTAACTCAAAAACTACGCAAGCAAAATTAATAAAATTTATATGGGACCTCCCGAAGTGGTCCTATATAAATTTTATTCATTCGAACAATATACCCTTTCGAACAAAAAAATAAATTTTTAAATCGGTTCACAATTGGCGAAAATATCGACGAAAACACACAAAAAAAAAAGACGAACATAGCAACTCCTCCTCTTTGAACAAGTCGGTTAAAAAGAATTGTGATTTACAAATATGTCCAATAAGAATTAGTAGGTATTATTATATAATGTAATTAGTTTATCGTTACTTTAACATGTCAAAATTAAGTCTATGTCATCTTGGATCTAGCCAACTAACCTGCCGGTATCATTTGTGTGGTCCACAGAGTCGTGATGGCTGTCGTTAGCTCTCTGGTTCGGTCGTAGTACGAGACGTTTGCGAGACGGCTTTAGACATAGCTTGTCTTCCAAACTTGCGTCTGATTCTTCTAAGCCGTCGAACAGGGATTTCTGTGAAAGAAATGTGGTGTTAATGTTTGTTTGTCTAGTAATCGTTAGTGCAATTGCTTTTTTTTTTTTTTTTGGTAGGAATTCTTCGAATGCCTTCTCCCCGCTCTGGCCGGAGCGGGAGAAGGCGTGTCAGACTTTTACTGATTAAAACCCACCCGTGTTCCTTCAGTTGCCTGTTGCCAAGGTCCCGGTATCCCTTTCGGACTTTCCCGCAACCCTGGCATTGCAACATTGAACATTGAAGCCAGGTCAGGTAAAGATTATGTAATAAAATTTCTCAAGTAATGGCCTGCAGTCTACATTTCGTCCGTGTGCTTATTTATTTGTTGTGTAGAAAACTATTTTCAGAACTATAGGCCTCGGAAAGCACGTTAAGCCGTTGGTCCCGGCTGTCATTTGTGGATCTTTGACAGTCGTTACGGGTCGTCAGAAGCCCGAAAGTCTGACAACCAGTCTTACCAAGGGGTATCGTATTACCCAGTTACTGGGTTGTGGAGGTCAGATAGGCAGTCGCTCCATGTAAAATACTGGTATTCAGTACCATCCGGTTAGACTGGAAGCCGACCCTAACATAGTTGGGAAAAGGCTAGGCAGATGATGAGGCCGACCGCTTATCTGAGTCCGTTCCTGAGGTTTTTCACGGTGCGAGAGGGGTGTGGTGTCGTGATGCGAGAGTCACGTGAGTCACTCAGTGATTCGACAACTTGTGACAACTGTCGGCCTCCCGACAACTTGTGACAACTGTCGGCCTCCCGACAACTTGTGACAACTGTCGGCCTCCCGCACCGCGCAGCCACCTCAGGAACGGACTCCGGTAAGGGGGTACTGCTAAGGTAGCCCGAGAAATTCAAATTTTCTTACGTTTTTTGCAATTTGCAGGTCAGTGTCAGGTTGTATGTTGATTAAAATATGATTCGCGACCGTAACAAATATCTATATGTCGTGGCGCGAGACGATGGTGTCAACTCACACCTCGTTCTGTTCTTATCAGCGTGAGACGAAGGCGTCAGTCACACCTCGTCTAACTCTCAAGATCAATGTAGTCTTTGTTAGAGCCAAGAGCTTATTGATATTAAATAATGAATTATTGATTCCGATAAGAAGGGTGACGACGTAAATGTTATTGCGTCGAACGTGGCCGGGGGTCGGCTTAGTTTTCCCATGAGAACGTTCTAAGACGATAAGAGTTTAGCATCAGAGGAGCCTGGAGCAGGCAGTCAGTTCCATTCAGACCACGAGACTGAGCGCGACCCGCGGACTCGTTGCGCCCTTCTAATTCATTTAGATTTTAGGCTTATCTAGTTGAGTGATTATACGCGTTTTCTTTGCCCAAGAATTAGACAAACAGTTACATAATGAACAATTGAATTGATAATTATTACCCTTCTAATGATCATTGTGAGCCCTGTCCCGCCTCGGCCGCTCCGACATATATATAGAATTATAAACAATAGAATCAGCAATACAACTCTCTAAGTTCATATAAATGTATTGAATGATTATTTCATGAAATCATGATAGCACTTATAATATTCGAAAATATTGTAAAAGCCAATTAATTATCTTTTAAAAGAGTAACCATGGAGTTTCTTGCCGGCTCTTCTTCATAGAAAACGACCAATTGGAACCGTGTACCTAGCTTCTGACGTTTCATAAGTGTCCATGAAGCTTACTAATATTATAAATGCGAAAGTAACTCTGTCTGTTGGCCTGTCTGTCTGTCTGTCTGTCGCGCTTTCACGCCAAAACTACTGGACCAATTTAAACGAAATTTGGTACACAGATAGTCTAGAGCCTGAGAAAGGACATAGGCTACTTTTTATCGACATACCACGCGGGGGCGGAAGCTAGTGCTGTACAGTACCTTATCGTCGCGCGTCGTGCGCGGCGTGACGGTGAGGCGCAGCGTGTTGGGCGACGACACGCGGTAGGCGGCGCTGCTGGAGCTGTCGAGCACGGCCTGCACGGCCGCTGGGTTGGTCGGCTTTAGCACGTCGTCCGCTGTAGTCGCTGTGACATAAGTAATGAAATGAAATTGTTTATTCTGTAAATAGGATATTGGAATCACTTTTACACGTCATATTATAAAATATTAAAAATAAGCTAGATGAGGTCGGCGTTTCCTATCTGACTACTCTGAGAACAAAGGCCGAAACAAACTCAGAGGTCGCAGTCACTTTTAAAGTCCAGACATAATCTTGGTCAGGCCATATGAGGACCATGTAGATTAGCGTCTGAAATGGTCTTTTGAGGAAAGAACCACACAGATTTGAGTGAACCTGTCCAGTCAGTGCACGCATTTGTCAGTAATAGTGGAGCTCAACGCAGAACTTAAGGAGCTCAACGACTCGACGAACAATACCAAAGAAAGGACATTTGGGTAGGTCGCATAAAATACTCAAATTGCCAGACCATCGTTAAAACTAACTGAGAACGAAAAAAAAAATCAAAACAAAAATCCACATAGTCCTCACATTTACAATAATTAAAATAATACAATACTTTACAAAGTAATCATCTCATTTTGTATAAGAGTTGGATAACTAAATTAATCCACTCAAATCAGAGTCAGATATATTTGCCTGACACATGCTAAGCTGGCAGTGGCGTATTATCCCTAAGACAAACAAGGCACGTGCCTAGGGGCGCGAGGATTCAAAGGGGCGCGCGCGGAAGACTTAACAAAAAAAAAAATGAAAATTAATTGGTAAGTATGTAAGATTGGTTGACGGACTTTCGGGCTTCTGACGACCCGTAACGACTAGTGATGGATTAATTAGCATTCGCATTCATTGTTAGCATGCGAATTCTCATTTAGCAAATGAAATGTAGTTACGAAATTCTGTGAAGTGCTAAGTGAATTTATCGTTTCGTACTTTTTTATAGTATCCATACGTCAGAGCGTCGACTCACGCAGCGGTAGCGTGCGCTCTCCGTCGCACCCACGAGAAGTCGCGAATACTAAATCTATCGGTTACAAGTGACTGTGACCTCGTTCGCGAGTGAAATTTATTAGAACGCACTTTTTAATTCGCATATTAACAAAATTCACAAACTTCATTATTATCAATTATCGTCAAATAGCTATTAGCATAGCAATAGCAATTATCATGCTAAGACTCAAGAATTCACATGCTAATGAAATGAAACCAAAATAGCATTAATTGCCATTACTAGTAACGACAGTCAAAGGTCCCGAATGACGGCTGGGACCAACTTAAAGTTAAATAAGTAGTTAATTGATTCAGGCGTAACTTTGCGGAAATCCATTATAAAATACAATAGACGTAGATATATTTAGTAACCTATTCCGCTTAACTATTCTTCAAGAGTCATAAAAAACCTGTAAGAAATCGACACGTGTTTCACCTCCAAACCAGGCATCGACGATTGACCAATTGCAAACCAGAACACGACGCGTTGTCACACTGAGCGCTGGATGCAGAGTGTGTGTGAGTGCGCTCGGTGTGGCAACACGTCGTGTTCTGGTTTGCAATTGGTCAATCGTCATCCTGAGGATGCCTCGTCGAGAGGTGAAAACGTGTAGATTTATTACAGGGATTTTTATGACTCTTGAAGAATAGTTAACACTTTTACTGACAAGTACATAGAATGCATATAAGTTAGCATGCCGTAAAATGTATCTCATATATCTATAACAATTGGTCAGTCGAGTACATCGGCGCGCCGCCTATAGCTATATATATGTACGACCCGCGAGGCGAGTTGTGGGCACACGAACGAAATATCGTTGCACTCGGGGTTCGGGTGCTGGGCACTTAAAGTGTTAAGTGGAATAGGTTACTAAATATATCTACGTCTATTGTATTTTAGTTGAATAAGTACTCACATGAATCCGGTAACAAATCTTTGAAGAGTGGCGAGTCACCATACGGCCGAGCTGCTAACGTTAATATTTGTTCGTGAACATTGCCGCCGGCTGAAGAACCAGAGAGACTGTTGCTGTAACAAGTAAGCTGTGTTAGATACATGTGTGTAGGGTGGTGTGGATGACCGAAATAAACACTTTTTACTTGAAAAAACTTCTTTTAATTATTTTAAACTTCTTACTTCCCCTTCCCTTTTCTCTCTCTCCCTCCCACACATACTCTCTCATTCACTCATTGCTACATACATATTCTATTGAGTTATTTCATAAAATTAATCCTACATGTGTAAGTTCTAAATTGCTTTAAGGCCAAATGTCATGATTTCACGAAATATATTTCATTCAATACAGTAATTATAGAGTTGTATTTCTGATTCTAATGTTTATAATTCTGTAAATCCATATTTGTTACGAGCGCGAATCATATTTAGATCAACATACAACCTGACACTGCCTCGGAAAGCACGTTAAGCCGTTGGTCCCGGCTGTCATTCGTGGATCTTTGACAGCCGTTACGGGTCGTCAGAAACCCCGAAAGTCTGACAACCAGTCTTACCAAGGGGTATCGTATTACCCACTTACTGGGTTGTGGAGGTCAGATAGGCAGTCGCTCCATGTAAAATACTGGTATTCAGTTGCATCCGGTTAGACTGGAAACAGACCCCAACATAGTTGGGAAAAGGCTAGGCAGATAGATAGATATATACAACCTAACACTGACCTGCAAATTGCAAAAAAACGTAAGAAAATTTGAATTTCGCGGGCTACCCTGAAGCTTTCGCCTTAAAAATATATGAGTACTTACTTCATTCCCGCAGTAGGATTGTTGAGCATACCTCCCATGCCCATGCCCATGCCGCCCAGAGAACTGGTGTTACCAAACATACCAGCCCCGAGACCGCTGTCCAGACCTGTTAACAAAGTAAAATCATTTAGGCGGGTCCACACCTGCGCACGCGCACGTACAGTGCGGTTCGCGTGCATCTAAAGGTGTGTTTAAACATCGAGTGGGAATATAGCGCGGAAGCCGCGCGCGGCGTGCCGCGTTTGTTTCCTTGCAACTGAATGTTAGAATAATATTAGTACCGATTCTGTTGTTCACAAACTAAACTAAATTTAAGTTCAGTGCATCTTTTTCTTTCTATTTCATTAAGAAAGGGACAGAAGATAAATTAATCAGTGCCTGTCACAACAAGTTTAGACGTGATTAAAAACTTGTCTACTAAAATTACGTCAATTTACGTCACGCGCTGATGAATTTAACAGGACTAAATTAAAATTTATCTTCCGTCCTTTTCTTAATGAAGTAGAAAGAAAAAGATGCACTGAACTTAAATTTAGTTTAGTTTGTGAACTACAGAATCAGCACCACTGACTAGCAAATTGCAAAAAAACATAAGAAAATTTGAATTTCGCGGACTACCTTGGCGCATCCACCTTAACTAAAATCCTCTAACTAAATCTAACTATTTTTAATCGCGATTAAAAATGCGTGGAATAAAATAAGATGTCATGAACTAAAATTCAAACCAACGCCTCGACTTCAGTTGCAAAACAGTACGGGTATCTTTTTTTATTTTCATTAGCTCATATCTCGAAAATGGTGTATCCTATCGTAAAAATAATGAAAATTTCGACCCCCGTATGAAACCCATAAACCCCTAATACTCAACATGTAGGTAATTTTTTTTTGTTCCTTATTTTCCATACAAAAAGTGAAAAATTCGATAAAAAAAGCACGTCGAGACTGCGGTAACAGCGAGACTCTGGCTCTAAAAAAAATTCTCGGGGTAGGAAAACCAAGTACCAAGTGGAGGCGCGATTGTCAAATTCGATTTAAGTTGTGTCAAAATAATTTTTAAATTTAGAGAATTTATTTGGCAGTATAGTTCCAAGATTCTCATAGCCAAAAGTAAGGAATTTTAGTGATAGTTAGTTAGTTTAGTTCGGTGTACAAGAGAATCGGCACCATTGTCACGAAAACTCACCAGTCTTAAAGGTATTGTTCTGGGTTTGTTGCGGGAACATGGTGGCACCCAGTTGACCGAAGGCTGGCGCGGCAGGCTTGGCTTGGAACTGGTTGGAACCGAGACCACCACCGAGACCTGTACCTGTGAAGGATATGAAGTTTGTTATAGAGAAACAAACTTAAACTTAAAAAAAAACTAATAATAGCCGCACGGGTCGATCCATCAGGTTAAGCTACGCTTGCCGGGGTTGGTCCGTGGATGGGTGACCATCTTTACATACCGAGACTCCTTCGTGCTCCGGAAAGCACGTAAAACTGTTGGTCCCGGCTGTCATTCGTGGATATTTGACAGTCGATACTTACTGGTCGTCAGAAGCCAGAAAGTCTGACAACCAGCCTTACCAAGGGGTATCGTTTTACCCAGTTACAGTTGGGTTGTCGAAGTCAGATAGGCAGTCGCTCCATGTAAAATACTGGTATTCAGCTGCATCTGGTTGGACTAGAAGCTGACCCATCAAGGCGAGACAGATGATGACTTACCCAGACCAGGCTGTTGTGTGTTAAATCCGAAGGTAGGCGCTGTGGTCGGCTTGCCGAAGCTCTGATGTCCTCCGAACAGTCCGCCCGCACTCGACGTGGTGGTGCCGAAAGCTCCGGTTGTCATCGAGCCGAAAGCTATGGGAAAGAATACTGGGTGTTATTATCTTGTAAATAACCCTTTTTGGTTGGGAAATTATCAAAAAACTTCTCCCTATCTGCACACGTAGCATGGCCACCGCAGAAACGGGTTTTGTCGACGGAAAAACAGACAAAATGACAGATAATGATTGTTTATCTGTCATTTTGTCTACTCGTGTGGTCATGCTACGCGGGCTGGGCGGAGCGGGAGGGCGTGTCAGACTTTTACTGACTAAAACCCACCCGTGTTCCTTCAGTTGCCTGTTGCCAAGGTCCCGGTATCCCTTTCGGACTTTCCCGCAACCCTGGCAGGGTAAGATACAGTTCGATTTAAACTTAATGGCGGCTCGGAACATGAGGCGAGTCACTGCGCAGTAACAATGTCATGTGTCAGCGGGGGTGAGGGGTGGGGTACTGCGCAGCGAGTAGCTAACTTCCGAGCCGACATGAACTTTGTATCGAACTGTAGTTGAGTAAACTTTAGGCACTAGATGATGAATATAGCTATATACAATGGATTTGGGTGCAGTTGTGACATCTTCAGTTGTTCATCAGAATTTGTGGCGGTATCTACATCGCCATCAAAAACTTGATGTCACACAAAAATCCTGACGTCACATAAATCCTGCATCGCGCAATTAAAGTTTACCGTGCAATGGACATATAAACAAGAACCCGACATCAATTATTGGGACGTTGCCCGCCAGACACAACACCCGTCTGGTCGGAGGATCCTCCCTTTTCTATGGTGGATGAGTGAACTTTACACCCTGGTCCTCATACCCCTAAAAATTTATTCCAGGAAGAACGCAAGTTAGATATGAACTCACCGGGAGCCTGTGTGCCGAAGCTCGGCGCCTGCGTCTTGGCGCCGAACACTCCGCTAGAACCGAAGGCGCCGAAGCCCGAGCTGGCGGGTGCCGCGCCGAAGCCTGTCGTAGCAGGCTTCGCCCCACCGAAGAGAAGCCCGCCGGGCTGTTGCTGTGGGACGGTGAAAAGTTAGGAAGTTTCGTTACATCACGGCAGTATTGCTCAAATGGGAAGGCAGAGTTGTACGAATTCTTTGAAAGCAAGACTAAAAATGAAGGCAGTGGGTGGCCCAGTGCAAACGGCCGCGATTTAAGAGTTTTAGAATTTTGGCTTTACTTTGTGTAAATTATTTCATCACCACTGCTATCAAAACGGTGAAGGAAAACATCGCGAGGAAACCGGCATGTCCTAGAAACAAAAATTCGAAGACATGTGACATCTACCAACGCGCTGGGTCCTCGTGATGGGGTATGGCCCACTACCACTCACCGAAAGGAGCCCTGTGTCCCAGCAGTGGGTAAGTTTATAGGGTGATTATGCTAAGACTAAAAATCTATCATGTCCAAACGTTTCAGCTAAAATATAAAAGCTATGTAAAATATAGAAACGATAAAATAAAATTAGAAGCAATTATAACACTAGTACGATTGCTTCTAAATTAGCCATTTTATTATTGCAAAAATTTGCTCTGTCTAAAGTACTTGCTTGCCAAATCCTGGACTGATATTGAAAAATTCCACTAAAAAACACTGACTCGACCCGGGGATCGGGTTCAGGAACCCACGCTATGTAGTCCAACGCGCTTAGCATGACCACCGTAGAAACGGGTTTTGTCGACGGAAGAATAGACAAAATGACAGATAAACAATCACTATCTGTCATTTTGTCTACTCTTGTGTCGACAAAACCCGTTTCTACAGTGGTTATGCTACGCAGGCAACAAAGTAGTCGATTTAATCATAAGAACTTTTTGTTTTAGTTTTAGTGCATAAGTCGTATGATGATTTGATAAGTAGAACTTTTGCGAAAACCCAATAATATCCTCACTTATATTATGAATGTGAAAGTGAGTTTGTTTGTTACGCTTAAACGGCTGAACGGGTTTGGATGAATTTTGGCAGGTGGGACCCCGTAGATTGTATGATTCGTCGGGTATCCAGAGGGATACCAGACGAATTATATAATCTACCACAGAAATGTTTTCGGAATTGTCTTATTATCTAGTCACATGCAGATTGTATGATTAGTCATATTGAACTGGGTGAAATAGGTTAGGTTCGAACCGTGACCAACCACGCGCGAGCCGATCGAGCGTAGCGAGCGGTGCCGCGGCAGCGGCCGGCGAGCGCTATTTCCAAGTTGCTCGCAGAAATGTCTTCACCATTATCTTATTATCCGTGTTTTCGCAAAACTCTAAGGTTTTCGCGAAAATTAAAAATTATCAAATCATCCGAGACTATGGATTAGAAAACATGTTAATCCTTACTTCCTTACTAATATTATAAATGCTAAAGTAACTCTGTCTGTCTGTCGCACTTTCACGCCAAAACTACAGAACCGATTTAAATGAAATTTGGTACACAGATAGTCTAGAGCCTGAGAAAGGACATAGGCTACTTTTTATCGACATACCACGCGGGCGAAGCCGCGGGCGGAAGCTTGTTAACCAATAATACAGTCACAAAAAAGTAAATAGAAACTCACCTGATTTTGTGTGGTAGCACCAAACCCAAATGTGGAGGTGTTGGTACCAAAGCTAGGCGCTTGAGTGGTAGTGGCGCCAAATAGTCCCGTACCACCTGCAACAGAAAGTATATACCGTTATGGACATGCAACATTATCATAATTATGGATGGGTGACTACATACCGAGACGCCTCCTTGCCTCGGAAAGCACGTTAAGCCGTTGGTCCCGGCTGTCATTCGCAGATCTTTGACAGTAGTTACGGGTCGTCAGAAGCCCGAAAGTCTGACAAACCAGTCTTACCAAAGGGTATCGTATTACCCAGTAACTGGGTTGTGGAGGTCAGAGAGGCAGTCGCTCCATGTAAAGTACAGTCCCTGTTTATCAAAACTTACAAGCCTTGTATTACAAAATGTCATTATTTAGTCCACAAGTACTTATATTTTTACACTTTTATTCGTGATTTTGTTTATCAAAAAATTATTTGTAAATTACAACTTGTAGAAAATCATAGCTAATCCTGAGAGTGTCCGGCGACTCTCTATTCCGTCTTACAAGTTTACAAGTGTCGTGATTAGTACCGCAATCAATGTTTAAAATTTTCTTTTTTTAAATGTGGTCTAAAGAGAGAGATGACCTGATGCCCGTGTCCCAGCAGTGGGAACATTAAGGCTGATTATGAATATGGAGATGAGCTATGAATTTAACGAAAATTAACATTCTAGGTAACTTGTGACGTGTAGACTTGTAACTTTTGACAAACAGGGCCCAGGTATTCAGCTGCGTCCGGTTAGACGTGGAAGCCGATCAACATAGTTGGGAAAAGGATTGGCAGATATTTTTTTTCCCACTGCTGGGACACAGGCCCCCTCTTTAAGAGGGGGCGGGTTGTAATCCACTACGCTGGCCTAGTGCGAGTTGGTGGAAAATGCTAACAATGACGGTTATCATTGTTTACAGTGCAACTTTTTTTTAATGTCCCTCGGCAAACTTCGTGTTTCATCAGTCGTTGAATTTCTATCAATTGCCCTTCGCACTTGGTGCAGACCAGACGCTCTCAATCGACTTGGAAGTATATAGAGTTGTTAATACTCTTTTAACTTAATTTAATTTATTTTAAAAATGGGAGAAAATTGTTTAATGAAAATAGTTTTACAGCTCTATATAGTTCACACGGAAATCAAAACAAAACAACAATAAAGTACGTAGTTCTGAATTCAAATTATTATACACGATAAATCTAATAATTGATGGACATGGAAATTAGCATTCGTTTGTATTCGGAAATGCGATGATTCCCGAGGGACATTAAGAAAATAGTTGTACTGTACCTAGAACGGTCACCCATGCAAAACATGCCCAGAGAAAATTTTCTCTACTTACATTTTCAAGGTCAGGTTTAGGATGGGTTGGATAGTTGCTTAACACTTTCACTGCCAAGTACATATAATGCATACAAATTAGCATGCCATAAAATGTGTCTCATATATCTATAACAATTGGTTAGTCGAGTACATCGGCGCGCCGCCTATAGCTATATATATGTACGACCCGCGAGGCGAGTTGTCGGCACGCGAACGTTGCACTCATGAGTCGGGTGCTGGGCACTGAAAGTGTTAACCTTCGAGAGTTGTGTAAACATACCAGTGGTAGGCGCAGCCCCGAAGGCCGGTTTATTGGCTCCAAACAGTCCCGTCGTGTTGGTAGCAGTCTGCGCATTGTTCGCGAAGGAGAAAGAGGAGGGTTGCTGCGCGAAGCCCGCGCCGCCCAGCGAGCCGGCGCCGAACACTGGGCCCGCGCTCGTCGCGGCGGGCTGGCCGAATGCTGGGGACAGGACATTATATAAAATTAGCTGTGCGCCGCGGTTTGACCCGCGTAGATCTCGATCCCGTGGGAATATAGGGATAAAACGTATCCTATGTCCTATTGCAGGTCATGGTCTACCCGTGTGCCCATCCTCTCCTCTCTAGAGTAGGGAACGTAGAGGCGGCGCGGCGCGGCGCGGCGCCAGCGTCGAACGTCACACGGGAAGCACCAGCTTTCAAATCATCAAAATCGGTTTATCCAGTCGAAAGTTATGAGGTAACAAACATAAAAATACAGACGAATTGACAACCTCCTCCTTTTTTGAAGTCGGTTAAAAACACAATATTTTGAGAAATGTCAGTTGCTAGGTTTTTGAAATTGGACAGCCGTGTAGCTTCACTGATATGTGTGAATCGACCTTACATCTTTTACAGCGTTATAAGCGTTTTATTCCAAAATCAACTTAAGCTACATAGCACTAAAGAAGATAGTCGAGTGAGTGGCAATAGCAATTAAGTATCAGATGACGTTTTATTTTTAGTTCATGACTTTGTCCTCTTGAGGGCGCCATATTCACGCCATGTCAAATTGTGATGAGTAAATTGAACTGTGAGTGTGTAGTGAGAAGATCTCAGGGAACAGATGAACATACACACATAGCGGTCAAAATCATAATCCTCCTCATTGCTTCACCGTAGTCGGGTAAAAATAATGTGAACTCACAAGTATTCCC
This sequence comes from Lithophane leautieri, assembly GCA_949152455.1. Classification (NCBI taxonomy): domain Eukaryota; kingdom Metazoa; phylum Arthropoda; class Insecta; order Lepidoptera; family Noctuidae; genus Lithophane; species Lithophane leautieri. Next base: position 6,411,756 of record OX424488.1, read on the forward strand.
AAACAGCGGTTTGTTCTCCGGCTGCTGCTGGAACCCTCCGAACACGCCGCTGGTGTTGCCCTTCCTGCCGGCCACGTAGTCTTCAAGACGAAGCTCTTCTAACGACTTGTTCTCATATTCCTGGCATTAAAAATATAATCATTATAATGTTAAAAAGAAACACGATTAGTAATATCGTTTTATTATTCAAAGAACCACACACACTTTATTTTTCTTGATGAGGGTGGGTAAAATAGTAACTAAAATCAATAACATAATAATTACAAGTTATTAAATGTACAGACAATATAATACCAAGTAATTAATCATCAATTTGATATTTACATTTAATTTTAACACACAAGTTTAACAATTACTAATAAATAAAATTAACTTTGTAAAGCGAGACTGGACAGCAATAGTTTTATTAAAAGCGTGTGCAAGCGATGAGGGTCAGAAGCGAAAGAGGCTCGTCCACGGTCGTGACAGCGGCGGCGGCCGTTGGGGGGGGGCACGAGGTCATTCGTGCATCATCGGGAAGTGACGTCACTCTCGACGCGCCGGTGACAACTCGGGCGATAACAATAATTAGAGATGTGCCGAATATTCGTATTCGGCACATTCGGCATATTTTTTCGTGTTCGCATTCGGCCGAATATTCGGTTGGTTTGCCGAATATTTTAATTATTGATAATATTTAAAAAAAAAAGTTTTTATTAAACAGTAAGGTAATTACTAAAAATAAGTGTGGTTTATTCCAAAAGTTACACATATTTTTTTTAAATGAAAGAAATACTACTTTTTGTACCAATTATTTATTGACGAAATAAAAAAGATTAACTTCAACAATCTTCAAAATCTTCAAAATTTTTTTTGCCTTTTGTGGGACAGTAATCTTATTGTGGGTGCATGGTCTTCACATATAATTATACAATTCATGTATACAAAATATTGTAAACATTTTTGAAAAGAGTAACGGTGGAGTTTCTTGCCCATTCTTCTCCATACGAAATCTACCTTTTGGAATGGGCAACTAGAATCAATTCTATTTCTTTGTTTGTTTTTCATTGACGTTCAAAAGTGCCTTTTATGTGCCTATTTGAAATAAATTATTTGACTTTGACTTTGAATCAATTGAACTTTTTTAAGGATTAAATCTTAAATAACATAACGCCTGTAATCCCCGAAGGGATAAGCAGAGGTGTACCTATAGTACCCCCACATTTCGCCAGTTATGTTTAAATCCCATGTAACAGGAGGCGATAGTTAATTGATTCAGGCGTGACTTTGCGGAAATCCATTATAAAATACAATAGACGTAGATATATTTAGTAACCTATTCCGCTAAAGAGTCATAAAAAACCCGGTGAGAAATCGACACGTGTTCCAGCTCTCAACGAGACATCCTCAGGATGACGATTGACCAGTCGCGAACCAGAACACGACGAGCCGGGCGGTTTGATTCCTCTGCGGTGTGGCAACACGTCGTGTTCTGGTTTGCGACTGGTCAATCGTCAATGATGGTGATGGCTTACCTTCATGCAAGTAATACAATGGTGTTTGATGTTCACGCTCTGCGAGGTGCCCGACTTCACGACCACATCTGTGCCCACTACGGGGTTGTATTTGACGTGTGCTGTGCCTGTTTGCTGCTGCTGCTGTTGGCCGAATGCACCGGCTGGAAAAAATAAAATAAAAATAATTTTAATAACAAAATTTACAACACATCAGTCGCCCCAAACTGAGCCCCAGATTTAGGGCCGATTTTACTAACAATCTTTTAAACCAGGAATAAAATTTAATAAAATTATCCTCGATTAAGAGAAATGCTAAAATCAGCCCCGTCGTCTGCGAAAAATGCTAGTGAGGGCATTAAATCATCAAAAAACTATTTACAAAAAAAAAAAAAAAAGTGTAAAATAACTTTAATTTCGGAAGTCGGTGTCTTTGCCTTTCAATCTTTTCGTTTTTTGCCACCGCCTTCCGAAATTAAAGTTATTTAGCACTTTATACTGTTTTTATCGGAAGTTGGTTTTTTATTTTGTAAGAAGTTTTTATTTTTCACATTTTAGTTGTGGTATCCAGTCCACACAAATTCGAATACCACTACCTGTTATGTAAATAACAGTGACGGAGTCACTTAAAATGTCGTCAATATAAATTAAATGGGAAAAATATGTAATATTGAAGCTAACTCAAAAACTACACAAGCAAAGTTATTAAAATTTATATGGGACCACCACCTCGGAAGCATGACCTACCAAAAAAAAAAAGAATCATCAAAATCGATTCATAATTGGCGGAGTAATCGTGTAACAGACACAAAAAAAAAAACATAATGTCGAATTGAGAACATCCTCCTTGTTGATGAAGTCTGTTAAAAATGAAAAAAATATTTTAAAAATTGAAGAAAATATCGATGAACATAAAAAAACATGCATAAAGTCGAACATACTCGTATAACCTCGTTTTTGTAAGTCGGTTGACGAGGAACTCTTCTCGAAATGATGAATAAAACTATGATAAATCTTTCCACTTACCAGTATTCGTGGAGAACAGGCCTCCACCACCGAGGGTGTTGGTCTGCTGTCCGAACAGGCCAGTTCCGGTGGATGGAGTGGATCCGAATAGACTTCCGGTCGTAGCGCCAGTGGTGGTAGTTCCACCGAAGCCGAAACCTGATGATGGGGGTTTAAAATAAATTCTTTGATGATAAAATAAAAACTACCTGGCAAATAATAAATAATGAAACAGGTAGGAAAAAACAGCGTAGTACTGAATTTAATTTAGAGACTGCACATGGCCCAATCAACTCGGATGTAGAAGTAGCTCAGGAATTTGAAAACTTTTTTGGTAATATTCCAGTTAAAACTACTGAAGCTTTAAATTCCTCACCCGTGCTTTCTGCTGCCTTACTTAGAAATAATGTAAAGGCATGCCCTTTGGAGTTAAGGTTTCAGCATACAAACCCCCAGGCAGTTATAAAAGCTTTTAAAGATCTTAAAATTAAATCAACAGAAGATCTATGGGGAATGTCTGTAAAAGTCTGTAGATCTATCATCGAAACCATTGCGCCCTATCTAGCTTTCATATTTAACACCAGTGTAGACCAAGGAGTCTTTCCGGATCTCATGAAACACAGCAAAGTAGTTCCTTTGTTCAAATCCGGTGATAGTAAGGAACCTAACAATTATAGGCCTGTGTCAATTCTGCCAGTTCTCAGTAAGGTGTTTGAAAAGTTGATGCTCAATCAAATGTTACGTCACTTCAATAAAAATTCCATCTTTCATGAACAACAGTACGGTTTCACCAAAGGGCGTTGTACCACTGACGCCGGGGTTACCCTAATAAAGAACATTTTTAACGCCTGGGAAGAAGCACAGGATGCCATTGGAATCTTTTGCGACCTCTCGAAGGCGTTCGATTGCGTCGATCATGAGACACTTCTGCTGAAACTAGAGCACTATGGGGTTAGAAATACAGCTCTTGATTTACTGAGATCATATCTGAAAGATAGGAAAGTTAAAGTTCAAGTAAACGGCGTAAACTCATTGGGGTCTGAAATGGCAATGGGCGTTCCTCAAGGCTCGATATTAGGTCCATTCCTCTTCTTAGTTTATATTAATGATTTACCCCAATTACTTCTAAATCAACCGAAGATGGTGTTATTTGCAGATGACACATCATTGATTTTTAAAATAAATCGACGATCACAAAATCTTGACGACGTGAATAGCTCTATTCTTCAGGTCCAAGATTGGTTTACGGTAAATAATTTGGTACTCAATGAAAAAAAAACCAAATGTATTCGATTTACATTACCTAATGTTAGAAGTAGCGAATGTGACATCATATTGAATGGAGAAAAACTAGAGTTTATTAATGAAACAGTTTTCCGCTAGACGAGAAATTACAGTGGGGACCTCATATAAAATCTCTTGCGGGGCGGTTAAGCTCGGCCGCTTATGCTGTCAGAAAGATAAGACAGTTAACAGATGTAGAAACCGCGCGTTTGGTCTATTTCAGTTACTTCCACAGCATTATGTCGTATGGCATTTTACTGTGGGGTCGGGCTGCTGACATTGAATCCATCTTTATTTTGCAAAAGAGAGCTGTCAGAGCCATTTATAATCTATGTCGCCGCGAATCTCTCAGGGAACTATTTAAAAGGATTAATATTATGACGGTACCTTGCCAATTTATTTATGAGAATATTATGTATGTAAGAAAATTTTTAAATCTATTTAAGAAAATAAGTGACAGACATAATTTTAATACTAGAAATAAAGATAAAATAGATCAACCATTTTTCAGATTAGCTAAAGTACAAACATCTTTTATGGGGTACTGCGTTAAATGCTATAACAAAATACCTTGTGATATATTGCAATTAAATGAGAGAAAATTTAAAACTCATATAAAAAGTACACTTTGTAAACAAGCTTATTACAAATTAGAGGATTATATCCAGGATAAGAATGCTTGGAAACATGCTGGTCTTGCTCCATAGGACAATTTAGAGTCTGGACAAAATCAAACTGGTTGCTAATTTAGTTGTATATTTTATTATTTGTATGTCATAGATTTTTACACTCTGTGATTGCATGGAATCACGCACTGACTTATTAGTATTACTTGTAAAGATGTTAGGAATATTGTAATATCGTATACTTTTACAATGTTTGTAAATATGTGAGCACCATGAATGTTTGTAAATATGTGAGCACCATGTACCTATCACATAACTGATTTATTTGTCATTGCTCCATTTATAATTATTTTTTTTGCCTTTTGTGGGACAGTAATCTTATTGTGGGTGCATGGTCTTCACATATAATGATATAATTCATGTATACAAAATATTGTAAACATTTTTGAAAAGAGTAACGGTGGAGTTTCTTGCCCATTCTTCTCCATACGAAATCTACCTTTTGGAATGGGCAACTAGAATCAATTCTATTTCTTTGTTTGTTTTTCATTGACGTTCAGTTTTCAGTGCCTTTTATGTGCCTATTTGAAATAAATTATTTGACTTTGACTTTGACTTTGACAAATAACGAATGTAATAAAAATAAAAAAATAGAACAGCCAACTTCCAAAAAGTCGGTTGTTTTTTTTTTAGTTTTTTTTTTCTCTTTTTTCTTGTGGTACACACAGCTTAACAACAAGCTACACATTTCCAGTTTATGCTGATCTCGTATTGTATAGGATTTCCGTACAATGCGAGGTCAGCTTATACTGGAAATGTATAGCTTGATGTGTAGCCATGTGTACCTACCCCACACAAATTCTAATACCACTACCTGCTATGTAAATAGCAGTGACTGTATCAAATAAGATGTCGTCTTTATAGACTAAGTGAGAAAAATACGTAATTATTGAAGCTAACTCAAAAACTACTCAAGCAAGTTAATAAAATTTATATGGGACCACACGGGAAGCACCAGCTTTCAAATAAAACCCAGTCGAAAGTTTTGGGGTAACAAACATTTAAAAAAAAAAATTGTCAAATTGATAACCTCCTTTTTTTTTAAGTCTGTTAAAAAGACGCTTCATGAAGCGGAAAGTCACATGTTATTCCCGTCATTGTATAATCCTTACTAATATTATAAATGCGAAAGTAACTCTGTCTGTCGCGTTTTCACGCCAAAACTACTGAACCGATTTAAATTAAATTTGGTACACAAATAGTCTAGAGCCTGAGAAAGGACATACGCAAATTTTTACCCGACTGCCCCAGAAGAAGGGTAATGTTTTTCGAGAGTATGTTTGTATGTAGGTATGTTTGTTTAGTCAGACAAATTAAAAATCCGGAGTCACACGTGTTAGGGCATAAATCAAACAGATTAATTACGTGTGACTCCGGATTTTTATTTGTCTGTCTGAGGTGTCTTGTTTATACCTTTTTAGTCGTAGTTGGGTTTTAGTTTTTATTACTTTAATGTTTTTAAATTCTTTTGTGGTTATAATATTTTTTTTTTGAAATGTGCTCATTCAGACCTTTCATTTAATACCCAACAATTAAAAAAAAAATTTTTAGTTCCTGACTTTATGTCCTCTAGTGGGCGCCATTTTTTTTTTATTTAATGATTCTTCACCTAGCCTATAACCAGTGGACGATCAAGACGCTTCCAACGATAACTCATTCGTCAAATTGTGATGACTGGTTTAGAAGTAAGGAGGGAACAGATAAACATACATACAGTCCGGTCAAAATCATAACCCTCTTTTTTTCTTCGCCGTAGTCGGGTAATAAATGCATTGATATTTCCATGCAGTACTATTGCCAAATTAATCAAAACAGGTAAATATTCAACAGCTATTTGCGACGTTGCCAACTTTTAGAATCAATACTCTTAAATTGCACCTTGTAATAGTCCAGAGACCAGCCTTCGGCGCGGGAGATATTATAGTGCAGGCGTGTGTGCGCAGACACAGGTGCACTCTCTCTCCCCTCACTCTCATAGTCCGATGGGACGGCGCCCGACACGAGCGGGGACAGGTCAGGCGCAGGACCAGCGGCCTAACGTGCGCACCAAATCACTGGGGTATCACACCGCCAACTTCCAAACTCCGGGTTGTTACTACGAAATTCCTAATGGAAAAACCCAATAACACTTTGCCCGACCCGGGAACCGAACCCAGGACCCCACGCTCAGCAGTCAACGCTTGCGACCACGAGACCAACGGAGCAGTCATAGTATCTGCACCTTGTACATGGCTTTTGAATCAATACTCACCAGTAGGTTTAGCTCCAAAAGCGGTCTGATTATGCGTAGCTCCGAACAGCCCTCCACCGACTGTAGAAGTATTTCCAAACAGGCCTCCCGTAGCCGGCTGCGCAGCCCCGAAACCGAAGCCCGAGGTACTGGCGCCGAAGCCTGCAGTTGACGTTGAAGCTGTGGAGCCCCCAAACAGGCCTCCGGTTGTGTTGGTAGTGCCGAAAAGACCTGAGGAATGGTTTTTTTTTTATTTTAAATAATCCGAACTAATATTATAAATGCGAAAGTGAGTTTATTTGTTGGTTAAGCTTTCACGCTAAAACGACATAACGGATTGAGATGAAATTCGGCACATGGGTACACCATGGTACCCATGTGCCAAATTTAGCATTAGCATTGTTTGCATTTAGCATTATCATTGTTTATTTTGAACAGTAGCTGGATTGCAGACGGAGTCACGAGCAATAGTGATAGTATCAAATAAGATGTCGTATACATAGACTAAGTGAGAAAAATACGTAATTATTGAAGCTAACTCAAAAACTACTCAAGCAAAGTTAATAAAAATTTATATCGGACCACACGGGATGCACCAGCTTTCAAATAAAAAAGAATCATCAAAATCGGTTCACCCAGTCCAAAGTACTGAGGTAACAAACATTAAAAAAAAATACAGACTAATTCATAACCTCCTCCATTTTTGAAATCGGTTAATGATGTTGATTACATACCTCCACCAGTAGCAGGTTGCGTTGAGGTAGCTGCCCCGAACGCGGGCGGAGCACCAAACGCACTAGTACCAGTTGTGGGCTTGAAGCCCCCAAATGGCGAAGCCGTCGAAGTACCCGAATTGAAGGAACCTGTAGACATTAGAGGAAGTTTGAGCATAATCTATAATGATATATCAATCTGCCTAGCCTTTTCCCAACTATGTTGGGGTAGGCTTCCAGTCTAACCGGATGCAGCTGAATACCATTATTTTACATGGAGCGACTGCCTATCTGATCTCCACAACCCAGTAACTCAGTAATACGATACCTCTTGGTAAGACTGGTTGTCAATTTCGAGTTTCTGACGACCCGTAACGACTGTCAAAGATCCACGAATGACAGCCGGGACCAACGGCTTAACGTGCTTTCCGAGGCACGGAGGAGTCTCGGTATGTAGTCACCCATCCATAATTATGATAATGTTGCATGTCCATAACGGTACTTTCTGTTGCAGGTGGTACGGGACTATTTAACCCCGAGTAGCACAAACCATTAATCAAAATTAATTTCCTCAACACTGTAATCGAACTCGTATACTGCAGTATGGATTTCTCGCCGCTACGTCACAAGTCATTAGTAATCAGAGATGACTCATACATACAAATATTTTTATGGGATATTTGCATATATGAATCACCAATGTTTTCGTAAAATACTTCGTGATTTTTTTTCTAATATTGCGCAAATTTTAATTGCGTCTAAATTCAAGCCTTAGGGCCAGACTTCAATCCATCTTTAGACAAATATTAGAAAAATAATTACTACCGGAAGGATTTTTTTTTGTACTTGACTTTATGTCCCCTATAGGGCGCCATATTTAATTTAATGTGACGTCACAGCCTATAACCAGCGGGGTTCAAGACGCTTCCAACGACACCTCATTTGTCAATTATTATGATGAGGAGTATAGAAGCTATGAGGGAACAGATGAACATACATACTTACCGGTCAAAATCAGAACCCTCTGCCGTACTCGGGTAAAACTAAAGGGTGAATTTGCCCAGCTGTAGTACAATCATACAAGCTAATTTTAACCCTGAGCTGCGGTGGATAACTTTAATTTCGGAAGTCGGTGGCAAAAAACGAAAATACAATACCAAAGACACCGACTTCCGAAATAAAAGTAATTTTTCACAATGCAGTGTTTTTTTTCGGGAGTCGTTTGTTTTTTGTGTAAAACGTTTTTTTTTAATTCTAAACCGACCAAAATATCAATCAATCAATCTGCCTAACCTTTTCCCAACTTTTGGGGTCGGCTAGCGGCTTCCAGTCTAACCGGATGCGGCTGAATACCAGTATTTTATATGGAGCGACTGCCTATCTGACCTCCACAACCCAGTAACAGGGTAATACGATACCCCCTGGTAAGACTGGTTGTCAGACTTTCGGGCTTCTGACGACCCGTAACGACTGTCAAAGATCCACGAACGTCAGCCGGGACCAACGGCTTGACATGCTTTCTAAGGCACGGAGGAGTCTCGGTATGTAAAGATGGTCACCCATCCACGGAACAACCCCGGCAAGCGTAGCTTAACCTGATGGAGCGACCCGTGCGGCTGTTATTACTTAGCCACGAGCTCCTAATTCTAAACCGACCAAAGACTAAAAATAGTTTATCAGCACTTACCAAAGTTGGCTGTCGTAGACCCAAAAGCCGGTTTTTGAAACATTTTCACGACTTCTTCTCACTAGTTTTGCTTACAATTCACTTTTCGCTTCTCTTATATTTAATCTATGCTAGACTTTCACCATCATTGTCTGTAACAAAATAAATGTTTTATTTTTAAAGGCAGATAATTTTTTTTTACCTTCTTCCAAAATGTATCACGTTCTATTTTCGACCTTATGTATCTTTTTGTTTTCTTTATGTGTCTGTTTTCTTTTTTTTTAAACAAAGAAAGAAAGAAAAATGCGTTTATTGGCATTGTAGCAGAAAAATACACCTTAAAACTATAAAACAGAAAACAACCATTAGAATGCCAAAAGGGCCTCAGCTCAGCATAATGTCAGATGGAAGATGGATGGTTTTTTAATTATTTATTTATTTATAGTTAATTAAAACGGCACAGGTCCAATTACGAGTACATTAATTAACATAGAATTATAAAGATTAAAATAAAATAAGCATTCAAATAACATACAGTACAAACATTAAATTCAAATTCAGAGATATACAATTCGTGGATAAAAGTATTAATAATAATTTGCGTAAATGTAAATAAATTAAAAAACATCATAAACTAACATGTAACAGTGGACACCCTCGCATATTGTCTCTCACAAAACACCAGACAAGCACGCATCATTTTCTTCCAATCATCAGCAAACACATCACATTCAGGGTCGGTAGTCAGGAGTTAATGTATTCTCATCGATAATTTCGTCAATTGTGGCCCGATTATGAAAACTCTTTTTCATTTAACTTTGCGCGGTGGTCCGATATAAATTTTATTGAGTTACTTTTTGAGTTAGCTTCAACAATACGTATTTTTCCCACTTGGGTCTTTATGGATGATGGTTGAAGTTCCCGTCACTGTTATTTACTTATCCAGTAGTGGTATCCGAATTTGTAATCTGTTTCTTGTACAAAAAAACCACCGACTTCCAAAAACACCACTATCGATTCATAATTGGCGGAGAAATCGCGTAACAAACATACAAAAAAAGAAAAAACATACAGGCGAATTGAGAACCTCCTCCTTTTTGAAGAAGTCGGTTAAACACTACTATGCCCTCGCGGTGTTACTGTGGGCCAAATTACATCGAAATCCGTCCAGCCGTTTAAGGCGTGAAAAGTAACATTAAGACAAACTTTCGCATTTACTTATAATATTACTAGCTGCGCCCCGCGGTTTCACCCGCATTAGTCTCGATCCCGTGGGAATATCGGGATAAATAGAATGCACCCTGGGAATGGATATAGGCTACTTTTTATCGACATACCACGCGGGTGAAGCCGCGGGCGGTAGCTAGTGACCCATAACAAAATGCCCCAACAAGGACTTTAAATGTCTTAAATAGTCTGGATTTGTGCCCGGTTGATGGCAATAGGCTCGCCCCCTTTTACATGGGACTTAAACATAACTGGCGAAATGTGGGTGTACTATAGGAACACCTCTGCCTAACCCTTCGGGGATTACAGGCGTTATTGTATGTGTAAATAACCATAAATTCACATATTCTATTAAAAAATCAGAAAATCAGCGTCAGGTACACTTTGTGTGCCTGCCAGGGTTGCGGGAAAGTCCGAAAGGGATACCGGGACCTTGGCAACAGGCAAATGAAGGAACACGGTTGTGTTTGAGTCAGTAAAAGTCTGACACGCCCTTCCGCTCCGCCCAGAGCCGGAGAAGACATTGGATGATTTCCCACCCTCAAAAAAAAAAAAAAAAAACAAAAAAAAAAAATTTTTGTTCAAAGCTGGTCAAATAGGATTTAAAAAGCTTACTGTTGAACGTGAATTTGTTTTTGTAGTCACAAAACTTTATGTCGAAATATGACTCAAGTTTTGTACCTATGTGTAATTATTTGTGAAATACAATTAAACATAATATGATAAATATAAAACAATTGAACTATAATAAATAAAGATAGTTAATTGATTCAGGCGTGACTTTGCGGAAATCCATTATAAAATTCAATCGACACGTGGACGCAGAGCGTCCAGCGCTCGGTGTGGCAACACGTCGTGTTCTGGTTTGCAATTGGTCAATCGTCATCCTGAGGATGCCTCGTTGAGAGGTGAAACACGTGTCGATTTCTTACAGGGTTTTTTATGACTCTTGAAGAATAGTTAAGCGGAATAGGTTACTAAATATATCAACGTCTATTGTATTTTATAATAAATAAACTAAAATATGCTATGAAGAGTGGAGAAAATGACTTACTTGTAGATTACATAACAATCGAAGTTATGATTTTAGAACTGAACAAAAGGTATCTTAATATATTTAAACTTTTTCTTTAAATATTTTTTTTACAACCTTTTTTCAAAAAACTTTTTTTCAACAAAGTACTTTTTTTTTAGAACTGAACAATTTTTTTAAACGTTTTCTACTATTTTTTTTCAGCAATTCTGTTTTCTTTTAAATAATATTTTTTTAAAGTGTGTTGCGTTGCGTGTTTGTCGAAATATAGTGTGTATAATTTCAACCTCATACAACGAGTTTTGTTAAATCAACCAGCATCACAGAGTGATTTGGTTGTACTGAGCAAAATTTGTAGCAGGGACATTATTTATACTGCAAATTTTTCCTTATAATGAAATGTTATGCAACATAGTAAGGGGCGGTGTGCAAAATGATAAAACATGAGGCAAAGACTATAATATTTTGATATGAAATGAGAGAGAATTTAATGACAAAACCTCTTTTGTTGATTATGACAAATGCATAGAGCCATAGACTAAGGATTATAGGTTTTCAAATGAGAGAAGCAAAGTTTGAAATTCGAAAGTTATTGCGTTAATATTTCGCAATGTTTTGTAAGCATTGTGTAATAAGTTTCTGAGAATGCTATATACCTACTTAAAATGCTTTATTATAAGGAATAAACAATTAATGTTTTTTATCTACACCCATGCTATAAATACTCTATAAAAGTTTCTAAAACAGTTAGCTTATTGCCAACATTAAAACAACCAGCGTCATAGTAACCATTATATCATCCAAACGGGTGTTATAATGTTGAACCAAATTTCATAATGCAACTCATTTAAAAAAACAAAGCCATCATGCAAGCGCGAATGACTAAGCTCTTAAAAAAAAAAACCTGTAATTTATTCGAATTCAAAAAAATCGAATTCACGTGCGTTGTATCCCGCCATTTTTGTTCGATATTAGTATTATAAAGAACCTTTTATAGAGGATTCATAACATGGGTGTAGATAAAGTCTTGTATGCAACTGTAAATAATTAGGTATTCAAATCAAATCAAATCAAAATATTTTATTTCACATAAGCCTACATGGGCACTTATGAAACGTCAGAAGCTAGGTGCACGGTTCCAATTGGTAGTTTCCTATGGAGAAAAGCCGGCAAGAAACTCCATGGTTACTCTTTTAAAAGATAATTGGCTTTTACAATATTTTCGAATTACAGTGTTAATAGTTATGGGAGGACAGTGTAGGCCTTTCAAAAAGTTTCAGATAAAGTTCATTAAAAAAAATTAAATTAAAATTAAAAATAAAAGTCTACAGTTCACTAAGCCTACGACGTTCTCACATTCACAAGATATTAAAACACTCATGTGATACATTCGTGTTTTAATACCCCTTATTATATAACAGTTGCATAAATAACTAATAAACAATTTGTTTTAGTATGTCTAATATGAGGCAACCTATGTCGAATGCTTCATGGTCGCGCGCGAAATTTAAATTCTCTTTAGGATGTTTCTCGACTAAAATGTGATGAACATCATGCCTTTTCTGAAGGGGCAGGCAGAGTTGTCTAGTGATTTAAGGTGTGTTAAAGTCATACTGTCACTTTATTTCGATAAATAAGTTATTGATTTCGTATAGCTTAATCAGCCTATACTGGGACACAGGCCTCCTCTCCGTGAGCGGGAGTGGGCCGTAACCCACCACGCGGGCCCAGTGCGGGTTGGTAGAAGTCACATGTCTTCGAGTTTTTGATTCTAGGATATGCCGGTTTCCTCATGATGTTTTCCTTCACCGTTTTGAGAGCAGTGGTGATTAAATAATTTACCTATACAAAGTAAAACGACTGACATACGACCTACAACTCGTAAGAGTTTTTTTATACAGGGCCAAATAAAATTATCTAGCGAAACTCTGCACTTCTGCAGACGTGATGGATGTCGATATTTAAAAACATTAAAAAAAAACAACCTACTTCCAAAAAAAAACATTAAAAAAGTGAAAAATAACTTTAATTTTGGAAGTCGGTGTCTTTACTTTTCTAGTTTCGTTTTTTGCCACCGACTTCCGAAATTAAAGTTATTTTTCATATTTGTAGTGTTTTTTTTTGGAAGGCGGCTGTTTTTTTTAAAGTTTTTTTTTCACTTTTTAGTTCTGGTACCTACCCCACACAAATTCTAATACCACTACCTGCTATGTAAATAAGAAATATAACATGTGGTCTACATAGACTAAGTGAGAAAAAATACGTAATTATTGAAGCTAACTAAAAACTACGCAAACAAAGATAATAAAATTTATATGGGACCACACGGGAAGCACCAGCTTTCAAATATAAAAAAATAGACGAATTGACAACCTCCTCCTTTTTTTAAAGTCGGTTAAAAACCGGCCAATTGCGAGTCGGTGTTCATCATATGCCTAGCTTTCGCCCAACTATTTTGGGGTCGGCTTCCAGTCTTACCAGAGGCCCTAGTGCGAGTTTCTTTTAACCATCTCGACTTTACGCATCGACCGCGTTCGGCGCTCCGATTGGCCCTTCACCAGTGAAGGCCAGTGAAGGGCCAATCGGAGCGCCGAACGCGGTCGATGCGTAAAGTCGAGATAGTTTAAAGAAACTTACACTAGGGCCTCAGATGCAGCTGAACACAGTTCGATTCAAACTTAATGGCGGCTCGGAAGTTATCTACTCGCTGCGCACCCCCACCCCTCACTCCCAGTGACACATGAAATTGTTACTGTGCAGCGACTCGCCTCATGTTCCGAGCCGCCATTAAGTTTGAATCGAAATGTACTAGTATGTTACATGGAGCAATTGCTTGGGATAAAATCAAAATATTTTATTTCACATAAGCCTACATGGGCACTTATGAAACGTCAGAAGCTAGGTGCACGGTTCCAATTGGTCGTTTCCTATGGAGAAGAGCCGGCAAGAAACTCCATGGTTACTCTTTTAAAAATAATTGGCTTTTACAATATTTTTTAAATTACAGTGTTAATAGTTATGGGAGGACAGTGTAGGCCTTTCAACAAGTACCAGGTACTTAACAAAATAGAAAATGTTCCACAAATCTACAGTCCAATAATCCCATTTGTTAAAGTAAGTCATCCCTAACCCTAATTTATTTGTGGTCGGCGCAACCTGTCTTTTTCTTTTTAGTCATCATCTTGATAGTCAACCTCCTAGCCATTCATTCATACAAGTGTGGCTCCAGGATTTATCTCTGGGAGGGGCACTAGGGCCAGACAGATAAGAAGTGTCTTCCATATCTTGTATTGCAGGTCACATACTGAGCGAGCCAGCGATAGCACCAACCAACATACTTCTGAATGTCCAACGAAGGAGACAGATTGTAGAAAATAGAGAAAAAAAAAAAAAAATTGTGTATTGCACTATGATGTTCTTGGGATTGACTGCCTCGTTGGACTAGTGGTTGCAAGCGCTACTGCCAAGGATGAGGTCCTTGGTTCGATTCCCGGGTCGGACAAAGTATTATTGAGTTTTTCCATCTGAAATTTCTCAATAGCAGCCTGGAGTCTGGATTTGCAATTGGCAATAGGCTCGCCCTCTAATACATGGAACTTAACCATGATGACTAAATGGTGAAATGAGGGTAAAATATGTGTATTATAGGTACAGTTCTACCTAACCCTTGAGGAAATACAGGCTTGATGTTATGTTCTTCAGCGTTCATCATTGAAGCAATGTCTTGATAGATATGCATACAGCCCAGTCCATTCAGAACTTCAGACTGTTCGATTTTATTTAACTTATGCTCGGTTCCTATAAACAAAAACAAATCGTTTTGCTTACCAATGGTAGCATTTTTTACTGCCAAACTAAATTTACCTGTGATATCTACTTCCATATGGGTCTAGTATGCAAAGCTATGAGATTTTTGCTTCATTGTTGGTAAAGATACCAAGAGTCTTACCGTGCGTTTGCACTAGCGAAACTTTTACGACAAAACATGTTGAAATCTATATTTTCTGTCAATGTTCCATACAATTTTGGACAGCAACTAGAGATTTAAACATGTTTTGTTGTAATATTTCGCGAGTGCAAACGCACGGTTAATTTTAACCGATAGTAGTTCATTAATTATAGGAATTGACCATTAAACTGATTGGGGTCCTCTGCCTCAAACTGCCCCGTGACACCCCCCCCCTGTATCTGCCCTTGCATAGCTAGGTCCTTTGGTCTTCTCCTACTCTTATAGCCATCCACATTCAAACTCAATACTTTCCTCACAAGTATTGTTCTTAGGGTTTTAAGACAAGTAGGGTAGTTTTAGCGCGAAAACGAAACTACAATAAAATAAAGGAATTTGAGTTTCATTAGGCCAAGGACAGCCAAGTAAGTATGTTTCTACCATAACCTTACAATATGAAGTACTGCTTTAAGTATTCCAATTTGTATAAAATTTAAATTGAAGAAAATATCACTGCAATTTTATTTGCAAAATTGTTTATTTTTATTAATTTTGATAAAAGTAACACTAAAATTTATTTAGACATTCCAAAATATGACGTATTATGCGACCAAATTCAACACAGGGGAGGTCAGATGAATATTTTATACGAAATCGTAAACAGTCGCATTTTATTCAAGATGTAAGGTTATAAAAATACTTTTTATACCAGAAATATCTGTAGGAGGCGAATCTTTCTAGTAATACCCACAAGATCATTGGAAATAAAGTAAATAGTGCAGTCATGACAAGAAAAAATGTGTGAAACCCGAAAGGCGGTTACACTCATACACTGTTCAAATCGGTAGGTTTATATAAACAGACGCAGTTTTCAATTGAAAAACGCTATACTTACAAGAAACAATACACTGAAAAACGCAAAATCGGCACACGCCGACACTTTCTTGATGAAATAATACGGAAACGCGGTTATTTTAGCACTTTTCTGCAAAATTCAACGAATAAACACCACGCAAAACCACTGCACATTGACAAACTACCCACAGATAACTTATGATGGTAGCACAGACTACTTAGAGAACTAACGTTGATGGTAGGATCGTAGGTTAGTTCTCTAAGTAGTCTGTGGATCGTAGGATAAAGATACAGAAGGAAAAGGTGGTCTATGGGAAAAATAGTGGTGAGACATAAAAAGTCTACTATTTAGGGCAGCCGCATGTGTACGGTTTCCTGATTCGGATACCAGAAGGCTGGCCGCATACGTACGGTTTCCTGATTCAAACGAACGTCAGGTTGTATTTCACAACTTTGTATGCGTGAAACGTCATGATTACTGTTTATAGCCATGGCAAATTACAGATTTTTAGTACCAAGACAGGAACAAACAAACTAGACAGACTTGGCGAAACTATAGAGATTTCTTGTTTTACTACGGAACTGTAAAAATGCTCGGAAAAAGACAAAATCTCTCATTAACACTTTCACCGGCCTGGTAGATTTGTGGAACTTCAACTGTTTAGTCGATTATCATAAATGAACGGTTTTTTTTTAAATTGATTTTAAGCTGTGATTTTCATATTTTTCGTTTGTGGTATCATTTCTAATGGCGGAAAAGCGGCAATCGTCGTCATAGCTGATAAATTGCATAGAAATGCTACAATGTCGAAAATGGATCGCCAGTTGAATTCTAAAAAGGACAAGGAGACGATTTATGAGATATACAGAGCATGTCGCCTGTGTGGAGCCGGTGCCGGCTACAAAATGCCTATAATTCAAAATGTAGTCGACATGGATGACACCGATGTGGAACTGAGGCAAAAAGTTCGCGATTGTGTACAAATTGAGGTAATTAAAACAAAAACACTTCATTAATAACAATTGTGCTTATATTTCCAACTATTTGGAACCTAATTCAAGTTTTCCCAATCATATTTTCCTGTAAATAATAGCATTTGAAAATATATTGTTTGTTGTCAAACAAATGAGTGAAAGTAGGATGAAATTTAATATAAACTATTCAAAGCATTATTAAACTACGGTAAAATACTGTTATGGTGCTTAGAAAATGTATAGATTTGTTATATATCCCGCAATGTTTCATTTTGTTTCCCTTTAAAATCAAATTTTGAAATAGGTTATCTAAGGCTTGCATATTCAATTTTCTTATTGAAATGACTCTTCACGTGACTAGAAGGTTTGCCTATTTTTAATCAGCATTGCCATCCAACGTGGCAATGCTGCCAGACTTCTGGGCAGTTTTCCCATTGACAGTGAAGTGGACAAATTTTAATTTAATGATGCTCAATGATTTCTTCACTTAAAAAAAATATATGCTTCTAGACTAGCTACTGCCCGCTGGTTCGCCCACGTGGGTTTTCTATATAAACCAATAAAATTGAAGTGTCTGTTTGTTATTTAAAAAAAACAGCTATTGACTAAATAAATATAAAAGTAAGTATTTTAGTTACACGGTACTTATAACAAAAAACAATTTTTTTTAAATTTTCTCTCTTCGTTCCGGCTAATCTCCGAAACGACTGAACTGATTTTGACAGGACTTTCAATGGCAGATAGATGTTATAAGGAGTAACTTAAAATACTTTTATTTTGGAAAAAGATTTAGGGGCCAAGCCGAAGAAGCCGCAGGCAGCAGTGACCGCTATTGATAGATAGAATATTCTTTATTATGTACACCATAACCTATAACTGTGCTAAAATGAAACAACCAATCAAGAAGATAGGGTAGACTCCACTGGGCGTAGTGCCGCACATGGCATATGAACCATGTTATCTGCTTAAAGTCTAAACAACTAATCACTACATATTATAAAACAAAGTCCTCCGCCGCGTCTATCTGTCTGTCGGTTCAAAAAACTACTTCACTGATTTTCATGCTGTTTTCACCAATGGATAGAGTGGTTCTCGAGGAAGGTTTTAGTATATAATAATTGACATCCACGTGGGCAAAGCCACGGGCATCAGCTAGTACAATAATAAAAATTGCTTAAAAAGAGTAGATATAGATCTTAGAAATAATGTTTGTCTACAAAGTACAATGCCTGTACTAGGATGACGGCTGGTGGGACGTAATTGACGTTGGTCTCGGTGGATAACGTAATGAAAGACATTTGAGGGCCATAATAGACTCTCACACCACAACATACAGCGTTGGGACACAATAGGCACACTTAGGCCGCAATTCAAGCCATAGTTATCAAATTTTTGGGCCATAATAGACTCTCAGACCATAACATACAGCGTAGGGTCTCGAAGCCAAGGGCATCAGCTAGCTGAATGATAAAAACAGAAAAAAAAAACAAACAACAAAACACCGTAAAATCTCATATACAGGACAAGGTTTTTCTTTAAATATTGTTCAATTGACAGGTTATTGCCACCACCTGCAGCATTGTTTTATGGGAGTCTGTTTTTTTTTGTAATCAGACTAAAGAGTTTTTTCGTTCACAGAGACCAGTGATAGTATGAAGTTTTTAACAGCGCGACTTATGAACTGTAGGTTGTAGGTTGGACCACAAACAGGCGCTTTACTTTGTGTAAATTATTTCATCACTAATGCTCTCGAAACGGTGAAGGAAAATATCGTGAGGAAACAGGCATGTCCTAGAACCTAGAAATACGAAGACGTGTGATATTTATCAATTACTGCCCTGCGTGGTAGATTATAGACCACTCCATCTCATAAAGAGAAGGCCTGTGTCCCAGCAGTGGGAACATTACATGAAGAGGTCACTCACACACACACAAAAATCGACTTGATTTAATCTATGTATCTCAGATATTTTCACTCTTTCTACCAGGTACACCAAGACGATAAAATGCCTCCCCTCATTTGTGAGCTCTGTGTGGACAAGGTAAATGATTTCTACGAGTTCCTGGAGATGTGTCGGCAGACCAACAAGCGAACGCGATTGCGGCTCGGTCTACCCCCGCAATCCATGCCTAGAGGAGCGGTAAGCATTAAAACTGATCACACGTCCCATCGAACTATGAGAGTAAACCAACAGAGAGTGCATGTGTGTTTTGCACACCTTCACAACCTGATTAATCTCCATTGAGATTGGTCGCTGTGACCAAGATTCGGTTGGAAACATATTATTTTTACATACTTATTAAACAAACACAAAATTAAAAAAATCTCGATGTTTTGTCAAGTTTTAGAAACCGTGCGATGCAGGGGCGGGTCGCTAGTCAGCAAATCGAACAATTATTGATATAAAAAATTATAAACTTGCAGCCGGATGCTGGTGAATGTATTCTCGGTCTTACGGAGCCTGTGTATGTGAATGAAGACTCGGATGGGGAGCCGCTGTCCAAGCAGAAGAAACTGAATCCCAAGGTCAAAGTCAAGAGAGAGCCGGAGCTGAAAGTCAAGGTATGGTGGATGACTTGTTTAATCTGTGTTCACAATTTACGGAAAAGTAACTTTAATATAAGCATGCATAAACATTAGTTTTCACTAACACTTTTTGAAACCTCTGGCTGGCTCAATTTACATCGCCGTGGAACGGCAATGGAAGCGATTTGTTTTTGTACAAAGCATATTGAACTTTATGTCAATAGTGTAACGTACAATCTAGATATGACCCAAATAACAGGTCGCGCCTTTTCTGGAGAATTCTCGCGCATTCTCGGTAATTCCTGCAGAATCAGCACTTTTTGAACGTCAAAGTACATTAGACAGTCCTCCAAAACGCCCACCCTCAATCTCAATGCATTGTCAAATCGTAATAACCGTGCGAAGAAGGAGCTGGTCTCTAATCCTTACTAAACCTTACTATCCTTACTAAATATAAATGCGAAAGTAACTCTGTCTGTCTGTCTGTCGCGCTTTCACGCCAAAACTAATGAACAACCGATTTAAATGAAATTTGGTACACAGATAGTCTAGAGCCTGAGAAAGGACATAGGCTACTTTTTATCGACATACCACGCGGGCGAAGCCGCGGGCGGAAGCTAGTATTATAAACGCGAAAGTAACTCTGTCTGTCTGTCGCGCTTTCACGCCAAAACTAATGAACCGATTTAAAAGAAATTTGGTACTCAGATAGTCTAGAGCTTGAGAAAGGACATATGCTACTTTTTATCGACATACCACGCGGGCGGAAGCTAGTATTATAAATGCGAAAGTAACTCTGTCTGTCTGTCTGTCGCGCTTTCACGCCAAAACTACTGACCTGACTTAAATGATATTTGGTACACAGATAGTCTAGACTAGAGCCTGAGAAAGGACATAAGCTACTTTTTATCGACATAACACACGGGCGAAGCCGCGGGCAGAAGCTAGTATGTTATAAAATGCATTTTTTCTTCCAACAGTTGGAAAACAGGATACTTACAGACTCTCGGTCCAGCCGCGTCAGCAAGCGGGATCCCACGCCACCTCGAATGACGCGCCATCGTACTAACTCGAAAGATGACAATATGTCTCTCAGTCGCTTGAAGGTAAGAAAACATACAAGGTCAGATTCAAATAAAATCAAATCAAAATATTTTATTTCACATAAGCCTACATGGGCACTTATGAAACGTCAGAAGCTAGGTGCACGGTTCCAATGGGTCGTTTCCTATGGAGAAGAGCAGGCAAGAAACTCCACTTTAAAAAAATAATTGGCTTTTACATACAATATTTCCAAATTATAGTGTTAGTAGATATGGGAGGATAATGTGGGCCTTTCAACAAGTACCAGGTACTTAACAAAATAGAAGATGTTCACCAAATATACAGTCCACTAAGCGTACAACGTTCTCACATTCACAAAATAGAAAAGAATCTAGACGAGTAATAAAAAATAAAAAAAAACCATTTAAACCAAAGGAGATTATTTATTTATTTATTAAAACTTTATGCACAAGTAAGAAAACTACTGTACAAAGGCGGACTTAATGCCTGAGGCATTTTCTACCAGTCAACCTTAGGGTGATGCAGAGACAGACATGGCAGGTGCAACAAAAGACAATACATATAACTTGAGAAATAATGGATACTAATTAATACATACATAAATTATAAACAAAATAAACTTAGTCAGGAGAAATAACGACAGGTAGAGGAGAAAACGAATCCATCTAATTAACGCTGGGATGATTATTCATCGTCCATACATTTTTGGGCTAAATGTGAAGAAAGTGCCGGCCAAACAAAAAGAAGGCTATGCTACAAAGGAAGGCCAAACAAAATGAAGCCTAAGGAAAGCTACTCAAAATCAGTTGAACGGACTGTGAAAAAGGTTTATGAATGCTCGGTTCCTATAAACAAAAACGAATCGTTTTGCTCACCATTGGTAGCATTTTTCAAACTCAAACTCAAAGCATTTATTTCAATTAAACCATTTACAGGCACTTTTGAATTGTCAAGGAGTCGGTCAGTCAGAAATATGAAGCTAGTTGCCCATTCCAAAGCGTAGTAGGTACCTATGGAGAAGAACGGGCAAGAAACTCCACGGACACTCTTTTAAATCAAAATATTTTTACAATATATGGGTTACATCATTTATGTTGAAATTATACATGTGAGAACAATGTAGAAAGCACGTTAAAAGCGTCCGCAATTATTACATAAAACAATTCAAAAATTAAAATAAGCCATGGCAGCTAAGAGATGACCAGTCACAACTGACGGCGCCCGTTCACGAACATGACGCATGGACGCATTTTTATAGCCAAACTGGGCATACACTTAGATTCGTAAGCTAATTTTACCTGTGATAGCTGCATCCATAGGGGAGTGTCTACTATGCAAAGCTAAGAGGTCTTTGCTTCATTATTGGTAAAGATTCAAGAGTCTTAATTTTAACCGATAACGTTCCGTAAAGTATAGGAATCGGCCATTAAATGTCTAATCTTATTTCAAATAGAGTATTAACTTGAAATATCAGTTTCAGAAATCTGTCACAATATTTCTTACAGGATAAACCGACATCACCGAAGATTACTCCAAAATCGATCTTGAAAAAGCAAACAAAGGTTAGTATTATTTAAATACTATATTTTGTTTATTACTTTGTAAAATTTCATTTATTTATTTATTTAAACTTCTCCCACGCAAACGTAACTAATATTATAAATGCGAAAGCGAGTTTGTTTGTTTGTTACGCTCTCACGTTCAAACGGCTGAACGGATTTTCATGAAATTTAGCCGAGGGGTAAACTGGATAAGGACATAGGATACTTTTATCCCGATATTCCCACGGGATCGAGACTTACGCAGGTGAAACCGCGGGTCCCAGCTAGTAATATTATAAATGCGAAAGTGAGTTTTTTTTTTTAACTCTCACACTAAAACTGCTGAACGGATTTAGACGAAATTTGCCACATGGGTAGACCATGACCTGGAGAAGGACATAGGCTACTTTTTATCCTGGTTCACAGACGAAGACGCGGGCAAAAGCTAGTAATAACGGGTGTTAAAAGACGCTTAACGAAGCCGAAAGTCACTTGTTATTTCCGTCATGTAGGCTGGGTTACCTGGGAACCTTCTGGTTACGGAGATGTTGAAGGTCAAAGTTCCAACTTTTATTTATTTTGTAATCTGTGGTTCTCTCTCTCTCTCTCGGGTAATCTTAAGTTGTAATTTGTGGGATTTATCTATGGCCGTAGGCGTGTCCGTGGGATCACAGCGGGTCCTATCAAAATACCAGCGCTGCGGTATTTTTTTATTTTAAACCAGCTGATCCGACAGATGTTGTCCTGTCTTAACAATGACTAAATAATTCGAATTGGCCTACCTACCTACCCTACCTACCTACCCTATCTACCTACCCTACCTACCTACCCTACCTACCTACCCTACCTACCTACCCTACCTACCTACCCTACCTACCTACCCTACCTACCCTACCTACCTACCCTACCTACCTACCCTACCTACCTACCCTACCTACCTACCCTACCTACCTACCCTACCTACCTACCCTACCTACCTACCCTCCCTACCTACCCTACCTACCCTACCTACCCTACCTACCTACCCTACCTACCTACCCTACCTACTTACCCTACCTACTTACCTACCTAGCTTACCTACATAAGAACCTTCTCTTGACAATAACAAAAAACAAAAAAAAAAAGTGACATCGGTCCAGCCGTTCACGCGTGATGGCGTGACCAAGGGAAATAGGGATTCATTTTTATATATACAGGGTTACTGGTAACTCGACGTATTCCTTGCAGGACGTCATAGTAGGGTTAAAATGCAACAAATTAAGCCACCAAATGTTCTACCGAAATTCAGTAGTTTTTGAATTAGTTAAGAGTTTTAGTTTTTTAATGAAAATCCCAGATTAAACCATTTGAAACCAATTTAAAAATGATTTACGGCGCGACTGTACTGAAATTTAAGTTATTATCATAGTTGACGCCGTAGCAGACCTTTGTTAATAATTAAAAGTTCAATAATGCCTAAAACTTTGGCAAATATCACTAACAAAACATTTAATTTTTTGTAATTTTTAGCTCTAAAACTCTTAACTAATTCAAAAACTACTGAATTTCGGTAGAACATTTGGTGGCTTAATTTGTTGCATTTTAACCCTACTATGACGTCCTGCAAGGAATACGTCGAGTTACCAGTAACCCTGTATATAGATATCGTAGCATTATGCTGAGATAAAACCTAAAATAACTATTCAGCATATTGCTGGAAACTACTAGGACTTAGATAACTATCTGTGCGTGTCTGTGTTAAATATTTTGTTAGTTTTAAATTGTTCTTTGTTATTTTAATTATGTAATCACTTTTTTTATCTTAGCCTTTGGTGTGTCCCACTGCTGGGCAAAGGCCAGGCCTCCCCTTTTTCCTTCCAAAACTATCTATTTTGTGCGATTTCTGGCCATGTTACTTACTGTTTGTATTTCCTGTGCGTGACCTAAATAAAATATTTCTTTGCGACCACAAGACCGTTTGACCATTAATATTATTATGATGGTTGTCAACAGAATGAAGATAATTCGTTGCTAACGCCGCGACTGAAGCGCTCCAGAGATAAAGAGCCCGTTAAATTGGAGACACCAAGCAAGAGAGTCAAGTATGTACTATTTAGTTGTTCAACAGTCCACTGCTGGACATAGGCCTCTCCGAGACTGCGCCACAACACCATTTCCTCCGCCTTCTGCATCCAGTCTGACCCAGCCAGCTTCTGTCGGTCCATCGTCGCTGGGCGCGTCCCACACTACGCTTGCTGATACGCCGTCTCCGCTCCAGGACTCGTCTGCTCTTGCGGGAAATTCCGAAAGGGATACCGGGACCTTGGTAACAGGCAACTGAAGGAACACGGGTGGGTTTTAGTCAGTAAAAGTCTGAAACGCCCTTCCGTTCTGCCCAGAGCGGGAGAAGACATTTGATGACCTAAAAAAAATAAAGGACTCGTCATCTCACCAGCCGTGAGTCCTTCGACAAACATGGCCAGCCCACTGCCACTTCAGTTTGCTTACTCTGCAAGCTATGTTGGTAACTCCGGATATTTTCATTTCTGATTTTATTCTTCAAAGAAACTCCGAGGATATATCGCTCCATAGAGCGCTGAGCGTCCTTGAATTTTTGGACCATTCCGACTGTCAGCTGCTAAAATACGAATTTAAGCAACTTTAGGGGTACGAGGAACAGGGTGTAAAGTTCACTCATCCACCATAGAAAAGGGAGGATCCTCCGACCAGACGGGTGTTGTGTCTGGCGGGCAACTGCACAACGATTGATGTCGGGTTCTTGTATATATGTCCATTGCACGGTAAACTTTAATTGCGCGATGCAGGATTTATGTGACGTCACGATTTTTGTGTGATGTCAGGTCTTTGATGCGTAGTTCGCATGTGGCGATGTAGATACCGCCACGCAACATATACTCGTAATTAGGTGAAGTTGACACTAATAGCTGGGTCGATCTATCAGGTTAAGCTACGCTTGCCGGGGTTGGTCCTTAGATGGGTGACCATCTTTTCATACCGAGACTCCTCCGTGCCTCGGAAAGCACGTTAAGCCGTTGGTCCCGGCTGTCATTCGTGGATCTTTGACAGTCGTTACGGGTACTCAGAAGCCCGAAAGTCTGACAACCAGTCTTGCCAAGGGGTACCGTGTTACCCAGTTACCAGTTGTGGAAGTCAGACAGACAGTCGCTCCATGTAAAATACTGGCATTCAGCTGCATCCGGTTAGACTAGAAGCCGACCCCAACATAGTTGGGAAAAGGCTAGGCAGATTGAGTCCTTTATGGGTACTATACATTTTTCCTTTTTATCTTACAGGATACAAACAAGAACATCACCGCAAACTCCAAAATCATCACCGAAATCATCACCACGTGTTGTCACCACAGCGCCGTCGAAATCACCAAAAATACCGCCGAAGCGAGCACCATCACCACCTCGTTTATACAAGTGTGCCTTATGTGGACAGGCAAACAAGAACTCACAGGGGTATATGAGTCATATGAAGGTGCATTGTGTTGGATTTACCAGTCCAAGGTGAGTGCTAGAAATATAAAAAGCATATTATAAGATTAAAGAATACGTTGAAGACAAGGAAGTTTGGCAATAATTCCTTCTGCACATGCGGCTTCCCTGGTACCTCATTAACGGCATAATTTTGTAAGAGTCTATTAACTGCTCCCAAATTACCATGTATATTTTTTTTTTTACATTCATCGCAGACAGACATAATAATAATCATAGTATTATTTGACATTATATACCTACTATTTAATTTCAACTCTATAGTAGTGGCTTTTGCGGACATGTTAATTATTCAGATTTGTTACAGTTGTAATGGCAATCATGTCATTTGGTTTAAATAGGTTTTTATCTGTAGTATCTTATTTATCGTATATAGATTCTTTTCTACCTTGTGAATGTGAGAACGTCCTAGGCTTAGTGAACTGTTTATGAACTTTACCTGAAACTTTTTGAAAGGCCTACACTGTCCTCCCATAACTATTAACACTGTAATTCTAAAATATTGTAAAAGCCAAATCTTTTAAAAGAGTAACCGTGGAGTTTCTTGCCGGCTCTTCTCCATAGGAAACGACCAATTGGAACCGTGCACCTAGCTTCTGACGTTTCATAAGTGCCCATGTAGGATTATGTGAAATAAAATATTATGATTTTGAATAAAACTGTTTTAACCGACTTCAAAAAAAGGTAAGGAGGAGGTTATCATTCGTCTGTATATTTTTTTTATGTTTGTTACCTCAGAACTTTCGACTGGGTGAACCGATTTTGATGATTATTTTTTTATTTGAAAGCTGGTGCTTCCCGTGTGCTCCCATATAAATTTTATTAACTTTGCTTGCGTAGTTTTTGAGTTAGATACAATAATTACGTATTTTTCCCACTTAGTCTATGTAGAAGACATTTTATTTGACACAGTCAAAAATAAAAACAACAGTTTTATGTATGTTTGTTACGCGATTACTCCGCCAATTATGATTCAATTTTGATGATTATTTTTTTGTTTGGTAGGTCATGCTTCAGAGGTGGTCCCATATAAATTTTATGACCTTTGCTTGCATAGTTTTTGAGTTAGCTGCATTAATAAGTATTTTTCCCACTTAGTATATGTGGACGATGTTTTAAGTGACTCCGACACTGTTATTTACATAGCAGGTAGTGGTATTCGAATTTGTGTGGGGTAGGTACCACAACTAAAAAGTGAAAAATAAAAACTTTTTACTTACTTATCCAAAACCAACCATTGAGTTGGCAGGCCTTTTTCAAACTATGTTGGGGTTGGCTTCCAGTCTAACCGAATGCAGCTGAGTAACATTATTTTACATGTAGCGTCTTCCTATCTGACCTCCACAACCCAAAAACTGGGTAGTACTGATACTAGATACCCCTTGGTAAGACTGGTTATCAGACTTTCGGGTTTCTGACGACCCGTAACGACTGTCAAAAGATCCACGAATGACATCCCGGACCAACGGCTTAACGTGTAAAGATTGTCACCCATCCACGGACCAACCCCGGCAAGCGTAGCTTAACCTGATGGATCGACCCGTGCGGCTGTTATTACTTAGCCACGAGCTCAATGTCAGTAAAAATAAAAAAATAAAACATATTTATTGTCTACAGGTTGGCATGCAACCCCTGTGGCTTATGGTTCGTGTCGGCAGAGGAAGCGGCGTCACATCACAAACGTCACAGAAATAAATCTAATCCGTACAGGTGTAGAAGATGTGAGGAAGACTTTGTACAGCTTTCAGCTTATGATGAGTAAGTAGAGAATTTTACTATAGGCTGACTGGTACCGCTGTTCCGCGTCTTACCAGGACCGCTGTTCCGCGCCATACCAGGACTGCTGTTCCGCGTCTTACCAGGACCGCTGTTCCGCGCCATACCAGGACTGCTGTTCCGCGTCTTACCAGGACCGCTGTTCCGCGCTATACCAGGACCGCTGTTCCGCGCCATACCAGGACTGTTTTTCTGCCCATACCAGGACCGTTGCTCCGCGCCATACCAGGACTGCTGTTCCGCCCATACCAGGACTGCTGTTCCGCCCATACCAGGACTGTTGTTCCGCGCCATACCAGGACTGCTGTTGCGCGCCATACCAGGACTGCTGTTCCGCGCCATACCAGGACTGTTTTTCCGCCCATACCAGGACTGTTGTTCCGCGCCATACCAGGACTGCTGTTCCGCGTTATACCAAGACCACTGTTCCGCGCCATACCAGGACTGCTGTTCCGCGCTATACCAAGACCACTGTTCCGCGCCATACCAGGACTGCTGTTCCGCGCTATACCAGGACCACTGTTCCGCGCCATACCAGGACTGCTGTTCCGCGCCATACCAGGACTGCTGTTCCGCGCTATACCAAGACCACTGTTCCGCGCCATACCAGGACTGCTGTTCCGCGCTATACCAAGACCACTGTTCCGCGCCATACCAGGACTGCTGTTCCGCGCTATACCAAGACCACTGTTCCGCGCCATACCAGGACTGCTGTTCCGCGCTATACCAGGACCACTGTTCCGCGCCATACCAGGACTGCTGTTCCGCGCCATACCAGGACTGCTGTTCCGCGCTATACCAAGACCACTGTTCCGCGCCATACCAGGACTGCTGTTCCGCGCTATACCAAGACCACTGTTCCGCGCCATACCAGGACTGCTGTTCCGCGCTATACCAGGACCACTGTTCCGCGCCATACCAGGACTGCTGTTCCGCGCCATACCAGGATCGCTGTTCCGCGCCTTAGGAGTGCGCGGCGAGGGGGGCCGTGTTGACCAATGAGTGACGCACAGCAGCCCGGGAGCCGCGCGCGTGGCTCCGGCGCAGTACAGCCATAATCAGCCTATAACGTTCCCACTGCTGAGACACAGGCCTCCTCTCAGTGAGAGGGAGTGGGCCGTACCCCACCACGCGGGCCCAGCGCGGGTTGGTAGATGTCTCTTCGAATTTTTGGTTCTAGGAAATGACGGTTTTCTCACGATGTTTCCCTTCAACGTTTTGAGAGCAGTGGTGATGAAATAATTTACACAAAGTAGAGCGCCTATATGGTTACGAACCTACGACAAACAACTCGTAAGTCCCGGCCGCCCTTAACTTCCGCGCGCGCCCATTTGTAACCTCGCGCCCCTAGGCACATGCCTAGTTTGCCGTAGGTATAATCTACTTTTGACCCTAGCAATGTCATTAAGGGCTGTGATATCGTATACTTTTTTAGGGGTATGAGGAACAGGGTGTAAAGTTCACTCATCCACAAAAGAAAAGGGAGGATCCTCCGACCAGACGGGTGTTGTGTCTGGCGGGCAACTGCACAACGATTGATGTCGGGTTCTTGTATATATGTCCATTGCACGGTAAACTTTAATTGCGCGATGCAGGATTTATTTGACGTCAGGTCTTTGATGCGTAGTTCGCATGTGGCGTTGTAGATACCGCCACACTTTTACAATGTTTGTAAATATGTAATCACCATGTATCTATCACATAATTAATTTATTTGTCATTGCTCCATTTATAATTCTTTTTACCTTTCGTGGTACAGTAATCTTATTGTAGGTGCATCGTCTTCACATATAATTATATAATTGATGTATACAAAATATTATAAAACATTTTTAAAAGAGTAACGGTGGAGTTTCTTGCCCATTCTTCTCCATACAAAAACTACCTTAAGGAAGTGGCAACTAGAATCAATTCTATTTCTTTGTTTTTAACGTTCAAAAATGCCTTTTATGTGCCTAATTGACATAAATAATTTGATTTTGGGCCAAAATATCTTTGTACGAGTCTAAAAACAGGCACGTTTTTCTTTTCAGGCACTTTGACAATAGTCAATGCATACCTTCTGAAGAGGTGCCCGACGTCAAATGTGAAGTGTGCTGGCGTCTGTTCGCGACAAACAACTTACTCGACAACCACAGGTGTCTAGGAGAAGACCATAGACCTGGGGGTGAGTACACGCTTACAAAAATTAAAGTAATAAAAACTAACTTTTGTAACAGGTATTTCAAACCGCTCCCGCCACAATCCAGCTTCTAGATGATTCTAGAAGCTTCAACACGCATGCTCACACACGCTTCAGTGAGCATGACATGTTGCTTGCCATCCGTCAAGTGCTCCGCAGCTGTGAGAATTTAAAAGAACTATATCTTCGACCCAAAACCCTGTGTTTACATATTATATCTGATGTGTATATGTTAAACTTTTAGTTTTTATTACTTTAATTTTTTTTGCGGTTATAATATATATATATACGTTTAGAAGATATGAAGGAACAGATGAACCTACATACATACCGGTCAAAATCATAACCCTCCTATTTTCTTCGCCGTAGTCGGGTTAAAAGTCGCTAAAAGCCTCGTATTCAAACAATGAAAGTTTGACAATGTTGTTTATTGGTTGATGTCAAGGCCAGGGACCAAAGACAATATTGCGTAATTACCAGTGATCGGAGTAGGTAGATTGATTTTTGGTACTTGTATCATAAATGCACACAGAAAGAATAACATGGATAAGCCATTTTTCCGGAAAGTAATTCCGGTATTTCCGGATTCAATTAAATATTGTTAATGTTGGTAGTGATATTATTACTACTCAATTCAAAATTTAAAGGAAGGTATCAAAACTAAATTAATTCATTATTTATCTGTTGAATAATAAAAACAATCGAATTCCGATTTTCGATTTTTTTGAGGATGGCAAATCATCAAATGACGCCTTCCACTCTGGCAGAATACAATTCCTACATAAGTTCCGGTTTTTTTTTAATAATCCACCAATTCCGGAGGAATGTCCATATTAATATATACGTTTCGGATCAATGGCCCCAGTTCAATCTACCTACTCCGATCATTGATAATTACTGTCGAGACAATATTGCCTGTTGATTGCCTAGTTGTTCTAGTGGTTTCAAGCGCTTCTGCTTAGCATAACGTCTAGGGTTCGATTCCCAGGTTGGGCAGAGTGTTTTAGGGGTATGAGGAACAGGGTGTAAAGTTCACTCATCCACCATAGAAAAGGGAGGATCCTCCGACCAGACGGTTGTTGTGTCTGGCGGGCAACTGCACAATGATTGATATTGGATTTTTGTATATATGTTCACTGCACGGTAAACTCTAATTGCGCGATGCAGGATTTTTGTGACGTCAGGATTTTTGTGTGACGTCAGGTCTTTGATGCGTAGTTTGAATGTGGCGATATAGGTACCGCCACAGTGTTATCTATATGGCATTTCTCGATTGCACCCCGGATTCTGGATTTGTGCCCGGTTGGATGGCAATAGGCTCCCAAACCATGAGTTTTTTTTTAAAGTGAAAACTTCTTTTGTCGCGTTGTGCACTTTCTTGGTCAATAAAAATCATGGAACTCGCGTCATCGTCACGCTTAAAGTGATTTGTTATTTTAGCGCCATCTACCGTCTACCTTTTAAATTACGTTGAGGTTACGCATTGTTGCTTAGTTTTAACTTCTATCGGCAGTCCCCAAAGTCTGCCCGCTATGGTTTTTTTTTTTTAATTCTGTGCTTTTTCAGGCAAATGCGGCAAATGCAAGAGAAGTTACGCGTTGCTGAAGAATTTAAAGAAGCATGAACAAAGCTGCACTGCAAAGAAAAAAGGTAAACTTACGATATTTTTCAGTAAATTTAGTACTGTTTTAGGGGTATGAGGAACAGGGTGTAAAGTTCACTCATCCACCATAGAACAGGGAGGATCCTCCGACCAGACGGGTGTTGTGTCTGGCGGGCAACTGCACAACGATTGATGTCGGGTTCTTGTATATATGTCCATTGCACGGTAAACTTTAATTGCGCGATGCAGGATTGATGTGACGTCAGGTCTTTGATGCGTAGTTCGCAGGTGGCGATGTAGATACCGCCATACTGTCACAGATTAGTACAGATGGTTCACTCCGCTAAATCATTTTAATTAACACTTTCTCTGCCAAGTACGTAGAATGCATACAAATTAGCATGCCATAAAATGTGTCTCATATATCTATAACAATTGGTCAGTCGAGTCCATCGGCGCGGCGCCTATAGCTATATATGTATGACCCGCAAGACGAGTTGCGGGCACGTGAACGAATTATCGTTGCACTCGTGAGTCGGGTGCTGGGCACTAAAGTGTTAAAAGCGACTCTTGCTACGACACAATAAAGTGCAATTTAGGTTATTTAGGTCGCACAGCGCTAAATACCTACAGTTATATTCACCTAGAAGTTGCCTCTCTTTCTATCGCGTAACTCTTATATCTTCTGACTACGTTACGCTCACTGAATTGGCCCGACAAGACGAGCCCGCCGCGAACTTGTAGCTTCATACCTCAAATGCGGAGTGCGCCTTCTGTACTATTCTGTGGTACTGTTGACAAAACAGTTAACCCAGCATGAATACTGTGGCGACATCTACAACGCCACATGCGAAGTACGCATCAAAGACCTGACGTCACACAAGTCCTGCATCTCGCAAGCAGAGTTTACCGCGCGACTGATCTATACAATACCCCGATATCAACAGTTGCCCACTAGACACAATTTCCGTCTGGTCGGAGGATCCTCCCTTTTTTATAGAGGACTAACTTCCGCCCGCGGCTTCGCCCGCGTGGTATGTCGATAAAAAGTAGCCTATGTCCTTTCTCAGCCTCTAGACTATCTGTGTACCAAATTTAATTTAAATCGGTTCAGTAGCTTTGGCGTGAACGCGCGACTGACAGACAGACAGACCGAGTTACTTTCGAAGTAACTCTGTCTGTCTTTCTGTATGTTGAACTTTTCACGCCTAAACCACTGGATGGATTTCGACAAAATTTGGCAAGGAGCTACGTAGATGACATCCTAGGGAAGGACATAGGCTACTTTTTGTTTAAAAATAAACCTATGGGGTGATATAGGGGATGAAAGTTTGTTTAGGAAACCCAGCATTTCCTAAGTAGCTCGGTAGTACGTTCCCGTGGGACGATGTCCGACATCCACGCGGGCGAAGCCGCGGGAAAAACCTAGTGCCTCTATATATTTGTAGTATAGACAGACAGGAGCTCGTGGCTAAGTAATAACAGCCGCACGGGTCGATCCATCAGGTTGAGCTACTCTTGCCGGGGTTGGTCCGTGGATGGGTGACCATCTTTACATATCGAGACTCCTCCGTGCCTCGGAAAGCACGTTAAGCCGTTAGTCCCGGCTGTCATTCTCAGATCTTTGACAGTAGTTACGGGTCGTCAGAAGCCCGAAAGTCTGACAACCAGTCTTGCCAAGGGGTATCGTTACCGGTTTGTGGAGGTCAGATAGGCAGTCGCTCCATGTAAAATACTGGTATTCAGCTGCAACCGGTTAGACTGGAAGCCGTTCCCAACATAGTTGGGTCAGGCAGATTTTTGTTTATTTATTTTATTATTTATGTACACACAGTAAAATACATAGAGATACAACATAATTACAATATGAGTACTAAGTATTACTCTTAGTGAGTATTTATACTATAGAGAATGATTTATTCATCTGTTTATCCATATCTCTTTCACAGCCGAGTTAGTAGTGGACCCGGTGTTACTAGGCAAGTTAAAGCCTATTCAGATTCGAGTGTCCCGGTGCGATCCTTTGCTGTCGAACCTCAAGCAAGAACACTATGACGTGTCCAATGTTACGGCGGTAAGTACTACTATAAATACTATGTACAGTTGACCTCGTAATTGCGTCACCACACTTAGATTAAATGTCACTTGTACGTCCTCAAAGTTACTGACTTTGAGGACCAAACGACGGAAGCCGCCTTTGAACATAGTCAAATGAAAGTTATAAAACTAAAACCCAACTATGGCAACAAAGTCAACTAAAAAGGTATAAACAAGACATCACAGAAAGATAAATAAAAATAAAAAAAGTGACAAATTAAAATTCCGGAGTCACACGTAATCTGTATGATTGATGACACGTGACTCCGGATTTTTTAATTTGTCGTTTCTTTATTTTTTTAGTTCGTCACTTTATCTCCTCTAGAGGGCGCCATACTCAATTTACTGTGACGTTATCATAGCCTTTAACCAGCGGACAATCAATTCGCTTCCAACGATACCTCTTTTGACAAATTATGATGAGAAGTTTAGAAGTTATGAGAGGGAACACATGAACATACATGTGTACAGTCACGAGCAAAAATATGTATACACTCAGCAAAATTTAATTGCGATTTTCTCGTCGAATAACGATTATAGCTTTGAGATGAGACCTATATCATAATAACCGGGGTTCCAAAATACTATGTTCGTAATAACATAAAATTATAATTAATACAGTAGGAGAAAATC
Source organism: Lithophane leautieri (assembly GCA_949152455.1). Taxonomy (NCBI): domain Eukaryota; kingdom Metazoa; phylum Arthropoda; class Insecta; order Lepidoptera; family Noctuidae; genus Lithophane; species Lithophane leautieri. Next base: position 6,445,793 of record OX424488.1, read on the forward strand.
ACTTTCAAAAGTTGCTAAGTGTATACTTATTAGTGCTCGTGACTGTACGTACCGGTTTAAATCATTACGCTCCTTTTTGCTTCGCCGTAGTTGGGTAAAAACTGACCGCTCCACCGCGTGTGCCCGGACCGCGGCGCGAGCGCACTAGGTCGTCCGGTGTGGCCCCAGCTGACGTCTAGATCTTTGCTCTAAAACCTATAATATCTAATCTAATCACGTTTCTAAAAAGGCAATTTTTTTTTAACTAAATGAAAAAAAAAATTACGTCTATCTAATCTCTTATTTTTTCTTTCGCGAGCTCTCTCGTCTTCCTTCCAGTCAGTCAAAATCAAAAGTAATTTATTCAAACTAGGCTGAGAATCAGCACTTTTCGAACGTCAAAATGACATAAGACAGTCCCCCGGCACGCCCACCCTTCACCACTTCCTAGTGCTTTAGCTGGGAAGAAGAAGTGGCGCAACAAACTCCCCAGCAGCACAGCTGTCTGTTCAGTTAGAAACAATTGATTCTATACAATAGTATGCAAAATAATTTACATTACGCAACACAAAACATAAATCTAATTAGCCAGCTTTGACGGAACTCGTTCCGTACATTTTTGTTTTATGAAATCTATTTAAATTGCATAAATGTAACCAAATATTCTATTAATAACATCTCCTTTTTCCACAGGATTTCGGTCTGGACAAAAACTGTGAGTACCCATACATATCGTCAGTACCGAGGCTCAGGATCAAATCCGATCCTGACGAGCTCGACCGAATGGTGGACATTAAGAACGAGATAAATGATGAATTTTATATAGAAGAAGACTATGTACACTGGGACTCAGAAGAAAGCGAATCTGACGAAGAAGTAACTTGCAGGTCAGTTCTTAATCCCAAGAAGAAGATTGATACTTTAGCAAATCTTACACTAAAAACTCTCTTCTCTAAAAAATGCTTGGGTAAGGTACCCAAGAAGATAAGAAGGGTAAAACAAGAGAAGAGTATGTTCGATTCTCTTCTGGGTGAGACAGAAGATGATGTGACGAGAGATATTAATAATATCATCGATAATTTGGGCGACGATGACGAGTTTGAGGGACAAAGTCAGAAAGGTGATAAAGACAAAAGTATGGATGTCAGTGATGACAAAGATGGTGATGGAAAAGCAACTGAGAATGTTGTTGACAAAAGTGTTGATGACCATGACACTAATGTTGATGACAAAGTTGCTGACAACGAGAAAAATAATGACGATGTCAGTATAGCTGCTGATGATGATAAATCAGAGAAGAATGATCAAAAAGCACAAAATGATGTAAAATTAAGTGATGTGCTTGACAGTACTACTGAGAAAAATGATAATTGTGAAGATGAAGTCTCAAAACAAGACGAAAAAGACATTAATAGTGCTTCTAAAAACTTTAATAGTGTGTGCAATGATACAGAAGGTGCAAATAATAATTTAAGTAGTAATAATAATGATACGGTTAATAATAGTACTCTTAATAATTTTAGCTTTGATTATGGTGATGGTACGGTTCTAAGTAAAAAAGGAAGTGAGTCTAAAGTAAATGATATTTCGTCATCGGTTAGTAGAGATGACAATCAAAATAATGACATTGAAGCGAAAAATGACGAAATTAATTGCAAAATTGATTATGAAAGTAATCAAGATTCTAATTCTGTTGGAGCTGGTAGCGACAGCTTACTCAACGATGGTACACAGAATAACGTAGACGAAAGCGATAAGCAAAGTATCGATAACATTGCTATGGATAACGCTACATCACTATCGGAACAGAATAATGATATCGATGAAAATAAATATCAGTCCAACGAATTCTCAGTCGATAATTTAAGTAAGGAGTCTGTTTCGGCGTTAGATGACGCAAAAACAAATTACAGTAACCAGAGGAATGAGGATGTCAATGAAAATGATTATACAAATGCTATCAGTGTTATAGTAAACAGTGGAAAGGGTAAAGTCTCTACAGAATCCGAAGAAATGGAAGATTCTAGACTCATGGAAGCCTTGGACGCTCAAATCGGAGAGGGTAATGAGAATACTCGAGAACAAATTAATGATAACTCTCGAGATCAGACTAATGATAATTCTAGAGGACAGATTAATGATAATTTGAATGATAAAATTGCGTTAGAAGATTTGATATCGGCTAAAAATAGTGATATGGATATGATTCCCGAGGAATTTAATTTTGATGCTTGAGTAAAAGTTTATATTTTAGTAATTACTGAGTAAATTTTGGCCAGTATTTGGCGTTTTCCCGAAAAATGGGGGAAATATTGATATACTCAAAAAAAAAAAATATGAGCAAATATTAGTACATTACTGTCGCGGCCAGCAATAAGGAGATTGCTGGACGATCGTGAACACACATACGTGAGTCCATCAATTTCTGATTTCAGCCAAGGCTTGTATAGTACTTTTCTCAAATAATGCGCGGAAATTCAAACTGAATAAATTATATAAAAAAATCCAGAATCAAAGACGAACAAATATAATTTTTCACGCGCCAATAGTGTTCATTTGTTTCTTGTTTAATTTAAACAGTTCTACATATTTGTAAGCCAAATCGAAATGTAAATAAAATCTTTGATAAGTTACCTCCTTGTTTGCCATGTGTTGAAATAAAGAGTTCGTTCCATTTTTAAATAACACGACAGATATGAGTTTTCATAGTAATTTATTGGGCCGCTAAACGCGCCAGAGATGGATGTTCATAGTAACCTTGCTGGCCGCATCGTCACTTGTTTTTGACCAGTACAGCAATTTCGATTTATCTCGAAGAAGGTTGTCAAAATAATGATCGAATTTCCAAGCATGTTTGAGAAAAATATTTTTTTTGTTTGTTTTTGTGTTCTAAGTAAGCATTGAACGCTTAAAAAGTACACTTTTCTGTTTTTGTGGTAAAGTAGTCAAAAATTTAAGCATTTGTTTGTCTACTGCAACAGTCATTTCTTTATCATTATTCTGCTGACCTTCGGGCCTACTCTCCAAGTCCTTCACGAAGATACGGGCCCGTCCGAAAGTAAAAAAAATATAGTGTATTTGGAACAATTTAGGTTTACAAATTTATAAAGGAAAACGAAGATAGCCACCAAAGTAAAATACTGTGGCGAAGCTAACAACGCACAACTCAAATCAAATCAAAATATTTTATTTCACATAAACCTATATGGGCACTTATGAAACGTCAGAAGCTAGTTGCACGGTTCTTATTGGTCGTTTCCTATGGAGAAGAGCCGGCAAGAAACTCCACGGTTACTCTTTAAAAAAATAATTGGCTTTTACAATATTTTCAAATTACAGTGTTAATTATGGGAGTCAAAGTCAAAGTAATTCTATACTCCGGAGTGAACCCTACTCCTTATTAACACGTTTAGTGTTCAGCACCCGACTCACGAGTGCAACGATAATTCGTTCGCGTGCCCACAACTCGCCTCGCGGGTCGTACATATATATAGCTATAGGCGGCGCGCCGATGTACTCGACTGACCAATTGTTATAGATACATAAGACACATTTTATGGCATGCTAATTTGTATGCATTTTATGTACTTAGCAGTGAAAGTGTTAATTAACTTTTCCGGACGAGCAGGAACACATCGGTAGGACTGTCAAATCGTGTTGTCATTTATTCTTAGTTCGGGTCCCCCAAACTAATCTCATGTCAGTAGGAGATTTAACGAGTAACTACCGTAACTTTGGCCGAAACCGTTACGGACTTGCTCCTGATCCAAATTTATCTGTGGTCGGCGCAACATACCCCTTTCTTCCATAATTCTCAATTAGTCGTTGCCGTCTTCAGCCGCACGGGTCGATACATCAGGTTAAGCTACGCTTGCCGGGGTTGGTCAGTGGATAGGTGACCATCGTTACATACCGAGACTCCTCTGTGCCTCGGAAAGCACGTTAAGCCGTTGGTCCCGGCTGACGTTCGTGGATCTTTGACAGTCGTTACGGGTCGTCAAAAGCCCGAAAGTCTGACAACCAGTCTTACCAAGGGGTATCGTATTACCCTGTTCCTGGGTTGTGGAGGCCAGATAGGCAGTCGCTCCATGTAAAATACTGGTATTCAGCTGCATCCGGTTAGGCTGGAAGCCGACCCCAACATAGTTGGGAAAAGGCTAGGCAGATTGATTGACTTCTCTACCAGTCGTCATCTCGGTAGTCCCCCCCTTTCTAGCCATATCATTTTTCACACAGTCCCTCATATCGTTCGCGTGTCGTGTTATCGTTTCTTTGGTCTTCCTCGTATTACGGCCAGTCTCTTAATCAAAAGTAACGGCCAAAGTAACGTCAAAAAGAAACAAATTTAACCGTTTCTTTGACATTTTGACGTTACTTTGGCTGTCATTTTTCTTTGATGTTTTGACGTTACTTTGGCTGTCATTTTTCTTTGACATTTTGACGTTACTTTGGCTGTCATTTTTTCTTTGACATTTTGACGTTACTTTGGCTGTCATTTTATTATTACTTATTACTTTGAAATAAAAAGGCGGCGATTCGATATATTTGACGAGTAGGGAATATGCATGTGATTCAAATAAGGGTCAAGTATTTTTTTAATAAACTATATTTCTTCAGAAGTATGCTTCCATCAATATTTTTGAATAAAGTTTCTTTTTGAGCGAGAAATTAATTTATCAAAAGTGCCAAAAAGCGGTGTGAAATTTTACTCAAATACTTGAAAAGCTAAGAGCGGATGTGACGTAACAATCTATGACAACAATCAAAATGTCAATGTTTGTTGTAGGAGTGTTTGACATTGACTTGACACTTGTTTGTTCGTTGTCATGGACTGTGACCCAAGCGCAATGGAGGACGTTTAAAAAGTCCGGCTCGGATGGCTATTTTTAACTTTTTTTTTTAAGTACTTTGTATTGCCTTTTTGCCGTCGAAATTTTTTTTTTATTATTTGGCCATGTAAATATTTAAAAAATACATGCATATTCCCTATTTGAGAACGAAATTTCAAGCACGCATCACTAACGCAGAATTATAAACATTAGAATCAGCAATACAACTCTCTAAGTTCATGAAAGTCTCCAAACTCATGATTTCATGAAATCTCGACATTTGAGACTTTCATGAACTTAGAGAGTTGTATTGCTGATTTTTATGTTTATAATTCTGTAAATCCATATTTGTTACGGGCGCGAATCATATTTAGATCAATATACAATCTAACACCGACCTGCAAATTGCAAAAAACGTAAGAAAATTTGAATTTCGCGGGCTGCCCTGGCGCGTCCCCCTTAATTATAATTACATGCATTCTTATATAAAGTTATTTATAAATTATGTATGATTTATATCTCTTCTTCTTTTTCGCTTCGCTCTTGACAGAGCGGTCGTGGTCACGATGAATTTTGTCCAATCGCAGGTATAGTCGTTGCCCGCCTCACGATCTCTCTCCACCTGGTTCTGTTACATGACAGCCTGGCGCATTCATTTACAGGGCCTCCAACCACGGATTTTATTTGATCGGTCCACCTCATCGGTGACCTCCCGCATGGCCTATTACCTTCCACTCTGCCCTGCACCACTAGACGCTCTATGGAGTAATTATTCCGCCATGATTTAAATATTATGTATGATATTAAATAAGTGGGACTAGCGCGAATAAATTTGACAAATTGAGCATGTTACATAAAATTATAGCATTAACCGACTTCAAAAAAAAAAAAGGAGGCCATGCATTCGATGTATGTTTTTTTTTATTCATATACAGGCTGGCAAAATAACACGACAAATGAGTTTTCATAGTAATTGATTTGGCCGTCTAAACACGACAGATATGGATTTTCATATAAACATTGCCGGCCGGGCGCTCGCATGTATTCGACCAGTACAGCATTTTCGATTTATCTCGAAGAAGGTTGTCAAAATAGTGTTCGAATTTCTAAATTTGAGAATAGTTAATTTTTGTTTGGTAACCGACGAAAAGTTTAAACGGAGCGGGTTCAGAATCATGTAACCATGGTAACAGTTTGCGCATCGATGTCCTGCCACTGTTGTATACATGTAATTTTATAATTCATTTTGATTTTTATAATTCACTTTAATAAACAGCATGTAACAAAAAATCTTGTCCGAAAGGGACACATAGGTACTTACTGCAATAAAATTACCAGAAAAAAATAAGAAATTTTTTTTTTTATTGAAAATAACATGCAATTTGGAATTCACATTTTTAGTACCAAAATTACCCCAATTTTATTATAAATTAGCAAATTTTCTTCAGAGGTCATATGTTATAACTTGTAGACACCCGCTAGATGACGGCCACCCGCTAAAAATCACGATAGTTTTTTTCTTTATTCTTAAAAAAAAAAAAACATAACTAGACTCGCAATATGATTCTTAACAACACCCTCACGAGATGGACAGGGTTTTTTTTACACGCTGTATATCTGTATGTCTACGTCAAAATGATTCGTGCTTTTTCTAAAACTACTCGTATATTGAGAATAAATAATGTTTTCAATTATAAAAATGAGAATACATAATTATTATATTTTTGTAATTTATCGCTGGTGTTGTGTTTGATTCATTAATAGTTGACATGGAATTTGAAAACAGAATTAAATTAAAAACGTGACAGAAAACGAGAATTCACAATTTTTTTTTTTTCGGCTTTATAGTTCTGTATCTGCCTTGAGATATGTCTAAAATTATATAATTAAGGTTTAATTGTAAGAATTCTATCAGCTGGCGAAGACCTGGCGAAGCGAAACATAACGCGGGTTTCGCCGCCAAACAAAAAGCAACTTTCCATCGCTTAAAATAAAGTTGGTAATAAATAGCACCGTTGACACTCTCTCGGACAAATGGAAGTTTTCTATTTTCAACTTTATTTTAACTAGTGCAAGGTTGATATTCCCCTGCGCTTCACCAGGTCTGCCTCGGCCCTATCGGCTTAGGGACTCTAAGCGAATAATATTTAGTAAGTTAGCTTAAGGCTATAATAGTGTTACTATTTTTTGTAAATATGAAAATAAATATAATGTTTCCTAAAGATTTTTGTTTTATTTCATACTAGCTGCGCCCCGTGGTTTCACCCGCGTAAGTCTCGATCCCGTGGGAATATCGGGATCAAAAGTATCCTATGTGTTAATCCAGATTATAAACGATCTGTTTGCCAAATTTCATCCAAATCCATTCAGCCGTTTTTGCGTGATTGAGTAACAAACATCCAAACACACAAACACGCAAACACAAACATACAAACTTTCACATTTATAATATTAGTGGGATAGTTGGATTTGCCCTTTTTAGGGTTCCGTACCCAACGGGTAGAACGGGTCCCTATTACTAAGGCTCCGCTGGCTGTCCGTCCGTTCGTCCGTCCGTCACCAGGCTGTATCTCATGAACCGTGATAGTAAGACAGTTGAAATTTTCACAGATGATGTATTTCTGTTGCCGCTATAACAACAAATACTAAAAAATAGAATATAATTATTTAAGGGGGCGCCCATACAACAGACATGATTTTTTTTTGCCGTTTTTATAGATAGTGGTACAGAACCCTTCGTGCGCGAGTCCGACTCACACTTGGCCGGTTTTTTTTTTCGTGGCCGCAGTTGGTTGATAAAATAACTTAACTTCATGACTATGAAGGGGTTGGCAGGGTGTGAAATTCTCCAAGGCTGACCGGGCTGGGGCCGCCTTGAGGCGGCTCCTGCCCAATCTAGGGGGTCCAAACGCCTCCTGCCGGAGGCTCTACGCGGGGGTCGTGCGGTCCATGGCCCTTTACGGGGCACCGGTGTGGGCGCGTTCCCTTAGGCTGCGGCCAGCCCGCCGGTTGAACGCGTCCCAAAGGGTCATGGCCATTCGGCTGACCCGGGGATACCGCACGGTCTCCGTGAGGCGGCGAGCCTCCTTGCTGGATTACCGCCATGGGATCTGGAGGCGAAGGTCCTCGCGCACATCTGGGAGTGGCGCGAGGAGGTGAAGCGCCGGGGTGTAACTCCGCTGCCGCGAGAAATCGCGGCACAGCGGACAGAGCTCCGGCAAGATCTCATGGCGGCATGGAGAGTGCGATTGTCGCAGCCCAGTGCTGGGCACGCCACAATAGCGGCGATAAGTCCCTTCTTTGAGGAGTGGCTAGAGAGGCGCCACGGCGTCCTCACCTTCCGCCTGACACAGGTCCTCACCGGACATGGCAGCTTCGGGAGGTTCCTTTGTAGGATTAGGCGGGAGGAAACGCCCGGGTGTCACCACTGTGCGGATCGCCCGGAGGACACGGTGGAGCATACGGTGGAGGTATGCCCTGCTTGGGCGGAGCACCGCTGTGTCCTCGCGGAGGCGATTGGCGGCAATGACCTCTCGCGTCCGGCCCTGGTCCAGGCCATGGTACGGAGCGAGAGGGCATGGGAAGCCGTCACCTCCTTCTGCGAAGCAGTAATGCTCGCGAAGGAGGAGGCGGAACGCGTGAGGGAAAGGCAAAGTTTGCGCCCTCACTCCCCTAACCGCCGCCGTTGGAGACGCCCTGGGCGTCGGGAATCCCAGGCGGATTCCCGGGCACCATAGGCGCGGGCTTGCGGACGGCGAGCAACGGGCAGCTCGCCGTCCGATAAGGACCAGGCCCGGGTCGATGGCGCGTCGTGTTCCACGCGCGCCTCAAAGAGATGTCAGCAAAATTGACGGGGTCCGGTAGGCCCGATGCCTGCCAGGGTTGCGGGAAAGTCCGAAAGGGATACCGGGACCTTGGCAACAGGCAAATGAAGGAACACGGGTGAGTTTTAGTCAGTAAAAGTCTGACACGCCCTTCCGCTCCGCCCAGAGCGGGAAAAGTCATTGGATGATTTCCCACCATCAAAAAAAAAAAAAAAATGGTGTGAAATTCCAGTTTAGATTTCCTTGAAATAGTGGATGAGCCGTAGAACCAACTCGTGGTAAAAATAGCAGTCGCCAGAGTCATCGCCATTCTCTAGATTGAAAAGTAATTTGACGAAGTATTTAATTGTAAATTGCTTTTATAGTGTACATGAGTTTTGAGAGTATAATTGTAAGTTTTGTAAATTGCACGGTCTTTCTTAAATATTACTAATTGTGTGGCGAATCTCTCCCAGTATTGACATGATTATTATTGACATTTATTATTTTATTTTATTATTACTTGTTTTTTTAAAATTATTATTATAATTATTTCATTGTATTAAAATTTACTTAATTCAATACTTAATACAATTTTAATGAGATTAGCTGTTTAATGACTGCATGATTATTAGCAATAATAAATTTAAATAAAATGTGAATTTATTTCATATTTGCACGCCGAAATTAAAGGCAGAATAAGAGAACAATTTTGTACAGTTTTCCAACCTTCTGTACCTTATTTAGGCAAATAAATGATTTTTGAGTTTTTTTTTGATCGAAAGTTAATCTACTCATATCGAGTTCGAGAGCACTTTAAGGCCGTTGGTCCCGGCTGTCATTATTAGATCTTTGACGGTCATTATGGGTAGTCAAAACCCCAAGTCTGTCAACCGTATTCAGCTGCACCCCAACATACTTGCTATTCAGACTCCAACGACGATCAAATAAATTTGGTCTCAGTTACGTGTGTCACAAATTACAACGAAAGTTATTGCATATACTGGTTGTAATAAAAAAAACAGTAAAAAAAATATTATAATAGTATTTCAAACTGTACCGATAAGGATATGGAATGTACTGTGTACCAAAGTTCTGTTTGATATTGTGTGAGTGAATTTATTTAAATATTTATCATTTCAAATTACCTACACTATTTATGTACCTACATTTTTGTAATCAACTTTTAAACCCTTCATTTTGATACCCCACTCGATAGGTTTGACAGATTGTTCTGTTATCCTTCATATTATAAAACAAAGTCCTCCGCCGCGTCTGTCTGTCGTTTTGTACGGGATAAACTCAAAAACGACTGCACCGATTTTCATGCTGTTGTCATCAATGGATAGAGTGGTTTTCAAGTAAGGTTTTAGTATCATATAACCGACATCCACGCGGGTGAAGTCGCGGGCATCAGCTAGTTTAACATAAAAGCCTAGGCCACATCTAAATTAACGTCTTTAAGGGGCTCCCAAGGATTTAAAATACGCGCCGACATTTTTTTTAAATCACCAAGTCCCCGAGTTACTCATGCAGAAAAGCGTAAGAATGTAAGAGCGAGCGCAAGCGGTTGGGAACTCATGTTCTAAATAAAAGCGTGCTGTTGAATTTCCAACGCTCAGCTCGTCGCCGAAAGTTGAAAATCCAACAGGCAGTTTATTCCTGTAACATTTTCCAGGTACCATACCATTAATAAAAGCAATAAGTATAAAAGTAGATGGGCTGATAAACTTTGGCGAAAACTGGAGCTATGAGTACCGCGTCCTTAGATCGGGTGCAAAACCCTCTCATCATCAGAATGATACCAAAGCGGGTCGGCAAGGAGAAGAAGAAAAATTACGCATGTTTGAAGATAGAATGCGCAAGGAAGCGGCAGAACATCGCAAAGAAGTATATCAGAAAGATGTAGAACGCACCGATAAACACCAGAAACGACCAAAAGACAAAGCCATTCAAAAAACAGAACATGTCGAAAAACACAAAAAAAAATCTAGCTCCAATAGTGAAATCCGTTCATCTAACAGCGACTCCGCAGAAAAGAAAATGGCCACCGCGTTGATTTACGAGGAAACCACGAAAAGGACCAAGAAAATACTAAGATTTATTGAAAAAGAACGAGATTATTCAGAAACACAAGAATCCTCAGACTCGCGTGATTCTTCAGAGACCTCTGATAGTTGGACTGATAAAACAAGACATGTTACTGAAGATGATCCAACATCATCGAGTCATGACTCCAATATAAATATTATAAATCATAATATAAATCCCAGAGATCCAACATCATCGAGTCATGACTCCAATATAAATATTATAAATCATTATGTAAATCCCAGAGCCCCGAGAGGTATATCGAGTAAAATACTGGAAAGCACTTTAAATAAAACTATAGAGAGTTTCAGTAATATGTTTAATGAAACTGTACCTACATTATCTACATCTACACAAGTAACAACGGTGAGGACAGAAAATATTTACACCGACCCACATAACGTCAAAGACGACGCAAAGATAACAGAATTCACCAACCGTTTATACAAACAAACATTAAAAGTGTTTGATGTTGTCAAAAAAAAAACTAACCAGGACCATTTGAAGGCCCAGGTCGATCTTCTGGCAAGAAGCTATGAAGATAAATTCAAAGAATTCCTCAGAGATACTAATAGCCAGAAAATTAAGACAAGACTGGGAACACAAAAAGTAATTCTAAACACAATTGACATGTCTAATCGAATTCTTAGAAGGCTAATGAACTTCATGGTCGGTAATTTGGATAAAAAAGGAGTACTCAGACAAAATGCAGCTAGCGCTAACATATTCCAAAAAGCTATAGAGATGGAACAACAACTGCAGTTAGTCCACGCGTGTAAGAAATTCGGTATTTGTCGCAGTGGACCGGGATTTTCAGCGTTCCTAACCGACATATTGACTACATTGCTAAAATGCGAAGACAGGAAATTCAAGCAGAGCATTGACGGTTTTACAGAGGTAGTTAAATACATGAATTTCAGTAACGTATTAGACTCGCATACAGACAAAAAATTGAAAAAAATAATCGATAAGATTGAGAAGGAAAGCATTCTAATCCTGAGGGCGACAGTTCTGATATTAAAAAATACAATAACGAGTCGAAATAAGCCAATGATTGTGAATAATTTTAGTGCCCGTCAACGCATCGTGAACTCGACGCTGGCACTTTTTGAAACCATAGATTTGATGGACGCAATGATCCTGAGAAATGAATCAAATGCTTTAGAATGGGCTGATATGAAGAAAAGTTTTGAACAGTTCGCAGCGGGAAAAAGATATGACATCTTAGAAATAATGACAGCTATGGTGAGGCATGTGAAGACGAATCTCAAGAACTTGGATTATGACAGTCAACGAATTTTCTCCAAAAATCTGGATACGATTCTTACATTAGAGCTTGATTAAATTTTATTCAGCTCATGGATTTTTATTTGCTTATGTATCCTAACTAATCCATACTTCCATCCTACACTGGCCGTCAAAACTCAGTACCACACTTCTAAAATTGCAATAACTTTTAAATTACACAAGATATGTTTTCGAAATAATTAGGATTACTTACAAAAATAATTTATTTTGATGTACTTAAAACTTTATTGCTGATAGCCGTCTTTTAAGGAATGGCTAAAAATAACCTTATAAATAAAATCATTCCTTTTCTAATTGCTGCAACTTTTGATTCAGATTCAGATTCATTTATTTGCGAAAACATGTGTAGATAATATACATGGTATGATGCATAATATAGGTGCTACAATGTTACTTTTTTTTGCTCAACATGTTTGACCATCGCTGGTGTACAAATTAAGTCGAAACACTACGTTTTCAAAGTGAAAAATATAAAAATACAATGAATAATAATTTAAATAGATCAACAATTAACATCAATATTAAATTAAAAATTAGGTCAATAGTCATGCGATTCAAAATAGATAGAAAAGATTCAGTCCGTATCTTCAGAGCGATTTATCATTTAAAAATTCATTAACGTCATAATAGGCTTTTTCTGTAAGTATTTTTTTAAATGTTTTCTTAAACTGGTCTGTGTGTAAATTCTTAACACAGTTAGGGATATTATTATAAATTATTGGCGCTCTGCATATAACGCTTTGACTCTTTTTAATTCTGTTTCTGTTTTCACATTTATTTCTTGATCGATGAATTTTGATTAAATAGCCAAGGTGTCAAAAAAAAATGTAAATAAGGCGTTAAACTGTAGTTATAAATGTTGTTTGAGTTTTTTGCCAGTACCTGAGTCAAAAATGGCTATTTTTTGGTTTAAGTTAAAAACGTTACATAAGTATAATAAACTATTATTTCCAAGAAAGCTGATGAAATTTGATATAAAACGTTTTTTATTTCAAAACTCTGGCTTCTACAGTTTAGGAGAAATCGCAATTTTAAAAGTGTGGTACTAAGTTTTGAAGGTCAGTGTATTATTATAAATTCGAAATTAACTCTGTCGGTCTGTAACTTTTTCACGCCTAAACCACTGAACAGATTTCGACAAAGTTTGGCAAGGAGATAGATGGCATCCTGGGGAAGGACATAGGCTACTTTTATCGACATACCATGCGGGCGGAAGCAAGGGGTATCGTATTACCCAGTTACTGGGTTGTGGAGGTCAGATAGGCAGTCGCTCCATGTAAAATACTGGTATTCAGCTGCATCCGGTTAGACTGGAAGCCGACCCCAACATAGTTGGGAAAAGGCTAGGCAGATGGACCATGCGGGCGGAAGCTAGTTTTATAAATGCTAGTAAGTTTGTTTGTTACCTTTTCACGCTAAAACGGCTGAACGAATTTGGATGAAATTTGGCACATGGGTAGACCATGACCTGGAGAAGGACATAGGTTACTTTTCATCCTAGATCGCTGAACGAAGTCGCGGGCAACTATACCTACCTAAAATACACCCGAACATAGTTGGGAAAAGACAGATTGTAATAGATTAGTGTACCTACAGTTAAATCAAGTCAAACGATGGCAACAGTATGACTTGTGTGTGGTTTTCGTAGGGAATTCACGTACGCTTGCATAATCAGTCCCACGTTCCCACTGTTGGGACACAGGCCGCCTGTCTGTGAGAGGGAGTGGCTTGTAATCCACCACGCGAGCATAGTGCGGGTTGGTGGTAGTCTCATGTCTTCGTATTGTTTGGTTCTAAGACATGATACCTAACTATGTTTTCCAATAAAGTTCGTTTTTTAATCCCTTATACTACTTTGACAGGTGCAAATGTCAAACTCCAAATTGAAAAAAACAAAAAAAAATCATTTGAAATGTCAAATTGGTCTACGGGATTATTAAACGAACGGAAATATTAACGCAAACATATTAGTTTAACGTTATGTTATTTACCGATAAGAAAAGTCATGTCTCAATCAAAATTCCGTGTTTATTTGAAAAAGTTAATTTGTATTTTAAGAAAATTTCCACGTTCATTGTTTAACATGGTATGTACGTACGTCATCATCACATAAGTTCTGAATTACTAAAGTTGTGCGTTTTTTTTTTTTTATCATCTGGCTATCCTTTTCCCAGCTATGTTGGGGTCGGCTTCCAGTCTAACCGAATGCAGCTGAATACCAATATTTAACATGGAGCGACTACTTATCTGACCTCCACTCTTGGGTTTCCGCGCTTGCGCCCTGGAACAACTGAACCAGAATACATACCCGCAAAACGCGTTGTTGCATAACTTTTTAATTAGTCGAGATTTTTTATTCATATTATTTATGGCATATTTTTAGGTCATGAGCTACCCGAATAGCTAAAAATTGGCGTAGGTCTTAAGTAGGACTGAGATTCGCTGTTCCAATGTATAGTAGAATTGTGTAAAGATATTCAGGACCTCGGGGAATCCGCCCCGATAGTCTTATCTTAAAGGTATGAGGAAGTTCACATAGAAAAGAGAGGGTTCTCCGACCAGACGGGTGTTGTGTCTAGTTGGCTCCTACCTGAATATTGATGTCGGGACGTTGTATATATTCTAGTCGTGCGGTAAACTGTGCTTGTGCGATACAGAATTTTGCGTGACGTGCGCATTGTAGTTGCCGCCACGGTTTGATCGGACAATCGGAGAACAAATCTGACTTAAATAGGTTTACTTAATCTGACTTAATTTGGTTTAAATAGGTTTTTATCTGTAGTATCTTATTTATCGTATATAGATTCCTTTCTATCTTGTGAATGTGAGAACGTCGTAGGCTTAGTGAACTGTAGACTTTTGTTTAAATTTTTTATTTAATTAAATTTTTTTTTAATGAACTTTATCTGATTTTTTTTGAAAGGCCTACACTGTCCTCCCATAACTATTAACACTGTATTTCGAAAATATTGTAAAAGCCAATTATCTTTTAAAAGAGTAACCATGGAGTTTCTTGCCGGCTCTTCTCCATAGGAAACGACCAATTGGAACCGTGCACCTAGCTTCTGACGTTTCATAAGTGCCCATGTAGGCTTATGTGAAATAAAATATTTTGATTTTGACTTTAAATCCCTTCGGCCTAAGACCGCGTCCTAACAAATGCCATCGTCGCGCCAGTATGCGATCGACGAGTTCATTTCGTTCGGTAAAACCGAACGCGTGGTTGCGACGCCAGAAAACCGTAACGTACGTTCCGGTTTTCAGAACAAATCAGTGACAGTGACAGTGACATATGAACGCGAGGATTGCGTATTCGCGCGACCTTTTTGGTTAGGACGAGGCGAATGGTTCGATCGTACGAGTTCGGCCGACGACGTACGAGCATAATTTGTTCGAAGACGGATTGAGTGTACGGCCGTGATAAACAATCGTCGAGGATAGATGATCGCGTCAATAGGTCTGCTTTCCCCTCCCCTCACACGAATGTCAGTTAAGCCATCTGATTTGCTGTCAGTAGGTATTTTTGATCACGCATTCGTACGAACCAAGTTCGCGCAAATTAGTAACCAAACATTTTATTCGCACGAATACACTGCACGAATGTCAATTAGTCAACCAGTTCGACTTCGGTACGTTTGATCACAAGTTCCTACGAACAACGTTCGCGCGAACTTGCGATGGTCATATACTTGATTTCGCTTAAAACGCGGGGTATGCCTCGCGTAACTGTGTGCCAAGAGTAATTTGACATAGTATGGTGTTACTCGATTAATCAAATGTATACGAAACAACAACGTGTAAACAAGTGGTCGCTACAGTCGGGTAGACATTATTTTTAATGTTTTACAAAAGTTTTAATCCAACTTCGGATAAAATCCGAAACGAAACAAATGTTTTTAAAATATTCTACTCGAAAATCTGTGTCCGCGATTGTACCCCATCACGTCCAATTTGATTACTTCATGTTTTTCTAAATAGGCAACATTGCCTACTTACAAAATGCATTTTCTTTCATTTAGTTTTTGTAAATAGTCATGGATAGTTTTAGATATTATAGAGAGAGAATGCTGCAGCTGATTATATTCTGTAAGTGTAAAATCTAGCTATTTGCTTATTAATAAAATTCTTCAATTCAATCACTGACAGATAACGTACTGAAAAGTGAATGACCAAAAATGGTGCAATTTTTTTTTCGCCGTCGTCAATCTAAATCAACATCAAAATATTTTATTAGGGTTCCGTAGTCAACAAGGAACCCTTATAGTTTCGCCATGTCCGTCTGTCTGTCTATCTGTCTGTCCGGTTTAGTTCAGAGACTCTTAGTGCTAAAAAGCTGTAATTTGGTATGGATATACCTTTTTTTGTTGGTCTGAGAAATACATATAAATTACGCCGACAAAGTGGTAAAATAAAATCGTAAAAAATATTTTTCAACTACAATGTTAAGTTTTTTGGACAAATTCATCCCAACTACGGAACCCTTCATTGTGCGTGGTTCGACATGCACTTGGCGGGTTTTTTCACATAAACCTCCATGGGCACTGGGCACTTATGAAATCACATGCCAGGTGCTAGGTGCAGGTGCACGGTTCCAATTGGTCGTTTCTTTAGGAAAAGAGCCGGCAAGAAACTCCAATGTTACTCTTTTAAAAATAAGTGGCTGTTACAATGTTTTCAAATTACGGTGTTATTAGGTATGAGAGAACAGTATAGGACTGTAAACAAGTACCAGGTACCTACGTAACAAAATAGATAATGGTGTACAAATCTACAGTCTGTTAAGCCTATAACGTTCTCACATTCACAAAATATAAAAGAATCTATAGATTGGATATGTAAAATAACAAAAATAAAAACCTAATTAGTTAAACCAAATGACATGGTTGCCATTACAACTGTAACAAATCTGAATTAATATCCTGTCCACAAAAGCCACAAATAAATAGTTAGGTATAGTACATTACTGTCGCAGCCATAAGGGGATTGACGGACGACCGTCGAAATGTGGGCCGAGGCGAAGCCGAGGTACACACAATGCAAGGGAACAGTGCACAAGAAGGTTTCCGATTTATGGTCAAACATTATTATGAAAAAAAAAACCTTTCAATGGTTTTTTTTTTTGTTTTTCACAACTTAACTTTATGTTTAGTTATTTTATTATATAAGTATTATTTTATTATAAAGCACTATATAATATTTACTTTCATGAATTTAAAGGCCATTTTTCTCTGCTAGACAACTTTCTCCCTTTTCCACTCAACCAAAATAATTCACAAGAAGAGGTACCACTTGAGACTATTTAAAAAAAAAGGTAAATTTACCCGCGGAACGGGGACACTGTTCCCGTAGGAAGTTCTAGCAATGGCATAATTGCCGCCAGGAGGTTGCAGTAACATTATCATGCGAAAATAAAAAATTCTCACGTTTTTGGCAAATTGTTATTTGTTGACCTGCTCGGGAGTTTCTTGCGTCACTTCTTCTCCTCAGCTAAAGCACTAGAAAGTGGTGAAGGGCGGGCGTTTTGGGGGACTGTCTTAATTTTGACGTTCGGAAAGCACTGATTCTCAGCCTAGTTTGAATAAATGACTTTTGATTATGATTTTGGCCGAAATAGGATTAGCGATCGCGAAGGAAATGCTATAATGTCAATAAATATATCAAGCAGCGTTTCTGTTTTCTGGTTGAAACATAAACTAAATCATTGGGTTGAAAAGATATTACAGGCAAAAATAAGACAAAAATCTTTCCGTGAAATCGTGAAAACTTAGTTGAAGTGAGCTCACACTGCTCACAGCACCACAGAGTACATTTTTATGTCACTCCACCTGATGCTAGGGATTGACAGCTCGACTTCTAACTCACTTCACCCAGGTTTTCAGGGTGTTATAAGTATATACAGAATTAGTCGGGTGACGTCGATACACAGCAGTATCTGGGGTAGTATTATGAAGTATTAATGCCATCATTATTCCACTGCGAAAACGGGATGGTGCTAGCGGCTTTGTCTAGCTCCGTCTCTCTCTCACACTGGAAAAATAGTGGCATTAATACTTCATAATACGGCACCTGTTTACGACGAGCACGCGTAGCATGACCACAGATAAACAATCACTATCTGTCATTTTGTCTATTCTTCCGTCGACGAAACCCGTTTCTACGATGGTCATGTTACGGCAGGTGTGCCGCTCGGCTTGCATAACATGTAGGTAATATGAGATTTTCTACAAAAAAAGTTTTTATTTGACCATATTTTTCAGACATCCTCTTGCACACAGCAACCAGCACTATGGAATATGGTTACGAACATGGCTTGGACGACCAATCAGAATTCATGAACTACGGCCGACAATCAAAACAGCAGAGGTACGATCAAATACTATCCAACTTGCATTCCTTATTCAAACAAAGATCTGCGGATAAAAATGATAACAGTAAGAGCATTGAGGATTATAATGACTTCAATTATAACCATAACACTGACGACAAGAAAGAATTTGACGAAGTACTCGCTGAAGTCACGAGCGCGTTAGACAAAATTAAAGACGAATTAATAAAATTCAACAATGATGGCGTCTTGGCGGTCGAATTGCCAGTTGCTAAAAATGGGAGACGATATAAAAGAGATGTTAAGAACGATACAGTTACAAATGCAACGTTAACGGTTAAAAACGTTACAGCAACCGCTACTTCAACGGAGATACCTGCAACGGTTCTTGATAAAGTTGAAGTCCTTAGAGCGAAAAACGAAAGTGAGAAATCAGAGGTTTTGCTACGTGCAAATAACGATACTGATTCTGTTAGTGGTCGACGAATGATTCCAATGATGGCACCTGCACCAGAGTTTGTGACCACCACTTCGAGAGTCAAGGACAAACTGCTTTCGTATCTTGAGGATACTTTTGACGAAGTCGAAAGAAAAATTAAACCGTTAACGAATATCAAAATCGCGTTATCCAACGATGATCATTACAGAATCGGTTATATTATAGCAACAATAGATACTTTAGAAGTGAATTTGAAAAAGTTGAAAAACGATATGAATTTGCATCAACATTTCTGGGACGATGAGAAGATTCTGGACTTATTCGACAGAATAAAAGCGACTAATACTGTAGCGACGAGCTTGATAGAATCATTGAAGAAGTATTTACCTAGGAATTAATATAGATTTTTTATTGTAATTAATTAATAAAGCTCATTTTGAATTAATAGTTTTTTTTCCCTTTTAGAGATCTACACTTGGCTGATATGCGTGGTTTACCTCCCATTATTTATGTTCCTGGGTATCAATCTGCCAAGCCTTGTCTCAGCTATGTTGGGGTCGACTTCTAGTTTAACCAAATGCAGCTGAATACCAGTATTTTACATGGAGCGACTGCTTAGCTGAAGGCCAAGTCTACTAATTTACAAACGTGTCAGTGGTCTCATAATGATGAGTTTTTGACAGATTTGCCATAAAAAATCTGTCAAAAACTTGTCATTGCGAGACCATTGACACGTTTGTAAATTAGTAGACTTGGCCCCCTGACCTTCAAAAACTGGCATTTACTGGGTAATACGAAAGATACCCATTGGTAGACTGATGGTAACTGTCATATACAGTGCGCGCCAAGAAAGAAGGCCCGCGGAAAATTGTGGATTTTTTTTATTAGGTATGTGATGCAATGTACTTTAGTGGCAGCGCAGATTCTAGCTATTTTTCAAAGAAACTGCGACTTCTGAGTTTGATTCAGCCTTTGTTCTCGAGCTACGTAACTTTTTAATATGACGTTTAAAAGTGATTCAGGGGGCTTAATAAAACAGCACACTTTGGCAGAATCGTAGTAGGAAAATATTATGTAAATGTCACAAACTTACAATTCTTAATATGATCTGCGTGCGATTCTTATTACGAAATAATTCATCAGTTTGACAGTTTTCTATGGAGATTCGTAAAATAGTCCACACATTATGAATTGCTTTAGTGTCAAATTAGTGGAATTGCTAATGACAGCTGGAAATTCAGGAAACGAACTGCTTTTAGAGGAATTGCTAATGTGGCCGTTTTAGGCCCCCTAATATCCTATTTACAGAATAAACCATTTTATTTCATTTCTAGCACAGAAATCTCGTCATTTGATATGTCACCACTGCACCCCTGCGAAGCAGGGGCGGGGGGCCTGATAATCAAAATAAAAACAAACATATTATAAATCATATTTTTTATTTTAAATTATCAGTCTATCATTTAACAACATGAAGCCTCAACATTATTATATTTTAATGAAAATAATAACTTAATGTTTGTACTTAATAATATATAAGTAATTCTATAGGTACTTTTAAAAATACATGTTTCAATATTTAAAGTACGTACTTAATTAGGTCCTGGGTATCCCAATAGGAATTTCTCAGTTGGAGCCTCTGGATTTGTGCATTAATAAGAAATTATCATTATTTAAAGAAAATTTCTTAAAAATGACGAGAAAATAACTTAAAACCTAGAATTACAAAGTAAAAATTCAAAATCTTAAAACTTAACAATTATCTACCAACTTAACGATATTAACAAAAATGTTGCTAGTGTAATAAAAATACTACTATTTTAGTAGGTTTTTTGAACAACTCTCCTATCCTCGGAGTCTATAAATCCGTGCGAGTAATCAAAGATAGGCAGTTAAATTACTGGCTTAGTTTACTGGGAAATTCGTTCATTATTATTAAACGGGGTTTTCGTTCTTAATAAACTTATTTGATGTTACTATTTTGCGAGCTCTTATAATCCTCTGTTAGAAGCTGGAGATTTTCGGTGCGACTGAAGAATTGTATCAATTACTACTGACGCAGCGTTCACCTTACTGCATCTGGGGAAAATAATCCTTAGGTACTATAATATTTATTTTATGTATATAATATATATACATCATCTCATCATCTGCCTAGCCTTTTTCCCAACTATGTTGGGGTCGGCTTCCAGTCTAACCGGATGCAGCTGAATACCAGTATTTTACATGGAGCGACTGCCTATCTGACCTCCACAACCCAGTAACTGGGTAATACGATACCCCTTGGTAAGACTGGTTGTCAGACTTTCGGGCTTCCGACGACCCATAACGACTGTCAAAGATCCACAAATGACAGCCGGGACCAACGGCTTAACGTGCTTTCCGAGGCACGGAGGAGTCTCGGTAAGTAAAGATGGTCACCCATCCACGGACCAACCCCGGCAAGCGTAGCTTAACCTGATGGATCGACCCGTGCGGCTGTTATTACGTAGCCACGAGCTCCTATATAATATATATACATTATGTATTTATATATGTTATATATAATTTTATAAACGCGAAAGTAACTTTATCTGTCTGTCGTGCTTTCACGCCAAAACTACTGAGCCGATTTAAATGAAATTTGGTTCACAGATAGTCTAGAGCCTGAGAAGGACATAGGATACTTTTTATCGACAAACCACGCGGACGAAGCCGCGGGCGGAAGCTAGTGTTCATATAAGAAAATAAACAACTGCCTTGTTGGTATAGTCTAGTAGTCGCAATCATGTTATCGGGGTCTTCCTTAGCGCCCCCCAGTGCATTTCTCAGCAGCAGCCCGGAATCTGGAACTGCGCCTTGGCCTTGAGCGTGGTCCGTGGATGTGACTGCAGGTACTATCCATCCCTCCCTACTTTTTAGACTTACCTAGGAAACATTTCATTGCATTTAAGCTCAGTCCAGCCAGTCAGTACTTCGTATAGCATTGTATCAAGCGCCTTGTTTGCTGCCAGCTCGCCAGTCAGCATTCTTAGCGCCACGCTGAAATGGTAGAAGAAATATTAATTAAAAAATGGTTAAATATGAATGAACGTGTAGTGGGTTGAATTGAACAGCAGCTGAAAATCAGAGTCTGTGTTGTCATCTGACATTTTTCTGAGATGAGGGCCTTTTTTTAAAATAATCTCTAGGTGTTTTTTTTTGGTTTATTACCAATAAAAGATATTTTTTTCTTTCTTTCTTTCTCTCGTTGGTCTTAGTGGTCGCAACGCAAGGGCAGCCGCTTAGCCTGGGTTCTTCCCTAAAGTTTAGCAAAGTATTATTGGATTTTACGTCAGAAATTTTCAAGAGCCCTGAGTCTGAATTTTTGTCCGGTTCGCCTACTTTGGTACCTATACATAACTGGCGTAATAAAGTGTAAATTCAACCGCATGTCTGTGGTAAAAATTTGACATTGACAGCGTTTTTATGTTGAAGCAGTTAGGGCGGTTTTCGTCTATAAAAGTTACATATAAGTAAGAAATCTCGATGTTTTGTTAAGTCGTTATAACCGTGCGAAGCAGGAGCGGGTCGCTAGAAACAGAATATACTCAAATAAAAAATACTAACCCATTAATTCTAGCCATCGTACCATAAGGTGGGCTTAACTTAGTAGTAGCCACCAGATTCCTGCAATACAGCAACCAAACACAATCCAACTCTGTGTAAAAACTACCATTGTTGGCAACACCGTGGGTGCTGTCAAATGATGTTTGTAAGTGATTTAACGCGTGTGTGTTGGCATCAAGGTTGCGTGACAGTTGGTTCTGTATGTTGGCAGCTTGCACTTCTTTATTTGAGATTTGATTGAGGATGTTTCTGAAAAAGAAATATAAATTATTACAGCCGAGCTTTAGAATGAGATTAAAATAAATAAATAATGTATAGATAGATGGTCATCCATTCACAGACTAACCACGGCAAGCGTAAAATCAAAAATCAAAATCAAAATATTTTATTTCACATAAGCCTACATGGGCACTTATGAAACGTCAGAAGCTAGGTGCACGGTTCCAATTGGTCGTTTCCTATGGAGAAGAGCCGGCAAGAAACTCCATGGTTACTCTTTTAAAAAATAATTGGCTTTTACAATATTTTCGAATTACAGTGTTAATAGTTATGGGAGGACAGTGTAGGCCTTTCAAAAAGTTTCAGATAAAGTTCATAAAAAAAAATAAAAAAAAAATATAATTAAAAATAAAAGTCTACAGTTCACTAAGCCTACGACGTTCTCACATTCACAAGATAGAAAGGAATCCATATACGATAAATAAGATACTACAGATAAAAACCTATTTAAACCAAATGACATGATTGCCATTACAACTGTAACAAATCTGAATAATTAATATGTCCGCAAAAGTCACTACTATAGAGTTGAAAACCTGACCTGAACGTAGCTTAACCTGATCGATGGACACGGGAGGCTGTCAGTGTCATTACTTGCCTTAAGCCCCTTTGATAAGCAAATTGACATGTACAGTGTATGACTTGGTTTTATCCCAATAAACTGAGGTAGGGCGTCCATTTGCTTTACAATGAATTCCCTTGACTGTACTAACTACGCTCGTTCCACCGTAGATCTTATCCATTCTGCCAGGGTTGCGGGAAAGTCCGAAAGGGATACCTGGACCCTTGGCAACAGGCAACTGAAGGAACACGGGTGGGTTTTAGTTAGTAAAAGTCTGACACGCCCTCCCGCTCCGTCCAGAGCGGGAGAAGTCATTTGAGGATTACCCACCCACAAAAAATACAATACAATCCCCCGTAAGGCCGCACCCAACCTCAAATTGCTTAGCATGATCCTCCGTTATGCCGAAAATACTGCAGCATTAATTTTAAAATAAATATATGTTAAAGTTGAGGATTGGTGCTAGGTCCCATGTATGGCGAAAAAATGATTACAAAAAAAATCTCTATAGAAAAAAAAACAAAGTTACCTCTAAAGGGTACTCCAAACCGCTGGTATTCAAAAAATTTGATCATGAAACTTTGCATAATAACTGAACTAACTAAAAAGCAGGTCGTATGTTTTTTTTTTTATTACCGTTATTTACACCGTAAAAAGCAATTACTTAAACTATTCGAGGCTTGAGAGCCGCCAGCACCCCACTCCGACTCGCTCTTTCTCAGGCCGCGAGTATTATGGTGCTAGAGAGAAAAAAATTGATAAAAAAACTAATGTAACTTACTTGGTATTCTTATAAGCCCTTCCAAGGTGTATGGCGGCGCGGGCAGTACTCATGCCGACTTCCATTATGTTTTCTAGGAAATTCTTTCCGATATCAAAATCATCTTGGCGAGGACTCAAGCGTTTTCTGGAAGAGTAAAAAATTCACTGCGTTATCTATAAATCTATATTGACGTGGGTCCAGTGAAAGGACAATTCTTATGATACGAAAAAACGTTATTAAAGAAAGAAAGAAAGAAAAATGCGTTTATTGGCATTGTAGCAGAAAAAGACACCTTAAAACAGTCATTACAGTGCCAAAAGGGTCTCAGCTCAGCATAATGCCAGATGGAAACACAAAGTGTACCACCTGACGCTGATTTTCAGCTGCAACCCACGAGTGTCATACGCTAGAATATTATAATAATAAATTAAAAACTGATTTATAAGATAGAAGAATTACAATACATAAAATACCTAATAAATGTGAATGTTTATAAATAAAATATAATATTTAAAATGGTAACATTATGGTATTATTGAACACTAGCTTCCGCCCACGGCTTCGCCCGCGTGGTATGTCGATAAAAAGTAACCCATGTCCTTTCTCAGGCTATCTGTGTACCAAATTTCATTTAAATCGGTTCAGTTTTCGCGACAAGACGGACATGGCGAAACTATAACGGTTCTGTTGACTACGGAACCCTAAGAAAAAGACAGGAACAGTCAAAAAGCCTTCGGGAAATGCAGACGTGATGTGTTATGTGTACAGAAGAATCAATCACTAATCCGGCACTATTAAAAACCAGAGGGTTTATTGGAATGTTCGGATTACTGGATTATAGACAAAATATCATCAGTTTTGAGGTTAGACTGCTAGACGACGTCGCGGCGACGGAGCGCATAGGCGTGGAGGGACGAGGGAGGCGCGGGCGCAGAGTTGATTATTGGACGTATCGGTCTATTGAAGTGCCGGATTAGTGAGATTCTATTAAATTTAAAAAAAAAAAAACGTGTGTACCAAAAAAAAATTTGAAAATAAAATGTGTTGTATAAAAATACATGTAATTAACATGTTTAGATATTTGTATGCCAGTCCATGGCGAAACATGTAAGATCACAAAGCTATATAAATAAGACCTTAAATGTACCATGTTTTAAAGCAAATAAATAAATAAACTTACAAAAATAGAGATCCATCATGAACCACTTCATTTTGTTTCGTCTCCACTTTGCTGGGGTCCAAGAACAGCGCGTTGAACGCAAACACGTCTGGGTCTTTCATCATCTTGGTTCTAGCTTTCTCCTGTAAATTCAAAGCAAAGAATTAATACAGGTTGGATAAAATGGCGGCAGGTTGCGAGTAGGCGTCCTATGTTTGGCGAAAACACGATTACAAAAAAAATCTCTATAGAAAGAAATTCCAAAGTTACTTCTAAACCGAACTACAAACCGCTGTTATTCAAAATATACTTCAAATTAGATCATAATAACTGAACTAACTATAAAGCAGGTCTTATTTTTTTTTTATTTTAAATTATATATCATTATTTTCACCGTAAAAAGCAATTACCTAAACTATTCGAGGCTTGGAGCCGCCAGCACCCAACTCCATCTCGCTCTCACTCAGGCCGCGAGTAGTATGGTGCGAGCGAGATAAAATTTGAGGTTGGGTAGGCTCTTAGTTTGGCAATATTCCGGTCTATATCGGTTACCTTGGTTCTCCTTCGTATCTATTCATTTCTGATTCGATCACGCAGGGAAACTCCGAGTATAGCCGATTGGGGCCCCCTATGTAAAATTCTACCTATTGTGCTGGAGCGCAGTATACTAGGCGTTAAATTAACGGATCGTGTTCGTAACACAATACTGCACTCCAAAACAAAGATAGGTGACGTGGCTCAAAAGGCTGCCCAACTTAAATGGGACTGGGCAGGACATGTCTGCCGCATGCCGGACAAACTGTGGGCCCAAATAGCACAGAACTGGTGCCCTGAGACAGTGACACGGGGTCGCGGCAGACCAGGTAGGAGATGGCGGGACGATCTGGATAGGTTCCGTCAAAATTGGAAGGAAGACGCACGGGCTCGCGAAAGATGGAAGGAGTGGAGGAAGGTCTATATGTAAGCGGGCACGCCCTTTGTGCCTGGAGAATTTTATTTAGTTAATTTATATTTAAATTTATTTTTTTATTTCTGCTTGAGTACATATAGTTCTCGTTTTCTATTATCATTTTTTTGGTTGGTATATTGGCGTGTGCTAGCTGACATATGGCTAATAATTAGATTTATATTTTATGTTGCGTAATGTAAATGATTTTGCATACTTTTGTATAGAATCAATTGTTTCTAACTGAACAGACAGCTGTGCTGCTGGGGAGTTTGTTGCGCCACTTCTTCTTCCCAGCTAAAGCACTAGGAAGTGGTGAAGGGTGGGCGTGCCGGGGGACTGACTTATGCCATTTTGACGTTTGAAAAGTGCTGATTCTCAGCCTAGTTTGAATAAATGACTTTTGATTTTGATTATTTGCTAGGAGTGGGACAGCGTAGGCTAGAAAAAAAAAAAAACTATTCTATAAGTCACAAACCTGATTCTCCCACGCCATGAGCTGAATATTATGCAGCAACATCACATCAAGCGCCAAGATTCCAAACGACAACAAATCAGTGCTATTCGTAAGTATAACTTTCCTGCTGGTATTAAAATGTGTGTAATTCTCTCCGAAATACATATCTCGAAGCTTGTGCATGACTATAGTCACATTGCCTTCGACCAGGCTCTCGTTTAGTGCTTTGAGAAGGGACCCAAAATCATTGTCGGTTTTAGTTTCTTTTTCTGAAAGCTCAGGATCGGAGGAGACCCATTCGTGTAGCTCTTGGACTTTTTCTATGAGATAACTTGTCATTGTGTTACTTTGCATATAATCGTCATATAAATTGTCGTCATTATAAAAATAGTCGTCTTTAGCTGTAAGAGAAATATAAGTGCTGTTACTTTGTTAAATAAGTTGTATGGGGTCTGTGGCGGTATCTACATCGCCACATGCGAACTACGCATCAAAGACCCTGACGTCACATAAATCCTGCATCGCGCAATTAAAGTTTACCGTGCAATGGATATATATACAAGAACCCGATATCAATCGTTGTGCAGTTGCCCGCCAGACACAACACCCGTCTGGTCGGAGGATCCTCCCTTTTCTATGGTGAATGAGTGAACTTTACACCCTGTTCCTCATACCCCTAGTTTGGTCCTTAGTTTAATCCCAAGGCCGTCGAAGTGTTAGCGTATACTAACTGCGCTCCGAGGTTTCCACGATCCCGTGGGAACATTCCAAGGTCATGGTCTACCCCTGTGCCAAAATTCATCTAAATCCGTTCACGTGATAACGTAGCAAAGAAACAAACTCACTTTCACATACGAACAAGTTTTTTTTTTGATGGAACTATTCCATACTCCGGACTGTTGGAAAAGATAATAACACTTTGCAAGGCCTGAATCGAACCTAGACCTCATGCTTAGCAGTCGCACTTGCATCGACTAGACCGACGAGACTATCTCAAAAAACCGGCCAAGTGCGAGTTGGACTCGCGGACGAAGGGTTCCGTACCATTAGCTATAAAAACGGCAAAAAAATCATGTCTATTGTATGGGAGCCCCCATAAATATTTATTTTATTCTATTTTTCAGTATTTGTGGTTATAGCGGCAACAGAAATACATCATCTGTGAAAATTTCAATTGTCTAACTATCACGGTTCATGAGATACAGCCTGGTGACAGACGGACGGACAGCGGAGTCTTAGTAATAGTGTCCTGTTTTACGCTTTGGGTACGGAACCCTAAAAATCTCATACGCACCATCCATATACTCGTAAGGTATGTCCAAACCCACGTTCTTCCCAAAACCCGGCAAGATTGGTTTAAAATTTGGAACATAATCTTCAACTATTTTCATCTTCGTATCATTTGCTTCAACTTTCTCTAGCACAGCGTCCTCATGAGGAGTTTCTTTACCTTTTATTTTAAAACCTATTTCTTTCTGAGCACTATCAATGACAGCCTTATCTTTTTTCTTTATATTTCTCTCCTCATGTGGTATTTCGTCGTGCACAGGGTGTATTTGTGTTTTAGAGATTAGGTTTTTGTGTTCTCTGCCCGCGACAATGTTCTTGAAAATGGATAGTTTTTCTAGAATTGCATTCTCTTCCGTTTCGTCTGATTCTGGGGTGGATTCTGTTGTTTTTGGGTATTGTGGCGAGTGGATTGGTTCCTGGAAAGATAAAAGATATTGTACGTGTTACAATTACTCTACCAAAACATGAATATGACAGCTTTAAAAATAGACTGCCCTACAAATATTATTATATATGATAAAAATATACGAAAACTGTATGTATCTGCATAATACTTAAGGGTCTACGCAACCCCCAAGTTGCTTAGCATGATGCTGTGTTATGCCGAAAATACTGCAGCATTAATTTTGAAATAAATATATGTTAAAAGTTGAGAATTGATGCTAGGTCCTATGTTTGATGAAAACACGATTACATAAAAAATTCTCGATAGAATAAAAAAACTCCAAAGTTACCTCTAAATAGAACTATAAAATGCTAGTATTCAAAAAATATTTCAAATTAGATCATGAAACTTTGCATAATAACTGAACTAACATGTTTTTTTTTTAATTACCAATATTTTCACCGTAAAAAGCAATTACCTAAAGTATTCGAGACTTGACAGCTGCCAGCACCCCACTCGGTCTCGCTCTCACTAAGGCCGCAAGTAGAATGGTGCGAGCGAAATAAAATTTAAGGTTGGGGAGGTTAATGTCCTATTTTTGCCCTCAACAGTACCTACTACTGGCTGCTGAACTGCTATCTAATTACGTAACTTATTTTCGTAACCGATTAAGACTAATTTGTTTCATTTTGACAGTTCAACAACATTCATTGCGTTATTAACGTTGTTGAGCATTTTTTTTATCGAGATTATGAAGCAGTGGATAAGCAATTTGTTTCAAACCAATTCAGATTGTGATTGATCGTGTATTACGACAATTAGAGTAATATATCTGCCTAGCCTTTTCCCAACTATGTCGGGGCCGGCTTCCAGTCTAACCGGATGCAGCTGAATACCAGTATTTAACATGGAGCGACTGCCTATCTGACCTCCACAACCCAGTAACTGGGTAATACGATACCCCTTGGTAAGACTGGTTAAGACAATTAGAGTGCTGGACCTATTCGGTACAGTCGTCGGTAGGCACAAAACAATTCTTATTTTTTATGTGAACCTAACATCTTCCCTCTCGCTTTCTTTTAAATTATTACGGTATATAGCCAAATCCCTAGGGATATAACTATATCACGGCTTCAACCATCCTACTGCGACATACACAAAATAGAACAAAACTCAATAATCACCGGCGATTGAAACACTTCTCGTGTGGTGAAGGCGTCAGACGTTCCCCACTTGGTGATGACCACGGTGGCGAGCACCAGAGCGGCGCACACGGCGAAGCACGAGGCGCTGGCGATGATCCACACCTTTAGAGGTACCTGGAAAATGAAGATAAGCAGCCATTTATGAGTTTTCCTTAAAAAGACAAAAACTCAGTGACAATGTAAGTGAAATTACAAAAAAAAAACAGCAAACGACTTCCAAAAAAAACACAAAAAAAGTGAAAAATAATTTTAATTTCGGAAGTCGGTGGCAAAAAACGAAAATTGAAAAGCAAAGACACCGACTTCCGAAATTACAGTTATTTTTAAGTGTTTTTTTTTGAAGTCGGTTGTTTTTTTTTTGTTTGTAAAAATTGTTTTTCTAGTGCTCCTGTCTTATAGAATGGACTTTTCAGGATTCCGTAGTCAACAAGGTACCCTAGAGAAGCACTTGGCTAAGTAATAACAGCCGCACGGGTTAATCTATCAGGTTAAGCTATGCTTGCCGGGGTTGGTCCGTGGATGGGTGACCATCTTTACATATCGAGACTCCGTGCCTCGGAAAGCACGTTAAGCCTTTATAGTTTGCGCATGCTTCACTGTATTGTTCGCAGCGCCCCGTCTTGCTTTTTTATTTGATCTGAGGGTGTGTGATAAACCTATAAAACTCTTTCATATATGTGCATTTTGCCATATATTAGCAATTTCTCTCGTACATCGCGTGCAGACTTACATCTTACAACACATTACTTGCACAAACTGCCACCAGACCCGGAACAATCATGTATCATGCAATTATCTATCGCTGTGGCAATCGAAAAACAGCACAATGCACAGAAACCTTTCTTAAGAAAATTCTACGTTACAAGTAAAATGTCTGTTTATTCTGCAAATTCTCACTATAAAACCTGAGGTGAAGTGAGCTTAGAGGGAGCAGCATTGCTATTCTGTAACCATCATACCGTGAAAACTTCGGTGAAGTGAGCGTGGAGGGAGCGGTCATTGGCATGTGACAGTTCACTTCAAGCTCACTTCACCTAAGTTTTCACGGTGTGATTTTTACAGAATAGTACAACAGCACTCCTATTCTGTAACCATCTCACCGTGAAAACTTAGGTGAAGTGAGCTTGAAGTGAACTGTCACTGTCTTAACAGACACTCCACGCTCACTTTACCTAAGTTTAGTTAAAGATCTCACCTTCGTGAGATTTTTACAGAATAGACAACTGTCATTCCGCCATTTCCACCTGATGCCAGGAATTGACACTACTGACAGCTTACTTTACTACAGCTGTTCATAAATGCCTCGTTAAGATGTCGCAAGCACGCCTGCTGAGCTTAAGGTCCTGGGTTTAAACAGTCGGGGGCCCGGGAGCACCGCACCCCCACCGCCATGCCTAGCGGGCCCCATTACCAAGTGTTGCCGATGCTACGACCGCATGTCCTCCCATATTATAGGCGCGCATGCAACACTGCGTACCAACTCTTTGGGGCTGATTGTCGAGCACACAGCACTGGGGAACTAAGGGGACGAGGCATGTCCTCCCAAAAATGAGGGAAATACGTTTTTCTCAAACATGCTTGGAAATTCGAGCATTATTTTGACAAACTTCTTCGAGATAAATCGAAATTGCTGTACTGGTCAAAAACAAGTGACGATGCGGCCAGCAAAGTTACTATGAAAATCCATATCTGGCGTGTTTAGCGGCCAAATAAATTACTATGAAAACTCATATCTGTCGTGTTATTTAAAAATGGAACGAACTTTTCACTTCAACGGCAACCAAGGAAGTAACTTATCAAAGATTTTATTTAAATTTAGAATTGGTTTGCGAATAGAACAAAGAAGAAACAAATTAACATATTGGCGCATGAAAAATGATAGTTGTTCGTCATTGATTCTGGA
Organism: Lithophane leautieri; assembly: GCA_949152455.1. Lineage (NCBI taxonomy): Eukaryota > Metazoa > Arthropoda > Insecta > Lepidoptera > Noctuidae > Lithophane > Lithophane leautieri. Next base: position 6,477,104 of record OX424488.1, read on the forward strand.
ATTTCTATTTAATTTACTCAATTTGAATTTCAGCGCGTTGTTTGAGAAAAGTACTATACAAGCCTTGGCCGCAATCAGGAATTGATGGACTCACGCATGAGTGCCTCGGCTTCGCCTCGGCCCTCATTTTCACGATCGTCCATCAATCGGAGAAAAAGTGGCAACACTGCCCGAGTGACATGTCAAATTTTTGTTCCGTATTTTAAAATTAATTTTAATTAGTAATTAAGTAAAATTAAGGTGTAATTTTATGTGTAAACGTAATATAACTGCATTAATACTCAGGACTATTGTTTTCCTGTGAATATATAAAGTAAAACACAGTGTTTGGTTACACACCGGTACCTAACCTAAAATCAACAGCTGACGTTCGAACCACGGATTTAAACGGGGAGTATTGCTTTACTTTTACTTTTTAAATAGCACACAATCGTCACTTTACCTCTGTTACACGTCTTCGCTAAGTCTAACATAAATAGTTCGGCTGAAATAGCACTCTGCATTGGGTCTAAATCGCATCGTAGAAAACGAAACTTAGCGAAGATTCTGTCATTCTCAATCTGATCTTTATTATAATTACGACAATAATCACGTTAAGGATCATTATTTTTGCATTGTCATTTTATTTTAATATCAAATAATACTTGAAAATCTAGGAAAATCTAGGTCAACCTACCCACATAAGGAAAAGTAAAATCCTAAAGCAATAAAATCATCAAAACTTTACATTAAATTTGATAATATAGCTTTGATAATATCTCTTCAAGACAATTAAGTACCAGACTACCTTATTTCACCACTGAACAACACTATCTTCTCCCATTTTTCCCTTTAATTTCCACTTTTATTTTATTTTGTCTGTCCTACTTGTTCTCACCGTTTCTTTATTCTAATTTCAGTTAAAAAAAAACTGAAACCATGCCTGTGATGACCCGTAGGGCTACTGCTCAGGATATGGAACTAAAATTGAGAACGGCCCTCCAAGAACTTGAAGCATCTAAACTCCAATGTAAACAATTGTTGCAAGAGAATGATGAAAGTGAGGAGGAAGTCAAGAAGATAGTTGACAAAAACTCAAGCCTTAAACGGGAGCTAGTAGACCTACATCAGCAATATCTGGATGTTGTTGATGAACGCGATCAACTGAAGGTGGTCACGGATGGTTTCAGCAACTGTAGTAACTTGTATGAGGAGGCTTTAAGCAAAGTTAGGGACCTAAATGATGAATTAATGCATGCTAATAGTCATATTATTCAGTTGGAAAAAGAAAAAGAATGTACTCAGGTTAAAGAAACTAACCACTTATATAACGAATTATTAAATAGTAATTGTAACCCTCATTCCATAATCACTATTGACCTTACTGAAGATTCCTTACTGAAACAGAATTATAGTTATCAAGTTAGCCATAGGAAAATTAAAAAATATGTAAAATTGAATAGAATAATTAAAAAATGTAATCGAATTAGAAAACAACAACAACACTTTTCTAAAAATATTCCACTAAGAAAAGAACGTGTTGATTTACTTAATAAATTAAATAATTATCAAATCAAATTAGAAGACAGCAAAAAAATCTATGAAATTGATACGCAGCGCTTACAGTCTGACATACAGTTACTTGAGGGAAGACTTAGTTCCCTTTACATTAAATATGTGGGCTCTCAGAATCAAATTAAAGAACATATTCTTGCTGCAAATGAGTTAGTTATGTGTCAGTGTACTTGTCAGAATGTTTTAAACCCTGAAGCTGTCCAATCTGAGGCAACGGAGGACCCGTCCCAGACTGAAAGTTTATCTGATATAATACAAGATCTATCTCAAGTGGTACAGCCTGAGATTGGTAGTTCTCCATCATTCAGTAGTCATGATTGTTATCATTCAATTATGTTCTCAGATAGTATAGGAAGAGGTTTAGGTAAATTAATTAGTAATAACCTGAGTTATTCTACTCAAAATTATTGTATGCCAGGGTCTACCTATAAACAAATAATGGCATCTGTAACAGGAAATGTGTTCAACCCTAAAACCAGCATTACTGTATTTGTAGGTAATAGTTCTAGAGTCAGAAAAGAAGAAATAACTGACTGTGTAGCTGAGTTGTTAAAGTTAAATTGTAGTAAAATAATATTGTGTGCATTCCCATATTTTGAAAAATTGACAAATAGACAAAACAATTATATTCATTTGCTTAATAAGCATATGCACTTCTTAGTTAGCCATTATAGTGACAAGCTTGTATTTCTTGACACCAACACTTTTGTGGAAACTTTAAAGTCGACTAGGGGTACTGTGTATCTGCCTGTTAATTTTAGACACATAATAGCAAGGCTATTAGCTTATTATATAAACTCAGACATAAATAGTATGTCAAAGTCTTGTGTTATTAACACCACAATGATTAGTAATAATACTAATAATAAGGTGATGAACCAGAATGAATGTAGCTCAAATGCTATAGATATTTTTACAAATTGTACGAAGGAGTCTCCATGTCCCTCACTGACTATGAGCTCACTGCCTGGTGATGACATTGAAGTCTTGGGGTTAACTCCGGATAGTCATTTAAACTAGTTTGTAAGACAACAGAAGGTACCAGTAAGAATACTCTTATAACTAACAACAACAAGGTGTCTTCTTGCTCTAAAATAAGTAATTATCAAAAAGGAGATCAGCAGAACGCCTTGAAATTATTTCATCAAAATATTCAAGGTATTTCTTCCAAATTATTAGAAATTGAAATGTTTTTAGAAAAAACACAGTTTGAGATTGTTTGTTTTACTGAACATTGGTTAAAGGATTATCAAATGCTGATTAATTATAAGAACTATAGTGTGGTCAGTTGTTTTAACCGTAAATCCATGCTACGTGGAGGTTCTCTGATCTTGATAAAAAATTGTTTAAAATCTAAGCAACGTAATGACATAGTTGGTTTATCAATTGAACATTGCATCGAACTGTCTTGTGTTGAGCTGGATAAGCATGTTGTAGTGTGCGTGTACAGATCCCCTAATTATCAGAACTTTTCCTTATTTGAGTCAATAATGGAAGATGTCCTAGCGAAACTTACATCCAGTAACAAAGCCGCAATTATTTGTGGTGATTTTAATACTAATATTCTGGAAAATAATTCAAATAGCTGTAGAATATTAAGCCTTTTTAAATCGTTCAATTTATCGAATGTTTTTACAGAACCGACTAGAGTAACTCCAACTTCTGCTACTTGTATCGATAATGTCTTTTGCGATTGTGATTATTTAGATAAAGCCATCGTAAATTTTTTGCCGTCTGATCATAGTGGACAAACGGTAACTTTTAAGTTTAAAACACCTATGCAAAAAGGGCAAATACAATTTAGACCAATAACAACAGGCAAATTAAATATATTCAATAGTACCCTAAATAATAAGTTAAATGCTCTGGGCCAGAATATGGCCGATGCAAATAAATTGTATGAGGATTTCTTTTCAGTAGTGCACACTGAATTCAATAAAACTTTTGAAAAGAAAACAAAAAATATTTCCCTTAATTTTATTTTTAGTGACTGGGCAACAAGAGGTATTAGGATAAGCAGGGAAAGACTGTTCGAGCTGTATGGCCTTAAGCCTTACATTAACACTGGAACTTTCAATAAGTATGTTGCTACATATTCTAAAAATTTTCGAAATACCTGTAAGATAGCTAAAGCCCTGTTTATTAGCAACAAGATCAAATCAGCAGAAAATAAAATAAAATCAGTCTGGAAAGTTATAAAAAGTGAAACTAATAAGAATAAAATACGAAACACTGATTACACATTGGAGACTTCACGTGGTGCCATCAGCTCTAATTTAGAAGTAGCTCAAGAATTTGTACACTTCTTTACTAATATACCAGGTAAAACGACGGAAGTTTTAAACTCATCACCCAATGTCTCAATTAATTTATTAAGAGCGAACGTTCCAGGCTGCCCGGTTGAATTTCAATTTAAACATATAAACCCTATTATAGTTATAAAAGCTTTTCGGCAAATCAAAATAAAATTAACCGAAGATCTATGGGGATTATCTATCAAAGTTTGTACATCCATAATCGAGACTATAGCACCATACTTAGCTTTAATATTTAATTTATGTGTGGATCAAGGAGTCTTTCCGGATTTAATGAAATACAGTAAGGTTATACCACTTTTTAAATCTGGGGACAGTAAAGACACCAACAACTATAGACCAGTATCTGTTTTGCCGGTGTTCAGCAAGGTCTTCGAAAAGGTAATGCTCAATCAAATGCTTAATCATTTTAACACCAACCAAATCTTACACGAACAGCAATATGGTTTCACCAAAGGACGTTGTACGACTGACGCCGGTGTCACCTTACTTAAACACATTTTTACAGCGTGGGAGGGGGCCCAAGATGCCATAGGAATCTTTTGTGACCTCTCCAAGGCATTTGACTGCGTAAATCACAAAACCTTACTCTTGAAACTTGAGCATTACGGACTAGGTAAACTTGCGCTCAGTTTAGTAAAATCTTATTTAAATGATAGACAACAGCAAGTTCAAATAAATGGTGTCAATTCACTCGGTTTAAAAGTAAAAATGGGTGTTCCACAAGGCTCGATATTGGGTCCTTTCCTCTTTTTAGTATATATTAATGATCTACCCCATTTATTAAAAAACCAACCACAAATGGTGTTATTTGCTGACGATACTTCTTTAATTTTTAAGATAAATAGACGTGCATTAAATCTTGACGACGTAAATAACGCCCTACTGCAGGTCCAAAATTGGTTCACTGCTAATAATTTAGTATTAAATGGGAAAAAAACGAAATGCATAAGATTTTCTTTACCGAATGTTAAAAGTAGTGATTGTGACATAGTATTGAATGGGGAGAAACTAGAATTCGTCGATAAAACTGTTTTCCTGGGGATCACACTCGACTCAAGGCTGCAATGGGGTCCTCATTTAACATCTCTTGCAGGACGGCTAAGTTCAGCAGCATACGCTGTGAGGAAAATCCGTCAATTCACTGATGTAGATACCGCGAGGCTAGTCTATTTTAGTTACTTTCATAGTATCATGTCTTACGGTATTTTACTATGGGGACGGGCTGCTGATATCGATTCTATTTTTATTCTGCAGAAAAGAGCGATCAGAGCAATATATGGCCTCCGCAGGCGCGATTCTCTACGGGAACTGTTTAAAGATATTAACATCATGACGGTACCTTGTCAATATATCTATGAAAACATCATGTACGTAAGGAAAAATCTAAGTCTTTTCAGTAAAAGAGGTGAAAGACACAATTATAGGACTAGAAGTAGGGACCAATTAGTTCAACCGGGCTTCAGACTGGCTAAAGTAGACTCATCTTTCATGGGGTACTGTTTAAAATGTTATAATAAAATACCTCCCCACATACTCCAACTGAATGAAACAAAATTTAAATCTTGTATAAAACGCACACTATGCCGCCAAGCATATTATAAAATAGGGGATTACATTACGGATAAAAATGCTTGGCTCAGCGCTGGTCCAGCTCCACAGGGCGCATAAACTAATTGATTAGCATTCGAAATAATTGTTGGAGCTGTTGAAGATTGTAAAAACTATAATTATTTACATTGTATAAATTCAATCTCCTAGTTTTGTATAACTGCATAGCACATGTGTGTGAGCACTATGTACTTACCTAAGTACTTTAAAGCTACCATTTACTAGGTACGTCTTTCATTGACTTGAATGTGCCCTGGCGACTGAGAGTATTTCATGCTCACTTTAATGTCTCGCTGGTGGTGGCGTGTGTGTTGGATCATTAAGTTCCCTTCAAAATGGTTGAGCTGAATGGTGCTGATCCATGCGTCATGTTCGTGAACGGGCGCCATCAGTAGGGACTGGTCATCTCTTAGCTGCCACGGCTTATTTTAATTTATTTTAATTTTTTAATTGTTTTGTTTCTTTTTTATCTTTTTACGGACGGACATTGTTCTCACATGTATAATTTCAACATGAATGATGTAACCAATATATTGTAATAATATTCTGATTCAAAAGAGTGTCCGTGGAGTTTCTTGCCCGTTCTTCTCCATAGGAACCTACGCTTTGGAATGGGCAACTAGCTTCATCTTTCTGACTGACCGACCCCTTGACAATTCAAAAGTGCCTGTAATTGGTTTATTTGAAATAAATGCTTTGAGTTTGAGTTTGAATCCCCTTATTGCTGGCCGCGACAATATCTCAAACAAGACCAAAATATTTTCAATACCTAAGCTAATAAAAGGCAATTCATTTCATAGTTAGGTGCTAAAATGTTCGAGCTCACTTCGCTCGTTTTCTCAGACAGGTACTCTGAGTAAGTCGACAAAGTATTTCCTTTTTCTGTACCAATAGTTAAAAAATCCTAACCTTTTCGAGGTAGCGTCTTAAATATTTCGACATTTATTCCTGGTAGTTTTTGCCGCGCCGAGACCCCAACATGCAGGTTTACTCCAAATCACTGCGACCCCAATTTTGCCGCCGAATGTCATGGCTACCCTAGAAACACTACAGTTACGAAACTACGCACAACGCATCAGCAATTAATTTTTCGCAACTCACGGTAGTTTTGTCCGGAACTCGGTGTATGACAGTTGGTCTTGGCGGGAGAGGTCGGCGCGCATTCCGCATGCGCTCGGGAACGCTCGGGTATGTTCGGCTCCAGTCGGTAGTCATCGTGGCGCGACTATCGCACGATGTGGATGATGGCGGCCGCTTTTCGTATTCGTATTGAAACATTTTCTGAAACAAGTTAAGATAAAACGTTATTTCAAAATTAAACTGCATGGTAGTTGTAAACGCGCTTGCTGAGTATGCGGGAATCAGTCCGGAGTACTCCGGAGTCTATATTACAACGCTGGTTAATGGTATACGACAAAGGTTTGTATATAATTACTAGCTGCACCGCTCCGGCTTCGCACGGGTAACACTACCTACCCTTCCCCTACCTACATACCTACCTACCCTACCTACATACCTACCATACCTACCCTACCTAACTACTACCCACCCTACCTACCTTACCACTTAGGGGTATGACTAATAGATTACGACCGATTCTCAGACCTACCGACCTCAGCTCGCCGCCCGATAAGGACCAGGCCCGGGTCGATGGCGCGTCGTATTCCACGGGTGCTTCAAAGAGATGTCAGCACAATTAGCGGGGTCCGCTAGGACCGATGCCTGCCAGGGTTGCGCGAAAATCCGAAAGGGATACCGGGACCTTGGCAACAGGCAAATGAAGGAACACGGGTGGGTTTTAGTCAGTAAAAGTCTGACACGCCCTTCCGCTCCGTCCAGAGCGGGAGAAGTCATTGGATGATTTCCCACCCTCAAAAAAAAAAAAAGACCTGCCGAATATACATATAAAATTTCATAAAAATCGGTCAAGCCGTTTCGGAGAAGTACACACTGCGACACGAGAATTTTACATATTAGAGAAGAAGATGTCGCCGTATAATTTGAACCTCATTAGTTCATATTCTATTGGTATTATTTCCGTTAGATTAGTTACATCGGATTATCGGCCCAGTGCGGGTTGCTATGTCATGTTCCTTAAGATGTATTCTTTCACCGTTTTGAGAGCCTGTGGTGATGCAATAATTTACACAAAGTAAAGCGCCTGTCTGGGTCCGAACCTACGACTTACAACTCGTTAGTCGCGGTCATTAGGTACCACTGCGCCCACCAATTTTCACGGAGCTACCACTGCTCTCTGGGCCACCACTGCTCTCTGGGCATCACTGCTCACTGGGCCACCACTGCTCTCTGGGCATCACTGCTCACTGGGCCACCACTGCTCTCTGGGCATCACTGCTCACTGGGCCACCACTGCTCACTGGGCCACCACTGCTCACTGGGCCACCACTGCTCACTGGGCCACCACTGCTCTCTGGGCCACCACTGCTCACTGGGCCACCACCGCTCTCTGGGCCACCACTGCTCACTGGGCCACCACTGCTCTCTGGGCCACCACTGCTCTCTGGGCCACCACTGCTCACTGGGCCACCACTGCTCCCTGGGCAAACAATGCTCACTTGGCCACCACTGCTCACTGGGCCACCACTGCTCTCTGGGCCGACACTGGTCACTGGGCCACGACTGCTCTCTGGGCCACCACTGCTCACTGGGCCACCACTTCTCACTGGGCCACCACTGCTCTCTGGGCCACCACTTCTCACTGGGCCACCACTGCTCACTGGGCCACCATTGCTCACTGGGCCACCACTGCTCTCTGGGCCACCACTTCTCACTGGGCCACCACTGCTCACTGGGCCACCATTGCTCACTGGGCCACCACCGCTCTCTGGGCCACCAATGCTCTCTAGGCCACCACTGCTCAAATAGACATATGGGGCAGGTAATTAGCTGCCAACATGAGATACTTAATTCCTAGTCTGTATTTTTCTATAGCTTTACTTGTCTTTCATTCATATTACATACACGGGACCGTACTTTGTCACACATACTTTATCTGTGCTCACCTTACCATGAAACCTGAGGTATCTACCTCCGTGAGAAACGGTAAAGATGGAATGTGAAAACCAGCGTCATTTGAATGCTGAAATAAACCTTTTTGGCGCAGCCGTGAGGCACACACCACACTATTGTCGTTCAGACATTATTTTCACTTTTTTTATTTTGTTATTTGCTTTTTGTGTTTCACGAACTGTGTCGTATTCTTTATTTTCTTTTTTAACGACTTCAAAAAAGAGGAAGTTCTCAATTCGTCTGTATGTTTTTTTTGTGTGTTTGTTACGCGATTACTCCGCCAATTATGAATTGATTTGGATGATTATTTTTTTGTTTGGTAGGGTCATGCTTCAGAGGTGGTCCGATAAATTTTATTAACTTTGCTTGCGTAGTTTTTGAGTTAGCTTCATTATTACGTATTTTTTCCACTATATTTATTCGAATTTGTGTGGGGTAGGTACCACAACTATTAAGTGAAAAACTTAACACATTTAACAAAAAATGAATAACCCACTTCCAAAAATAATACTAAAAAACTATTTACAAAAAAAAAACGAGTTCCAAAAACAACACTCAAAAGTGAAAAATAACTTTTCGGTGTCTTTGCTTTTCAATTTTCGTTTTTTGCCACAGCATTGAGCGAATTGAGAAACTTTTTGAAGAAGTCGATTAAAAGGTGAAAAATAATTTTAATTTCTGAAGTCAGTGGTAAAAGTTTTTTTGTACATTTTTGACGTTCAAAACTACCTTTTATCTACCTAATTGAAATAAATGATTTGACTTTGATGTTGTGAGAATCTTCTCGAAATGCTCCTTCGAGTCAACGAACTCTTCCGGATACGAAACGACAGATAATATCATTAAAGTATGGCTGCTAAACAGACCGTGTTGAAGATCGCTCAAATTACTAGCAGAATAAGTAGCACGTGAGATTATGTTAACTTAGAGGTATTACAGATGACATTATTGTAGCCAGCATTATGAGTAAGTAGGCCTAACAGGAATAGTTTTGACACTGTCAGAATCGTGACGAAATGGGAAAAAATAAAACCTATTACCTAAAACCCAACTACGACAAAAAAGTCAACTAAAAAGGTTATAAACAAGACATCACAGACAGACAAATAAAAAATCTGGAGTCACACGTATCTGTTTGAAAGAATTATACACTCGAATACTTGTACAAGTCACTTTATTGGTACTTAACACCTTAAATTGTACTCGAGACCACTTTCGTCGTATAAAAATGAGAATGGAAATTTTAATTCTTCGCGCCTTTTTTCTAATTTTTTTCAAAAGTACTCTATATCGTCTATGACACAACTAAAATACATAAAATATCTATAAAATAACAAAGTTGCAACCCACAGATAATATTAATTAAATAGTCAATTATTGTGTATGCTAACATGTTTGAACTTGACCAAAATATAGGACCACATCAGCACTACCTATAAGTAACTACGCTTTTGCAATGTTTTTTTATTAAAATCGGTTCATACATTTCGGAATAGAGATAAAAAAACAAAAAAGAAATACAACTTAATTGAGAAACTCCTCCTTTTTTTGAAGTCAGTTAATAATACGTTGCAGCTGTAATATGCGTTTGGCTTACAGACGAATTCGAAGCGCAAACGTGTTCAAGTATTTAAAAAATGTAATACCAGTCAACTCGAATGTCAGATGAAATTCAAAATGGCTTCCGTTCTCAACAAATGGGAAACAATGGAGTTTACCTTTTGTGATTTAAGTATATTTAATTACAATTTGTAATAATCTTCGCCAAATCTCAGGCTATTGTATTTTATTTTGTGAATTTTCCGGTAATAATTCAATACTGCGGAAACGATGGTTTGTAAAGACGTTTAGAGCCATACTTACCTCACCGGGAAGCCACGCGCCATGGCGACGTCGCCAGGCCGCGCTGAGCGTGTGTGGCTCACTTGGCGTCCGTCCGTTTGGTTACGCAGCCAACCATAAATTTTGTTGGCGACGCGACCTGGGTACGCCGCAATGGCGTTTCGGTGGGGTATGGCTCTTAGATCAAAAACTAAAGCATAATATCTGAGACTCTCTTGTAAATCCTTAGATTTATCAAGATCATCATGTTGGTGTCGGCTTCTACCCGGATGCAACTGAATACCAGTATTTTACATGGAGAGATTACTTATCTCACCTCCACAACCCAGTTACTGAGTCAATACGATACCCCTTGGGAAGACTGGTTGTCAGACTTTCGGGCTTCTAACTAACCATAACGACTGTCAAAGATGAAAGAATGACAGCCGGGATCAACGGCGTATCGTGCTTTCCGAGGCATGGAGTCTCGTCTCGATATTTAATTGATTATTTATCAAGATCTTATTGTGTGTGTCCGTTCTATCAGACAGACTGTACACACTAGAAACAAAACAGTTTTGTCTAAAACAGAACACCTATTGTGTCTAATACTGGAAGGTTGTGTTCCTATCCTACTAATATTATAAATGTGATAGTTTGTGTGTTTGGATGTTTGTTACTCAATCACGCAAAAATGGATGAATGGATTTGGATGAAATTTGGCAAACCGACAGTTTATAACCTGGATTAACACATAGGATACTTTTTATCCCGATATTCCCACGGGATTGAGACTTACGCGGGTGAAACCGCGGGGCGCAGCTAGTTTCTAATAAATAGTTAATATGTATATTAGGTGCTTATCTTATTTTAGGTGCATCGTCTTCACATATAATTATATAACTCATGTATACAAAATATTGTAAAACATTTTTAAAAGAGTAACGGTGGAGTTTCTCGCCCATTCTTCTCCATACGAAATATACCTTTTGAAAGGGGCAACTAGAATCAGTTCTATTTCTTTGTTTTTGACGTTCAAAAGTGGCTTAGTTGTGCCTTATTAAATAAATGACTTTATAATAGGCACCTATACTCCATTCTAGTTATCAATAGTCTTGCTTGATTAGACAAATAAATGCGAACTAACGGGAAATAAAACGCAAAAAGGGTGCTGGGCTCTAATTGCGTAACACACGACCAATAGAAAGAAAGAAATAAATAAAATAGGTTTATTTGTCAGTCCAGCGCTGGAATGCCACTTGAATAATCTGAACCGGCACTGGAATGCACTGGAATGTAATTCCAGTGATCATTCCAGTCTACTGGACTATTTTTCAGTATTTTTGACGGTCTTTTTTTCATTTCAGATCGCCCATTCCAGCGCTACTGAAATAATGTGAACGGCCAATCCAGTGCTGGAATACACGTTGAATAGTCAACAAACATTGTCACGATCCAACAGCTTTTCATTCGTATGATCCAGTCCAGCACTGGACTGGAATATTGTGAACCGGGTATTAGTCGACTACCCCAATACGGTTTTTCGACCGTGATAAAAATAACAATCATTTGACTCATTTCTTACTTCAGAATTAGGAATTCACTGCTTTGAATAACAAATGAACATCGATTAAAATTCGAAATAGCAATACATTTGAACCTTGCTCGCCTCTATGCATTCATTTAACGTGTAATTCGCCGAAGGAGCGAACGCGCGGATGTAGGTTTTTCGCTCAATCAAAGGCAAGTTTTTCTCTGACGGGAGGTTATTTCTCTAGCCGTAAAGCCTTTAAAAAATACTTTTAAGCGCTTTACTTTGAGTAAATTATTTCATCACGGTGTAAGAAAACATGGTGAGGAAACCGGCATGACCTAGAACCAAAAATTCGAAGACATGTGTCATCTACCAACCCGCACTGGGCCCGCGTGGTGGATTAGGTACGGCCCACTCCCTCTCACTGAGAGGAGGCCTGTGTCCCAGCAGTGGGAACATTATATGCTAATTATACACCTCCTAATAAGATTATCAACCCTAGCCATTAACCGGGCAAAAATCCAGACTCTAGGCAGTTACTAAGAAATTCCTGATGGATAACCATGTCAGTTTTGAATTGTCAAACAGTCGGTCAGTTATTCAGAAAGTTGAAGCTTGTTGCATATTCCAAAACAGAAGAACGGGAAAGAAACTCCAAGGATACTCTGTTAAATATAGATATGTATTACAAAATCCTGGGTACATTTATATCATTGCTTCGATAAATGAGACCAATAAAATAAAAAAAAACAATTCAAAATATAGATTAAAAATAAAAGTTGACAGACAGACAAATTAAAAATCCGGAGTCACACGTGGTAATCGAACAGATTACGTGTGACTCCGGATTTTTAATTTGTCTGTCTGTGGGGTCTTGTTTATACCTTATGAGTTGACATTTTTGTCGTAGTTGGGTTTTAGATTTATAATTTTTATCTTTATATAAACTTGTTTGGGGTTATAATATACTTATGTATTTAATTTTGAAATGTGTTACTTAATGAAGCCATTTCATTTGATGGCGTTATTTTTTTTTTTTTTTGAAAACTTAATTACTTTATGTTCTCTAGGGGGCGCCTTAGTCAATTTAATGTGACGTCACATAGCCTGTAACCAGCGGACGATCAAGACACTTCCAAAGATACCTCATTTGTCAAATTATGATGAGTTGCTTAGAAGTTATGAGGGAACACATGAACATACATACATACATACCGGTCAAAAACATAACCCTCCTTTTTGCTTCGCCGTAGTCGGGTAAAAATAACGAACGAGGCAGTTCAGTCAGTCGAGCGAGACTCATGAACAGGTAACAGGTAATCATGACATAATGACTATGAGGAAGTACCTACCTATTGCATGCATTTGCAGTCATAACGATCGTAGGAGTGGTGTTGTAACTACAGAAAAACAGTTATTTATACTAATATTATAAAGCTGAAGAGTTTGTTTGTTTGTTTGTTTGTACGCGCTAATCTCAGAAAGTACTGGTTGGAATTGAAAAATTATTTTTGTGTTGGATAGTCCATTTATCGAGGAAGGTTATAGGCTATATAACATCAAGCTACGACTAATACGGAGCGGAGCATAAATGAAATTTGTTGCAAAAACGGGTTTTTTTTTTCCTTTTTGAGAGCTTCCGTTGCGTGCGCTGCGTAAACGGTTTAAGTTACCCAAATATCATGTATGACGGAATTGTTCCTCTTTAAAAGTTCTAAAAAAAGTCCGCGACAGCATATGTCTATCTTTTAAGATTGACTCACTATAACCTTTTTTTTATGGTAATCAAATTTGTACGAAATTAATGCATTATTTGCGAAGGAGTTTTATCAACATAGTATTCATTCTTATTCAAATAAATAGTTTTAACAGTAAGGGTATTTATGTAGCAGTAAAATACTTTTTAATTCATTCGAATCGGACATTTAATTTCGAAGTTATCACGAAATGCAATACGCGAACCGTTCGACGCCGCCGCCGCGACGTTCCCTACTCTAGAGAGGAGAGGCTAGGCACACGGGTAGACCATAACCAAGGTAGTTTCGTATGGAGCAGAATCATAGAATACGTTTTATCCCTATATTCCCGCGGGATCGAGACCTACGCGGGTGAAACCACGGGGCACAGCTATTAAACTAATAAAATATGTTTGTAAGTCGGTCAGTCGAAGTAACAATAGTTGACTACATACACCCTATTTTTCCTTCCACCCTTTTAGACATGTCATGTGGCTGCCTTTTCCCATCTATGCTGGGGTCGGCTACTAGTCTAACCGAATGCAGCTGAACACCAGTATTTTACATGGAGAAATTGCCTATCTGACCTCCACAACCCAATTACTGGGTAATACGATACCCCTTGGTAAGACTGGTTGTCGGACTTTCGGGATACTGGCGACCCGTAACAATTTTATTGTCAAAGATCAAGATTTTTGTGACGGAACCATACGGATTTACCGAACATACTATTTTTGGTGACAGTAATCTATACTAATATTATAAAGAGGAAAGATTTGATTGTCTGTTTGTTTGCATAGAATAGGCGCCGAAACTACTGAACCGATTTGGCTGAAAATTGGTGGGGAGGTAGCTTAGAACCAGGAGACGGACACAGGATACTTTTATCCCATTCCCAGTAGGGTACGTAGGTAGGGTAGGGTAGGTATGTAGGTAGGTACGTATGTAGAATAGGTAGGTAGGTAGGTAAGTAGGTAGGTAGTATAAGTAGGTAGGGTAGGTAGGTAGGGTAGGTAGGTAGGGTAGGTAGGTAGGGTAGGTAGGTAGGGTAGATAGGGTAGGTAGGATAGGTAGGGTAATTAGGGTAGGTAGGTAGGGTAGGTAGGTTTGTAGGTGCGCCGTAGATAAGTACTTAGTGCTACCCGTGTGAAGCCGGGGCGGGCAGCTAGTAGGAAATAAGTAATAGAAAATATATTTACTTACCTACATAGGTAGTAGGCGTACTAACCGTTAGCTTAGAATATTACTGAATGCCTAAGAAACCTGTATCTATCTGAAGCCGTTATGTCAATGTTAGAGCCAAAGCGATGTTCCCGCCAACAAGACTCAAAAACAATGCATTTTTATTTCAAACTAGCGACTCTCTCCTGCTCGCTCGGTTTTTACGATTTGTCAAAACATCGAGATTTTTTAGTTAATTAATTTTCTTTGTTTATTGCCGGGTTTAAAAATATATTCGTAAGCTAATTTTACCCGTGATAGCTACTTCCATATGAGAGGGTCTGCTATGCAAAGTTATGAGGTCTTTGCTGATATCATTTAACCAATAACGGCCCATAAATTATAGGAATTGGCCATAAATAGTTCATAATAAGTAGGATAGGAAATTCTTGTTTGAGTTCACAAACTTTTGTCGGTGGGGGCCTAAACCGGCCACATTAGCAATTCCTCTGAAAGCAGTTCATTGCAGTTCATTTTCTGAATCCCAGCTGTCATTAGCAATTCCTCTAATTTGACATAAAAGCAATTCAAAATCTCCCTATAAAACTGTCAAACAGATGAATTATTTCGTAATATGAATTACACGCAGATCATATTATGAATTGTCAGTTTGTGACATTTTACGATGATTATTTTATGATTAGGTTTATTATCATAGTATGATTCTGCTAAAGTGACCGTTTTAAGTCCCCAGACCAAATAAATTAGGTCTGCGGTCGTATGCTCTATTCCCCCGCATGACATAATAATATGTCGACACTACAACATTCCTCACCTTTACTGTCACAATAGCTAGGTACTAATATTAAGTACTTATCGTATGCTTATCCATTAACGCCATTACACTAAAGTGACTGATAGACAGACAAGCAAGTAATTACGGAGGCAGACAAGGTACAGAACAAAAAAAAATCACAAATAACGGGAATAACAAGTGAGCTTCGGCTTCGTTAAGCGTCTTTTTAAACCCGTTATTAACCGACTTCTTCAAAAAGGAGGAGGTTCTCAATTCGTCTGTAGGTATGTTTATTTTTTGTATGTTTTTTTATTTATGAATCGATTTTGATGATTCTTTTGTTTGGTTGGTCATGCTTCAGAGGTGGTCCCATATAAATTTTATTAACGTTGCTTGAGTAGTATTTGAGTTAGCTTCAATAATTACGTATTGTTCCCACTTAGTCTATGTAGACGCTATTTTATTTGACTCCGTCACTGTTCTTTACATATTTATAGTGGTATTCGAATGTTTGTGGGATAGGTACCACAAATAAAAAGTGAAAAAAAAGAGAGATGCCACTAAATCACTTTAAAAACAAACTTAAGAAATGGCTGTATTATAATGCGTTATACTATAGTTGAATTCTTAAATTATAAGCAAAATTTGAAATATGATCTCACTAGTAATAGAAATAGAATGTAATTTTAAAGATTTTAATTTTTTACCTCGTTGTCATTTTCTCAATAGCAACAATTGTTTTTTGTATAAGTATTATTTTATTACTTATAAGGTATTTTTTGCATGCTGAAATGTATAAGTAAGCAAAATATGTGGAACTTATAATATTTAAGACCTTTTTATGTACCATATTTTATGCAAAATAAAAATATTCTATTCTAAAAACAAAAACAAAAACTTTTTACGAAAAAAAAACCGAATTCCAAAAAAAAAACACAAAAAACGTGAAAAATAACTGTAATTTCCAAAGTCGGTGGCAAAAAACCAAAATTGAAAAGCAAAGACACCGACTTTTGAAATTAGAACAAAAAAATTATCACGAATGACGGGAATAACATGTGAGCTTCGACACCTTTCTCCCATTAGTATTTACTTATTAGACTCTTGTTAGATGTAAAGTTACAATTGAAGATCAAACGAGGTCTATATCCATATTGGTCACAGATGTGGAGCTGACGCCTTTCACCAGTTATCACAAGTCACGTGGACTTAATACTGTTGCTAAACAATTTGACCTTTGGCATTTAGCGGTTTGAGAATGAGATGTTCTCTTTTCAAAAGCAAAAACATTTGCATTTTCTTTGGACTTTTCCACAATCGGGTTTTAAGGAGGAGGTTCTCAATTTTGTCTATGGATTTTTTCCAGCGAATAAATATTAAATTTTTGACAGATTTTCTATACAAAGACTGTCAGACGTCAATTTTATTCCCTGAATATCTATCTGGCTTTGGTTAAATCGGCCCTAAAGCACCAATTTGGATGATTATTTTTGGCTGAGAGGTGTCGTTTTTTTTATGGCACACTGCAGTATTCCCCAAAAGTAGGCTTTATACACATTTCGTTATCCTACTAATATTATAAATGTGAAAATTTCTGTGTTTGGATGTTTGTTACTCAATCACGCAAAAACGGCTGAATGGATTTGACAAACAGATAGTTCATAACCTGGATTAACACATAGGATACTTTTTATTCCGATATTCCCACGGGATCGAGACTTACGCGGGTGAAACCGCGGGGCGCAGCTAGTACTTAGATAAGATTTTTCATCATCTCCTCTGATAGTCTCATCAAGCTTCTACCAGCATGCTACCCTGATTTTATTAAATCAGCAATATTTATAATCACGTTCTCGAAAACGGCTCTAACGAGCTCGATGAAAATTGCAATAAAGGGGTTTACGGACTGCCGATATAACTTTGCAGTTCCGAATTCGCGTAGAGGACTGTGTAGTACCTAGCATTTTTTTAGGAACCAAATGTTTACATGAGGCGATTGTGATAGTAATTGAATACACATACATAGTACATATATACACAACGCCTTCCCACGGGGGTAGGCAGAAAGTACAGAACGCCACCTGCTACGAGCTCAGACGAAATAAAAAACCAGCACGGAGTGCTGCGAACAATACAGTGAAGCATGCTAAAACTACATCACCGTTCTGTGCATACACGCTCACACACACTCATTTACAATGACACTATAATCAAACTACACCAAACTAAGTGCACACATGTTTACGAAACCGGCCTGACGGCCTTACGTTACTATTGACAGCGCTCTGTCTTGGTTTTTTATTTGCTCCGAGGGTACACAGAGATGTTACATAGTTTTTAAAGTATTTAAAATCAAAGTCAAATAATGTATTTCAATTATGCACATAAGTGGCACTTTTGAACGTCAAAACCAAAGAAATAGAACTGATTCTAGTTGCCCCTTCCAAAAAGTAGTTTTCGTTTGGAGAAGAATGGGATAGAAACTCCACAGTTACTCTTTAAAAAATGTTTTACAATGTTTTGTATACATCAATTATAAAATTAAACCGACGAAAAAAGAACTGAAAAGCGAAAAATAAATAACTTTAATTTCGGAAGTCGGTGTCTTCGCTTTTCAATTTTCGTTTTTTGTCACCGACTTCCGAAATTAAAGTTATTTATTTTTCGCTTTTCAGTTCTTTTTTCGTCGGTTAAATTTTTTGTAAAAAAGTTTTTTAATTTTCGCTTTTGAGTTACCAACCACTCCAGGGTACTCCTAAATGATGATGATTAGTTGTGTCATCAGAACTATGTATGTGTGCGAAATTTCAACAGAATCGGTTCACAGTTGCACATTCAGTTGGTGAAAAATCAATCAACCCCATTTCTTCTACCTTTAAGGGTGGATTATAGTTTCCAATTTTAAATGGGACCAACTTCGAGGTATACTCTTCCCAACAAAAAAAGAATTTTTGAAATCGGACAACTCACTAAAAAGTTATGCGTGGTCATACAAAAAAATAAAAAAAAATATACGGGTCGACTTGAGAACCTCCTCCTTTTTTTTTCGTCGGTTAATAAAATAATTACATTCTACCGTTTCCCGCGTACAAATACATTTTTAGGGTTTTGGTTAGTTTGTTAGATCACAGATAGAATTGACATTGAATGAAATAGATTAGGATAACATTCAAATATTAGTTACAGAAATTAGTCAAATATTTGGTAGAGAAATGTCAATGTCAATGTAACGCAATTACTCCAGCTATTGAAATGACAACTTTGTTATAAAATTATGTAAAAATATTGTGTCATTTCTGTACTTAATTATTGTTTTTTTTTTTTTTCTGTGTTCTATACTTTTTGCATGCTGTTTCTATCGCTTAATATTGTGCACTTGGCTTGTATGTTGACTTGTGTTTTCTAATTGGTTGAACAGTGTAACAATTGTAGATAGGCCATAAATAAATAAATAAAAGGATTAAATTAGGTCAAAGAAAATATTATGAAGAGAATATTATAATTATTTCCTAATAATTATGTAAGCTTTTCATTCATAAAATCAAGACCTGCCGCCAAGTTCTATCGGTGAAGTGGAGCTGATGGTGAAGTACCAGGAGAACTCCTCAACGATTAATATCCCTGCATCGGGAAAAGCAATATTTTGTAAAAGGTGATGAGCAGTTGACATAAGGCTATTGTAACTTAGATAAATTACAAACTGACCCATTAAAAAACCGAGACGCAAAAACGTTTACAAAAAAAAAAAACAAACATAAAATTTCAGAAGTCGATGACAAAAACCAAAAAATAAAAAACCCAAAGACAGCGACCTCTAAAGTCGTTTTTTTTTTTATGTTTGCCAACTTCCTTCTGGTCAGCTATAAGAAATCCGGCAGTAGTAAATAATAAACACTACAGTCGTGAACAGCAACACTGTCTCATCCTAATACGTAAAAACACACAATTATGTACGAAATACAAACTTACCTACTTGCCAGTACACAACGTAAATAAAAAATAACTTTTATTTTAATCAAAACTGCAACTAACTATAAAAATAACACAAAAACCGGAAATTTACTTATTTTAAATCAATTGCACAATGAACTAAATCAATAAAAACACTTTTTATTAAGTCAAAATATTTTTACGACGCGCTCAGGTGCGGTTTTGTCACGCGTACGGTCACCCCGGTTCCTCGTATGGTACTAAAATTTATTCACAGTTATATTTTCTGTCTGTGCTGCTGGCGAAAGTAGTCTACGCAGTTCGTGTATAAAAAGTTTGCAATGTTTGCGTTCAAAATAATTACTACTTAACATAACATGGCGCGTATTCCCCGAAGAGAGGGCAAAGATGGAGGTTCCTATTCCATATTAAAATCATCGTTTCCAATAAGCAAATATTAACTTTACGAAGGAGTAAATTAAGTTGATTTCAGGAGACAGGATGACTAGACAACAGGGCTACACATCAAGCTATACATTTCCAGTTTATGCTGACCTCGCATTGTATAGGATTTCCGTACAATGGGAGGTCAGCTTATACTGGAAATGTAATAGCCGTGTGTACTATTGAAAAAGTCATACAAAATGTTAAAGTGTAAAGTACCACAAAGTAAACTTTCTATTAGTGTTTCATTATTACAGGGTCATATTAAATTAACTAGCAAAACTCCGCAAAGGATATAGATATCGATACCGAGCACGTTTTTATTTTGACCCATTGTGATAAAATTCACACTCATTTTGAGAGGTGTTCATTTTGAGAGGTGTTCATTTTGAGAAGTGCTCATTTTGAAAAGTGTTCGTTTTGAGAATTGCATATTTTGCGAAGTGCACATTCTGCGTCAAACCCGTGACAACAAACCTGACTTTTTAACAGTTTAAAAAAAATTATTTCAATTTCCAAGTACACCGCGGTTGATGGGCCCAAAAAAAAAGCTTTAGATAATGACACCCCACATGCCAGGGAAATATTTTTTTTTCAAAATCAAATGTTAAGTATAGCGTATTAGAAAAAGGCACACAATCTGTGGCGAAGTAATAACAGTTGCACGGGTCGATCCATCAAGCTCAGCTACGCTTGTCGCGGTTGGTCAGTGGATGGGTGACCATCTTTACATACCGAGACTCCTCCGTGCCTCGGAAAGCACGATAAGCCGGCTGTCATTTGTGGATATTTAACAGTAGTCACGGGTCGTCAGAAGCCCGAAAGTCTAAGGGGTATCGTATTACCCAGTTACTGGGTTGTGGAGCTCAGATAGACAGTCGCTCCATATAAAATACTGATATTTAGCTGCATCCGGACTGGAAGTCGACCCCAACATAATTGGGCAAAAACTGAGCACATGATGAATCTGTGACAATTTCAACTGTCTGCCAATCTGACAAACAGACAGACATACACCCTCCGGGTACAGAACCCTGAAAATGGCTAGTTGGTACTGCGCAATGGGACCGCAGCTTTATCGATTCCCACACCGATAGATAATTAAATTGAATGACCTAAAGACAAATGTTCCGGGTCTGGGCTGTTTGTGTAATGTGTTATGTGAAGTTTTTGTTTGAAATCACGCACATACACAATCGTTAACATAATAACCGTGCGTTTGCACTGGCGAAACATTCAAGAAAAAACATGTTGAAATCTCTATTTTCTGTCAATGTTCCATACAATTTTTGACAGGAAGTAGAGGTTTTAACATGTTTTGTCTTAAATGTTTCGCCAGTGCAAACGCACGGTTATGTAGACAAAAAAACACTACAAAGTGAACAATTTTAATTTCGGAAGTCTGTGTCTTTGGATCGTAATTTAGTTTTTGCCACCGACTTCCGAAATTAAAGGAATTTTTCACTTTGTTGTATTTTTTTTGGAAATTGTTTTTTTTTTTAATAAAAAGATTTTGTTTTCACTTTTTTTAGAGTTGTTGTTCCAAAAACACGTACCTATTTGTTTACATGTTTGGAAACTACTCTACTACTAAATCGCGAACTGCGTTGTTTTTTTAGGATTCCGTACCCAAGGGGTAAAACGGGACCTATTACTAAGGCTCCGCTGTCCGTGTGTCCGTCCGTCCGTCCGTCTGTCACCAAGCTGTATCTCATGAACCGTGATAGTTAGACAGTTGAAACTTTCACAGATGATGTATTTCTGTTGCCGCTCGCTATAACAACAAATACTAAAAACATAGAATAAAATAAATATTTAAGGGGGCTCCCATACAACAAACGTGATTTTTTTTTGCCGGTTTTATAGATAATGGTACGGAACTCTTCGTGCGCGAGTCCGACTCGCACTTGGCCGGTTTTATAGATAATGGTACGGAACCCTTCGTCCGCGAGTCCGACTCGCACTTGGCCGGTTTTATAGATAATGGTACGGAACCCTTCGTGCGCGAGTCCGACTCGCACTTAGCCGGTTTTATTATGTTCTTAATTTTGCAGGATATAAAAACTGTGGCTTTAACCATTGATCTTTTTAATTAATAAAAAGATCATTTTCTAAGTTATATAAACGGTACTTATACTTACCTAATAAAAAAACAACATATTTTTCAAAGACTTAATTTATTCTTATTTCATTTACACATTCAGAAGTTCAAAAATTGGAAACATCCATAATATGTCTACCCAAAAAACATGGAAATTAGATGCGTACGCACCTAATCATACGGACTATTTTAAATTAAATTTGTATCGACATAATAAGCACTCATATGATATTTTATCGGAGCTCGAGAGCTTTAGAGGAGCTCGTAGCTAAGTAATAACAGCCGCACGGGTCGATCCATCAGGTTAAGCTACGCTTGCCGGGGTTGGTCCGTGGATGGGTGACCACCTTTACATACCGAGACTCCTCCGTGCCTCGGAAAGCACGTTAAGCCGTTGGTCCCGGCTGTCATTTGTGGATCTTTGACAGTCGTTACGGGTCGTCAGAAGCCCGAAAGTCTGACAACCAGTCTTACCAAGGGGTATCGTATTACCCAGGTACTGGGTTGTGGAGGTCAGATAGGCAGTCGGTCCATGTAAAATACTGGTATTCAGCTGCATCCGGTTAGACTGGAAGCCGACCCCAACATAGTTGGGAAAAGGCTAGGCAGATGATGATGATATTTTATCGAAGAAAAATAATATGTGTCCGTTTATTGGCAATAGGCTCGCCCCTATTACTTTGGACTTGGACATAATTGCCGATATTCGGGTGTACGGGTGTGTAATGTATGATATAATAACAAATGCTCTAATTTCACTTGAAATAACGTTTATATAATATAATTTTCATATGCTATAAAATCATATAACCTAATTTCATATGACCTAATGTTTCATATGATATAATTTTCATTTAATATAAAACATTTAGTATAACGTTCATTTTATATAATTTTCAATATGTATAATATTCTTTTTATATAACATTCATTTGACCTGATGTTCTTTTGACCTAATTTTCATGTTTAATGGTCACAGTTCTAACCTAACTCAAATGGCACCTAACCAAATCTTAAAATATTCAATGCATGGTCGAGGGTGGGCTTGGTCGACGGAGCCCCGCTTTGCGGGGCTCCTACTTCTGGATGGTTTATAAAAAAATAACCACGAAGGGGATGGCGGGGTCTATTCGCTCGCTTCGCTCGCTCACACGACCCCGCCATCCCCTTCTAACCTAACCTGTCCGAGTCGGGGTGCCCTAAAGTCCAGATTGCATCCAATTTCTACTGGTAACAATAGTTGAGGGTGGTAGGTGTATAGGGTATAAAGCGAAGAAAAAAAAAACACCAATACCATACTACCAGCACCATACTAGCAGGCGTTTAAAATCGTATCAGATTTTCTAAATTATATTAAAAGTTATTAGAGATTATGAATATTATAGTAAATGAATAATATACTACATGAATATTATGTCAAATGTGCATTATAGGAAATGTTTATTATATCATAAGAAATTAGATAAAATGAAATTATATCAACAATTCATTATCTCAACTGATCGTTATATTAAACAAAAGTATATTAACTGAGATTAGGTCAAGTGAACGTTAGATTTTTTGTTATTATATCAACCGTTACACACCCGTACAACACACCCCTGCTCTGCTCCTTCGCGGGATATAGTGTGATGTTATTTTCCATAAATTCAATACAAGGTGATGCTTTTGAAATCCCATAACTCTAGGGTATTTATGAGACCAGGTGCCGTATTATGAAGTATTAATGCCACCATTATTCCAGTGTGTGAGAGAGACGGAGCTAAGCAAGGCCGCTAGCACCATCCCGTTTTCGCAGTGGAATAATGAAGGCATTAATCCTTACTTCAAAATACAACCCCATGTCAGAGAATCAACTGGCTTAAGATTTTTTGAAATTTTTCTTTTTCTTTTTTTATGCAAAATAATTCTACAGTCACAATTATTTATGTAAAACACACTTACTTACGTGAAATATAACAATTTAAAAAAACATTTAATGTAGACGATTTTTTTTTTTTTATAATACAACGTTGAATTTTTATTTTTTATTTGAATGATTTGTTCGAATGAAAATGATGTAATCCAATGTAACGTTATCATAAAGAAAAAAATAATTGCAAAATAATTAATATGCCAGTTGATTCTTTGACATGGTCTCATTAATAGCCTAGAGCTATGAGATATCTCAAAGTCAACTATCTAACACATAAAATAATTGAAATCTAAGATAATAATTATAATAAACATTGCATCTGCGTTATTACCACAAAACCGTGTATTATATCAGTTGTTTAGCCTAACCACCTTTAAAACCTGACATTTCTGTATGGAGTTTGACATAAAACTGACATTAGACACGCGTTGAACAAGTGTCTAAGTTTTTGTGGTGTTAGTGACAAGTAGGTACGAACCATTAGTTACTAAACTCGTGTAAACAGACTGTTGGTTGTGTTTCACTACAAATACCGTCGCCCACATTTTCCATCACTTTTTAAAAAGATATTTAGATCGGAATCACTAACAAAGTACCTAACATTTTGTACAATTAAAGACAAACATAATTATGATTGTATAGTTTGCAAAATAAACAGGACCGTTTGAAATCAACAACATATAAAATGTACCAAGGGGTATCGTGTTACCCAGTAACTGGGTTGTGGAGGTCAGATAGACAGTCGCTCCATGTAAAATACCGGTATTCAGCTGCATCCGTTTAGACTGAAAGCCAGCCCCAGATTGATTGATGTGTGCAAATATGCTATACACAGATGTTTTTTTTTTAACTCTCACAATGTGACAGATATGAAAACAATTTTGACCTCCATACTTCCATACTAATGTTATAAATTCGAAAGTAACTCTGTCTGTCTGTCCGTCTGTCTGTATGTTACCTTTTCACGCCTAAACCACTGAATGGATTTCGACAAAATTTGGCAGGGCGATAGATGGCATCCTGGGGAAGGACATAGGCTACTTTTTATCGACATACCACGCGGGCGAAACCGCGAGGCGCAGCTAAATATTTTCGTAAAGTGTGGTTCGTCTTTTAAAAATGAGTAATAAAAAATTGACATACAATTACAAAGGCGATGTTGGAATTTACAAAGTCAATAAGTACACACGGCGGCACATCAAGCTATAAGGTCAGGTGGGGTAAGTGAAACGAAGAGGTAAGTGAAACACCCAATCCTATACAATAAACTATACAGTTCAGCTGTAATAGTGATCGGTCGATAAAACAGGTTCGGCAAAGAGGTTTCAATGTTCTAGCACAGATGTCGCTACGATCATTTTACGAGGTTTTTTATAGAAAATAAATCTGACATTTGGTAAACTTCAAAACACGAGTTGGACGTGCTTAATCTTGTCGCTGGTGTCAAGCAATTTAATAGTGTTTATGAAGATTTGAATAGGTAAGTAACGTATTTAAACTATAGATTTTATGTTGTAATAGTTATTTCTAGCTAAAACGTGAAGGCAATTGAATTATAAGGCGTCCGAAATTCTAACCTCCAAAAGTACTGATTGGGGAAAGTGAAACAGTGATGGCCGGGGTAAGAGAAACATATCGCCCACTTTCCCCGTGCCAGAGTACACAAACATTTTTTTGATTAGGTACCTACACCTACTTGATTTATTGGTTAACGTCTTGGCATTTCGTTCGCGCAAAGTTCTAGTAACCGGGCGGTTATGGTAAATTTGCAGAAGGATAAAGTTTTCATTAAAATCGGATAGGCAGTTTGAATCCCGAACAAAAAGACAAATAAAAAAATCGTTCGAGGACCTCTACCTAATTAGTCGATAGCTATCATAGCTATAAATTTTTCAATGCATATAATAAAATAAAATATTAATTATCGGACAATAATGTCATCATTGTACAAACAAAACCTTTTTACGGTTTTTAAATAATAGTAGATAAGTTAATTTGAATAAATAGTTTTTTTTTCCAGGTTATGTAAAGCATGCCTCGAAATTACATCCGAAAAACTGATAAAGCTATGCAATGCTATGATTAAATTTGTAACCAAAAAGTTATGCTTGATACAAACCAAATAGTTCGACATAATTTATGATCTCAGTTTTTTTTAATGTAAGGTTTGTTTTTTACTCAGACTTAGATTGAGACTGAACTTAGAAAACAGAGTATTTTTATTAGACTTAGAATGAGAGTGAACATAGAAAAAGAATATTTTTATCTTTACGTTAGTTGTTGATCTATTTTTGCCGATAGACTACAGTTTTTTTTTAAATATTTACGATTTATTAATTTTAATGTCATTTGAGTTTAATTGTTGATTTATTTTAGACGGCAAATACTTCTTACATAATTATATTTGAATTAAGTAAAAAGGCTTGAATTTGTAAACTATGTACCTAAATAAAAGCATTAATTTGTTTCATAATATTTTCGCAATTTTATTTTTTATCAACCATTGCGAAATTAAAAATCTTGTTCGATTTTTGCACTTGTTTTGTACCCCTGACCACCGCGACTATGTTTCACTTACCCCAAATTCTATTTTCTTAATGTATTTCCTAAACTCAGACCAACAAAAAAAGAAAGACGGAGCATTACGTACATCAAAAGTGAAGCCACCTTTTTATCTATGTGTATGTAAAAAGGGTTGTCATTTGTTAAAGTTTTTCCCTATAATTTGGGGAATAATATTTTGGGTAGGATAATATTGTACGAGTAAGATATTGTTGAGTATGGTATTGTACCTCAATTGTTAGGAAGGATTCCGAAATAAAACCATTTTTTTTTACATCGCAAAATAAAATAAAATAACAATTAAGTACAAAGTGCATGCAGACATACAGCCCTATCGTCAATGGCTACATGAGGCAAGTCTGGTAACTCCTACAAAAAAAAATACACGAGTAATGGCAGCTTTTGATTAAAACCTTAGGAAGATAAATGAAGAATTAGGACATACTTGAACAAACGTACAGCCAGAACTTTGTGAAACTGAGTTTTCAGCAATTACGTAGGACGATGGAAATAACATCTCAAAATAAAATTTGGTACAGTAGTATTTAAATTTGCTAGACTAAGCTGAGAAACTAACTAAAATAAAATAAAAAATACAGTCTCGTGTTTAATTACTGTTTTGATAAAATCTCATTTTTGTTTTTCAAATTTTATATCCGCTTTTGATCACACGGCGAAGTCCACGATTAGTTGAATAAAGGTCATTATTATCAAAATGATCGGAACAAACCACGCTGGTTTTCGATGGCAGCCATTCTGGATCATTCCGACTATTTCTTATAGCTACTATCCATTTACTTTTATTTTCAATATTACTTGGAAATCTAAAATATTAAATACATAAAAAAAACGCATATAATTACTCGAAATAAAAAATATCGAACAGGAAAATTTCAAATCATATTATGGCAACCCTCGCACTTTAAATGTCACTGTTTTCGTTCGTTCATTCGTTCAGGTTTTCGTTCCAAGTAACCTAAAATTCATAGTTAACTAAATTAAGAAACGATGTTATTTGAAGTACTTCCATGTGAAAAGTGATTCCGTGAGGCTTTTTATGTGATTTGCTATTGTTTTTACAAGTTTCCACTACACAAGAAGGCATAATTCTATTTTTTTTATTGAAGTTTACTAGACGACGTCTCGTGACGTACTAGGAGCGATGAGCATAGTTTTTGTGTAGGTGTGTGCGTGAGCCTGTGTGTTTACTTGCAGGAGCATAGTTTTGTGGCTACACGTTTGATATAGGTAATGATCCGTCTTTCTTTTTTTGTTGGTCTGAGTTCCTAAATTAAACCTAATACCGACGAAATACGACTCATATTAGATAAAAGCTTTTTGACATGTCATTTTAATCTTTTTAATAGGTCCGCAGACTCAATAATATAGATATTCTGGCGACAGTTTCAGTTACCCCAAGTTCAGGGGAAGTGAAACAAAACCATAGTCAGCTTAAATTTGATGATTTCATCGATGAATGCACGACTATAGAGCTTGGAACTCGAATCATAGACGGCTGATTAAAGGAAGATTACGTTGCATCAATCGTTATTATAAATTCGAGTCATACTACTGTACTAGAGCTGTTTACATAAAATTAAAAGTAAAGTATGTTTCACTTACCCCACCTGACCTTACATTTCCAGTTTATGCTGATCTCGCATTGTATAGGATTTCCGTACAAAGCGAGGTCAGCGTATACTGGAAATGTATAGCTTGATGTGTAACCGTGTGTACATATGTTTGTCCTCAACGGTACCACTACAAAATACCTAATCCTTTTCTTACAGTTTACAGGTATTTGTAGCGCATTTTACAAAATTTGAATTTTACCTTTTTAACGCTGAGATAATTTTATGGCAAAAAAAAATCACGTAAGTCTACTTAGTAAATTCCTTTTTTCCAATTGCTGTTATTTCCATTTAAACGAATATCAACTTTATTGTAGTGTAAATTAAGTTGATTTCAGAATGTATCTTACCATGAAAAAGTCATAAAAATGTAAGTCATAAATTTATAACGGAAACTGAACTTTACTCATCGATATTAAAGTTGTTTTTCCAATAACATAACATTTTTGTTTACATGTTTGTAACTAAATCACGAAGCGACTTGTGGTAGCGCTTGACTTGTGGTAGCCAAGTGTACAAACACGCTGTGAATGTGTGTGTGAAGGCGAGTAGCGTCAGCACATAACACACACACACACTACCGACTTCGTTCTTGTCTCAGACGGTACCAAGAGCTCCTGCGCTTACACACACATTCAGAGCGTGTTTGTACAATTGGTAACCACAACTAAAACGCGCGCCGCGTCATGAAAACAAATCCTTACTAATATTATAAATACGAAAGTAACTCTGTCTGTCTGTCGCGCTTTCACGCCAAAACGACTGAACCGATTTAAATAAAATTTGGTACACAGATAGTCTAGAGCCTGAGCAAGGACATAGGCTACTTTTTATCGACATACCACGCGGGCGAAGCCGCGGGCGGAAGCTAGGTTTCCATAAAATTATCTCAACGAGTTTACCTAGACTTAGCTATATACATAGCTATTTTATCACTACCAAACTCTGTTACAATTAATATTACTTTATTTGTAGGTTTATTTATGTTTTACAAACCATTTTTAAGATTATACATACATGTTTTGTATTTTATAATCCCAGGTAACTACGCACTGGATCTTCATTGCTCTGCTGAGCGCCGAGAGTTGAAAATCAAACAATGTGTTTTTTTGATGCGCTGGGATATAATTAATCAGCGCCTGACGTAAATTGACGTAATTTTAGTAGGCAATTTTTTAATTAGGACTAAACTTTTATGGAGTTGTGACAGGCGCTGATTAATTTGACAGGACTAAACTAAAATGTATCTTCTGTCCTTTTCTTAATGAAATAGAAAGAAAAAGATGCACTGAACTTAAATTTAGTTTAGTTTGTGAACAACAGATTCCGCACCAATGTCTTCAAAAGCCTTTTTACGACCACAGTGCGCCATCTCGTTTCTTACTTCACACAAACTATTTACATCCTTTTTTATCAAAATTTCATACCAAACTTATGCCTAAAAGTTTATTTTGCAGCGCTTCCAATAATCCTATCACTAAAGGTGTGTCCAAACAAAGCGGCAATCGTGCGCGGCTGCCGCGCGCGAACGCTTCTGTCTACCTGCCGCGCGCGAACATTTTTACCTAACTATATACTCCATTTGAAATAAGATTAGACATGTAAACAAACCTTTTTACAGTCCGTTCAACCGATTTTGACTTCTATACCGTAGGCATAAGGATGGCCTTAAAAGCAAAAAAAGTTACAACTGTCTACTGTAACTGCCATTTGTCATGCCACCAACGCAATAGAAGTCAAAATCAGTTGAACGGACTGTAAAAAAGGGTTATTTAAATGTCTAATCTTATTTCAAATGGAGTATAGAACGCGGCAGAAATGTGTCCTGCAAACGTCGCGTGTTGCTGCCGCTCTATTGCCGCTCAAGTTTTGGACACACCTTTACAGTCCGGGCATCGAGAGAAAGCAGTCCTAACACCTGTCAGTTAGACAATTTCTAGTTGTAATAAGGATCAAATTCGCAAAACACTATGAAACTGACAAGTGACAAGAACGCTTTCTCTCGACTGTAGGGGTGAAGTCTCCTATAAACAGTACTTGTTGACAGGCCTATACTATCCTTCCATACCTATGAACACTGTAGTTTGAATACATTGTAAATGCCAATTATTAAAAAAAAGAATAACCTTGGAGTTTCTTGCCAGCTCTTCTCCGTAGGAAACGACCAATTGGAGCCGTGCACCTAGCTTCTGACGTTTCGTAAGTGCTCATGTAGGTTTATGTGACATAAAATATTTTGAATTTGAATTGAACGTCAGTTACATGAGAATATACTGATGTGCTCTTGTTGGAAAGCTCATTGCAGCTAAAGCTTTGAGGGCCTAGACAAGTGACAATCGCTTCGAAAGCGTTTCATATTTCTACAACGAATTTCAACAGGATTGACATAAGCTTTTCGTTATCGCTGATAGAATGTCACTTTGCCTAGGGCCTCTGGTCAATCTGAGGCGATCCCGCGCGGAATGTGGGACATAATTCGCTCGAGCCGATTTTGTTAACTTGTATGGAGGTTCAAACTGACGCTAATAATTGAAATTTCCTAATCATTATAACAATAGACGCGCGCAGTCGCGCCCCGCGCGGTATTCACCTTAGATCAAATAATCCTTAAAAAAATACTCTGTGGTGTTTACCCTAATGATCCATTTATAATTTGAACGAGACCGCTGTTCAGCGCCATTGGTCAACGCTGCCCCCCGCCTCGCCGCGCATTCCTAAAGCGCGGAACAGCGGCCCCGGTCAAATAACCTATACAAAAACCAAATAATACAGTATGGTTGTCCAACAGTGAAGGCCTTTTTTTTTTTTTTTTTTGGGGGTGGGAAATCATCCAATGACTTCTCCCGCTCTGGGCGGAGCGGAAGGGCGTGTCAGACTTTTACTGACTAAAACCCACCCGTGTTCCTTCATTTGCCTGTTGCCAAGGTCCCGGTATCCCTTTCGGACTTTCCCGCAACCCTGGCAGGAACAGTGAAGGCCTGGAGGAACTCGTGGCTAAGCACTCAGCCGCACGGGTCGATCCAACAGGTTAAGCTACGCTTGCCGGGGTTGGTCCGTGGATAGTGACCATCTTTACATACCGAGACTCCTCCGTGCCTCGGAAAGCACGTTAAACCGTTGGTCCTGGCCGTCATTTGTGTATTTTTGACAGTCGTTACGGGTAGTCAGAAGACCGAAAGTCTGAGAACCAGTCTTACAAAGGGGTATCGTATTATCCAGTTACTGGGTTGTGGAGGTCAGAGGGCTTAAAACAGTCACTTTGGCTGAGTCATAATAGGAAAATATTATGAATCATCGTAAAATGTCACAAACTGACAATTCATAATATGAACTGCGTACGATTCATATTACGAAATAATTCATCTGTTTGACAGTTTTCTATGGAGATTCGTAAAATGGTCCACACATTATGAATTGCTTTTGTGTCAGATTAGAGGAATTGCTAATGACAGCTGGAAATTAAGGAAATAAATTGCTTATAGAGGAATTGCCAATGTGGCCGTTTTAGGCCCGAAGGGGGGGAGGCACTTGACTCTAACAAAAATTTGCACTTTCAAGCTTAATATTCCGCAAACGGATCCCTGAATCCAAAAATGGTTTCCACAAACTCCCATTATTTTTGAACGACCTTTCCAACGATACCCCACACCATGGGATTGACGACAAAAAAAAACAATCACCAGTTTAAATGTAGGGTAGGCACCCTAAAAAAAAAAATTGTTTCCAATTTTTTTTACCACTTTGTGGCTTGGTTTATATATATATCCATACCAAATTACAGCTTTCTAGTACCAACGGTCTTTGAGCTAAGCCACGGACATGGCGAAACTATAAGGGTTCCTTGTTGACTACGGAACCCTAAAAACTGGTATTCAGCTGCATCCAGTTAGACTAGAACAACATAGCTGTGAAACGGCAGGCAGATTGGATTGGTTGTACAGCAGTGACACAGTTTAAAATCCAACGTTTGGCTTCTAAACTACACTCCATTTGAAATAAGATTAGATTATAAAATAAGCCTTTTTTACAGTCCGTTCAACCGATTTTGACTTCTATTGCGTTGGTGGCATGACAAATGGCAGCTGCAGTAGACAGTTGGTATTAACCTTTTTTGCTTTTAAGGCCATCCATATGCCTGCGGTATAGAAGTCAAAATAGGTTGAACGGACTGTAAAAAGGTCTGTTTAAATGTCTAATCTTATTTCAAATGGGGTATAGGCAACAAGCCTGTGTCTTAGAAGTCAGTTTCCCGTAATAACAGTGACATAAAACTAAGTAAAAGATGTCACCGGTCGCGTATAATAGGTGACTTCACCTTTAACATTCAAATGCGTTCTCTACAAATCCCATCAACGTAATAGGTGACTTCACCCCTAACATTCACATTAGCGTTCTCTACAAATACCACCTACCGTGTTTAACACCCCCTAAAACTGTAGCGCCTCACAAATTTACATTGAATTTGTTTTTAAATTTAAATTATGAATAGGTTTTACTTATACTAATAATTTACTTATCCGAGATCTGAGAAAATTATAAGCTTAAAATAGTGAAATAAATGTAATGGCAACTTTATGGGTATGAATCTACAACCCTTTAGAATTAGACAATTTCTAATAGTAATAAGGATCAAATTCGCAAAACACATATCGCACCTCCGCACAAATAGCGTCGTAATTCAAAAAATTCAAACTTTCGAGAAAAAGGTGTTTGAAATGAAACTGTCCAGTTTCATTTAACGTTATAATGACACTATAGTGCCATCTAGGGATAAATATTTAAACCATAAGTATGACAATTGATTTTGAAGTTTCCTGAAACAAATGGTACAATTAAAAAAATATATATATACGGTTCTACTTGAGAACCTCCTCCTTTTTTTTTCGTCGGTTAAAAAGGGTTTAATTTTTTTAGAGTTATGACACTATTTGAGCGAAGCTGCGATATTGGCTAGTATGAAACAGACAGCTGTCAATAACGCACTCTCTCGACGGCCGGACTGTCAATACTCAATTTTTATTGCATTCCATATGTTACATAGATGGTACAGTAAATAAAAGATCGATATGGACCCTGTCGGGCACAGCAACATTAGGAGAGAGGAAGAGGGCTAAGCAGAAATGTAATATTATTATAAATTATTAGATGTGTTTAATTATGTAGGTAATATATTATTAGGATAGTATAAATAGGTATAGTATATTAGTTATTTTTATTTTATGTATTGAATAAGAATAATCTAGGTAATTATTATGAAATTAATAAGTAGAAGTATTTTCATTATTATTAAATGATTTTGTTATTTATGTATTCATATTTTCATATTTATACTGACTGTAGAACAGTACTCAAGCATTGATCAACTAGGGGTGCCTAGGGGTGACTCCGTGCCTCGGAAAGCACGTTAAGTTGGTCCCGGCTGTCATTTGTAGATTTTTGACAGTTGTTACGTGTCGTCAGAAGCCCGAGTCTTACCAAAGGGTATCGTATTAGCCAGCAACTGTGTTGTGGAGGCCGGATATGCAGTCACTCCATGTAAAGAACTGGTACTGCATCCACTGTAAGCCTAAAGCGACTCTTGCTACGACACAATAAAGTGCAATTCAGGTCGCACAGCGCTAATTACCTAGTTATATTCACATAGAAGTTGCCTCTCTTTCTATCGCGTAACTCTTACATCTTCTGACAACGTCACGCTCACTGAATTGGCCCGACAAGACATTAAATGCAGAGTGCACCTTCTGTAATATTCTGTGGTTTAGGTGTTAAAAAAAATACGAAATAGCACACGTTAATTGAAAATATATTATCCAAAGTGTACCAATTCGTAAAATCTGACTACATACCAAAGGTGAAAACAACAAATTTTGAGATATTTTTTTTTGTAATTCATATTAATCACATACTTATTATATATTTCAGGAAGAATTTCAAGTAATATTAAGTTGATTTTCCGGGTTGTGGAGGTCAGATAGGCAGTCGCTCCATGTAAAATACTGGCCTTCACCTGCATCCAGTTAGACTGGAAGCCGACTACGACACAGTTGGAAAAAGGTCAGGCAGACGATAGCGCGTATGGTAGCCCCCCTTTTTTTTTTTTGAGTTTGGAAAATCTTCATATGTCTTCTCCCGCTCTGGGCGGAGCGGGAGGGCGTGTCAGACTTTTACTGACTAAAACCCACCCGTGTTCCTTCAGTTGCCTGTTCCAACGATCCCGGTATCCCTTTCGGACTTTCCCGTAACCCTGGTAGTCCCGCAACCCTGGCAGAGGGTAGCCCCCCCAGGCTGTTATAAATAAAAAAACGAGCGATCCTTACATATTGCATATTGCATATGATACGTAACATTTAACATCTTGACTGACGGTAGCAACCTTTCGGAAAATGGGTTGGTACCATCTGACGTCCAACTCTAGCACTGCGCGCGCTCATTGGTCAAATCAAATAGCGCGCGCTTCCCCGGCTTCCTGTTACATACTTCCGTCCCTTTTCACGAAATCACTCCCACAGATTGCAGGAATGCGAGAGGAAAGATGTTCAAACAAACTTAATATTACTTGAAATTCAAAAATATCTTATTCTAAAACTACAATACATTTAAATACTAATTCTAAATTAATTAAATAGACATAATATAATTATTACATTTAATATAATACCAAGATTAAAGTAGTTACCCCATTAATTTATTAAATTAAAGCATGCAGAATCATTTGAAATATAAATTATATTCTGTAATGAATGACAGAGACAAACATAGACCGTCTTATTACCTTTTAATTCAAGAAAAGAACAGACAGATACGCGCCCAACGTGTGAGGAAACGAGACAGATCGATTTTTGTCTCGTCATCGTGATTTGGCGATATAGTTCATATTTTTATGTGATAGAGAATCTGGACGATTTAGGGTCAATTTACGCCGAGACGCGAAGCGACGCGCACTTTTTTTGTGATCCGATACAATATCGAATTTATTTACTACACATTATGGTACACGCGCCGCGCATCTCAGCGTACTTTGACACGTGTCAACGCTCGCACTGAAATTATACCTTTTTGTGAAGAAAATAAGTTCGATAATTGCTAAAAAGTGCGCGCAGCGTCGCGTCACTTCACGTCGCGGTCTGAGCTGACCCTTAGTCTTAAGACTAATTAATAATTCTGCAAATTAAAACATTACGCCGACACTAAAGTTCACTAAAGTAGACCCATTAAAAATATCACTACGAAAAATGTATATAAGTAATATTTTTTTACAATAATCATCAGTTAAATAGTCTTTGACAAGTGTAATCGTCATCAGCATTTTTAAGTATTTCCATCTCTTTCTGTGGCTAAGGCCGAAAACATTTTTTTTTGCATATGAACCGATGTCGAATATTCTGCCAATGTCGCAAAGAGGCGGACCGTCGACTGTGAACTTTGTGGTATATCTATTAGTGATGGATTAATTAGCATTCGCATTCATTGTTAGCATGTGAATACTCATTTAGCAAATGAAATGTAGTTACGAAATTCTGTGAAGTGCGCAGTGAATTTATCGATTCGTACTTTTTTATTCTGTCATACGACAGAGCGTCGACGTACGCAGCGGTAGCGTGCGCTCTCCGTCGCACCTACGGGAAGTCGGGAATACTAAATCTATAGGTTTCACGTGACCGTGACCTCGTTCGCGAGTGAAATTTATTAGCAGGTGCTGCGTACTTGCGAAGAATGGGTTAAGCAATTGTTATCTTATTATCTTTGATTTGCGCGTACTTAGGGTAGTGTATTGATTGAATGAATGCGTGATTGTTTAATAATAATAAATTTTTTAATTCACATATTAACAAAATTCACATACTTCATTATTATCAATTATCGTTATATTAGCAATTAGCATAGCAATAGCAATTATCATGCTAAGACTCAATGATTGAACATGCTAATGAAATTAATGAAAAATCGCATTAATGGCCATTACTAAATCTATAGATGGTAGTTGCTGACGAGACCTTAGCACGTTATTCGTCATAAAGCACTAAAAAAGTAACGTTTATACAGTGTGCCTAGATCTGTAGCCGCCATAGCAGTTTCGCATATAGAGGAGTTAATTTACTAATTATTGAACCTTACTTGAATTAGACCGCATATTTTTTTTTTTTAAAGCTTACTGACTTATTTTTTACCCATATTTTGAGGGAAGTTCCGAGGTATTTTAATCAGCAATGTTTATGACTACCAACAAATAATAACAAAATACAAATTTAATGAATTTTGGAAAGATCTAAATAAAATATAAAAATTGACATATTATATCCTAAACTATAAAACTTTAGCAAATGACCTCCACTATATGCGAATTTGCTATGACGGGTTCAGGCACCCTGCAGATGTCAGCCTTAGACGCGTCATTTGCTAGAGCGAGAAATCCGTTTGCAAGCATTTGCTAGAGCGAGAAGTCCGTTTGCAAGCATTTGCACCGAGAGCGCAAATGACCTCTCACTCCAGTGAATTGCATTTCTGAGTGACAGAAAGTGATAGATATACAGGAAAATGCTGACCCGAACGTGTGTTCACCCTTACTTGCATGAATCGATATGACTGTATCCGAAATACAAGATACTAATATCCGACTTTATAAGTTTCGGATCTATCTGACACAAGTCAATTTGCATTTAATTTTGAGTAATTTTTTACGAAAATTTGACCCTGACTTTCGGACATTTATTAAATATCCGATATATCCAATTAACCGAGCTGCAACTTTCGAGACTTTACAACCCCGAGATCAAACCTTTACATAAATATCCGACATACACTATCCTTATATCCGACATCGTTATAAATATCCGACACTTACTGTACGACCTTACAAGCATAATTTTATAAATAGGACTTTCCTTTATCATAGATCCGACATTATTATAAATATCCGAACCCCCCATATTCCAACTTAGTACCGATTTTTTTTCTCGGCTCTTAAAGGTGACTGGGCAAATGGTTTGCATGACCAATAACAACTAAACATTTATCATTAGATAGGAATATTAATCTAATGCAATAACTACTATGGCGGCTCATTTCAAATCACTTTGTGAAAAAATTTTTGGCGATGTGTCGTAGAACTTAAGGCCAGTTCACACCAAGACGCGAAGCGACGCGCACTTTTTTAATGATCCGATAATATATCGAATTTATTTACTACACATTAAGGTACACGCGCTGCACAGCACTGCGCATCTCAGCGTACTTTGACACGTGTCAAAGTTCGCACTGAAAATTATACCTTTTCGTGAAGGAAATAAGTTCAATGATTGTTAAAAAGTGCGCGCAGCGTCGCGTCGCTTCACGTCGCGGTCTGAGCTGACCCTTATAATCCACTAAACTTGGCAAGGTTTTGGCGTTTTGCGAGTAAGTTTGCGCATGCACACACGGCTACATAATAAGGTATACATTTCCAGTATAAACTGATCTCGCATTGTATAAGATTTCCGTGCAATGAGAGGTCAGCCTATAGCTAACTAAGCTTAGCTTAGCTCATGGCTGAGATATACAAGCCGCACGGGTAGATCAATCAGGTTAAGCTACGCTTGCCGGGGTTGGTCCGTGGATGGGTGACCATCTTTACATACCAAGACCCCTCCGTGCGTTGGTCCCGGCTGTCATTTGTAGATCTTTGACAGTCGTTACGGGTCGTCAGAAGCCCGAAAGTCTAGACAACCAGTCTTACCAAGGGGTATCATGTTACCCAGTAACTGAGTGGTGGAGATCAGATAGGCAGACGTACCATGTAAAATACTGGTATGCAGCTACATCTGATTTGAAATGATCCGCCATAGTAGTTTTTGCATTATATTAAAATCCTATCTAATGAAATTCTATGGTTCTCATAAATTTTTGCCAATTATCCTTTAAAATATATTTTTTTTAAATATATTTCCGAAAATTCGACAAAATCCCAAACCTACGTCATCCTCCCGAATTCACTGAAAATCACATCGCAGTCAGGTCTAACGGCTTTGAATAGCTCGACACCTCTCGGGGTAACATTCGTTTCAGTAAAATCAATATGCAATAAATATGGTGCAGCCGTAACCAAATGTTCTAAACTCCGGTCAGTAATGTTCCTGTAACCAGTAACTGATAATATGCGCAAATTGGACCTATCTGGCCGACTGCCTGTCTCAGAACCGTGATGTACGCCATTTCTTCCAATGTGCACATAATTCACATTCTCATTCTCCGCCCTACCGAAGCGTAGTAACGCGGAATCAGAAACAAGATGATATCCAACATGGCTGCCAATGTGTATAGTAGATTGTCTATGGATATCGACGTCAATATGCATTATGGGGCGTAGATCATGTCGTCGAAATCGCACGCAGCCAGGTTGTCTGGGCTGTTCCGGTTCATTTTCAGGAACTTCAATATCTTCGAGACGTAATCTCGGACATAACTCAGGGTTATATGGTGGAAAATTTATAGGGTAGTCTGGTAGGGGTATTTGCATGTCCTCGTCGTCATCATCTTCAAGACGACGGCGTTTCGCGAGGTCAATTGCATCCCCGACGTTGAGACGGCGTTTTGACGTTCCTTCTCCGGGATTTGCTGACCCTGGTGGTTGGTTCGCGGGACTCGGCTGAGGGTTTGCGGTGCCCGGACGGTCTGTGGGGCCCTGTCGAGGGTCTGAAGGTATCAGTCGCGGGTTAACGGGGCCCGGTCGAGGTGCTAACAGAACGGGTTGATGCTGCATGGGCCGTGGGGGATTGATGGGTACTATATCTATGGAGCCTAACTGCAAGGGGCGAGGGTATGCGGGACCCGGTCGAGGGTTTGCAGGACCCGGTTGCGGGTCTGCGGGACCCGGCGGCGGGTCCACAGACCCCGGTGGACGTTCTCCCGGTCTGGGGACCCTGGGAGGCTGCCGAGGCTGTCCGGGCCAGTTTTCGTCGGCCTCATTGCCTGGTTGTCTCTGCCTGGGTGGAGGGTAGCGCTGCTCCAATTCCTGCCGACTGGCGTTCGGCTGAATGACGATAATACTGTGGAGATACAAACTGGACTTTAATTTCGATATTTCTGCACATAACTCCTGAAGCCCTAGACAAAGTGACATTCTATCACCGATAACGATGATGGAAAAGGCAGAAATGTATAGGACTGACATAAGCTATCGAAAACCTTATGTCAATTCTGTTGAAAGTCGTTGTAGAAATACGAAACGTTTTCGAAGCGATTGTTATTTGTCTAGGCCCTCAGATAGGCAGTCGCTTAACGTTTCACACTAGATGGTAATGAGCAGTGATCGGAGTAGGTAGATTGAACTGGGGCCATTGATCCGAAACGTATATATTAATATGGACATTCCTCCGGAATTGGTGGATTATTAAATAAAAACCGGAACTTATGTAGGAATTGTATTCTGCCAGAGTGGAAGGAGTCATTTGATGATTTGCCATCCTCAAAAAAATCGGAAATCGAAAATCAGAATTCGATTGTTTTTATTATTCAACAGATAAATAATGAAATAATTTAGTTTTGATACCTTCCTTTAAATTTTGAATTGAGTAGTAATAATATCACTACCAACATTAACAATATTTAATTGAATCCGGAAATACCGGAATTACTTTCCGGAAAAATGGCTTATCCATGTTATTCTTTCTGTGTGCATTTATGATACAAGTACCAAAAATCAATCTACCTACTCCGATCACTGGTAATGACCCCGTAAGAACTTCAATTCTGAATCTCACATAATTAAAAATTAGTTTT
The DNA here is from genome assembly GCA_949152455.1 of Lithophane leautieri. NCBI lineage: Eukaryota > Metazoa > Arthropoda > Insecta > Lepidoptera > Noctuidae > Lithophane > Lithophane leautieri. The sequence goes on from OX424488.1 coordinate 6,516,999, forward strand.
TTATGTTTTACTTTCTTGCGTATATGTGTAGGTATATTTAATATTTTTAGTTAAGACTTCGCATAATCATTTTTTCTCTTCTTGTTCTCACACACTATTGTCTACATTTCTTTCTCATTTCTCCTTTCGCAGGTCTGCTGGAAGAAATTTCTTAAGAAATAAGCAGTACCTTTGTACTCATATTATAATTATGCCGTATCTCTATGTATTTTACTGTGTGTACATAAATAATAAAATAAATAAATAAAACAAAAACAAACAACAAAAATTTGTGGACCTATGTGACAAAGTCCAAATTATATTGCTGCTGAACCCTCAGATAATGCTCAAAATTGCCTGTTTAGACCGCTGTCATCAGAGGCCTATTGTACAAATTCGACAACTATTCATGAAAAAAGAAAAATATAGGGGCACAGTAAATATCCTTCTTAATCAATTTACAAAATACTAGCTGATGCCCGCGACTTCACCCGCGTGGATGTCGGTTATTATATACTAAAACCTTCCTCGAGAACCACTCTATCCATTGGTGGAAACAGCATAAAAATTGGTGCAGTTTTTCGAGTTTATCGCGTACAGGACGACAGACAGACGCGGCGGAGGACTTTGTTTTATAATAGGTAAGGATCTTTCAAATTGGTCCAATATTGGACGAGGAAGAGAGCCGTAACTCGAATTATGACTTACTAACTCCCGCCAGCGGCTTCGCCCGCGTGGTATGTCGATAAAAAGGAGCCTATGTCCTTTCTCAGGCTCTAGACTATCTGTGTACCAAATTTCATTTAAATTGGTTCAGTAGTTTTGGCGTGAAAGCGCGACAGACCGACAGAGTTACTTTCGCATTTATAATATTAGTAAGGATTGTATGGAGAAAAGACCGATCCTATTTTCTATGGTGGCGGTATCTACATTGCCACATGCGAACTACGCATCAAAGATCTGACGTCACATAAATCCTGCATCGCGCAATTAACTTCTTAAGTGTCGCGTGATACCCCATAGGTATCATAAAAAAAAGCGCCCGAAATGTCGATGGCACCTATGGGGTATCACGCAACAATTGTTGCCATTGTTTGATGATTTTTAACGTTTATTTGCACTTGCAACACGATCTGGCTGTATCATTCGAATAATCGATTAATAATCTACCGATTTTAGTAACAATTTCTTGGTAACACCACTAAGAACGGACAAAAACTTAACAAAAAAAATGTATCTGTGGTAGTGAGACGCGAGGACGCCATATTGGCAAAATTCGTCAAGTGTCAAGTGTTGTTTACGTGTGTTCGCAACAGAATAAAAGAAGAAAACGGTGAGTAATCTTATAAGAATTTTATACAGAATTACTGAGAAATAAGTGTAGATTTTGTATTGAGTGTTAGTTTATCGAAAAGTGATAAATATATCAGTGAAAAAGTAACGAAAGTTTGGTAGTAAACAATTTTGACGCTGTCGCTGCCGTGTTTAGTAATGTTTTTATGATAAATATTCTTGTATACTGTTTGAAATACACATAAGTAGCTAGCATAATAATCTACGAACATAATTTTGCTAATAGCTAACGATATTATTGCGAATTGTTATCGTAATCGTATTTCCAATTCGGCGATTCCCCCGTACCATGACACAGCGCTCATAGTAGACGAGACCAGTACAAAAGTACTATCTGCAAATAAAATCCAACTAGATTTTTTTGTTCCAATAAGAAAGAAAGAAAGAAAGAAAAAAATAAAGATTACATTTTATTATTTCTTGCAGTTTACATAACTGACATGTGAACGAAAAATAAATGTCGAGGTTATTGTTTTTTTTTTTTTACCGACTTTAAAAAAGGTGGATTTCCTCAAAAAGTATGAATGTTTTTTAGGATCATGGTATTTTCCTAGGCCATTAATTTAGTAAATGATTATTTTATGGTATTTTCAGCATGGCGAGGCTGTCCTCGACCTCGGTCGCGAGTGTGACCAACGCTCCGTGCAAAAGGGGCCCTAGACAGAGCGCCGCCCGTCGCGCTATCATCATGGGGTTCCTTGACGCTGCCCCGCGCCTTGATCTGTCCCCATCCCCACCGCGCACCGCGGTAAGTATTTTCAGTACAGCACATTACTATATATATTTAATTAGTTTCAGTGGAGTAATTTGTATTTCTTGTCTTTTCAGCCATGCTGTCCCGGTTCTAGCGACCCGTCGATACGTGTGTACCTATTACGCATTGGAATGGGCAACTGCAACTAGCTTCATCTTTCTAAGTGACCGCCTCCTTGACAATTCAAAGTGCCTGTAACTGGTTTATTTGAAATAAATGCTTTGAGTACGAGTTTTGTTTTATTTTATTGTAATATATTTTTTGAAAGCAACATGTGTTTTATTTCGAAATTTTCCTAGCTTTCCGTAAGTATCCCATATACTTACGAAGAGCTAGGAAAGTTGTTGTACTAAAAACCGAGTGAGCGTGCATGCACAGAGCGAAGGTATAGTTTTGGCATGTTTCATGCCGGTTGCAGACCGAAAACTAAGCTATGCCAAGGCTAAACTAAGCTATGCCAAGCAAGCTAGGCTAAGCTAAGCTAGAAATAAATAGCGTGCACACCAACAGCTAAGCCAAAGCTCAGTCAGTGTTGCGTAGTTCAATTACACAGACGTCGCTCGCCATGAATATAATCGATGATGAATACGTTACACAGAAAAAGAAGATTAATACTGACGTCTACGTCGATTAATACGACGAAGAAGTCTGGATTACTTATTTCCTCCACTATTCTTTTCCATACAACATCCTTTTTAATTAAGTTATGATAGTCCTTTGATTGTGTGTTCCATAGTATAGGAAATTGTTTTGTCAGTTTCAATAAATTGCTCCATAATCGCTACTAAACGACCGTGCGTACGACAAAGAACACTGGACAGCACTGGCGAAAGATGTGCAAAGGGTGTGCGGGGAAAGCGGGAGGGGCTTAGCTTAGCTCGTGTAGCGCGCATCGGCATACACAACTACTTAGCTTCGCATATTTTAGTTAGCTCACATAGCTTAGTTCGCATAGTTTGCGGTCTGCACACAAGTATGGAAAACTGCGTCAGCTATGCGAACGAAGCTAAACTAACTTAGCTTAGCTCTTGGTCTGCAACCCGTATCACTGTATTGTTCGCAGCGCATGTATTGCTTTTTTATTTGCATTACTGTCACGAGAATGTCACATGATACCGCATAGGTGCATACGACTAGAGGGAATGTCTAATGCACCGCATAGGTGCATAACTGCGGTGCATTAGGGATTCTAAAATCCGACTACTATTGATACATGAAGAATTAAAAATTCTAACAGGCAAACTTTAACATGATGAATAAACACAGTAATTACCTCCACATACTTCGCTATCGCAAAAAAAAGTATTTTTTGTGATTACAAACTTACATTTGCAGTTGGAGAATTCACCGTGACGTATATCGATATATGGGAGAACATATTTTTTAACTACAAAGTTAAGTTTGTTTTGGGTTAATTTCATCCATACAACGGAACCCTTCATTGTGGGTGGTCTGACATGCACTCGGCCGATTTTTATTGCTTACCGTGCGTTTGCACTAGCGAAACATTTAATACAAAACATGTTGAAATCTCTAGTTCCAGTCAAAAATTGTATGGAACATTGACAGAAAGTTGAGATTTCAACATGTTTTATCTTGAATGTTTCGCCAGTGCAAACGCACGGTTAGGCATAATCGGACTGTAATGTTCCCACTGCTGGGACACAGGTCCTCCTCTCCGTGAGAGAGAGTGGGTGGGTTGGTAGATGGATTTGGGTACCTACCTACATATAAGGAAAGATAGAATAATCATTTATGATGTTTTGTCCATAATAATTGTTACACAGCTGTTAGTAAATAAGTGTACCTAGGTACAAATAATGATGAATCATTATTTTCAAAAAAATCGAAATAATAATTGGGATATCTCAAACCATAAATTTAATTTCGTATATTTTTTTGAACAGGTCATTACTATTGTAATAGAACACTAATAGTGAGAATTATGCTATCTAAACTAAAGTAACATAATAAACAGAATAAAGGACATTCACAATTTATAATAAAATAACAACAAAAATCGTACTTGGAAATTATAACATACAAATATTCGCAGTTTTTTACTCTGATGCGCTGACGGTACCCCGAACCAGTATAAACCAGTTTTCGGGCCGGCTCTGCGCGCGTCGCTGCGTAATGGCCGCCGAGTTTTTTTCGTTGTGTAAACAAAAAGTTTCTTATCGCAAAGATCGTGTTACAAGTGGAATGAGGTGCTGTTATCGTGTTTATGATTAGGCCTATACATTGTGCTAACGGTGTCAAGTGTTTGTGGAGTGAATGAATGTGTGATTTCGTGTTATTGTGTAAAGTTTTGTAAGTGTTTCGACTGAAAATAATAAAAATAAAAAGAAAATTCATCACTGCGAGAAAAGGTCAGTATATTTAGGTTATATAAGTATATTCCTGGCTTCGTTAATTCATAATAAAGCTTGGAAGGTATAATTTATGGTGTGCAAATTACTGCTTGGTGATGAAATCATCATTTTTAGGAAGGCCTACCCAAAAATTAAAAAAAATTGAGACTAGTTTGACAAGTTTTGAGATTTTAGGTAAACCTAGGCCCGACGTAGTAAGGGTTAAAGTTTACCGTACAATGGACATATATACAAGAACCCGACATCAATCGTTGTGCAGTTGCCCGCCAGACACAACACCCGTCTGGTCGGAGGATCCTCCCTTTTCTATGGTGGATGAGTGAACTTTACACCCTGTTCCTCATACCCCTAAACTATTAAACAAGCGTCAACGTACCGTCTCTCGTGCGACCACCACGGGTTGTTGATCAGAACGTCGCCTTGTCGTTCGTTCTCCGGCTCGTCTTCTTTATCGTCATCTTCTTGCTCCGATTCTGGGCTTTTAATTCTGTAGTAGTCTGGCTCCTGTAACAGAATATTAGGGCTTCATTTCTGCCACGCTTGCATTATGTGCAGTAAATACATTTTGCATAGTTTCGAGTAAGAGGAGCTCGTAGCTAAGTAATAACAGCCGCACGGGTCGATTCATCAGGTTAAGCTACGCTTGCCGGGGTTGGTCCGTGGATGGGTGACCATCTTTACATACCGAGACTCCTCCGTGCCTCGGAAAGCACGTTAAAGCGTTGGTCCCGGCTGTCATTTGTGTATCTTTGACAGTCGTTACGGGTCGTCAGAAGCCCGAAAGTCTGACAACCAGTCTTGCCAAGGTGTATCGTATTACCCAGTTACTGGGTTGTGGAGGTCAGATAGGCAGTCGCTCCATGTAAAATACTGGTAATCAGCTGCATCCGGTTAGACTGGAAGCCGACCCCAACGTAGTTGGGAAAAGGTTAGGCAGATGATGATGAACTTATTATGTTCTGACTAGCTTCCGCCCGCTTACTTTGTTCACGAAAAGGTATACGTACTTTGACACGTGTCAACGCACGCACTGAAATTCAGTACGTGGGGTTGACACGTGTCAAAGTACGCTGAGATGCGCGGTGCTGCGCAGCGCGTGAACCTTATTGTGTGGTAAATAAATTCGATATTGTATCGGATCATAAAAAACAGCGTGTCGCTTCGGGTCTCGGTGTGATCTGACCCTAACTGAATTGAGGAGGTCAGATAGGCAGTCACTTCATGTAAAATACTGGAATTTAGTTGTATCCGGTTAGACTGGGAGCCGACAACGCTAGGCAGATGATGAAAAAAAAAATTAAAGTAGTAAAAACTAAAACCCAACTACGACTAAAAAGGTATAAACAAGACACCACAGACCGACAAATTAAAAATCCGGAGTCACACGTGTTAGGGCATAAATCGAGCAGATTACGTGTGACTCCGGATTTTTATTTTGTCTGCCTGTGGTGTCTTGTTTATACCTTTTTAGTCGTAGTTGGGTTTTAGTTTTTATTACTTTAATTTTTTTTAAATTCTTTTTGTTATAATATATATATTTTTTTGAAATGTCCTCATTAAGCCCTTTCATTAGATACCCAACATGGTACGATTAAACAATATTTTTTTTGTAGGTTCTGAGTTTATGTCCTCTAGAGGGCGCCATTTTTAATTTAATGTGACGTCACATAGCCTATAACCAGCGGACGATCAAGACGCTTCCAACGATACCTCATTTGTCAAATTGTGATAAGTGGTTTAGAAGAAAGGAGGGAACAGATGAACATACTTACATACATACATACATATACATACATACATACATATACATACATACACATACATACATATACATACATACATACATATACATACATACACATACATATACATACATACATACATATACATACATATACATACATATATACATATACATACATACATACATATACATACATACATACATATACATACATACATACATATACATGCATACATACAAATATACATACATACCGGTCAAAATCATAACCCTCCTTTTTTCGTCGCCGTCATCGGGTAATGATAGTATACCTCAATCTCCCAGTTGTCCAGCTCCGTGAAGACAGTGTTGGTGTCGGCCCACGAGTGCGTGTGCTCCGTCACAGTACTGTAGTCCTCGGGCGGCGCCACGTACAGCTCCTCCAGGCGCGGCAGCCAGCCCAGCGCCGACACCTCCGAGTCGGCCAGCGGGGAGCCGCGCACGTCGAACACCTGGAGGACACGACATGGTATAATAATAATAATAGTAACCCCACCGCCGTATCTCTACGTTGACGTCGTGGTGGGGCTTGCGCGCTCCGAACCCTAGGTCTGTGCCGGTAGAGTTTACTTTGCCAGAACGGGTCTAGGATGAGGAGCCAGACCAAGAGAGATACAGAAACTCGCAGGGCAGCATGTGGCGAGCTGTTGGGCAGTAGCGACCCCACGTACCCTACCTCCCGGGAGAAGTCTTGTTCCTCATCTCTGGCTTGCCTTTATTGGCCGGCTGGAGTGAACACTGACGAGGAACAGCGCTCCCACCTGATTCTTGCCTTGATTGGCCGGCTTGAGTGGAGATTCGCAAGAGCAAACGTGCTCGGAGGAAGGAAGTATTCCAGTAAGATGCTGGTAGGGATCTTGACCGTCCTTCCGGGATTGTCCTGATAGCCGTGGAATACCTCTCCACTCCTCTTAAGCACCTCAGGAAGTGTTGCCCCCTTGTCGCTAAGTCACTATGTGCTAGCGATTTTTTTCGGGGGCCCATTATTGAGTGTGCAAGTCACCCCCTGCCATTTTATCCGTGTATATATAAAACATTGATCAGGCAGGGGCCATAGTCCTTCCATAGTTCCAGGTTACCAGTCCACTTTAGCCACCCAAACCCATAGTTCAATATCATTGTTTTGTTTCCATATCCTGCAATAGCCCTACACCAACCGGGGGTTGTCCTTGGGTGCCCTTGCATAGTGAGAACAGGGATAATCGTCGGTTGGTGCCTCATTTCATTATGGATGTCTAACGGGCCTCTGCGAGTTGGCTTCGGCCCCTCGTACGCCTTCCAAAGGTCCGGGACCCCAGGGTCCCGATATATGTTGAAGACATTTTGAAAATAATAATAATGACAGCGTTTTATTGTCCCATCACAGGAGACCCCACCCCTTCTCATTCAGAGAAGCGGCCATTTTTGCCATATTACATTTCTACTAGCCGCGCCCCGCGGTTTCACCCACGCAAGTCTCGATCTCGTGTGAATATCGAGATAAAAGGTATTCTATGTCCTATTCCAGGTCATGGTCTACCCGTGTGCCAAATTTCATCCAAATCCGATTAGCCGTTTTAGCGTGAAAGCGTAACAAACTCACGTTCGCATTTCTAATATTAGTTAGGATTTTCCAACGTAACATACCTTATGCCATTTCAAGATCCTGCCTGTATAAACCTGTGGCGGCATCTACATCGCCACATGCAAACTACGCACCAAAGACCTGACGTCACACAAAATACTGCATCGCGCAATTAGAGTTTACCGCGCGATTAACATAAATATACAAGATTCCAACATCAATTGTTGGGAAGTTTCCCGTCAGACACTCGTCTGGTCGGAGGATCCCCCCTTTTCTAAAGAGGATGAGTGAACCTTAGACCCTGTTGCTCATACCTCTAAAAACCGATAAAACTCAGTTGAACTGTTCTTAAAACTTTATTTTGTAACTAGCTGCGCCCCGCGGTTTCACCCGCGAAAGTCTCGATCCCGTGGGAATAACGGGATAAAAGGTATCCTATGTCCTATTCCAGGTCAAGGTCTATCCCTGTGCCCAATTTCATCCAAATCCGTTCAGCCGTTTTAGCGCGAAAGCGTAACAAACAAACTCACTCTCACATTTATAATTAGGATTAATTTCTTATTGTTTCATTTATGACCCACCAAAAACAGGTGGCTCCTGTCTTCGATACTTCTGACTTCCCACAACATAATCCTTCTCCAAGTTATCTGACTTATCCTAAGTTTTTCTAACTTACCCCAACTTTTATAGCTTACCGTACATTTTCTCACTTACCCTAAGTTTTTCTAACTTACCCCAACTTTTATGGCTTACCGTACATTTTCTCACTTACCCTAAGTTTTTCTAACTTACCCCAACTTTTATGGCTTACCGTACATTTTCTCACTTACCCTAAGTTTTCTCCTAACCCTATGTTACCTATATTAGCTTTTTATTTATTCTCTGTATTTTATCATTTGTAATTGTATGGATAAGTTTTACCTGAAATAAACTGATGAATAATAATAATTAGATTAAATTTTTTGGCTTACCCCAATTTTTCAAGTTTTCGGACTTACCCTAAGGTTTCAAAGTTACAATATTTTAAACTTACCCTAAGCTTCCTGAACCCGTATCTGGTAGCGAGCGACGCGTAAGCGACACACTCAGTCAAACGCTTGCAATCTCTCATGTATAGCTCGGTCAGTGCGACCAGCTTGCTCAGCGGCATTAGGGAGGCTGGCTCGAACCAGTCACATTCTGACACGTCGAGGTACTGTAATAATAAAAATTACATTTGACATCTTGGCTGACAGTACTAGGGATGCAAAAATAGCCAAAAAGTATCGATATTAAAAAAAAAAAACTATATCGATTTCGATATATCGAAAAAATATATAATGAATACATCGATGAAATTTTTTAAAAAGTATTTGTAATATATGAAGTTCAATTGTGTTTGTTTTTTATTCATTTTAAAAACCCAAACTAGGACAAAAATGTCTACTTCTTACGGCTCTGAATTCCAGCGGGTTGTCAGTGGCGACAACGGTGTTGCAATTGGTAATGTATCGTATTTGATACATTTTCGATACTTGATATTTTATATCTTTGTATCGAAATAATAAGTATCGCCTAAAAATATCGATATATCGTTACCTCTGGGCTCAAAGGGCGTATAGCACAATGAAAAGAATGTGCCCTTTGAGCCCAGAGGTATCGATATCGAACCAAAAATATCGATACATCGATATTTTTTCTACAAGTCCAGACAGTACCCCAAAATGGGTTGGTGCCATCTTACAGTCAGATCTAGCACTGCGCGCGTTCATTGGTCAAATCAAATAGCGCACGCTAAGTTATTGTTACAGTAACATCATAATAAGTAGTTACAATGTAATTAATTACAGTGGTTTATCGGGTGGTGGGGGGTCTGAGCTTTTATCATTTTACACCATGTATGTTAAATAGGGGTGTTTTTTTACACTCTTAGGTGCGGGAGATACACAAGAGGCGTGGGCGGGGCGACAGTGCGGCGCGGGCGTTGCGCCGGTCCTTTCATATTTCATACAAAATGTATAAGAGCGACGAGGCGTGGAACATACACAGGCAGCGAAGCGTGGGCGCGGCGTAGGCGAAATATGAAAGGAGTGGCGCAATGCCCACGCCACGCCTCTTGTTTATGTGCCGCGCCTTAAGGGATATTCTTACCTCTAGCTTAGGCAAGCGCTCCTGTACTTTTCCCAGATAGGATGTATTCAGTGGTAGGTTGTAACATCTTGAGCCGCGCAAGGACAGCTTCTTGAGATGCAATGGAAAATGACGGAGGTTTGTCTGTGGGTCAAAAGTATACAGGTTGTAAAAAGACCCATCACATAGCCAACAACTACGCATTCTGTACACCTATTTTTTAAAGCTCAAACACGATGTAACTGCTGGAAACTGCTGAGGAGCTCTCGCAACTGTCTTCCGTCTCCATCATCAGATCAAGGTTAAAGACCTGGAGTTGACGATGAGTGGTTGTGTCATCAGAACTATGTATGTGTGCGAAATTTCAACAGAATCGGTCCACAGTTGAAAATTTAGTTGGCGAAAAATCTATCGACCCCATTTTTTCTACCCTTAGGGGTGGATTTTAGTTTTCAATTTTAAATGGGACCAACTTCGAGGTATACCCTTCCCAGTAAAAAAAGAATCGTTCAAATTGGACTACTCATTAAAAGAAATGCGTGGCCATACATTAAAAAAAAAAAATACATGTCGACTTGACATACTTCTCCTTTTTTTTACCTCGGTTAAAAAGACCCATCACATAACCGTCAACTACGCATTCTGTACATCAAATTAAGTAACATAGCACAAAAATAATTGCTGGGAAACAACTATTATCTTTGGCGTGAAATATGCAACGTAGCGCACGCAAAACATTGTGTTTATGGGTGCAAGCAACGGTTCAGGGTTTGTGGGGGTATTTAAAATTAAGTTATGACATTTAAAACTTGCTTTCTTTAAAAAAAAGTCTGAAAAAGTTGGAACTTTGACCTTCAATATCTCCGTAACCAGAAGGTTTCCAGGTATGGACCAGACCAAAAAAAATGATCAAAATGACGGGAATTTGGTGACTTTCGGCTTTTTTGAGTGTCTTTTTACACACGTTATGTGAATAAATTATCTTTCAAGGAGTTAAAAACCACCTATCACAGGAATTGGCCTAAAACTAACAACTTTCATGGCCTTTTTTTTTTTTTCTTAATATTTTATCCCCTGCTCCAGGTCAAGGTCTACCCTTGTGCTAAATATCATCTACATCCGTTCAGCCGTTTTAGCGTGAAAGCGTAACAAACAAACTCACTTGCGCATTTATAATACTAGCTTCCGCCCGCGGCTTCACTCGCGTGAAATGTTGATAAAAAGTAGCCTATGTCCTTCCCCGGGATGCCATCTATCTCCTTGCCAAATTTTATCGAAATCCGTTCAGTGGTTTAGGCGTGAAAAGGTAACATACAGACAGACAAACAGACAGACAGAGTTACTGTCGAATTTATAATATTAGTATGGATTAATAACTAGCTTTTTCCCACGATTTCATCTGCGATCCAGGATGAAAAGTAGCCTATGTCCTTCTCCAGGTCATGGTCTATCCATGTGCCTTATTTCATCCAAATCCGTTCAGCCGTTTTAACGTGAAAGCGTAACAAACAAACAAACTCATTTTCACATTTATAGTTAAGATAAAATAGTCAAGATTAGGAAGTTAGGATTAGTACTCACAGTTTTGTAATCCAAATTACAGTACTCAAAGGCCAAGGACGTCAAATGCGAGCAAGTCTTCCTCAAATCCCTCATCAAAGTCGTAGTCAAAGTGAACTGGGGCCCCTTACAATCGTCCGTCACATCGTCTTCAAATAGAAATGGATATTCACATTTATTTTCCTTTTTTGATTCAGATGTTTCAGGATTCTGGCCTGAACTGCTCGGATTTTGGCCTGAATTGCTCGAGTTCTGGTCTGTTTTGCTCGAGTTTTGGGCGAAGCAGCCTGCGTATTGGTCTGATTTGCTCGAACTTTGACTCAAACTGGTTGGGTGTTTGTCCGATTTGCCTGATTCATATCCAGAGCTGCTCGAGTTTTGGCCAGAACTGCTCGAGCTTGGGCCCGAACTGCCTGAGCTACTCGAAGCGTCGCCAGATTTGGAAGTCGCGGTTTCAGCGGCTTTCTTCCTGTCGGCTTCGGCTTTCGCGTTCTTGCTGTCGGCTTCTGCTTTGTCTGGCCAGCGGGGAGAAACCGCAAATCTGGTGGATAGACTTTAATACAGATACGAATAGTATTTTTTCCTATGCCGTAGACTAGGGGACAAAAGTCCCGCGACAAATGTCCGCAGAGATGTCGCACGAAGTCTCGTGGCTGCTGACATCACGTCAGTTTCTATTTATACCTTTAGAACGACATAAAGTCAGCTACACTGACTACCTTATTACATGTCGCGCGAAGTAGGGTGAAGTCGCGCGACGTCTCGCGATGTCTCAGAAGAAAAAGGCACGGGACTTTTGCGCCCTAGTAAGTACACTGCTATTGTCTAGAAAGAGGTGCGTAACGCCCGAGCCGCACCATCGGCATCGCCCCTTGTGTATACCCCGCGCCTTAGAGCATATTTAGTCATTTGAAGTATAAACGGGCGTAAATTTAATAATTTGTAGTACAAAGTGGTCTAAGAAACACCGAAATAGCTAGATTCTTGAATAAAAACTTACGATTGGTATCGACGAAAGCTTTGTTCAGCAAGATTAGCCAGTATGATATCTCGCCTATTATCCATTTAAAATAAGCATGAAAAAAAGGAAAAATAAATATTTTTTCTTCTTAAATTTTTACTATTCCACATCAGCGAAAAAAAAAAAAACAAGAGCCGTGAAAAATAACGTTAATTTCGGAAATCGGTGTCTTTGCTTATCAATTTTCGTGTTTTGCCACCGACTTCCGAAATTAAAGTTATTTTTCACTTTTTTCTTTTTTTTTTGGAAGTCATTTGTTTTTTTTTTTTGTAAAATCTTTTTATTTTTCACTTTTTAGTCGTGGTAACTACCCCACACAAATTCGAATACCACTACCTGCTATATAAATAACAGTGACGGAGTCAAATATAATATCGTCTACATAGACTAGGTGGGGAAAATGCGTTATTATTGAAGCTAACTCAAAAAGTGCGCAAGCAAAGTTAATACAATTTATATGGGACCACCTCGGGAGCATACCCTTTAAAACTAAAAAAGAATTTTTTGAATTCACAATTGGCGAAAATATCGATGAATATACACAAAAAAAAACAATACGTACAGACGAACATAGAACCTCTTCCTTTTTGAAGAAGTCGGTTAAAAATAATCGGTTAGCAGCTCGACACAATAACTCAGAGGGCCTAAAACGGCCACTTTGGCAGAATCATAATAGGATAATATTATGAATCATCGTAAAATATCACAAACTGACAATTCATTATATTATCTGCGTGCAATTCATATAACGCAATTCATCTGTTTGACAGTTTTTTAATCACATTGAAATGTTTGCCGCTAACGTGATGGGAATCTTTATCTAAAGACATGATAATATAAAAATAAAAAATAAAATCATGAAAGAACATTACTTGTTGTTGTGATCTTGTTCTCGTAGCTGTAATAATCTGTAGTCGTCATTTATTTTTCGTTGCTTACATAAATATTCTTTGAAGTCAGTATGTATGTATTTATGTATCTATTATATAGCATATTATACATATACATATATATTAAGTATAGTATACTGTATCTATTGGTAAGTTTAAGTACCTACTTATTATTTCGCACCAAGGACAAGCCCATTTTTTATGTCCACGCAATCACTGTCCATTCTAAGGTTGCCTGGAAGAGATCGCAGAAAGCGATAAGGCCGCCCATTGTATGTTTTGTAGTGTTAAATATATTTATTTTCGCTATGTATTTTCTGGTGTACAATAAAGTATATATAAATAAATAAATAAAATCGTTAACTTACCGTGGGAGGTGAGGATACCACATGCGAAGTAGGAAGTGTTCCACATCCACACCTTCCTGGGATCCTATGCAGGTTCCGCGGATGAAATCTGTTGGTACGAAGTATGTTCAGATGTGGAAGAGATGACGCATTCTAGACCCCACTTAGGAAATGAGGACCCATTCTTGATAAGGAATAGTCCCCATTTAGGAGACATTACTGTTTCGGTTTTGACCCCATTTTGGAACATTGCTTGTTTAAGATTTGACCCCATCAAAGAATAGTTTTTGTTTAGAATTTGAGTTTGACTTCATTTCTTGTTTTAGATTTGACCCCATCAATGAATAGTTCTTGTTTAGTATTTGAGTTTGACACCATTTGGGAACATTTCTTCTTTAGGATTTGACCCTATCAAGGAATAGTATTTGAGTTTGACCCCATTTGGGAACATTTATTCTTTAGGATTTGACGCCATCAAGGAATAATTCTTGTTTAGTATTTGAGATTGACCCAATTTGGGAACATTTATTCTTTAGGATTTGACCCCATCAAGGAATAGTTCTATTTAGTATTTGAGTTAGACCCCATTTGGGAACATTTATTGTTTAAGATTTGACACCAAGGAATATTTCTTGTTTAGTATTTGAGTTTGACCCCATTTGGCAACATTTATTCTTTAGGATTTGACCCCATCAAGGAATAGTTCTTGTTTAGGATTTGAGCCTATTCAGGAAACATTATTGTTTAGAAATTCCTCTGACCGTTAGCAAGGTCTTGAAGGTACAATTACCAGATACCTACTAAACATTTTAGCTGTACAGTCAACGTCAAAAATATAGAATTTATTAAAGTCCCTATTTCCATTGGAACAAATATCAACTTTATGCCTGCATAAATTGATTTCAGAACTAATTGGACTATTGAAACAGTCATAAAATTGCTGGGCAAATTGAACTATATGTGTGGGTTAGGGTAGTAACGTTGACTTTTTAAACACATGTTTAACACACGCACGCGTCTCACGTTCGGATTCGCGACAAGTCAATCGTCATCCTGAGGAAGCCTTAGTGAGAGGTGAAACACGTGTCGATTTCTTACAGGGTTTTTTATTAATCTTTAGGAATAGCTAAGCGGAATAGGTTTCTAAATGTATTTTGAACATGTTTGTTTACATGTTTGTAAACTTAATCGAAATTGTTAATGATCAAAACCACTAAGTTTTGATCGCAATTCCTTTGAAATACATAAAATACCAAACTAATGATTGCTGAATCTCACCTTGGTCTGCTTCTACCGGCCAGTGCAAGTCTTGAATACCCAGACATCTGGGAACAAATAATTATTACGAATTAGTCACATAGACAAAATAAAACCGACCAAGTGCGTGTCGAACCACGCACAGTGAAGGGTTCCGTAGTTGGGATGAATTTGTCCCAAGTACAAACTTAACATTGTAGTTGAAAAAAAATTTTTTTGTAACTGCAAATTTAAGTTGGTCGATTATTACTCGGTAACTTTTGAAGCCGACGTAGCGGTGATAGTTTTCCTTTTAATTTCATTATATATACTACTGCCGTGAATTTTTTCACATATCCTATTTTTTTGAGTCGAGTGGGGATACTTGACTCTAATATACTCGTAAATTAGCACTTTAAAGCTTAATATTTTGCAATCGGATCCCTGAATCCAAAAATGGTTTTAACAAACTCACATTATTTTTAAACGAGCTTTCCAAAGATACTCCACACCATGAGATCACCGAAAAAAAAAAAAAAAAAAAAACCCCACTTTACGTGTACCCTAAAAAAAAATTTTTTCTACGATTTTTTTTTTTACCGTTGTCTGCCTGATTTCAATGTATACTCATACCAAATTACAGCTTTCTAGTACCAACAGTCTCTGAGCTAAGTCGTGGACAGACGAACGGACGGCCAGACAGACAGACAGACGTACATAGCCTTAGTAATAGGGTCCCGTTTTACCCTTTGGGTACGGAACCCTAAAAAAGAAAATAAAGTTAAAAATAAAAGGGGGTCCCGATAAAAGAAACTCGTTTCTTTCGGCGTTATTAAGTTCGAGCACGAACTTAATACGGTACGGAACCCTTCGTGTGCGAGTCCGACTCGAACTTGGCCGGATTTAAGCAACTTCATAAATATTTTGCCAAAAAAAAAATATACCTCACCTCAAACCAAATAAAAAACCAAGACGCGCGCTGTCAACAGACTAACAGAGACGTGAGGCCGTCAGGCCGGTTTCGTAAACATGTGTGCACTTAGTTTGGTGTAGTTTGACTGTAGTGTCATTGTAAATAGTTGTAAATGTGTGTGTGTGAGCGTGTATGCACAGAGCGGTGATGTAGTTTTAGCATGCTTCACTGTATTGTTCGAAGCGCTCCGTCTTGGTTTTTTATTTGTTTGTTTGGTTTGTCTGAGTACCTCACCTGCTAAACTTATTAGCGTATCCTGCTATCTTGAGCTCGGTAGTGGCCGAAGAAAGGCAATGCGTGAGTAGCCAACGCAGCCTCAGCTGACCGACCGGTGAAGTTCTGGCGTCTACCTTTGTCCAAAGCGTGTGGTCGCATATCAGGGTTCCAAGACGAGGGCAGGTGCTGGAAATATAAAGAAAGAAAGAACAGAAAGAAAAACGTTTATTTGGACACAGTTCGTGAAATACAAATAACAAGATAATAAGTAAAAAATAGTATTTTAAAAATAATAGTGTGCGCTTCATGACTGCGCCAAAGGGGTTCATTTCAGCATTAATGCCAGACAGATATTGGCGCCGATTCTGTTGTTCACAAACTAAACTAAATTTAAGTTCAGTGCATCTTTTTCTTTCTATTTCATTAAGAAAAGGACAGAAGATATATTTTAGTTTAGTTCTGTCAAATTAATCAGCACAAAATTAATGATAATAAACCATTATCTGTCAACACACACAATCAGATCTGTTTCCCAGAGAGGCATCATGGATTTCCAAGTTTGTTTGGTCCATCTTGCTTTCTTCACTCTCATCACATATTCCCTGGCCTACCTAATTATCCCTACTAATATAATAACTGCGAAAATGTGTGTATAAACTACTGAACCGATTGTGATGAAACTTGATATGTAGGTAGATAGATAGACCAAAAAAATATATTATAACTAGCTTCCGCCCGCGGCTTCGCCCGCGTGGTGTGTCAATAAAAAGTAGCCTATGTCCTTTCTCAAGCGCTAGACTATCTGTGTACCAAATTTCATTTAAATCTGTTCAGTAGTTTAGGCGTGAAAGCGCGACAGACGTCTGTCTGGCGCGCTTTCACGCCAAAGCGAATGCGAAATTAATTTTCTGCCTGTCTAGGCAGAAATTTACTTTCGCATTTATAATATTAGTAAGGATATACGGCCGCTAGGGGGCGTCGATGAGGTGTTTGCGAGGGCGTTCTCGATATTTAATCCGCCTTGTACGGGGTGAGCAGAGGTGTATTTAAACCAACATTTCAACAATTACGTTTCAGTCCCATGTAAAAGGGGAACAGCCTATTGGTATTATAGTCACGACGTTAAGAACTGAGTCATTGGACCATAAATCAATGTTACTAGTATATCTCGCTTGCACTTATGGAGCAGGTAACAAACTATTGATACACGCAAGGCTTTGCACATTCTTATTGCTACTGACATCTATTACCCGACGACTCAGAGTTCATAACACAAGTAGTCTAGCATAATTAGCCTATGTTCCCACTGCTGGGACAAACGGAGAGGAAGACCTGTCTGTGAAAGGTGGTATTACCATAAACTGGGATCAAATCTTGACTCCAGGCTGCTACTGAGAAATTCCAGATGGAAAAACCCAATAGTACTTTGCCCAACCTAGGAATCGAACCCAGGACATCATTCTCAGCAGAAGCCTTTGCAACCACTGAACTGACCTGCAGTTATAAATGTATTTAATGATTTCTGATGCAGGCAGGCCTAAGTATGGTTAAGGTTTTCATAAGTCAACCGTACTATAGCAGTATACTCACTGGCCCAACGCCTTCAAATCCCTCGGAGTTAAATACTGAAGTATGTAAAGCAGCACGTCATCAGAGAGATCCAGCAGTTGTGCATAGCCTCTGCAGCTGTTCTCACTCGCGGATGCTGCGGGAACAAAGTCTATGTTAGTAGGGTAAGAGTTTAGCACTTTTACTGCCAAGTAAATAGAATGCATACAAATTAACATGCCATAAAATGTTTCTCATAATAATATATCTATAACAATTGGTCAGTCGATTCCATCGGCGCGCCGCCTATAGTTATATATATGTACGACCCGCGAGGCGAGTTGTGGGCACGCGAACGAATTATCGTTGCACTCGTGAGTCGGGTGCTTGGCACTAAAAGTGTTAGACAGTATAGGCCGAACGCTTAAAACTGAGACGGTTCCCGAGGTTGCTTCCTTCAAGTTGGTCGCAGTTACTTTGTTGTTCACAATTTGTCAGTTTCTCATGCATAGATTTATAAACTATTGACAATTAATGCGTTAAATTGTAAATGGTTTCTTGTAGTTCACTATTTTGATGTTGATAGTGATGATGTAATGATGTTCATACAGTGAAACATACATAACTTATTATTAGATTTTTTAATGGAGCAACAGAAATGCACAGAAAGGATATTCTGTAGTTTTAAAGGATTCTAATAAAATCCATACTAATATTATAAATTCGAAAGTAACTCTGTCAGTCTGTCTGTATGTTACCTTTTCACACCTAAACCACTGAATCGATTTTGACAAAATTTGGTAAGGAGATAGATGGCATCCTGGGGAAGGACAAAGGCTACTTTTTATCGACATATTAAGCGGGCGAAGCCGCGAACTATAGCTACTCACTCATAAATTGCCCTAAAATTTACCTTCACTATTATTTTTTTTTAAATATAAAACAGAGTAAGTTTGCTGGTCAAGATGGCCTTTCTAAGAAACATTGAAGCACGGCAGATACGTTGCCATCCCAGAGACTGCAGAATGTCTCATAATACTTGTAATTACACCAGGAACAATACAACGCTCCTTGGCAGCAGAAATTATTGGAAGTACTTCCCCAGACGCGGGAAAGCTCACAAAGAGCTCTGTTACTGCTAGAAAAGCCTATATTATTTTTAAAAGGAAACAACCAATTGGAACCTTGCAGCTAGCTTCTGACGAATCATAAGTGCCCATGTAGGCTTATGTGAAATATTTTATTTTACAAAGAGTTGCTTATGTTATCATCATCTGAGATTGGCTTCCAGTCTAACCAGTTGCAGCTGAATACCAGTATTTTACAAGGACCATGACCTCCAAAATTTTATGTAAATGAAAATTTCAATAACAGCAAGAATGTACTTATAAATTGATTATCGTGGCGATTTTTTGACTATACAGAGGATGACCCAATGAACCTTCAGTGGGTCATAAAGACCCTGACACAAAATCCATCGCTCCTTAGTGTTATATACGTCCCAAACAAGAATATTTCAAAAATAAATTGCTAAACTGAGAACGCAAATTTTAAAGAAATGGTAGATAATAGAAATTTATTAAGTCGATCATAAAACTTACCATCCTGAACGTATCCGCTATCATCCAGATCCTGTTTCAAACTATTTTCATGATTCAGCGATCCCATTTTCATCAAAATAACAGGTTTGAAAAAATAATCACTGGACACCAAAGACCCTCACATCGGAATTATTGAAAACAACACAAGAGATGAGACAAAGGAAAACAAGAATAAACGAGGATATGAACGCAGTATACACACAAACACGATTTTTTAATATTTTGGAACAATTCCAAAAGATTTTTTGAGAAATCACAATAATAATCACAAAATCGAAAACTCGGGTGTTGACTGAAGAAAACAACTAGAGGTGTTTTAGTTTTTAGTAGAAGAGTTATTGATTTAGGCTTTTAGTCGAGTACTCAATTCATAGCGTATTATCTAAGCAATCGCCTCAACTTTCGGAAATATTCGGTTTTTCGTGCTCCAGATAGGTAGTTTTATATTGACACATCTTCTAATAAAATATCATTGACAAGCAATATCATTGCTAATCAGAGCAAGAGCTCTTTTCGCATTGGTTAATATTTTCAATATTCAAAACCAAATTTTAGACTGGCCTGACACCAAAAAGAACATTTTTGTGTCTTGACAGTTACCGTTTAGAATTGCTAGAGTAATTATTTCTCCTAGATTTGTAGAATAAAAAGTTTCGTACTGATGTTCTGTAAGTACAGGTATTCTTTTTCTCACAATCTCGAGTGGCACGCAAGACAGCGTCTAATTTTCGAAAAAATACAGAATATGGTGTATACGGTTTCGTTAGTATGATGAACAAAAAGTGAATATTGTAATGGGCGATCGTAAAATGAATAAATAAATATTACGTTCTTGTAACTTGAATTAGTCAGTGTTTTGGTAAATGCCACAAGCCCCAAGAACAAGTTTGATAATAGTTGCCAGCGTCTCTACTTCATTATAAAGATCTCGATAGTGCTCTAATATTCTCGATAGTGCACTTTACGATAAAATAACGGACAACACTGTCTTAATTTGACACAAGGAACCTAAAGTCATTGACATATTTGACATTTCGTTCTTTCATGTGCTTTCCGTCAAAAAGCACGTCGCGTAAAAATATTTTTGTTTATTAAAAAACGATGGCAAAGTCGCTCAGAAGCCGTTGGAAGCGAAAATGCAGGGCGGTAAAGCGCGAACGTTACGCCGTCAAAGAATTGGCACGTTTGAAGAAGATGTTGGGCGTTAAAGAAGATGACAAACCAGCAGAAATCACCACGGAAGAGGTTATGGAGTCTGACCAAGTAATATTCTTAGATGCTGGAGCTATTAGCAAGAAGGCAGATAAAAAAAACAAGAAAAAGGCACAGGAAGAAGCAGAGAAGGCTGAAGCTGAGAAGGCTGTAGAGGACGTGGAAATGAGTTCTGACGATGAAAAAATCGAAGTTGATGAGGACGGTAAAAAACGAGTTTTCAGTACCAAAACACTCAAGGATCAAAACGGACAGTATCCTGTGTGGCTGCACAAGAGAAAGATCGCTAAAATCAATAAAGTCGGCAAGAAAAATACGAAAAAACGGTCTAAGAACAAGAAACGGAAAAGGTTATAATAAATATGTATGTAGAAATATGTGTTTTTATTATGTTACACCATTTTATTTAATGTATTCAAGTGCTTAATAAGTTAATAAACACCTTAGGTGACCACTAGATGGTCAACCTTTCAATACAATCGATGACCTTGATAAGAGATGGTTATGAAAAATACTTATTATTTGTCTTAAACAGAAAGACCAGTACCCTGTTTATCAAAACTTACAAGCCATGTATTACAAGCATTTTTCATGTAAAAAATTTCATTTAAAAAAGCTACACGTGTAAATAACATATTACAAGTGTCATTATTTAGTCCACAAGTACTTATTTTTTTACAATTTTATTCAAGATTTCGTTTTTCAAAAAGTCTTTATAAGTTACAACTTGTGGAAAATCATAGCAAATCCTGAGTGTACGGTGACTCTATTCTGTCTTACAAGTTTACAAGTGTCATGCATAGTACTGCAATCAATTTTCAAAATTCGATCTCCTTTTTTTAAATGTGGTCTTTTGACCACATTTAAAAAAAGAAGATCGAATTTTGAAAATAAGTCAGGTCATCAGATCATCAGGTCATCTCTCTCTTTTGAGAGAGATGACCTGATGCCCGTGTCCCAGCAGTGGGAACAAAGGCTGAATATAAATATGGAGATGAGCTATGAATTCAACGAAAAATCTAAGTAACTTGTGAATGTGTAGACTTGTAACTTTTGATAATCAGGGCAAAGACAAAAGGGGCTCAGACTAAAAAAAACCAAGACTGAGCACAGCAAACAATACAGTGAAGCATGCTTAAACTACAACTCCATACTGCGTACATGCTCACACACACACATTTACAATGAAACTACACCTCACAAAGTGCATGCATGTTAACGAAACCGACCTCACGTCAATGTTAACAGTGCTCTGTCTGGGTTTCATATTTGGTCTGAGATAAAGGGGTACTGCGCTTGTTACTGGCGGCCTTGTATATTGTAATGTCAGTAACAGTATACTTACGGTAATAGATTGTGCACAAATAAGTAAATAAATAAATACCAGGGTACCAGAAGTCATCAGCACATAGCAACTTTAGTAAGTACTAAGTAGCTTGAGTGCGTTTCATCAAATAGTTCCTATGCCGTAATGTTGGCTCCACTGTTGTAGGACCAATAGGAATACGTTATCTAACTAAAAGCTCTGTTTTAAAAATTTAACATTGGAGCCAGTGGAGCCAACATTACATTACTGCAAAGGTACTATTTGATGAAACAAGTGACACTTTACCTCTTTTCACAATTTACTACGATAAGTAAGTAATAACAGCCGCACGGGTCGATCCATCAGGTTAAGCTACGCTTGCCGGGGTTGGTCCGTGGATGGGTGACCATCTTTACAAACCGAGTCTCCTCCATGCCTCGGAAAGCACATTAAGCCGTTGATCCCGGCTGTCATTTTTAGATCTTTGACAGTTGTTAAGTCGTCAGAAGTCCGAAAGTCTGACAACCAGCCTTACCAAGGGGTAACGTGTTACCCAGTAACTGGGATCAGACAGGCAGTTGCTCCATGTAAAATACTGATATTCAGCTGCATCCGGTTAGACTGGAAGCCGAGCAGATGATGAAGTAAGAAAAAACAGTATGATTTTAATAGATAAACAAATTAAGTATATTACTTTTTAACAAATCAGCATCATTTTCATTTCATATTAACATCTATGTTACATTAACCTTATTCAAAAGAGCATCACTTTCATAAATGGCCGATCAATTTATTTATTTACTAGCTGACTTCGCTCGCGTGAATGTCGGTTATTATATACTAAAACCTTACAACGAGAAGCACTCTATCCATTGGTGAAAACAGCATGAAAATCGGTGCAGTAGTTTTTGAGTTTATCGCGTACAGGACGACAGACAGATCTGGCGAGGCGCAGCGCAACGCATTTCTCACTGCCAAACAAATATCGACCCTGCATCAATTTAGATAAAGTTGAAAATAAAACAAACTTCCATTATCTCGACAGCGCGTCTATGCGGAAAGATGTGCGTTTCTCAGGTTATTTATTCTCAACTTTATTTTTAGGCACGCAATGTTGATATTTGTTTGACGGTGAAAAATGCTCTTCTCTGCGCTCCGGCTTATGTGCGCCGCTAAGGATGGTAACTAGGAAAGGTCTGTAGTTTTTTTAACTAGGGTGATCCGTTGATCAGTCATTTATAACTAGGGTGATCAGACTAGGATTTTTGTAATTAAAATATATAATCCATACTAATATTATAAATTCGAAAGTAACTCTCGTCTGTCTGTATGTTACCTTTGCACGCCTAAACCACAGAATGGATTTCGACAAAATTTGGCACACAGATAGATCCTGCTTTGCACGGTTTTTTGGACTTGACAAAACATCGAAATTGCTGTTTTATGTCACTTTAATATTAACCTGTTATACATATAAACCTTCCAGAATAAATTCTCTAAACAATGGTGAAAACCTCATCAAAATCTGTTGCATGGTTTAGAAGAACAATGCGGACATATAGGCAAACACGAAACAGCAATACATAATAATATTATAAATGCGAAAGTGACTCTGTCTGTGTCGCACTTTCACGTTTTAACTACTGAACTAATTTAAATAGAATTTGGTACTCAGATAGCCTAGACCCTGAGAAAGGACATAGGCTACTTTTTATCGACATACCACACGGACGAAGCCTCAGGCGGAAGCTAGTATTAAATAATTCATAATAAGATAGAGATCAACAAGTTTAAGTATATTTTTTATAACTTTAGACTAGAGTTTCAGCTCATCTTGATTGTTTCCAAAAACATTATTAAATATAGAATCCTTACTGGAAGGGCAACTGTTTTTTTCTACACACTTCTCTGTCAATAAGGGTCTTAATGGTCTAAAAGTTATAACAAATAAAAATAATTTTTTTTTAAATACAATATGCATACATTACAACAAGCTAATATCAGTACATGGACATTCTTGATTCAATTCAGTTGGAAGGCTTGTATGCAAGAGCCCGTCCTATGGCCATCTGCAACTCCTTGGTGTGAACCTCTGTGGTTATATGTTTATGGAGGAAATGGGACGTCACTATAACGTTGCAAATTGTGCAGTAGTTTTCAGCCCCGTTTAGCTGGAAAAAATAAAATGTTAATGGGTTTTTTGATCAGGAATTGCTCAGTAGATTTGTGCCCAGACATTCACCCTTATTACATGAGATATAAACATAATGGTGAACATAAAAAAGACGGAAAGATAATCAGAGACTCAAATGCAGTACTAGAAAGTTGTAAAACCAAGTCCTTAGCAACCTTCGATCAATAATAATTGATCGAAGTTAGCAACACTTTTTTGTTTGCGTTGCAGCTTCTAAAATATACGATTGTGATAGCTGAATTAGAAGTAAAAAGACCTGCAACCAACCTTTCTAATTAAATTCTCCTTGAATTCCTCAACATGTGGGTAACTTTCTAAGATTTTTCGGTGATTCTCAGAAGTCTTGTGTCTCTCTTTACAAAACACGTCTCGGACCATCTCCGTCTCACAAAACACGCATCTGAACAGCTCCCCAGCCGTTAACATGCCGTGGTAAGCATCAGAAGACACCACAAGCTTTTTACCGCCTTTTAAAGTTACGATAAGAAAATTTTGCGGTTCTGTCAAGTTTGGTGGCGATTCCTTCACTTCTACGTGAGTTATTTTAGGCTGTCTCAATGCTGGCACGGACATCTTTGAGGTTTAGGTTTGCCGAGAATTACTTTTGATAATAGTTTTTGTAAAAATCCGCAAAATATCGCACAAAACAATAATAGTACAGGGTAGGAAATGATGACATTGAAAGATTCAAAAAATTGAAAATTGAAATAAGCCGCCAAGTGTTGCCAACTTGCTTTAAATAGTCTTGCCAGATGTGGCGCGCTTCAATTAGCCAAAGTTTCAATTCAATTCAATTTTTGTGAACATGGGGTAAATTATATAGATATTTCACATAGAAATGTTGGTCCATACTACATCCCACCAAAAGGATTTGAAGTTTTTGGCCCTAGTAGCCTAATGTAATGTCCCCTTTTTTTTATCTGTAAGGTAGCGTAGGGGTTCGAAATAAGAATAAGTTCATAATTTTGAAGGGAAAAATGCCTAAAAATATAAATTAAAGTCTTTATGTAAGTACTTACCTACTTTTTTAAATCTGGATTTTTTCCCCAATGTTGGTAGGTATTAATTTTAATTTTTTAGGTACTTATTTTTTTTTATTTTTCGCGTTTTCCATTTTCATATCACAATACTACAACCCTGTGCTGCAACACCTAAAAACCATACACACAAATCACGAGTAAATCCTCTCAATGTATGCAGCAACTTTTCTTTTAATTGATTTGTAGCGTATACAAAATCCTTTTCAAGTAGCCTTAACCGTGTGTTTGCACTGGCGAAACATTCAAGACAAAACATGTTGAAATCTCTATTTTCTGTCAATTTTCCATACAATTTTTGACAGGAAGTAGAGATTTTAACATGTTTTGTCTTAAATGTTTCACCAGTGCAAACGCACGGTAATGGCGACAAGTCACCTAATCTGGCACGACTGGTGGTATACTGCAAATACACAAACGGCACATACATACCTACACGCAAAAAGGCCCAGTATACAATGACCGAGCGCGGACTCACCCAAAGTGTATAGAGGCATAGGGCATAGAGCACTGCATTATAATGGTACTGGGGCCTTTACGCTAGCCGCATACGCGCGGTTTCCTGATTAGATTGGATCAGTAGCTGCAAAATTCATCCAATATTCTGGCCCTGTTTTCTGAGCTAAAATGTATCGCCACGAAATGACTTAAATTTAAAAAAAAAATGAAAATAATCTAGACGCTGGTGGATCAGACCAATTCTCATAGGTACTTAAAAAACAAAACGTTCGCATTTGACACGTTCGAGGTGCAATCTGGCAAATTTGACAAAAATGTTGATAAATTGATAGTATTTTTGACAGAGAGCGGATAAAACTAGGATGCGAACGTTCTTAAAAATTACCGAAAAAAAAATTACGTTCTTATTTTATTATTAATTGCCTCTCAGGTCGAAATAATATCGCCGAACACGCATGGTTTCTTCACCACCTTTCTTCTGAGAGAAAGCCAAACTGGCTGAAACTGGCCAAAAGTAACCCACCCTGGCACCACTGACCGCTATGGTTTCTCAAATGCAATGTTGCCAATTAATTGCAAAATGTAATTCATTCAACCAGTACTACTTAGTCTGTGATTCAACCCTCGAATGCTCACTAAGTTGAAGATTGTATATACCATGATTGAACCTGAGAGTCAAATCTCATAAAGGGGTGATAGACGTGCGAGCAAGTATGCGTACATATGGCTCGGCGAGCTTACTCGCCCATCTGTCATCGCCGCGAGCCGATTTGGCAATGAAATTTTGAGTAAACATAACGTGTGTCACCGACATGGCCGGCGAGGCGATGGCGAGCCGAATAAGGTAGACTGCAAAACTATAAGTACGCACGTCATATCACCCAGTTTACTGTGCGTTTGCACTAGCAAAACATTTACAACAAAATATGTTGAAGTCTCTAGTTCCTGTCAAAAATTGTATGGAACATTGACAGAAAATAGAGATTTCAGCATTTTTTGTTGTGATGCGAATGTATTCGCCATTACACCACACACGCAGCGCACGTAATGTAGCGTATCATAAATCACAGTGAATTGAAGTTAAAAAAAAAAAGAACACTGAGGGTGACATGTTTCTTATGTAAACTCAAACCCAAAGCATTTATTTCAAATAAACCAATTACAGTCACTTTTGAATTGTCAAGAGGTCGGTCAGTCAGAAAGATGAAGCTAGTTGCCCATTCCCTGTGCCCATTCCAAAGCGTAGGTTCCTATGGAGAAGAACGGGCAAGAAACTCCACGGACACTCTTTTGAATCAGAATATTGTTACAATATATTGGTTACATCATTCACGTTGAAATTATACATGTCAGTACAATGTAGAAAAAAACGCGCAATTATAAGCGTCCGTAAAAAGATAAAAATGAAACAAAACAATTCAAAAATTAAAATAAATTAAAATAAGCCGTGGCAGCTAAGAGATGACCAGTCCCTACTGATGGCGCCCGTTCACGAACATGACACATGGATCAGCCATGATGATCCAACACACACGCCACCACCAGCGAGACATTAAAGTGAGCATGACATACTCTCAGTCGCCAGTTAATTCAAGGAATTATCTACTCTTGCTGTTAACCCAAGTAAGCTAAAATGCTATGCTATGGCTGTAGGCACCTATTCCCGACCCTTCCCTTGAGGCTCTGAGGACCGAATTGATTATAACTTGCCCGTTGCCTAGACTCATTTAGTTGAAGACGATAATCTTGCCCCAGCCTGTGGAGTCTGGCATTTAGAATAACACAGTCTCAAAAAAACTTAATCTAAACGCGTTCATGCGTATTACTTGCCATACGTCAGTCGGCCTTATCACTGAGAAATAAGTGTTATTTTATGGCTTTTGTTATTTTTATGCTCTCACAGTCGTTTATAAAATGTTAAAGTTTTTTTCATCATTTACCACAGTATTATATTATTATTTATTTCTTTCTTTATCAAAGTTTCTACCGACCTGTATTATTGTAGTTAACTAAAATGAAATATATGATTCTACATTATATTTGTAAGTAAACCATCTTCCACTGTCTGGGATTTTTCTTGGAACGAACTCCTTCACACCTTATAGGTAAAATCCTACTTTAGAATTCAGTAAATTAATGTGACTGTGAATTTGATGATTGTTACGCTTCAACGTCTGAACGGATTTAAACGAAGCTTAGTATCTACCACATGTACCTAGACTACAAGAAAAGTTCGTTGAAAACTCCTAAGAACAGCCATATATAAACGCACATAAGTTTAATATCATATCGATTATATATTTTTCATTTTCCAGTTATGGTGCATTTTTGTAACATAAAACTATCTGCTGTCTCGATAAGGCACAAATCAAAAGGCACAGGTAGACACTATGACATAGATGGCTTTATAAGTCAACTACTTGCATCAAGGAAGTTTGATGACCTGGCTGAGAAATTGGCTGAAAAAGCTGCTAACAAGATACTGCATAAAGATGCAGTCCCTGCTTTTATCCAAAGGGCCACCAATGATAGTGATAATGATAAAAATAGTACAGAGAGTAGACAAGAAATTAATCGGAATCAGTTAAATAAGGACTACATAAACAAAATTGAAAAGAACCAAATGAATAATCAAAAATCAAGTAAAGAGTTCTCAGGCAAAATCAATCCTCATGCGGTCATAAATGCAACGATTTCTTTATCAGAAAACCTCCAGCTCAAATACAAATACTTTAAGAAAAACGCGCTTGACAAAATAGTGAAAAGCAATCAAAATCCACTTCCCAAAAACGATACAAAAGAAGATCCATCCAAACATATTATGACAACAGAACCCGCAGATATTAAAGATCGTAATAACAAAACAGAAGAGCCCATTACCAATCAAAATGCTATTGAGAAAAATCAAAACGATACCACAAAGGAAGCGATCGACAAAAACAAACGTTCTCGAGACGATATCGATATGAAAGATGACGATCGGAAGGAAGATCTTAATAGAAATAGTGAATTAGATGAAAGTTGTCATAGCGGTACGGATAGCGAAACAAATAACAGCAGTAAGAATCAAACTGATAATTCGCTGGAAGAACTAAGCCCGGAAAATGAACTGTCAATTTTCCATGAAGCACAAAATTCGGGACCAGAAGGTAAGGGTATTGCAAAACAAGAGGCGAGTCAGGTGAACAATGGAACAACAGAAGATATACCATCAAGTTTGGATGAAGAGAATCAGAAAAATCTGACACTTTCCGAAGAAAACAATATCGAAGAAGAGAAAAAAAATAACAAAAGTGGCACGGAGGAGATGAATGAAGGCGAAAATGTTATTGCACAGATTAGAGCACGCGAAGGCAGCATCGAGGACAATAAAGTGGCTTCTGATTACAATCCACTCGTAGGTGTTTACAGAACTAGGGCTTCAGACGACAGTGGTGATGACAGGTCTAAAAAACAGTCCCCAGGAGACCAGAGGTCTAAAGTACAGTCTTTAGAAGACCAAAGCTCGAAAGAACAATCGGGTGAAGATCCAAACTCTAGCAAGTTCAAGCCAATGATCAGGCATGAGGGAGGCAAGCTGTATACATATGTTAGAGCTCCCGAGTACGAGGATTATCATGAAAAGTTGGCTAAATGGCAAAAACACCACCCAGAAAATCCAGCAGATTTTATGAAATGAATTTGTAATTTGATGTATAATAAACTAGTTGATATGATGCTATTTAAATTAAATTACCTGTTGGCTAGACAACGCAATTCAGCAGCAGATCCATTTTTGTTTAATTCTTTCCATTCTTTGGCGCACTTTCATTGCATACAACTATGGATTTTTGGAGAAATTTGATTTTATATGAATAACTTTTAATTCTCAAGAGTTCTCAAAAAACGGCTTTCGGTATTCGATTGTGATATTTTAAGGCAAATTATCCGATATACTCGTATCACTCACTTGCTTCGATTTTCTTCGATTTTGGAGAAAATTGTTTTTATTCCCTTTTCCACACCACCCTTGAGGTAGAGAACTAAGCGCGTTTTTTTTTATCAGTAGTGTCCCCAGGTGGCCTAATTCACTCATACGCACACTCTTACTCACACACGCACTCACAAAATGATCACTTAGACAATTTCATCAGATTCTGATTCAGATTCGTCCTCTAAATGTTCCACATTTACAAATTCTATATTTTCCCGCTCATCATCTTCAAATGTTGGAGATAACAGAAGCATGGTTTTCGCTTCTTCTGAAAATGGTTTGTGTTTCCGTATCATTTTATGACGTTTTGATGATATATAAGGATCTGAACTAATTATAAAATTATTCAAAATATCCTCATTATTAGCTCATCTGCAGAATTTTCTTGAATGGTGTTGGCGATATCGCCTAAAGTCTTTATTTCTAGATTCAGCCGCTTCTTCCGATAACTTTCCAATCGGAATTAATCCCAAGTTTTCAATGATAGCTGCTCCATGAACAAGAACTTTATGCACACTGGATGTGAAACTCATATAAATCTACGTATAATTTTATGGTGGCTTCCGTATGTTCTTTAAACTTCACTGTGTCAATTTTATGCCTGAAGATATTGTTTCTAAAATGATTGAAAACCGTTTTACGAGTATTAAGTTTCCATCGATACCAGTAATTGTAGCAGCAATCTCTGTATTTGAGAAAAATCTTCGAGCGGTATTCCCGTCATTAGTAGTTCTATATCCTTGCTTTACAACATCTATTAAAAGGCATGTTTGATTTTTAAAAGCTTCCTAAATGCTTTTTTTTCTATTTTTCATCCAAACTTTGTTTTCACCTTTTGCAACCCATGTTTTGAAATCTAGTCTATAGGCTATGTGAAGAATGCATTCCATAAAACGTATCCATATATGTAGCGATGATAAACCATATTTGTACAAGTCGGTATCATTGTTTTTAGTCAATAACAAAGACAAGTTATTCATTTCTGTAGGAACAGCTTTACATATGTCACATCGTTGAGCTGAAGTTTCACAGAGGATTGATGTTGCTTTACCATCTATCATGGTAAGCAATAATGAATGTGAGACTTTTATTTCTCCAATTTCTGTTTTCTTCAATTCATTTATCTCCGTTTCAATTTCGGTTTTCTCTCTTAAAATCTATATTCTCTTTTTCAAACTTGAAAAATATTGGACGTCACCAATATGCTGAATTTGGTGAGTCGTTTTCCCAGATAATTTGTTCCGCGGAAACAATTTTTATTGGTACTAAACTACCCATAAAAATACTTGAATCATCTGTCGTCCTCTTTGTCATCCGTTGACATTTTTTGCTTATAGTTTGCTTGATTCGAGGCACCATCCATTCCCCATTTGCTTATCATTGTCAACTCCATACAGTCGGTGCTATCAATATTGATTGCTTTGAATATCTTTTTGGCGGTTATATCTAACAGAGGCTGCAATTTTATTCTAGCAGTTGTATCTGTTAAGGTGATGTCATCCTTTGGTGGGTAGCATTCTTGTTTTGCATTTTGCACCTTGTAGTAGGAAGGGAACATGTCGACATCGACTCTTTGATACTTTTTCTTATAGTATTGTATTGCCACTTTGTTAATTTACGGGACAAAACAAGTCCCAAAGCTTCATCTGGAGTAAATTTAGGTTTTTCATTTTTACCTAAAAGACTACCTTTGGCTTTTTGCACATCCTGTGGATTTTTAAGTAGGTGTTCGAGGTTTTCAGCTATTCTTTCATTACCATCCTCTCGTAATTTCATAATATATGCATGAGATATTTCCTCTGTAGTCATAGTTGTATGAATATGTTCTGTACGTCTCTTTTTTTGCTTAGGTACTAATTCACAAAAATGGTCATCTTGGACCATCTTGGACTTACATTCGTTGACGTGGCAGTAGACACTTTTGCTGGAGATTCATGTTCACTTGATGTACTAGGAACAGAGTCTTGGTTTCTTTCAAATGCACTTACAATGCAATTAGGCCAGTTTATTTCCGATGATAACCATTCGCTATTATTGTTGCTAAACAATTCCTCTTTGCTATGAGCATTTTGCCATCTCCTTTGCAGATTATAGCAATATTTTGCACAAAACGCTTTTAGCGCTTTCTCGTTTTCATCACTTAACACAGTGGGGACTAATCTAGATTTAATAGCACTATATAAAACACTATTATTTTTAAAACTTCCCCTTCCCTTTAATAGCACAACAATATCAATATTTGACATCAAATCGAACATTTTTACGTAATAAATAGTATTAGTATTCCGAAAATGAGAGATAGGATAGTGCGTTTATTACGATGTGTAACAACGTACTGAGGATGGTTGTTTTTCAAATGTAACCGTGTCATTTTTTTACCTGCTATTCATCATCCAATCACATAATGACACGTCATAATTTTGCTGCGCTCAATGGACGACGCGCTAATGAGGGTCACCGCGCTATTGAGTATTGTTAAAAACAAATGACGTCATAAGGGTGGTGTGAGTGAGAATCGTGAAAAATAAATGACGTCATAAGGGTGGTGTAGAATATTTACCAATAATTCGATTTTTGCTATATTTCTGTAATACAATATTAAAACATGTCAGATTAAACAAAAAACCGATTAATATTTCTTACAAAGTTTAGGTGTCTATAACTCGAAAAATACTAGGTATAATTTTTTTTACAAATAACAAAACATATTTGTATAAGAACATAAAATTCAAAAATACTCATTTGAATCCTTAAGTCCCCACTTGACAATTCCAGCCCACCGTGCGGCGTGGCGAGCACTTTTAATCCTTACTATCATTATCCTTACTTCCTTACTAATATTATAAATGCGAAGGTAACTCTGTCTGTCTGTCGGTCACGCTTTCACACTCAAACTACTGAACCGATTTAAATGAAATTTGGTACACAAATAGTCTAGAGCCTGAGAAAGGACATAGGCTACTTTTTATCGACATACCACGCGGGCGAAGCCGCGGACGGAAACTAGTATGAAATAAATTTAAACTTTATCGACATAATTTAAAGACCAGTATCGCTTGAAAAGCTCGAATAAACCGGCAGCTGCAGTACTATGCGTACTGCAGCTGCCGGTTTCTGCCATTCCGGTGTGAATCGGCCCTAAGTAATATTAAATAAAATACACTTTAAAGGGCTGATGACGTGCGAGCAAGTCCGCGTACTTATGGCTCGGCGAGCTTACTCGCCCGTCTGTCATCGCCGCGAGCCGCGAGCCAATTTGACAATGAAATTTTGAGCAAGCTTTACGTGTGTCACCGACGGCGAGCCGAGTAGAGTCGCGAACTTAAAGACCACGTGCTTTATGTACGCATGTGTATCACCCACTTTAGGTAATATTTATTCACACTCACTGGTTACAAAAAATATGTATTAAATCGCATACAACTCGACTAAAAGTGTCTTAGTTACTTACTCCTCTAAATGCAAGGATAACAAACAATAAACAGTAGATTTATTATTATTTTCGTGTCCCTAGATACCTTTGTTTCTTCTGGCCATAACTAAACGTTACATTGGCTAAATGGCTAAATGCACAAACCGTTCGAAGCCACGAAAAAGAAAAAAAATAAAAATATCAATAGAGATCTGTCAAATTTCAAATGTCACCAAATCTGTGCACCAAATATTTTATTTATTAAAGTACTTGGGAGTACTTGGACTTGTTTTGAATAAACAGACATAAAGAAAGAATACAAAAAAAATCCTTGGTTTCGTGAACTGGTGATCATTTTAGTTGTTTAATTATCTAGTTCAAGAAACTATCATGATAACGTTGCTGTAGATAGGTAATATTTGTCGTCTTTACTTGGTGTCACCTGAGAAGCCGCTTACTGCTGTGTATCTGGACAATAAAATATCGAATATCGAATTTAATCGAAGTTTGGTACACTGTTTCAATTTGGTAAGTTAAAAATTCTATTGTTTTGCCATGGCCCATTGATGTATAATTTTCCACCCATACTTGTGGCTAAGTAATAACACCCGCACGGGTTGATCGATAAGGTTTAGTTACGATTGCCGCGGTGGGTTCTTAGATGGGTGACCATCTTTACATACCGAGACCCTTCCGTAAAGCCTTAATCCTTTGATCCAGGTTATCATACGTGGATCTTTGACAGTCGTTACGAGTCGTCCGAATCCGAAGCCCAAAAGTCTTACCAAGGGGTAGCGTATTACCCAGTACCTAACTAGGTTGTGGAGGACAGATAGGCAGTCGCTCCATGTAAAATACTGGTATTCAGCTGCATCCGGTTAGACTGGAAGCCGACCCCAACATAGTTGGGAA
The DNA here is from genome assembly GCA_949152455.1 of Lithophane leautieri. Classification (NCBI taxonomy): domain Eukaryota; kingdom Metazoa; phylum Arthropoda; class Insecta; order Lepidoptera; family Noctuidae; genus Lithophane; species Lithophane leautieri. Next base: position 6,550,813 of record OX424488.1, read on the forward strand.
AGAGCGAGACAGGTGATGTACTGTGATTTAGGACATTCCAAGAATATTTTCAAATTGGCCTCAAATTGAACTGAGTTCTCATTTGCGAATTAATTAATTCTTTATTTCACCTGAATGAGTCCTACAGTATTCTATGTTATGGGAAATGGTGTACCTATTCAGGCGAAGTCAAAGTCATAATTTATTTCATAATACCAGAGAGAGGAACCTCCTAACAATGCGTGGTGTGTCCAGGAGTACTGCTTTCTGAACCAAGCCCTTAATTCAGCTGGCCAACAAAAGCCTCCATAGGTGTTGGTCGAGGCTCTTGGCAATTAAGGCAATTGTTCATAACTTTCTTCCGCCTGCGGCTTCGCCCGCGTGGTATTTCGATAAAAAGTAGCCTTTGTCCTTTCTCAGGCTCTAGACTATCTGTGTACCAAATTTCATTTAAATCGGTTCAGTAGTTTTGGCGTTAAAGCGCAGCATACAGACAGACACACTGACAGAGTTACTTTCGCATTTATAATATTATTAGCATCCGCCCGCGGCTTCGCCCGCGTGGTATTTAATTAAAAAGTAGCCTTTGACCATTCTCAGGTTCTAGACTATCTGTGTATCAAATTTCATTTAAATCGGTTCAGTAGTTTTGGCATGAAAGCGCGACAGACAGACAGACTGACAGAGTTACTTTCGCATTTATAATATTAGTAAGAATTTCTTATTCTATTTTCATTGCTTATCTCTGGTATACCAGATACCACTTGCCATCATAAGGGCCATCAGCCATGCAATAAACCACCAGGTCAGAGGTCAGGTGCGTAGTATTCGCAACCACTGTGCATATGTGACCAGATGGTATGAACGTAAACGAGGCAGAAGGAGTTTGTTAGGATCATTGTAGGTGGCGTTCTGTAGTTTCTGCCAACCCCCCATTGGATGTGGGCCTGAGTTTATGTAAAATACCAGAAGAACGGTGTTTGAACATAACCATATGTCAACTAAGACACATGGTCTGATAGGGAATTTACAATACAATAGAAATCTGATCTTATGCGAGACGCATTAGGTCTGATATGGAATTTACAATACAATACAAATCCGACCTTATGTGAGACGCATTAGGTCTGATATGGAATTTACAATACAATACAAATACGACGTTATGCGAGACACATTAGGTCTGATATGGAATTTACATTACAATACAATACAAATCCGACCTTATGCGAGACGCATTAGGTCTGATATAGAATTTATGATACAATACAAATCCAACATTATGCGAGACGCATTAGGTCTGATATGAAATTTACAATACAATACAAATACGAACTTATGCGAGACGAGGTCTGATATGGAATTTACGATACAATACAAATCCGACCTTATGCGTCTCAGGTCGAGGTATTATTATTCTTTCAGATAAACCATGGCTGCGGCAGAATCCAGCGAGCTATCAAACACAGTATTTATAGATGTTGCTTCTGGGTCTCAGTACCCGATAGTTGAGGCAACTGAGCCAGTCAAAATGGAACAAAATAAGTAAGTACTGGTTTCCTGCAGCTTAGCTTAATTATCACTTTAACTGCCAAGTACATAAAATGCATACAAATTAGCATGCCATAAAATGTGTCACTTATATCTATAACAATTGGTCAGTCGAGTACATCGGCGGGCCTCCTATAGCTAAATATATGTACGACCCGCGATGCGAGTTTTGGGCACGCGAATGAATTATCGTTGCACTCGTGAGTCGGGTGCTGAGCACTAAAAGTGTTATCACTACATATTATAAAACCACGTCTTCCGTCGCGTCTGTCTGTTTGTTTGCGATAAACTCAAAAACAACGGCACGATTTTCATGCTGTTTTCACCAATGGATAGAGTGGTTCTTGAGTAAGATTTTAGTATAGAGCTCGTTGAGCTCCTTAAAATTGGAGTTGAGCTGCACGATTATTGACAAATGCGTGCACTGACTGGACAGGTCTACTCAATATGTGTGGTTCTTTCCTCAAAAGTCCATTTCAGACACCAATCTACATGGTCTTCACATGATCTGACCAAGATTATGTCTGGACTTTAAAAGAGACTGTGACCTCTGAGTTTGTTTCGGCCTTTCTTCTCAGAGTATTCAGACAGGAAACGCCGACCTCGTCTAGTTTAAAAAATGTGATTGACGTGGAAAAGTGTTTGTACAAACCTACTTACAGAAATAAAAATCATTTATCATTCATTTGTCATTTATATGGTATTCAGCTGCATCCGGTTAGACTGGGAGCCGACCCCAACATGGTTGGGAAAAGGCTAGGCAGATGATGACGTCACAGATTAGGGGTCGTCCATAATTCACGTGATGGTCTGGTGATACGTGGTGGGATTTTAGACTACACCCTACCCAAAATCACGTGTATTTTTTGACAAAAAATATTTTTTTTAATCCGAATATTTTATCTTTAAATACAGGTATAATCGTTGCCGGGCAACGGCGACTCACTGAGACTAAGTGAAGCGCCAGTTAGGGTTCGATCCTACGACTTACAACTCGTAAGTCGCGGCCTTTACCACTGGGCCATCACTCCCCATATTTTAATTATTTTTCCATGAATAAAATACGCAAATACGCTCTTTGACGTGGAGTTGTGGATATTAGCCCGTATTATGAAATTACAACAAAAAAAACCATCCGACTTCCAAAAAGTTTTTATTTATCACTTTTTAGTTGTGGTACCTACCCCACACAAATTCGAATACCACTACCTGCTATGTAAATAATAGTGACGGGAGTCACTTAGAACGTCGTCGACATAATATTATATTAAGTGAGAAAAATACGTAATATTGAAGCTAACTCAAAAACTACGCAAGCTAAGTTAATAAAATGTATATGGGACCACCTCGGAAGCATGACCTATCAAACAAAAAAAGAAACATCAAAATCGATTCATAATCATATTCATATTCATTTATTTGCGTTCCACAAGGTAAAACAAGATGTTAACTTAGAGCTAAGAGCCGTTGTAGACCCTGTCAGGGCACAGCAAAATTTATTGTTACATTCATAGCCAATTCTAATTAGTCAATTAAAATTAAATTAATTATAATTAAATTATACATTGGTAACTTGAATTACATTACATTATATAAGATAAATTTTACGTTTAACACATTTTGAAACAATTTATAGATTCAAAAGGTACCTAGCATTTTATTATTTAATCATTATGTAATTCGAGGAGTAATCGCGTAACAAACACACAAAACACACTCCTCCTTTTGGAAGAAGTCGGTTAAAAATCATACATCTTTTTGCAAGTGACTGTAAAATGTAAATCTAGCAGCACCATAAGCCCATCTAAGCTCACAGATGTATCACTTAGCCCAAAAGGGCAAGTTGATAATGCAAAAATGCAATTGCATTGAAAAATATTGTGGCTTTTACAAGTGGCTTATTTGTATCATAGTTTACTAGTTTAGTTTACACCTAAGTTACAACCATCTATGCATACGAATGAAAGACTTGTATCCATGGTCATGAATAAAAAATTATAAAAAAAAAAAACTAAGCTCACACAAATCCTTTCAGCCGATCAACATCACCACTAGAAGCGTACCTCGCAACACAACCGCGTCGCATCCGCTGTCCAGAATGCAAGCGTTACACAGCAGAAACAGAAGAGAAGATGTTACGTCATATCCGTAAGATGCATAGAGGAGAGAATCCTTTTCAGTGCTTTATGTGCGACTACTCTACCTATAACAAAGTTTTGTTTGAAGAGCATGTGCGGATTCATCAAGGTGAGTTAATGGTGCTGTTGTTCACAAACTAAACTAAATTTGAGTTCAGTGCATCTTTCTATTTCATTAAGAAAAGGATAGAAGATAAATTTTAGTTTAGTCCTGTCAAATTAATGTAACTACAAAGTACGATGCCTGTACTAGGATGACCGTTGGTGGGCCGTAATTGACGTTGGTCTCGGTGGATAAAGTCATGAAAGATATTTTAGAGCCATTATAGACTCACACCACAACATACAGCTTTGGGTCACAATAGGCACACTTAGGCCGGAATTCAAGCCATAGTGATCACATTTTTGGGCCATAATAGACTCATTGGGCCACAACATACAGCGTTGGGTCATAATAGGCACACTCGGACCTAAATTCAAGACATAATAAATCATAGCTCATGCCAATCTACGCAGTAGCCAAGAAAAAACTTTAAAGAAGATCATTCATTTTGGGCTAAATAATGAAAGTGCCGGCCAAATAAAAAATTTAAAAAAATCCGTTAGAACATGTTATTCTCTTCACTTTTCACTAAATCTATGGGGTCCTGGGTGTCCTGCGCTGTTATAAGATTTTGAAAAATACTATTTTCAGTATGTTTTAGTTAAAATAATTAATATTAGGTAATCTAATCATAGTAATAGCTGTAGTAATAAAAAAATTAGAGATAAACGTAATCTTTCGGAATGTAGCTTTTTTTTTTGGCCTACTTTCACATTTAGCCCAAAAATGTATGGATGCTGAATGATCTCCTTTCTTCTGTTCACTTTTCTCATTAAAGCCTTGCGCAAAATAAAACAGCACCGCAACAATTCTCTTGCATCACTCACGTAATTATGTTTTTAAACCATCGCACACTACCCACGGGCCTTGTTTTCTTCGAATGCATTGCGCTCCGGCCCGATGCGGCTGTAATATGCGCGTGCTTTTGGCCCGAACGCCACCAATGCGGAGATGAGACTAGAGGTTAAGAGATGTGTTTTAAACAACCAATAGAATTTCGTTATTCACACATTTAGTCTCCACTCAGCTTTAGTGGAGACCACTGAGCGGAGATGTATCATATTTGTATGTCGCAATCGGAGCAGAGGTGTGAGCTGTGCCTCGCAAGCTGGTGACGGCGCGCAGCGGGGACTACAAGAGATGTGATTACCGTGCAGTGAGCGTTGCCGTTAGTTCCCCCTACTCTAACCAGCACACATCTCTCTAACCAGCACACATCTTCTATCTAGCCAGCACACATCTGCTCTCTAGCCAGCACACATCTCCTCTCTATCCAGCACACATCTCTCTAGCCAGCAAAATCTCTCTAGCCAGCACACATCTCTCTAGCCAGCACACATCTCCTCTCTAGCCAGCACACATCTCTCTAGCCAGCACACATCTCCTCTCTAGCCAGCACACATCTCCTCTCTAGCCAGCACACATCTCCGCACACCTTCGATGGATACACCCTAGCTGAAAAACATCTCGTCTCGTCTCCGCTTCGGAAATCTCCGCACATATCCGCTTTGGTGGAGTCCGGGCCTTTAACTGGTATTATTATTATTGACTTAACCTTCAAATCTTCTTATAACAGGTATAAAACCCTACAAATGCTCACATTGTTCATACCGCAGTGTCTCAAAGAAGAATACAAAAAAACATGAACTGATCCACCGACCCGACAACCCACACAAGTGTGATCAATGTGGCTTTATAGCCAGACATGCAAAGGCTTTGAAACACCATGAATTAAGTCACGGCCAAGAAGTGGTGAAGGAATGTGCTGTTTGTAAAGAAACATTCAGTAGTTTGAAAAGTTATACTGCTCATCGGAAAAGTAAGAAAAGGTATGTAGCGTGCCATGGAAATAAATGCAACCAGGGGCCGTATTATGAAGTGTTAATGCCACCATTTTTCCAGTGTGAGTGAGAGACGGAGCTATACAAAGCCGATAGCACCATCCTTTCTTCGCAGTGGAATAATGATGGCATTAAAACTTCATAATACGGCCCCAGGTGCAAAAAAAAAGGGCAACTTAACAGTCATTGGCTTTTCAAACTCAAACTCAAACTCAAACTCAAAGCATTTATTTCAATTAAACCATTCACAGGCACTTTTGAATTGTCAAGGAGTCGGTCAGTCAGAAATATGAAGCTAGTTGCCCATTCCAAAGCGTAGTAGGTACCTATGGAGAAGAACAGGCAAGAAACTCCATGGACACTCTTTTAAATCAAAATATTGTTACAATATGTGGGTTACATCATTTATGTTGAAATTATACATGTGAGAACAATGTAGAAAGCACGTTAAAAGCGTCCGCAATTATTACATAAAACAATTCAAAAATTAAAATAAGCCATGGCAGCTAAGAGATGACCAGTCACAACTGACGGCGCCCGTTCACGAACATGACGCATGGATCAGCACCATTCAGCTCAACCATTTTGAAGGGAGCTAAATGATCCGACACACGCGCCACCACCAGCTAGACATTTCAGTGAGCATGACATTCCCAGTCGCCAGGGCACATTCAAGTCAATGAAAGACAAATTACCCGGTAAATGGTAGCTCAATAGTACATAGTACTCACACCTGTGCTATGCAATTATATAATACAAAGGAGATTGAGTTTATACAATGCAAGATGGTCTTCCGATCTTCAGCAGCTCCAACACTATTTTCGAATGTTAATTAGTTGTGATTGTGGAGCAGGACCAGCATTAAGCCAAGCATTCTTATCAGAGATGTAATCCTCCAATTTATAATATGCCTGCCTGCATAGTGTGCGTTTTATACAAGTTTTGAATTTCGACTCATTCAGTTGAAGTATGTGGGGAGGAATTTTATTGTAACATTTTAAACAGTACCCCATGAAAGATGAGTCTACTTTAGCTAGTCTGAAACCTGGTTGAACTAATAGGTCCCTATTTCTAGTACTATAATTATGTCTATCACCTCTTTTACTAAAAAGATGTAAATTTTTTCTTACGTGCATGATGTTTTCATAGATATATTGACAAGGTACCGTCATGATGTTTATATCCTTAAACAGTTCCCTTAAAGAATCGCGCCTGCGGAGATTATAAATAGCTCTGATCGCTCTTTTCTGCAGAATAAAGATAGACTCGATGTCTGCAGCCCGTCCCCATAGTAAAATACCGTAAGACATGATGCTATGAAAGTAACTAAAATAGACTAGCCTCGCGGTATCTACATCAGTAAATTGACGGATTTTTCTGACAGCATATGCTGCTGAACTTAGCCGTCCTGCTAGAGATGTTAAATGAGGACCCCATTGTAGCCTTGAGTCGAGCGTGATCCCCAGGAAAACAGTTTTATCGACGAACTCTAGTTTCTCTTGATTCAATACAATCTCGCAATCCCTACTTTTGACACTTGGCAAAGAAAATTTGATGCACTTAGTTTTTTTCCCATTTAATACTAAATTATTAGCAGTGAACCAATTTTGGACCTGCAGTAGGGCGTTATTTACTTAGTCAAAATTTGTAGCACGTCTATCTACCTTAAAAATTAAGGAAGTATCATCAGCAAATAACACCATGTGTGGCTGATTTTTTAATAAATGGAGTAGATCATTAATGTATACTAAAAAGAGGAAAGGACCCAAAATCGAGCCTTGTGGAACACCCATTTTTACTTTTAAACCTAGTGAGTTGATACCGTTTATTTGAACTTGCTGTTGTCTATCATTTAAATAAGATTTTACTAAACTGAGCGCAAGTTTTCCAAGTCCGTAATGCTCAAGTTTCAACAGTAAGGTTTCGTGATCGACGCAATCAAAAGCCTTGGAGAGGTCACAAAAGATTCCTATGGCGTCCTGGGCCTCTTCCCACGCGTTAAAAATGTGTCTTAATAAGGTAACACCGGCGTCGGTCGTACAACGTCCTTTGGTGAATCCATACTGTTGATCGTGAAGGATTTTATTTGTGTTAAAATGATTGAGCATTTGATTCAGCATCACCTTTTCAAACACCTTGCTGAAAACCGGCAGCACGGATACGGGTCTATAATTATTGGTGTCTTTACTGTCCCCGGATTTGAAAAGTGGTATTACCTTACTGAATTTCATTAAATCCGGGAAGACTCCTTGATCCACACACAAATTAAATATTAAGGCTAAGTAAGGCGCTATGGTCTCAATTATAGAGGTACAGACTTTAATGGACATTCCCCAAAGATCCTCGGTCAATTTGATCTTGATTTGCTTAAAAGCTTTTATTACTGTTACGGGGTTAATATGCTTAAAGTTAAATTCAATTGGGCTGGCTGAAACGTTCGCCCTTACTAAATCAAAAGAGAGCGATGGCGAGGAGTTTAAGGTTTCAGTAGTTTTAAGTGGGATACTGGTAAAAAAATGTACAAATTCTTGAGCAACTTCTTTGCTATCGCAAATGAGACCACCACCTGACGTCTCCAGTGTGTAATCGGAATTATGCTTTTTGTTCCTATTAGTTTCATTATTGATAATTTTCCAAACCGGCTGTATTTTATTGTCTGCTGATTTAACTTTGTTGCTAATGTATAAGGCTTTAGCTGCCTTACAGGTGATCTTAAAAATTCTAGAATAAGTAGCAACATACTTATTAAAAGTTTCCGTATTAATATAAGGCTTAAGGCCATACAGCTCGAAAAGTCTTTCCCTACTTTTCCTGAGTCCTTTAGTTGCCCAATCACTAAATAAAAACTTAGGGCTGATAGTTTTAGTGTATTTCTTAAAAGTATTATTGAACTCGGATTGGACTACCGAAAAGAATTCTTTATACAAAATATTGACATTGTTTATTGAAAGGTCCTGATTACTTAATTTACAAACTAAAGTGCTATTAAATTTATTTAAATTAACAGCTGTTACCGGTCTGAATTGTATCTGCACTTTTTGTATTGGTAAGTTGGACTCAAAAGTTACTGTTTGTCCACTGTGATCAGAAGGGAGATAATTAACGATGGCTTTATCTAAATAGTCGCAGCAACAAAACACATTATCAATACATGTAGCAGTAGTCGTAGTTATTCGGGTTGGCTCTACAAACACATTTGTCAAATTGAAGGATTTAAACAAATTTAATAATCTACTGGTGTTAGAATTATTTTCCAAAATGTTAATATTAAAGTCCCCGCAGATAATTACCGATTTATTCCCAGTTGCAAGTTTTGACAAAACATCTTCCATTACTGACTCAAATATAGAGTAGTTTTGATAATTTGGGGGTCTGTAAACGCACACTATTACATGCTTATCTAGCTCAACACAAGACAGCTCAATGCTATGTTCAACCGATAGTTCAACTATATCTTTACGGGTTTTTGATTTAATACAACTTTTAATTAAGATTAGTGAACCACCACGCAGCATTGATTTTCGGTTAAAACAACTGGCCACACTATAATTATCATAATTAATTAACATTTGATAGTCTTTTAACCAATGCTCAGTTAAACAAATAATGTCAAACATTGTTTTTTCTAAAAACAATTCAATTTCCAATTGTTTGCAAGAAAAACCTTGAATATTTTGATGAAATAATTTCAAGGATTTCTGCTTAGCCCCTTTTGTGCAGTTAACTTTGTTAGTGCTAGAAAATACCTTTTTGTTATTAAGTGTAACTATACTGTTATTGGTATCTTCTGTTGTCTTACAAACTAGTTTAAATTATTAATTTGAATTTGCACCACCTTATCATTAGTAATATTACTAATTGTGGTGCTAACTATACATGACTTCGACATACTAATTATGTCTGGGTTAATATTAAAAGCTAATAACCTAGCTATTTGACGTCTAAAACTAATGGGCAGATACACAGTATCCCTAGTCGACCTAAGCTTATCAACAAAAATGTTGGTGTCAAAAAATATAAACTTGTCACTATGGTGACTAACCTCAGACCAACAAAAAAAGAAAGACGGAGCATTTCGAACATCAAAATGAAGCCACCTTTTTATCTATGTGTCTGTAAAAAGGGTTGTCATTTGCTAAAGTTTTTCCCTATAATTTGGGGAATAATATTTTGGGTAGGATAATTTGTACGAGTAAGATATTGTTGAGTATGGTATTGTACCTCAATCGTTAGGAAGGATTCCGAAACAAAACCATTTTTTTTTACATCGCAAAATAAAATAACAATTAAGTACAAAGTGCATTTACATACATGATTTGGAAATTACCTTTTAATCAAGAATTGCTTGTGATAGGAAGCTCCGCTCTTTCACTTAGAACTATCCATTAATTATCAATTGAATGTAAAAAAAATTGGTTTGTAAATTATAGAAATATTAAGTTATAAGGTTGTTGAAGCGTAAATCATAACATCGTCGTGGGTAGTAAATTGTTTTGAAATAAAATAGGTACTTAATTATATTTACAATCAACTTTATTAAATTCAAGAAGACCACGATAACAAAATCACTGACTATAGAAAGCATGTAAAAAGCGTCCGCAATTTGGGAAAAAATAAAATTTGGGACAGTAGTGTTTAAATTAGCTAGTCTAAGTTGAGAAACTAACTAAAATAAAATAAAAAATACAGTCTCGTGTTTAATTACTGTTTTGATAAAATCTCATTTTTGTTTTTTAAATTGTATGTACGTTTTTAGGATATCCGGTTTTGATCACACGGCGAAGTCCACGATTAGTTGAATAAAGGTCATTATTATCAAAATGATCGGAACAAACCACGCTGGTTTTCGATGGAAGCCATTCTGGATCATTCCGACTATTTCTTATAGCTACTATCCATTTACTTTTATTTTCAATATTACTTGGAAATCTAAAATATTAAATACATAAAAAAACAGGCATATAATTACTCGAACTAAAAAATATCGAACGGGGAAATTTCAAATCATATTATGGCAACCCCCGCACGTTAAATGTCACTGTTTTCGTTCGTTCATTCGTTCAGGTTGTTGTTCCAAGTAACCTAAAATTCATAGTTTACTAAATTAAGAAACGATGTTATTTGAAGTACTTACATCTGAAAAGTGATTCCGTGAGACTTTTTATGTGATTTGCTATTGTTTTTACAAGTTTTCACTACACAAGAAGGCATAATTCAATTTTTTTTATTGAAGTTTACTAGACGACGACTCGTGACGTACTAGGAGCGATGAGCATAGTTTTTCTGTAGGTGTGTGCGTGAGCCTGTGTGTTTACTTGCAGGAGCATAGTTTTGTGGCTACACGTTTGATGTACGTAGTGATCCGTCTTTCTATTTTGGTTGGTCTGAGTGACTAACTAAAAAATGCATGTAATTATTTAACATATGAATGTAGCTATTTTTCCTATTTGACAAGTGCTCAAAGTAGGGAAAAGCACACAAAATTATTTTCTTACAATTTAACTTCGATAGCTCAGTGACACTATCAGTGATATCATCTTTTTTAACATTTAAACTATTACCTATAAGTACAGTAATAATGGCATTAGGGTCATATTCATTCCTAGTTATTGTAGACATTATTTGATTATAGGAACTTTGAGGCATGCAATAGTTTTCAGAAGAATGACTCAGGTTGTTACTAAGCAATTTTCCTAACCCTTTTCCAAAACTATCAGAAAACATAATGGAACAGCAACAGATTTTACCACTACATGTGAGAGGACTAGCTTCTGTCTGAACTACTTGCAATGGACCTTGTTCAATACCTGGTGTAACTATACTGGGAATCGAGACCTGAGCACTTCCTGACTGGTATGGGTCCTCTGTTACCTCAGGTTTGTGAATGCCAAGATTTGATTTATTTTGCAGTAAAGATTCAGGGGTGCCGAGAGACAGCAGGTCCACTTTGTCTGCATTAGAGTTGCACATGTCCACTAACTCATTAGCAGCAAGGATGTGCTCCTGAATTTGTTTTTCAGACCTCACATACTTAGTATAGAGTGATTGAAGTGATGCTTCTAGTACCTGAATTTCAGACTGTAAGTGTTGAGTGTCAAACTCATAAATGTTTTTACTGTCTTCTAATTTAATTTGATAGTTATTTAATTTACTTAGAAGAAAACCACGTTCTTTCCTTAACTTAATATTATTGGAACTGTGTTTTTGTTGTTTCCTGTATTTATTGCATTTATTTATGATTCTATTTAACTTTGCATATTTTTTAATTTTATTTTGACTTAATTTATAACTACTATTATTATGTTTCATTAAAGAATCTTCAGTGAGGTCTATTGTTATTAAGGAGTGCTGGTTGCAATTAGTGTTTAATAATTCACTATACAAGTTATTGGTTTCCTTAGCCTGAGTACATTCTTTTTGTTTCAATAATTTAGTAATTTGTGAATTTGCATGACCTAATTCTTCTTCTAGGTCCTTAACCTTACATAAAGCCTCCTCATATATGTTACTGCAGTTGTTGAAACCATCTGTGACCACCCGCAGTTTGTCCCGTTCATCAACAACATCTAGGTATTGCTGATGTAGGATCACTAGCTCCTGTTTTAAGCCTGTGTTTTTGAAAACGACGTTCTCGACTTCCTTCTCACTTTCATCTATCTCCTGTAACAGCTGTTGACATTTACTGTTGGAAGCCGCAAGTTCATGAACGGCCGTTCTCAATTTAAGCTCCAATTCCTGAGCAGCAGCCTTACGGGTCATCACAGGCATGGTTTCAGGGATTAGTAGGTACTGAAAATAGAATTAAAGGAACGGTGAGAACTACTTAGACAGACAAAGGAAAGAATGCTAGATATAACAGGAAAAAATGGAAGAAGTTAGTGTTACTTTATATAGAAATGAGGTAGGATGTTGATTTAATTTTATGCAACCAGATTAGATCAGATCACAAAGTTTCACTGATTCTACTTTCTTATGATTTTACTTTTCTTTATGTGGGTAGGATGTCAAGATTAAAATTTAAAAAAAAATAGCTTTACATTAAGATAATGCAAATAAAATGTAAAACAACGTTCTTGTTGTTGAGTAATTCTAACAATCTATTAAAATTATTATGAAAAATTCACTAAAGTTTCGTTATCTTAACTAAGGAAAGGTAAACAAAGCGACTTGGACTCACTGCAGAGTGCCAAACCAACCAAGAATGGTTATTCTAGGGATCAATGAAGGCGTTTTACAGAGCCTAAAAGAGGACTGTGTGATAATTAAACAATATAAATAACAATACTCCCCGTTTAGTTCCGCAGGTCGAACATCAGCTGTTCGTGGTAGGTTACCGGTAACGGTCGGTAACGAAACACTGTGTTTTACTATGAATATTTTAAGGAAAACAATAATCCTTAGTATTTATGCAGTTATTTCACATTTAGTAATATTATTTGACCTTAATTACACTTAAAAATAATTAAAACAAATTTTTAAAATACGGAACAAAATTTTGGCATGTCACTCGATCAGTGTTGCCAGCCGAAAAAATTTTCTATAGATTATATTAATATTTTTACTATGTCATTAGCATAAATGACTAGTCATTTCTTATTATCAATAAGAATATCGTTTTTTAGGTACACCCCTCTTCCAGCAGCGCTACAATTTTACTAGCTCTTATTGCTTTTTCTGCCATTACAATCGACACAAAGATATCTGTTTTTAGTCACAATAAGGCTGGATTATACGACATACATAAAATAACGAGAAGTTAGTTTTAGTTGCCAGGATAACCTTTTAACCGCAAACCCGCAAAAAGTTAGTAAAAGTCACAAACTGAAAAAAGGGATTATTATTCAATTTGGAATTAACTTTTTTTCATACCCAGGCTCTTTATTAAGTGCCAGTAACATAGTTTGGCTATTAAAACCTCTTTACAAGTAAATGATTACCAATAATGTAAAAAAATCAAAACTGCCCGTTTTTTTGCAAAAGGGTGTAGAATAGAATACTCTTTATTATGTAAGTACACCATAAAAAATACAGATATAAATGTAGAAATTTAACATAGGGTGACACAATAAATATTCCTAGTAAAAATCTGTTAGGCCTTAATTGACTGCTTGGGCCATAATAGACCCCTTAGGCCATGTAAAACCTGGTTCAATCTGCCATACGTTTCCCAACCATGTTGGGGTCGGCTTCCAGTCCAACCGGATGCAGCTGAATACCAGTATTTTACATGGAGCGACAGCCTATCTGACCTCCACAACCCAGTAACTGGGTAATACGATACCCCTTGGTAAGACTGGTTGTCAGACTTTCAGGCTTCTGACGACCCGTAACGACTGTCAAAGATCCACGAATGACAGCCCCCGGCTTAACGTGCTTTCCGAGGCACGGAAGAATCTCGGTATGTAAAGATGGTCACCCATCCACCGACCAACCCCGGCAAGCGTAGCTTAACCTGATGGATCGACCCGGTGTGGCTGTTATTACTTAGCCACGAGCTCCTCCATGCCAGCTCGCCATGTAAAATCTTGTTACAAAAAAATATTCAGGATTTGTAAAAATAAGAATTAAAAAGTAGGTAAAAAAAACTGACTTCCAAAGTGCAAATTAACTTAGCTTTGGAAGTTGATAGTTTTAGTTGTTTGATTCGTTTTTTTTTTGCCACCGACTTCCCTATTGAAAGTAATACTTACAAATGTTTGAACTCCACGTCACCTGCTACGATCTGCATACTCCTTTTAACTTTTTTCTTCTTGATTTTTAGGGTTCCGTACCCAAATGGACTTAATGATAATGTACTATCGAAGAACTTCATATCTTAGCAGTTTCAAAACAAAATCCCGTGAACACGATGACCACATCTGTTACCGCCCCGGTTCTATAACGGCCGAGCGCTGCAGGCAGAAATAGCCCTTACGGTGAATAGATATGAACTTCTTCGATGGTACACAGAATCCTACTTACTACAGAAAGTTTTTGTGTTTGTGTGTTAATGTGTTTGTGTGTTTGGATGTTTGTTACTCAATCACGCAAAAATGGCTTAATCGATTTGGATGAAATTTGGCAAACAGACAGTTTATAACCTGGATTAACACATAGAATACTTTTGATCCCGATATTCCCACGGGATCGAGACTTACGCGGGTGAAACCGCGGGGCACAGCTAGTTTAAATAATGGCCGAATGTAAGATAAGATATCTGTACGACCCTTTAATATTTAATATTTTTATGCAAATTATTACTAAGACTCCGCTGTCTGTCCGTCTGTCACCAGGCTGTATCTCATGAACTGTGATAGTTAGACAGCTGAAATTTCACAGGTGATGTATTTCTGTTGCCGCTATAACAACAAATACCTACTAAAAACATAATAAAATAAATATGTAAGGGGGCTCCCATACAACAGATATGATTTTTTTTTGCCGTTTTTATAGATAATGGTACGGAACCCTTCGTGCGCGAGTCCCGACTCGCACTTGGCCGGTTCACCTTTCACATTTTTATTATTATTTATTCATAATCAAGTAACAATAGACTCATACAAATTATTAGGAACACAATTCAATAACAATACAAACATACTAAAACATTCAATTAAATAATTCATTCATTTTGCATTTTTTGTGTTTTTAATAACCCATATTTTCTTTCCAGATGTCCAGAATGCAAAAAAATGTTCTGTGCACGCCTATACTCACAACATCGCTTGGAAGTACACGGAGTGAAGAAAAAAGAAAGGAAACAACCCACAAAAAAGTATTTATTCACCTGCGCGATTTGCAAATGGGACGGAAACAGTAAGCCCAGGATACTGTTACATTTGATACACCACCCGGAACAAGAAGTTGATGACAGTGTAGTGGATACGTTGATTTTGAGAGAGTTGGGAATCATGGCGGAGCCAAGTGGCGCTATAGATTAATTAAATGGATACGAGGACGCGATAACGCACCAGATAACATCAATAAAATAAAAATAAAGTGATGATTATTATTATACAACGTGTAACAGAATAAGCGCAAGACCTGAAAGTAGTTTGCTCAGAATCGGCTTCTGAATCGATTTCCGTCATTATTTATGTATGTTAATTTTTCATGAAAAAATCTTCTATTTAACTGAAATTAGAACCACTGCGTCATAACAAGGTAATAAGATATTTTATTTGAGGAAATTTAAGCCTTATCTCAAAGGAATAAAGCCTATTTAAATAATAAACAAATTTGTAATAAGCTCATAGCTATCCTATGTGTAGTGCGCGTTAAATAAAATAGTTAATTTAAGGTGTGGTTTAATTAAATTAAATTACAGATATTATTTTAGTCTTATAATTTAATATTCTAATTGGGGTGTATGAGCTCTTGCGTTTATTCCGTTACACGTTGTATAATTATGGAATAAAATATGGCAATCAATCATCTTCAAAGACTTTGTAAATATTAAGTGTAGATACAAAAATAATTAAAAATATGTACCGACCTTACTAAAATCTAGACTTTTTGGATTATTCAAAATAAAATACTAATTTCCTTTACGAATAAATAGCCGCACAAGGATCTTTCGGTGCGTGAGTAAAATCGGAGCTAAGACCGCCATCTTGATTTTTCAATTTATTTCACAAAACAGTTATTTAAAACCGGCCAAGTGCGAGTCGAACTCGCGCACGAAATGTTCCGTACCATTATCTATAAAAATGGCAAAAAAAATGTTGTATGGGAGCCCCCTTAAATATTTATTTTATTTTGGCAACAGAAATACATCATCTGTGAAAATTTCAACTGTCTAACTATCATGGTTCATGAGATACAGCCTGGTGACAGACGGACGGACGGACAGTGGAGCCTTAGTTATAGGGTCCCGTTTTACCCTTTGGATACGGAACCCTAAAAACCAGTATGTGCCCTATCCCCCATTCTCTGTGCATCGTGGCACCTACCAATAGCCGGGTATTCGTTGATGTGGCTCTATGATACATGTAAGTAGGTACCTACTTGTAGTCGCCGTTAAACCAGCCGAAATGTCCCATAGACGACGCTGAATCCTTTGGGATTATCCGAATTAAACTACCCATTTTCATTGCAAATTCGTAGTATTTATTCAACAAAAAAAAAAAACCAGGGCCACACTTAATTAAACTGACAATGTGACATACGTATTTGTCAAAAAAATATTATTATAATTGTCACAATTTCGCGACAAGCGCTGTCTAGTAAAACAGTAAACGTATGAAAAGAAATTTGTAAAATTGTCGTTGACTATAAAGACCCCAATATGTGCCCTATACTTTGAAAACATTCAACAAAATTTAAGGGGAAGTTCTACTCATTAATGTGAACAAATTTTACTAAAGGAACAACATGAATAATTCGCAAAAAAAATATCGACCTTGTTGTATAAAGATACCTAAAGTGACCATTTATTTATTTTGTCAGACCGGGACACATCTGCGGAAATATATAATAAATATTTTTTTTTAGTGTTTTCCAAGTATTTTATTATAAAAGATAGAATAACACAAAATAATCAAAGCTCTAGACACAAAATAGTTCGGCGGGCGGAAGGGATTCCCGCAGACGTTACGTGTGTTATGTATCTGTCCTGCTCACACGCGTTGGCGCAGCACCGCGCGGGCGGGCGGCGCACTCTGTCGTCATCTGCCTCCCCGTGCGGGGTGTCGGGCCTCGCAATTCGTGCGGAAAAAATAAATTTTAAACTATCGTTGGGTCTGCTTGCAAAACCGGGACTATGTTGGCTTCGCTGGGGACACCGGGACAGACTGCCTGAAACCCGGACTGTCCCGCCCAAACCGGGACGTATGGTCACGTTAGGTATACCCGAAAAGATACCCGATTGAACAATTTTGTATAAGGTCGATTTTTTTTGCGAATTCTTATTTGGTCCCATAGTAAGTTGTTCATATTGATGGGTAGAGCACCCACTTAAATTTTGTCGCATGTTTTTGAAGTCAGCCTATAGTGAAAATTCTTAAGATTACTGTGATTCCTGGCACCTACCCATAACCGGGTATTCGTTGATGTGGCTCCATTATATGGGAATACCTGTAGTCGCCAGCAAGCCAGCCGTAATGACCCATAGATGACGCAACGTCCGAGAAACGCGCAAATTGTAGGTATCTGAGGAAGAATGACACAACACAAATTTTTTTAGGGTACCGTAGTCAACAAGGAACCCTTATAGTTTCGCCATGTCCGTCTGTCTGTCCGCGGCTTAGCTCGAGAGACTTTTGGTACTAGAAAGCTGTAATTTGGTATGGGTATAGATGTAAATCACGCCGACAGTGATAAAATAAAATGATGAATTTTTTTTTTGTTTACCTTCCCTACAATTAAATTGGGAACTTTTTTTTTCTCGCCTCTCCCATGATGTAGGCTGTCGTTGAAAAGGTCATTCAAAAATATTGGGAGTTTGTCAAACCATTTTTGGATTCAGGGATCCGTTTGCGAAATATTAAGCTTTAAAGTGCTAATTTTTTCGCGTTGATAAAGCAAAAATTATGAAAACTGCGTGCGCCGACCAGCGCTTGTTGGCGCTGGCATAATGGTGCTGGTTATCAGCACTCTTCATGAATACACACTCAGACCAAATAAAAAATCAAGACGGAGCGCTGCGAACAATAGCGTGAAGCATGCTAAAACTACACCGCCGCTCTGTGCACACACACACATTTACAACTATTTACAATGACACTACACCAAACTAAGTGCACACATTTATACGAAACCGGCCTTACGTCACTGTTGACAGCCCTTTGTCTTGGTTTTTTATTTGGTTTGACACCCTCATGAGGCAAATGCAGGCAGTAGAAAAATGGAGCATTACCTGTTATCTGCACAGAGTGACCAATCCAAGCCTGATGTTTGTATTTCCCTCTCGTAATCTTCACCGGGTGGCTGCCTAAACTCTGCAACAAAGAAAAATTATAAATATTTCTCACTCAACTCGCCTGCCTCTTTTTTTTGTTTTTTTGAGGGTGCGAAATCATCCAATGACTGCTGCCGCTCTGGGCGGAGCGGGAGGGTATGTCACACTTTTACTGACTTACCCACCCGTGTTCCTTCAGTTGCCTGTTGCCAAGGTCCCCGGTATCTCTTTCGGACTTTCCCGCAACCCTGGCAAGCATCGGTCCTAGCGGACCCCGCCAATTGTGCTGACATCTCTTTGAGGCGCGCGTGGAACACGACGCGCCATCGACCCGGGCCTGGTCCTTATCGCAAGCCCGCGCCTACGGTGGCCAGAAATCCGCCTGGGATTTCTGAATCCCGACGCCCAGGGCGTCTCCTGCGGCGGCGGGCGCAAAATTTGCCTCTGTGAGGGAGAGGCGTTCCGCCTCCTCCTTCGCGAGCATTACTGCTTCGCAGAAGGAGGTGACTGCTTCCCATGCCCTCTCGCTCCGTACCATGGCCTGGACCAGGGCCATGGCAATCGCCTCCACGAGGACACGGCGGTGCTCCGCCCAAGCAGGGCAGAAATCGACACGTGTTTCACTCTGCGTCCAGCGCTCGGTGTGGCAACACGTCGTGTTCTGGTTTGCAATTGGTCAATCGTCATACTGAGGATGCTTCGTTGAGAGGTGAAACACGTGTCGATTTCTTACAGGGTTTTTAATGACTCTTGAAGAATAGTTAAGCGGAATAGGTTACTAAATATCTACGTCTATTGTATTTTTTTGGGTGTATGTCATATAAGTACCTACAGTAACGAGACCGTACCTCTGCCTGACCCTTTGAGAATTACAGGCGTGATGATAAGTGTTTAAGTAAAAATTTGCCATCACCTCTCCAGTGGTCGCAATAATATATATCGAGTTGGCAATGGTTCACGAAAGTGAACATCTTGAAGTACTTCCCGATGCCTCTGTTGATGTTGACACACTGTGGAGAGTATACGTTCGGACATGTTAGAGGGCAGACGTGTTCGTCAAACGACTGTAGAATATCATACTTTTGTTTGAATGGTTTAGCACCTGGAGCCGATTTCACTCTGAGAGCGCCGGCGTCAGTAACTAGAACAAAAAAAATGCATGGGAGGTGTGTAATGGTCTGTACTCACATTCGGTATTACTCGATAGTTTTACTCCAAAACGAGTAAAAATCTACCTGTGGACCGCAAAACTCACAACTCGAAGGCTCGCATCGAGCCGGGTCGATGGAATTAAATAAAAGTAATTTCTTTCGCACCTACTCGAAGCGAGCCGTCGAGCTTGACTCGAGCGTGTGTACGTGTCCGCGAGTCGACCGTTAGTCCGCCATTGTTGATCGTAGTTTAAAACATTTCTTTTGGCTCGAACGGTTCGGTGAATATTGAACGCCGCGCGGCACTCTATAGATTAATGCTGCCGACGAATGTTTGCGCGGCCGTACTCCGCGGTGTATCCGAGACACGCTCTTCAGTTGCAATGAAAGTGGTTGCGTGTGTCGCAGCACTGACGAATGGTTGCTAAAAATGTTTGTGCGCGACAGGTAGACAGAAGCGTTCGCGCGCGGCAGTCGTCCAAATACAGCGCGGCAAGCCGCGCGCGGCCGCCGCGCACGATTGCCGGTCAATGTTTGGACACACCTTAACGACAGTAATCTCACGCTATAATGTTTGGCCCTGTCAAATTTTCAGCGCCTGACGTAAATTGACGTAATGTTAGTAGGCAAGTTTTTAATCACTAGTGACAGGCGCTGATTAATTTGACAGGACTAAACTAAAATGTATCTTCTGTCCTTTTCTTAATTAAAAAGAAAGAAAAGATGCACTGAACTTTAATTTAGTTTACGTTTCTGAACAACAGAATCAGCACCATTGCTGAATTCATCCAATCAGTTTGCAGAGGGCTGTCCCTTACACCCTGTATAGGTACATATTTGGTCAGTATTAGCTCTAATGGTAAAGTATAAAATAATATTTCCCTACCAGTAACGTTATCACCGAAATTCTCAGAAGAGTTCGTATTGTTTCCTGCTCCATCATCGGTGGAAGCAGTCGGCACATCTTCTGGCTCTTCTTCTCGTCTTGTCGTCAAATACTGTTCGCAACTCCCAGAAGCTGCTATGAAGTACTCTAAAAAAAGAGTTTTACTAAATGAAATGAAATTGTTTAGCATGTAAATAGAATATCGAACCACTTTTAAACGTCACATTGGAAAAAACAAATTACTCGACTCCAAAAACTGTTTTTCTCTTTGCAGTTATAGCATTTTGCAGACGGGTTTTTCGTTTTTTAAATAATTTGTTTTATTTCAAGCTTTTTAGTTTTATTAATCTACGTATTTGGATTAAACTTATTACTAGCTTTTAATTGATACCAATATTATTGTAATTTAAAAAAAAACCTTCCCCTCCCTTTTTTTTGTATTTGCAGATGAAATATATAAATTTTGTATAGCCTATGTCACTCCCACAATTAAGACGAACCTAACGACATCTCGTATATTAAAATCCATCAAGCCGTTTAGGCTACAGAGCGTGCCAAAGAAATAGAAATACCTACCTACAAACATACATACTCTCGAAAAATATTACCCTCCTTCTGGGGAAGTCGAGTAAAAATAAAAGCTAGATTGAGTAATTTCATCCTGACCTTATCACAAATAATTGGTGATCGACGCAACATCTCCCTTTCTCCCACACTTCTCTATTAGCCGTCATCTCGGTAGTCACCCCCTTTCTATCCATATCATCTGTCACACAGTCCATCCATCGTTTCTTTGGTCTTCCCCTACTCTTATAGCCATCGACATTCATACCCAAAACTTTCCTCACAACATTCTCCTCATTCCTTCGCATCACGTGCCCATACCATGACAACCGATTACCGCACAACTTTTCAGTCACCGGTGCCACTTTCAGACTTCCTCTTGTGTACTCATTTCATATTCTATCCATTCGTGTAACACCACACATCTCTCTTACCGTGCGTTTGCACTGGCGAAACATTCAAGACAAAACATGTTGAAATCTCTAGTTCCTGTCAAAAATTGTATGGAACATTGACAGAAAGTTTTAAACATTTTAAAGATTTAAACATGTTTTGTTGTAATGTTTCGCCAGTGCAAACGCACAGTTACCGTTTCTATAGTACTGTATCTCTAGTTCCTTTGAGAGTCTCATTTGGTTTTACCGCTCCGGGCCCCCGACAGTCTTAGACCGCCATTGATTGGAGTCTATCCTACTGACTGGACCTCGGCTATGTAACCCCCCCTGCCTCGAAGGCCAGATCCGCACTGACTCGATAGTGGGGTTTGATTAGCGTCGCCAATTCGTAATTTTCATAAAAACTATAGCTTACCATCCCCGGGATGATCACACATGTTACTCAAAAACAAATAACATCCATTTACAAAATCCTTGTAGATTTTTTTTTCTTTCACCATTTTTACAGCACAGACATTCGTGTTATTCGACCTGCAAGCTTCGTCTCTATGAGAACAATATTTCGAAACGCGTTCAAATTTTAAATGAGACCGCATATTAACGGTTTTATTTTCACTAGGCATTTTAAAATGCAATTTATTTGTTTTGGTCTCTTTTATGTTTATCACAATTATTATTACTAAGTACGGAAAATAATATGCCGCCATCGCCATTTTGAATTGTACTAATGTGGTTTTGTCCCGTATAATTGAAATAACATGGTGGTTGACTTTTATTATGTTTTGGAGTCATGGTCGATATAGTTGGAAGCAAGATGAAAAGCGTCACTACCTACTGTTCGTTTCATCAAGTCTTTATATATATATCGTCGTGTTAGTTCGATCGGACTTTATCAGAGTGGGCGCACCATCAGAGCAAGAAATAGCCGCGCGGCGTGTCACCGAGGCGTCTTCGAGAATTGGTCAAACTAATCACTAGACCACTGTCTGTTGGATCATTAAGCTCCCTTCAACATGGTTGAGCTGAATGGTGCTGATCCATGCGTCATGTTCGTGAACGGGCGCCGTCGGTTGTGACTGGTCATCTCTTAGCTGCCATGGCTTATTTGAATTTTTGACTTGTTTTTTGTTTTTGTTTTTTATAATTGCAGACTCTTTTAACGTGCTTTCTACATTGTTCTCACATGTATAATTTCAACATGAATGATGTAACCAACTTTTTGTATAATTTTTATTTAAAAGAGTGTCCGTGGAGTTTCTTGCCCGTTCTTCGCCATAGGTACCTACTACGCTTTGGAATGGGCAAGTAGCTTCATATCTCTAACTGACCGACTCCTTGACGATTCAAAAGTGCCTGTAAATGGTTTAATTGAAATAAATGCTTTGAGTTTGAGTTTGACTGCAACCCTGCATACCACTGCATATTCTAAAACAAGTCCCCCCCGCCACTGTATGTATTACGGGCCCCGCAATGTATTACGGAATTATTACATTGCTTACCTGGATTACCAAGTAGGGTAGGTAGGTCCCGTGCTGAGCTTGGAACACAAAATCTTAACAAGTGTTGCCACTAGTATGCGTCACAACTGTCCCCGTTTATTGGGTAAGTATTCATGTGATACGAAACGTAACATTATTGGTTCATTATTAGGGTTCCGTACCCAAAGGGATCCTATTACTAAGACTCGGCTGTCTGTCCGTCTGTCCGTCTGTCACCAGGCTGTATATCATGCATGAACCGTGATAGTTATTGAAATTTTCACAGATGATGTATTTCTGTTGCCGTTATAACAACAAATACTAAAAAACAGAATAAATCAATACAACAGACATGATTTTTTTGCCTTATTATATATAATGGTACGGAACCCTTCGTGCGCGAGTCCGACTCGCACTTGGCCGGTTTTTTTATTTATATTTGTTTTCTGTTTGACAGTTTATTGATAATATTATTGGAAACAATTTCCGTTGTTACTGCGCGGCAAAACTCACAAGTGCACACATGTTTACGAAACCGGCGTCACACGTCACTGTTGACGGCGCTCTGTCTTGGTTTTTTATTTGGTCTGAGGTCCCGTGGGGTATTTTCTGACATTCACGCGGGCGAAGCCGCGTGCAAACCGGCAAAAACTAGTAAGGTTATACCAATATTACTTTACTCTATGGGTTATACATAATACAGATACATAATATAGCCTTGGCCGAATATTTGGGTAACAAACATGAACGACACACCCAGTTTACCTAGAAAATAAATGTTGAGCAATACTATAGTAATAAAAATCAACACACACGTCACCCGTCTTCGAGATCATCATTTTATTGTTTTTTTATTCTGTCATTACAAAATTCCCCAATAGAATATCGTTTAGCCGCTTCCACAGACTAAGTAGTACTGTACTCCCCAAGGTTTTAGCCAAAGGTAGCTTTGATTGATTAGGCAGTTAACTTGGAGTGCCGGCTTCCTATCTAGGACAAATTAACTGCCTAATCAAAGTTAAAGTTACCTTTATCTGCAACTATCAATCTAATAAAGGGGTGATAGACGTGCGAGCAAGTACGCGTACCTACATAATGGCTCGGCGATCTTACTCGCCCGTCTGTCATAGCCGCGAGTGGCCGCGAGCCGCGAGCCAATTTGACAACGTGAACAAACTTCACCTGTGTCAGTCGAGCCGAGCCGAGTAAGGTCGCGAACTTAGATTATAAAATCGCGAACTTAAGTCCGCGTACTTTAAGTACGCACGTCTATCACTCACTTTAACTGCCTAATCAAAATTACCTTTATCTGCAACTATCAGTCTAGTATATTTTATTTTGAAGATTTAAATACGAAGGTAAATTTAATTTGATAAATTCAGATAAATGTACCATTGGATAGGTCGGTACTTTAATACTTTTTCATTTAGTCGATAGTCACGTGCAATCGATGAAACTTTAGTCGATTATACAAACTTGACGAATAACTATAAAATATGTTTACCTTGTTAGTCTAGTGAACTCTAGTGGTGGTAAACGAGGCTTGTGTGGTTCAATGTGTTATTGGGCTTTTTATTGGGAATTTCTCAGTAGTGAGCTGATTCCTGTCTTTTACTGGCTAAAAGGAACAGGCTCACCCCAAAGATTCCGTTTCGCGATAAAGTGTCCATACTGAGAAGACTGACCTCACAATTCTCGGAAAAGATAGAACCGGTTTTCAATATTTCAGCACAAGTGAGCGGGACAATACTATTCAAATGTCATTGTCAACGAAACCAAAATGTGATCATCTTTTGACACGGTTGAATCTAAGGATTTAAATCGTTGGCATAAGTCCTAGAAGTAAGTCCTTTGGCATAAGTTTAGACTAAGGTACTTATTTAAGAAAGTGGCAAAATTTTGCCGTACTATATCTACATCCTATTGTCAGTTGTCCTTTATGCTACACCTCTGCCCACACCCATTTAGGTAATACGGTCGTAATATTTTGTAATCGTTCTTTCCAAACTGTTGTTTCAATAAAGGGCAAAAGTCTCAGAAACTGAAGAACTCGCACTGGTACGGTCTACGTTGGTAGGTATACCTGCGTACGTCAAAGTGAACCCATCGTCAGTAGTACATAACACTGGAACTGGGTACGGAAATATTGAATAAATTCAGAAAGTATTCGTGTAAAACTGCATAGCAAACAATTTATTTTTATCGGGACGAACTTACTAAAAAATGAGACATCCTTGCCATGTAGTCGATATTTTGAATTACGTTGCAGACATTTCACAGCACTATTCTCCGAATCCCCGACTCGTCGTTTGTAGTCCGTGTCGAATGTGAGTGAATGTAATGAATTAAAAATAAAGCAAATTACGTATCTATACTATTGGAATTGCTTTAATTTTATGATACAACAGTTCTAGAAGTATTGAAGTTGGATAATAGATTTGAAGGACAGCTTCCCACCTGGGTCCAATTCTGCAGGTAAAAATGTTTATGATATCTTTTGCGTAATTTATACACAAGGTTCCGTCTACTTTTGAAAGACTTTCGAGTGATTCGTGTATTAGCTAGTGTATGTTAATGATCTGAAATGAATGATTCTAGGGTCTATTATAAATCTAGGTACCATGAGGTGTAATTCTGGCCGTTCTAACGTCCTCCGTAGAAGCTGCTATTTCTGTCTCCATCCAACTTACGACTAATGATAAGGATAGAAGATATTATTCGCTATCCCACGGGTACATACGCAGGTGGGTCATACTCTGTTGACTCGGGCGTTAATTACTTCCTCTTAGTGAGATAAGTGCTAGGTTTTCATGAAAACAACAACTTTATCTGGAAAGTCTCATTTATTGAGATAATCTAGTTGATACAAGTGTCGCCATCTGTATGCAAAATTTGGAAGCATAAACCATGAAGGTTCTAAGAATATCAGTACAAGTAGGCTGTATAAATTCATGGTATATTATGTTCTATGCCTGAATTAGGGAGATAGTCTTACCTTTGTCTTGCTTTGCCTAGATAAAAGTGTTAAATTCTGTGGCTATTGTCATAATTTATTGTGGCATAAACAATATGTATACCTCAGTGGGGACATGTGCACTTGTTGTGCTCTCATACATACTTACATATATTTATAGGTACACATATGTTGTGTTTGTCAGTAGTGTTGTATTACATTATTGATTTGAATACTGCGGAGTACTTAACTATTTACCTTTCTTATTCATTTTAGAATGAAAGTTCTGTTTACTTTTTACTTGGTTTGTTTTCATATTTTATGGCACTTCTCTCAATTATATTGGTTCATAATAAATGATTGAAATAGGACCTACGGTCTGCATATACTTAAGAGGTTTTTAACTATTATTTATTATTATTTATTTATTTATTAAAAGGTAGCTTCACAGCTGACAGTAAGTACAACATTAATATTAATCAAAACATTACGCCAATTACGAAGTACACAGAAAAATAGAAAATACAGAGAGTGACATATTCTTAATATCTATAGTGTGTGCGTATCTTGTTTGTGTTTTATGTTCTTTAGAGAGGTTTATAGTTGAGAGAAGTATGTGTATCACCTCTAAAATAATTTTATAATTAACATACTTACGTACGTAAATAAAAAAAGTAAGAATAAATTTATTTTAATGATTAGTGATATGATAATGCTGTTTTATAATTTGAACAAAATAATAAGACTTTTTAGTATCAAATTACTTCAAGACGTTTTGGCATTTCTGCCGCTGTAGTTACTCATCATGTAATTATAAATTTTAGCATTAATTACTTATACACGACTGAAAAAGAACGTACTTTCACGTTAGCTTACCCCACAAATAAAAAAGCATGTGTCATCATCCGTTACAGAATAAAATATATTTTAAACATTTAAAAGTATGTTAGTTTCATAAAATTATTACTTAAATGATTTTATTATTATCTCATTTTTTTTTTTTTCTTATTCATATTATGAGTCTTGTTCATTCAAACAGTATTTTTTCCTGTAAGTAAATTTTATTTCTTCGGTAGGGACACCATATAAGTGTAGACCTAAAATATTTATTATTTATAAATAGCCTTTATTCAGAGTTACAGTTGTATTACAAAAACATAGAGATATAATTATAGTATACATAGAGTACGCGCAACAAACTATGAACAGTAGAAACGGGTTTGAAAAACACAACGTTCCTCACCACACTCACTCAGTTGTCAGTTCGCGATTCAGTCATTTGTATGTCACAGTGAAGCGATACAAAATGTTATTTTGAGTGTTGGGACACTCAATCATTTTGCATGGGACATTTGAAGTGCCTCTTGTATGTCCTACCCAACACAGTAATCTGTAGCTCACTTGTCTACGATGCGCACTAAGCAATTTGTGCAATACGCGCACTCTATGTAATATATCTCTATGTACAAAAACGTTTTATCTCATTCCCCAGTCTGTGTGCCCGTTGGCAAAAGCCTCTTCCAACTGCTTCCAGTTCTCCCTGTTTTCTTGCCTGGTCTGAATATTCAATAATAGCTGATAGACATCTCTCTTATCTTACATTATACAATAAACAGAATTGAATTGCTCGATATGTATGTAAATGGATGTTTGACAATAAAATTATCTTTATCTTTATGAAGTGTTTATTAATTGAATTTGATTTGATGTTATAATTATTCTAGTTAACAAACGGTACTTACCTACAAAAATTTGCCTTATCATTTGAAAACAATGTACAAACCACGCAAAAAAGGGAGTTTAAATATTTATATAACTATATTTATTTGTGACCTCACTAAGCGGAGGCCTGTGTCCCAGCAGTGGCAACATTATAGGCTGATTATGCTTATGTATTTGGGATATTTATTTTATTTTATACAATAGAAATCACGATAAAAGAAAAGGTTCTTCTTTTACGTGTGCTCTCATTACAGGAGACCACAGAATGCACATATTATTATAACTAGGTGACAAACAGGATAAAAATAGAAAAGTAAATGTCGAAATTATAAAAAAAATCATGACTGAGCAATTATAATAAAATAGAGTCAAGCAAGAGTCGAGAGGGCCAATACAATTCTCATAGTATTCAAGTCGCAATCTGTCAAACTTGTCAAAACTGTTGGTAAATTGGTGAGTTTTTGACAGATTGCGACTGAAATGCGAATGTGAACGTCCTTTGCCCCGAAAGTCGAGTTTATAAAAAGGTCAATGAACTAACTAATTTCTCCAACTTTATTTTTCAGAAAGAAATGTCATCTAAAACGAAAACCTCAAGAAAGGCTAAGAATCCAAGACCCAAAGCTCCCGAGCCAATAATAACGCGAACCAAATCACGACAACTAAAAAACAAAGAAGATCAGAAAACCGAAAAACCGGAATTTACTAAACCAGAAGTAAAATCGACTAAAGTTAACAAAACCGTAAAACGCCTGCAAGTGTCTCTACTTAAACTTCCCATCAAAGAATCAGATGTAGATAAAGAACAAGTAGAGTATTATCCCAACACGTTAAAACGCGATGTTACCACTAAGAAAATTATGTTGACACCCAAACACAATTTCACAGTTATCGCAGCTACGAATAAAAGGAAGCTGGCAACACCACAGAAAGGTAATTGTAGTCAGGATTAATTTCAACACTTGGATGTTGACAAGAAAATCATTGCTTAATATTTTTTAATACACTTGAATAAGTTAAAGATGACATTTAGATAATACGAAGCATAAAACAAAAAACCTATACAAATAAGTTGTTAACAGCATAAAACGGGTGTAAAAAGACGCTTAACGAAGCCGAAAATCACTTGTTATTCCTTTCATTGTGATATTTTTTTTGTTCTGGACCATACCCGGAACCTTCTGGTTACTGAGATATTGAAGATCGAAGTTCCAACTTTTTCAGACATTTTTAAAGAAAGCAAATTTTAAATGCTATAACTTCATTTTTAGTACTAGGGGGTATTGGCGAACCCTGATCCATAAACACAATGTTTTGCGTGCGCTACGTTGCGCACTACCGTAAACAGTTATTTTTGACACCAAAAATAAAAGTCAGTTTCCCAGCATTTATTTCTGTGTAATGTTACTTAATTTGAGGTATAGAATGCGTAGTTGACGGCTATGTGATGGGTAATTTTACACCCTCTATAACCATCTTACAGGAATTGAGTCACCAATCTCCAAACACAGTTTGCCGCGAATCGGATCCAAATCCCTAAAAAGGTCCAAGATTGCCACTAGACCTTCCAGCAGTCCTGAACTAAGCATGCCAGACTTGGTGAGGATGATGGAGGAGACCAGAAGTCTTAGCGATGAGGATTTCATGGAAATCCTCACCTGCCCCAGTCCTGTGTGGTGGGAGGATCCGCCTGATGGAGGATTTGATGAAGGTAATTGTTTTATTGTAATAAATAAAATTGAAAAGTGGAGGGAGGACTTTTTTAAAGATAGGGACAGCGCAGGCTGTAAATATCATCCACTTTTTTTTAGAGAGTAGTTTTTAACACCGTTATGGATAAACGGATGCATTCATTGCGGCCATTATGTGGTGGCAGGCACTGGCTAAGGAAACCCACGATTTTAAGAATGATCCAATTGCGAAGAACTTCGGGTTAATTGCGTAACACACTTACAGTATCAATGGCTTTCATTTTGACAGTTCAACAACATTCTTTGCGTTATTTATGTTGTTGAGCAGACAAATTTTTCGAACATGCAATGATGAAAAATGATGACCAATGAATAAATATCCCTCAAAATCTTTCAGATTGTGATTGAAAGCGTATTACCCAATTAGGGCGCTGGTTAGTTATGGGTACTGGCTACATTGAAAAAAGTGAAAAATATTTTATTTTAACAAAAATGCTTCATATACAATGAATTGTGTTTGGAGCCTCCTTTTAGGCAAACAATGCCTGTGTTAGGAGACTCCGGTTTTGACATTGTTTGCCTCTGCTTTTTCTGAGAGCGTGTTTCACTTCCATTTAAAGCGACTTCAAGTTAGTGGGTGATTCAGTATGTATTATGGGTGATACAGCAATAATTTAACGAGTTTGTGTAAACATCATTACATATTCTAAAACATTACCCCCGCCGCGTCTGACTGTCTGAACGCGATTAACTCAAAAACTACGGAACGGATTTTCATATGGTTTTCAATGGATGAATGAAGTGATTCATGAGGAAGGTTTGGGTGTATAATTCATTAAGGTTATGTGTAAATTGGCTGAAATATGACGATGATTGTTGAATATGACGGAGAAATACATGCCGACTGGTTCTGTAACATTATAATATGTTATGTATCACTGTTAGTATATTTAATATTAACGAAGATATCATTAATTTGACGACACAATATTATTATTTCCAGATTCAATACACACAAAATCACCAGAGCCTCCTCCTGAAAAGATTATGAAAGAAACAAAAAAGAAAAAAGTCACAGAAAACAAAAAACCAAGTAAATCGAACAATAACAATATAACTACATCAGAACTCGAAGCTGAGCAACCAAAAGTGATCGAGAACAAAAAAGACGAACGATTTGTTCAGAAGAAGCAGAAATTAGAACACATACTCGGCAATATAAAGAATAAAACTATTCTACCTAAACATGAAGTGAAAAATGATAACGAAGCAAATAGAAAACATTCTGAAAGTGAAGGAGATTTTTCAGATTTGAGTTTCAATGAAGAAGACATTCTAAAAAATCTTGAGAATATGGAGATTCCAATGGAACAATCTCTATCAGAACCGAATGACTCATTATTAGATAATAAAAGTGAATTAAAACACATAAAAATAAAACAAGAAGCTCTTGATATACATGAAAACGAAATAATAGCGCCAAAAAACGATAATGTTGATAGGGAAATTTTAACAATAGAAATAAAATCGGAAATTAAAGAAGAATTCTCGATAAAAAGTCTGGTTTTTGATAAAGACAGTATTCCTAATACAAGTTCTGAATTCAAAAGTGATGTGAGTTTAGAAGAAATTAATTCCAATTCGGATAAAAAATCCGATGATATTGTTATTGTTGATAGTTGTACAAATTCTAGTTTAAGTAATAATGATAATTCAAGTTCTTTAATAGATTTAGTTAATAGATTTAACTCCGATATGGGAAAGTACGAAATTTCAAAAAAAAAATCCTCATATGTTGACGATGCGAATATTTCAAACACTGTGAACAACAATGAAATTGTTCCTAATAAAAAAACAAAGGATCTTTGTGAATTCATAACTGTGTATAAAATAACACCAGAGAAATTTAAAATCGAAAATAATTCAGATATTGATACAACCCCGGCTGAAAACATTAAAATGACTAAATTAGATACTGTACGAGGAAAACTCAACGATTTCTTCAAACAATGCAAAAGTACAATGCGTTTGAAAAAGACCGAAAAGCCTTCTCCCGCCATTCCTGTGACAGATGTCAAAAAGCGCACAGAGAACGAAAAAGAAAATAGCGATACTAAAATCGATCTGAAAGACGACAAAAATCGACTAAAGGCTTGCGATTACTGTATTGAAAAAACCGAAAATGGGACGACAGAATTTTCTTGTGAAAAGTGTGAAATGGCGCCAATCTTGCCTTGTGGCTTGTGCAATTTTCTTGCGGATACGAAAGAGGTTTATAGGAAACATGTCTCTTCTTGTAAAGATATTGCTAGGATATCTTGGAGTCATAATTATGTGCTGAATCAGACTTAGAAATGTTAAAATACTTTAAAAATAACATTTGCATAGCTTTTTCCTTGATAGACCTACGTATTTGTCCCACTTAGTATAAGTGGATGATGTTATAAAAACTTCTGTTATTTACATAGCAGGTCGTGGTATTCGAATTTGTGTGGGTAGGTACCACAACTAAAACGTGAGAAATAAAAACTGTTTTACAAAAAAAATAATCGACTTCTAAAAACAACAATAAAAAGTGAAAAATGACTTTAATTTCGGAAGATGGTGTCTTTGGTTTTATATTTTCGTTTTCTCAGATTTAACCAGATCCTGGCTAGAACGATTTTTCGCCTCCGTAAACCGCTATAGCTATAATGCAACTTTCATCGAAGTGATTAGAGCCGTTTTCGAGAACGTAATTACAAAGATAATTATATTTGTAGACAAATATTGCTCATTTAATTGTATATGTTATGATTTAACATGAAATCCTTTCATCATGTCATTATAAGATTTTGTACATATGCACATTCGGTACGCAATGTTGCTACCAAAAAAATACAGCTTATTATTTTTAAGCATTTGTGTCGGATTGATTCCCGGCTAAAATAAGAGACTTGAGGAATTTAATAAGCAGTCATAATAAAAAAAATGTTTCACTGCAAGGAAACTTGCCTGACTTTTTTTTCATACATTTTTGAAGGGTCTTGCCCTTCTCTGACCTTTTTTTCCACTGAATAGAGTGTGGCGATTTTAGTCACCTGCATCTGTCAAGAGGTTGATTTAACCGTCATATTAAACAACTTTCGGTATGAAACTCATACCTGAGTCGTTAAAAAAAAACATTTGCATCAAAAAGTCTTGTGTCGGTAATGTTGTATAGGATTTTTTTTCCATGAATCGTTTATGAGGTAATGCAGAGATTATCAGGAGAACCAAGATAACGACATAGCCCCAAGAATTGCCAAACTTCAAGGGGCAGTGGGCCTGGGTAGGTGTGAAGACCAGGAATCCGCTGGACGCGAGAAACACAGAACCGGTCGAAGTGGAAATGCTTAGGGCTGCCTATGTTCAGTGGACATTTTTAACCGACTTAAAAAAAAGGAGAAGGTTATCAATTCGTCTGTATTTTTTTAGTTTGTTACCTCAGAACTTTCGACTGGAAGAACCGATTTTGATGATTCTTTTTTTATTTGAAAGCTGGTGCTTTCCGTGTTGTCCCATATAAATTTTATTAACTTTGCTTGAGTCGTTTTTGAGTTAGCTTCAATAATTACGTATTTTTCTCACTTAGTCTATGTAGACGACATCTTATTTGACACAGTCACTGTTATTTACGTAGCAGGTAGTGGTATTAGAATTTGTGTGGGGTAGATACCACAACTAAAAAGTGAAAAATAAAAACTTTTTACAAAAAAAAAACAATGACTTGCAAAAAAAAATGAAAAATCAATTTAATTTCGGAAGTCTGTGGCATAAAACGAAAATTGAAAAGCAAAGACACCAACTTCCGAAATTAAAGTTTTTTCACTTTTTTTGTGTTTTTTTTGGAAGTTGTTGGTTTTTTTTTTTTGTAAATAGTTTGTCGGCTTACATGATATGAATTTCATAGCGAAAGTTGTAGAATCACCCCCTTGACGGATGTAGGTGATCGCCATCTTGTATATTTACATTTCTTTAAGGCTGACGAATGTATTGTAAGATAGGTATTTGTTTCAAAGTTAAAAACTGTATCATGTAGCCCGAGCTAATAAACATGTAAAATTGTAAAAAATTATGCTGTTTTTTTTACCCGACTACGTCGAAGCAAAAAGCATCAAGCAAAAAGCAGCAGCAGGGTTATCATTTTGACCGGTATCCTTACACATTATAAAACAAAGTCCTCCGCTGCGTCCGTCTGTCTGTCTGTTCGCTATAAACTCAAAAACTACTGCACCGATTTTCATGCTGTTTTCACCAATGGATAGTGTGGTTCTCGAGGAAGGTTTTAGTATATAATAACCGACATCCACGCGGGCGAAGTGCTAGTATATGTATGAAAGTAAGTACCTATGTATGTTCATCTGTTCCCTCATAACTTCTAAACTAGTCATCATAATTTGACAAATGAGGTATCGTTGGAAGCGTTTTGATCGTCCGCTGGTTAAAGGCTGTGTGACGTCACATTCAATATTAGGGTAACACGTATAACTCCGGGTTTGTAATTTGTCTGTCGTTGATGTCTTGTTTATATCTTTTTTGTTGAATTTTTTGTCGTAGTTGGGTTTACACACTCACTGCGGCCACTTGTATGAACGAGGTATGGCGTGAGTTGCCCGCGCACTCACTGCGGCCATTTGTATGAACGAGCTATGGCGTGAGTTGACCGCGTCCGCCCTGCGCACTCACTACGGCCACTTGTATGAACGAGCTATGGCGTGAGTTGCCCGCGCACTCACTGCGGCCATTTGTATGAACGAGCTATGGCGTGAGTTGACCGCGTCCGCCCTGCGCACTCACTACGGCCACTTGTATGAACGAGCTATGGCGTGAGTTGCCCGCGCACTCACTGCGGCCATTTGTATGAACGAGCTATGGCGTGAGTTGACCGCGTCCGCCCTGCGCACTCACTACGGCCACTTGTATGAACGAGCTATGGCGTGAGTTGCCCGCGCCCGCCCTGTGCACTCACTATGGCCACTTGTATAAACGAGCTATGGCGTGAGTTGCCCTCGCCCGCCCCGCGCACCTCTGCGGCCACTTGTATGAACGAGCTATGGCGTGAGTTGCCCGCGCACTCACTGCGGCCATTTGTATGAACGAGCTATGGCGTGAGTTGACCGCGTCCGCCCTGCGCACTCACTACGGCCATTTGTATGAACGAGCTATGGCGTGAGTTGCCCGCGCCCGCCCTGTGCACTCACTATGGCCACTTGTATGAACGAGCTATGGCGTGAGTTGCCCTCGCCCGCCCCGCGCACCTCTGCGGCCACTTGTATGAACGAGCTATGGCGTGAGTTGCCCGCACACTCGCTGCGCCAAGTTTCCCGCATACGCTGTGGACACTCAAATGAAGTTCATAAGTTTGAATACGTCGCGATACGCCCTTTTTTTTTGAGGATGGGAAATCATTAAATGACTTCTCCCGCTCTGGGCGGAGTGGGAGGGCGTGTCAGACTTTTACTGACTAAAACCCACCCGGGTTCCTTCAGTTGCCTGTTGCCAAGGGTCCCGGTATCCCTTTCGGACTTTCCCGCAACCCTGGCAGGCTTTGGTCCTAGCGGACCCCGCCAATTGTACTGACATCTCTTTGAGGCGCGCGTGGAACATGACGCGCCATCGACCCGGGCCTGGTCCTTATTGGACGGCGAGCTACCCATTGCTCACCGTCCGCAAGCCCGCGCCTAAGGTGCCCGGAAACCTGCCTGGGATTCCCGACGCCCAGGGCGTCTCCAGCGGCGTGAGGGCGCAAATTTTGCCTTTCCCTCACGCGTTCCGCCTCCTCCTTCGCGAGCATTACTGCTTCGCAGAAGGAGGTGACGGCTTCCCATGCGCTCTCGCTCCGTACCATGGCCTGGACCAGGGCCGGGCGCGAGAGGTCATCGCATCCACGCGCCCGCGTTTGTAGTCTGCCCAAGCACTGACTACTTACAACTAGAGTGCGTACTAAGATAAGTCTCCGCGCGGCTGAAATCGGTACTAATAAGTATGCCGTCGTGTTGTCGTTTATACAGGCTGTTAAAGAAATTGCGTGCCATAGCTTAGGGGTAGGTTCAGTTTCGACAAAAAAACCAGGAAAAAGAAAGTTATTTTAAGCAATTTTTTAATCAATTCTAAACGATTGCTAGAGTCTGGCAAACGAAAGTTGATCCTGAAAACGCGCGAAATTTAAAAAAACAAGACTGTTTATCTCTGTACAAAGTGCGATAATACGTTTTGATAATTGAAATTTAATTTCATTTAAAATAAAATAAAGTTTGAAGTATCAAATCGTTTGCCAGACTCTATTTAACTAGTAGATACTAAATTCATCATAAGTCATAAGTCTGTCAACCAGTCTTACCAAGGGGTATCGTGTTACCCAGTTACTGGGGTAATGGAGGTCAGATAGGCAGTCGCTCCATGTAAAATACTGGTATTCAGCTGCATCCGGTTAGACTGGAAGCCAACCCCAATACAGGGTGGCAGGGACATCGACGCGCAAACGCCGTGAAAAGGTTACACCTAATGCCATAAATAAAATTACAAAAGTCATTTATCTCGGAAATACCGGTTAAAAAAATTTACATTTTTGAGCGCGCAATGTATTGCAAACAACGCGATCAAGACGCTCCGCGGATGGCGCGCGCGCGCGCGCTGCCTATCCTACACACACACACACACAAGACTGTGAAGCGGCCGCCCGCCGGGCCGCCGCGCCGCGCCGCCGCCGCTGCCGGACAAACGTGAACGTACCTACGAAATATCGCCTAACGACAACATTGATAGGTACCTACCACATAAAATCATGTTTACTTAGTCTTGATAACCGACGGTAGTTACTTGTTAAGTACTCGTTATGGAAATAAAACTAACAATAAGCTTATACCCATAAAATAGCGATACCGATGAGGATTGATAACAAAAAAGATGCTTGACAAGAACTTAGCGATCCAGTAATGTTCATTTAATGAACTTACATTAATCTCGCTCATTCCTAATGAGATAGGGTTCGAAGTGGCCACCACCAACTCGCTCGCAGATCTGAGCGCGGCGCAGAGTTTCTGCGTGGACACGGGGCAAAAAAGTGGGATCCTGGACACACTCCTCACGCAGCGTCGCAAACACATTCACAATGCGATCTCTCATTTCTTCTGCGGTATCGCACTCGGTCACAAACACCTTATCCTTGACGTAACCCCAAAGAAAAAAATCTAATGGGGTCAAGACCCTTGAGTACTAATGTTCTGTGGTCAAGACACACACACACAGAGTGAAAATTACTTTTGATTTTAAAAACAACGTTAGATCACAAATTCGCGTCAAACAGCACGCCCGTCTACGACCAACGAAATCTAGGAACTGGCAAAAATCCGATAAAATCGGCGAAATGCAAAAGAAATGTACCTTGCTGATCTTTATTTCAATTTGCCGCACTTGCTGCCTACAGTTAGTTATTCTGTGCCTACAGTGCCTACACCGAACACAGATCAACAAAATGATAGAGTGTACAAATACATTTAGTTACCTACTCACGAAATTAATTGCGAAAATGGATGTATTTTTTTTATGAAACAGTAAATTACATTGTTGAATTGCATTCAAAACTAAAATTAATGTGGATAATAAAAAATTACGTGACTCTCAATACATTTCTACACGTAATTTATTAAATTTCTTTACTTAAATCGATGAAGCTTTAGAAAAATAATCATCCCCCATAATGAATCTAAAATAAAAGTAGTAAATGGGTCATTCATTTATGCAGATGATTAAAATGCCTCATGTGACGCGTCTGTTAGATTCATTGGGATATGTCGCATAGCTTCTTACGAGACCGCTCGCCGCCGCGGTCCGTTTGTCGGCATCTGAAAGTGAATAGGGCACCGGACATCCGTAGGTACTAAGCCAGTGTTGACCTCGCAAATGAACTTTAGCAAAACAGCTGATCAGGCAGCCCTTTCGAGTTTTATTTACATTGCTGTTTTAAGTGAAACAAGTGAATTTACTATTTTTTAATTAAAAATCTCATTGGGTTAGATAGAAATAATGATTTTATACATTTTACGGTAAAAAAAATTGTAGAAAAAAACGTGAAAATTAAG
Source organism: Lithophane leautieri (assembly GCA_949152455.1). NCBI lineage: Eukaryota > Metazoa > Arthropoda > Insecta > Lepidoptera > Noctuidae > Lithophane > Lithophane leautieri. The sequence goes on from OX424488.1 coordinate 6,588,244, forward strand.
AAAAAGCCGACGAAAAATTTCAACGCAGGGGGTTCCAGAATCATGTACTGAATCCATGGTAAGCGGTTGCGCGTCGATGTCCCTGCCACCCTGTATAGTTGGGAACAGGCTAGGCAGATTGATTGACTACATTCATCATAAATGTTAATTTTCATTTTTGTTTAAACTTTTTTTAAAGGTATTTTATTTTTTACGGATTCCTTTATTGATACTGAACTCACCCTGAAGCTAAGGCACGCAATTTCTTTAACACCTGTATAAGGTCAATAATTAATTAAATAATTCTATAAGTACTTAATTATCAATGTCACAAAGGAAAAACCGTGATGTTATATTATGTTTATTTCAGTAATAAAACCGCTATTTCTTCGTATTGCTCATGAACCGGAGCTGGCACTGTCTGCTGTACAGCAAGTTCACCATCTCGACGTCTGCAGGACTCAGGTCTATCCTGTGACCCATTGAGAGCGTCCTCTGCCATAGTTCATCCTAGAATATAAAGTAAATATTGATCATGGCATCATACAATGAGGGTCAGCACAGAAATGAAATTATTCTGTAAATAGGATCAATCTGCCTGCCTTTTCCCAACTATATTGGGGTCGGCTTCCAGTCTAACCGGATGCAGCTGAATACCAGTATTTAAATGGAGCGACTGCCTATCTGACCTCTATAACCCAGTAACTGGGTAATACTATACCCCTTGGTAAGACTGGTTGTCAGACTTTTGGGCTTCTGACCACCCGTAACGACTGTCAAAGATCCACCAATGACAGCCGGGACCAACGGCTTAACGTGCTTTCCGAGGCACGGAGGAGTCTCGATATGTAAAGATGGTCACCCATCCACTGACCAACCCCGGTAAGCGTAGCTTAACCTGAGTGATCAACCTGTGCGGCTGTTATTAATTTGCCACGAGCGATTCTTTAAATAGGATATCGGAATATTTTGGCGAGGACTCTACCTAGGATTTACTGATTTTTAACCGACTTCTAGAAGGCGGAGGTTCTCAATTCGACTGTTTTTTTTTTTTGGGTTTGATGTGCGATTACTGCGCCAATTATGAATTGATATTCATGATTATGTTTGGTAGGTCTTGCTTCAGAGGTAGGTATGGTCTCATATAAATTTTATAAATTTTGCTTGCGTAGTTTGTGAGTTAGCTTCGATAAAACGAATTTTTCTCACCTAGCATATATGGATGTTTTAAGTTCCTGTTATTATTATTTACATAGCAGGTATTCGAATTTGTGTGGCGTAGGTACCACGACTAAAAAGTGGCCAATAACTTTTAACATACAAAAAAAAAAAACTACTTCCAAAAAACACTAAGAAGTGAAAAATCCTTACTAATATCTTTACTTCCTTACTAATATTATAAATGCGAAAGTAACTCTGTCTGTCTGTCGCGCTTTCACGCCAAAACTACTGACATTTGGTACACAGATAGTCTAGAGCCTGAGAAAGGACATAGGCTACTTTTTATCATAATACCACGCGGGCGAAGCCGCAGGCGGAAGCTAGTTACTTATAATTTCGGAAGTCGGTGTTATTTTTTTTCAATTTTCGTTTTTTTCCACCGACTTCCGAAATTAAAGTTATTTTTTACTTTTTTGTTTTTTTTGGAAGTCGGTTGTTTATTTTTGTAAGTAAAAAGTTCGGCCGCTCAGACGTCCATAAATGACCTTCATTCCTACCTGTAAAGCTTCCACAGTCTGCTCGCCAAGCGAACAGTCTGCACACATGTAGTTCACCGGGGCATGTGTGACGCTGTCAAAGTCATACGCGGCGCCTTCGCCCTCCGTGTTCATGAGCCAGGCGTCCTTCGGAGCGCGTTCTAGGTAATGCTCCTTCGCTGTACGTCGGCAAAATATATTGAAGTACATTTTATTTATGTCAAAACACTTAAAATAGAGAAATACTTATAGTAACAGTACTGAAGAGTTTGTTTTTTGTTTGTTTGTTTGAACGCGCTTATCTCTGGAACTACCAGTCGGATCAGAAAAAATATTTTTGCATTTGATAGCCCATTTCTTGAGGAAGTCTACAGGCTATGTAACATCACGCTAGGACCCGTAGGAGCTGAGCAAAAAGAAAAAAAGTCAGAAAGAATGCTAAGCGAGAACGAAGTAAGTAATAGCGCGGGCAGGCGATGCGATGCGACGCGGTAAGTTGTGGGAAAAAGAAACTGCACGCGAATGAAGTCACAGTCAAAAAATAGTGAAACATAAAAAACTTTTTACAAAAAAAAAAAACAACCAACTTCCAAAAAAAAAACACTAAAAAAGTGAAAAATAACTTTAATTTCGGAAGTCTTTCGGTGTCTTCGCTTTTCAATTTTCGTTTTTTGCCACCGACTTCCGAAATTAAAATTATTTTTCACTTTTTTGTGTTTATATGGGACCACACGGGAAGCACCAGCTTTCAAATAAAAAAAGAATCATCAAAATCGGTTCACCCAGTCGAAAGTTCTGAGGTAATAAACATTAAAAATAAAAAATAATACAGACGAATTGATAACCTGTTCCTTTTTTTTTCGACTTCAAAAAAAGGAGGAGGCTATCAATTGGTCTATACTTTTTATTTTTTTTTATGTGCAAAAGTGAAAAATAAAAACTTTTTACAAAAAAAGCAACCGACTTTCAAAAAAAACAAAAAAAATGAAATATAACTTTAATTTCGAAAGTCGATGGCAAAAAACGAAAATTGAAAAGCAAATACACCGACTTCCGAAATTAAAGTTACTTTCACGTTTTTTTGGAAGTCGGTTGTTTTTTTTTGTAAAAAGTTTTTGAAGTTGGTTAAAAAACTCACTCTTGGCAACATTTTCCCACTTAATATGCACATAGTTGGTCCTGTCATAGCGGTTTGACATCATTGGTATACCCAGAATTCTCATCAGAAGGTTCAGCGTGTGTGCATTGTGTCCCGGAGCTCCGTTTAGCATTGTGGAGATGAGGATACTCTGTGAGAAAATATTTCTATGTTATTTGAATAGTAAACAGGCTGACGAGCCCTCCTAAAAGCCAATTCTCGTACTCAAAAACCGGCCAACTGCATGTCTAGCCACCCACAATGAAGGGTTCCGTAGTTGGGATGAGTTTATCCAACAAACTTAACATTGTAGATGAAAAACTTGTTTTTGCAACTGAAAATTTAAGTTGGTCGATTATTACTCGGTAATTTGTAGAGTCTACGTAGCGGTGATAGTTTTCCTTTTAATTTCGTTATATATACTACTGCCGTGAATTTTTTCACATATCCAAAACCAACCATTTAGCTGGCGGGGGGGGGGAACACTTGACTCTAACAAAAATTAGCACTTTAAAGCTTAATATTTCGCAAACGAATCCCTGAATCCAAAAATGGTTTGCACAAACTCTTCAACGACTTTTGAAACGACCTTTCCAACGATACCCCACAACATGGGGTCAACGAGAAAAAAAATCCACACTTTACGTGTAGGGGAGGTATACTAAAAAAAATTATTTTTTACTATGTTTTTACTAATTTGTCGGCTTGGTCTACATGTATGCCCATACCAAATTACAGCTTTCTAGTACCAACAGTCTCTGAGTTAAGCCGCGGACAGGCGGACGGACGGCCAGACAGACAGACAGACGTACATAGCCTTAGTAATAGGGTCCCTTTTTACTCTTTGGGTACGGAACCCTAAAAACGATTACATTCAAGTCAAACTTGTCAAAAATGTTGGTGAATTGATTGTAGGTATTTTTGACAGATTGAGAATGAGGTTAGAATTCCCGGGAACGTTCTTAAAAATTACGGGCCTTTCGTCGTCCAATGCTGGACATGTACTTTTCCAAAGCAACACTACAACACCCGTACGCATCTCAAAACGCATCCATTCTGTCCCAGCCACCTTTTTAAGGTCGTCTATCCATTTGGCTTGGGGACGTTCAACGCTAGGCTTACCGATACGCGATCGCCTTTACAGGACTCGTAAATTCCAACGGCAGTCTGACCTTCGATATATTTATTTCAGACATCATTTTAGTTCATAGTTCCAACTCATAAATTTAAATTACAAACTATTATAAATTCAAAACAGATAAAAACCCAAAATAAAATTTATTGTGATAGAGTTCGACCACTGTACCGCGCCTTAGGTATGTCCGCGGGCGCCACGGCGTCCTCACCTTCCGCCTGACACAGGTCCTCACCGGACATGGCAGCTTCGGGAGGTTCCTGTGTAGGATTAGGCGGGAGGAAACGCCCGGGTGTCACCACTGTGCGGATCGCCCGGAGGACACGGTGGAGCATACGGTGGAGGTATGCCTTGCTTGGGCGGAGCACCGCCGTGTCCTCGCGGAGGCGATTGGCGGCAATGACCTCTCGCGTCCGGCCCTGGTCCAGGCCATGGTACGGAGCGAGAGGGCATGGGAAGCCGTCACCTCCTTCTGCGAAGCAGTAATGCTCGCGAAGGAGGAGGCGGAACGCGTGAGGGAAAGGCAAAGTTTGCGCCCTCACGCCCCTAACCGCCGCCGTTGGAGACGCCCTGGGCGTCGGGAATCCCAGGCGGATTCCCGGCCACCATAGGCGCGGGCTTGCGGACGGCGAGCAACGGGCAGCTCGCCGTCCGATAAGGACCAGGCCCGGGTCGATGGCGCGTCGTGTTCCACGCGCGCCTCAAAGAGATGTTAGCACAATTGACGGGGTCCGGTAGGACCGATGCTTGCCAGGGTTGCGGGAAAGTCCGAAAGGGATACCGGGACCTTGGCAACAGGCAAATGAAGGAACACGGGTGGGTTTTCGTCAGTAAAAGTCTGACACGCCCTTCCGCTCCGCCCAGAGCGGGAAAAGTCATTGGATGATTTACCACCCTAAAAAAAAAAAAAAAAGTATGTCCGCGGCGAAACGGGGGGGCAGTGCAGATCGCTCATTTGTCAATGTTCACAGCGCCCCGCCGCTGCCCGCTCATTCGTCAACGCTACCTCCGCCTCGCCACGCATTCCTAAGGCGCAGTGCAGCGGTGTCGGTAGGCAACATTTGGCGCGCGACATGTTCCAGAGCATGTTGAAAGTTAGCGCGGAACTTTTGTTTAGCAACATTGTCTGTCTACGCATGATCAGTCGTTGACATGTCGCCAGAGGAACTAGTATCGATTTCAACGGCTGTGGATAATTTTATCGACAAATACATCAAAAATAATAGTTAGCATAGTTTTGGTACAGTTTAATTAATTTGAGCCACGTTGCCGGACATATAAAAGAAGACGGATAAAAAATATGACTTTAATTTCTATTTCACCTCACAAGCTCGGAAAGAGTTTTTATCATTGGAAATCGGAGTGCATTTTATCCGCGAGTGTGGAAAGAGTTTTTAAAATTCGAACCTTTCTATTTCATAATTTTCTATACCGCCGGGTCCACTGATAATGCATGAATAATTATTTCCTCCAACCTCATTTTTAGAATAATCGCACTGGCCAGTACGAAAAAATAGCTCAACGCGCCTAAAGAAGTTTTCACTTCAAAAAACTTTATAATATAATTTTCTTCTGTATATTCAATTCACTTCCCATCATTTGGGTTTGTTTAGCAGTGCGGAGTAAGTGCAAGCGGTACATAGTGCCGAATTGAGCTTTCTTCCGGGAAAATTGCGCGAAAAGTACATAAAAGCGTACAATATTTGTTCAATGGATGGAGATACCTAGCATTTTCCTCGCTGTAGTGAGGTGAAAAGTTGTGTGTTTCGGTCGGCAGCAAACTTATTCTGCGTCTCGTAACTTTGGAACCCTCGCAACGCTCAGGAATCTTTCGTTTGCTCAGGTTTCAATTCAAAATTCTCGCGCCAAAAAACAATTTTGCAGCCTTGCATAACAAATAACTATTCCTACCTGGTTCCCCTCCATAAACCCAAGATGCGGTACCTCCTCGCCTTCCAGACCGAACCACAGCAAGTTTTTGGGTTGAAGTGGGTCAGCTTCTGTGATGTGCTGGAATACGATGCAGCTCGCCAGCTCTATGACTGTCATAGCGTGTTGGAGAAGTGGGAATCCTGAGGTCACTGTGAATGTCACGGTCGAAAATGTTGTTTAACAAAAATGTTTTTTTAAGGGGATGTGCTAAGGTAGCCCGCGAAATTCAAATTTTGTTACGTTTTTTGCAATTTGCAGGTCAGTGTCAGGTTGTATGTTGATCGTAATATGATTTGCGGCCGTAACAAATATGGACTTACAGAATTATAATCATTAGAATCAGCAATACAACTCTCTAAGTTCATGAAAGTGCCAAATGTCACGATTTCATGAAATAGTCATTCAATGCACTTTCATGAACTTAGAGAGTTGTATTGCTGTTTCTAATGTTTATAAGTCTGTAAACCCATATCTGTTACAGCCCCTAATCATATTTAGATCAACATACAATCTTACACTGACCTGCAAATTGCAAAAACCGTAACAAAATTTTAATTTCGCGACATATTTCAGATCAATTCCCCTCATTTTTAAGAAAATATGGATCCTTGTGTCTCAACACGAATTTACATACTTCCATACTATCCATATCCATAATTCATCCTTACCTCAGACCAAATAAAAAACGAAGACGGAGCGCTGCGAACAATACAGTGAAGCATGCTAAAACTACACCACCGCTCTGTGCATACACGCTCACACGCACACATTTACAACTATTTACAATGACACTACAATCAAACTACACCAAACTAAGTGCACACATGTCATGTTTACGTAACCGGCCTCACGTCTCTGTTGATAGCGCTCTGTCTTGGTTTTTTGTTTGGTCTGAGATAAGGATCTCATTTTAGTTGTGGTACCTACCCCATACAAATTCGAATACCACTACCTGCTAAGTAAATAACTGTGACGGAGTCAAATAAAATGTCGTCTACATAGAAATAAGTAGTAGTAGTAATAGATCTAAGTGGGAAATATACGTAATTATTGAAGCTAACTCAAAAACCTCGCAAGCAAATTTAATAAAACTTATATGGTACCACCTCTGGAGCATGACCTATCAAACAAAAAAAGCATCATCAAAAAAACTTTTGTACAAAAAATTAAACGGTCGAAAAAAGAACTGAAAAGCGAAAAATAAATAACTTTAATTTCGGAAGTCGGTGTCTTCGCTTTTCAATTTTCGTTTTTGCCACCGACTTCCGAAATTAAAGTTATTTATTTTTCGCTTTTCAGTTGTTTTTTCGTCGGTTTAATTTTTTGTTTAAAAGTGTTTTATTTTTCTCTTTTCAGTTACCATCCACTCCAGGATACTCCAGGGGGTTACTCCAGGTTAAAGACCTGGAGTTGATGATGAGTGGTTGTGTCATCAGAACTATGTATGTGTGCGAAATTTCAACAGAATCGGTTCACAGTTGAAAATTCAATTGGTGAAAAATCAATCAACCCCATTTTTCTACCTTTAGGAGTGGATTATAGTTTCCAATTTTAAATGGGACCAACTTCGAGGTATACCCTTCCCAATAAAAAAATAATTTTTCAAATCGGACGACTCACTAAAAAGTAATGCGTGGTCATACATAAAAAAAAAAAAAAAAAATACGGATCGACTTGAGAACCTCCTCCTTTTTTTTTCGTCGGTTAAAAACTGAAAATAATATGTAATAGGTAGATACTCACTTAACTTCCTATCAACTCCGTACATAACCATGCCCAGCGGCCACAGTTTATCCTTGTAATATCGTTCATTGTCAGAAGTCAGCTCCAGAGTCCCCCTTCCATGTGACCTTCTGGCGTTGATCGGCTTCGGAACCAAGTCGCCACACTCCTCGAGATAATGAGCGTTGATAAGGTTACGATCTTCTGTTGAGAGGAGGGTTTCAGTGTCTTTTTTCTGGAGGTAAAAGGGGATGAAATGAGAAGTATTGTTTGTTTTTCCTAAGACACAGATACAGACCCCACAATCAATCTGCCTAGCCTTTTCCCAACTATGTTGGGATCGGCTTCCAGACTAACCGGATGCATCTGAATACCAGTACTTTACATGGAGCGACTGCCCATCTGACCTCCATAAGTGGTCAGACTTTCGGGCTTCTGGCGACCCCTAACGACTGTTAAAGATCCACGAATGACAGCCAGGACCCCCTATGTGAATATGGTCACCCATCCACAGACCAACCCCGGCAAGCGTAGCTTAACCTGTTGGATCGACCCGTGCGCTGTTATTACTTAGCCACGAGCACCTACGTACGTGACCCTCAGGGGGTAACGTATTCAGACCCAAAGTTCTATTAAAAGCGATCGTCACGCGAATACATCGATCGATCGAACTTTTTGTTCGGTCAACCTGAACACGTGGTCGCGCCGACAGAGGGCGCTTACCAGTTTTCTGAACAAAAAGTGACATAAGAATTCTCTAAATAGTCTGTGCCATAAGCACACGACCGATCGTAGATAATCGCGCGATGATCGCTTTTAGTATGACCGTGCGTTTGCACTGGCGAAACATTCAAGATAAAATATGTTGAAATCTCTATTTTTGTCATTTTTCCATAAAATGTTTGACAGGAATGAGATTTCAACATGTTTTGTCTTGAATATTTCGCCAGTGCAAATGCACAGTCACGCAAACTGAGGGCCTAGACAAGTGACGATCGCTTTAAAATCGTTTCGTATTTCTACAACGACTTCTGACAGCATTGACATAATATTTTAGTTTTATTGCCTTTTCCATCATCGTTATCGTTGATAGAATGTCACTTTGTCTAGGCCCTCAGAGAGTTCAATAACCAAAACTATGATACAGACTGTCCAACGAAAGCTGACCACGAATTATTATCTGTTGAATATTTTACTTCAGTTCTAAGTATTACATGTCGAATATATAATATAATATTATATAAATATGAAATACTGGATTTAAGTATCGCATAATGTCTTGAATAATAAATAGTATCGACTGCGTCAACTGCGTGTAAAGCCAGCTCTCGATTTTTTAAATTGCCGCTTTTTCTGTTGGCCAGCTTTCGTTGGACAGACTCTAGGGGGGTTGATGAAGAAAAGAACGGGTTTAAAAAGATGCCTAACAATACTAATATTCAAGTCAACTCATAGATTACCTGGTTTTGGAACTTTTTTAACAAATCGTTACTGTTCGGTTTGCCTGTAAATAAAGTAAACAACACAGTTTATTGAAGTATGTTCTTAGAGCAACCATTACAGGATAACACAATGCAGTATTATATCGTGCTCTGTGACCCAATGCGATAAATGCGCCTACTTTAACTGTGCGTTTGCACTGGCGAAACATTCACAACAAAACATGTTGAAGTTTCCGGTGCGGAAAACGTAGCGTAGACCACAGGAATCCACTGGATACAAGAAGCACAGAACCGGTCGAAGTGGCGGTGCTTGGGGGAGGCCTCAAGGCCCTCCAGAAGCTGTTCGATTCCGTCATACTCGAGGGTAAAACGCCACAGGCATGGAACAGAGGTGTGGTGGTACTCTTCTTAAAAAGGGCGACAATGCCCTGCTTAAGAATTATAAGCCCATCTCACTTCTGAGCCATGTCTACAAGTTGTTTTCAAGAGTCATCACGAACCGTCTCGCGCGCGGGTTTGACGACTTCCAGCCTCCCGAACAAGCCGGATTCCGTAAAGGCTTTAGCACCGTAGACCACATACATACTCTGCGGCAGGTTATACAGAAGACTAAAGAGTATAACCTGCCACTCTGCTTAGCGTTTGTGGACTACGAGAAAGCCTTCGATGCGATCGAGACTTGGGCTGTACTGCAGTCTCTTCAACAACGCCAGATTGACTATCGATACATCGAGGTGCTGAAGTGTTTGTATGAAAACGCTACTATGTCAGTCCGACTCCAGGACCAGACCTCGAAACCTATCTTTCTGCAGCGAGGGGTGAGACAGGGAGACGTTATCTCTCCGAAACTGTTCACTGCTGCACTGGCTTCAAGGTTCTGGACTGGAAAGGGGTTGGCATCAACATCAATGGTTAGTACTTCACTCACCTTTGGTTTACCGACGATATAGTAGTCATGGCTGAAACTATGGAGGTCTTCAGTACGATGCTCGATGACCTCAGTAGAGCTCCCGAAAGAGTGGGTCTAAAAATGAACATGGACAAAACAAAGGTCATGTCGAATGCCCACGTCACACCCACCCTCATGAAGATCGGAGACTGAACGCTCGAAGTTGTAGACGATTACGTTTACCTAGGACAAACTGTCCAGTTAGGTAGGTCCAACTTCGAGAAAGAAGTCAATCGTCGAATCCAACTCGGCTGGGCCGCGTTCGGGAAGCGGCGTGCTATCTTCTGGTCTCGTATACCACAGTGTCTCAAGATAAAAGTTTTTGACCAGTGTGTGTTGCCAGTGATGACCTATGGCACTGAAATGTGGTCGCTCACAATGGTCCTCATTAGAAGGCTGAAAGTCACTCAAAGGGCAATGGAGAGGGCTACGCTCGGAGTTTCCCTGCGTGATCGAATCAGAAATGAAGAGATCCGTAGGAGAACCAAGGTAATCGACAAAGCCAAAAGTATTGCCAAACTTAAGTGGCAGTGGGCAGGGCACATTGCTCGCAGAACAGATGGCCGATGGGGCCGAAAGGTTCTGGAGTGCCGACCGCGTACCGGAAGACGTAGCGTTGGAAGGCCCCCCAAACGGTGGACCGATGACCTGGTGAAGGCCGCGGGAATGCGCTGGATGCGAGAAGCACAGAACCGGTCAAAGTGGCGGTGCTTGGGGGAGGCCTATGTCCAGTAGTGGACGTCCTTCGGCTGGAATGATGATAAAGAATACTAACTAATTGTAATTCCGATGCTGGCTTTTATCATGTCAACGACTATCCTGGATATATCCACTCTGTTCAGACATTTGTAGCCGATCGGCATATCCTGCGAAATTGAAAAAAAAAGTGTTATAAAGTAAGTATAACTGGTTGATGCCTATTTCAATACCTAAATGCTCGTTCTATCTAGAATCTCCGGTAGACTATAGCGTGTATGGCCGCCATTAGAAGAGTAGAGATTCAGTACAAGGTGTACGACGCGCCCCATTATCGCATTTACTGTCGTGTGTACCTACTTGTAATAATTAGCATAGACTAGCGTTATGTACTCACCTAAGTTTAAATTTTGAAAAAAAAAAAAAATCTGAAGTCTATGATTATAATATGGTAAATCTCCCATGTGTGTACAAACTTGGTACATTTCCAGCTGGTCCCGTAATCTTCTAAGAAAAAAACGAAGACATACGAATGACAGCGGGAAAATGATACATGACGTTTGTACCCCCTCTGCAACTTCTTCATGCCCCTGTGTCGCCTGTCGCTGCCGGCCTGTCCGCCATCTTGTTATTTGTTGACATAAATTGTTTTATGTCGGGTTTCGTGAACACAAGTTGTTTTTCGTGATGATTCCGATATTATAAATTATTTTTCTTTCTCCGCTAATTACTTTGAGTTGAGCACTAGTCCCTCCCTAGTAGCGTCGAGACTTCTTTCATAATGCGCTATAACAAATGTTGTGTACCGGGCTGTAATACTAGGCGGGCTGTAATACACAAGATCCCAACTTGTGAAAATAGATGCAATAAGTGGTTAGATACTATAAACTGTGCTTCCCTGCGTGTTCTGAGTGTGGTTGAATTGGGCAAACAATGTGTGTGTCATAAACATTTTGAGGCAAGGTTTCTCACCCAGAAATCACGTCTTTTGATGCAAGCCTATCCTACTTTGTTCACTGAACATGAAACCTCTACTGGAGTTCCAACACATTCTAACTCAGGTAATTGTCGGATTGCTAAAGTATACTTATGGTGAAAGTTTTAATGTATACTAGCCGGTTAAAAACGATCCTGTCACAAACCTATATTTATTCAAATCCATTCACCTGATACTTATGTTTGTAATTGGTTAGTAAACAGCAAGACATTACTTTCACATTTTTTCAATTTCTAGCTTTAGTTGCTGGTAGCTGTTACAGTAATGATAAATAACTTACTAAATCATCATCATTATTCTCCTGCCCGTATCCCAATTTAGTTGTGGTTGGCGCAGCAAGTCTTCTTCCATACATTTCTATCAGCCAGCATCTCATTATTCACCCCTCTCTAGCCATTATCATCTTTCACACAATCCACCCACATTCATGCTGCTCAGGGTTTTGGTAAGGTTTTACAATTGGCATTCTGCTTGAAATCAACCCAAATAACTTACAAAATGGTAACTAACTTGTATTATATGTTTATTTTTCCAGAAAATCAGGTTCCAAGCTCTGAATTTGAACACAATTATTGCCGCACTCTACATGTAGATCATAATTATGCTGCTTCTAGGCCTACAGGTTGGTGTTAGTTTTCAATACTCGGTATATTATTTATTTTATTTATAGAAATATGCAAACTGTTGTTCACTCTCTCTGCCTCTATAATAGATAGTTACCTAGTTTAATCCCTCACAAATCAGTTAGGCTTTCTAAGATTTTAACAATTTTTTTTTTGTTTTTCTATTTATGCCTTGTAGGCCAATGCAGTGGCAGTTTTATCTTATCTTATCTCTTAAACATACAATTCATGTTTTGTAGTCTTAACTTATAGCAAACATTTTTGCCACATAAGTATTTTATATTTCTTAAAAAAAAAAAAAAAAAGTTATAAGTATCTACTTTTTTTCTAGCGCATTATGCAGATGGCAAACCAGTCAGCAATACAATGTCAAATACGTCCCAAGTAGTGACCTTCCTGGACAATCTATTTGACAGTGTGAATGGAGCCAGCACTTTCCCTAAGAAGAGTAAAGGAAAGGAATTACGCTCCATCGTGACTAAAATGTCCCTTCACCATAAATGTTGGCGAGAAGCTATCGAAAAATTCCAACAAATGAAATTTATTGATAAAAATTCCAAGGAAGTTACTGTACCTAGTATAAGAAACTGGCTTGTAACTCTTAGAAGTTTTCAGAGACTGTGGCAATTTTTTGAAGAAAAAAATGTAAAAATTATGCACCCTAGATATTTCAATTCAGATGGCCTAGATTTTTTTTTTTGGAAGGGTTAGGGCTTATAATTCAAGGAATAATAACCCAGATTGCCACAGCTTCACAAATACTTTTAAATCGTTGCTGATAACAGGATTCATAAAATTTCATTACAATTCATTTAATTGTGAAGATGAATCCTGTTATCAGTTACTAAAAATGAAATCACTGTTTGAAACAAATGTCAACATTAGTGAAATTTTAGACAGTGATACTCATTTAGAATCAAATAGTCTTAACAATGACTCTGTAAACCTTAGCAATATGGCGAGACGTGAACACTTGAATGTACATGCAAGAGCTTACACTGCCGGCTGGGTATTAAGAAAAATATTAAACAAATCGAATTGTCGGCAGTGTAAGAAAGACTGATGTACATAGGTGGGTGTCCCAAAAAGAGTATAAAAATAATAAAAGGGGTTTAATATATGCATCCAAACATTTTCTTATGCTTTTTGGCACAATATTTAAAGAAACGAATCTGTTTTTGGACTCAAATGCACATAAACACAACCTCGCTACCAAAATTTATAATATAATACAAAACAAGTGTGCATTTGAGTTTGTGGCGTGCCAAAAACATAAAAATGATAATTATCATTCAAGCATTCATTTCTGTAACTACAAAATTAGCCATACATAATTGGTGCAATATAATTAATTAAATGTTAAAAGGTACAGACATTGTCAGTCTGGAAAACTCGAGTAGCAAGCCGGTTATGCAAGCGAAAGCTTTAAGAAAATATAAGAAAAAACTGAAGAAAAATCGCAATAAATGATATTATTTACTGCAAAACATCAAATCTTTTAATTTGCATTTTCCTTCTATAAAATGAAAATAAAATTTTCAAATGGGTGGTTTCTATACCGTATGTAGCTGTATAATGCATACCTTTGCCTACATGAGCCATCAATTAAAAACGACAACAACTGTCATGTATCATTTTCCCCTAACCAATCAGAAGCGAGTTGCTGTGTCCAGTATCTTTTCTATGGGAGTTGTGCATCTGAACGTTAGTTCTCTAAGTAGTCTGTGATTTCCAGTTTGAATGTACGGGAGAACATGTTTTTCAACTACAATGTTAAGTTTGTTCTTGTGATAAATTCATCCCAACTACGGAACCCTACATTGTGCGTGGTCTGACATGCACTTGCTCGTTTAATTTCGCCACTTAATTCGGTACATTTTTATTAGCATACGAAACATGAGCCAGCAAATTATGGTAAGTACCTACGAAATCGTTAGAAGTTTTTATTTTCATGAGTTACCTTTTAAGATGAAAGCGTCAGTGTAACCCGCCATATTTAAATTTTCTTACGTTTTTTGCAATTTGCATGTCAGTATCAGTTGTATGTTGATCGAAATATGATTTGCGGTCATATCAAATATTTATTTATAGAAATAGGGTCAGTTCATATCGAGACCCGAAGCGACCCGCACTTTTTTATGATTCGATACAATATCGAATTTATTTACTACACAATATGGTACACGCGCTGCGCAGCACTGCACATCTCAGCGTACTTTGACACCGTGTCACTGAAAATTATACCTTTTCGTGAAGAAAATAAGTTCGATAATTGTTAAAAAGTGCGTACAGCGTCGCGTCGCTTCACGTAGCGGTCTCAGCTGACCCATAAAATCATCACTTAGAAAATATAGTTTCACTTACCACGACTGTTTTATCAAAATCATAATTTTCCGGAGGGCAGTTCTTCCTTTTATCGGCGTTGGAGACATGTAGAATCCTCTCATTGTCGGCCATGGTATGGTTAAGGGGCGTATTGAAGAATTTCAGACAAATCTCATTCTGTAGCTGCTCAAATGTCGATGTTATGACGTCTTGCGAGTGGGGATCTAGAAAAAATCGAGTCAAGCAAAAGAAGGCTACAGTGCAGCGTTCATTAAAGTAACTTGACGCGTGACGCGATTGGTGCACAATAAAAGTTCAAAATGGCAACAGTAGGTACCATAATATCACATAACTGCAAAATTCTGTGCTACAAACACGCGTCATGTTATAACTAGGACATGCGTTTCCTCACGAATTTTTCCTTCACTGCTTTGAGAGCAGTGTGATGAAAATAATTTACACTAAGTAAACGGCTTGGATTCGAAACCACGACTTACTACTCGAGTCTCGGACGTTATCACACTGAGCCACCACTGCTCAAGTCTAAGTCAAATCAAATCAAATCATTTTTATTTGCATTAAAACATGGTATTTTTGATGTTACATTAAAATTAGTGCTTACATGTTTTGCT
Source organism: Lithophane leautieri (assembly GCA_949152455.1). Taxonomy (NCBI): domain Eukaryota; kingdom Metazoa; phylum Arthropoda; class Insecta; order Lepidoptera; family Noctuidae; genus Lithophane; species Lithophane leautieri. The sequence continues at coordinate 6,603,511 of OX424488.1, forward strand.
ATACATACATAGCATGCAAACTTGTCGGCATGCGTTACATCACATAATATTATACAATTGTTGCAGCATATTTTGTCTCAATAAATTCTTTAATAAAATAGATATTTTGTATATCTAGCCATTTATATATAGTTTGTGCTTAAATGCTCTAGAAGTCAACGTTTTTAAGTTGCTTGGTATATTATTATAAATACGTACACACATTGCTAAACAGTTCTTGTTGTATTTTGTAGATCTAGGAACGTCATTTAGTACGAGGCTGAATGGATCTCTACGATTTCATGAATTACCTACCTACCTACTTAGTGACAAATAACTCTTTATGGACATAAACCGCCCAAAACCACTTTGCTGCCCCAGAGATTTCCGCAACCTTCACGGAGCCCTCAAAGGACTTGAAATGTCGTCCTTTCCCAATTTGTGTGGTCGGCTTAGCATGGACTTCAATCAGCCGTCATCTCATGAGTAGTCACCCCCTTTTCACTACGCTACGCCCATGGCAATCTTTCTTATATTTGCTTATATCTTAGAAAACTTACCATAATCTTTTTTATATCTTAGAGAACTTACCATAATCTTTTTTATTGATAGCATAATGAATGACGCCTTTGCTCCATTTAGTTTCTCCGTATTCCATAAAAAGAAAAATAGCACAAAAAAAGAAAAGCATTTTTCTTATTTTAAATAAACTATTTATTATTAAAATCTTATCGATTTCCGTCACTACATTTAACGATTTTTTTTTATGGCTGTTGTGTGGGTATTGAAATTTTAATTTAAAATTAAGCTACCTACATAAACTATAATAGGAACTTTAAAACATTACTTTTTTGTATAATGAATTTATTTGGAATGACATGGTGAGTATTATGGGCCGATGCACATGATGCGTTAGGCGCAGGATATACACAAGAGGCATGGCGCGGCGAGGCGACGACGATGCGGCGTGGGCGTTGCGCCGCTTCTTTCATATTTAGCCAGGGCCGCGTCCGCCGCTTGTGTATGGTCCGCGCCTCATCGCTCCTATATATTCTGTATGTAATATAAAAGAAGCGGCGCGACGCCCACGCCACTCGCTATTTGTATATGTCCCATCACCGCACTTGCAATCCGCTAGACGAGGCGGGGAAGGTAGTAAGTACGCGTTGCGACGCCGCGCCGGAGCGGCATGCGGCACCGCTCAGTCTCATCGTGTGACCGCCAATGCGGCAATCTCTTCGCGGTGCGGCGTCCCAACGCATCGTGAACAGGCTCTTGCACTTGTTTGGCAGCTCTGGGCCATACCGTTTGCAGGGTAAGTCAAGATGTTATTAAAGGTACTGCTCTACATTAGCTAACAGTACGCACATGTACTTAGCTTCGCTTTGTATGAAAATGTAGGCTTCCACTGTGACCCACGGCCACGCTACGCACGGAAGCGTGTCTGGTCAGTTTAATTTGGTTGTCCCTCCGGCCCGCACATTCTACGTAGGTAGGTAGCAGTGGTCGGTCGACATATTAGCTGCACCGCACATAGTTCAAAATTGCATGACCCTTATCTTGATACGAGTTTTTGTCAAATACTTAAATAAGTGCTTGGCCAGACTTCAACGCCGGCGCGGGGCGAGCTCGACGTATTCAAACATAAATTTACTTCATTTGAGCGTCCATAAAGGGCACGCGGGCGCGGGGTGCTTTGCGCGGGGAGCGCGCGGGCACCACACGCCATAGCTCGTTCATACAAGTAGCCGCAGTGAGTGCGCGCGGTAACCGGGAATCCGCGCGGGAACGGAACGAAACCGCGCTCGACTGCGGACAGGCACATCCCACGCGTTTCTGCACCCTCTGCGCTGCCAATCTGGCCAAACACTGAATGTGTTGGTCAAACCAACTGGTACGGTGTTACCCAGTGACTACGATGTGGAGGTCAGATTGACAGTTCCATGTAAAATACTTCCGGTTAGAATGGAAGCCGATCTCAACTGAGAAAATGCTAGGTAGATGATATGAGTGCATGGTAACTCCCCTAAACCCAGGTGTAGGTACGTCGCAGAAGATTCGAGAAAGATATACCATAACATCAAGCCTGTATGCCCGAAGGAGTAGAGAAAGGTGTGCCAAGTAGTTTGGATTCAGTACACCTAAATTTCGCTAGTAATTTTAAGTCTTATGAAAGAGGGGCGAACCTATAGCCATCAACCAGGCACATATTCCGAGTTTAAATTATGTATTGATAATACGGAGTCCACAAATGCTAAGCAGAGAGGCAGGTTATACTCTTCAGTCTTGTATGTATGTGGTCTACGGTGCTTAAAGCCTTGACGGAATCCGGCTTGTTCGGGAGGCTGGAAGTCGTCAAACCTGCGCGAGACGGTTCGTGATGACTCTTGAAAACAACTGCGTGATCGAATCAGAAATGAAGAGATCCGTAGGAGAACCAAGGTAACCGACATAGCCCGAAGTATTGCCAAACTTAAATGGCAGTGGGCAGGACATTGCTCGCAGAACAGATGGCCGATGGGGCCGAAAAGTTCTGGAGTGGCGACCGCGTACCGGAAGACGTAGCGTTGGAAGGTCCACAAGGTGGACCGATGACCTGGTGAAAGCCGCGGGAATGCGCTGGATGCAAGAAGCACAGAACCGGTCGAAGTGGCGGTGCTTGGGGGAGGCCTATGTCCAGCAGTGGACGTCTTTCGGTTGAAATGATGACGATGAATATTTAAGTTATATCACAGATACTTTTCACTAAGCTTAATCATTAGTTTTCCTTTCTTAATAACAATATTTTCTTCTTATCATTTTGTTATAACACAAATATTTGCCCTCAAAGATCACTAATAGGACAAAAAATTAAACCGACGAAAAAAGATAACTGAAAAGCGAAAAATAAAATAACCTTTTAGTGTAACTAAGCTCCTAAACTAATTTAAGTACTTAACACATTTTTTCGTCGGGTTAATTTTTTGTAAAAAAGTTTTTATTTTTCGCTGATCGCTTTTGAGTTACCATTTATTGTTTGTGTGCAAAATGTCAGCAGAATCGGTTCACAGTTGAAAATTCAGTAGGTGACAAATCAATCAACTCCAGTTTTTCTACCCTTAGGGGTGGATTTTAGTTTTCAATTTTACATGGGACCAACTTCTAGGTATAAAATCCCTAATAAAAAAAAAACGATCAAATCGGACCACTCGGTAAAAAGTTATGCATGGCCATATATTAAAAAAAAATATATACATGTCGACTTAAGAACCTCCTTTTTTTTCGTCGGTTAAAAATACAATTCAAAGCTGATGTGATTAAAGAATAGTAACTTTAATACGTAGACATAAGGTATAGTTTTAGCTACTTTAACTATTTTAATATTTTCATTTTGAAATCAACTTAATTTACACATTAGTAAAGTTGATATTGATTAAGATCAAACAACATGTATTGTACCAAGGATTTGAATACACATTAAACAATATATCAGAGGCCCTAGTGTGAGTTTCTTTTAACCATCTCGACTTTACGCATCGACCGCGTTCGGCGCTCTGATTGGCCCTTCGCTGACCTTCACTGGTGAACGGCCAATCAGAGCGCCGAACGCGGTCGATGCGTAAAGTCGAGTTGGTTAAAAGAAACTCACACTAGGGCCTCTGATATCAAAATTCATATTTTTGTAGTTAACATAACATCATGCTTGTATCCCTTAAAGTGGTAGGCAGAACAGAGACCGTTTTTAACCGACTTCTTCAAAAAGGAGGAGGGGAGGTTCTCAATACGTCTGTATGTTTTTTTTTACATTACTTTTTGTTTGTTTGTTACGCCATTACTCCGCCAATTTTGAATCGATTTGGATGATTCTTATTTTGTTTGGTAGTTCATGGTGGACAGGTGGTCTCATATAAATAGCAACTTTGCTTGCGTAGTTTTTGAGTTAGCTTCAATAATTACACATTTTTCCCACTTAGTCTATGTAGACGACATTTTATTTGAATCCGTCATTGTTATTTACATAGCAGGTAGTGGTATTCGAATTTGTGTGGGTATTTGGTATACAATTAAAAAGTGAAAAACAACTTTAATTTCGGAAATCGGTGGCAAAAAACGAAAATTGAAAAGCAAAGACACCGACTTCCGAAATTAAAGTTATTTTTCATTTTGTTTTTTTTTTTTTTTTTAATATACAACAGTTAACATTACCCTCATTTTCCCTGAAAGGTTAAGCAAGGATGCACCTCATAGTACTTCCACATTTCGCCATTTTCTCGTTCATATAATCGTCCATTTTCTCGTTCATATTCTGAATAATTAAAATAGGGAATATGCATGTGATTCAAATAAGGGTCAAGAACTATATTACTTCAAAATTATGCCTCCAACAATATTTTTGAATAATATTTCTTGTAGAGCAAGAAATTAATCTTTAAAAAGTGCCAATAAACTGTGGGATATTCAAATACTTGAAAAGCGACGCTATTGGTCAGAGCGGATGTGATGTAACAGTCTATGACAACAATCAAAATGTCAATGTCAAGTCAATCAACAAGTGTCAAGTCAATGTCAAACACTGTTTTAAAAAATGAGTGTTTATAATTGACTTGACATATTATGTTTGTTTGTTTTCATAGACTGTTACGTCACCACACCAAGCGAGCCAAATGGAGGGCGTTTAAATAGGCCGGGTCGGTTGGATATTTTTTTTAAGTACTTTAAATTATTTTTTTGCCGTCGAATTTTTTAAACTATTATTTGGAGATGTAAACTATAGAATAAAATCATTAAAAAAATACATGCATATTCCCTATTATAAAGTTGACTAGTGTCAATAGACAAATAAGATTAATTTATAAATAATATCACAGTTAACACACAATATCATATATCTGTGTATTCTATTTTATAAACAGTATGTTATCTATCGAAGGGCGGTCCCGTTAACCTTCAATAGTATAGTGTCTATACAGGCTTAAAAAAAATATTACCATTAAAAAAACAAATGGACAAAATATTCACAAAAAAATATTAAATTTATACGTAAAAGAAACACTCTGTACACGCACACTTGTCTTTCAACGTTGAAATACAAGTGTGCGTGTACAGAGTTTCTTTTACGTATCAATTTTATAGTTTTGAGAATATATCAAGAATTATTTTAAAAAAATTTTTTTTTTTTTACTGGTAATTTTTTTTTTTTGCGCTTTTTTTATGGGCTCTTTGCTATTGCTGGCTAACGAGAATGCCCTTCGTTAGTTTACATACTGTATTAATATCGTATACTTATTGTATAAAAGATTTGCACCAATGAGAACCTCATTTTATCTCCAGGCAAATCACTTCATTCCAAGGTTGCCTGGAAGATCGCAGAAAGCGATAAAGCCACCCATTATATATAAATATATTTTTTGTTATATATTTTTGTGCATAAAGTTTTAAGACAAAATATAACATGGCGTACTTTTTTTTATCCAAACTATATTTACGCATAACTGCTTCCGCATAATTTCTCTAATCATAATAATATTTATGCATAACATTCAACAGCATAAAAATATTTACGCTCAATGGACTTAAACTCAAATGCATTTATTTCAATTAAACCATTTACAGGCACTTTTGAATTGTTAGAGTCGGTCAGTTAGTCAGAAAGTTGAAGCTAGTTGCCCATTCCAAAACGTAAATCTCTATGGAGAAGAACGGGCAAGAAACTTCAAGGACATTTTTTTAAATATGGATATAGATATTACAAAATAATCCTGGGTACACCTGGACAGCGGTGGCGTGGCGTTTATAGAAACCATTCCAATATTCAGAACCCCAACTAACTAATAACAAGTCTTTTTTTTTAATTTATTCTGGGCGTTTTTGGCGTCGTAGGGGCTCACAGTTCTAACCTAACCTTTTATGCGAGTAAAAATATTTAACCTAATGTAACTAGTTTGGTTCCGGGTATTATTAAAATTATACCAAAACAAATTACCCAACAAGATAATTATGTCAACATAAACTGTATGACCAAAAAAAATAAACAAAGAATTATTAAACAAAAAAAAAATATTATGCCCAAGAATATTCGGAAAGGGATACTGTTCTTTAAAATCAATCTACAGAAATAAATATAATTTATCTCCATTAAAAAAAGGAAGTTTAAAGATTTTTGTTAGAAAAATTTGATACTGGTGCCATTGTTTTTATTCTGTTGTTTACAAACTAAACTAAATTTAAATGTATTGCATCTTTTTCTTTCAACTTCACTAAGAAAAGGACAGAAGTTAAATTTTAGTTTGGCCCTGTCACATTAATCAGCCCCTGTCACTACTCCATAAAAGTTTAGACGCGATTAAAAACTTGCCTACTAAAATTACGTCAATTTACGTCAGGCGCTGATTAATTTGACAGGACTAAACTAAAATGTATCTTCTGTCCTTTTCTTAATGAAATAGAAAGAATAAGATGCACTGAACTTAAATTTAGTTTAGTTTGTGAACAACTGAATCGGCACCATTGTTAGTCAACATTGCTATTATTATCTAAAACTATACTTAAAACTAAACAATCTTCTTTCTTGAGGTACACAGAAATAAAACGCATCTGAAATAGAGGTTTATGTCATTTTTTTTGTAAATTTCACTTAAAAACTAACATTACAATATAGTCCTTATTTGAAGGCTGATGAACAGACATACGGGAGTGCTTTTTGAACATTAAACTGTTTTAAAAGAAAAATAAACCATAACTTCTTTGGATCTTAAAATAATTGAAAAATTAAATTGGAAGTTTTTCTTTGGATGATAATATTAAGTTGTCTGAGCACGGCGGCGTATTTGTACAAAAAATTACGGTATTTGACAATACAAAATAAACTATATTTCAAAAGAAATACGGTACATTTTTTTATGGTCCAAATAACGCAAATATTTGGGTTATTCCGTTTATCCACCCCAAAAAATCCACCCTAAGGAATGTATGTCCGAGAATCCTCTCGGATATACATTTTCGAGTATTCACCTAAGGGTGGATTCCCTAAGCTTATAAATTCCGTTTATGGAATAACCCAAATATTTGGACAAATAGGCCAAGGGAACTCCAGTATAAGACCATTAACTATTTTGTTATGTACTGTCAGTATAAACTATTTCAGACACACACACACACACTATCTCACATACAAGCTTAGTGTTTGTTTAAATAGTGCAAAATATTATTAAAGAATTAGTTGAACACAGAATAATGATTTAGAAATGGAATGTCAGGGTATCATTGCAGCCAGGGTTGCGGGAAAGTCCGAAAGGGATACCGGGACCTTGGCAACAGGCAACTGAAGGAACACGGGTGGGTTTTAGTTAGTAACAGTCTGACATGCCCTCCACCAGCAGAGCAGAGCGTCTCTGCGTCCAGCGCCCGGTGTGGCAACACGTCGTGTTCTGGTTTGCTCTTCAATTGGTCAATCGTAATCCTGAGGATGCCTCGTTGAGAGATGAAACACGTGTCGATTTCTTACAGGGTTTTTTATGACTCTTGAAGAATATTTAAGCGGAATAGGTTACTAAATATATCTACGTCTATTGTATTTTATAACGGATGTCCGCGCCTGAATCAATTAACTATCTGCTGCATACTTGAAATCATCTCTTTCGAGATTGGACGTTGTGACCAATATTCTGTCAAAGAGTATACCACAGGGCAAATTCCCGTAATTTTAAGAACATTCGCTTGTCTCATTCGCTATCTGTCAAAAATACAATCAATTTACCAACATTTTTGACAAGTTTGACAGATTGCGACTTGAATGTGAACCTTTTTTTAAAGTACGAGAAATTGGCCTTCTGAACATTCCATCCCCTAACTACTCCATGTCAACGAAATATCGTATCCAAACACTATTTAAACCTACACCATACATATTTAATAAAAGCCTAAACAAAATTAAAGTAAAATATTTTAATAGTTGACAGTACTCATGAATATGAACAGCTTTTTATTATGATAATTATAACTATGAAAAATCTGCTGTTTCATTACAAAAGTTATTCAAATTAAGGCAGGAACGTCATGGTAGCCAGAAATTCAAAAATTTCTTACTTTTTTTTCCGAATTGCAAATTGAGCTGGGCCTAGTCATTCAATATGATAATTTGTCAGTAGTCAGGTTGTGTGTTGATCAAAATATAAAAATATGATTCGCGACTGTAACAAAATGAGTAGTATTCTGTAAGATACTCATTAAAATCACAAATACAAGTTCGCGTCACATAAATTTGCCGCTCTGAAGCTAGGATGCGCATGCGCACTACTGTTGTATAAGTAAGATTGACTACTGCACAGTCATTTGTAGACTACTTCAGAGTGGCAGTTATTTGACGCGAACACTACAACTATCTTAGAGTTGTTTTGCTGATTCTGATGATTATAATTCTCGAAATAAATATTTTTTATGTCCACAAATCATATTTTAATCAACATACAACCTGACACTGACCTGCAAATTGCAAAAAAAACGTATGAAAATTTGAATTTCGCGGGCTACCTTAACGCATCCCCCTATATGAGTACTACGCCTTAAAATATTTTACATTACTACTGCTAGGCCTTATGTGTAAATCCTCACATATACACAAAATTGAAACGACACAAACTCTGCGAGAGCGAAGAGATGATGGGTCCATAACCTTGAGCATTGTCATACAACTCAAACAGCGGGGCAGCCACTAACTTATAATTCTTTGGCACTGCAAATAGTGCTCGGTCTTGTAGTTGCACTAAGAACAGGCGTTTATGCTCTTTTGGTTTCGTAATGTGTGGAGGAATGTATGGGTATTGAGGCGGCTCGAAGTTGGGACGCCACCAATTTCCTGGAAAGAAAAATAGAATAGAATAGAATACTCTTTATTAAAAGTCTCTCTCACTCTCTCTCTAAAACTCCCCTTCCCCTTGACTCTTTTTTAAAATACATCGTATCAAAATCAAAAGTCATTAATTTATTGACTAGCTGATGCCCGCGACTTCGCCCGCGTAGATGTCGGTTATTATATACTAAAACCTTACTCGAGAACCACTCTACCCATTGGTGAAAACAGCATGAAAATCGGTGCGGTAGTTTTTTAGTTTATCGCGTACAGGACGACAGACAGAAGCGGCGGAGGACTTTGTTTTATAATATGTAAGGATTTATTCAAAAGTCATTTAGATAGAGGAGCTCGTGGCTAATTAATAACTACCGCACGGGTCGATCGATCAGGTTAAGCTACGCTTGCCGGGGTTTATCCGTGGATGGCTGACCATCTTACATATCGAGAATCCTTTGTGCCTCGGAAAGCACGTTAAGCCGTTGGTCCCGGCTGTCATTCGTGGATCTTTGACAGTCGTTACGGGTCGTCAGAAGCCCGAAAGTCTGACAATCTATTTAACCAAGTGGTATTGTATTACCCAATTACTGGGTTGTGGAGGTCAGATAGGCAGTCGCTCTTTGTAAAATACTGGTATTCAGCTGCATCCGGTTAGACTGGAAGCCGACCCCAACTTAGTTGGAAAAGCGCTAGGCAAATGATGATAAAAGTATCTTCTTTACTTACCTATAGTGTCTTCTATGAGCCACTCCTGTTTGACTCCATCTTGTCTGCCGAGAGTCTCAGTCAGAAGCCTCTTCAAACCTTCAATCTCATCCTGTGGGCCAATACATAATCCATACTAATATTATAAATTCCTCAGACCATATAAAAAACCAAGACGGAGCGCTGCAAACAATACAGTGGAGCATGCTAAAACTACACCACCGCTCTGTGCATAAACACTCACACACGCATTTACAACTATTTATTTCACTACAACAAACCAAGTGCACACATCTTTACGAAATCGGTCTCACGTCACTGTTGACAGCGCTCTGTCTTGGTTTTCTATTTGGTCTGAGATAAATTCGAAAGTAACTCTGTCTGTTTGCTCCCTTTTCACGCCTAAACCACTGAACTGATTTTGACAAAATTTGGCAAGGAGGTAGATGACATTCTGGAGAAGGACATAGGCTACTTTTTGTTACAAAAATAATCCTATAGGGGGTGATATAGGGGATGAAAGGTTGTATAGGAAACCCAGTATTTCTAAGTATTACAGTAGTACCCAACTGATATGGCTTACCGATGTACCTGCGCAGAAGATGAATTTTCAAAGCGCGGGAAATGCTATTGACCAATCAGCACGCTCCACGCACCGCGCTTCTTTTTCCAGTACCGCTATTGGTCGGCAGCTGCCGCCATGTTAGCGCACGCCGCGTGGCATGTTAGTCAGCCGCCATACTTGCGAGTGAGACGGAACTAACAGCTGCAGTGTATTATGAACCTTATAGTAGTGATCTAAGGTTGATTGTAAGTTTCAGCATTCTTTCGCTAATCTTCGGGGCCATACTTTCTTTTCTGTGCGAACGAAGATTCACGACGCGCCTTATCAGTTGGGTACCACTGTACGCGGTAGTACGTTCCCTTAGGACGATATGCGACATTCACAAGGGCGAAGCCACGGGCTAAAGCTAGTTTATCATATTTATGCCTTTAGCCGCACTATAGGAGAACAGTCCCTACCTTCTATGCCATCTGAGGCCAGTCTTTAATATGTGAGTCCAGTTTATCCTGCTATATCGGCCTGTTACCATGTTACTTGTAATTGTTTAGGATCTGTGCAGTAGTTTTTGCAAATAGCTCATTAATAATTAAATTAAAGTCACACATAATCTGTTTGATTTATCTAGCACATGTGACTCCAATTTTTTAATTTGTCTGTCTGTGGTGTCTTGTTTATATCTTTGAGTTGATTGACTTTTTTGTTGTAGTTGGGTTTTAGCTTTTATTTTTTAATTTTTTTTTGGGTTTATTATATTATATATATTTTTTAAATGTGCTAATTAAGCCCTTTCATTTGATACCCAACATGGTATGATTATTATTTTTTAATTTTTATTTCATGACTTTATGTCCTCTAGAGGGCGCCATTTAATGTGATTGGGTCTTTGGCCGTCCACGAAGGAGGTCGTGCCCGGGACGCTTTTTGTTAATTTTTTATGATATTGGCATGTGGCTCGCTTGCCAGCGAAATCGAACTCTGCAAAATCGGTATTTTATCGGGTGGTGCGTGTTGTGTAATGTGTAGTTTCATGGATTATTTTTAATGATAGTGAGTTTTTAAAGTGATTGTGGTGTTTTCTTTTGATGGTGGTGGTGTTCGCCAAGTGTACCTGCAGGCTAATCTGGTGAGATCTTTCCATATTACAGTGACTTGCTCCTCTCTGCAAGATACACGCCATAATTCCGACATTTTAAGTCACTACAGGTTTAATTGGCTAAATAATGTAGCCAACTTTAAGATATAATGCGTAGGTGATTGTGTTCCAAAATCGTTATTGAGTTCAAGTGACCTTTTTTTTGTGAGTGGTCAGTGATGCTCTTATTGTCTTGGGCACGCATACCTAACGGCTTTGGAAACAAAATTCCGCAGCCCCTAAATACCTCGCCAGATGTGGGCGCCCGCGCCGACCCTTAGGCCGCATAGCAATTGGTATTTTAACTTTTAAGATACTCACTATTTGGGTATATTATAGAATGCCACAACGGGGCATCAAAACAAAGCTGACAGTGAAAGTGTAAACTGTAGATTGTGTAGAATATGATATACCTACTTTGATTTACATTCACTCAAACTGCCTGCAGGTGCAATCCTTGAAAAGGGCTTATTACTCGAGCTAATTTAAAACAAATATGACGGATGGCTATCAAGTTTTAACGCTTTTTAAATTTGCTCTATCCTGGGCGCTATTTTAATTTACAAGAAAGGGGTCGCAACAAAAAGCTGATGCTGCAATGTTATTGGTTGATCAGCATGGGTAAGCGTTACATAGTGGCCGAACGCTGCAGGCGGGAATAGACCTTGCGGTGCGCGCCCGCCATACTACTATCGCGGAAAGCCAGCAAAGGCGCATGGACGCTATTATAGAACCTGGGCGGTAACAGAGGTGGTCATCTTGTGCGCGGGATTTTGTTTTTAAAAGTAGTTGGTTATGGGTGTCGGCGATGTAACTATGAACAGAAAAGAAGAATTCGGGTGACGCGGGTCGGGATTTTTGTCGGGGTCTTATTAATTACTTGAGCCGAATAGTGCGCTTTTAACTCCGAACTATATTATTTGCAATCGCATCAACCCGAGGTGAGCAGCGGCGAGCTACAGATTGAACTTGTACGGCGACGGAGCTGGACATAAACAACGAGGATCGGGCCGATCGCGATCTGAACAGTGCTGCTGAAAACGCATCAGAATTAAGAAGAAAAGAATCGAGAAAGCAGTTTAACCCCGCCAAAAGATTCACCGGTGAAGCTGGACTTGAACCATCCTGACAGAGAGAGTCATCATGAGACACTTGATTAACCACGCTAGGAATAAACCAAGACAAAAGTAAATGCACGAAATCTTAGAAGTAAAAACTGTTCCGAAACACATCAAGAAACACAGGACGTGCTATCTCGCACATGTTCACAGACGCGGCAAACCACACCTTTTATATGCAGCAATGCAGTACTAGGCCAAATCCAAGAGAGTAGGCTGACCGATTTACGCATGGAACGACAACCTAAGACAGGACATGGTGTGCTTCAACAAGGAAATCAACTTCTGGATGGACATGGCTGAAGACCGATACAAGATCACGAAAGCAGCCAGCGAGATATACAAGAAACCTGAAACGGACAGCAGCGAGTCCTTGGACAAAGACTCATAAAACAGCAAAGTGTAACACAGCACAGCAGGGAGATAGAAAAGAGCCGAGAACGAAGCATATCTCCGCCAATGGATTCAACGGTGAAAATGGAACGGAGCCAACTGGCGGCGACGTCGTAAAAAGATGCCCATCCTTAGATAAATATTACCCGTCTCTCCACTAGTCCATTGCTTACTCAAGGATGCATATCCGGTAGGCTCGCAAATCCTTCCATATCCCGACGGGCACGGTCTATTCCCTACCATTACCCGCGCCCCCCGGTCTACTCTTTGATATGCAATGGCTTCTGTAACCCCATGAACCATGAGGCTCCAGGGGCTAGTGCAAATCCTGGGGTTCATTCGATTTATCGAGTCTGGTTAAGCCACGCTGGGGTCGGTGCATTTCATTCATTCATCTAGAGGGCGCCATTTAATGTGACGTCACATAGCCTATAACCAGTGGACAATCAAGACGCTTCCAACGATACCTCATTTATAAAATTGTGATGAGCCGTTAAGAAGATATAAGGGAACAGATGCACATACATACCGGTCAAAATCATAAACCTCCTTCTTTCTTGGCCGTAGACGTGTAATGAAAGGATTAAAAAAAAAAAAATTGTTATGTTTATAGCAGACCTTTGAATATTTCAAGCTTATAATTCTTTTAGCTACTCCATAAAACAAGTATTTATTTATGGAAAGTTGAACTGAGAGACCAAGTCCAAACTTCAAACAAATTATAACAAGTAGATTCTGTGTGTGCATAATTAATCTAATCTTGAACAGTTCATGCCTGTGTGAGTAATCAATTTATCTGTAAAATGTCATATGAACCAGCAAAATCATTTATAAGAAAAATACACTCGTAACAACAGTGAAAACTGTTGAGCGCTTACATGCAGATTGCTTCTAGTACACAGGTCGTTCAACAATTTAAAAGATTAATAAATTCCTCACCTCTCCCGGATTCAACTCTCCGCCAGGCAGCTTGAAGAACGCAGTCCCGAGCTGCAGCAGTAATACATGTGGCAGTCCATGCTCATGAACAAGTAATACACCTTCAACTGATCTGTAACAGACACAGATATTTTGTATGAATGTAACATTCTTTGTATGACATATGCAAGTTTGAGAAAAAGTTCAGCTTTGTATAATGTTGTTGCTGTGACTCATTTGAGTGTATGTTTCAAAAACTTTATGTGGTATAATAACTTCTGGTTATAGTATGTTCTGCAGTGATATCTTGGCTGTATAAGGAAATATAGCAAAATTCTGCAAAAAAAAATCATTTGGTTGGTGAATAAATGCCTGGGGCTGAATATTCCGAGTCTGATTTTGTTTGTGAACGCACCCATACCACTACAGCTATATTTTGGAAGCGAACACTAGCTTTTAGTAGTGAAACTATATCCATAATATAAAAATCGCTCAGAGAGTCATCCTAGGGGATGAGTTCAATGTCTAATCAAGAATAGAACCCAGCACTATAACAACTTCTCGCATACTGTCAACTAACATAAACATTTGTAACAGATTCTGTCAAAAACTAACCTCCTCATGCCGATTTTTGAAAACTCCTCGCGCATCCTCTGAAACCTGGCGGGAACTGACGCATCCTTCTCAAATAGAGGCTCCTTGGTCCCGAACGTGTAATTAGTGAGCGGATACAGGTTAATTGTCCTATTTAGCGTCATACTGGAGGGTGGCCCTTGGCTGTTCTGGTGTTGCATACCGGGTCTAGCCGGCCAATTTTTGTTTCCAGGAGCGCCTTGTACTGCAGCCATTTCAGTCTAAATAAACTAAAATTAAACTTATGTGTACTCTTTAGTCAAAATGTAGTGGTATTTTGGTTAGTTTGCGTCAAATAAAACTGAAGTTATCGCGATAACGCCAAACAAGCGGCGGCCATTACAATTTGTAGTGACGATGACGTGAACACACAGTTACGGTTACTTTCAACCATTTATGCCGGTTTTTAAGATTTTAGTCGATTTATTAAAACCGAAAATAATATAATTATTAATAAATAGAACTTTAGGTAGTAGGTATATGGTTACTACTCTAAAAATAAACGAGCCAAGTGCATATCGCACCAGGCACAGCGAAGGGTTCCATTATTCCGTAGTTAGGATGAATTTTGACGCATGCACACTTGCACAGTATTGATTTTTTTTACTGTAAACATAAGTTCTTAATTGATAGTATTTCTTGATAAACTTAGTTATTACAAAAGTTGTGACCGAAAAGATCCCATTTCTCAAAACTTAAAGTCAGTGGTTATAAGTATTAAAATCTTCTTAGTGATCTAACTATAACCCACACGCATATGTGCATTGCCTTTTTTTCATCCCTTTGTAACAAGAACAAGACTAACACAAGTATGAGGAGAGCCACCCTGATTGTTTTTATTCCATTGTTTAGCGGTGCACACTATACATCTTTTCAATTTTAATTAATCGTTATAATTATATTATACTATGTAGCCAACGAGTAAAATTGCTGTGTATCATCGTGGACAGTCGGGCAGACGGACGTATGGACGGTACGGACAGACGAAACGAACAGCCGTGTAAGGGTTTCGTTTTTGCTAATTCGCTACGGAACCCTTACAAAAGTGACATTGTCACTTCACTGTCATCTGTCACACATGATTTGACATGATTGCCCTAAATGTCAATTTAAGTACACGAACGAATAGTTCGTGTTGTTTTGGTTTTTCTGTTAAGTTTTTATTTAATTCTAACTGCCATAAAATGTCTCAACAATTAGAATTACTCACAGAGAGTCCATCGCAATGGATTACTGTATCGATGTTAACACCAGAAATACAAAAGAAGGAGATAAAACCGTTTGTAATTCGTGAGTACATTTTAGCAACAAAATTATCTAGTTTTATTTACAATTACTGAAATTTAGCTTTAACAGTATTAAGCTCAATATTCTAAGGTAGCCCACAAAAAATATTCTACCGTTATTTGCTAATTGTAGCTTTGTATAAGACCATAAAAGTCGTACATTTTGAATTCTAAGGCCTCCCATTTTGCATCTATTATTTCTTACTCATTTCTTCCTCAGTGGCACTCAAAGAGCTAGAAGGCCATCCGGACAGCAGAACATCAAGTCTGATGAACACAGATAAGTTTTCAGCAGTCAGAGAGGTGGTGAGACACTTTGCTAGATTACGCTCTGCAACTAAGGAACCGTGGGGACAGGAGGATGTCAGGACGTTTTTAGAAGGATTAAGGTACATATAGATGTCTGTTTTAAACATTATACATTTAGATGACACTAACGGTTCTATCCATGGACTTGAAACGTTATTTCATAAGGTTACAGTACGTAAAGTTCCAGTAACAATAATTTCTACCGTTCCACCTGGATCGTAACGAAATTAATAGTTAAAGATTTCGTTCCGATAGCTTTTCGTTATATTAGTTCATAAATGGTTACTGCAACTATATGTTACGCTATTATGTAACATTATCGTACCTCTATTTTGAGTACGGTTTCAAGTCCCTGGTTGTATCTAAAAATTGTGGGACACGCAGCAAGACACATTAGAAGATTTATAGTTATCATGCATGTCTATGTGTTTAGTTAGTGACCCAAAATGGTTAAGAACCATCACTAGTAAATACTCTTCTGTTTTTGTCTCTTTTACTTTAACCAAGCGAAACGGCTGCAAAGAGAGCTCTTTTAGAACTCGTTAAAGATTCCGTTGGAAACAGATTGTATAACAAAAATAACAAAAAAACTATGTACATTATCATTAAGTAATTAATATGCAGTGGCACAATTCATTGTGTGATATTTAAATACTTGAAAAGCCGCAATTGGTTAGAGCAGATGTGACGTAACAGTCTATGACAACAATCAAAATGTTAATGTGTGTTTGAGATTGACTTGACACTTGTTTGTTTGTTGTCATAGACTGTCACGTCACCACACGCGCGCCAAATGGCGTTTAAACAACCGTGTGGGTTAGATATTTTAAACATTTTTTTTAAGTACTTTAAATTGCATTTTTGCTGTTGAATTTTTTTAAACTATTATTTGGCGATGTAAACTATCGAATAGAAATATAATAAAAAAGTACATGCATATTTCCTATTACTAATTTTATAAATGCGAAAGTAACTCTGTCTGTCGCGCTTTCGCGTCAAAACTACTGAACCAATTTAAATGAAATTTGGTACACAGATAGTCTAGAGCCTGAGAAAGGACATAGGCTACTTTTCATCGACATACCACGCGGGCGAAGCCGCGGGCGGAAGCTAGGTTATTATAAATGTGAAAGTTTGTGTGTTTGGATGTTTGTCACTCTAGTTAGTGAATACCTTTACTATCCCAAGAAGATTAAACTAATTACTCTCCTCATCTCTTTCCAGGTTTTCCCCAGACTGTGTGTCAGAATTTACATCACTGCTATGTACGGACAAGATGTATGAGAATGTACCAATACACCTGCGAGTGAAGCCTGGTTTGGTGAGCATGCAGTGGAAGATTGATATCTCATTGAGGTCAGTTTGTTTATTTAAAAAAAAAGAGACATAGAAAGAAAAATAGGTTTATAAATGCGCCGAATAGTAGTTTCACCGAATAACCGAATACCGAATAATATTCCGTTAAGTTCTTACCGAACCGAATATACTGCCGGATAATTCGGTTCCCCGTTCTATAGTTTTGCCGCGCAAACAAGTTTATACACGCGAGATTTCCGAGGCAGGAAATGTGTATGAGGAGTAAAGAAATAGGCGTTTTCCTGATAAAGCTGAAAGATTGGTCTTCTTGCATCATAATCTACCGCTGCTTGATTATAAATATTAAATTTTAATTACAAATATTATTGATTTATCTATGTTTAAATTTATTAGTGCCATAGTTGAGAAAACAACATAGTTCATTCATTATGCATCAGTAAACCATTCCTATTACAATATAATTATAATTTGCTAGTGGGATTATTGCAAACAAAAATTACTGATCTGGGAAGCCGTCACCTCCTTCTGCGAAGCAGTAATGCTCGCGAAGGAGGAGGCGGAACGCGTGAGGGAGAGGCAAAGCTTGCGCCCTCACACCCCTAACCGCCGCCGTTGGAGACGCCCTGGGCGCCGGGAATCCCAGGCGGATTCCCGGCCACCATAGGCGCGGGCTTGCGGACGGCGAGCAACGGGCAGCTCGCCGTCCAATAAGGGCCAGGCCCGGGTCGATGGCGCGTCGTGTTCCACGCGCGCCTCAAAGAGATGTCAGCACAATTAGCCGGGTCCGCTAGGACCGATGCCTGCCAGGTTTGCGGGAAAGTCCGAAAGGGATACCGGGACCTTGGCAACAGGCAAATGAAGGAACACGGGTGGGTTTTAGTCAGTAAAAGTCTGACACGCCCTTCCGCTCCGCCCAGAGCGGGAGAAGTCATTGGATGATTTCCCACCCTCAAAAAAAAAAAAATTTGATTACCTGTGTTTAATATACCTTTGTTTGAGTACCTCACAATAAACGATTTCTAATAAATACGATTGTTAGATTGCAATGATGTACAATGATCAATTAAACCGAATACATTCGGCATTTCAACCGAATGATTCGGCCGAATACCTCAAAATTAGCCGAATACGCCGAATACCGAATATAAAACGAATATTCGGCGCATCTCTAGTTTATATGTCACAGAAACACATGAATAAAACGAGATAACAGAAATAAGCAATATTAAACTAAACAAAATAGATTTAAGTAAAAATATGAGATCACGAGTATACAGATAAATAATCGGCAGCTGCACGTCATGACTGTGACAAGAAGGCTTCCACTCAGCGTGATGCTGCGCTATGGGGACCCACAGCACAGCGCTGATTTTCAGTGGTCACCCGAAAAAAAACGTACTGAAGCTGAAAGTCACTTGTTATTTCCGTCATTGTGATCATCTTGTTCTGGACCATACCTGGGAACCTTCTGGTTACGGAGATATTGAAGGTCAAAGTTATAATTTTTTCAAACGTTTATTTAAAGAAAGCAAGTCATAAATGTAAATGGATTTGATTTGAAATGTTAATCGTTACTAATATTATAAATGCGAAAGTAACTCTGTCTGTCTGTTGCGCTTTCACGCCAAAACTACTGAACCGATTTAAATGTAATTTGGTACACAGATAGTCTAGAGCCTGAGAAAGGACATAGGGTACTTTTTATCGAAATTCTATGCGGTCGAAACCTAGTTTTAAATACCCCCACGAACTCTGAACTGTTGCATGCACCCATAAATGTTTTGCGTGCGTTACGTTGCGCACTACCGTAAACAGCGATTTTTTACACCAAAAATAAACGTCGTTTCCCAGCAATTATTATTGTGCAATGTTACATAATTTGATGTACAGAATGAGTAGTTGACGGCGTGTGATGGGTCTTTTTATACCCTGTATACTTTTTAGGGATCCTTACCCGAAGGGTGTCAAATAGAGCCCTATTACGAAGCCTCCGCTGTCTGTTTGTCTGTCAGCGGGCTGTTTTTCATAAGCCGTAATAGGTAGACAGTCATTTGCTTTTCATTCAATTACCCTGATTTGCATTAAAACATTATGCTTTTAAATAGAGTAGATTTAAAAATTATCAGCTTTAACTACCAAAATGGTAGATTTTTCGAACTCGGGACTTCAAGCTCACCAGAAGCACTTGCCAACGAGACAGCAACCTATTAAAGGCTGATTTTATCATTAGCTATATTTTAACCATGGAATAAAATTGTCATCTGACAGTTTTTGTATGGAAAAACTGGCAAAAATTCAAATTTATGCGCAGGCTATGACTTATACTCGGTATAAAAGTTTAGCAAAATTCGCCTTTAGTGACCCTAATATTTAAAATGTCTGTTAAAGTTACATGTATTTTAACCGTGGAATAAAATGTCATCTGACAGTATTTGTATGGAAAAATTCAAAATTTATTCGGTATAAAAGTTAAGCAAAATTACCCTAATATTTAAAATGTCTGTTCTGTTTCCACAGCCAATCGTCAATAGCTACAGAGCACCCTTCTCCAGAACGTAGCAGAGAACTAATGCATCGAGACACCCACATTATCCTCATCGTGCAACTAACAAACGGACAAACACACACTTACAGACTGTCCTATGAAAAGTTTCATGAACTAAGGTATACGATAGCCAGTGCTTTGAAAAGCTTGATTGTGTTGGAAAGGAGAAAATGCATGAGAAAGGAATGACATAAGTTTTCATGGGGGTGAGTTGATTATTTAATAATGAACCTAATTACAACGAGCATACAGTTGAAAATACAAACACAAGCTGCAGGGATCTCTGGCAAGCAATTTTCGACTGTATTTTAGTTGTGATTTAGTTCATTGTTAGTTTATCAATTTAAATTGCTCAAGCATTTTGCTGTTAACTCTAAGCTGACCTCACAGAGTACGGAATGGCATTGGTGCCGATTCTGTTGTTCACAAACTAAACTAAATTTAAGTTAAGTGCATCTTTTTCTTTCAATTGCATTAAGAAAAGGACAGAAGATAAATTTTAGTTTAGTGCTGTCAAATTAATCAGCGCCTGTCACTATTACATAAAAGTTTAGACGTGATTAAAAACCTGCCTACTAAAATTACGTCAATTTACGTCAGGCGCTGATTAATTTGACAGGACTAAACTAAAATTTATCTTCTGTCTTTTTCTTAATGAAATGGAAAGAAAAAGATGCACTGAACTTAAATTTTGTTTAGTTTGTGAACAACAGAATTGACACCATTGTTAAAATTTTCACGGGCCGTCAGTTTTTATGAGTAAACGATGTGGTGAAGCTCACTGACATGCTTGGTTTACATGCAGACGAACAATACCCTTGAAATTAAGCGATATTTTAAGTTTGAATCGAGCACATTCCAATAATAAGTCACTAATTTATATTTATGTTTACTAAAAACGATAAAAAAATATCTTGTATAGTTGGAGAACATTTATTTCCGCATAGAATCGCGAGAACATGTTTTTTTCGGAGCTCGAAGCTAAGTAATAACAGCCGGACAGTTCGATCGATCAGGTCAAGCTACGCTTGCTGCGGTTGGTCCGTGGATGGGTGACCATCTTCACATACCAAGACCCCTGCCTCGGAAAGCACGTTAAGCCGTTGGTCCCTGCTGTCATTTGTAGATCTTTGACAGTAGTTACGGGTTGTCAGAAGCCCGAAAGTCTGACAACCCGTTTTGCCAAGGGATATCGTATTACCCAGTAACTGGGTTGTAGAGGTCAGATAGGCAGTCGCTCCATGTAAAATACTTGTACTAAGCTGCATCCGGTGAGACTGGAAGTCGACCTCAACATAGTTGGGAAAAGGCTAGGCAGATAATGACGTAACTGTGCACGTCAAATTAGGCCCGACGTCCACATGCAACCTCAAAAGTAATCAACTAATCAGTTACAAACTCAAATCACCATTACGTAGCCAGATTTTTACACCACTAGTATTTCAATGGCGATGGGCCGTACAGTTTGTCATACCATAGATTTATAGATGTTTCACTCCGCAAAATCATTTAAATAAAAAGCGACTCTTGCTACGACACAATACAGTGCAATTCAGGTCGCACAGCGCTAATTACATACAGTTATATTCACCTAGAAGTTGCCTCTCTTTCTATCGCGTAATTGATAACCAGTGATCGGAGTAGGTAGATTGATTTTTGGTACTTGTATCATAAATGCACACAGAAAGAATAACATGGATAAGCCATTTTTCCGGAAAGTATTTCCGGTATTTCCGGATTCAATTAAATATTGTTAATGTTTGTAGTGATATTATTACTACTCAATTCAAAATTTAAAGGAAGGTATCAAAACTAAATTAATTCATTATTTATCTGTTGAATAATAAAAACAATCGAATTCCGATTTTCGATTTCCGATTTTTTTGAGGATGGCAAATCATCAAATGACTCCTTCCACTCTGGCAGAATACAATTCCTACATAAGTTCCGGTTTTTTTTTAATAATCCGCCAATTCCGGAGGAGTGTCCATATTAATATATACGTTTCGGATCAATGGCCCCAGTTCAATCTACCTACTCCGATCACTGCTGATAACCGACCTGTTTTGGCTTTCGAATGACGTTGACAGGGTGGCGCTGTTGGTAAACATTTGTGCAATTGTTTTGTGTTAATGTATTAAAAAATCAAGATGGCGGCGTTAGTTCCGCATTTGGCCACCCGCCAAAATAATCTTGTAGCACTATACAAAGTTCGTGTAAAATATAGGCAATCTTTAGCGGTGCTAATCGCAAATTTTTGATAAAGGTGCTAGCATACGATAGTGTGAACGAAATGGCGACATTGAGACATTGGCGAGACATGCCTTATGCGCTCTGAATGCACTTTAAGTCGTCCATAGTTGTGCAAATGCCTTTAAAAAGAATCTTCTGTAGTTATAAGAATAAGGGTCAGTACAGACCGGGACGAGAAGCGACGCGACGCTGCGCGCACTTTTTGACAATTATCAAACTTATTTTCTTTACGAAAAGGTATAATTTCAGTGCGAGCGTTGACACGTGTCAAAGTACGCTGTGCTGCGCAGGGCGTGTACCTTATTGTGTAGTAAATAAATTCGATATTGTATCGGATCGTAAAATAGTGCGCGTCGCGACGCGTATCGGTGTGAACTAACCCTAAAGGAGCATCCATACTGAAGTTATTTTTTGTTGAGCAACATTTTGCAACATGATAAAATAACTTGTGCGGCTTTTGCATAACTTTTTGTTATCAGACAAAATTAAAATTTAAAAATAAAATTTAAATTTAAAAAAAAAAAAAAAAATATGTATACAACGTGTAACAGAAACCCTATTGCTATCCTGAAGCACTAAAGATAACAGCTGGTATTGAGTCACTATACATAGTTTCAACTCAAAATAAAATACTCTAAGAATTGATACCAAATTTTCGGTTTCATATGTTTCTTAAATTCAAATCATAACAAACGTGTCACCGCACTACGTAGGTCAATAACTTTCCACGTTACTTGCTAATATCACGATAAATCTCTGCCATAATTCTGCGCGCCTAGTACCGTAGTAGCCTACCGCAGGCGGTGTTCTTTGTCGGCGCGAACTGACGAAAAATCATGCCGCTACCGCGCCGCGCGCGCGCAATAAACCATACCTACTTTACCGTGATGTAATTTAAAAATGAATGCGTAATTATTGATTTAAAGTTTACTCATTAATATCAAGCCAGAAATTGCAAGTTAAAACTGAGATAACAAAACTTACGTAAAAAATCGAAACAAAGTTTAGGTAGGTTAACTAGTTTCATCACTTATTATTACATAGTACCGAGTAAACAGTAAAATCTTAAAGCTTTGCTTAATTTAGTAAATTGACTTACAATTTTAATGACGGGGTCCGATGTGGTGACCTTGGTATTGTATGCACAAGGCCGCTCGCTTGTTCATGGACACCTGAACATTGCCATGCATGTCTGGTGTTATTGTCCTGAAAGCGGTCTCAATCCGCACTTTCATTTGGTCCATTGTATCACACTGCACTGCGTACACTACGTTTTTAATGTACCCCCACAAAAAAAAGTCTAACGGGGTTAGGTCTGGGGATCGCGGAGGCCAAGCCACGCTTCTACTACCACGCCCAACCCACTGAGACAAGCGCGCATCTAAATGATGGCGCACAGCTCGAGCAAAGTGTGCCGGTGCACCGTCGTGTTGAAAAATTAAATTATTCCTCATCACAAGATTGACATAACTTGACACTGGTAGCACTGTCATGAGGACATCGTCTAATTCAGTCATTCATCATCATTTCGTAATATTCGCTATTACTTAACGACATTTCGAAAACACAACAAAAAAAGTCAGTTAGGTGTAGCCGTACTGAACTGATGCGCGTATCACAGGGATGGAAACGAGTGCACTAGACGAAGACGCGGAACATCGTCGACTGACGAGCAAACCAATAAATAACAATAATGCTAAATAAAGCTCCTATTCCCTGCTATTCTGGTACCTAAGGGTAGCTGTCCTATTAGTGTCCACTACTATTAAAAAATATTGTACAAGAATTCAAAATTATTTTACATCCTAACTAATAATTTCAACTAAACTCCGTTAAACTTTTAAGTAAATCTAACACACCAGAGCAGACTAATTATGTAATTCAAATTCAAAATTGAAAAATCATTCATTTTTTTAGCGTTGGAAAATTATCAATGACAGCTCCCGCCCTGGATGGAGCTGAAGGAACTGTTTCGACTCTTACTGATTAAAAGCCACCCTGTTCCTTCAGTTGCCCTTGCATTCCGGGGTCGCGAAGTTGTATTTACCAGGAGTAATTGAAACTACACGGACTGAAATTAGTTCACGTACCCTAGACCCTAACCCAAGGTTTACACACATTATGATGCTACATTGTGTGTGTAACGTCGTAATCAGGGTTCTGTGAGCAAACGATTTTCAATTCGGCAATAACAATTCCTGTTACTCATGCGGTCCTAGTACTTTTATTAATTTCTTTCCAAAGTTAGATGCAGTTATGCGACATTTTTTATTGACTTCATACGAATTAATAATAAAGACTAAACGTGCTAACCAATAAAACCCATGTACCACTTAAAAAGCACCGACAGATCGTGAACTTCCGATAATTCTTTCGTTAGTCCTACAGAAAAAAATATGCCTGCGTGCTATTATTTTGTAATTAAAAAAATAAAAATAACTTGTTGTTAATAGTTTTCGTCATAATTATTTAAAAAAATAACCTTATTTTAACAATTATGAACGGAACCCACTGTGATTTTATTTGTACTAGGAGTAGAATAAGTTGTAAAGAAATGAATTGAAGTGATGTTTTGGGTTCAGTTGGACATAAATTGTTACTAAATCCTTTTTCTATTCTAAGATCTAATGGCAAATAATAATGTTAATAATTCCTCGTAGGATGCACGTAAGAATTCGATTTTTATGATCAATTCAATGGTAGGAGAGGACGATTTTTCGAAAAAATTCGTTCTATTGCGATCTTCAAGCAAATCGATTCAATAGTAAGGTGAATCGAATCTCCTGGATCGTATGTACAAAAATTATTATGATAAGGGCTCATAAGTTCAAGTTCATATTTGCCCAAAGTATTGTGCTGACCAACAGCGAATAGGTAGGTTTATCTAATATGTCAAACAAGATCAATTACATATGCCGACACTTTTTAACTTGTTCGCATTGTTTATGTTACTAGCACTAAGCGAAGATTGAAACATTTGACGGTTTGATAAAAGTTCTCATTTTGAATGACATAGCTGTATTTTATAAATTAATCGCTCGGCGTCGTATTCTGTATTAGTCATTGTGATTTTAACCGACTACATCTGTACCATCTATCTGAATGAAAGTCATTGAATTACGCCGGAAAGTTTATCAATTATTATTTATTAAAAGTTTAGACGTACCTAGGTACCTGAATGGCAACTGCTCACAAAATAAAGGTGTGTTAAACGTTGTTAAACATTTTTACGATTACGATTTTTGAATGAATTTTTGGAAGATCGATTCAAGAGCACGGGATTCGATTTGTGAATCGAATAAAAAATCGATTTTAAGCAAAACATCGTTCATTCTTATGGCCACCAAAATAAAAGGTTAGGAATAACTTTTTGAAAACAGGAATTTGTTTTTGAATTAGGTATTTACTGTGTTGTAAGTACGTTGGTAAGGTGGGTGGTGGGTGGAAGATTACTATGTAGATAATAATTATCTACAAAGTAATCTTCTACAAAAGGACAACTAAGTACGTAAGCAACCGAAAAGTGTGTAATGTATCTAAATATTATTTCGTTTTAGATACCTAGACCAATTAATTGTCTTGTAGCTAGTTCACAAACATAATCAAATTTTAGGAAAAGTCAGTAATAATATTTTGTAAACAAAAATAAACATGCGGAACCTTTTATTCAGAAATACCAGGAGCAAGAGGTTTATTTTTACTTACAAATAGTTCGTTGACACCGATCAGCTGAGTTAGTGCTAGTGATGTGTTTATTCTAATTTGAAAAGTTCGGTTTCTGGTATCAATGTATTAAAAATTCTCATAACTTCCGAACATGTAGAGATAGGATTAAAAAACCCTTCCAATATCGTTTGATATCATCCAAAGAAGCCGTGCCCTTGGTATGTATATACCCTTTCCGTTACACGTTGTATATACTAGATTTTTTTTTTTATTTATATTTTTAAATTTAATTTCGTAGTGTTGTCCACTGCACCTCCACAAATTATCCAATTTTGTCACAAAAAGTAACTCCGGTGAGGATGCATAGAATAAAATTATGTCATAAAAAGCACTTGTTGTTTAAAATCTATTGTCACATTATAATAATTATAATGTAAGAAATTATTTGAATCTTGTTAAAGTATATTTTTTATTAATAAAAAAACCTGATAAATTATTAGAAATTCTTTTATTTATGTACTACACACATTCTTTTCACATTTACTAACATCACGCCGGTATTCCCTGAAGGTAGGCAGAGGTTACACCCACATTTCGCCGGTTATGTTTAAGTCCCATGTAATACTAGGGCGAGCTAGGCTTGCAGAAAAATTATCGATATTTTTTGTTAGATATATCGATATTTTTAGGCAATATTATCGATATAAAAATATCAAGTACCGAAAATGTATCAAAAACGATATAATATTTCCAATAGCAACACCGTTGTCGCAACTGACTAAAACTGGAATTGAGAGCCGGCGGACTTTCACTCACTTTTTTTTTTTGAAAAAATTCCACCGATATGTCGTTTTTTTTTTCGATACATCGAAATCGATATTGATATTTTTTTTTAAATATCGATACGATGGATATCGATTTTTTTTGACACTTCTAGCATCCCTAAGGCGAGCCTATTGCCATAAACCGGGCACAAATCCGGACTCCGAGCTGCAACTGAGATATTCCTAATGGGACGCCCACCATCACTGTTCGAATGACTTCAGTACCATCTGGTCTCCAGCTGTAAATAAAGGTCAAAAGTTAGCTATAATAAAATATTTTTTATTTAATTTTGAAATATTTTTAGTTGGTTTTAAAATCTCCAAATTCGACTACCTCTTTTTTAACCGACTTCAAAAAGGAGGAGGTTCTCAATTCGTCTCTAAGTTTTTTTTTTCGGTTTTATGTTACGCTATTACTCTGCCTGATTATGAATGAAATGGGCTGATTATGAATACGGAGATGAGCTATGAATTTAACGAAAATTAACTATTCTAGGTTACTTGTGAACGTGTAGACTTATAACTTTTGATAAACAGGGCCCAGATGTGGAGTATTATGTGTGATATATATGTCTGTGTGTGTGTGTGTGTGTGTGTGTATGTCTGTGTGTGTGTGTGTGTATGTCTGTGTGTGTGTGTGTGTATGTCTGTGTGTGTGTGTGTGTATGTCTGTGTGTGTGTGTGTGTATATGTCTGTGTGTGTGTATATGTCTGTGTGTGTGTGTATATGTCTGTGTGTGTGTGTATATGTCTGTGTGTGTGTGTGTATATGTCTGTGGGTGTGTGTGTATATGTCTCTGTGTGTGTATAAGTCTCTGTGTGTGTATATGTGGGTGTGTGTTTATGTGTGTGGGTGTGTATATGTGTGCGGGTGTGTGTATATGTGTGGGTGTGTGTATATGTGTGTGTGTGTTTGTTCCCATTTTGCTTCGTTTGATTCGATGTCGTCGTTCGATCTGTTGCGCGTTGTGCAAGTTAGTATGACCATGTGGGGTACCAATATAAAAGGTTTTAGGAGACGATTCCACAAATATAACTCACAGTTTCAGCTGTTCCCTGCGTCAGCATGGTGCACTCTCCAGGCGTGCGCCCGGAGCGCCTCTCGGTTGCTGTACTGTCGGTGACAGATGTCACACGCGTGTTGTTTGGGCGCGTCGTGCGCGCACGTCAGGTGCACGGACAGAGTCGACGTGCTGATGAAGCGTTGGGGGCATTGTGGACATTCGTGTCTAGAAGAAAAAAAAAAAAAAATTCAATCAATTTGCCTAGCATTTTAACCGATTTCTTCAAAAAGGAGGAAGTTCTCAAATCGTGTTTTTTTTTATTTTTTGTGTGTATGTTACGCGATAGCTCCGCCAATTATGGATCGATTTTGATGATTCTTTATTTGTTTGGTAGGTCATGCTTCAGAGGTGGTCCCATATAAATTTTATTAACTTTGCTTGCATAGTTTTTGAGTTAGCTTCAATAATTACGTACTTTTCCCACTTTGTCTATGTAGACGACATCTTATTTGACTCCGTCACTATGATTTACATAGCAAGTAGTGATATTCGAATTTTTGTGGGGTACGTACCACAACTAAACCGTGAAAAATAAAAACTTTTTACAACAAAAAAAACAAACAATAACTTTAATTTATAAAAAAAATTAATTTATAGAATTTTAATAAAAATAACTTTAATTTCGGAAGTCGGTGTTTTCGCTTTTCAATTTTTGTTTTGTGCCACCGACTTCCGAAATTAAAGTTATTTTTCTTAAAATTCTATAAATTAAAATGTTTTATAAATTAAAGTTATTGTTTGTTTTTTTTGTTGTAAAAAGTTTTTATTTTTCACTTTTTTTGTGTTTTTTTTGGAAGTCGGTTGGTATTGTTTGTAAAAAGTTTTTATCCTGACTATATTGGCGTCGGCTACCAGTCTAACCGTCTTTATTTTTTCTAGCCTATTTTTGTAGCGTTTTCGATAGGTTTTTTTTTGTGTTATTTAATTAGACGTACTCACTCACTTGTAAGATGACGAGTCTCGGTGTTTCTTAGCCTTTTTGAAGTGCAGTCTTAAGCTTTCCTGAAAAAAAGTTACTAGGTAAAGAGTTCAGACCAAACAAAAAACCAAAACGCAGCGCTGCGAACAATACAGTGAAGCATGCTAAAACTACACCACCGCTCTGTGCATACACGCTCACACACACCCATTTACAACTATTTACTATGACACTGCAATCAAACTACACCTCACTAAGTGCACACATGTTTACGAAACCGGCCTCACGTCACTGTTGACAGCGCTCTGTCTTGGTTTTTTATTAGGTCTGAGGGAACAGATACTGTGCACATTAATGGTTATAGGTACACATTTAGTTACACACATTAATAACACATACACTAAAGAAAATTTAATAACAATTTTCTCGTGGAATATAGATTGTAACTTTGAGATGATACCAATTTCATAATAATATAGGTTCCAAAATACTATCAATCAATCTGTTAAGCTACGCTTGCCGGGGTTGGTCCATGGATGCGTGACCATCTTTTAAATACTAAAAAGCCATTGGTCCTGGTTGTCGTTCATGGATCTTTGACAGTCGTTACGGGTCGTCAGAAGTCCGAAAGTCTGACAACCAGTCTTGCCAAGGGGTATCGTATTACCCAGTTACTGGGGTGTGGAGGTCAAATAGGCAGTCGCTCCATGTAAAATACTGGTATTCAGCTGCATCCGGTTAGACTGGAAGCCGACCCCAACATATTTGGGAAACGGCTAAGCAGATTGATAAACCCCAAATGGCACAAAACTAACAGATTTGAGGGATGTATAGTTAGGGGCTAAAATAGGTATTCACTTACATAGCAAATACCGAAAGTCTCTGTAACTTACACGAAAGTATATTGGGCAAAAATATATTGGGATTGGTACAAATGTCCACCACTAACTAGTTTTTGCGCCAACCCGGAACATACAAACGGACAAATATGCAATACATGTAATTATATAATTGATGTATACAAATTATGATAAAACATTTTTAAAAGAGTAACGGTGGAGTTTCTATCCCATTCTTCTCCATACGAAAACTACCTTTTGGAAGAGGCAACTAGAATCAGTTCTATTTCTTTGTTTTTGACGTTTAAAAGTACCTTTAATGTGCCTACTTGAAATAAATTATTTGACTTTGAATGACCGACTAGCGTAACCTTAACAGTACCCAAATAAACTCACCGCAGATTTGAACTTAACATCGCACTCCACACAATAGTAGTCCTTCCTCTCGTGCACGGCCAGCACGTGCTTGTGCAGGAGCGACGGGTAGATGAAGTGCTTGTCGCACTGAGAACACTGGAAGCGCTTCGATTTGTCGTGGCGCCTGTGAAAGATAATTATCATAGTACTAGCTGCGCCCCGCGGTTTATAATAAATCTCGATCCCGTGGGAATATCGGGATAAAAAGTCCCGCAGAAATCTCGACCCCGTGGGAATGGCGGGATAAAAAGTACCGCGTAAATCTCGGTCCTGTGGGAATATCGGGATAAAAAGTCCCGCATATATCTCGATCCCGTGGGAATGTCGGGATAAAAAGTCCCGCGTAAATCTCGATCCCATGGGAATGCCGGGATAAAAAGTACCGCGTAAATCTCGGTCCTGTGGGAATATCGGGATAAAAAGCCCCGTATATATCTCGATCCTGTAGGAATGTCGGTATAAAAAGTCCCGCGTAAATCTCGATCCCATGGGAATGGCGGGATAAAAAGTACCGCGTAAATCTCGGTCCTGTGGGAATATCGGGATAAAAAGTCCCGCATATATCTCGATCCCGTGGGAATGTCGGGATAAAAAGTCCCGCAGAAATCTCGACCCCGTGGGAATGGCGGGATAAAAAGTACCGCGTAAATCTCGGTCCTGTGGGAATATCGGGATAAAAAGTCCCGCATATATCTCGATCCCGTGGGAATGTCGGGATAAAAAGTCCCGCGTAAATCTCGATCCCATGGGAATGCCGGGATAAAAAGTACCGCGTAAATCTCGGTCCCATGGGAATGGCGGGATAAAAAGTACCGCGTAAATCTCGGTCCTGTGGGAATATCGGGATAAAAAGCCCCGTATATATCTCGATCCTGTAGGAATGTCGGTATAAAAAGTCCCGCGTAAATCTCGATCCCATGGGAATGGCGGGATAAAAAGTACCGCGTAAATCTCGGTCCTGTGGGAATATCGGGATAAAAAGTCCCGCATATATCACGATCCCATGGGAATGTCGGGATAAAAAGTCCCGCATATATCTCGATCCTGTGGGAATGTCGTGATAAAAAGCCCCGTATATATCTCGATCCTGTAGGAATGTCGGTATAAAAAGTCCCGCGTAAATCTCGATCCCATGGGAATGGCGGGATAAAAAGTACCGCGTAAATCTCGGTCCTGTGGGAATATCGGGATAAAAAGTCCCGCATATATCACGATCCCATGGGAATGTCGGGATAAAAAGTCCCGCATATATCTCGATCCTGTGGGAATGTCGTGATAAAAAGTCCCGCATATATCTCGATCCTGTGGGAATGTCGGTATAAAAAGTCCCGCGTAAATCTCGATCCCATGGGAATGGCGGGATAAAAAGTACCGCGTAAATCTCGATCCCATGGGAATGGCGGGATAAAAAGTCCCGCGTAAATCTCGATCCCATGGGAATGTCAGGATAAAAAGTCACGCGTAAATCTCGACCCCGTGGGAATGGCGGGATAAAAAGTACCGCGTAAATCTCGGTCCTGTGGGAATATCGGGATAAAAAGTCCCGCATATATCTCGATCCCGTGGGAATGTCGGGATAAAAAGTCACGCGTAAATCTCGACCCCGTGGGAATGGCGGGATAAAAAGTACCGCGTAAATCTCGGTCCTGTGGGAATATCGGGATAAAAAGTCCCGCATATATCTCGATCCCGTGGGAATGTCGGGATAAAAAGTCCCGCGTAAATCTCGATCCTGTAGGAATGTCGGGATAAAAAGTCCCGCGTAAATCTCGATCCCATGGGAAAGTCGGGATAAAAAGTCACGCGTAAATCTCGACCTCGTGAGAATGTCGGGACAAAAAGTCCCGCGTAAATCTCGAACCCGTGGGAATGTCGGGATAAAAAGTCCTGCATAAATCTCGATCCCATGGGAATGTCAGGATAAAAAGTCACGCGTAAATCTCGATCCCGTGGGAATGTCGGGATAAAAAGTCCCACATAAATCTCGACCCCGTGGGAATGTCGGGATAAAAAGTATCCTATGTCCTATTCCAGGTTGCTGCCTGGAGGCTTTTATTTAGATATTAATTTATGTTTACACTACCTTCCGCCCGCGGCTTCGCCCGCGCGGTATGTCGATAAAAAGTAGCCTATATCCTTCCCCGGGGGATGCCATCTATCTCCTCGCAAAATTCTGTCGAAATCTGTTCATTGGTTTAGGCGTAAAAAAGTAACAGACAGACAGAGTTACTTTCGAATTTATAATATGCGTATGGATTTACTTTTTAACCGACTTCAAAAAAAGGAGGAGGTTATCAATTCGTTTGTATTTTTATGTTTGTTACCTCATAACTTTCGACTGCATTTATGTTCGCATAGCTCGTCAAAATGTAGGGAACAGCTGATTTTTTTTTCGCGATTTCAGGTTTTGTCCTATAGTGAAACTTGTACATAATGATGAGTACAATGACACCTTAAGAGATTTCGTGTATCAAAAGATACACCTTATATATGCTAATCGCGCGGTAAACTCTGCTTGTGCGATGCAGAATTTTGCGTGCCGTCAGTGTGATGTTGTAGTTCGCCGCCACAGATTTATACTTACGTAGTGTGCACTCTGAGTGACTCGATAGTGTTGAAAAGTTTCCCACATCGATGGCACGCGTGACGCGCACTAATTGCGTGCGTCTTCACGTGGCGTTGGATAATTGTTCGCTTACTGAAACATAAATAAAACAAAAAGATAAAAAAAAACATACAAGGTGTAAAAAGTCCCATCACACGCCGTCAACTCCGCATTCTGTACATCAAATTAAGTAACATTGCACAAAAATAATTGCTGGGAAACGACTTTTATTTTTAACCGACTTCTTCAAAAAGGAAGAGGTTCTGAATTCGTCTGTTTTTTGTTTTTTTGTGTGTGTTGCGCGATTACTTCGCCAATTATGAATCGATTTTGATGATTCCTTTTTTTGTTTGGTGGTTCATGCTTCCGAGGTGGTCCCATATAAATTTTATTAACTTTGCTTGCGTAGTTTTTGAGTTAGTTTCAATATTACGTATTTTTCCCACGTAGTATATTTGAACGACATTTTAAGCGACTCCGTCACTGTTATTTACATAGCAGTTAGTGGTATTCGAATTTGTGTGGGGTAGGTACCACAGCTAAAAAGTGAAAACTTTTAGAAAAAAACACCAAAAAAAGTCAAAAATAAATAATTAAGGAATTCGGTGGCAATAAACGAAAATTGAATAGCAAAGACACCGACTTCCGAATTTAAATTATTTTTCACTGTTTTCATGTTTTTTTGGAAGTCGGTTATTTTTTTTAAATTACTTACTTTTTATTA
Organism: Lithophane leautieri; assembly: GCA_949152455.1. Classification (NCBI taxonomy): domain Eukaryota; kingdom Metazoa; phylum Arthropoda; class Insecta; order Lepidoptera; family Noctuidae; genus Lithophane; species Lithophane leautieri. The sequence goes on from OX424488.1 coordinate 6,636,549, forward strand.
CTGTTTGTATTTCCTGTGCGTGTCCCAAATAAAATATTTTTCTTTCTTTCTTTCTTATTTTATCATGATAAGATGTCGATTCACATCAAGTCTGTGAAGATTCGCTAGCTATTTGAATACACAATTTTTTTTTTTTTTGATGTTTTGAAACCATTGAATTACTTCTCCCGCTCTGGGCGGAACGGGAGGGTGTGTCAGACTTTTACTGACTATAACCCACCCGTGTCCCTTCAGTTGCCGGTTGCCAAGGTCCCGGTATCCCTTTCGGACTTTCCCGCAACCCTGGCTGCAATGATAACCTGACATTCCATTTCTAAATCATTATTCTGTGTTCAAATAATTCTTTAATAATATTTTACACTATTTATACAAACACTAAGCTTGTATGTAAGATAGTGTATGTGTGTGTCTGAAATAGTTTATACTGGACTTTCCCGCAACCCTGGCAGTCATCGGCCCTACCGGACCCCGTCAATAGTGCTGACATCTCTTTGAAGCGCGCGTGGAACACGACGCGCCATCGACCCGGGCGTGGTTCTTATCGGACGGCGAGCTACCCATTGCTCGCCGTCCACAAGCCCGCGCCTACGTTGGCCGGGAATCCGCCTAGGATTCCCGAAATTTATTTGACCCTGTATACTACTCACTTGGTACTAAAGTGACACTTGTCACAAGTGTAGGTTGTGGCTCCTTGCGTGTGGTTTATGGCGTGATGTTCGAGCAGATGCTGGCGAGACAGACGGACATGGCCGCATAACTTGCATTTATATCTGAAAAGTTTATTCATGTATTTAAAATAATAAAAAGCATTTATTAGGGTTCCGTACCCAAAGGGTAAAACACGACCCTATTACTGAGACTCCGCTGTCCGTACGTCTGTCACCAGGCTGTATCTCATGAACCGTGATAGTTAGACAGTTGAAATTTTCACAGATGATGTATTTCTGTTGCCGCTATAACAACAAATACAAAAAAACAATAAAATAAATATTTAAAGGGGACTCCCATACAACAAACGTGACTTTTTTTGCCGTTTTTATAGATAACTAGCTGATGCCCGCGACTTCGCCCGCGTGGATGTCGGTTATTATATACTAAAACCTTACTCGCATGAAAATCGGTGAAGTAGTTTTTGAGTTTATCGCGTACAGGACGACAGAAAGACGCGGCGGAGGACTTTGTTTTATAATATGTAAGTATGGTACGGAACCCTTCGTGCGCGAGTCCGACTCACACTTAAACAAACTTTACATTGTGTAGTTGATAAACATGTTCTCCCAGCCTATAACGTTCCCACTGCTGGGACACAGGCCTCCTCTCTGTGAGAGGGAGTGGGCCGTAATCCACCACGCGGGCCCAGTGCGGGTTGGTAGATGTCACATGTCTTCGATTTTTTTTCTTCTAGGATATGCCGGTTTCCTCTTAATGTTTTCCTTCACCGTTTTTCAGCAGTGGTGATGAAATAATTTACACAAAGTAAAGCGCCTGGCGGTGTTCGAACCTACGACGTATAACTGATAAGTCGTGGCCTTTACCACTGGGCCACCACTGTTCTCGCTGGGCCACCACTGCTCTCACTGGGCCACCACTGCTCTCACTGGTTCACCACTGCTCTCACTGGGCCACCACTACTCTCACTGGTTCACCACTGCTCTCACTGGGCCACCACAACTCTCACTGGGCCACCACTACTCTCACTGGGCCACCACTGCTCTCACTGGTTCACCACTGCTCTCACTGGGCCACCACTGCTCTCACTGGGCCACCACTGCTCTCACTGGTTAACCACTGCTCTCACTGGGCCACCACTACTCTCACTGGGCCACCACTGCTCTCACTGGTTCACCACTGCTCTCACTGGGCCACCACTGCTCTCACTGGGCCACCACTGCTCTCACTGGGCCACCACTGCTCTCACTGGTTCACCACTGCTCTCACTGGGCCACCACAACTCTCACTGGGCCACCACTACTCTCACTGGGCCACCACTACTCTCACTGGGCCACCACTGCTCTCTCTGGGCCACCACTGCTCTCACTGGGCCACCACTGCTCTCACTGGTTAACCACTGCTCTCACTGGGCCACCACTGCTCTCACTGGTTCACCACTGCTCTCACTGGGCCACCACAACTCTCACTGGGCCACCACTACTCTCACTGGGCCACCACTACTCTCACTGGGCCACCACTGCTCTCACTGGTTCACCACTGCTCTCACTGGGCCACCACTGCTCTCACTGGGCCACCACTGCTCTCACTGGGCCACCACTGCTCTCACTGGTTCACCACTGCTCTCACTGGGCCACCACAACTCTCACTGGGCCACCACTACTCTCACTGGGCCACCACTACTCTCACTGGGCCACCACTGCTCTCTCTGGGCCACCACTGCTCTCACTGGGCCACCACTGCTCTCACTGGTTAACCACTGCTCTCACTGGGCCACCACTGCTCTCACTGGTTCACCACTGCTCTCACTGGGCCACCACAACTCTCACTGGGCCACCACTACTCTCACTGGGCCACCACTACTCTCACTGGGCCACCACTGCTCTCTCTGGGCCACCACTGCTCTCTCTGGGCCACCACTGCTCTCACTGGGCCACCACTGCTCTCACTGGTTAACCACTGCTCTCACTGGGCCACCACTGCTCTCACTGGGCCACCACTGCTCTCTCTGGGCCACCACTGCTCTCTCTGGGCCACCACTGCTCTCACTAGGCCACCACTGCTCTCACTGGGCCACCACTGCTCTCTCTGGGCCACCACTGCTCTCACTGGGCCACCACTGCTCTCTCTGGGCCACCACTGCTCTCACTGGGCCACCACTGCTCTCACTGGGCCACCACTGCTCTCACTGGGCCACCACTACCCTCACTGGGCCACCAATGCTCTCACTGGGCCACCACTACTCTCACTGGGCCACCACTACTCTACACTGGGCCACCACTGCTCTCACTGGTTAACCACTGCTCTCACTGGGCCACCACTGCTCTCACTGGGCCACCACTACTCTCACTGGGCCACCACTGCTCTCTCTGGGCCACCACTGCTCTCACTGGGCCACCACTGCTCTCACTGGTCCACCACTGCTCTCACTGGGCCACCACTACTCTCACTGGGCCACCACTACTCTCACTGGGCCACCACTGATCTCACTGGGCCACCACTGCTCTCACTGGGCCACCACTACCCTCACTGGGCCACCACTGCTCTCACTGGGCCACCATTGCTCTCTCTGGGCCACTACTGCTCTCACTGGGCCACCACTACCCTCACTGGGCCACCAATGCTCTCACTGGGCCACCACTACTCTCACTGGGCCACCACTACTCTACACTGGGCCACCACTGATCTCACTGGGCCACCACTGCTCTCACTGGGCCACCACTACCCTCACTGGGCCACCACTGCTCTCACTGGTTCACCACTACTCTCACTGGGCCACCACTGATCTCACTGGGCCACCACTGCTCTCACTGGGCCACCACTGCTCTCACTGGGCCACCACTGCTCTCACTGGGCCACCACTACCCTCACTGGGCCACCAATGCTCTCACTGGGCCACCACTACTCTCACTGGGCCACCACTACTCTACACTGGGCCACCACTGCTCTCACTGGTTAACCACTGCTCTCACTGGGCCACCACTGCTCTCACTGGGCCACCACTACTCTCACTGGGCCACCACTGCTCTCTCTGGGCCACCACTGCTCTCACTGGGCCACCACTGCTCTCACTGGTCCACCACTGCTCTCACTGGGCCACCACTACTCTCACTGGGCCACCACTACTCTCACTGGGCCACCACTGATCTCACTGGGCCACCACTGCTCTCACTGGGCCACCACTACCCTCACTGGGCCACCACTGCTCTCACTGGGCCACCATTGCTCTCTCTGGGCCACTACTGCTCTCACTGGGCCACCACTACCCTCACTGGGCCACCAATGCTCTCACTGGGCCACCACTACTCTCACTGGGCCACCACTACTCTACACTGGGCCACCACTGATCTCACTGGGCCACCACTGCTCTCACTGGGCCACCACTACCCTCACTGGGCCACCACTGCTCTCACTGGTTCACCACTACTCTCACTGGGCCACCACTGATCTCACTGGGCCACCACTGCTCTCACTGGGCCACCACTACCCTCACTGGGCCACCACTGCTCTCACTGGGCCACCACTACTCTCACTGGGCCACCACTGCTCTCACTGGGCCACCACTACCCTCACTGGGCCACCACTGCTCTCACTGGGCCACCACTACTCTCACTGGGCCACCACTACTCTCACTGGGCCACCACTGTAGTATATATACTCGTCGCGCGGTAAACTTTGCTTGCGCGATGCAGGATTAAACGTGATGTAATGATGAGTAATTCGCATGTGGCGGAGGACTTACCTCGTTGTATGTGATTTGATGTGACCTCTCAAAGATACTGGACTGGGGCAGTACTGTGTGCACATGTCACATTCGTATGTGCCGTGCTCCTGAAATATGACAAGAATTCATTTTATCATCATCAACTGCCTAGCCTTGTATGTCGGCGTCGGCTTCCAGTCTAACCGGATGCAGCTGAATACCAGTATTTTACATGGAGCGACTGCCTATCTGACCTCCACAACCCAGTAACTGAGTAATACGCTACCCCTTGGTAAGACTGGTTATCAGACTTTCGGGCTTCTGACGACCCATAACGACTGTCAAAGATCCACGAATGACAGCCGGGACCAACGGTTTAACGTGCTTTCCGAGGCACGGAGGAGTCTCGTTATGTAAAGATGGTCACACATCCACGGATGAAACCCGGCAAGCGTAGCTTAACCTGATGGATCGACCCATGCGGCTGTTATTACTTAGCCACGAGCTCCTCACAAGAATTCATTTTATACAGGGTGAAATTTAAGTCATGGGCATCTTAAGGGGTCATTGTACTCATTATTATGAACAACTTTCACTATGAGACCAACCCTGAAGAAAAAAAAACACGTTTGTTGTATGGGAGCCCCTTAAATATTTATTTTAGTATGTTTTTTAGTATTTGATGTTATAGAGGCAACAGAAATACATCATCTGTGAAAATTTCAACTGTCTAACTATCACGGTTCTTGAGATACAGCCTAGTGACAGACGGACAGACGGATAGACAGACAGACAGACGGATGGACAACAGAGTCTTAGTAATAGGGTCCCGTTTTACCCAAAAAATCAGCTGTTCCCTACATTTTGACGAACTATGCGAAGATAAATGTAGGGAACAGCTGATTTTTTTAATAAACTTTTTATCCGACATACCACGCGGGCAAAGCCGCGGGCCTAAGCTAGTAATATTATAAATGCGTAAGTTAGTTTTTTTGTTTGTTACGCTTTTACGCTAAAACGGCTTAACGGATTTGGATGAAATTTGGCACAGGGGTAGACCTTGACCTGTAGAAGGACATAGCCTACTCTTCATCCTCGATCACTGACGAATTCGCGGGCAACAGCTAGTTTTTTTAAATACTTGTGGCGGTATCTACATCACCACATGCGAACTACCCATCAAAGACTTGACGTCCCACAAAAATCCTGACGTCACATAAATCCTGCATCGCGCAATTAAAGTTTACCGTGCAATGGACATATATACAAGAACCCGACATCAATCGTCGGGCAGTTGCCCGCCAGACACAACACCCGTCTGGTCGGAGGATCCTCCCTTTTCTATGGTGGATGAGTGAACTTTACACCCTGTTCCTCATACTCCTAAATACTCACCCTAGTGTGTTTCACCATGTGAGTGGTCAGCACCTCTTCGAAATTGAACCCTTTGACACACTTCTCACATTTGTAAGGAGATCTTAAATACGAGTCAACTTTGGCCCTCTCTGCCAGCTCTGCTAATACCTGTAACGTAATCCATACTAATATTATAAATGCGAAAGTAACTCTGTCTGTGTGTCGTCTTTTCACGCCATATACAGGGCGTAAGGGACAGCCCTCCGCAAATTAAATAAAAAAAATTAAAAACAAAATAACTTTAATTTCGGAAGTCGGTGGCAAAAAACGAACTTTCAAAAGCAAAGACACCGACTTCCGAAATGAAAGTTATTTTTCACTTCTTAGTGTTTTTTTTTTAAAGTCGGTTTTTTTTTTTTTGTAAAAATGTTTTAATTTTTTTTTCCTCGCACATCGCGCCTAAAACTTACGAAACGTACACATGCGTAAAATTATTTCCGACTCGTGTCGGCTGATACACTCGTCGGAAACGACCTACTTTCCGCACTTATATCATAAATAACTATTTTTAAACATGTTTTATATTATGTTTGTTCTTACCTGATTCTTAGTAAGTTTTATAACAACATATTCATCAGTCTCCTGTACCATTCGAGAAGAGAAGCCTTCTTTTACTTCTTTCTTCTTCTTACTTCTCGCTTTAGGGCAAAAGTCTTCTTTGAATTCTTCTTTAATGTCTGGTTCTTCTTTGATTTCTAATTCCAGTTTTGGCTGGAAATATTTTCAAAGAACTAAATTAGTAAATTCAAACTCAAAGCATTTATTTCAAATAAACCAATTACAGGTACTTTTGAATTGTCAAGAGGTCGGTCAGTCACAAAGATAAAGCTAGTTGCCCATTCCAAAACGTAGTAGATGCCTATGGAGAAGAACGGGCAAGAAACTCCACGGACACTCTTTTGAATCAGAATATTGTTACAATTGAGAACCTCCTCCTTTTTCGAAGTCGATTAAAATAATTCGCCGGTTATGTTTGTGTCTCGAGAATTCGCGACAGCTTACATTATAACCCCAAAAATAATTTAATTAATAAAAATAATTAACATATTGTATGTGTACTTATTTGTATGTTACACGGTTACTCCGCCAATTATGAATTGATTTTGATGATTCTTTCTTTTTTTTTTTGGTAGGTCATGCTTCAGCGGTAGTCCCTAAAATTTTATTAACTTTGCATGCATAGTTTTTTTTGGAAAAAGTTTTTATTTTTCTCCTGGTGACAGACGGACAGGCAGACAGCGGAGTCTTAGTAATAGGATCCCGTTTTACCCTTTGGGTACGGAACCCTAAAAACATACAGACAAATTGACAACCTCTTCCTTTTAGAAGAAGTTGGTTAAAAACCACAACCATTATTTTACCTCGTAACTGTCAGATTCTATTCCTTTACTCTTACATTCCCCCTGGAGCATCACCAGAGGTATTTCATCATCATCATCTTCTACAGCATCATCTAGAAGCAATAGATCCTCTTTTTCTTCTCCATTTAAATCTGCCACGTCTTCTGGGCCCAAGTAATAAATCTCGAGGCTACATCTTTTTAAGTCATATAATGAGGTTTGTTGCAGGAAGAGACTGGATTTCTTGTCCTGAAAATATGTACTTATTACTCTCCATTTGAAATAAGATTAGACATTTAAATAAGCTTTTTTTACAGTCCGTTCAAACGATTTTGACTTCTATACCGTAGTCATAAAAAAAAAAAATTTAAAAAAAATGTTTATTGCACTTATAAAATACATATCACATGTGAGCTGGAGATCACCTTTTAAGCAAGAAGATGCTTGTGTTAGGTGACTCCGCTCTTCCACTATCTACAATGCGGGTATGCAATTTAAAAACAAAAAGAAAAATGAAAAAATACAAAAGGATGCGCACTAGTGTGATGTTAGTGATGTATTGAGTGAGTTTTGGAGTATGCATGTGTGTGAGTGGGTTTTTGGGGTGCGTGTGTGAATTGAGGTTGTGTGTGCGTGTGTGTATGAGGGTGTGTGCGTGTGTAATAATGTGAGTGTGGAATTACGTATATGAGTTAATGTATATATAAACTTTAGGTTTTAGTGTAGGTTTAGGTATAGGTTTAAGTTAGCCCTGCGACAATGTCTTGGGATCGGGGGAAGCCAAGTACATCTTCTTCCACTAATGAATTCCTTACCGTGGTAATAATAGTGACAGGACAGTTTATAGAAGCGATGATACCAAAGCCTCAATGTCGTCGTAGGTTTTGTTCTTAAGCCAAACAGATACAGCTTGTTTACGGTCACGGAGTTTCAGAGGGTAGATGTTTAGCTCTTTGTTCAGTAGGTTGTAAATGTGGGAAGATTGCCTTCCATACTGCCGCCTAGCAAAAACAGACCTGACTGGAACAGTTGGAGCGACTAAGTAGCCTCTTCTGCTACTGATACTCGGCTTATAAGGATGGCATTAAAAGCAAAAAACATTACTCAATACCAACTGTCTACTGCAGCTGACATTTGTCATGCCACCAATGCAAAAGAAGTCAAAATCGGTTGAACGAACTGTAAAAAAGGCTTATTTATATGTCCAATCTTATTTCAAATGGAGTGTAGGTAAATAGAATGCTTTATTGAGTAAGTATTTTTGTTAATGTACAATTATTTCATTTTAAATTAAATATACAGGTTGTAAAAAGTCCCATCACACGCCGTCAACTACGCATTCTGTACATCAAATTAAGTACCATTGCATAAAAATAATTGCTGGGAAATGACTTTTTAGTGTGTAAAATCACTATTTGCGGTAGTAGGTACCGAACGTAATGCACGCAAAATATTGTGTTCATGGGTGCATGCAACGGTTCAGGGTCTGTGTGGGTATTTAAAATTAAGTTATAACATTTTAAACTTGCTTTCTTTAAAAAACGTCTGAAAAAGTTGGAACTTTGAGTTTTAATATCCCCATAATCAAAAGCCTCCAAGGTATGGTCCAGAACAAAACAAATATTACAATGACGGGAATTACAAGTGACTTACGGCTTCGTTAAGCGTCTTTTTACACCTGTTATGTATAATAATACTGGTGAAAAAAATTGAATAAGCCAATACATACCCCATTCACAGACTGATCAAATATTTCATTAGCTTTCACACATTGTTGTGTGAACTTTATACATTTCTTTAATGTCCATCTACACAGTAAACAAAGATTCATGCTGTCATCTTCGCTGGTCACCTGAAAAATTTATTTTCAGAACTAATTCACTTGATTACGTATTTCTGCTTCCAATCCTGTGTGAGAGTTTAAAAAGGGGTATGGGTGCTGGTGTTATTACAGGCATATTCGTGAGGAAACCGGCATGCCTGAGAGATATTTCTCGACGGCATGTCAAGCGAAGTCAGAGGCCCATGGGCGGCTTTTAATTCTGACACCAGGTTAGTCACCAGCCACACGAAAAAAAGCAGACTGGCCAATGACAAGTTTTTTAATTTTAGCATTGGTAACATCACGCTTGTCTACCTCGAATGGTGTAGGCAGTAATGTATAAGTTTTTAAAATATGCGGGCAAGCAAGTCATTATCACTTGGGAGCTAAAGTTAAGATTATCACAGAAACCTATAAACAAGTCCAAACAAAACAGGTAATTACACACGATTACAGAAGATTTATACTCTAGCACACGATTGAATAAACGCTACGATGATTAAAAACAATAATTAAAGAATATAACCTTTTCGGTAAGATTTTTATAAGCATTTATTTCCATAGCGGTCATCGGATATACGTTTTCGTCTGCCTGAAGGCAGGCCCGACACGTATTCTTCATATTGTTAAGGATAAAGATGTTGTTTTCAGTCATTTTTAATTAATAATTTATTAAAATGCAATCAAAACAAAGCGTCGAAATGGAAGTACGTTTTTTAGTGATGTTCTTTGCTTTGTTTATTATACTTTGACAGAGGAGTACGGTTTTTGCTAGAGATGTAATTTTAGTCGATTTATAACTCTAAAACTACAAAACATAAAAACTGGACAAAGGTGGGAAGTATTCAATTTAAACCAAGACAGTGTCTTTCGTATGTTTGATTGGCAACGGGATCATAAAAAGGTAAGAACAGTTATTTTGGGTGTTCCTAAGGGCCAGGAACACCCAAATAACTGTAGGACCGCCAGCGGATCATCCAGCGTGAGCAGAATTTGTTAATAGGGCTGGTATAATAAAATCATGATTTTTACGAATACCAAAATTCACAACGTTCCATGTAAATGCTACCATTGCGTGGGCTGCCAATATACACTTGCGTTCAAAAAATTTGGCCCACCCCGTGCTGCATCTTGTTTTATTTTTAAACAATTTCCGCAACTATTTCACAAATGTTTAATTTATTTCACAAGTTCATTCTGATGCGTGACCGAAGCCAGAACTAACGCCACCATCTTGTTTTTTTTTTTTTTAAATTACAAAAAAAAAATTTAAACAAATAATTAGAATCTGACAGGCTTGTCATTCGAGCGCCAATAGATCCTCGTACATACTCAATAAAAAAATATTCGGGTTCTGTTCTGTTGTATAGGAAAAAAACTATGAATAAAACTATGCAGAGAATTGAAATTATTTTTTAATTATTATGTCAATGTGCACTATTTATAAAATCTTATTTACTCAAAACTTTACAATTGATAAATTTACTTATTTCAACTTTAATACTTATTTCTAACAATTTCGAATTCGGATTTCGTTCTCAAAATAGCATAGTACTAATACTAAGACGTATGCGTTAAGGTAGCCAGCAGGCATGGTAGCATATGGAGTTGTATTGCTGATTCTAATGATTATAATTCTATAAAGCCATATTATTGTTACGGTCGCGAATAATTATTTTATTCAAGATACAACCTGATACTGAAATTTGAATTTCGCGGGCTACCCTGACGCTTTCGAAAGAGGATGCGATACGATAGCCCACGAAATTCAATTTTCTTACGTTATTTGCAGTTTGCAGGTCAGTGTCAGGTTGTATGCTGATAAAAATACCTATGATTCGCGACCGTAACAAATATAATTTTACAGAATTATAATCATTAGAATCAGCAATACAACTGTTTAACTTTATATAAGTGCCAAATGTCATGATTTTATTAAATAATCATTCAATACACTTAAATGAACTTAGAGAGTTGTATTGCTGATTCTAATGTTTGATTCTGATTCTAGCGTTTATAGTAGGTAACGCAACAATTTTTGATCGCTGTGTTCAAAAATTGTTGCGTTACTGGAAAATGTTGACAGTCTCGTCAGTCAAAAATATAGCTACGGAATCACATACGTATGGAATTCATCTCTGTTACGCTATCTTTAACTCTATTTTAGTTGTGATTCAGTTCGTTATCAATTTATCAATGGCAATTGCTCGAGCATATTGCTCTTGGTGATGCGATTACTATACAATACAATACAACAGCCGGTCTGTTCTGTAAAAATCTCACCGTGAAAACTTATGTGAAGTGAGCTGTCACTAGGAATTGACACTAATGACAGCCCATTTAACGAAAGTTTTCACGGTAAGATCTTTACAAGAAGAGATCGGTATGTCCTAATTTAAAATCGAGACACATTTTTTTGGGTAGACTTGTGAGTCCAGATTCTCGATCATTAGTTCCTATCTAACAATAATTCAGACGTATGTGATAATTAGTGAGCCTGGTAAAACAAAGAACATACATAAGGGGATTATAGTTCCCGCTGAAACGTGACAAAAAAAACATGTCCTAACCATCTACCTAGCCTTTTCCCAACTATGTTGAAGTCGGCCTCCAACATAACTGGACGCAGCTGAATACCAGTATTTTACATAATATATCGGTTCACAATTGGCGAAATTATAGATGAACAAACACAAAAAAAAAATACATACAGACGAACATAGAACCTCCTCCTTTTTGAAGAAGTCTGTTGAAAATACAGTAAATAATAATATACTTAACTCGAGGCGTAGCCTGAAAATACTGATATCATTTCATTTCGAGGACGTCTTAAAAGAACGAGAAGCTTTTAAGTTCGAATTCTAAATAACTTAAAACCAAAAGTAATTTATTCAAACTAGGCTGAGAATCAGCACTTTTCGAACGTCAAAATTATAGAAGACCGTCCCCAAAACGCCCACCGTTCACAACTTCCTAGTACCTACTCTAGCTGGGGAGAAGAAGTGGCGGAACAACCTCCCCAGCAGCACAGCTGTCTGTTCATTTAGAAATAAACTGATTTTATACAATTAATAACAAATAATCAACAATTTAAATAAATAATATCAACAGTTATAATACATTATCATCACCTTCATACCCTTGTCCCATATTACTTGATAAAGTCTCAATCCCATAATAAATACTGCACTCTGCACAATTTTGTCTTATCACTATGAGGGTTGGCATATAGTGAGACGCGGAAAAATAAACTTCTATCAGTCCGAGAGAGCATGAACGACTTCATTTTAAAGTAACATTAAAAGGAATGCTAAGACTAAGCAGATATATTTTTTCGGCTTACTGTGCGATTATTTTTAACCCCCAACGGAAAAAGAGGGGTGTATGCTCTAAAAACTGTGCTGAGCTTTCCATCACGAGGAAACCGGTAGGTATGTCCTTGGACCAAAAATTCAAAGATATATACTATGAGACATCCACGAATCCGCACTGGGTCCACTTGGTGGGTTTGGGCTCGTTCTCTCACACACAGAGGCATGTGTCCCGGCAGTGAGAATATTAGGTGTAGATTGAATATGTACACATCAAGCTATACATTTCCAGTTTATGCTGATGCCGTACAATGCGAGGTCAGCTTATACTGGAATGTATAGTTTGATGTGTAGCCGTGTGTACCTATGCAAAATTAATTAGGATCTCGCTATATTAAATCGCTTGACAATTAACAGAATTACATTATGCGACTGTTTTTCTTCGACTGAGTCAATAACTACACATAATTCTTACATTTATTACCTAACAATAATTACTTATTAAAAGAAAATAGCTACCAAAGTACAAATTTTGTAAAATTGGAATAACATTAAGTATAACAAAATTATGAAATGTAAAACAAATTAAATATCCGTTTAAAAAAAAATTATAAATAATAAGCTAAAGTTAAATCTCGAAAAACATACTATGATTAGGATTTATTTCAAGGAGAGTATAAACACTCAAGAGTATATTAGTAACGCGGTAAGAGTAACAAATAATCTAACAATGAAACTTCTCTTCTACACGAGGAGAAGCAAACTATACGTATTATAGGCGAATCCTATAATAACAAACATGCAACTACCCACATCTCAAATAATTACTTTGGTATCAATAACACAAAAAATACTTACGGAAATCCGGACACCTGAATCGAGCCACCTTGCATTTTTTTGTTAGGTCTGTAACTTTTTAGATATTTCGTCCATTCCAATTTTCAATCATGAAAACTACATAAAAACATTTTTTGACTCATAATTATTTTGCTATTTATAAATATGCATGGTGGCTTGATTAAGGAGTCCGGAAGAGTATTTTTTGTGTGAATTAGAGAAAAAATAGAATAAACATTGTAAAGAGCTCTAATGTAATAAATATTGGCACTACCTACAGTACTTTTATCTCACGATGCGACGCGCGCTTTACTTGTGGTAACCAAGTTTACAAACACGTTCTGAAAGTGTTCGTTAAGACGAGTAGCGTCAACATATAAACACCCGTCCGTGTCTCCGATGGTACCGGGAGCTCCTGCGCTTACACACACATTCACAGCGTGTTTGTTAACTTGGTTTTCACAAATAAAGCGCGCGTCAAAAGTACTGTATTTACCAGAAAAATACAAAATCCTCAATAAAAGAAAAAGTAATGTGACTAAAATTACATTATTCACATTCAGGGACTGGTGAAACAAACCGTAAGTCTTTTGATTTAGGGCTGCTTTTTCCAACTGCACATTTCTTTTATCCGAGAAATAAAATTGCCATTAGATCATTTTTGTAGTTAATTTTTAGGGTTCGGTACCCAAAGGGTAAAACGGGACCCTATTACTAAGACTCCGCTGTCCGTCCGTCTGTCACCAGGCAACTCATAAACCATGTTAGTTAGACAGTTGAAATTTTCACAGATGATATATTTCTGTTGCCGCTGTAACAACAAATACTAAAAAGCGGAGTAAAATAAATATTTAAGGGGCTCCCATACAACAAACGTGATTTTTTGCTCGTTTTTATAGATAATGGTACGGAACCCTCTGCCATTATCTATAATATCAGTCCCTTAGGTAATAAATAAGATATACTCATATACTATCCTTACATATTATAAAACAAAGTCCTCCTCTGCGTCTGTCTGTCGTCCTGTTCGCGATAAACTCAAAAACTACTGCACCGATTTTCATGCTGTTTTTAACAACGGATAGAGTGGTTCTCGAGTAAGGTTTTGGTATACAATAACCGACATCCATGCGGGCAAAGTCGCGGGCATCAGCTAGTACAGTATAAATATCAATTAAATATCTTGTTCCACTTACTAAATATCACTCACAGGACATATATGACTCGCACAGTTAAACAACCGTCTGAACGGGGTATCACATGCATCACAACGTTTCTTCACAAGCAGTGCATGCTTCGTAGCAAAATGTTTACTCAACTTTTTTCTTCCAAAACTTTTCTGGCATACTCTACACTCTACTACACCGTCACTACTGGAACACACAGGGTAGTGTTTCCGTACATCAATGACTTCACATCTCATCTTCGTAGGTTGTATATTATTATCCTTAACTTTTTGTATTAAAAGCTCATTGCTGCTGACTTTTTTGATTTCTACTAAGGTGTCCGTGTTTTCAACTTTTTCAACCCATGCATCGTTGACATTCTGAGAATCAGCACAAGGTGCGAAACCAATGCGGTTGAAATGATGTTGTCTTATGTGATATTTGAGTTGGCAATTGTAGTGGAATGACTCTTTATTGCAAGCAACGCAGATGTGTTTTCGTTCCATGTCTAAGATGACCTTCTTATATTTTCTGAAAAGCGAATTAAATATTTAAAATAGCAGCCTTGTTAGTCTTGTGTTCCCAAGTGCTACTGCTAAATATAAGGACCTGGGTCCCAAAGTTAGGCAAACTCTTATTGGGTTTTTCCATCTGGAATTTCTCAGTACCAGACAGACTGGATTTGTGCCTAATTGATGGCAATAAGTTTCACCCCTACGGAACTTAATTTATCTGGCGAAATATGGGTGTACTATAGGTACACCCCTGCCTATCCCTTCGGGAAATACAGGCGTGATGTTACCTTTTTTATGGTTGTTTATATTTAAATTAAATTGTGTTAGGAATTGAACATTGTATGAAATTGTTTGTAAAAATGCACTTTAAAACACAGTAGCTAATGTCGCATCCTTCATCAATTTTAAGTGCAAGTAATAAGAGTAATCCAATATTTATATTACATAATAGATAAGTAATATTTACGCAAATTATCATTTAACTGTTTGTTTAACGACGAATAAGTAGAAAATATTTCGCCATTCATTCGTTTTAAAATTGGAATGTATTTTTTTTTTTTAAGTTTACGTAGACAATACTTACTGTTCTTCTTTCAAAGATGATTAGTCTTAGATTAAAATGTGATAAGTATTCATAAAAATAATAATTTCCTTGTGCTTACCTTTTCACCGGTTTCATCTTTAGATTTTAAATAGCAAGAGTTTTATCGATGTGGCGATTTATAATAAGTAAGTTCTATATTAGCTAACTCCATTTTAGTTACGAAACAAACTTTAGGTTTTCTTATTGTTTACAAATAACAAGTTCGTCGCCATTATAGGAAAAAAAAAAAACAAACAAAGCCGGAAGCCGGAAAATGGGAAATCTCTCTCTAGTTATGAACTGTCAATCGTCAAAAAAAATCCTAATATCTATGCGATTCCTCCAATGTAGGCCACGAAATTCTTTTCTGTCGTTTTTTGCAAATTGCAGCGCTTTTTACTTTGTGAGTTAATCTAAACTCAATCCAAAGTCGCTGTACATATTTTTTATCTAGTTTTCATTTAATTTGTGAACGACATAAATGGAAAAACCACTGTGCGAAACATTCACAACAAAACATGTAAAAATCTCTAGGTACTTCCTGTCATTATACTAGGTATTATGTACAACATTGACAGAAAATAGAGATTTCAACATGTTTTGTTGTGAATGTTTCGCCAGTAATCGCCAGTGCAAACGCTCAGTTACGCACAGTTACACACACACAGGACATACTTCCTCTGGGGAGGTTACTGTTATACAACAATGGTGGTTTGAAGACGGACAGCAGTGCTGCCTCGCGAGTAACCCGCGTAATTAAAATTTCCTTTTTTTTTTTGCTATTTGCAAGTCAGTATCAGGCTGTATGATGATCGAAATATGATTCGCGGTCGTATCAAATAGTTATTTATAGAATCATAATCATAAAAATCATCAATACAAGTCTGAGTTTGTATAATCCTATTGAATGACTATTTCATGAAATCATGACATTTGATGATTAATCTAACATGGAGTCGTTTTCCTATATCTAGTAGTTATAATTCTGTAAAGCCATATTTGTTACGGTCGTGAATCATATTTTAATCAACATACAACCTGACACTGTCTTGCTAATTGTAAAAAACGTAAGAAAATTTGAATTTTGCGGGCTACCTTGGCGCGTCCCCTTTGGTCGACAATCACAATCACAAACAATCGACATTGGCAAAGGATAAAAATTGAATACAATAGACTGTCAACTTCAAGTTGTCATTAGCTTGAGTAGGTATTAATGTTCTGTGGTACTACTATATATAATAGTAGGTAATCTATGGCGAGTACTATATTCTGTGGTTAGTCATTAGTGTCAATGTCAAAGAAAGAACGAAAAAGGAGTCAACAAAAAATTGCTTTCATTTGTTTCTTGCCAATTTAATTAATTATAGACATTAAAGTAGTTAATTATTCTTAGATAATATGTGGCTGTGAACGTTTACAAATGAGGAAAATGGGTAAACACAAAATGATCGCGAAAAGCTGCCCAAAATGCGAGCTTCAGGTCAGTAACAAAAATCTTTATAACAAAGAGTTTTTTTTATTGATTTTACGTAAGTAAAGTACAGATAGGTTACGGTATTATGTTATAACGGCTTATTATTAGAACTAACTTTCACGTTTACTCATTTCACATTTTCACCAATCTTTAGAATATTTTGTATGCTTTTTCATTGTAAATGTGGAATAATATTTTAATTCCATCATTCCATGGTAACACCTCATTTCACAAAACTCATTACTCATCTCTCATCTATTTCTTATAACAAAGAAATACTCACAGGTAGCGGTCGCCTCCAAGTCCTGTAAATGTGGGCATACATTCTTCGCTGCCCGTCGTGGTGCAGACTGCTTGCCTGCTGTGGAGGATATTAAGAGACGTACAGGCAGGGTACGGAGGTCGCAGCCACAGTTTTATGATGCTCAGCACTATCAGAAACAGATTAAGAGGAGGGTGAGTGGTTTTTAATATTTTTAATAATTTATTTATTTAATTACAACACACTTGTGTTATAATTATAACCAATTACAGTAACTTAAATTATAAACATAAAAGAGACATTTATTACACCTTAAAATATCATCATCTGCCTAGCCTTTTTCCGACTATGTTGGGGTCGGCTTCCAGTCCAACCAGATGCAGCTGAATACCAGTATTTTACATGGAGCGACTGCCTATCTGACCTCCACAACCCAGTTACTGGGTTACACGATACCCCTTGGTAAGGCTGGTAGGCAGACTTTCGGGGTTCTGACGACCCGTAACGACTGTCAAAGATCTACAAATGACAAACGGCTTTTCGTGCTGTTCGAGACACGGAGGAGTCTTGATATGTATAGATGGTTGGTCCGTGGATGAGTGAACCCACAGACCAACCCCGGCAAGCATGGCCTAATTTGATAAATCGATCTGTGCGGCTGTTATTACTTAGCCATGAGCTCCTCCTTATTTGTCTTGTGGCAGTATCTACATCGTCACATGCGAACTATGCATCAAAGACCTGGGGGCTTAAAACAGTCACTTTGCCAGAATCGTAATAGGAAAATATTATGAATCATCGTAAAATGTCACAAACTGACAATTCATAATATGATCTATTACGAAATAATTCATCTGTTTGACAGTTTTCTATGGAGATTCGTAAAATGGTCCACATAATATGTATTGCTTTTGTGTCAAATTAGAGGATTACTAATGACAGCTGGAAATGCAGGAAATGAACTGCTATTAGAGGAATTGCCAATGTGGCCGTTTTAAGGCCCCTGACGCCACACAAAATTCCTGACGTCACATAAATCCTGCATCGCGCAATCAGGGTTTACCGCGCGATGCACTTTTAAACAAGATTCCATCATCAGGCGTTGGCAGTTCCCCTCCAGACAACCGTCTTGTAGGAGGATCCTCCCTTTTCTATGGTGGATGAGTGAACTTTACACCCTGTTCCTCATACCCCAAAGTCAAAGTCAAAAGTCAAATAATTTATTTCAAATAGGCACATAAAAGGCACTTTTGAACGTCAAAAGTCCCCTAAAGTCTTATTTATATGTAGATGAAGATTTCTAATAACTCTGTTTTATTTCTTTATCCAGTCACCAAAAAAACGCTCCCTGTCGCGTTCGATGGACGAAGACAACAAGCCAAAGGACAAAAATGAATGCGGTAAGTGTCGTAAGTGATTCTTACTGTTATCGGGTTTGGTCCACACGAACGAACATTAATCTAGAACATTCCACACTGTAGTTTCTGCCTATCTCCATGGGAAGACGTATGTATGTATTCCAAACAAATTTATTAATCAGTCCGTAAATTAAATTAAAGATAAGCGCACATAACAGCCGCATCGGCTGCAGCGCAACGCAGTTTCTTACAGAACATTTTCCAAAAAAAACCACAATACTTCAAAAAAAAAAAACACTCAAAAGTGAAAAATAATTTTAATTTTGGAAGTTGATGTCTTTGGTTTTAAATTTTTAGTAGTAGTCTTTTGTTTTTTTCGCGAACATAAAACATCATCCATATGGGCTAAGTGGTAAAAATACCTATTTATTGAAGTTAACTCCAAAAGTACTGCCGCCCCGCGCCCGCTGTCTTTGTGTAGCCATATAACTCGGCTTGTAGCAATCCTATTGAACTGTACGGAGATGGATCAACATCATTCTACACCTATCGCATCTCTTTACCTCTTCCTCTCCTTTATAGCCCTAAATCCGCAGTTCCTCACACCCTTGCTTGGCATACTAAGACTTGTTAGAGTCGGGCAAACGAAAGTTGATCCTGAAAACACGCGCGAAATTTAAAAAAAACAAAACTGCTTTTCCCTATACATAATGCGATAACACGTGCAGATATTTGAAATTTTATTTAAATTAAATTAAATTTCAATTAGCAACACGAATAATCGCACTATGTTTAGGGACAAACAGTCTTGTTTTTTCTAAATTTCGCGCGTGTTTTCAGTAAGTATCAACTTTGTTTGGCCAGACTAGTTCTGATTCCAACGAATTAGACCATGGAATTGGTAAGTACTATGAGTAAATACTAATTCCATGGTGAACGAATAAATTTGGAATTAGTAAGTACTATGGGTACAAACTAATTCCATGGTACAGCATGCCTTCATCTGTCATCCCAGTAGTCACTCCCTTTCTAGCCATATTTTCATGTTTCACAAAATCTATCTATTCTCCTTCTCCTATCGCATCATTGAATCATTGATCGCGTCTTCATCCCTCTCCCTTTAACTCCTCAGTTGCATACCCTCGCTTCGCATACGTTACTAATTGTGTGTGACTAATATTTTCAACTACGTCCAACATTGCAGACACTGTCCGAATGGGCAGAGCGACTGCAAGCTCGTCCGCCCCGGGCGACTGCCGTAAGCTCATTAACTTTTCATTAGATCCTTAACTAAACAGGATGGAAAAAAAAGAGATACTTTTAGACTTTTGGGTCTGTTTCACCAGCTCCAAACGTCTTACTCCGCGTCTTATTTAAAAGCGATCGACGTGGGAATACTTGATCGTCGCCTCCATATATCACTTTTTGTTCTGTGAACCTTAAGGCGCTATCGCGCCGATAGAGGGCGTTTTCGGGTTTTCCGAAAAAAAAGTTACTTAAGGTGGCGTTCGTATAGTCGCGCGACGTTCGCTTTAAGAGTGCGTTTCATCAAATAGTTCCTATGCCGTAATGTTGGCTTCACTGTTGTAAGACCAATACGCTACGGCGCTCACTAAAGGGCCCGTTTTTTTAAATTTAACAATGGAGCCAACATTACGCCAAAAGAACTATTTGATGAAACGCACTCTAAATAGAACGTGGCCTTAAGGCTCTTACATACTCTTGGCGCGACTTGTCGCGTTACACGACGCCGCCGCATTGTTCGCCGTGAAGTTTTCTCAGAAATTGTTTTGTTAAAAGTCGCGTCGCGCGACAAGTCGCGCCAGTATGTAAGAGCCATTAATCTATCAGATAATTTCATTCAAAGTCCATTTCTTTTTTATCTGGTAGACTGGCGTATCCGGAAACAGTGAAACAAGCTTATTCGTTTGAATAAAAAATCTGAGTTACGAATAAATTTGACGAGTAGATTATATATACGAGTAGATTTTTCTTCTCTCTTCGACCCCCGTTACAATGCCACCCCTTTCTCACCAGCCCGCGCCCGCCGCCGCCGCGCCCTCCGCCGCGCACAGCGCCCCCTCCCGGGCAACAGCAGCGGGGAAAGGACACGGGACCCGACGCCACAGTTACGACCCCCACAGCTAGCGAGATGCCGGCTTATTCTACAGGAGATTAATAGGAAAATATCTGCTGTTACGTGGCAACCGCCTTCTGATATGTAGAAGTTGTAGAATGTATACACTGCTACAAGAATCTTTTGGCGCCCTAATGAAGTTGACAGGGTGGCGCTGTTGGTAAACATTTTTGCGATTGTTTTGCTGAAATGCATTGAAAAAACAAGATGGCGGCATTAGTTCCGATTTTGGCCACGCGCCAAAAGAATCTTGTTGCGTTTTAAAGGCGGCGCTGCTTGTAAGATGTCAACAACCTGTCAAATCTAATACAATTTATGTCAGTTCAATTTCGACACTTATCATCGCAGCGTTTATCAGAAAGATGTGGTCATATTTAACTTTATAGCGTCAGACGTCAAAAATCGTCAAGCGTCAGGGGTCCACATGTGGACACCCGGCCCAGACAAAAATGGCATAAAGACTAGGTTTCAAGTTTGGGCATTTATTCCCCGATGCTTGACCGAAGTTTCCAAAAAGGCGTCGCATGAGGACACCTGACGCTATAAAGGTTACAGTTGTGGTTATAACCATCGAATTGAACAACATTCTCCATGGGACCAACATCGGAATCGCGAAAAAATTATCAGCCGTCGCATATATCGAGTAGGTATTGAAGTTTTGTATAGGACAGCTAATTATTAGTTCAGGGGGCCAAGTATACTAATTTACAAACGTGTCAATAGTCTCACAATAATGAGTTTTTGACACATTTGCCATACAAAATCTGTCAAAAACTCATCATTGCGAGACCATTGTTACGTTTGTAAATTAGTAGATTTGGCCCCCAGTTTGATCGTTTACTGTACCACACCAAGTACATGATAAATGCAATACCTTTCTGTTCTGATACATGCTGTTTATATTGTAAATACTGAAAAAGAATTGTTTTTTTTTTTTCAAAATTACGTCATGATTCCGTTTTCTGAAAGTCTTTTTATATTCATAATTTTGTAGGTAAGTATGTCAGTGTGGGAATAGGTGCTGTGTTCATAAAGGCTCAAACAGACAAGCGCGAAGAGAAACTAAAAATAAAAAAAACTCAAAGCATTTATTTCAAATAAACCAATTACAGGCACTTTTGAATTGTCAAGGGGTCGGTCAGTCAGAAAGATGAAGCTAGTTGCCCATTCCAAAGCGTAGGTTCCTATGGAGAAGAACGGGCAAGAAACTCCACGGACACTCTTTTGAATCAGAATATTATTACAGTATATTGGTTACATCAAGCGACACCGGTAGAACAATTTCCGTGTCTTTCATAGAAATTGTTCCAACAGAGTCGCGTCGCGCCGTCTGCAGGAGCCTTAGTTGCCTTCAATTTCATTAGATCAAGGTTATGAGATCTTGAACCCTTTTATGGATGAATTTGACCCAGCGGTACACTTATCAAGTATCGACGTAATATTTATGCATAATCAGACTATTTATATTATTATTTACTAACAATGTGAGGGAGAGTAATTACTGTTGGTACTATTTTCAAAGACGATTTGATATCTTTATCCTTATGACTTCTGACCTCTGATAAACTGACCTCATGGTCATGGCAATAAACATTGAAAACTTCAGTCATCTCAAATTTAATTGACTGGCGAAACTTCTCAGATTTTTTTTTGTTTTCACTATTTTATTTCGATATCCTCATGTCGACTTGTTTCTTCCCCTCAAATCGTCTTACGTAATAAATGAACAGCTATACTAAGGCTCTTACATACAGTTTCTCAGAAATTGTTATGTTAAAAGTCGCGCCAGTGTGTAAGAGCCTTTATACATAGAAAAACGATTTATCGTGCACTCAACCTCTTTATTCATAAACGTTGCTTAAAGTTAAGTAATGATTAGCAGATGTTTAACCATACGTTTTTGACGTTTGAACGTCACTTAACTTTAATCATCGTTTATGAATAAATCTCAAAATAAATAAATCAGCACATTAAAGCGCCGTTAAAGGTATTCATCTACATGAATTTATAGAACATACATACAAGGTGCTAGTATAAAAAAAAACTTATTTTAAATACTCTCGAACTACCCTCCTTCTGGGGCAGTCGGGTAAAAATAAATAAAGTGACATTATTACACCTTCTGACGCAGTCGACAGCAAAAATGTACAGAATATAATTTAAATTATCTATCTGCTAAATAAGTTAACTGGAATTTACAACATACTTCTAAGTTAAATTGAAAATAAATATAATTGTTTTAAGTTTAAACATGTTTTGTCGTTTTATTTCTACTACTTTCTATTAAATACTATGTATGTACCTAGTAGACATTTATTTTATTTTTATTTTATTTTATTACTTTTAAGAAGGCTTACAGACTAATTACAAATAATAGGTAAAAACAAAACATTATCAAGTTGCTAATAACAAGCCTCCACAGATATATAACATATCGATTATTTAAAGCCGAACAATCAGCAATTTCACAATAAAAGTATTACAGTAGGTACAGACGCCAGCACATCAAGCTACTCCAATCCGCCAAACCTTCCCAATCAACATTGATCCTTATTCTTTAGTTACATAGTTTACATGCCGCGAATACTCGCTATTAAGGCTCTTACATACTGACGCGACTTGTCGCGCGACGCCACGCCGCGCATTTTTTCTGCCGTGAAGTTTCTCAGAAATTGTTTTGTTAAAAGTCGCGTCGCCTTAATTCGGTATTCATTTTTTTTTTGTTACTCGTCGAATACCAAATAATAGTGTCTATTATTTGACATTCGACAAATAGTTGTCTAAATAAAAATAAACTATTAATGAACAGAAAAAGTACCTATTCGCGGCATCTCTCGTACCTAGTAGGTAAGTTCTTCAGCTGACTAGACCTACAGAGGTAAGCAGTTATAGCCGACATCAAAATTATTACCTACGCAAAAAAAAAAATCCAAATAAAAATACAACCGACTTCCAAAAAAAACACTAAGACGGAACGGAAGTCGCTGGCTTTGCTTTTCAATTTTCGTATTTTGCCACCGGCTTTCGAAATTTAAGTTATTTTCAAATTTTAAGTGTTTTTTTCGGAAGTAAGTTGTTTTTTTTTTGTTGTAAAAAGTTTTTATTTCTTACTTTTTAGTTGTGGTACCTACCCCACACAAATTCGAATACCACTACCTGCTATTTAAATAACAGTGACGGGAGTCACTTAGAACGTCGTCGACATATGCACGCAACTATAACTACGCAAGCAAAGTTAATAAATATGGGATCACTTCGGGACTAAACCCTTTACCCTTTCGAACTAAAAAAGATTTTTTTAAATCGTTCATAATTGGCAAAAATATCGATGAACATACACAAAGAAAAAATACAGACAAACATAGAATCTCCTCCTTTTTGGAAGTCGGTTAAAAGGCTAGGCGGACGATTAGATTGCAACATTATCACTTTATTCGTTATTATTTGAGCTGTTTCATTGTTTACGTTAATTAACTGGACAGATAACTCGCCGGTGAAGTATAAATACGCGCGAATGGTCAATGTAGAACAGCACTACATTCAGCCATGTTGTGGTGTGTTGTTTTGTTTTGCGCGCTAGCCGCGCGCGGGAACGCGGGTCCGTAAGTAACTTATATTATTATTCATTTGCATAGAAAGCCTAATAGCTACCCAATCTACATAGCTGGGCATTAACTCGTTAATCCGTTAATCGTTAATTAACGAAGTTAACATTTTGATTAACGGATTAACTTTTAAGTTAACTTTTTTAAATGTTAACGGACACGTTAACTTCCGTTAATAGGCAGAAGTCCGTTAATCGTTAATCCGATACCTAATAGTTATCGCGGCACCGCGACGTGGCGCGAAAAACAGGTTCATACAAGTATGAAACGACAAGTGCCGGGCGGCGCGTGGCAGCGAGTGAAACAATACTGCTATACCCTCAAGCGCTGCAGTTGAACGTCTTTTTTCCACGGGTAAAGACATTTTAATACCAAAACGAGCCTCGCTTTCTAACGAGAACTTTGACATGTTAATGTTCATGAAGGGGAATATGCACCTAATGCACCTTATGCCCGACGATTAAATTACACATTTGAATTATACAAGTATTTTGTTTTGTTCCTAACCTGTTAACTTCCAGAACCTAAACCAACAGGTTTTATAAGTTCACTAACGCAACGATATAAAGATGCAATTTTACACATATTAACGATTAACGTTAACTTGCGTTAATTATTCCGAAATGTAACGCTTTAACGTTTAACGAAGCGTAACTTTTTTTGTAGCGGATTAACGATTAACGATGTTAACTATTTGATTAACGGTGCCCAGCTATGCCAATCTACCCACATAATAACTATACTCCATTTGAGATAAGATTAGACATTTAAACAAACCTTTTTACAGTCCGTTCAACCAATTTTGACTTCTATGCCGTAGGGCATAACGATGGCATTAAAAAACGTAACAATACCAACTGTCTACTGCAGCTGACATTTGTCATGCCACCAACGCAATAGACGTCAAAATCGGTTGAACGGACTGTAAAAAAGGCTTATTTAAATGTCTAATCTTATTTCAAATGGAGTATAAATGTTATTGCAAATATCTCATATACTACAGTGTTATTATAAGCTAAGTAATTACTTATTCATCCCTAAACTTAAAGTTGTTAGGTACCTACGGTTCGTCAGACACCCGATAGTCTGGCAACCAGTCTTACTAAGGAATATCGTGTTACCCAGTAACGAGTTGTAATGAGTTGCGGAGGTCAGATAGGCAGTCGCTCCATGTAAAATACTGATATTCAGTTGCATCCGGATAGACTGGAAGCCGACCCCAATATAGTTGGGAAAAGGTTAGGCAAATGATGATAACTTCAGTTAGCGGAACCAGAAAGGGCTCCCTGTCGTTTCGGGTGACGCAGGTGCTCTCGGGGCATGATTACTTCGGGAAGTACCTGTGTCGCATAAACAGGTAGCCGGACGCTCGGTTTCACTACTGCGTCGACTGCCGGGAGGACACGGCGCGGCGTAGGTGTGAGTCGGAACACCGGGGTGGTTTTTAGTCAGTAAGAGTCTGACAGACCCCTCCGACCGCCCCAGAGCGGAGTACATCTATGAGAATTTTCCACCCCTGGAAAAAAAGGCAACGAACCCTATCGACGTCCTATTGATGTAGTTAATGAAACGATTTATTATTGTAGGCATAGCAACCGAATCATTAAATACCTGTTTAGGTACATGACTATGGGGTGCAGTAATGAATGTAAAGTTTTTTTTATTTTTATTACCCTCTTCGATGATATCAAGATATTATTGCTCTTATAATGTTGTTCACCGTACAATGGACTTCTTGACAGATGACCTCAGACCGGCTGATAACGACCATTAAAAGCCATCAATAAATTGACTATGAACGGAAGAGCGTACTTTACCTGTTAAAATCTAATTTACTGTTAAATTGATACAAGCCTAACCTAGACAATACTGTACAGTGTGACCAGTATATTATAAGAACATAGATTCTACTAATAGCAGTTTCTTTGGTCAAGAGCTCGCTAGCCTCGTTCTTGGATTCAATTCCTAGGTCGAGCAAAGTGTTTAGGGTTTTCCCGGTGCAGAATTTGTGGTAATAGGCTGGCCTTGTATTACCATTTTCATCTGCCTAGCCTTTTCCCCACTCAATGGGTGGTTGTTCTACCATGGGACTTCAATATTTTATCTGGCAATATAGGTGGGTGTGGTATCTCTGCTTATCCTTTTATGCCGGGGCTACATTGTCGCGTTATCGCGAACTTTACTTCGCGCGCTCTTTCTCGCACACCGCTCGACGTCTCACTGAGCAACAGAGAGCGCGCGAAGTTCGCGATAACGCGACAATGTAGCCCCGGCATTAGAGAGGCGTGATGTTATGATAACAGCATGGCGGTGCAGTGCTGAATGTGCTGATGCAAATTTGTGGATTACGTAAAAAAAAAAAAAAAACATTTATATAGGTCACATTCCTAAACTTCCAGGTGATTAAATTGGTGGGTGGTAATTTTGGTGTAATTAAAGCATATTACCTCCGTCTATCTATACGGGGCAATCCGTATAGTAAGTCTATAATGTTTTATTCAAATACAAATTAACGACGTGATTACAATTGGCTTAAGATGCGTGTGGCGAAATAGAGAACTATCATGAAATTTGAACATGAAAAAGATTTTGATCTAAATTCTGCTTCTGCTTCTGTTGCTGTATTTTTATATTTTGCTCAATATTCCCGGCAACCTATATTATATCCCTGGACAAATCCAGTAAAGAAATGTAATGCTAAATATCCAGAGTGTTATAACATGGAACGCATGTTTCTATTTTGACAGTTGGAGTGTTGCAGAGTGTTGCCACGTATTGTTTTTACTAGCCGCTGTGGGTAAATTATAAAAACACAAATAAATCTGATATCTGATTAAATTTATAAAAGGAAACGATGTTTTTTTGAAGAAGAATATTCTGATACTAGCGAGCGATTCCTTAAATATTTTACTGATATTAAATCAATGTAGTCATGATTAAGACAAGCTGTTTTTATAGGTATTTGTTAAGAAATATAGTGTACCTATAATAATTTACTACTGTATACAAGCATTACTTGAACCGAATAGACAGACTTACTTGTTTAACTTTCTGCTGAGTAAAGTGTAGGCCTCTTCCCTTTCGTGCCATGCTTCCTTTTCCAGAGTATTTTAAGAAATTCGGCAAATTAAAATTCTAGTGCTGGCAGGCAACCCCTTGTTGTGAATTAAACAAAATGTCAAATTGTTATTTCCTAGAATCGGCGATAATTTAAAAATAAACCTTATCTGAAAAGCATATGTAGTTAAGTGGTTAATTATATAATTATTTACTTTTCTCCTTTATTTATTTATCGTTGTGCTACACGTGGACGGTGAACGTTAGATATAACGTACAGTATTTAAAATCTCAGTCGGTTCAAAGAGGCGCTGCGCGAAAGTTTATTGTGATAACTTTGTTGAGAGGTCATAAATCGACTAAACGAACTCTTTTTTTTTTTTTACGTGACTTTGCCGGTAAATTGAGGTCAGTACCTAGCTCTAAGTTATTCCTTTTTTAAACAAAAAAAAAAGCAATTTTAAGTAATACAATTTTATTAATAAAAATGAACCTTGAATATTCTTTGCAATTTTGAATGAAAACTTAAAAATATCTCAGAACGCTTCAAGAGAGAGTAAATTCCCTCTTATTATAATTAACGATAACTTAAAAGTTTCCATAACATCACTTCAGCTGAGTTTTGTTTACATTTTTTATGATTTGACACAGCACCAATTTAATGCTTTGTTTGCATTAAAACATTACACACAATTAAGATGAAATGATATTGCTTTAATTCGAGATGTTACTGAATACATAATAGGTATGAATTATAATCTTTGTAACTGAATATGTAATATTTCCTTTGTATTATTGCACTGCATTTGTCAAGGGGATGATTCTACGAGGCATACTAAACAAGTTTCACCATGAAACTCGTATCCAATATGTGAAAAAATAACAAATTCCTATAAATACATTATCTTTCCTCTAAACTATGAGTATATTATTATATAGGTATTTATGTTTATATATTTAAGCTTTATGTATTTATTTAAGTATATATTAATTTTCTTGCATATATGTGTAGGTATATTTAATATTTTTAGTTAAGACTTTGCATTATCATGTTTTTCTCTTCTTGTTCTCACTAATGTTCTCGTGCTTCAATAATTGCGTATTTTTCCCACTTAGTCTATGTAGACGACATTTTATTTGACTCCATCACTGTTATTTACATAGCAGGTAGGTATTCGAATTTGTGTGGGGTACCACAACTAAAAAGGGAAAAATAAAAACGTATTACAAAAAAAAACACTAAGGAGTAACTGCCTAACTTTAATTGACATTCAAAATAATTCAAAGTGCCCCAAGAGTCACAAGTCTCTCAAAGTCTCAATTAATATACCGCACAATACAATAACAGGGCATTGTACAATAATGATTCACTTAGTGTATCAGACGGACATTGATCGTTTTGAGTCAGACAAAGACAGTTAAAATAATCTGGACCTAAGAAAATTAAACTGCATTTCAGGGATACAAGGTGTTCCTGTGTAGGATTTGGCGGGAGGAAACGCCCGGGTGTCACCATTGTGTGGATCGCCCGGAGGACACGGTGGAGCATACGGTGGAGGTATGCCCCGCTTGGGCGGAGCACCGCAGTGTCCTCGTGGAGGCGATTGGCGGGAACGACCTCTCGCGTCCGGCCCTGGTCCAGGCTATGGTACGGAGCGAGAGGGCATGGGAAGCCATCACCTCCTTCTGCAAAGCAGTAATGTTCGCGAAGGAGGAGGCGGAACGCGTGAGGGAGAGGCAAAGTTTGCGCCCTCACGCCCCTAACCGTCGCCGCTGGAGGCGCCCTGGCAGTCGGGAATCCCAGGCGGATTCCCGTCCACCATCGGCGCGGGCTTGCGGACGGTGAGCATTGGGTAGCTCGCCGTCCGATAAGGACCAGGCCCGGATCGATGGCGCGTCGTGTTCCACGCGCGCCTCAAAGAGATGTTAGCACAATTGGCGGGGTCCGCTAGGACCGATGCCAGCCCGGGTTGCGGGAAAGTCCGAAAGGGGTACCGGGACCTTGGCAACAGGCAACTGAAGGAACACGGGTGGGTTTTAGTCAGTAAAAGTCTGACATGCCCTTCCGCTCCGCACAGAGCGGGAGAAGTCATTTGAGGACTTCCCACCCTCAAACACAAAAAAATTAAAAGGGATACAAGGTGTGATTCTGAATTAAGCAACATAGTTTATTAAAAGTTTCATCCTGATAAGAATTTTGTTTACTTAAGATAAAGTTTACTTATCACTTTCGTCGTGGTTTGGGTCAAGGCTCTCGGTGTGTGCTGGCATCTCAAATATTGTCCCTCTTCAGTTATAGCCCCAGATGTGAACTGTCACCAAGAGCGAGTGAGTCACTTTCTCAGTGTTTAGATAATTTTGAACTGTCTGTTCATTTCTCAGATATTTAGATCATTTTGAGCTGTCTGTTCATCCCTCTATTTTTGTCACTGACTGTACTCTTGAGAGACAACGTAAAATTAGGATGCAAGTTTAAACCGTGTACTCGCGTTACCCGAAAAAACACATACTCAAGTCTTTTTTACATTGGGTTATATAGAAACAGTGGCAGTATCTACATCGCCACATGCGAACTACGCATCAATGACCTGACGTCACATAAATCCTGCATCGCGCAATTAAAGTTTACCATGCAATGGACATATATACAAGAACCCGACATCAATCGTTGGACAGTTGCCCGCCAGACACAACACCCGTCTGGTCGGAGGAGGCCCTTTTCTATGGTGGAACAGTGATCTTTACACCCTGTTCCTCATATCCCATGGGAATATTGGGATAAAAAGTATCCTATGTCCTATTCCGGGTCATGGTCTACCTCTGTGCCAAATCTTTCTTTTTCTCGTAGTCATGGTATAAAGTATAGTAAGCAACTCTTGAATAAAACGGATTTATATCGAGGGCCATGAATCACTCGCGTCGCTCGGGATTCTAGCACTTGAATCACGACCGTAGGGAGTGATTCAGTCGTTACGATCCTGAGCGACGCGAGTGATTCATCTAAAGCCCTCGCTTTAAATCCGTCCTTTATTCGCTAATTGCATAATTATTATACTATTTCGTTGACACGGTATACATTTTTGTTTTAATAAACGAAAGGCGACCTTGTTAAAAATGTTAATTTGCAAAAATCGTAATAGAACATGGTTGCAATAATGTCTTACGATGAGGCATACAATTTGGATACCTTTTTCTTAATTTGACAGAAACCATAATTTATAGTAGATACTTAGTTACATAATTTACTAAGTATTTGTTGGAATCTTCGATCACACTTATGTGTAAGCACTTGAGTGAGATATCTGAGATATAGATTCATTCCTAGTTCAGGTACAATCCAATTATTATATACCTTAGGGTCACTTCACACAGAGACGCGAAGCGACGCGCACTTGTTTAACCGACTTCTTCAAAAAGAAGGTATATGTTACGCGATTAGTCCGCCAATTATGAATCGATTTTGATGATTCTTTTTTTGTTTGGTAGGTCATGCTTCAGATGTGGTCCAATATCAATTTTATTAACTTTGCTTCCGTAGTTTTTGAGTTAGCTTCAATATTACGTATGTTTCCCACTTAGTGTATGTAGACGACGTTTTAAGTGACTCCGTCACTGTTATTTACATAGCAGGTAGTGGTATTCGAATTTGTGTGGGGTAGGTATCACAACTAGAAAGTGAAAATACAAAAAAAAAAACAACCGACTTCCAAAAAAAACACTATGAAGTGGAAAATAACTTCAATTTCGGAAGTCGGTGGCAAAAAACGAAAATATATTTTTGAAATTATGCTAATTACTTATGCTCATTAGGTATCAAAAAAGGCATCATTAAAAAAAAAAGGTCTTAGTTCTGAACTTTATGTCCTCTTGATGGGGCCATAAACAATTTAATATGACGTAACAAAACCATCGTCACATAGACGCTTCCAATGATACCTCATTTGTCAAATTATGATGAGTTAAGAAGTTATGAGGGAACACATGAACATACCTACCTACCTACATACATACATACTTACTCCTTTCTGCTTCGCCATAATCAGGTAAAAATAAATCTATAACACCTAACAATTCTCTTCTCTTTCACAGCGCAAAAATGCCAGAGGCCTATGACACGATCATAGTTGGCTTGGGGGCGTCGGGCTGCACGGCTGCCTCCACTCTCTCCAAGGCTGGTAAAAAGGTCTTAGCCCTGGAAGCTATGGACAGAGTAGGTGGCAGAGTCAACACCGTTCCTTTTGGTGATGGTGTCGTCGAGTTGGGGGCGGAATGGTGAGATTCGTGGTTATATTTTTTGACCAAACCATTGACGTGTAACGGTCAGACGCAGAAGCAAAATGCACCAGCAGTTTTTTTTTCATTAAAAAAATGTTAAGGGCCTCAAATTGCAAGGCATGATCCTCCGTTATGTCGAAAATACTGCAGCATTAATTTTGAAATAAATATATGTTAAAATTGAGGATTGGTGACTTTGCTTGCGTAGTTTTTGAGTTAGCTTCAATAATTACCTATTTTTCCCCACTTAGTCTATGTAGATGATATTTTATTTCACTCCGTCACTGTTATTTACATAGCAGGTAGTGGTATTCGAATTTATGTGGGCTAGGTACACACGCCTACACATCAAGCTATACATTTCCAGTATAAGCTAACCTCGCATTGTACGGAAAATCTATACAATGCGAGATCAGCATTAACTGGAAATGTACCTATAGCTTGATGTGTAGCCGTGAGTACCACAACTAAA
Source organism: Lithophane leautieri (assembly GCA_949152455.1). NCBI lineage: Eukaryota > Metazoa > Arthropoda > Insecta > Lepidoptera > Noctuidae > Lithophane > Lithophane leautieri. The sequence continues at coordinate 6,668,551 of OX424488.1, forward strand.
AAGTGAAAAATAAAAAGTCGGTGTCTTTGCTTTTAAATTTTCGGTTTTTTGCCACCGACTTCCGAAATTAAAGTTATTTTTCAGTTTTTTTGTGTTTTTTTTTTGAAGTCGGTTGTTTTTTTTTTGTAATCGTAAAAAGTTTTTATTCACTGTTTTTTTTTTAAAAAGTCGTTTGCTTGTTTTTTCTATTTCTATTTAACACCTGAGAATGAGACTTAAACTACGCCGCAAACCGCCACTCCAACTCAAAACTCAAAGCATTTATTTCAATTCAACCATTTACAAATTGTCAAGGAGTCGGTCAGTGAGAAATATGAAGCTAGTTGCCCATTCCAAAGCGTAGTAGGTTCCTATGGAGAAGAACGGGGCAGAAACGCCACGGACACTCTTTTAAATAAAAAAATAGATACAAGAATTGGTTACATCATTCATTCAAAGCACGTTAAAGCAAATTACTATCTAATCTAACCCAAAATGCTCTAACCACATTTTCCCCCCTACAGGATCCACGGGCAGTTCCCCTCTCGCGTCTACGACTTAGCGATACAAAACAACGTGTCCATCCTCCCTCAAGACCTGGACTTCGATGTGTACCGGTCAGATGGTAGCGCCGGTGACAAGGACGTGCTGAATGACCTGTTGAATTTCAGTTTAGGAGTCGTTGATGACCCGCCCGAGAAGCCAGAGCCTTTGGGGCAGTATATTACTAGACGGTGAGTGAATTTCATGCAGTTTGTACCTGGGTACATTAAAAAAAACCAGGCAAGTTCGAGTCGGACTCGCGCACGAAGGGTTCCGTACCATCCCTACATATTATAAAACTAAGTCCTCCGCCGTGTCTGTCTGTCGTCCTGTACGCGATAAACTCAAAAACTACTGCACCGATTTTCAGCTAGTTATCTATAAAAACGGCAAAAAAATCACTTTTGTTGTGTGGGAGCCACCTTAAATATCTATTTTATTCTATTTTTTAGTATTTGTTGTTATAGTGGCAACAGAAATACATCATCTGTGAAAATTTCAACTGTCTAGCTATCACGGTTCATGAGATACAGCCTGGTGACAGACGGAGGTACTGTGGAGTCTTAGTAATAGGGTCCCGTTTTACCCTTTGGGTACGGAACCCTAAAAATAACGTTGTATATGACATCTCTCTCTAACCCCTTGGAGGATGCAGTCATGCAGTAGCTTGTGGCGGTATCTACATCGTCACATGCGAACTATGCATCAAAGACCTGACGCTACACAAAAATCCTGGCGTCACGTCACATAAATCCTGCATCGCGCAATTAAAGTTTACCGCGCAATGGACATATATACAAGAACCCGACATCAATCGTTGGGCAGTTGCCCGCCAGACACAACACCCATCTGGTCGGAGGATCTTCCCTTTTCTATGGTGGATGAGAGAACTTTACACCCTGTTCCTCATACCCATAAACCAGTAAGTTTCTATTATAATGGGTAATATATTCCCTAACGTTGGTAATATTGGTTAATATTGTCTAGTTGATTTATTTATGTAATATTTGTTTAAAATGCGCACGTGCAGCTGTTGCTAGCTCGCTTTTCACACTGCCTAATAAATACTAAAAATCTTAACATTTTTAACCGACGAAAAAAAAGGAGGAGGTTCTCAAGTCGACATGTATATTTTTTTTTTTGTTTTTTTTTTTATGTATGACCACGCATAACTTTTTATCGAGTAGTCCGATTTGAAAATTTATTTTTTATTGGAAAGGGTATACCTCGAAGTTGGTCCCATTTAAAATTGGAAACTACTCGTATTATCCACCCCTAAAGGAAGAAAAAATGGGGTTGATTGATTTTTCACCAACTGAATTTTTAACTGTGAACCGATTCTGTTGAAATTTCGCACACATACATAGTTCTGATGACACAACCACTCATCATCAACTCCAGGTCTTTAACCTGGAGTAACCCCCTGGAGTACCCTGGAGTGGATGGTAACTCAAAAGCGAAAAATAAAAAACTTTTTTACAAAAAATTAAACCGACGAAAAAAGAACTGATAAGCGAAAAATAAGTAACTTTAATTTCGGAAGTCGGTGGCAAAAACCAAAATTGAAAAGCGAAGACACCGACTTCCGAAATTAAAGTTACTTATTTTTCGCTTATCAGTTCTTTTTTCGTCGGTTTATATAACTTTTCATTCTGAAATATTGATGCGTAGTTCATATGTGGCGATGTAGGAACCGCCACACTGGGAATATTCCCGTATGGTAAAATACTAGTAACGGTAATATGATAACGTCAGCTCACTAGGCCGGTTTCGTAAACATGTTTGCATTTAATGAGGTGTAGTTTGATTGTAAATATGTGCGTGTGAGCGTGTATGCACAGAGCGGTGGTGTATTTTTGGCATGCTTCACTGTCTATTGTCCGCAGCGCTCTGTCTTGGTTGTTTATTTGGTCTGACGCATATCACTTCATATTCCAGCTTAACGGACTACATGAAAACAAAATACCCTCACTTACTGAACGACAAGGATTTCATGGAAAATTTGCTGCAGTTCTTAGACCTGATTATAGACAATTATGAGTCCTCTAACAGTTGGAACGATGTGTCCACACAGTCCAAGTACGAAGAATTAGGTGGTCATCAGCATATGAGCTGGCATAGACATGGTTATAAGACTCTGTTCCAGATTTTGTTGGTACGTACTAACTTACTTTTTTTAAATTTGATTTGTAACTGTCATTTATTATTAACCGACTTCTTCAAAAAGGACGAGGTTCTCGATTCGTCTGTGTTTTTATTTTTTATTTTTTTATTTACATTGATGGTGGTATTTGAGTTTGTGTGGGGCAGGTACCACAAATAAAAAGTGAAAAAAAAAAACGAGTTCCATAAAAAACACGAAACAGTGTTTTTTTTTTTTGTAAAAGTTTTTGTAATCTAAAGATGACAGCTTTTTACTAAATGCATAATTATGAAAGTATAAACGGTACTTATAACAAAAAAACTATTTCTAAATTGTTTGTTCCGGCTAATCTCCGAAAAAGCTCGACCGATTTGGACGGGACTTTCACTTGCAGATAGCTGATGTTATACAGTTTTAAAAGAAATAGGGTCCATGCGGGCGAAGCCGCGGGCAGCGTCTAGTCTTCTTTTGTTCGTGTGGTTAGTGACTAACCTGGTGTCAGAATTTAAAGCAGCCCATGTGCTGCTGACTTGGCTTCACATGCCATCAACAAACATCTCTCTGGCATGCCGGTTTCCTCACGATGTTTTCCTTCACCGTTTTTTAAAGCAAGTGATGAATCCGAAAAGTCAGAGGTGTTGGGTTCAAACTCGAGTCTTATGACTTGGCAATCGGACGGTCACACCACTGGGCTATCACTGCTTATGTAGCGGCTAGTAATATTATACATTCTAAACCCTTCTTCCCTTTCCAACCCCCCAGAACACATACAACAACGGACCCGGTTATCCTAACCTGGATATCAAACTGCAGAAAGAGGTAACCCTGATAACCTGGCCACAGGATCCCACACAAGATGTGGTGGTGACATGCAAGGATGGCACCACGTACAGAGTCAAGAATGTGATAGTTACTGTGTCTTTGGGAGTTCTGAAGGATAGGTGAGTTTTTTTTTTCTTGTGAATATGGCGCATCTGCCTTTTTATAACAGAAAAATATTTTATTTGGGACACGCACAGGAAATACAAAAAGTAAAAAAAGTAACATTTAAAACTACCAATTTAATGGAAAAAAAAAGACCTGTGCGAGCTTAGATCAACAATAACACTAGATTTAGGATTAGGAACAAAAACTCATGGCTCAAGTGGCCGCGACTGCATATAACCTGATTATGAACCTTAATGCTCAAACATAAAGTTTATTATCGTTTGCAATACAGGGTGTAAGGGATAGCCCTCCGCAGAATAATCGGATGAATACAGTATATCATACTAAGACGACCGGTACATGAAATTATTTCAGGAACGTTATGGGTATACAATAAACTTGATTTGTTATATTATCTCACATAAAATTTATCGTTACCGCGGCAAAACGCACGTAGCCGCACTCCCCGTGGCGGGGGGCTAGCTCGCGCGATTGGATTTATCAATGTAAATTCTGAGCTTCACGCGTCGTTCGCTATAGTATTTCAACATCCATTGCAGATTTTTTGATTTTAGCTGTTTTGTTTACATAAATGGAGTGCTGCGTACAGAGAATGTATTTCTACATTGAAATAAAGGAATAGAAACTGAAAAAAAGATTTAAAAAAAAAAGAAACCTGAAAAAAATACCAGTGGAATCCTACTAATATTATAAATGTGAAAGTTTGTGTGTTTGTGTGTTTGGATGTTTGTTACTCAATCACGCAAAAACGGCTGAATGGATTTGGATGAAATTTGGCAAACAGATAGTTTATGACCTGGATTAACACATAGAATACTTTTTATCTCGATATTCCCACGGGATCGAGACTTACGCGGGTGAAACCGCGGGGTGCAGCTAGTATGATTCTAAATAAGGAGCTGAATGCCACCTGTTAATTTGTGGACGGCTGTCCCTTACACCCTGTATATTTACTATTTCGATTAAAAAGTAAACATATTTTTAAAATAAGAACAAACATATTTATGGAAAAATAAACTATAATTTCTACGCAATAAGGTTGAAAAAAAAATGTTGCAAAATACAACCACAACATTATTTATGAGGCCTTATTTTTTTTTTTCGGCCGTTTTTGATTCGCTCATCGGAAATTTAGTACTATTGTTGATCGGAGTTTGCGAGGCTAAAAAGGCACCTATCTCAGCATAATGTTGCGATAAGTAGTTAATGGACGTCTGCAATACCAAGGACAGACATATCACAGAGAAAAAGTTGAAGTTAAAGTCAAAGTCAAATAATTTATTTCAAATAGTGACATAAAAGGCACTTTTGAACGTCAATGAAAAACAAACAAAGAAATAGAATTGATTCTAGTTGCCCATTCCAAAAGGTAGCTTTCGTATGGAGAAGAATGGGCAAGAAACTCCACCGTTACTCTTTTCAAAAATGTTTACAATATTTTGTATACATCAACTATTAATTTAATTATGTGTGAAGACGATGCACCTACAATAAGATTACTGTCCCACAAAAGGCAAAAAAATATATAAATGGAGCAATGACAAATAAATCAGTTATGTGATAGGTACATGGTGCTCACATATTTACAAACATTGTAAAAGTATACGATATTACAATATTCCTAACATCTTTACAAGTAATGACATGTTTCCCTTCAAACTGTAATACAGCGACACTTGCTAGAAATATGTATGTTATAGAACTTGATTATGGATGAATAAATAGCTGCTGAGTGAGGGTTCCTGGGTTCGATTCCCAGGTTGAACAGTGTTATGTGATTTTTTTCAATACAAAATTCTTTGATGCCTTTTTTGCCTTTATTGTATGGTATGTGACATAACTACCGAATGCGAAGTCAACTAAAATCAGACGTTCATCCTGTGAGTTAATACACTCTTTCGTTCTGGGTTCGATTCCTAGTTTGAGCAACAGAGTTGAAACTCTAAAGACAGTAATAAAAAAAAAAAAATAACTTCCCTATGTCATTCAAACCGACAGGAGTCCTCTTTGCGGCAGAAAGAGATATGGTTATGGTAATTCCTCTCCTCTTTTGTTTTTGGAAGAGTGATAATGCCACATTGTTCTAATTGCTGCAAGAGGCGACTCATGGTCAGGTTTTGGTTTAGGACACTATTTCCAAATGGGTTCGATCCCCAGATTGAAAAAAAAAAAATATTTCTCATGTGGCTGAACCGTCACTGTCCCCTCAAACCGGAACACAATATGGAATATGCATGTGATTCAAATAAGGGTCAAGTATTTTTTTTATAAACTATAATTATTACTTCAGTATAATGCTTCCATCAATATTTTTGAATAATATTCCTTTTTGAGCGAGAATTTTTTTTTTTTTAAAGTGCCAAACTACTTTGGGGAATCCAAATACTTGAAACCGACGCTATTGGTCAGAGTGGATGTGACGTAACAGTCTATGACAACAATCAAAATGTCAATGTGTTTTGTAGGAGTGTTTGACATTGACTTGGCACTTGTTTATTTGTTGTCAATTGTCATAGACTGTCACGCCACCACACCAAGCGCGCCAAATGGAGGGCGTTTAAATAGCCCGGGTAGGTCGGTTTTTTTTATTTTTTATTACTTTAAATTGCTTTTTTGGCGTCGAATTTTTTTTAAACTATTATTTGGCGATGTAAACTATCGAATAAAAATATTAAAAAAATACATGCATATTCCCTATTACGCTTGGCAGCAAAAAAGATAGTAGGTAGATACTGTTCCAGACAAGCGTTTTCTAAAATACCAACAATATAAAAATAATATTTTTCAGACACGCAACACTATTTACGCCAGTGTTGCCACAAACAAAAATATTTGCCATAGACAATCTATCGATGGGTTTAATAGGCAAAGTTATTTTACAATTCCCCGAAAATTGGTGGGGGATGAATAAAAATAGTTCTACTTACTTTATCTGGTATCCGGCGGATAAGAAAGGGTTAGAGGATGACTGGAGCGCTCAAATTGGTGGAGTGACATCTCCTATGGGGGCAGATAATGTTATGACAGTGTGGACAAAGGGGGATGTAGGAAAATTGGTCAGTACATAGTCAAATGTTAAGTTTTAGTGAACATAGATCATAGATCTATACTCCATTTGAAATAAGATTAGACATTTAAACAAACCTTTATACAGTCCGTTCAACCGATTTTGACTTCTATACCGTAAGGCATTAAAAGCAAAAAAGGTTACACCAATACCAACTGTCTACTGCAGCTGCCATTTATCATGCCACCAACGCAATAGAATTCAAAATCGGTTGAAAGGACTGTAAAAAAGGTTTATTTAAATGGCTAATCTTATTTCAAATTGAGTATAGCTGCATCTAAATAAGTTCAATCAAATGGCTTGAATGAGGGATATTACATGGGATATAATAAGCCTATGACGTAAATTCGAATGAATTTTTTAACTGGAAATACGACGCTGCTATAAATGTGTGAAACTAGTATTTCCAATTCAAAAAATCGTTTGAATTTTCGTAAATTTTACTTCGCGAGTTCATGGGGCTCTGCATCTACGGTTCGACTTAATTGGCTGGCACATTCAAAATCATAATATTTTATTTCACATAAACCTACATGGGCATTTATAAAAACGTCAGAAGCTAGGTGCACGGTTCCAATTGGTCGTTTCCTATTTTCGAAAAATCCCAAACTATCAAGGACCTGGACAGGGGAGTGATGCAAGAAGTGCCAAAAAGTATTCAAATATATTATCGTATCAATATTATATTGTGATTTAAATAAATAAATATAGGAGCTAGTGGCTAAGTAATAACAGCCGCACGGGTCGATTCATCAGGTTAAGCTACGCTTGCCGGGGTTGGTCCGTGGATGGGTGACCATCTTTACATATCGAGACTCCTCCATGCCTCGGAAAGCACGTTAAACCGTTGGTCCCGGCTGTCATTTGTGAATCTTTGACAGTCGTTACGGGTCGTCAGAAGCCCGAAAGTCTGACAACCAGTCTTGCCAAGGGGTATCGTATTACCCAGTTACTGAGTTGTGGAGGTTAGATACGCAGTCGCTCCATGTAAAATACTGGTATTCAGCTGCATCCGGTTAGACTGGAAGCCGACTCCAACATAGTTGGGAAAAGGCTAGGCAGATGATGATTTAAATAAATAAATATTAAATAAATATTTAAAAAAAATATAAGTATCGAATTCGATACATCGAAAAAATATATCTGTAAGTACATAGGTGGAATTTAAAAAAAAAATTGCTATTTGTTTTATGTAAATTTGCTTTGTGCTTTATATTCAAGTTTTATAATCATAAATATAAATACCAAACTAGAAAAAAAAAAGTATAGTTTTTGGCTCTGAATTACAGCGGTTTTAGTTAGTGGTCAACAACGGTGTTGCTATTGGAAATATACATTTTCGATACTTGATATTTTATATCGATACATCGATATATCGAAATATTAAATAACGCCTAAAAATATTTATATATGGAACAAAAATATCGATATTTCGATATAGAGTTTGGCCAACGAAAGCAGACCACGATAATTTCTGTTGAATATTTTATTTCACTTCTAAGTACAATATTCCATGACTAATCCTTACTTCCTTACTAATATTATAAATGCGAAAGTAACTTTATCTGTCTGTCTGCCTGTCTGTCGCGCTTTCACGACAACACTACTGAACCGATTTAAATGAAATTTGGTACACAGATAGTTTAGAGCCTGAGAAAGGACATAGACTACTTTTTATCGACATACCACGCGGGCGAAGCTGCGGGGGGGAGCTAGTTATTATATAAATATGAAATACTGATGTAAGTATCGCATAATATGTATTGAATAATAAATAGTATCGACTCCGTTTAAGTAGTCTATAGCCAGCTCTTGATTTTTTAAATTGCCGCCTTTTTCTTGGACAGCTTTCGTTGGCAGACTTTATCGATATATCATCTGCAAGACTAGACTAGGGTGAAAAATAAAAATATTTTTTAGTTTACTTATTGAAAAAGATTCTGCCTGAGCCAGCAGGCGTAGCATGGCGCTTTCTATTTCTACGAAGAATAGACATAGCTTTTTCTATACAAAGTGACATTTCGTTTCTTCATTTTTGACATCGCACCGTAGAAATCCTTCTACAATCTGTCATTTTGTCTTTCATTTATATCGATCTTTGTCTAGGTCTTTTAATATGTAGACTATTTCGGAAGAAAGTTTCTATCCTTACTGTCAAAATCACACTGACAACTGAAATTTGTCTAAGGAAGTGAAGACTATTTAAAACAAAACAAAGAATTCTGAGTCGAATTATGTAAAAGCGTGAATTTCGTGAAAAGTGCAGTTGACTCTTTTTACTTAGCTGCCGTCGTACTGTCTACACGGAACGTCATTTTTAACCGACGAAAAAAAAAGGAGGAGGTTCTCAAGTCGACACGATATATATTTTTTTTGTTTTTTTTTTTTTTTATGTATGACCACGCATAACTTTTTAGTGAGTGGTTCGATTTCAAAAATTCTTTTTTTATTGGGAAGAATACCTCGAATTTGGTCCCATTTAAAATTGGAAACTATAATCCACCCCTAAACTAAAGGTAGAAAAAATGGGGTTGATTGATTTTTCACCAACTGAATTTTCAACTGTGAACCGATTCTGTTGAAATTTCGCACACATACATAGTTCTGATGACACAACCACTCATCATCAACTCCAGGTCTTTAACCTGGAGTAACCCCCTGGAGTACCCTGGAGTGGATGGTAACTCAAAGGCGAAAAATAAAAAACTTTTTTACAAAAAATTTAACCGACGAAAAAAGAACTGAAAAGCGAAAAATAAATAAATTTAATTTCGGAAGTAAGTGGCAAAAAACGAAAATTGAAAAGTGAAGACACCGACTTCCGAAATTAAAGTTATTTATTTTTCGCTTTTCTGTTCTTTTTTCGTCGGTTAAATTTTTTGTAAAAAACGTTTTTTATTATCTACTCTTCCGTCGACAAAACGGTGCTCATGCTACGCCTGCAGGAATGGAACTTCATGGCTAGGGTTACCATCTATGTAAGAGACGATGCCTGTTTAGAATGTACATAATGCCTGTTTTTTTTTTCAGAAAAATGCCTGAATATGGTAAAAAAAACTGTACTCAAGTCATAAAATAAATAATTGGCAACTGATAGTTTTAAAGTCTTACATTCATTCAAAATGAAATGTATGAACAATTTACGACCACTAAATTAATCTCTACATACAGTGTGATTCTTCATAATGTGCATTGTGCACATATCGAAATGAGGAAATCTATGGTTAATTTTATCGACGGGAAAAAAAATATAAATAAATATATTAATATTAGTAAAAATATTAAATAATCTTATTGAGAAATTTTACGATTATTGTAAAAATTTATGTTAAAAAAAAAAGATTTTTGCTAAAAAATCATGTTTATTTTCAATTGAAGGCACACAATTTTCATTTTATGAGGACGCCTAATTACTTCCAATCATTACGGAGTTTGTTTCATCGTGATAGATAATTTAATTGAAAAGTTACATCGTTTTGTTTACACTGGGGACACAGTTTTTAAAAATTCCATACACAAAAATTATCAAAATATTTAGTTTTTTTTTAAATATTTTTGCTGTCGATAAAATTAAGCATAGTTTCCCTCATTTCGATATGTCTATATTATAAAGAATCACACTGTATTATAAATCGAAGTCGCTTTTCGTGTTTGTCTGTATGTCCGCGTTGTTCTTCTAAACCACGCAACAGTTTTTGACGAGGTTTTCGCCATCGTGTACATAATTTAACCCGGAAGGTTTATGCATAAATACATTAATATTGAGTTACTTATAACTAAGAAATGTTAATGTTTTGTCAAGTCGTAAAAACCGATAAAGCGTGCGTACCAGGAGCCGCCACTGTTTTCCACTGAGTATTTATATATTTTATATATTTTCCACTTTCATGATGGCGGGCGGGCTTGCGGGATACCGCGAAATTAAAAAATGCCTGTCTCCGCTTAGCACCGGCCGCACGTCTGTCAAATGCCTGTCAGCTGGTAACCCTATTCATGGCCGCCCAGAAAAAAACGCAACACTGCTCCATACTTTATTGTCATTGGCTTGTTATTTTTTATAGATACATCACGCTATTCACACCGCCACTACCACAAGAAAAGGCCACATCCATAGAAAAATTGTCTATAGGTGTTGAAGGAAAGGTCGCACTACTATTTGATTCTCTTTCTTGGCACCCAAATGTCAACTTTTTCCTATATCTATGGAAAGGCATAGACAAGAAAGATATAAGCAAAGAAGATTATTGGATAACGAGAATTGATGAGGCTCATGTGCCAAAGGGTTGTAGTAATGCAGTTACTGTGTGGTTCAGTGGTGACAGAGCTAAGTTGGTAGGTTATTTTAGGCTTAGTGGACAGTCAGTGTCAAAAATATTGGGACCAACAGACGGTTCAAAATGATCTGAACGACTAAGAAAATTATATTCATCTAAGCTAGTTACCCTACCTCAACTTAAATTCACTGTATATCTCCCTCGCACCATACTATTCGCGGACTGAGTGAGAGCGGGATGGAGTGGGGTGCTGGCGGCTCTTAAGCTCGAAAAGTTTAGGTAATTGCTGTTTACGGTGAAAAAATAAAAGACCTGCTTTATAGTTAGTTCAGTTATTATGCAGTTTCATAATCTAATTTGAAGTATTTTTTTAATACCAGCGGTTTAGAGGTAACTTTGGATTTTTTTTCTATAGAGAAAATTTTATGTAATCGTGTTTTCGCCAAACATAGGACCTAGCATCAATTTTCAACTTTAACATTATATTTATTTCAAAATTAATGCTGCAGTATTTTCGGTATAACAGTATCATGCTAAGCAATTTGAGGTAGGTTAGGCCCTTAACGAAACCGACCTCACGTCACTGTTGACAGCGCTGTCTTGGTTTTTATTTGGTCTAAGGAATTTGAGGTAGTGGCCCTTAATATTACTGATAAAATGACAGCTGTAGTGTAGTGTAAATTTTTATTTCTGAAACACTTGTGTTATTGAGATGAAGTTGAATGTTCTTGGTTATTGTAATCGTTTTGAACCGTCTGTTAGTACCGATATTTCTGACTGTCCTGCTTAATGTTTGGGTTTGGACATTGGGTAGTGGGCTAAAATTATGTATAATCTTATTAATGGGTCACATACAACTTTACTAACAAAACAATCAGGTCATACGCCCTGCACGTATGGAACATGGGTAATCTTTATTCCGGAAAGTGAATTTATTCACTTATTCCGACTCCGGGTCTGGGAACGGTTCACCTTATCGGTTCCTTCGGTTTCGTTTGGCACCGGCACTCACTCTGAATTTTTGGTTCCGCGGTTCGACCAGAACTTTTTATTCATTTGGTTCTTGTGTGCGATAACAGGTGTTGATAATTGAAATTTAAAATTTCATTTCAATAAAATTTCAGGTATCTACACGTGTTATCGCACTATGGACAGGGATTCATTCTTGTTTTTTTAAATTTCGCGCGAATTTTCAGGATCAGTTTTCGTTTGCCAGACTCTAGTGATGCCATTACACTATGGACAACGGCAAGAAAAATTTAAGTAATAAAAACTAAAACCCAACTACGACTAAAAAGGTATAAACAAGACACCACAGACAGACAAATTAAAAATCCAGAGTCACACGTGTTAGGGCATAAATCGAACAGATTACGTGTGACTCCGGATTTTTAAATTCTCCGGACTTTGCCAGGAGTGGGACAGGGCAGGCTAGGAAAAACAAAAAATGCCCGCTTGCATAAAAATCTTCCTAGCAACACACCTCAACCCAAATTATTACAAAAATTTACAAACAAAATAATTTTGCCTTTCCGTAGACACGACAAACTCTTCTCGCCAGCGTTACCACAAGAAAAAGTGACATCCATAGAGAAATTGTCTATAGGCGTCGTAAGCAAAGTCATATTCTTATTTGAAGAGTCTTGGTGGAACAGAACTATCTGGTTCTCATTTCTTTGGAGGGATGAAGATAGGCAGAAATTGAGTAAGGAGAGCGAATGGGTCACACATTTCTGCGGGACGTCTCCCCCTATGGGGAATACCAATGCTATTACTCTATGGTCTAGTGGTGATGTTGCCAAATTGGTAGGTAAACTCTGTTTTTTAATCGCGTAGACTAATTTGACGTTTCAAGTGATTGATTTTTGTTTTTTACAATAAATTCGGAGTTTGACATTTGCACCTGTCAAATTAGTCAGCGAGATTAAAATATAGACTTTAGTTTCAAATTTTATAAATAAACTGGGTGTGAACGTATTTGTTTTGAGAAATAAATTTTGCATGATCCAGATTGACTAACACTCGGTTTCTGTAAGGCCAATTGAGACAAAAATTACTGTCTGTTTGTCAAACTCATGTCGATTACTCTGGTTGGCTGACTAGTCTCATCATCTGCCTAGCCTTTTCCCAATCATGTTGGGTTCGGCTTCCAGTCTAACCGAAGCAGCTGATTACCAGTATTTTACATGAAGCGACTGCCTATCTGATCTCCACAACCCAGATATTGTGTGATACGGTACCCCTTGGGAAGACTGGTTGTCCGACTTTCGGGTTTCTGACGACCCGTAACGGCAAAAAAATCACGTTTGTTGTATCGGAGCCCTCTTAAATATTTATTTTATTCTGTTTTTTTAGTATTTGTTGTTATAGCGGCAACAGAAATAAATCATCTGTGAAAATTTCAACTGTGTAACTATCACGGTTCATGAGATACAGCCTGGTGACAGACGGACAGACAGACAGACAGACGGACGGACAGCGGAGTCTTAGTAATAGGGTCCCGTTTTACCCTTTGAGTACGTAACCCTAAAAACCAAGACAGAGAGCTGTCAATAGTGACGTGAGTGTTTTCGTAAACATGTGTGCACTTAGTGAGGTGTAGTTTGATTGTAAAAAGATGTAAATGTGTGCGTGTGAGCATGTTGTCACAGAGCGGAGGTGTAGTTTTGGCATGCTTCACTGTATTGTTCGCAGGGCTCCGTCTTGAGTTTTTATTTGGTCTGAGATCGGATCTTAGAAAAAGGTCGGCTCCGTAGAGCGTCCTCGCTGTCACCTGTGTGTCAGCCTTGTCCCAGATATTATAATACTACCCTTGTCTTATAAATGGATGGGACACATTGATTGCTTGGTAAAATGAAAACTTTTAAATCATGGAACTCGCGTCATCGTCGAAATGTTTTTAGCGCCATCTACCGTATACCGTTTGAATTACGTTGAGGTTACGCATTTTTGCTTTGTTGTCACTTTTATTAGATGTATTTTGAGATACTAGCAAATGATTAGGCTTGGCGGGGGCTCAATCAAGTTGAATCATATAAATAATACATAGTATCTTTAAATAATTAATGAAAATATGTTTGGATAAATCGTGCGAAAGGGGGTAAGAAAAAAAAAATATTTAAAAGAAACCATAAAGTAACAATACTCGTATATACAACGTGTAACAGAATAAGCGCAAGACCTGAAAGTAGTTTGCTCAGAATCGGCTTCTGAATAGATTTCCGTCATTATTTATATATGTTAATTTTTCATGAAAAAATCTTTTATTTAAATGAAATTAGAACCACTGCGTCATAACAAGGTAATAAGATATTTTATTTAAGAAAATTTAAGACTTATCTGAAAGGAATAAAGCCTATTTAAATGCATAACCAAATTTGTAATACGCTCATAGCTATCCTATGTGTAGTGCGCGTTAAATAAAATAGTTAATTTAAGGTCTGGTTTAATTAAATTAAATTACAGATATTATTTTAGTCTTATAATTTAATATTCTAATTGGGGTGTATGAGCTCTTGCGTTTATTCCGTTACACGTTGTATATATGTATGAGAATAAATAAACGAAAATAAAAAATTTAAAAATACGTAATTAGTATCAGTTTATAGCATTGAATATTAAAGAGAGGTAACATTTTATATTTGTAAGAGGTAATATCTGGAAGCACTGATCCGATTACAAAAAATATTTCACAGTTAGAAAGTTACGCTTTGCCAAGTGCCATAGGATATAAGTTCTAACATAACATTTTTTAGGAAGCCCCTAAAGGGGTAAAATTACTGGGGTTCAAACACGGAATAGATAAATAAGGTTGGAATGGTAATGTGGGCGTGGCAAGCGCGCCACAATTATGATTCGATAATCATAACTCGACCGATTCATTAATTCACCGCGTTTCGTGCGCTTCGGACTACCGCGGAGAACAGAGCTCTGCTTTAAAATGCCGTGTTGTGCAATTATAACTTGTAAAACAAAAAGTCAGACCGCAAGTATAGAGCGAGGGGGTATATCTTTCCATCGGTAAGTCGAAAATAACATTTAATTATAATTTTATTAGTAAAAAACATAAAAATATTCTGATCACTATGAAATTCCAAACATTAACGACATTATTGCAACAAGTAAAAAAAAATATACATTGCACGATGTGTACTCGCGTAATCAACGCAATTACTAAGTCCGCTTACAATGTACTGCATGCGTCGCGTCCTCTTCACTTCAACCATTGACGTTTCGTCGTTTGCCCTGATTGGCCGTGATGCACGGTCGATAGTGAGGTGACCATGTGGTTAAATAAAATCATCGATAGAATTCTCAAATAATATAAATTTACGTTCGACAAAGATTCTTTTTGAATTATTTTATATTTAATTAATGATAGTATATTTTTAGTTAGATGTATAATGTTAATGAGTCAATTAAATATTACTATAATTATTGAACGAATGATACAATATAGTAAATACTTGTAGATGACAGATTTACAGGGAGAAATTGAATTCATTGGCAACATTATACGAGATCATTGTACTCATCTACAAGTATTTACTATATTGTATTTAGTATTAAAATATAAGTAAAATCCAATTTTACTTACGCAATAAATTATAAATTTTAGGTTTCCTAAAGAACCTAACGCCAGGAAACAATGGATTGACGTGACAGGTAGAGGAAACTGGATGCCGACAAAGACGAGTACTATTTGCTCTATACATTTCAGTAAAGATGATTTTATCATTAAAAAATCAGGTTATTTGTAATTAATAAAAGTAAAATAAATATTTTTTAATATTTATTTCATGTTTAATTTTCCCCCATACATTCATCAGATAATTTATCGATAAAGAATATCGGCTTTATCAAGCACTAGCGTGTATGAAAATTTTTATTGCTTTTTTGCGTGTGTGTGTGTCTATGCCTACGAGGGCTTAGTACTAGTGTGCGAACGAATATCTGCCCTGAGATTTATGTGTGTCTGATTTGGTTGTGTGCGAAATATTTGTAAACATAGGAGTGCGTATGTGTAGAAATTAAAATAGTGGGAGACAAGCGGTGACACTGGTCCTGATACAAAATTGGAGCTAGGGCCTTTCCAACCTTATTTATCAATTCCGTGGGTTCAAACTACCAAACTGCCCAATCACTGCATGGATATTAAAATGCATTTATAAAAAAAAGCGGGAATCACACATACATCCATGCTTGTCTATGGCTCATATCCTTTTGCATTCGCATTCTGGCATAAATATCTAACGTGTCTGGAAAGTTATATTTAAAAAATATTTGAAATCTATTCGTTGATTATTTATGTACACATAAACATCTTACATAGCAAACTATACATTCCCAGTATAGGCTGACCTCTCTCTGTACGGAAATCATATAAAATGCGAGTTCAGCATACTGAAAATGTATCGTTTCTATACAGCCGTGTGTACATAAGTGATTATCAGTGATTGGAAACGGGTGGGCTTATCTCCCTAAAGTTCAAAGAACAGAGACAAAAGAAGTGGAGACGTCCTTACGAATAAAATATTTTTTCGGGACTTATCCTTGGTAAGTTTATGAATTTTACATGACTTTTAAAGACATTATAAACATTAAATTATTCTTGATTAATTTTCCAAATCCAAACAATTTTATTCAACAAATTTTTGAAAACAATACAAATCATGCATACTTTTTTCTTTTTAAACAGAAACAGGAAATGAATTCAATAGTTGTTTTACTTTATTAATTTTGCTTGTACTAAGTCATCATCTGCCTAGCCTTTTCCCAACCATGTTGGGGTCGGCTTCCAGTCCAACCGGATGCAGCTGAATACCAGTATTTTACATGGAGCGACTGCCTATCTGACCTCCACAACCCAGTAACTGGGAAATACGATATCCCTTGGCAAGACTGGTTGTCAGACTTTCGGACTTTTTAGTTGTATTAAGTAATGTTCCGAAACCAGGGACATTAGTACTGAAAAAATATTTTGTCGTTAGGCGTCTCCATCTTGTCTCTGCTCTTTTTCGAACTTTAGGCATTTTAGCTTACCTATTTCCGATCACTGGTGATTATTTTATGTTTTGATCAAATTGTGATCAAGGGGCCTACCACCACCGCTTACAGTAGTATTATTTTAATCTTACTCAGTGGGGGAAAGAGATGGAGCTATACTTCCTGTCGAGCTTCATCTCTTTTCTACACTGAAGTCATATTAATATAATACTGCTATAAGAGCTGGTGGTATGGGGCCCAGTTTTTTTTTTTTTTTTGTTTCATTCGGTTTTTGAAAGCCGATTTATTTGCACACAACAGTCAAAGACAATGTATTTTTTTTTCTGTTTACTGTCTGCTGTTATTACTGTCATCTTTTCACAGCAGTTAAAATTATTTTGAAAATCTGTCCTAAATTTTTTGTGATGATTGGCTTTTAAAACATCGGGCGTTAATTAAATTTAGATTATTATTCAGGTAAAGTTGACACTGATTCCCAAAAAACTAAATTCCAGGCATACATCGATATTTTCGCCAAGTCTACCCAAAGACAAAGTGGTTGCCATAGAGAATCTAGCGATAGGCGTTGTGGATAAAATAGTCTTGCACTTCCCCAAAGCATGGTGGCCTAAAACTGCAACATTCTGTGGGTTCGTATGGACTGGGTTTGACAGAATGAGAGTGTCCAAGGAGGACCATTGGACTACTCTGATATTTGGGGCTAGTACCCCCATGGGGTCGTTGACGTCTTTGACTCTCTGGACCAGTGGCGATGGTGCGAAGCTGGTTGGTACATTTTCATTGCATGATTTGTTTGGGTTTATGCAGAAGACTAGACGGTTGAAAATGCAGTTCTAAGTTATTTACACTCGCACCCAAATTCCGTACCTAATGCACGATCAGTCAGAAATGGAATCGGTTTGAAACAAATGTCTAATCCATCGCAGCTAAGTTCGAAAAAAAATCTGCTCAACAACGTAACTTACGAAGTTATGAAGCAACTAGCTCCCGCCCGCGGCTTCGCCCGCGTGGTATGTCGATCAAAAGTAGCCTATGTCCTTCCTCGGGATGCCATCTATCTCCTTGCCAAATTTTATCGAAATCCGTTCAGTGGTTTAGGCGTGAAAAGATAACATACAAACAGACAGAGTTACTTTCGAATTTATAATACACAGTGATTTTTAATTCACTGTTAATCTTTCAGGGCGTGAAAATACTCATAATTATGAGTAACTTTCACTATGAGAACCAACTATGAAATATCGAAAAAAAAATCAGCTGTTTCATACAAAAATGCAATATTTACGTGTTGAAAATGTATGAAACAGATCTTTTTTTTTTTGCTATTTATATTTGGTCACATAGTGAAAGTTGTTTATAATCACGAGTACTTTCACCTCCTGAAAGTTTAACAGTGAATTAAAAATCACCGTGTTTTAAACTCGCGACAATCTAAGAAGTCCGTTTTGACAGCTATAAAAATGCATTGAGTAAAGATGAAAAAATAAATTAGTTTCTTATAAACTGATTCTCGAGACATATCGATTGAACATACTTAGAGAGTTTGTAATCGACGACTTATCTACATTGATTAAAACTGATTCTCAAGGCATAACGTTTTATTACATGAACGAGACGTCAAAACGGACTTCTTAGATTGTCGCGAGTTTAGTATGGATGGATTAGACATTTATTTCGAACCGATTCCGATTCTGATTGATCGTCTATTACGAAATTAGGGTGCAAGTTCTTTCACCATAAACATCTGCTAGCACACTGTCAAACTTTTGTAAACTGATTTGATTGGCTGTTGCAATTTCAGCCAATCACAGCTGTTTACATTGAGTTTAGTCTGATTGCTGATATTTGTGTTGTAGATTTCAGAAATGGGGTGTGTAGCTGTAGACTTTAATATAAATAAAAATCTGTCGTCTGCATAGGCCCTAGATGTGGTTTAAATCCGTCAGAGCACAAGTGGCCTAACTTTTTAATCTTGCTTCAATAGTTCACACCGCGACGCGAATAGAATAGAATAATATTTATTTCTAAGTATATGGTGGTACATTGAGATCTAAAATTAAACATTGATTCACATATACTACCATTGCTGGTGTAGAAAAATTAAATAAGCTAAGTGCATGCAAATCGTAGACATTACAATAAAAGTTATATTCAATTAATAAAATTGATTTGAATTTATATTTTTAATTTGATACAATAATATTGATTCAGATTACGAAGCGACGCGCACTTTTTTATGATCCGATACAATATCGAATTTACTAGACAATAAGGTACACGCGCTGCGCAGCACCGCGCATCTCAGCGTACTTTGACACGTGTCAACCCTCGCACTGAAATTATACCTTTTCGTGAAGAAAATAATTTCGATAATTGTTAAAAAGTGCGCGCAGCGTCGCGTCGCTTCACGTTGCCGTCTGAGCTGACTGTAACGAGTCTTGTAAAGCGCTTATGTTAAGTAAGATTTTAATTTCAGTATTGCTTATCCTATCTCCTTGGTCTTGCTTGTGACTTGGATAAAAAATACTGGTTTTTTTGTGTAAAAAAAAATCAGTATCAGCACGGATGTGAAAAGCGAAAGCGCAAGGGGTTTATTAAGGGTTAAAGCCACTTTTGCTCTCATCTCACTATATAACATAAAAAATACAATAGACGTAGATATATTTAGTAACCTATTCCACTTAACTATTTCTCAATAGTAAAAAAAAAACCCTGTAAGAAATCGACAAGTGTCTCACCTCTCAACGAGGCATCGTCAGGATGACGATTGACCTGTCGCGAACACTGGGTTCGAGTCATCTTTAGGAATAGTTAAGCGGAATATGTTACTAAAGAAATATATGTCTATTGTTATATTTTATATGTTTATAATGGAATTCCGCAAAGTCACGCCTGAATCAATTAACTAATATTAAGCATGGCAACATTGGTGCCACATACTATTTGTTTAATGCATGCATGTTTAATTAGTCTCAGCACTGATATTCAATTTATAATAGCCATCTAGCAATCTTAAATACTAGTCAAAAACATTGGTTTACTAATAATTAAATTGTACGAATCATTTTACTTATACTGTTAAAGCATTCTGTAGAAATAATTAACTCTGCTGAGTCCTCAAACGTTACTCAATTTTAAGTCCCGTCAAATCTCATGCTGTCTCTCTCACATTAAACTGTACTTTAGCGACAGTAATACTTTTAAGAACGTCTTAAAGTTAAGTATCGTTTGAGTAGATACTCGGGGGTAAGTGTTGTTCCTTAATATGTGTGGTAATTTTATCAATTTTAAATATTTGTAACAAAAAGTACTCAATACTCAATTCTTTATTGCATTCCATATGTGTGACATAGATGGTACAGTCGAATAAGCTATTTGGTAAACAGGCAGATAACTTGCAACTACTTTAAATAATTTTGTGAGTGTTTCCAGAAGTCAACAATCCTTTTGCGTCACTCTACTAAGCCATAAGCTCAGAAAGTTAAATGACACACACAATCATAACGAATTTTGGCAGTGTGTGGTAAATTAATATATTTTGCCTGTATACAAAATAGCTTGTTCGACTGTACAATAACATCTATGAAATCTGAAAAAAAACGTGTAAATTTAAAACTGAGAATTCACTGCTTCTTTCAAAATTTAAGATTTAATAACTCGAAATTACCACACTACAAATCGACTTAGAGTCACCAAGTGTCACTCTTTGTGTCACCAAGTGTCACTCTTTGTGTCACCAAGTGTCACTCTTGTTATCACCAAGTGTCACTCTTAGTATCACCAAGTGTCATCTTTACCCTAACCAACAAATTCGTTTAAATAATTTTGACACTTGGTGACACTTACTCGATTTTTTTTTTAATTAATAGGCGTGACTTCACAGACTCGATGAACATCGATTATGATTTTAGGAAAGCATTTTTTTTGTTTTATTTCTATTGATAGTGACGAAGACCCGCCCCACTCCGCGCCGTACCAAAGCACAGCTTACAGTACAGTAATCGCGGAGTGGGGCGGGTCTTCGTGGATGGCACTAACTACAGGGTGAAATTCAATTCATGGGTTCTTATCCTCTTATAGGGACATTGTACTCACCATTATGAACAACTTTGACTATGGGACCAAGAACAAAAACGCGAAAAAAAAAAGCAGCTGTTCGTTTAAATAGCCCGTCAAAATGTAGGATTTTGACGAGCTATCTACAACAACGACATTAATTTAACACACGTATAGGATTTCGCGTATTCGTTTTATGAAAATATTTGAATTTCATTAAACGTTATTATTTATTGATTTATTTACAATTTTCTAAATTACCATCCTGGAGCAACCTGTACTTAAAGATCTGTAGCGAAGAGGTCATTTGCCGGGGTCACTGATCAATATGTAGGCGAATAAAAGGAAAGCCGCGCAATTTCTTACAAATTATGCCGACAAAGGAACTTACCGACAGAACGTAAGCCAGCTGGTAGGTAGCTTCATGATGAATGAATCATTTACACAGAGTGATCTCAATTTTCGTTATGTTTTCATTATTTAGTATTTTTGAAAATTGTAATTTTTCAATTTACGAATTATTTTATTTTATTATAATTTTTATGTTTACTGGCCGCTAGCTCTACCCGTGTGTTAAATTAATGTCGCCATTGTAGTGTCACGTTATATATAAACTTAAATGTAGGGAAGAGCTGATTTTATTTTCGTGATTTCTGTGTTTGTCCCATAGTGAAAGGATGAGTACAATGACCCCTTATAAGGATGCCCATTAATTATACAACGTGTAACAGAACAAGCGCAAGACCTGAAAGTAGTTTGCTCAGAATCGGCTTCTGAATCGATTTCCGTCATTATTTATATATGTTAATTTTTCATGAAAAAAATCTTTTATTTAACTGAAATTAGAACCACTGCGTCATAACAAGGTAATAAGATATTTTATTTAAGGAAATTTAAGCCTTTATATAAAGCCTATTTAAATGCATAACCAAATTTGTAATACGCTCATAGCTATCCTCGTTTCATGTTTAGTCAGGACGTCTATTTTATAAAAAATAACTAGGTGAAGTTTAATTAAATTAAATTACAGATATTATTTTAGTCTTATAATTTAATATTCTAATTGGGGTGTATGAGCTCTTGCGTTTATTCCGTTACACGTTGTATAAGTATGATTTTTTACCCATGTTGTCTGTGAAGTTTCGCTAGTTACTTTAAGAAGGCACTAAAGATCTGTGCTCTACATATTGTCCCCAACATTTTAGGTGGAAACCTTACCAGAAGATGTGGTTAAGAGGAAAGCGATGGAACTGATCAGAAGGTTCATGGGCAAGAACACGACTATACCGGAGCCTATAGCTATGTTGAGGTTAGTCGATATTGTATAATCTTCGACTAACAGAAGCACCCCGTGATTCCATTCGCATACAGGTCATAGCACATATATCAACTCGGATCGGATCGTTATCAGATCGCCTTGTAGTCAAACAGGCGTGAACCTAACTGCACGTAACCAAAGCGGACCAGCAGCTTCGATACGTCGACTCGGTTACAGCTAGGCGACGCCGCGTTCACGGCTCGCTGACCGCTGGTTGACCTGTTGGCAAGAATAGTGCGCAGCAGCAGGCGCGGGAGGGGGGAGAGGGGCAAGGGTGGACGAAGAGATGTAAGCGGGGCGACGGAGAGGCGTAAGCGCGGGGACTGCTGGTTGACCCGAGCCGAATCGTTTACGTTATGATTCTAATTATTGTGCTTTTAACCGACTTCGTCAAAAAAGAGGAGGTTCTCAATTCGTCTGTTTTTTATAAGCTTTGCTTGCGTAGTTTTTGAGTTAGCTTTAATAATTACGTTTCTTTTTTCCACTCCGGCACTGTTATTTACATAGCAGGTAAGTATTACATAGTGGTATTAGAATTTTTGTGGGGTAGGTATCACAACTAAAAAGTGAAAAATAAAAACCCTGTAAGAAATCGACACGTGTTTCACCTCTCATCGTTGCCACACCGAGTGCTGGACGCAGAGACAGCGCGGTCTCTGCGTCCAGCGCTCAGTGTGGCAACACGTCGTGTTCTGGTTTGCAATTGGTCAATCGTCATCCTGAGGATGTCTCGTTGAGAGATGAAACACGTGTCGATTTCTTATAGGGTTTTTTATGACTCTTGAAGAATAGTTAAGCGGAATAGGTTACTAAATATATCTACGTCTATTGTATTTTATAATGGATTTCCGCAAAGTCACGAGTGAATCAATTAACTAGTTCGATAATTGTGCAAAAAGTCCGCGCAGCGTCACGTCGCTTCACGTCGCGGTCTGAGCTGACTCTTATGCTGCAGCAACTACAACGTGTAACGTTAAATGCGCAAAACCTGAAAATAGTTTGATCAGTATATCGAGCAGAATCAATTAAACCACTTTCTAATATACGAGTAGGTCATATTTTTCAAAAAAATCTTCATTAAAAACGTTGCCGTGTCTATTTTATAATAGGTCAAGCCAGTGCGGCGCAGCGGCCCGGTGACGACCCCTCCCACGATAGAGCGTCGTCGCAGACGCAAGAAACGATCAGAATTGCCAGTAAAACTAAAAAAAACACATAAAACTTTACATTTTTTTTTTATGATTTCTTTTCTCCTTGTTTTTTATTTTTTATTTTTTTATTATAGGTCAATTGAATTAAAAATCAGTTGGGTGTCTTTTTGCGCATTTAACGTTACACGTTGTATTATTTCTTGCTTCTTCTTTCAGATCATCCTGGTTCTCAAACCCCTACACGCGCGGTAGCTACACGTATGACAATGTCTTCACTCCTCAGTTCCCCAACGCTAGGGCTACGCTAGCGCAGCCCCTGGTTGACAGTAGCGGAGCCCCACGAGTTCTATTCGCGGGCGAAGCGACGGATAATACGCATTTCTCGACTGTCCATGGAGCCACGGATACAGGTTTCAGGGAGGCAAATAGATTACTACCACAGGCTAAGTTGTAAATGAAGATTTCATATGTCAAGGTAAATCCAATGATGTTATAAGTAAACTGCTTCAACGGAAATGTAACTTTAATTCCTTTGCGTAAAGTCTAGTTTGCGCTACACTTAAAAAAAATGTAATTTTGAAAGTTGTCATTCTGAAATCGACCTAATTTATAATAGTGTATAGTTGATATTTCTTTAAGCGAATTTAACGTCAATTGGTAACAAATATTTGAATAGACTTGGTAATCATATTACAGTTGTATGTACAGTCAATAACACAAAAACAAACAAGCAAAAACAAAAATATATATTTTTTTTACTTCGATTAATAGTCTCTTAATAGCTATGACATAGAGACGCTGTCAATGTCGAATTGGTACCACTAATTTAAGCTTGACTGTACGTATCATTACTTATAATAATCACTGTGGAAACTATAAAATGTGATGTAACAATTATATCAATTATACACGGATTCTTTATGTGAGTGTGAAATATAATTATATGAACTTTATCAAATGCTCGGTGTACTCAACAATTATTACCAATTTTTCCTAAATAATTAAATAAGAACCCAAAGAAAATACAGTTCCTAAAGTTAAAACCAAAGTAAATAATGACAATGACGTTAACAAGCACAAATACTTCACCTTACAATTATAATTAACCTTATGAAAGAATCCACTTAGTCTCCCAAAGAACCCACTCAGACCTCGAATTAATCCACTTGGTCCCCGAATGAACCCACTCAGTCCCCGAAAGAGCCCACTTAAACCCCGAAAGATTCCACTTAGATCTTGAATGACCCCACTTAGACCCCGAAGGAACCCACTCAGATCTAGAATCAACCCACTTACACCCTGAAAGTACCCACAAAGATCCAGAAAGAATCCATTTACATCCAAAAAGAACCCATTTAGACCAAAAAGAACTCACTAAAACCCAGAAAGAACTCACTTAGACCCCAACTGAACCCACGTAGACCCCGAAAGAACTCATCCCCACAATGTTCCGTTTAACTCGCAATATTGATGTTCTGACTTCTGTAATTATGTATAGACCTGTTGTAAGGGCCTCTGCCAACAAAAAAGTATCGACATTGAGTCTCTTAAAATAAAGTTGAAAATAAATAGCCTAGGACCGCGTTGACTAATGGAAGTTTATTTATTTACAACTTTATTTCAAGTAGCGCAAGGTTGAGTTTGCCTTGGCCTCGATTCACAAATACACGCACACTATCATTATAAGAGGAACTGCCATATGAAACATTGCACAATGATTTTAAATGTTAATCATTATAATTATGATAAATAATGCCATATACACACATTACAGATAAAATGTCATATAAAGACAATGTACAAAATATATTAATGAAATATAACGTTTTAAACTTTTTACCCAATTTTTGTAAAAAATAATTTAAAAAAGTTCCCTATTTGCTTGTTCGTAAATTCTGTTATCGCATAAAACACGTCAGAAAAAAAAATCGTTAATTAGTAAAAAAAAAAAGAAATTGAAATGCAATGCTATTTTTTTTGGGTTATTCCGTTTATTCACCCCAAAAAATCCACCCTAAGGTGGATGGATACTCGGAATCGTGTCCGAGAATCCCCCCTGGACCTAGTTGGCTAAACGGAATTTATAGGCTTAGGGTGGATTTTCGGATATACGTTTATGAGAATTCACCTTAGGGTGGATAAACGGAATAACTCTTTTTTTTACAAATAGTGCAATATTTTTATACTTCTCCGTAATATTATACTAATTATACCAATTTGTATGTACAACGTATATCGCTGTAAAGAAATCAATGTTTATAATGAAATTATTATATTTGTATGTTTTGTAATAAATGATGTCTAATAAAACTTATGAAAATACTTATCCAGTTTTTTTTACTTGTAACGTCTGTGACAATCCCTCCAGGGCCGTGCGATGGCGAAGCACGGCCCCTTTCCATAAGGGGAAGCCGCCCTACAGACTAACCCCTTTATTCATAAACGTTGCTTAAAGTTAAGTAATGATTAGCAACTGTTTAACCATACATTTTTGACGTTTGAATGTCACTTAACTTTAATCATCGTTTATGAATAAAGGGGTTTTTTAAACATAAGTTAGTAAAACCTAAAATTTTGTCAGCCTAGAGTTGCGACTACTAGTGCTGAGCTGTCCACTATTCTGTATTGTCATCGAAAATTTTACTTTAAGAGGCTATACAACCTCAAATTGCTTAGCAAGATCCTCCGTTATGCCGAAAATACTGCAGCATTAATTTTGAAATAAATATTATGTTAAAGTTGAGGATTGCTGGTCGGTACTATGTTTGACGAAAACACGATTACATAAAATGTTCTCGATAGAAAAAAATAACTATATACCGCTGGATTGAAAAAAATATTTCAAATTAGATCATAATAATAAACGAATTACAAAGCAGGTCTTATGTTTTTTTAAATTACTGTTCACCGTAAATAGCAGTTACCTAAACTATTCCAGCAACCCACTCCGTCTCGCTCTCATTCAGTCCGTGAGTAGTATAATGCGAGCGAGATAAAAAGTTAATTAGCTAACCTGTGTGTCGGAGCCATGCTGCTATAAATGAGTGATGACGTTGTAACAGATGATATACGCCCACTATCGCTTTTATACTAAATTTTATTTCTATGATAGCTAGCGTAAACTCGAAGGGTTGTGGAAGTCAGATAGGCAGTCGCTCCATGTAAAATACTGGTATTTAGCTGCATACGGTTTGACTAGAAGCTGACCCCAACATAGTTGGGAAAAGGCTAGGCAGTTGATGAGGTAGATAAACAAAACACAGACATAAAAATAATATATATTTATTTAAGAAAACATTCATTGGATGTACAAAATATTAGGTATACGTTAATTGTATGACAATAATAAATTATGAGAACTATTAGCTAAAATACAGTTTTTCAGATTAATAAGCATTTTTCCGTCAACGAATAGTTGCGGAAACGGGTAATTTTACCACTTTTCAGGATTTGTTTCACGAGCTAGACCACCAGATAATTTAACCGTAACTTATCTGGGGGTGGTGAAAAAGGCTACCATCTCGCTAAATTTAGTTTGACGTCACCGTTGTACCGCGCCTTAGGAATGCGTGGCGAGGCGGGGGCCGGACGCCGTGAGCGTTGACGAATGAGCGGCCTGGACTGCCCCCACCTCATGAGCCACGCACATACCTAAGACTCGGTACAGGGGTGAGGTCAAACTATAGCTACCATCTACAGCATGTAACTAAAACTCGGTTCGATCTGGAAGCGGCACATAGTAACTGCAATAACAATAGCAGAACAAAAAAAATGTTATTGCAATTTGAAATTCACATTTTTAGTACCAAAATTACCCTGATTTCATTATAAATTAACGAATTTTCTACAGAGGTCTGTTATGACTTGTAGACATCCGCAAGACGATGGCCGCCCGCGCCCCATGTTATAAATTGGTAAAATTCACGAAAGAAAAAAAAGAAAAAAATCTTTTATCCCAAAAAAAAAAAACACATAAATAGACTCTCAGTATGATTCTTAACAACACCCTCACGGATCGGACAGGGTTTTGGTTACACGCTGTATACTACAATATGTCATTCTTCATAAAGTTACGGTGTCCTAGAAAAGCGGTGGCCGCCACAATAGCGTCTGCAATTTAACGTTGACTGACGTCACTGAAACGTTATTTATAAAAGTAAGTTGGTGTGTATAAACCCTGCTATCATCTTTGGGCCGGCGCACATAAGGCGGAGCGCAGCGTAGAGCATTTTTCTCTGTCAAACAAATATCAACGTTACGTACATAAAAATAAAGTTGAGAATAAATAACCAGAGACGCCCACCTCTTTCGACGCGTTTTCAAGCTAATAGAAGTTTATTTATTTTCAACTTTATTTCTAATGATGCAGGGTCGATATTTGGTTGGCAGTGACGAATGCGCTGCGCTGCATGACACCCGTCATTGCAGCCGTTATGTGTCCACCGTTCTTCTAAGAAAACGCAGCTTAAGACCGCTAAAACGCAAATTAATTCATTAAAAATTGATATTTAAAACATTATAAATATAACAAGCCTTAAATTAGCTCCTAATCATATTAAAAGAGTATAATAAATGCAATAACATATCTTCCCGAAAAATTATCGTTGTCCGTCATTGATTCTGGAATTTATAATTAATTTACTCATTTTGAATTGCCGCGCATTATTTGAGAAAAGTACTGTGGCGGTATCTACATCGCCACATGCGATCTACGCATCAAAAACCTGACGTCACATAAATCCTGCATCGCGCAATTAAAGTTTACCGTGCAATGGACATTATACAAGAATCCGACATCAATCGTTGTGCAGTTGCCCGCCAGACACAACACCCGTCTGGTCGGAGGATCCTCCCGTTTCTATGGTGAATGAGTGAGCTTTACACCCTGTTCCTCATACCTCTAAAGTACTATACAAGCCCAGGGCCCTGTTTATCAAAAGTTACAAGTCTACACGTTCAAATTCATAGCTCATCTCCATATTCATAATCAGCCTTAATGTTCCCACTGCTGGGACACGGGCATCAGGTCATCTCTCTCTTTTGACCACATTAAAAAAAATAGAATTGAATTTAAACATTTATTGCGGTACTAAGCACGACACTTGTAAACATGTAAGACGGAATAGAGCGTCGCCGGACACTCTCAGGATTTGTTATGATTTTCTATAAGTTGTAACTTAAATTTTTTTTTGATAAACAAAATCTCGAATAATCGTGTAAAAATATAAGTAATTGTGAACTAAATGATGTCATTTTGTAATCCAAGGCTTGTAAGTTTTGATAAACAGGGCACTGGCCGCAACCAGGCATATCAATGACTTACGTATGTATGCCTCGGCCCATATTTTTACGATCGTCCATCAATCCCCATGTTGCAGGCCGCGACAGTAATGTACTATTATAAAACTTGAACTACACTAAAAATTCTACCACTATATCGATATATCGAAGTCGATATTGATATTTTTTTTAAATATCGATACAATATATAGGTAATACGGGCTGGTGTCCGCAATTCCACGTCAAAGCGCGTATTTTGTTTACGGGATACGATATACCGCTGCCCTAGTTCAATAGTAAGATATCTTGAAAAAGTATATTTTGAGTTATTCATACTTTTATGATTTTACTGTGACTAATTCACTTGTCGTTATTTGAAATGTGGCTGATTTATTTAAATGATAGCTTATTTTTTTATTATTATTTTCATATTAAGACATTTCAAGAAGTCTCTGTGTAAAAATAAAAGAAAAGTAAAAATATTCCTGATCACTCTAGATATCGTGAGATGCCAGAATCTTGAACTAGTTTTCGGCAAAAATATGCATAAATGTGTCAGTGAGAAGGCACTTAGGTTGCGTTTCACATATATCCGATTTTTTTATCAGAAAGAAGAGCAAATTTTTTACATGATACAAAACTTATCTCAATTTGGACATTTTTAAAGATATCTTACTATTGAACTAGGGCAGCGATATATCGATACTTTTTGACACTTCTTGCATCCCTAGCTGCCACGGCTTATTTTAATTTTTGAATTGCAAAACATGTAAAAAAAAATTGAATTTCGCAGGCTAGTCTGAAGCTTTCGTCCTAATCATCTCCATCTCCAGCTAAAGCTGCAAACTTATTCGCCATAGCGGTTGTCTCCTCGTCATCACTACTCCCTGAGTGCTCATCACCGCTGTCTGAGTGTCTGTCACCGTCTGAGTCTGACGTCACAACCTCTTCTGACTTAGCGTCAGACAACGCCTGCACCCAGCGCACGTATTTTATTTCGTCGCAAGTTTCGTACTTTTCTGTGGAAAGAAAGAGATGGATAATTAATATTGGTTAGGCCTTAATTTTTTTAGGGAGTGATTCACAATATGGCAAAACCAATTTTTTTTTTTTTTTTTTTTAAGTTTTATGTCATATATTGTCTCTATCTGTTATGTAAATAACAGTGACGGAGTAAATTAAAACATGGTCGAGATAAACTAAGTGGGGGAAAAAAAAGCAATATTGAAGCTAACTAAAAAAAAAAAAGCATACAGACGAATTGAGAACCTCAGCCTTTTTGAAGAAATCGGTTAAAAATTCAAAATTGGGGCAACAGTCACAGATAGCAGCACTCGGACTTCACTGAGTAAGCGTCTCATACGAATAAGATATAAAATGGTGATGAAAGGAGATGGAAAACGGTGGGCCCAAATGTAATAAGTTGAGATATGATCTAAAAAATTAGACATATTTTTTTATCTAAGAATATGAAAAATCACTTCAATTCTCAATCTGGAAGCGGAGAAATATGAGAAAGATAGTTTTCGTGAGATTATCGATTCAATAATCGATTACACAGTTACGAAAATAAAACTTTTGCACTAAACAATTAACTCGAAGTAATTAAATGCACTATATATACTTATATAGTGCATATAATTACAGTCATATTAATAAATCAAATATCAATTAATTACTGAAAAACCAATATTAATGATTATCGATTTCATATCGATTCAAATCTCTCTTATATTTTTAGTCTATGTCACTGACATGACAGCTGACTGACATTGACACTAGACAGTTGCCGACTGTTCTTGTTTGCTCACTCGTTTAGTGTTTTCCGATGCGTTTTGAGTGCTTTCCCGATTATTCATATGATATTTCAAACATTTTCTAGTAAATATTGTTAGATGGCAACACCGGACACTCCCCTCCAGCGCGGCCACGTGTATAAAACGAAGAAGCCTGCGTGGACTCGTCCATTTTGCCGTTGGTCTTAGACCTATCAACATTGTTCCTCTGCCTATTTTTGTGTTCTTATTTCTAATATCTTATTCTTATTTTAATTTAATTTACATGTAATTTTGCAGCTTGATATTAAAATTATTTTTTAAATGTTTTAATGTTTTATTTATAAGATCAGAAGTGGGATATGAAGGCCTTATCCGCTTGAAAACCATCTCTGATTCTATAAATTTGAAGTAGTTTTGTCTAACTTGTTCTTATCAGTAATTTTGAGGTTAAGTTGGGCAGAGACACAATGCCTTCTGATAACAAGAGGAAAGGGAAACGTCGTGTACGAACTCCCTCGCCTCCTAAAAATTTAGATGAGATCTTGAAGAGACTTCAAGATCTGGAGGAGCGGACGCGTGGGAACGAGTCGCGACCTTCTTTGGCGAGCCCGGGGTCCTGCCACGCTCTGGCCATGCCGAGCACGCCGCTGCCAGACGTGGAGCCCGCCACAACACCTGTCTGCGCACCCACAGCGTCTATCGCCCCGACGCAAGAGTTTCCTGCTACGCCGTTGCCGACGGAGAGTGACGCCAAATCCATAGCTGAACGCTTTCTGGACGCCATGATGACACTCCCGGTGAGATCAAACCAATATTATGTTTCTGATTTTGATCCGAGTGTTCATGATGTCGACACGTGGTGCGATGAAGTTGATAAAGCTCGATCGCTTAATCGTTGGGAGGATAGTGAATGTCTTGCTCGCATAGGTCGTTGCCTTAAGGGCGAAGCCCGTAACTGGCTTAGTGAGTGGACTAGCACCATGCGTACATGGTCTAATTTCAAATTGGAATTAAAATCGTTGTGCCCACGGTCTGTCGATGTCGCGAACATTCTGTACAATGTTATGTGTACTGAGTCGGACAAGTATTCTACTTATGCTGAATATGCGCGTAAATCTTTATTGAAATTACGTATCGTTAAAGGATTAAGCAGTGAATTACTAACTGCAATTATTATACGCGGTATTACCGACCCACAGGTTCGTGCATCCGCGAGGAATGCTAAATTAACTCAAGAAAGCATAGTGGATTACTTGTCGAGCTTTGTAAAATGTAGTGTGCCTAATTCTAATAAGAAACTCAGCGCTCCTAGTGCTTCAAATCGTAACGGTAATGGCCAGTTCAAACGTAAACCTTTCGATATTTCTAAGGTACGTTGTTTTCAGTGTAACGAAGTAGGCCATAAACGCGAATGTTGTCCCAAACGACCTAAATCAGATTCGCAAAGCAATAATTCTGAAAATAATACGAATAGCTCTTCAACAAAACCTAGTCCAGACAAGTGCGGTTTTTGCAAAAAAATAGGTCATACGGAAAGTCGGTGTTTTGCTAAGGAACGTGTTAGAAATAACAATTCCGTCAATTTTTGTCGCGAAAATGAGGGTGAACGTAAAAACTCCGATGTCATCGCTGCTGTTATATCGAATATACCTGTCGATGTACTTATTGACAGCGGTTCAGGCGTTTCTTTAATAATTTCGGACTTAATTAAGCACTTTTCATGTCGAATAAAACCGGCTCACCAATTATTACGAGGTTTAGGTGGAATGGAAGTTATAGCAAAGTCTATGATTACATTACCGATACAATTAAATAATATCACGTTAGAAGTTGATTTTTATGTTGTGGATAAAAGCCATTTAAACGTGCCCGTAATTATTGGTACCGATGTTTTGAATAGGAAAGGTGTTGCATATATTCGTACCGGTGATTCGCAATATATCGTTCATAGTAGTGTTTTCGTGAATAATATTACGCAGATAGATCCATCATTGGTCTTCGAAAATATATCGATGCATGTTACTGGCCAAGATAGGGAACAGTTGTTAAACGTGTTGAAAAAATATTCTGGTTACTTTTTAACTGGTACAGCTACCACCACAGTTAAGAATAGTGAAATGCAGATTAAGTTGACTAGTGATATTCCGATTTATTACAGACCATACAAATTGTCTTACGACGAGAAAATACGCGTTCGTGCTATAGTTGCAGATTTATTAGAGAAAGGTATAATCCGGGAATCAGAATCGGAATACGCTAGCCCGATCTTACTTGTAAAAAAAAAAAGACGGTTCAGATAGGATGGTAGTTGATTATAGAGCCCTAAATCAAATTACAGTTAAAGTCAGACACCCGCTTCCGTTGATTAATGATCATGTAGACATGCTAGGCAAAGCTAAATGGTTCAGTGCACTTGATATGGTCTCGGGTTTCCACCAATTGAGAGTCAGTGAGGATTCCATAAACAAGACTGCCTTCATCACCCCTGGAGGACATTATGAATACTGTAAAATGCCTTATGGTCTTGCCAATGCTCCCGTTATTTATCAAAAAAACCATCAGTAAAACCTTGAAATCTTTTATTGAATCAGGTAAAGTACTAGTATACGTCGACGATGTGTTGTTGCTTTCTGATACAATCACCGAGAACCTTATTTTGCTAGATGCAGTCCTAGAAACCTTAACCGAAGCTGGTTTTTCTATAAACTTAAAGAAGTGTAGCTTTCTAACTAGTGAAATAGAGTATTTAGGTAGAGTAATCAGTCAGGGTCAGGTTAGACCGAGCAAACATAAAGTTGATGCCTTGATTAGGTCGCCAAGACCGAGTAACATTAAGCAAGTTCGCCAATTCCTGGGCCTGGCTGGCTATTTTCGGCGGTATATTCCTAGTTACGCAATTAAGACTGCCTGCATGGCTGCTTTAACTCGAAAGGGTGTTGTTTTTAATTGGAGTGATGTACAAGAAAAAGCTAGGCAGGAAATTATTTCTTATTTAACCAGTGAGCCTCTATTAGTGATATTCGATCCCGATTTGCCTACGCAGCTACATACTGACGCGAGCGCGATAGGTTACGGTGGTATTTTGCTGCAAATAGACAAAAACAATCGTAAGCGTGTCGTCGCGTATTTTAGTAAGCTAACGGTAGGTGCGGAATCGAAGTACCATAGTTATGAGCTCGAGACCCTAGCCGTTGTTAAATCATTGCAGCATTTTCGTCAACACCTTGTTGGTCTACATTTTACGTTAATAACCGACTGTAACGCGTTAAAAATGACCAAACGTAAGAAAGATCTTCAGCCAAGAGTAGCACGTTGGTGGATCTATATGCAGGACTTTGACTTTACCTTAGAATACCGCAAGGGTTGTTTAATGTCTCACGTTGATTATTTGAGTCGAAATCCGGTTAATGTCATCAGTGCCGTTCAGAAACCTCTTAATTGGGCACAAATAGCTCAGGCGGGTGACGAAGAAACTTTGTCACTATTAGATAAGTTAAATAACGGTGTGTTAGATTCAAGTCGCTATGTAAAACGAAACGATCTTTTATATTATAAGTACTGTGTTGAGGGCGAGCAAGAACGTTACTTATGTTATGTCCCTAAAGCGTTTCGTTTAAGCTTGTTACGTGTATTCCACGACGAACATGAACACTTGGGTATAGATAAAACTATTGATTTGATTCTCAAACACTTTTGGTTTCCGGGTTTGAGACGATTTGTTACTAAGTACATAACACATTGCGTCGTATGCATATCGCATAAACAAGTACCCCGTGCCCCCTTACAGCCGATATCCTCTTGGCAAAAGGACCCAATACCGTTTGATACAGTACATGCTGATGTACTCGGTCCGCTTAGAGAATGTAACGGATTTAAGTACGTACTGATAATAATTGATGCGTATACAAAATATTGTTTGTTGTATAGTCTGTACAAACAGGATTGTGACGAGTTAAAGCGAGTGATAACTCAAACTATATCTTTGTTTGGTACTTTTAAACGATTTGTGTGCGACCGCAGTCGGATGTTTGATAACCACAATTTCGTACACTGGTTAACTGATTCTGGTACTAAAGTACACTTCATTACGCCTGAAATGCATCGGGAGAACGGCCAAGTTGAACGATATTGCCGTACTGTGCTGAATATGGTCAGGATAGAAGTTAATAATAACGAAAACGAATGGTCGAACGTTTTGTGGAAATTACAGCTCGTATTAAACATTACCAAACATAAGACTACACAATATTCCGCGTTAAATCTACTAGTCGGTACGGAATCCACTACGCCAGTAATAAACTCTTTAATAAGAGATGTTACGTTTGAGGGCTCAAATCCCAACCGCGAAGCGATCCGCGAGCTACGTTAGGCAGCGCGCAGGTGAATTAATAAACAAAAACAAATCTAAGCAAGACGCGTATGTCAATAAAAATAGAAGCCCACCTAAGAAGTTCAACGTTAATGACCGAGTTTTTGTCATTAAGAGGTCACAAAGTACTGGCAAGTTGGATTGTGGCATGCGAGGCCCTTATAGGGTTGAGTGTTCTACCTAACGATAGGTATGAACTAAAATTGTTAGCTGGTTCGTATGGCAAAACCAGTCAAGCAGCTGCTGGGTTCATGGTGTTGTGGCGTGGCGAGTGGACTCCCGACACGTGTGCTGGTTTCTTTGAAAGTTAGTTGAAAACTTTCATTGGTTTCATTTTTGTTGTATGCACCCAGCTTTTGCTTACACTTTCTAGACTGTATGTACCAAACAATTAGTGGTTGCATTTGTTTTGTTGTTGGGTGCCGAGGCTCATGTAAATCCTTAGTGCACATGGTTTTGGGTGGCACAGACTGTGGACTGTACTATTGAGAGTGCAGCTCATGGTGAAGGTATCGAGGTTGAGGTCGGTGGGGCCCATGCTGACTAGACCGAGTGTAAATCCTGAAGTAGGTCTTGTGGTTGACCTGCTGTAACCGATGTAAATCCTGATGCGCGCATGGTATTTGGTGTGGGAATATGACCCGAGTAAATCCTACTGGCGATATGAAAAGTCTTTGAGTAAGACTGTGTTTTTGTGCAAAGTGTTTCGTATTGTTCGGTACATAAAGTCACAGCTATTTGAATTACAGCTCTTTTGCTATCTTGTGTAATAACTTAAACTATGTGATCTTAACGTATATGCATTGTGGTTACAGGCTATGATGAAGATCAAGCATTTGACCATGAGGTCGATGGTGCTGGTCCATCATCAAGAACTGACGAAGGCTGCGAGGACGCTGCCATGTCAGGAGAGGCCGTGTTAGATGGCAACACCGGACACTCCCCTCCAGCGCGGCCACGTGTATAAAACGAAGAAGCCTGCGTGGACTCGTCCATTTTGCCGTTGGTCTTAGACCTATCAACATTGTTCCTCTGCCTATTTTTGTGTTCTTATTTCTAATATCTTATTCTTATTTTAATTTAATTTACATGTAATTTTGCAGCTTGATATTAAAATTATTTTTTAAATGTTTTAATGTTTTATTTATAAGAATATAATAACTATTAGTGCAAAAGAACACATTTTGCACTTCAGGAATCAGCTGTTAGTTATAGATTGTAACATAACCTCACTTTTACTTAATCTCTTTATCTCTTATATCTCTGTTCTCAGATTGACAAAATCCGCAGAATTTTCAGTGAAAGCTTGATAATATATAAGTTATTAATTGACACCACTTTCATCTTCTTACACCTAGGCCCATGATTGTATGTAATCGTTTCAGTCTCCTTTCTGCTTGGAAGTAGCGCTCGTCGGCCGCTGCCGCGGCACCGTTCGCTTCGCTCGCTCGGCTCGCGCACGGTAGGTCACAGTTCTAACCTAACCTGTTTCACCCAGTTTTCACTTTTGCACCCGAACGCAACTACCAGTTATTTTCATTAAAATTGAGACTTAAAAAAGTTATTCTTTATCCAATAGTAAAAATTAAGCTGGTTTCTATAGATTTTAAGAAAACTATTGTTTTAGCAGAACATAATATGTTTTCGGAAATTCAGCTGCATCCGGTTAGACTGGAAGCCGACCGAACATAGTTGGGATAAAAGTTAAATAAAAAAAAACTCTAAACAAAAACAAAGATTCATTAACTAGAAAAGAGCGGATA
Organism: Lithophane leautieri; assembly: GCA_949152455.1. Classification (NCBI taxonomy): domain Eukaryota; kingdom Metazoa; phylum Arthropoda; class Insecta; order Lepidoptera; family Noctuidae; genus Lithophane; species Lithophane leautieri. Next base: position 6,705,226 of record OX424488.1, read on the forward strand.
ATCTTCAAACGGCTGAACCGATTTTCTTGTTTCATAGCTCAGCCACTGAAGAACACTCTCGATCAAGTCACCTTTCAAACAAAACCAACAAAATCAAAATCGGTTCAGCCGTTTGGCAGCTACGATGGTGCAGACAGACACACAGATACACACGTAACTTATAACACCCCACTTTTTCCGTCGAGGGTTAAAAGGCTAGGCATATCGATATGTTTTCGAAAACGTAGTATATTTATCAGAAGTTTGGTATTTTTTCGGTAATTCATTTTAACACAGCTTGGATAGTATTACAGTCAACCACATATCGCTGGAAATTAATTTGTTTTTCGGAAGCTTTGTTATTTCCCTTTTAAATAATTTAGTGACACATGGTGACTTTAAAAAGTATAATTAACTAGCTTCCGCCCGCAGCTTCGCCCGCGTGGTATGTCGATAAAAAGTAGCCAATGTCCTTTCTCAGACTCTAGACTATCTGTGTACCAAATTTCATTTAAATCAGTTCAGTAGTTTTGGCATGAAAGCGCGACAGACAGACAGAGTTACTTTCGCATTTATAATATTAGTAAGGATTTAAGTGAAACAAACCTCTATTCTCAGCGAATCCGGGCGGTCGTAACCATAGACAGATTCTTCCGTCGAGTGCCATCCTGAGCAGAGCATTGGCCGCTCTGTAGGAGTCTAACCTAAAATGAGAAAATAAACATTTTTAACCGACTTCTTCAAAAGGAGAAAGTTCTAAGTTCACCTGTTTTTTTTTTTTTCATCGATATTTTCGCCAATTGTGAACCGATTTACAAATTTATTTTTTTGTTAAAAAAAAATCTAAATATTTTATTTCACATAAGCCTACATGGGCACTTATGAAACGTCAGAAGCTAGGTGCACGGTTCCAATTGGTCGTTTCCTGTGGAGAAGAGCCGGCAAGAAACTCCATGGTTACTCTTTTAAAAGATAATTGGCTTTTACAATATTTTCGAATTACAGTGTTAATAGTTATGGGAGGACAGTGTAGGCCTTTCAAAAAGTTTCAGATAAAGTTCATTAAAAAAAATTAAATTAAAATTAAAAATAAAAGCCTACAGTTCACTAAGCCTACGACGTTCTCACATTCACAAGATAGAAAGGAATCTATATACGATAAATAAGATACTACAGATAAAAACCTATTTAAACCAAATGACATGATTGCCATTACAACTGTAACAAATCTGAATAATTAACATGTCCGCAAAAGCCACTACTATAGAGTTCGAAATGGTATACTCCCGAGGTGGTCCCATATAAATTGTATTAACTTTGCTTGAGTAGTTTTTGAGTTAGCTTCAATAATTACGTATTGTTCCCACTTAGTCTATGTAGACGACATTATATTTGACTCCGTCACTGTTATTTACATAGCAGGTAGTGATATTCGAATTTGTGTGGGTACCACAACTAAAAAGTGAAAAATAAAAACTTCTTTCCAAAAAAATAAAAACAACCTTTTCAAAAAAAAAAACACTATGATAGTGAAAAAAACTTTAATTGCGGAAATCGGTGGCAAAAACGAAAATTGAAAAGCAAAGATACCGACTTCCGAAATCAAAGTTATTTTTCACTTTTTTTTTAAGTCGGTTTTTTTTTTGTAAAAAGTTTTTATTGAATGTAGTTTTTGACGAGTTTTAAGGCGAATGGAGTAATTCTGTCCAACAATCAAGTTCTTTAACTAACTGATGTTATCTGATACATCTTCTTTTTTTCATATGGTTAGTGACTAACATGGTGTCAGTTTTAAAGCCGCCCATGGGCCTCTGACTTGGCTTCACATGCCGTCAAGAAATATCTCTCAGACAGGCCGGTTTCCTCACAATGTTTTCCTATCACCGTTTTTGAAGCAAGTGCTCGGAGGAGCTCGTGGCTAAGTAATAACAGCCGCACCTAGTCGATCCATCAGGTTAAGCTACGCTTGCTGGGGTTGGTCGGTGGATGGGTGACCATCTTTACATACCGAGACTCCTCCGTGCCTCGGAAAGCACGTTAAGCCGTTGGTCCCGGCTGTCATTCGTGGATCTTTGACAGTCGTTACGGGTCGTCAGAAGCCCGAAAGTCTGACAACCAGTCTTACCAAGGGGTATCGTATTACCCAGTTACTGGGTTGTGGAGGTCAGATAGGCAGTCGCTCCATGTAAAATACTGGTATTCAGCTGCATCCGGTTAGAATGGAAGGCGACTCCCAAGAAAGTTGGGAAAAGGCAGGCAGATTGATTGACATTTTGTGTGTGTATGATGATCAATGATCGGAGTAGGTAGATTGAACTGGGGCCATTGATCCGAAACGTATATATTAATATGGACATTCCTCCGGAATTGGTGGATTATTAAAAAAAAACCGGAACTTATGTAGGAATTGTATTCTGCCAGAGTGGAATGAGTCATTTGATGATTTGTCATCCTCAAAAAAATCGAAAATCGGAATTCGATTGTTTTTATTATTCAACAGATAAATAATGAATTAATTTAGTTTTGATACCTTCCTTTAAATTTTGAACTGAGTAGTAATAATATCACTACCGACATTAACAATATTTAATTGAATCCGGAAATACCGGAATTACTTTCCGGAAAAATGGCTTATCCATGTTATTCTTTCTGTGTGCATTTATGATACAAGTACCAAAAATCAATCTACCTACTCCGATCACTGATGATGATACATACCTAGCCGCCTTGGCCGTCAAATAGCTTCTCTTCTTGGCCCATCCATCGCAGATGTCTCGTGGTGACCAAGTATTGTCACCTTCCGGATGCTCGATCCTCAAGAGTTTGGGGAGATCTATGCGTTCTGCTAGGAATCTGGAAATAAAACCAGGATTATAAAGATAACTAACAAAAGGCGTTACCCCGCAATAGTATAGAGTCGATACATGCTAGAAAAAATATAACCACATAAAAAAAAACCTAAAAAAATATTCTCAAGAACCTGCCAAGCGCGTGTCGATCCACGCACAGTGAAGGGTTCCGTAGTTGGGATGAATTTATCCAACAAACTTAACATTGTAGTTGAAAATCTTTTTCTCCCATATAGAATGTATGGGAGAGCATGTTCTTGCAACTGCAAATGTAAATTGGTTGATTATTACTAGGTAACTTGTAGAGCCTACTTAGCTGTGATAGTTTTCCTTTTAATTTGGTTATATATACTAATCCCGTCAATTTTTTCACATATCCAAAACCAACCATTTAGCTGGCAGGGGGACACACACACTTGACTCTAACAAAAATGAGCACTTTAAAGCTTAATATTTCGCAAACGGATCTCTGAATCCAAAAATGGTTTTCAAAATTCTCAATATTTTTGAACGACCTTTCCAACAACACCCCACACTAAGGGATAGGCGAGAAAAAATGAATATTAGCTGCATCCGGTTAGACTGGAAGCCGACCCCGACATAGTTGGCTAAAGGCTTAGCAGATTGATTGATGTTTAGGGGTATGAGGAACAGGGTGTAAAGTTCACTCATCCACCATAGAAAAGGGAGGATCCTCCGACCAGACGGGTGTTGTGTCTGGCGGGCAACTGCACAACGATTGATGTCGGGTTCTTGTATATATGTCCATTGCACGGTAAACTTTAATTGCGCGATGCAGGATTTATGTGACATCAGGTCTTTTGATGCGTAGTTCATATGTAGGTACCGCCACAGATGTTTTTGATGGGATTTATGTTACCTGATAGTAGTATAATGTTCTCTAAGCTGCGCTATGGGGTACGAGCCCATAAGTATTTGTATGGCGCGCGGCACTGTTGATGGGAAGACCAGGCCGGGACAGTCGCACAGACGGACCTGTGGACAAACGAATGCATTACATAACACCACGGCTGTCCCACGAAGGGAGGTACAGCATGCCATAAAATGTGTTTCACAAATCTATAACAACCGGTCAGTCGAGTCCATCGGCGCGCCGCCTGTATATATGTATGTACGACGCGGGAGGCCAATTGTGGGCACGCGAACGAATTATCGTTCCACTCGTGAGCCGGGTGCTTGGCACTAAAAGTGTCTGAGTTTTTTATTTAATAAATAAAAAAACATTTTTACAAAAAACAAAACAAACGACTTCCAAAAAAAGAAAAAAAAACTCAATAGTGAAATAACTTTAATTTCGTAAGATTTTGATTTTCGATTTTTGCCGTTTTTGTAAAAAGTTTTTATTTTTCACTTTTTGTTGTGGTACCTACCCTACACATATTCGAATAAGTACCACTACTTGATAACTAAATAACATTAACGGAGTACTTAACTAACTCAAAGAAAACACAAGCAAAGTTAATAACATGTATATGGGAAAACCTTAGTTAGCTATAACTATGACCTAGCAAACAAAAAAGAATCATCAAAATCGATTCAGCGGAGTAATCGCGTAAAAAATATAGAAAAAAAACATGGTGCTGCCAGCAGGTGCCCTAATTCCGGCAAGTGCCCTAATTCCGGCAGGTGCCCTAATTCCGGCAGGTGCCCTAATTCCGGCAGGTGCCCTAATTCCGGCAGGTGCCCTAATTCCGGCAGCTGCCCTGATTCCGGCTGGTGCCCTAATTCCGGCAGGTGCCCTAATTCGGGGAGGTTCCCTAATCCCGGCAGGTGTTACAAGTACTCACTTGCGGCGTCAAGTAGATGGTCTGGAAGTGCTTGGTGTGTCCGGGCGTGCGCGACACGGACACCACACAGCGCCCCATGAGCGCGTTCAGCAGAGACGACTTCCCCACGTTAGGCTGCCCCACGCAGCCTATTGTCAGCATGCCGGATTTATAGCGCTCGTGAGAGTAGTATGAGGTGTCTGCCTTCTCCAGGATTGTCTCACCTGGACAAGAAGGAGAAAAAAAAAGAAACATTTTCAAATAATTGATAACTACGTATAGAGGAGCTCGTGGCTACGTAATAACAGCCGCACTGGTCGATCCATCAGGTTAAGGTACGCTTGCCGGGGTTGGTCCGTGGATGGGTGAGCATCTTTACATACCGAGACTCCTCCATGCCTCGGAAAGCACGTTAAGCCGTTGGTCCCGGCTGTCATTTGTGGATCTTTGACAGTCGTTACGGGTCGTCAGAAGTCCGAAAGTCTGACAACCAGTCTTGCTAAGGGGTATCGTATTATCCAGTTACTGGGTTGTGGAGGTCAGATAGGCCGTCGCTCCATGTAAAATACTGGTATTCAGCTGCATCCAGTTAGACTGGAAGCCGACCCCAATATGGTTGGGAAAAGGCTAAGCAGATAACGTGCTTTCCGAGGCACGGAGGAGTCTCGGTATGTAAAGATGGTCACCCATCCACGGACAACAACCGGGAAGCGTAGCTTAACCTGATGGATCTACCCGTGCGGCTGTTATTACGTAGACACGAGCTCCTCCATTCTTAATTTTGAATTTAATATTCATAGTAATAAAATTGATATTTGTTTATCACTTACCAACTTCAGCCCCCTCATCATAATCAAACTCGACATCAGTCTCTTCTTTGATCTTCTTGTCCCAAGAAGACAAGTCTACCTCTCCATTCACGATCTCCTTGCAAGCGTCTAGAATCTTCGTGGCCCCTTCAGCGCACATCTTTTGTTTACCCTTACGGCGACGGACTTGGAGTCCTGAAAGAGATTTATAATTATGAGACTAGACTTTTGCCCCCGGCTTCGCCCGCGTTGATGTCGGATATCATCCCACGGGGACTTAAGAAATCCTGGGTTTCATAAACAAACTTTTAACCCCTATAGGATTGTTTTTGAAAATCCTGGGTTTCATAAAACAAACTTTTAACCCCTATAGGATTGTTTTTGAAACAAAAAGTAGCCATGTCCTTCCCCAGGGTGCCATCTATCTCCTTGGCAAATTTTGTCGAAATCCGTTCAGTGGTTTAAGCGTGAAAAGGTAACATACGACAGACAGACAGACAGAGTTACTTTCGGATTTATAATATTAGTAAAGATGCGAAAGTGAGTTTGCTTGTTTGTTACGCTTTTATGCTAAAACGGCTGAACAGATTCGGATGAAATTTGGCACATGGGTAGACCATGACCTGGGTAAGGACATGGTTAACTTGTTATCCCGATATTCCCACGGGATCGAGACTTAGGCGGGTGAAACCGCGGGGCGCAGCTAGTTAGAAAACAAAAGTTTATTGGTGTTATTTCTCATATTTTGCAGTACGCCAAAACTGTCACTCTAACAAGAACCTTATTCAAAGAACATAAAGTTTAAATTCCTTAGTTCTTAGGAGGAGGATGATGGTCTATAAAAATGACATCAAAAGTGTCACTAACAAAAACCTTATTCCATTGAGATAAAGTTTAATTTCCTTAGTTAGTTACTTTTGTGGAAACTAACAATACTAACCTACTTATTTAAGCACCATCGTTACTAACACCAAAATACTAACAAAATTATGGACTTTGTCTGAAATAACGTATTATTTATTTATTTCACTTTTCTCAAACATGCTTGGAAATTCGAGCATTATTTTGACAACCTTCTTCGAGATAAATCGAAATTGCTGTACTGGTAAAAAACAAGTGACGATGCGGCCAGCAAACGTACTATGAAAACCCATATCTGGCGTGTTTAGCGGCCAAATAAATTACTATGAAAACTCATATCTGTCGTGTTATTTAAAAATGGAACAAACTTTTTACTTCAACACATGGCAACCAAGGAGGTAACTTATCAAAGATTTTATTTAAATTTATATTTGGCTTGCAAATAGAACAAAGAAGAAACAAATGAACATATTAACGCATGAAAAATTTTAGTTGTTCGTCATTGATTCTGGAATTTCTATTTAATTTATTCAGTTTGAATTTCCGCGCATTATTTGAGAAAAGTACTATACAAGCCTTGGCCGCAATCAGGAATTGATGGACTCACGCATTAGTGCCTCGGCCCACATTTTCACGATCGTCCATCAATACCCTTATTGCTGGCCGCGACAGTAATGTACAGCCACGGACTTTAATTGATGGGCCACTTGGCACTGTTCGTAATTTAGCTGTGTAATACAAGTCGGGCTTAGTCGGTTATACTCGTACATCCAGACACGGAAAGTCATGTGTTCGTATTAAAGAAGAAGGAAATTATATTTAATATCTTTACCGGTTGGCCAACCTGAGAGCCAGAACTACAAACTTGACAGCAGAGTGACTACCAAAAGTCCACCAATTGCAGGTCTAGCAACCGTAACCTAGCGACGATTGTTTTAGCGTACCCATAGTAACGTTAACGTACGGAGAAATTTTAATATTTTCTCAATTCGACAAATTCGAAAATAACGTCTCTGACATCGACATTTCAACTGTCACTGTCTTCGGTTAAGTGTTCAGAAATATTGAGTTAATGAGCTCCGATTCAAAGGAGGTCAGTATCAAATAGATTGGGTAAACATTGTATTTATTTATCATTGAGAACTTATTAGTCAACCTCTATGGATAAGACTATTTCCGATTACTAGCAAATTGGCATCTCGTTAATATATGAAACTGCTAAATTGAAAAGTTTGAAAGTGGCTCATGAATTAAAGTCCGTGACTATACGTGAATTATAGTTCTTATTTAGGAACAGAATGATGGTATATAAAAATATCTACTTACCAGCTTTATCACTGGTAGCTCCCCTCAAATTATACGCCGGACATGACGTAAAGTACAGTACTCGTAACGCCGGATATGACGTAGTAAGGTACTGCTTCCATGCGGCTACCACTGAGGATGGTACAAGGTCTATCTTGTTGAGTACTAGGATCATATCCTTGTTCTGCTCTTGTATATACGTGTAGAGAGATGGCGGAAACATCATACCCTGGAGCAAAAAAAAAAATTGTTCAAACCGGGCTGAAAATTTATTTTTGGACATCATAATATCTTGTCGATTAATCAGATTACGCTACACTTGCCGCGGTTGGTAGGTGGATGGGTGACCATCTTTAGATACCAAGACCCCTCCGTGCATCAGAAAAAGCCGTTGGTGTCGGCTGTCATTTCTAGATCTTTGACAGTCATTACGGGACATCAGAAGACAGAAAGTCTGACAACCAGTCTTACCAAGGGGTATCGTGTCACCCAGTAACTGGGTTGTGGAGGTCAGATAGGCAGTCGCTCCATCCGGAATAAATTCTCTAAACGATAGTGAAAACCTCATCAGAATCTGTTACGTGGTTTAGAAGAACAACGCGGACATACAGACAAACACGAAAAGCGACTTTAATTTATAGATATTATAAAACAAAGTTCTCCGTCGCGTCTGCCTGCCTGTTCGCGATAAACTCAAAAACTACTGCACCGATTTTCATGCTGTTTTCACCAATACATAGAGTGGTTCTCGAGGAAGGTTTTAGTATATAACCGACATCTAGTATTATAAATTACTAGCTGCGCCCCGCGGTTTCACCCGCGTAAGTCTCGATCCGTGTAAGTATCCAGTGTTAATCCAGGTTATAAACTATCTGTTTGCCAAATTTCATCCAAATCCATTCAGCCGTTTTTGCGTGATTGAGTAACAAACATCCAAACACACGAACTTTCACATTTATAATATACTAGCTTCCGCCCGCGGCTTCGCCCGCGTGGTATATCGATAAAAAGTAGCCTATGTCCTTTCTCAGGCTCTTGACTATCTGTGTACCAAATTTCATTTAAGGTGGATGCGCTAAGGTAGCCCGCGAAATTCAAATATTATTAGCGGCCGTAACAAATATGGGTTTACAGAATTATAAACATTAGAATCAGCAATACAACTCTCTGAGTTCATGAAAGTGCATTATGACACTTACATGAACTTGGAGAGTTGTATTGCTGATTCTAATGTTTATAATTTTGTAAACCCATATTTGTTACGGCCGCGAATCATATTAAAATCAACACACAACCTGATACTGACATGCAAATTGCAAAAAACGTAAGAAAATTTGAATTTCGCGGGCTACCTTGGCGCATCCACCTTAAATCAGTTCAGTAGTTTTGGCGTGAAAGCGCGACAGATAGACAGAGTTACTTTCGCATTTATAATATTAGTAAGGATAGATACTCACAGCGTATCGCACATCGACGATGAGTAGCAGAATGTCACACATTTCTAATACGCGCCACAATTGTCGCCATGTCTCGAGGTTCAGCTCGAAGTACGACATCTGCTTCCAATGCTCCGATGCTTGGAGAGTATCTACGTAGTTCTGTGGGGAAGCAAGAAATACTTAAATAAAATTGTTATTACCCGACTGCCCCAGAAGGAGGGTAATGTGTTTCGAGAGTAAAGTCAAAGTCAAAAGTCAAATAATTTATTTCAAATAGGCACATAAAAGGCACTTTTGAACGTCAATGATAAACAAAGAAATAGAATTGATTCTAGTTGCCCATTCCAAAAGGTAGCTTTCGTATGGAGAAGAATGGGCAAGAAACTCCACCGTTACTCTTTAAAAAAAATGTTTTACAAAAATTTGTATATATAAATTATATGTGAAGACGATGCACCCACAATAAGATTACTGTACCTACCACAAAAGGTAAAAAGAATTATAAATGGAGCAATGACAATTTAATTATGTGATAGGTACATGGTGCTCACATATTTACAAACATTGTAAAAGTATACGATATTACAATATTCCTAACATTGTTACAAGTAAAACTAATAAGTCAGTGCGTGAGTTTAAGCAATCACAGAGTGTAAAAATCTATGACATACAAATAATAAAATATACAACTAAGTTAGCATGTAGTATGTATGTATGTCGTATTTCTTTGGAACGCTCTGTAGCCTAAACGGCTTGATAGATTTTAGCTAATGAGGTGTCATTAGATTCGTCCTAATTGTGGGAGTGACATAGGATATATAATATTTATATATTGCTTCTAAAAATACAAAAAAAGGGAGAGGAAGGTTTAAAAAAAATACGACTATATTGGTATCAAATAAAAGCTAGTAATGAGTCAATTTCAATATATGTTTATATAAAACCAAAAAGCTTGAAATAAAGAAAATTATTTAAAAAACCAATATGGTGTAACTGTTGTTTGTTCCCCGCCTGTAATAACAAATTTCTACAGATTATAATGCTTGTTTTTCTCGTTTAAGTTATGCGTTTTTGCAGGCGGGTTTTTTGTTTTTTAAATAATTTTTGTTTACAACCTTCTTTACAAAAAATAACGCAGGTTTAATTTTTGGAAGTCGGTTACTTCCAAAAAAAAGTCTTTGTGGACTGCCGATAGAAGTGAAAACTAAGCAACAATACGTAACCTCAACGTAATTCAAACGGTAGACAGTAGATGGCGCTAAAAACATTTCTTCAAGCGTGACGGTGACGATGACGCGAGTACCATGATTTTTGTTCACCTAAAAATTGTGGCCGCTCAACGCGCTTAAAGAAGTTTTCACTTCAAAACATAACAAAGTGATAAGTATCTTTAATTTCGGAAGTCGGTGTTTTCGGTTTTGTATTTTCGATTTTTGCCACCGACTGATAGCCTAGTGATGTGACCGGCGGACTGCTAAGTCATAGGTTACGAGTTCGAACCCAAGCCACGTACTTCTGACTTTTTCTGGATTCATGTGCGTAATGTATAATTGTCACTTGCTTCGAAAACGGTGAAGGAAAACAACGTGAGGAAACTGACATGCCTGAGTGATATTTCTCGACGGCATGTGAAGCCAAGTCAGAGGCCCATGAGCGGCTTTAAAACTCTGACACCAGGTTAGTCGCTAATCACGAAAAGAATAAGATATCACATAACATTTGTTAGTCAAGGAACTTGCCAATCAATAAAGGTTACGGTTGTGCCCTGGCGGCTGGGAATATGTCATGCTCACTCAAATGTCTCGCTGGTGGTGGCGTGTGTGTTGGATCATTTAGCTCCCTTCAAAATGGTTGAGCTGAATGGTGCTGATCCATGCGTCATGTTCGTGAACGGGCGCCGTCAGTTGTGACTGGTCATCTCTTAGCTGCCATGGCATATTTTAATTTTTGAATTGTTTTTTGTTTTTATTTTATAATTGCGGACGCTTTTAACGTGCTTTCTACATTGTTCTCACATGTATAATTTTAACATAAATGATGTAACCGAATTTTTATTTTTAGAGTGTCCATGGAGTTTCTTGCCCGTTCTTCTCCATAGGTACCTACTACGCTTTGGAATGGGCAACTAGCTTCATATTTCTGACTGACCGACTCCTTGACAGTTCAAAAGTGCCTGTAAATGGTTTAATTGATATAAATGCTTTGAGTTTTTTTTTTTGAGGTTCTTTTTTCTGTTTCGGCAACTCCGAGCAATTTGCTGCAACGTCAAGATTGAAGCAACAGAGAGCTCTACCATTACCAAGTCCTTACCTTAAAATACCTCTGCTCCTGTGCGTCGAGCTGCGCAGGAGTCATGTTGAAGTCCCACGGCGGTCTCTTGGGGAAGGACAGGTCGGTAGGGAAGTAGTCCACTGGGTTTACTTCTAGGTCTTTCTCTGGCACTGGTTTTAATTCTCTTCTGTGGATAAATAGGAGACTGGTTGGGTGAGGTGCAAAAAAAAAAGACTTCAAAAAAAAAACACTAATATAGTGAAAAATAACTTTAATTTCGGAAGTCGGTGTCTTTGCTTTTCAATTTTCGTTTTTTGCCACCGACTTCCGAAATTAAAGTCACTTCTTTAGTGTTTTTATTGGAAATCCGTTGGTTTTTTTTTAATGTAAAAAGTTTTTATGTGTTATGCATGTTTTCTTTACTTACAAAGCGTCTTCCTTCTTCATTCTCAGCTCCTCTTCAGTCTCCCGGTAGAACTTGAGAGCATACCGGTTGGTGTCCCTGCCGCCGCCCTTACCGCGGGCTGGTTGGTAGTTCACTGATACCACGTCGTAAGCTGTTGTGCCACCTGAAGCTGCTAAACAAACATACTTTATTGAGAACTAGCTTCCGCCCGCGGCTTCACCCCCGTGGTATGTCGTTAAAAAGTAGCCTATGTCCTTTCTCAGGCTCTAGACTATCTGTGTACCAAATTTCATTTAAATCGGTTCAGTAGTTTTGGCATGAAAGCGCGACAGACAGAGTTACTTTCGTATTTATAATATTAGTAAGGAAGTAAGGATTTTAATTTTTTCATGTCTGGTTTCCCGCCGTCCGTCGCCGCCGTTTGGTATATTATTATACCGGATATCCCCGACTATGGACATAACAGATTATTATCTATGTATTTTTTAGCATCGTGTTTAGAATGAGCAAACAGTACCTACATTTGTCTTTATTCGACAAGCGGAATGGGAGTGACAAACCTGGCAACTTTGTCAATTGAAAATGAAATTGCAGAAAACAGGCAAGAAAAGTATTTTTTTTAAAGTTTTATTGAAATAAGCGGTTGTTTTTTTTAAATATTTTCCCTATTTTTTTTTAAATATTTATTAATTTTATTGGAGAGTGGAAAGCGCCATTGAATTCAAATCATATCAAATGTCATTTATTCAAACTAGGCTGAGAATCAGCACTTTTCGAACGTCAAAATTACATAAGACAGTCCCCCAAAACGCCCACCCTTCACTTTTCAATTATCGCACAGGGTGCTGTTAATGCAAAAAAAATATGTTACTTTCGGATTTATAATGGTTTTAAATGTGATGGATATAACGGTCTTGATTGAGCAGTGATGGCCCGATGGCCGATGACATCGTGAGGAAACTGGCATGTCATGTGACATCTACCACACTGGGCCCGCGTGGTTGATAACAGCCCACTCCCTCTTGAAGAGAGGCCTGTGTTCCAGCAGAGGGAACATTACAAGATCATTATGCATATGACTCTGGCATGTAATTGGAGAGGCCTATGTCCAGCAGTGGACTGCTATAGGCTGATATGATGATTGTTATGTTTGATTATTAAGTCTCAATGTCTTCACGATCTGTCAATAAGTGAACCGTCATTTCGGGAGAATAAATAAATACACTGGCCTTCAAAACTTAGTACCATATTTATAAAATTGTAATTTCTCCTAAACTGTAGAAGCCAGCTTTAAAATAAAAAACGTTTTATAGCAAATTTCTTCAGCTTTCTTGGAAATTATAGTTTATTATACATAAGTAACGTTTTTAATTTAAACCAATAAAATAGCCATTTTTAACTTACTGGCAAAAAACTCAAAAACATTTATAACTACAGTTACGCCATATTTACATACTAGCTACGCCCCGCGGTTTCACCGGCGTAAATCTCGATCCCATAGGAATATCGGGATAAAAAGTATCCTATGTGTTAATCCAGGTTATAAACTATCTGTTTGACAAATTTCATCCAAATCCCTTCAGCCGTTTTTGCGTGATTGAGTAACAAACATCCAAATACACAAACACACAAACTTTCACATTTATAATATTAGTAGGAAGTAGGATTTTTTTACACCTTTCCTTTTGAATCAAAATTCATCGATCAACAAATAAATGTGAAAACAAAAACAGAAACAAAAAAAGTCAAAAGTTGCAACAATTTGAAAAGGTGTTTTTGTATAATTATAAGGTTTTTAAAAGACCATTACCGTTTATAAAGTTGTTATATAAAAAATTAAATTCTTTTTGTAATCCTTCTTATTACAAAAATATATCTTGTGTTATTTTAAAGTTATTGCCATTTTAGAAGTGTGGTACTAAGTTTTGACGGCCTGTTGTATCTTTTAATGATGATGATGATGCAAATAACTCAATAAACTCCAAGACAAAGATAAAAAAAGTAATGAATACTTACTAGACATTAACAGGGTCTTATTCTGCTTCTTGCCCTGCAGCTGTTGCTTCTTAGCCTTCCCACTGAATGGAGTCTTGCGCCGAGCTTGCGGCATCTTGAACTAATGCTAGAAAACAAAAAAAAACTTTACAAAATACAGTAGACGTAGATATACACCCCTTTGCAAAAAAAAACGGGCGGTTTTGATTTTTTTACATTATTGGTAATCATTTAGTTGTAAAGAGGATTTAATAGCCAAACTATGTTACTGGCACTTGATAAAGAGTATGGGTATAAAAAAAAAGTTAATTCCAAATTCGAAACTTTTGTTTAAAACAATTATAATCCCTTTTTCAGTTTGTGACTTTTACTAACTTTTTGCAGATGCGGTTAAAAGGTATGCCGAACTCTTACCGACTAAAACTCCAATACTACCATCAGGTGTAGCATGGCACTTTCTATTTCTACGAAGAATAGACATAGCTTTTTCTATACAAAGTGACATTATTCTGGGTAAGAATAATTTATGTTTGTCACATAATCCAGCCTTATTGTGACTTAAAACAGTCATCTTGTGTCGATTGTAATGGCAGAAAAAGCAATAAGAGCTAGTAAAATTGTAGCGCTGCAGGAAGAGGGGTGTAGCCAAAAAACGATATTCTTATTGATAATAAGAATATTTTTACGGGCATGTTAAACCTTCAATCAATAGATTGACAAACAGGGTGTGTGAGTTTGTACCAGGTTTCATACAAAAGGAACGCGCCTCGACGTATAAGCAAAAAACGCGCGTAAAAATAAAAATAAAACTTCAAAACGAGTTTTAACAAAGGCAGGGACTGGTTTAATCTACGAAATACGACTCAGCCGTCCAAAAATGACATTAGGTCTATGGAAATTCAATGAGAATAGTATATTGTCTGAGAAATAACGATTATTGTGAAACAACTTACGCCGCCGCGCCGGTAAAAAGTGTACTTACCGAATTACAAAACTGAATCAATGCACGTTTGCACTGAGAGCCCCAAAGATATTCCTATTGGTTCCTATAATTCTAGTAAATTTTACGACAAATCCTGCAGAATAATGTGATAATTGCGGTAATTACACGACGATAAACAGGACTTCATTTATTTTTATTAGCGACACGCGGTCTGGGAATTTGTATTTATAGAGGAACAACAAGAAATATACATGAAACACTTACCTGTTGAAACAGACGTAATATTGAACGAGTTTCAATAATATTGAAACGGATTAATTCCAGAATTTTCAAGCGAAATCAATCCACAAATCAGCCGTTCAACCCTCGTTAACACATAGACATTTTATTTCATTTCATTGATTCTTGATTGATTGTTTTCTCCATTCCAGCGGTGCTAAATAGATTGTTTTCACCTTCTTTCTAATATCGTTTTTTGCCTGCGAAAAAGAAACAACAGGAATCTGATGTTTAAATAAAAATGTAATGTGCCAGTGCTGGAACGTGCGAAATGACATATGAATATGAGCGTATTCTACTCATCGGTTAAATTATCAATATTTTATTGTAAGACCATTTTGCTTGTATTGGGTAGAGGCCAAAATTCAAAGTATTTTAATATTTGTTGTTTCAATGTACTGCATATTGTTTTTAGGTATAGGTACGTTTAATAGTCACTAGTCTCATAACAGCATGGTTGAGCATTCAGCTCAACCAGGCGAAAAAAAATACTTGTTTTCAGTTTCAATGATTTGGTATTTTGGTTTTATTCATCGCAACGCAAGTTTTTGGAGCTGAGATGAATAAGCCTAGTGGCTTGTCATTGTCACTCAGCAAAGAAAGAATAACTGTCAATGTCAAACCAAAAAGGTTTTTTTAGGGAGCTTTAGTTTGGCATATATTATTTTTTATATAAAATAATCTTAATTGGAACACAATAAGCAAATAAAAAAAAATGTCTTTAGCATTTAATGATTAAAACTTTTCTCATAGAAATTCTTGGAAAATTATTGTAAAACAGAATAAAATTCATTGTCTGACACACGAAGAATCTGCAACAATCTGTCAAGTCAACTATAAAAACCCAATTTCATAACCTCTATCGCGTCAAACAAACAGAAGCGAAAGCTATTTATTTTCATCTAAAAATATACCATAATCTAAGTAAAGTTAATAGCGAAAATGTTGCCTTTATCACTGCTCCGTACTGCTCAGAACCATCCAATGTTGGTGGAGTTGAAAAATGGCGAAACATACAACGGTCATCTCGTCAGCTGTGATAATTGGATGAATATCAACCTCAGAGAAGTCATTTGCACATCCAGAGACGGTGACAAGTTCTGGAGGATGCCTGAATGTTACATACGAGGCAGCACTATCAAGTATTTGCGTATTCCTGACGAAGTTATTGACATGGTGAAAGAAGAAACTCAGGTATGTTTAGGGTTCAGCCTCTTTATATTTTCTTGTTTTTTAGGGTTCCGTACCCAAATGGTAAAACGGGAACCTATTACTAAGACTGCTGTCAGTCCGTCCGTTGCCGTCTGTCACCAGGCAGTATCTCATGAACCGTGATAGTTAGACAGTTGAAACTTTCACAGATGATGTAACTTCTGTTGCCGCTATAACAAAAAATACGAAAAAACAGAATAAAATAAATATTTAAGGGGCTCCCATACAACAAATGTGACTTTTTTGCCGTTTTTATTGATAACTAGCTTCCGCCCGCGGCTACGCCCGTGTGGTATGTCGATAAAAAGTAGCCTTTGTCCTTTCTCAGGCTCTAGCCTATCTGTGTACCAAATTTCATTTAAATCGGTTCAGTAGTTTTGGCTTGAAAGCACGACAGACAGACAGAGTTACTTTCGCATTTATAACGTTAGTAAGGAAGTGAGAATGGTACGGGTTCCTTCGTGCGCGAGTCTGACTCGCACTTGGCCGGTTTTTATTCTATCTTAGGATCAGTAAAACTGCAGCAGGTTTCATCAACTGGTAATTGTATGAATGATGTTTATTTAAGTTATGAAATAAGTTGCAATATTACTTGGAATCCACTTCCAAGTTCATGAAAGCTAGATCTAATGTATAAAATCAAATCAAAAGTCATTTATTCAAACTAGGCTGAGAATCAGCACTTTTTGAACATCAAAATTACATAAGACAGTCCCCCGGCACGCCCACCCTTCATTACTTCCTAGTGCTTTAACTGGGAAGAAGTGGCGCAACAAACTCCCCAGCAGCACAGCTGTCTGTTCAGTTAGATACAATTGATTCTATACAAAAGTATGCAAAATGATTTACATTACGCAACATAAAATATAAATCTAATTATTAGCCATATGTCAGCTAGCACACGCCAATATACCAACCAAAAAAATAATAATAAAAAATTAAAAAACGAGAACTAATTATCGTCAGTGGAAAGGCGAAAATGCTAAAGCGCCAAAATGGTACTTTTGGGAAATGATTTTGACCATTTTGGCGCTTTAGCATTTTCGCCTTTCCACTGACGATAATTATGTACTCAAGCAGAAACAAAGGGTGTGCCCGCTTACATATACTCTTGTGAATTGGGTGGATTCATGTCTATGGGCAATGTTCGTGTTCCACGCGCGCCTCAAAGAGATGTCAGCAAAATTGACGGGGTCCGGTAGGACCGATGCCTGCCAGGGTTGCGGGAAAGTCCGAAAGGGATACCGGGACCTTGGCAACAGGCAAATGAAGGAACACGGGTGGGTTTTAGTCAGTAAAAGTCTGACACGCCCTTCCGCTCCGCCCAGAGCGGGAGAAGTCATTGGATGATTTCCCACCCTCAAAAAAAAAAAATGGGCAATGTGCAGCTAGTAGACTGAATTTGCATGATTTAATTGAATGCCTGTATGCAAATGCTGCAACAAAACTATTAATTTAGAAGAAATCGTCAACAGTGGGACTGTTGTATGTTTTTTGAGAGTAGATATAAATATAAAAACTGTTGGTGGCAAAAAACGAAAACTGAAAACCGAATTCCGAAATTAAAGTTATTTTTCCCGTTTTAGTGTTTTTTTTTGGAAGTAGGTTGTTTACTCTTGCCGGGGTTGGTCCGTGGATGGGTGACCATCTTTACATATCGAGACTCCTTCGGAAAGCACGTTTAGCCGATGGTCCCGGCTGTCATTCGTAGATCTTTGACAGTCGTTACGGGTCGTCAGAAGCCCGAAAGTCTGACAACCAGTCTTACCAAGGGGTATCGTATTACCCAGTTTCTGGGTTGTGGAGGTCAGATAGGCAGTCACTCCATGTAAAATACTGGTATTCAGCTGCATCCGGTTAGACTGGAAGCCGACCCCAACATAGTTGGGAAAAGGCTAGGCAGATTGAGGTTGTTTTTTTTTTTTGTAAAAAGTTTTTGATTTTCACTTGGTAGTTGTTGTACACACGGCTACACATCAAGCTATACATTTCCAGTTTATGCTGATCTCGCATTGTATAGGATTTCCGTACAATGCGAGGTCAGCTTATACTGGAAATGTATAGCTTGATATGTAGCCGTGTGTACCTACCCCACACAAATTCGAATACCACTACCTGCTATGTAAATAACAGTGACGGAGTAACTTAAAAATATCGTTTATCGTTGACATATTCTAAGTGGGAAAAATACGTAAAATGGAAGCTAACTCAAAAACTACGCAAGCAAAGTTAATAAAATTTATATGGGACCACCTCTGAACCATGACCTACCAAACAAAATAATCATCAAAATCGATTCATAATTGGCGGAGTAATCGCGTAATAAACACACAAAAAAAAAACATACGAACTGAGAACCTCCTCCATTTTGAGGAAGTCGGTTAAAAAACATTTCAATTTCCAGGTCAAATCCAGAAGTCGAAGTGAAGTCTCCAAGGGTCGGGGTGGTGGCCAGAACATGAGAACAGGTCGCGGTGGCAACCGAGGTGCTTTCGGTAACCGCGGACGACCCGCCCCACTCGCCAGAGGTGGCAGCAACCAGGGTCGGAACCCACAGCAGAATAAGAATAAGAAATAGAATTGATTTTATTTTAGGAACCCTTTTTGTAATGTTATTAAAGTTAAATTTAATTTGGTTAAGTACTATATTTTGGTGTTTTTATTATCTTGTATACAGTATGTTAACGAGGAGCTCGTGGCTAAGTAATAACAGCCGCACGGGTTGATTCATCAGGTAAGCTACGCTTACCGGGGTTGGTCCGTGGATAGGTGACCATCTTTACATATCAAGACTCCTCCGTGCCTCGGAAAGCACGTTAAACCGTTGGTCCCGGCCGTCATTTGTGTATCTTTGACAGTCGTTACGGGTCGTCAGAAGCCTTAGTCTGACAACCAGCCTTGCCAAGGGGTATCGTATTATCCAGTTACTGGTTTGTGGAGGTCAAATAGGCAGTCGCTCCATGTAAAATACTGGTATTCAGCTGCATCCGGTTAGACTGGAAGCTGACCCTAATATGTTTGGGAAGAGGCTAGGCAGATGATGACAATGTGCTAACTTACAAAGGGCGTTCCTGTTAACCTTCAATAGTATAGCGTCCACAGAGTACATTATACTATACTGAAAAACTATTTTACAAAAACTTAAACCGACGAAAAAACAACTGAAAAGCGAAAAATAAAAAATAAACCTTTTAGTGTAACTAAGCTCCTAAACTAATTTAAGTAACAAATTTTAAGGCGGCGCCTAATACACGCTAGAATTATGTAATTAATTTGTTTCGTTTGTTTGGCGCCGCCTCAAAATTTGTTACTTAAATTAGTTTAGGAGCTTAGTTACACTAAAAGGTTTATTTTTTATTTTTCGCTTTTCAGTTGTTTTTTCGTCGGTTTCATTTTTTACCGACTTCAAAAAAGGAGGAGGTACTATGTTCGGGATGATTGTTTTTTTTTTTTTTTTTTTTTTTTATGTATGTTCACCGATTACTCCGCCGTTTGTGAACCGATTTAAAAAATTCCTTTTTTGTTCAAAAGCTTATACTTCTGAGGTGGTCCCATTGTCACCAAGTCAGGATCTGATGATGGGATCCTAGAGAAATCGAGGGGAACTTTCAAAAATCGTAAGGGCAACTAGTGCATTCCTTAATTTATTCATTAAGTATTTTACAGCACTACAATTTTATGAAGGCCTGGAGTCGATCTGATGATGGAGCCGAAAGACAGTCAAGGGAACTCCTCAATGGTTTACAGCAGATACCTCGTGTTTGGGCTTGATTAATTTGTATTGATAAAAACTTTACACTTTGATGGGTTGTGACTATCGTTAGGGGTCTGATGATGAAGACGAAAGACAGTCGAGGGAACTCCTCAGTGGTTTACAGCAGATATCTTGTGTTTGGGCTTGATTAATTTGTATTGATAAGAACCTTACACTTGGATGGGTTGTGACTGTCGTTAAGGGTCTGATGATGAAGACGAAGGACGATTAACGGAACTCCTCAACGGTTCACAGTAATTACCTTGTGTTTGGACTTAATTCATTTATATTTATAAGAACTTTGCAACCACATAGGTTGTAAGTGACATTACAGATCTGATTATGGTCACCTTATAGTAATATGAAGATGAGGGGAACTATACAGTGTAAGCAAATGTATAGTGTTCACCCTTATATTCTAGAGAAGGCACGGGAGTCTCATTAGCCAGCCGGTTTCGTATAACATCTAAACGATACTTGCGCTGTTCAGACGACTCGCCACTTAATCGTTTTTGAATAAGATTGAGTCGGCAGATCTTATCATTTATCATTTGGCGACTCCTGTGACAAATGAGAATGCATGTAATTTCTCATCTGAGATAACCTAGCATGACAAGCTAACGGTGATTCTTGGGAACCGGACATAGCACTCCGTTTACGATTCTTAGATAGGCGTTCTTATTCAGCAGTATTAGTCTCTTTAATTCTGTTTTTCTTCATGCGGGTGGCTCCTTTAGTTGGTCTACCCATGATTACAAAAATCAAATTACACAAAAAATGGAAAAATAATAAAACTTTTTAAAAAAAATTGACCGACTTCAAAAAAAACAAAACAAAAAAGGACTACTGTACTAAAAACCAAAAGACAAAAAGTACTTCTTTAATAATAAGAGAAAAATAAAAAAATAAAAAAATAACTTTAATTTCGGAAGTCGGTGGCCAAAAACTAAAATTAAAAGCAAAGACACCGACTTCCGAAATTAAAGTTATTTTTTAATTTTTTTATTTTTCTCTTATTATTAAAGAAGTACTTTTTGTCTTTTGGTTTTTAGTACAGTAGTCCTTTTTTGTTTTGTTTTTTTTGATTATAAAAAAAGTTTTTTATTTTTCGCTTTTGAGTTACCATCCACTCCAGGGTACTCCAGGGGGTTACTCCAGGTTAAAGACCTGGAGTTGATGATGAGTGGTTGTGTCATCAGAACTATGTATGTGTGCGAAATTTCAGCAGAATCGGTCCACAGTTGAAAATTCAGTTGGTGAAAAATCAATCAACCCCATTTTTTCTACCTTTAGGGGTGGATTATAGTTTCCAATTATAAATGGGACCAACTTCGAGGTATACCCTTCCCAATAAAAAAATAATTTTTCAAATCGGACGACTCACTAGACTTATGCGTGGTCAACATAAAAAAAAAACAAAAAAAAAAATATGTACGGGTCGACTTGAGAACCTCCTCCTTTTTTTTTCGTCGATTACAAATAGCGTCCAAACAAGCTAAAAAAAATATTACCAGTTTTTTAATTTTTTATTATTAATTGTATTTCAACGTAGAAAGACAAGTGTGACAAGTGTGCGTGTACAGTGTTTCCTTTCCGTATCAATTTAATATTTTTTGAGAATATTTTACTATAAAAACATTAAAAAAACTTGTTATTTTAGGGTTCCGTACCCAAATGGTAAAACCTTATTACTAAGACTCCGCTGTCCGTCTGTCTGTCTGTCACCAGGCTGTATCTCATGAACCGTGATAGAGAGTTGAAATTTTCACGATGATGTATTTCTGTTGCCGCTATAACAGCAAAGTCTAAATAACAATAAAATAAATATCTAAGGGGGCTCCCATACAACAAACGTGATTTTTTTTGCAGTTTTTATAGATAATGGTACGGAAGTCTTCATGCGCGAGTCCAACTAGTACTTGGCCGTGTTTTTAATGGTAATATTTTTTTTAGCATATATGTATGGACGCTATACTTTTGCAGGTTAATGGGAACGCCTTTCGTTAAATATAAGTCCTCTACACCGTATTACGGCCATGGCGGCCTCAATGGAGACCAGCCTTCGGCGCAGGAGATGTTATAGTGCAGGCGTGTGTGCGCAGACACAGGTGCACTCTCTCTTCCCTCACTCTCATAGTCCGATGGGACGGCAAATCCCATCGGCGTTCACGACGAAAAAATTTGCTCTGCCCTAATCTGCGTGGACCTGCGTCTCAGCATACGCTTAGCCTAAAACTCTGACCCCAAATTAGTCACTAGCCTTTTTTCAGCTGCATGCTAATAAACGCATTTTTCTTTCTTTTTACCCGAACACGGCGAAGAAAAAAAAGAGGGTTATGATTGTGACCGGTATGGTATGTATGTTCATCTGTTCCCTCCTATCTTCTAAACTACTCATCACAATTTGACAAATCAGGTCATCGTTGGAAGCATCTTGATCGTCCGCTGGTTATAGGCAATGTGAAGTCACATTAAATAAAATGGCGCCCTCGACAGGACATAGTCAGGAACAAAAAAAAAATGTTTAATCGTACCATGTTGGGTATCAAATGAGGGCTTAATGAGCACATTTCAAAAATATATAAAGGGTTACTGGTAACTCGACGTATTCCTTGCAGGACGTCATAGTAGGGTTAAAATGCAACAAATTAAGCCACCAAATGTTCTACCGAAATTCAGTAGTTTTTGAATTAGTTAAGTTTTAGTTTTTTAATGAAAAATCGCAGATTAAACCATTTGAAACCAATTTAAAAATGATTTACGGCGCGACTGTACTGAAATTTAAGTTATTATCATAGTTGACGCCGTAGCAGACCTTTGTTAATAATTAAAAGTTCAATAATGCCTAAAACTTCGGCAAATATCACTAACAAAACATTTAATTTTTTGTAATTTTTAGCTCTAAAATTCTTAACTAATTCAAAAACTACTGAATTTCGGTAGAACATTTGGTGGCTTAATTTGTTGCATTTTAACCCTACTATGACGTCCTGCAAGGAATACGTCGAGTTACCAGTAACCCTGTATATATTATAATACCAAAAGAATTTAAAAAAAAAGTAATAAAAACTAAAACCCAACTACGCCTAAAAAGGTATAAACAAGACACCACAGACAGACAAATAGAAAATCCGGAGTCACACGTAATCTGTTCGATTTATGCCCTAACACGTGTGACTCCGGATTTTTTAATTGTCTGTCTGTGGTGTATTGTTTATACCTTTTTAGTCGTAGTTGGGTTTTAGTTTTTATTCCTTTTTTTTTTTTAACCCCACCAATAAAAAGTGTGAAAGTAAAGACGGATAAATGGATGGAAAATAAAACTTTTATAAATGGCAAGATCATTTTATTAACATAACAAACTATACATAGGTATTTAACGATACATAAACAAAACATCAATATAATTTGGTTCGCTTAGCGACCTACTTCTAAATGCTTTGAAACCTTGTTTTAAGACTACCTTCAGGTTTTAGTAGCTTTTATCACAACTACACTAGTATATAGTGAATTTTGTTATGTACACAAGATCAATTAAATTAGCTAACGATGAAAAAAAAAAAATTTTTTTTTTTTTTAAATTCGCAGATGTGTATCGATATCTTTTCTCGATAAAACAAAAAAAAAATGATTTTCTAAACTAAAACTCCAAGTTAACTACAGTTCTTGCGGTCGTTGAACTCCAAAAAAGATCATTAAATAATTTTTTGTTTTTTCATGTTTAGATATCGATTTGCATCATGTCTTCGGAGTTTCGGTAGCTAATTTAATTTGTCCCAGGAGTCGACCTCGTAAATACTATGCCACTTTTGACAAACACACCCAGTTAATTGAAGTTAAGAAAATTTGCTAATTTAATATGAAATTGGGGTAATTTTGGAACTAAAAATGTGAATTTCAAATTGCAATACTTAACTTTTTTTTCAATTTTTTTTTTCTTTTTATGTTATATTGCAATACCTATATGGCCCTTTGGGATCGGACAGGATTTTTGTTACATGCTGTGTAGGGTGGTCAATTACGAGGTCGACTGCACCTATCTGATTGATGTAACTCACTCATTAAATTTCACATTTGAACGATCTAGAGTTTATGTCGAAACTATGATTTTACTGACTTAGGGACAACTTTGTTTTTTTACTTGTTTCTTTATGCGGATGGATAGAGCTCATTAATCTCAATAATAATTGCTCTGATGTTTTTTCCCTAAACTTTATACTTTGGGCAGAAAAATGTGTTTTGTTATTTTTTTGTATGGAGCGGATCAAATTTAATTAAATTCCTGCTAAATAGCGTGTGATCCCGCTTTGAAACTGTATTTTTCTTATACCTTGTCTAGTCTACTCTCATTAGATGCTATGAACATGTGCATAAACTTGCAACTCTGCCAAATAAATGCCAAACAAAGTTGGTCCCTAAGTCACTAAAATAATAGTTTCGACCCACTGTGCGGCGGCGTATGGGCGGTTTATTATTCAATCGAATACACAAACATGCGGCTCCGGCAGCGGCGTTACAGAAAGCCATAAAGTTCTAGAAATCTAGGCAAACAATAAAAAATGCTATTTTACAAAAGCGTTAACAAACTAAAATAAGTTTTGGTTTGTATGATTGCAACCTATACGTAAAGGTGTGTCCAAACATTGAGCGTGCATCTAAAGGTGTGTTTAAACATCGAGTGGGTTTTGAGCGCGGCTGCCGCGCGCGGCCTGTTGCGCTGTGTTTGGACGACTGCCGCGCGCGAATGCTTCTGTCTACCTGCCGCGCACAAACATTTCTAGCAAACATTCTTCAGTAATTGTGTTTGGACGAGTTATAAGCAGAACTTCATTGCAACAGCTTTTATTTTAGTTCTGATGCCAACTGAAGTGCGCGGCGTGTCTCGGATTTGCCGCGCAGTACTGCCTCGCAAAAATTCGTCTGTTTAGTCCTAACTAGAGCGCGGCAGAAATGTGTCCTGCAAACCGCCACGTGTTGCTGCCGCGCTTTTGACGCGCAATATTTGGACACAAATTAATAATTTATAACAACTGATATTTACAAAATGCACCATTTTGTTGAATATTATTAATGGGCGCTTTCAAACTCTAAGCGCCGTCGCAAACTATATTTCCAAAGCTTTGTTTACAGGGGGCAATTTTTTAAGCATTTTTTGTTGCTGGCGGGTTGCTGAAGGCCAAATGTCATGATTTCATGTCATTCACTACATTGAGAGAGTTGTATTGCTGATTCTAATGTTTATAATTCTGTAAATCCATATTTGTTATGGTTGCAAATCATATTTTAATCAACATAAAACCTGATACTGGCCTGTAAATTGCAAAAAAACGTAAGAAAGTTTGAATTTCGCGGGCTACCTTGAAGCTTTCGCCTTAAAACCAGTCGTATAGTGTGCAGCGACTCTAAAAGGGGTGATAGACGTGCGAACAAGTACGGGTACTTATGGCTCGGCGAGCTTACTCGCCCGCCTGTCATCGCCGCGAGCCAATTTGACAGTGAAATTTTAAGCAAGCTTCATGTGTGTCACTGACTGCCGTCGAGCCGAATATGATAGCAAACTTATAGACCGCGTATTTTGAGGCTGTACCCTACCTCAGATTTTATCTCGCTCGCACCTTATTACTCGCGACCTGAGTGAGAGCGAGACGGAGTGGGGCGTTAGCGGGTCTCAAGCCTCGAAAAGTGTAGGTAATTGCTTTTAACGGTGAAAATAAAGGTAATTTAAAAAAAATAAAAAACATGAGACCTGCTTTATAGATAGTTCAGTTATTATGCAAAGATTCATGATCCTTTTGAAGTATTTTTTTAATACCAGCGGTTTATAGTTATTTTTAGAGGTAACTTTGGATTTTTTTTCTATAGAGAATTTTTATGTAATCGTGTTTTCGCCAAACATAAGACTTAGCATCAACTTTAACATATATTTATTTCAAAATGAATTCTGCAGTATTTTCGGCATAACAGAGGATCATGCTTATCAATTTGAGGTAGGGTGCGCCCTTAAGTACGCAAGTCTATCACCCACTTAATACTACTTGTCTGTTACACATATTTATCGATGGCGATTTTAAGGAAACGAGGTAATTCAACATTAACTACTAAGTCGATTTATTTACAAATAATACATATTCGTAGATAGGGTACGATTCTGCTGTTCACCAACTAAAATCAAAATGAAAGGGATTTATTAGAATCAACAAAACAACTCCTTAAGTTACGAGCAATCCTCAAATGTCATGATTTCATGAAATAGTCATTCAATAGACTTACATGAACTTAGAGAGTTGTATTGCTGATTCTAATGTTTATAATTCTATAAATCCATATTTGTTACGGCCGCGTATCATATTTAGATCAACATACAACCTGATACTGACCTGCAAATTGCAAAAAACGTAAGAATATTTTAATTTCGCGGGCTACCTTGTCGCATCCACCTTAACTACATCAAGATAAGAGACGGGAATAGGGATGCAAGAAGTGTCAAAAAGTATCGATATATATCGAATCGATATTTAAAAAATATATCAACATCAATTTCGATACATCGAAAAAAAAATATCGATACGTCGGCGAAATTTTCTAAAAAATATTTTTACTTTATGAAATTCAGGTTTTTATTCATATAAATACCAAACTAGGAAAAAATTGTATACTTTTTACTGTTCTGAATTCCGGCAATTAGACAACGGTGTTAATATTTGAAATATAATTATCGTATTTGAAACATTTCCGATACTTGATATTTTATATCGATATAACGAAATAATAAATAGGTATCGCCTAAAAATATCGATAAATCGACCAAAAAATATCGATATATCGATATTTTTTCTGCAACCCTAGATGGGAATGCTACTGACGCCTTTCAAATCTTCCCAATCTCGAGGACAGTTTGGTCGGTGAACAACAAAATAAACCACAAATTCCCGACGTCTACGACTAGTCACAGCACACAAAATTAAATCCAATAAGGAATTAGTGTCGATTTTTAACCAAAGTTCGCTAAAAACACTGAAAAGGCGTTTTTTATTAAAAAAAGTGTATAAATAGATATTATCATTTGTTTAAAGAAAATTACGAGGACGTTTGTATGGCACTTCGGGTTTTAGAAAGAGACTAACACTGGTATGAGTGACTGAAGCGATGCTAGACAAAACTTCTTTATGAAAGAAAGAAAGAAAATAAATTTATTTGACCCAGATAAGGCACACAATATTTATACATAAAACAAAGACCATAAAAATAGTATTGTGCGCCTCACGGCTGCGCCAAACAGGCCCAGTTCAGCATGAATGCCAGACAACTAGTGCCTGACGCTGGTTTTCAACTTGAACTTATGTTAGGAGGACGTCTGACAGATGTAAATCAGTTTTATAGTGTGTGTAGATGTTTAAATAAAAAATAGATAGATATGTGTAGCAAATAATAAAAATAACTCGATTAGATATTTTTTTTAAGCGCGTTGAGCGATTTTTCTTAGGGGATTCACGACACAGTGCAACTTTTTTTTAAATGTCCCTCGGCAAACTTCACGTTTCGTCAGTCGTCGGGTTCTATCAGTTGCACTTTGCACTTGGTGCAGTCCGGACGCTCTCAATCGAGTTGGAAGTATATAGAGTTGTTAATACTCTTTTAACTTAACGTAATTTATTTTTAAAATGGGAAGAAAGTAGTTGTACTGCTCTATATAGTTCACACGGAAATCAAAACAAAACAACAATAAAGTACTTAGTTCTGAATTCAAATTATTGTACTTACACGATAAGTCGAATAATTGATGGACATGGAAATTAGCATTCGTTTGTATTCGGAAATACGATGATTCCCGAGGGACATTCAGAAAAAAGGTTGCACATAGAATATAGATGGCGCTACTACCAGTTTTAAGTTATCACGCCCATCGACAGTCCCCATGACAGCCTATTTATTTTTAAAGATTCGATGTGCCATATTAACAGCCCTGTACATTTTAGAAGTTTAGTTACTGGTACTAATAAATGCTATATACTGGCTAGAGATTGGTAACATTGGTAAGTATTTAAAAATATCATGAGGCATTTTTAGTATTACAATGGCGGTTGGTACCTAAAAGTACCACTCAGAGGTAAACTTTGTTAAATGTGAAGTGATGGCTTGACGACATTAAACAAGCATTCTGACACTTGGAAGCTGTCTAATAAATATGCTACGCGATAGCTTGACAAGACATTTTCTCAGATTGAGATTGTATTCGTTCACTCTTGCTGTTAAAAGTACCAGTTAAAGCCACAAAAAATCGATATTATGGTATAATTTCTGACTCCATAAAATCTCTCTTTCGGTACTAAAGTGCCCCTTAGAGTTCTTAGACTCTATTGTTTACTTTATTTTCTAGATTTTTCTGTATAGCTTTTGGTACATGGTACAGGCAAAAATAATATATTACACACTTAGTGAAACTAAACGTTTTTGTTCTCAGTATTGTTTGAAATAATTATGAGGCGTTGTGCATAACACAGCATCTTTTCTGTGCACACATACTTTTGTGAGTTGCATCACGTTCCAACAATTGAACTGATTCTCTGAGTAAAACTAGTTTTTCAATTGTGATAAGTGTATAAATATTTTAGCCCTTGAACCAATAAAACCACTTCAAGTTTCATCTCAAATCAACTAAAAAAACATATCTACATATGATCCTCATGATTCTCTACATAATTTAGTTCAAAAACTCACTTGGTACTAAAAGTACCACTCAGAGGCTATTTAGCTAAACAGACAGCCTTTTGTCGTATCCTCATGGTTGACGTGATCCGCTATATTATCCAAGTACTGTTTGTAACCTCCTGCGAGTATACCCATAAGAATGATAGCACCTACTTGAGAATTAGATTTGAATTTCGAAGCGCAATCTTCAGGATTTTCTGTGTCTAATGTGTATATCTGTAACAAAAAAAAAAACTATAAGGGTTCCTTGTTGACTACGGAACCCTAAAAAAGGGTAGTTCAACAATGTTTCTTAAAAGAGGTCGCCAGAGCGGACATGCTATTCTGGCGCCCTACGGCCTGGGTGAATATTTTTCGGCACCCCATTTTTCAAGATTAAAAAGCAAATGGAAGGCATCTAAAAACTTTTTAAATAAATTGCTGTTTATAAGCAAACTGCTAAGACAGGTAATAACGCGGCATTTCCCGCGAACGCTAGCGACACAGAGCTCACCCCCAAACACGCTGTTAGCGCGGGCCGAGTTTGCTCACCGAATGTAATATCTACCTCCTAGTAATGTCACACATAAATGTCTAGCACCTAGCAATGTCACCACTAAATATCACCTAGAGATTTCACCACCTATGTCACCTAGAAATGAGACTTAGAAAATATGTCACCTAAATTTATCTTGAAAACGTCACCAATTTCACCTACAAATGTCAGTAATGTGACAGAAATATCACCTACAAAAAATCTAGTAGACTCGTATCCTCACCTGTTGGGCGGCATGAGCAGTATAAGCCACGATGGCCAGCTGGTAAGGCAGGCCCAGCCCAGCGGCATGTCCCGCGAGCGCGAGCGACACAGAACTCACCCCCAAACACGCTGTTAGCGCGGGCCGAGTGTGCTCACCGAATGTAAGGGCGGTAGATTTTACGCCAACTTTCATATCGTCTTCTTTGTCCTATAGGGGTGAATAGGAAAAGTCAATTCATTTGTTTTGTGAACACAGAGACATAGTGAATTAAGTATCAAAAGTACTAAAAAATAAAAGCCCAATAAAGCAAACAAAATATTTGTTTTAGAATTATTTAAGAGGAAATAGGATCGGTCTTTTCTCCATACAATAGGTCATAATTCGAGGTTCGGCTCTCGTCTATTTCCTCCTCCAATATTGGACCAATTTGAAAGATATTTTATAAATTGATTAAGAAGGATATTTACTGTGCCCTTCTGTTTTTCTTTTTTCATTAATAGTTGTCAAATTTGTACAATAGGCCTCTAATCACTGTGGTCTAAACAGGCAATTTTGAGCATTTTCTGAGGGTTCTAGTGCTTCTACAGATAATGTATCATCAAAGCGGAAAACATAGGGGCATAGAACTAGTTGATATTTATTTCACTGTAAAAAACATTGCTCTAGGGTAATAAACCAGAGAGAAAACAGACGAGAGCGATTGTATGGAGAGGGGACCGACCCTATTTCCTCTTAATAGTTAATACCTTTAAAAAACTTGAAATATGTCAATAAAAATATATAATATAAATAAAACTAATGAATTAATTGAGTTATTGACCAGTTATTCCTATTTATCTAAGTTTTTTTTTTAGTTTTTCACACAAACTCTCAACCCAGAAAACAAAACTGCAGAAGTTGTTCGGAGCCAATAATAAAAATAATTTATAATAATACAGCTAAAATTAAATCTCACCTGATGAGCATAGATAGTATCATAGACAACAGTCCACGCCAGCGCCCCGATGTAGAGCGGCGCGCATATCGCCAAGTCTATGGTCCCCTGTATAGCACTAAAGCCCAACAGGGCGCCCCAGTTGAACGTGGCGCCCAGAAAAATTTGTGGGTAGTTTGTAAACCGCTTTGCTAGTGGGTACGTTACCACAAGGACTGAAAAAAAAATTGATTAAGTTTAGTGGGTGAAATTCATGTAAACTGTTGGTGAACTTCTATTAAATAAATAAATAAATAGTCAGCTTCTAGTCTAGCTGATTCCGTAGTTTACACGGAGCGTTTGCCTATCTGACCTGTACAACCCAGTTACTGGGTAACACGATACCCCTTAGTAAGTCTGGTTGACGGAGTTTTGACTACCCCTGACGGAGACTGACAGTGGTAACCGATGGTTTTACGTACTTCCCGAGGCATGGAGTATACTGTCTGATTCTGATTTTAGGCCCCTTTCCCACGGCAACATCCCGTTTTTTGCAGGTACGGTTTTTTGCAGGATCCCGTTTAGTAGTGTGTTTCAATACTAGCAGTCACACGAGTATCCTGTTAACGGCATCCTGTAAAAAACCGACCCGTTCGAATTTGAGAATCGGTTTTGCCACTACAAACTGGATCCAGTTGTCCAGCAAAAAACAGGATCCAGTTTAATTACACGTATAGTTTTATGGAAGTGTTCCCACTTCCTGCATACCGTTTTATAGATAGACTAATCTAATAACCACTCGTTGCTCTACCGCTAAAAACAGGATGCAACAACTGTGTGTGAACACACCATTAATTTTTGTGGGATCCAGTAAATTTCTGGACGGCCGTGCGAAAGGGCTGTTAGTGAATAAAGTAACTAAAATACTCACGCATACTGCTAGCTCCCAGGACTATACTATAACAGTTGAGCTGCAACAGCACCGCCAGAGCTAAGCTCAATTGAGCGGCTAGGAACACCACCGCTTGAGTCTCTGATATTGCGCCCGTAACTAGAGGACGGGATTTTGTGCGTTCTACCTGGAAAAAAGGAAAAAAAATGGCATGTTATCACAGTAGCTAGTTTTGTTACTAAAATTATATGGTCAAACACGAGTCCACCGTACATAAACAACACTAAATTCGTCTGATCTCACCGAAATGAGTCTTTTAAAACCATGTGGCGCCAGATCGCCACATGCGAACTAGGTATCACAGGGACGTCACGCAAAATCCTGCATCGCGCAACCAGTGTTTACTGCACGACTTGCATATAATATACAACGCCCCGACATCAATCTTCGGACAGTAGCCCACCAGACGCGACACCCGTCAGGTCGGAGAATCCTTCCTTTTCTATAGAGGATGAGTGAACTTTACACCCTGTTCTTCATGCCTCTATAAAAATAAAAACCTTTTGA
This sequence comes from Lithophane leautieri, assembly GCA_949152455.1. Taxonomy (NCBI): domain Eukaryota; kingdom Metazoa; phylum Arthropoda; class Insecta; order Lepidoptera; family Noctuidae; genus Lithophane; species Lithophane leautieri. The sequence continues at coordinate 6,736,936 of OX424488.1, forward strand.
CATCAAAAAGAACTTGTCATAAGATACCTACGTTTTTCAACGTTCCCTTATCGTCATCGTCGCAGTCCCACAAATCGATTGTGATTGATTGACAGTACAGCCGGCGCATCGGATCTATCCGGCGCCTAGTAGGGACATGCCGGCGCCTAGTAAGGACAGGCCGGCGCCCACTGGCGCATAGCTATGTCACAGTTGTCTGACCAGGAACTATGTCTACATTATCATAGCATCAACGTCGCGGTCTCACAGATCGTTGAAACACAGGTTAAAAGTAGAGCCGGCACCCCGCATCAATCCGGCGCCTAGTAGGGACAAGCCGGCGACCACTGGCGCCTAGCTGTTACAATAAAACTATCTCTACATTACCTTAGCGTCAACGTCGCGGTCCCACAGATCGTTAATAGTACAGTCAGCGCCACGCATCAATCCGGCGCCTAGTACGGACAGGCCGGCGCCCACTGGCGCCTAGCTGTCACAGTTGTTACAATAGAACTATCTGTACATTACCTTAGCGTCAACGTCGCGGTCCCACAGATCATTGATAGTACAGTCAGCGCCACGCATCAATCCGGCGCCTAGTACGGACAGGCCGGCGCCCACTGGCGCCTAGCTGTCACAGTTGTTACAATAGAACTATCTCTACATTACCTTAGCGTCAACGTCGCGGTCCCACAGATCGTTAATAGTACAGTCAACGCCACGCATCAATCCGGCGCCTAGTAGAGACAGGCCGGCGCCCACTGGCGCCTAGCTGTAAAAGTTTTCACACTAGAACTACTTCTACGTTACCTTAGCGTCAACGTCGCGGTCCCACAGATCGTTGATAGTACAGCCGGCGCCTCGCATTAGTCCAGCCCCTAGCAGGAATAAGCCTGCTGTCTGTAATGATGACTGGAGGGGGACTGTGCCTGCTACCGAGGCAATGGCTATTGACCAAGCACAGGGCCAATAGAGGAGGTATACACCTGGGGAAGATAATGGTTTTATGTGACAATCTCATAAATAAAGGTGTGATGTTTTGAGATAAAGTCTGACCGGGCTGCTCCACGCCTTAGGAATGCGCGGCGAGGCGGGCGGCAGCGTTGACCAATGAGCGGAGGGCGGGGGCGCGCGTCAGAATCGTTGACGAATGAGCGGCCTGCACTGCCCCCCGTGAGCCACGCACATACCTCAACCGCGGAACAGCGGTCTCGGTCATAGTATAGCATGAGATTTCTTTTGAATGTTTTGGAAAATTACAAGTTTGTATTTAAAGGGTGTATGTTGATAACTATATTTTTATTACTATCACAATATTCTGTTCGGCATATTTTGAAACATTAAGAAAAAAAATTACAGACTAGAGCCAGCTTTCAGAGAAGATGGCCTGAAAATTGCTACTATTTACTGCATACATCGTAGCTAAGCTGTATTTCATTTGAAATAAGATTAGACATTTAAATAAACCTTTTTTACAGTGTGTTCAAGCGATCTTTAGTTCTATATCGTAGGCATAAGGATGGCACTAAAAGCAAAAAAGTGGTTACAATACCAACTGTTTACTGCAGCTGCCATTTTTCATGCTACTTTAGTGGTATATATGTACTCACGGTTCCAGCGTGCAGATCGTAGGTGGTAGGCTGTGTCCGGGAGGAATAACGTACACTTCAGGTTATGCTAAGACAAGTCTTTATTGATCACACACTATTGTTCGTACACTACACACCACAGGATGCGAGAAGGTAGACAGAGATGTTTCCTTATTTTAAGCGACAAGCTAAGCGAGTTAAAAGCTAGCGGATAGTTTTCGCGGCGTCAATATGGCGTAGCGGAGGTAGCAAGCAACGCGGGCTTCGCAGGCGAAGGTGGGTACCGACTGGCCGGCCGGCCGGCGGCCGGCGCGCGGCTTCGTGTGCGCGCCATGCCGGTTCGGCCGAACCAGTTTATTACTGACGTCACTTACCGCCAGCTGTGGTATGTGTCCACAGGACGACGCGCAAATTCACAACCCTTGATTTTAACTGATGTGTGTTGAGTGGTAATGTCTTGTATAAATATACAGGAAAAGTTTTTATCCACTGCGGAAATTTTGACATATTAACCTTAAACCAGTTTTATTAAACATATTTTTTTTATTTTGATGCATCTTCATACAAAAAAATTAAAAAATCGTTAACGAAAGATGTTTATTTTAAAAGTTATTGTATGGCTAACCGGCGCCGGCGGCGCGCGGCGAATCGGAACGCGCGAAAGTACCTACTTATCAGCTGTGCACTCGCTCGATTCGCCGGCGTAGGTATTTACGTGGGTTACTGGCCCTTGGATCTCGCTCAAAGAAATCAAAAATGCTTTCTTCGATTTCGATCGCCAGTCGGGGTCTGCCAGACCCTCGTGCATGATTCGGGGTTCTGAACGGTCCGTGATCAAGCAGCCTTTGAGTGGCCGCTAAAATGGTCCTTTCATTAGGGACCGCGGGGTTAAGGATTCCATGGGCTCGCATTCGAGGTATGCTCTCCGTCGCGTACATTCTGCGAGCTGCTCGCAAACTTTCACCACTCAGTACATACACTCGCACCATCTCGTAAAACTCGCGGTTACTGAAGTCCGACATCGTGACCGGTAGGTACAAGCACGACACGTGGGGCGCGGCGCTTGCGCGGGAAAGCGATTAGACGCGACGTCACACAACAGCGCGTGCGATGAGCGAACTGTCGGCCACAGCGCCCGGCGCCGCCCCGGAGGGGGTTGCACCCCCGTGCAACACCGCCGCTAGTGCGCCGGCCGCCGCACGCGCCCATTGATATTATTACGAATAGTTTGTGTCCATATTTTGCTGATTTTAAGTAGGATAAAAAAAACAAAAAAAAGTATTGAATAAATAATGGAAATGTGTTCTATTACAGATATTGAACTACCAAAAAAAATTTGCGCACTGGTCAAAAACTTTTCCTGTATGTGTTTGTGAGTGTGTGTAATGAAATGTGGGATTAGCCCACACTACCAACGCAATAGAAGTCAAAATCCATTGAACGGGCTGTAAAAAAGGTTTATTCAAATCTCTAATCTTATTTCAAATGGAGTATAGATAGACTTGAAGTCCATAAACGAGAGATGTCTGTCCAAACTTCTAGATAAGTTTGTGGCGGCATCTACATCGCCAAATGCGAACTACGTATCACACTGACGTCGTGCAAAATCCTGCATCGCGCAAGCAGTTTTTACCGACTAGCATATATCGATGCCCCCAAGCAATAAGTCGGTAATGTGCTATTATGGACTTTTTATTGTTATGTCAAATTCGGAACCTATGGGTTGGGATACATCTTAGTAATTTATTTCATATTTTTCGTGGTGATATTTACGAAGATATCATGAAAAACACTTTTATTGTAGGGAAATTAAAAAACGAAATGATGTCGAGAAAAGTATCTTTACGTATCAATACAAAAGTGTATTTCATATTTAATTTTGGTAAGTTGTCATTACCGACTTATTGGCGTGAATTAATTTCGTGCAGTTCTTGGTAAGACGCTAGCACGTTGTTGTTGTCGAATTATTTTGAGTCAGCTCAGACCGTACTGGGAACTAACAAGGTTTGTAAAGTAAATAATTCATTAATAAATATGTGTGAAATTGCAATATGTATCTAATTTGAAAACGTCTGGTCCCGTTTTCGATATTGCTGTTTATATTTTTGCGCCGCACAGCGCAATAACACCGTAATAACCAATTACGTATCGTCTTCAAGATGAAAAATTCCGCTGGAAAAGTCCGTATTGTAATGTTACGTATCAACAGTGTTTACTAATTTACTGCAATAATGGCGTAAGTGTACATTACCTGAACAATTTACCTAATATATTTTTGTAATATTTATTTTCTTAAGTTTGCAAGGCTTTTCACGCACAATATTTAATGTTAAAATAATAATTGAACTTAAGAAAAAAATTAGCTTTCGTTTGATGTAGTGTTGCCCAAATTCAGTCTTGGTCTTGCAGTCTTGGTCTTGTTCTTGCGTTTTTGCAAGACCAAGACCAAGAACAAGACCGCGTATTTTTAGCAAGACCAAGACCAAGACTGACCGTGCAAGACTTGAGCAAGAACAAGACATAGCCTGCAAGACTCTTGCGTCTTGCAGCTAGGACTTTTTCACTGAGTAGTTAGGTGTAACAGTTCGGTGTATAGGTAGGTACGCTTAGGAATTCTATGAGACGCAAAAAACTGTATCAAAGAATATGAAAAACTGGACCTATGCGCATTACGACTAATACCATAAACATAACGAATAAAAAAATATCTATTAAAATCAAACTGAGTGCATGCATAGTTATGTTTTAACCATCGGCACTTTGATAATGCGGCATCAAAGGTTTTGTACTTACTTCTCAAAGAAATTTTCCGCTTTTCGGAAGTACATGGTTATGATACACGCGCCGGCGGCTTCTTTTGAAATCTAAAACAATCGTTGCCGCCACGCCGAAATCATAACATTTGTGACACTATTTGATTGCCGCCATAGGGCGTAGGTATACTCATGCAAAATAATTTCGAATTTTTTTAAGAGTACCTACAGGTGTTCCAAAGAATAAATAAGTTTCAGAGTGCTTAGAATGAAAATGAATACATTATACTGACCACGCAAGTAGTATTATGATTAGGATAAAATGGTAAGGATAGGTAGTAGATGTCATATTAATTCATTCTAGTAAGTATATATTATAATATTGATTACTTATATGGTTTTAAACTAATTACTTAGGTACTATTATTGTACATTTAGTCATTATATTTCTTAAGTTTTTACAAGAAAAAATAGCAAAAAAGTGTTCAAATATCACCCGTTTAATAAATATTGTAGCCACTTTTAAATATACTTGAAACGTGTAAAAAAATTCTACAAAACTAATAAAATAATATAAAAAGCGTAGGTACTTACCTACTAATAAAATAAAAAGCCTGCGATAAGAGTTTTGTATTACTTACCAGCCCGAATATCTCTGAGAGAGATGATGAGAGTAAGTATTTACTAGCTGTGCCCGCGACTTCGTCCACGAGGAATAGTAACTTTGGAGGTATAGTGACGTTCAGGACTTATTTATTCATTTTAAAACTTCTGTCATCAAACATACAAACGAACTCTTCAGCTTTATAATATTAGTATAGATGTACGCCAAAACATTCACTTATATGTAAAGAATAGTGATTGGCACTAATTCTATTTTATTCACGCGTCGCGTCTGTACAAGTAGGTAATATTTAGTGTGTGTTTGTACGCCGCACGCGGCATTGTTTGATTTGCGGCGGCATCCTTTTCATAGAGCCGGCACGTGGCGAGGCGGCGCGGTAGAAAGCAAGGAAACGTACTATAAATAAAGGAATTATTTTAATTCCAGTCATTTCCAATTGAGCTGTGCTTCGAGTCTAACTTAATAATTGTTTTTACTAATTCTCGTTGTTTTCTAAAAACGTATCACGTGTACAATTTAATATGAGTGACGAAGATTCAAATTATTCTAGTCCGAGTAACGAGAGTTTGAGTCACAGATCTAAAAGACCCAAAAGCAAATTTGAGGAGTTTTTCGAAATAATTCATGCATCCCAAACTGCCTTCTGTAAATTGTGCCAACATAAAAAGATTGAAATAAAAATGAAAAACAGAAACACTTCAGGCTTAAGGAAACATCTAATATCTTTCCACAAAAAGGAATCAGAAATATTTCTTCCTGTTAAACCAAAATTAAGTGGAGATATCACAAGCTTTTTAGTAACCGCTGGAAGAAGTGGACAGGTAAGAATATTTTTTTAACAGTTAAAAGAATTTTAACTCCGCGTAGCTATTCATGCGATACTTTCAAAAACGCCATTAACTTACGTAAGTATTTTTGAGTTAGTGGTGTTTTCATCTAGGGGTGCGACATATTAAGTATGTAATTATCGTCTTAAATATTTTTTATAAACACCCATATTTTCATTTAATCGGCCAGTAACAACTAAGTACTTTATTTTGGTAAATTACAGTACAGTGCAACCTTAATATAACAAATATCAATTTAACGATTTTCTCGATTTAACAACAACAAACCTCCTCCTCTTATACGCTCAAACCTAGTATGTTTTAAATAATAACACAAGATTTATTGTTTTGTTTCAGTCGGAAAACAGCAGTGACAACATCACGACAGCTACAGTTGATTGGGTGGTGAAAAAATATCTTCCCTTCTCATTTTTCGATGACGAAGCTACACAAGTATATTTTCGACATATTTGCCCTAATATGGTGTTTCCTAAAAGGTCTACACTTAGAAGGAAAGTCAAAGAGCGATTTGAAGAGCTCCAATTGAATCTCAAGGAACGACTTCAACAATTATCATCTAAAATGTCTTTTACCATTGATGGGTGGACGTCAATTGCTGGTAGGAGTTACTACGGGGTTACTATTCATTATATAGACAACGAATGGAAGTATCAATCTGTAGTTCTTGATTTTATACCATCACGCGGTCGACATACTGGGGAAGATATTGCAACGATTTTCCATGAATGTTTATTGGAATATGGCATAATTGATAAAATACAAGGTATCACGGTCGACAACGCAACTGCAAATACCAAATTTATGTATGAACTGGGCAAACAGCTGCCGCCACACTTTGATTCAGACAATCAACATTTCCGGTGCTTTGCTCACATTTTAAACCTTGGTGTACAAGATTTATTAAAGACCTTAGCATTACACTGTGAGTCTGACACTAACGCGCAAGATCAGCAGTACGAAGACTATGCAGACGAAACTGAGGATGAGGAAGATGAAGAATCTGCACCAAATATTGCTGACTCGCGTACATCTGTAACAAAGTTACGCAGTATTTCCAGTAAAATAAAAAGAAGTGAGATAGTGAAGAAGAAGTTTCAGTCTGCTTGTGAAGCAGCTGGCGTGCCATCAAATCTAAATGCCATTCTTGACTGTCCAACGAGATGGAATTCCACACATGATATGATTGGATTTGGTTTAAAAGTGAGAGCGGGCATTGACATATTGTGCAGTTCTGTCACCGAATTAAATGATTTTCAAATCACAGCTAATGAATGGCAGGTACTCGAAAAATTACATAAATTTCTAATAAACTTTAAACTTTTAAGTACAAAACTTGGTGGAGACAAATATGTTACATTACCGCTAGTCATTGTATCATTCAATCTCTTGCTAGATAAAATTGAATCCATGGTAAAACAGTTAGATGAGAAACCTAATCGATCTGAAGTGGATGAAAGGCTCATTCTAGCTTTCCAAGCAGCTCGAGACAAAATGCTTAAACATTACAAGAAGAGCAACTGGATTTATTGTACTTCTTTAATTTTAGACCCAAGGCATAAGGCTCAGACTTTTGACCTGACAATGTGGGGGAAGCAACTTAAAACAGAAAGTCTGCGCAAGTTCAATGAACTTTATGAAGAATATAAAAGTCTACACTCACTGAACAAATCTCTGGAATTACCAGAAAAAGAAAATAAAGTATGTGATGAAGATGAAGACGTAATAGACTTTGATAAACTCTATGAATGTCCCTCGACGTGATCTGGATCTTGTCTTCAAGGCTTAGTGATAGACGAGTTGGAGGAGTACCTGAGAAAACCAAGAACTGCCAGCTCGGAAGACATTTTAGATTGGTGGAGGACGCATGAGACAGAGTATCCGATTTTATCGAAAATGGCCCGTGATTTTCTCTCAATACCTGCAACTTCAGTACCTGCTGAGAGGTTATTTTCTAAAGCATCATTAGTAATTAGAAAACATAGAAATAGGTTAAGTGATGAGTCAGCCAGATGGTTACTTTGTATTAATTCTTGGTCAAAAAAATTGATATAAAGTATCATAACCTAATGATAAAGCTGTTGATTTGTGTTGTATTTTATTTTTTATTCAAATAAATGATAAATCGTAAAACTCTTTTATTAAATTTCTTATAAGTTGAGGGTTCAATCTCTTTCTAGACAGATAAGTATTGTTCTTTAAAATACAGTCAAGTTATTGTAATTAATTTGTTTTTTTACATGTTTTAGCAAATGTAAGCTTATAAATCATAAATGTTTATTAAGAAACAGTTACTTCCATGGAAAACGACATATAGGTCAGTTGATTTTTCGAATTTCTTATCAAATCTTCAGTTATTTATTAATCTGCTTGATCTTTACTATGGCTATGTTAATTCAAGCTCACAATGTTCCAATTCTAATACGTTTTTCTAAGATTTAAAGTAAACTTTAATAAATAGTAATAGACTAATAGGTAATTGCAAGACTTGCAAGACTCTTGCTGCAAGACCAAGACTGGGAGCGCAAGACCAAGACCAAGACCAAGACCAGGTGTATTGGCGCAAGACCAAGACCAAGACTGGCTAAGTCTCGTCTTGTTCTTGCATTTGGGCAACACTAGTTTGATGTATCAATGACCTCACTACTCCGACTCGTTAAAAAGCTATTCAACAAAACAGAAAAAAAAATCTCCTGTAAAATTTAAGTTTTACGATTACCGACTTATTGCTTGGAGGCATCGATATACAACGTCCCAACATAGATCGTCGGGCAGTAACCAGAAAAATCACCGGTCTGGTTGGAGGATCCTCCCTTTTCTATGGAGGATGAGTGAACTTTACACCCTGTTCCTCATACCTCTTAAATGTTTTAAGCCAAGTTTTGATGACCCAAGCATTACATGAGGTATACAAGTGGATGACTTAACTGTCTTTGTAAAAATCAAAGGATACATACCAATCGGTCTATCCCATCTTGCCAACTTAATATATGGATCAATCTTCTCCTTCCAAAACCCAGCTTTGGCTTCAATCTCATCTCGATCTGGCAACACTTTACCCAACTTATCATAGTCAATCTTCGGTGTTGTCGTTTCAATAACAACTTTTTGTCTATGTTGATCGCTTTGCGTTGAGTAGACTCTAGAGATAACATATCTACGGTTTTGTTTTTTTAAATAAATCTGTCCGCATAGACAAGAGCATGCTTTTGGTGGGTAGTCGCATATTTGTTTTGCGTTGAGCACAATTGTTTTTTGTAGGAGTTTATTTATCTGTGTAAGTTTATACATTCTAAGACTATTGTTTAACATATTTTTGGTGGGGTTTCACAGCGCTGGTTTCTGGAATGAAACAAATTTTTGGTAGGATTATAAACAGAAAGAAAGAAAAAAACATTTATTTGTGGTAAACATGATGCAAAAAAGAAAATAAACACAAAGAAGACGATTTAGACTCATTCTTAACTGGTTGGCTGAACAATACAATGTACCTCATAGAGACAGTTGGAAAAATATGGAGGAGACCTGTGCCCAGCAGTGGGACGATATAAGTTAATAAAAAAACTGAAGTCATCAAAACAATTGATATTTTTCCTAGTCTTTGAATGTATTCACCAGAATAATATATGTATATACAGCTATTGTGCTTTATTTTGTAATTTTTTTTTATGTACTTAGATTAGAACCACTCCATACCTTGGGATATCCCATAATGATAGTTTGTGTTGGTAAATAAATAATATGAAAAAATTTTAGACACTGGGATAATAGTCTCAGAGCAGAGATGTTGCAGAAGCTGATTTTTTTCACATCCCTGAAGCGGATTTTTGGTGGCTCACATCCGCAGACACGGATCACAAGTTTTTTTAAGTGATCCGTCAAGGCGGCAAGGCGAAATTCAAAATGACTTACGTTTCTTACAAATTGCATCTTTGTTTCGTTGTATGTTGATGTTATTTCAATTTGCGGCAATTATTAATATTACTGAATTACTTATATGAATTTAAAAACTCAATTTAGCTCTTTAAATTACACGTATTTGATGGATATAAGACTATTTCGTGAAAATGTGACGATTGAGAGCTATATTGATGATTTAAATGATTATAATTTCCATTTTGTTAATTATGATTTATTTATATTCAGCCTTTTTCAAACACTTCTGCGTCCCCATGAGCTCCACAGTAATACACCAGCTTCAAAGTAAATGGGTATGGGGAGGTCTAAATAAATGGGTACCCCCCGCAATTTCTTATGCGGATACAATATCCTTGGTCCCTAGTAACCAACACTGTTTTTAACGATAAATTGGGTTTTTATTCTGAAATAGTAGTATTATTATTTTCTCATTTACCTTCCTGCTAGTATATCTAGCAAATATATTCAGACTTGCTTCTTAGAAGGTAAGCAGAAGCGGACACCACAGGCTCATCATTACATACAATTAATTAGTTTAGCTAATCTATCAAACCAATAGTCATAAAAATACTAGGAATTATAGATGGGTTGTAACAAGTTAAACACGTAACAACAGATCCGAATAATATCTGTTATTAAATAACAGGCTGTTGTTTTTGTATGGATGATAAAAACCTAAGCAACAGCCATGGTAACAGTCTGTGTGGGGATTGTTATAATGGATTAACAGGAACAGCCGTGGTAACAGTCTTGAGGATCTGTTATTTTAAGTAACAGATATGTTTTATAAGTAACAATTGTTATTTGTTATTTTTTAATATCTGTTATTTCTATCTGTTACGATAAATACGCCCCACCCCTACCAGGAATATAGTTAAGTAGGTACCCAGAGAAAGATTCTGTATCTTTTCATCTTACAAATTACAAAACCTTACTTAAGAGGAAAGATGGAACTGGTTGTTTATAATATGTATATCACTCAACTACGGGTAATTAAACGTATTACGTAATATATATTGTTTCCGCCTTGGGATGAGACAAAAAAATATGATTAAGTTTAGTATTATAAGACTTACCAACGAACGTAAACTCTTTCATATATCATAATACAGAACAATGGACACATAACTCACCTCTGTATTGTTAATTGTTGTGAGAAAACGACAAATAAGTCGTAAATTCAAAACAATTCACCTTCTAAGATACAAAATTATAACCAAAACGAATCATCGTTATGTTTCCCAAAGATTGATGTCAAATTCAAGGACATAATAATATAATTATGTTTGGTTACGATGCAGAAAATTACAATTAAATATAGATTGTACTACGTTATGTAGATATTTTCATACTATAAGATGTAGTTATTAAATAAATATAATTAAAGAAATATAATCAATGTGCCGCAAATGACAGACATTAACATTGACAACTGCTGTCACAAGTCAACACTCAACTTGACAATGAATTATTTTTATTTTTTTATTGAATTCGTCTAGAAATTTAAGTTAGTTTTTCATACAACAGGCGGCTACACACACAAATCTCCACAAACGCTCAAACATGTGCATTATAAATACATTGTAACCAAGCCAAGCCAATTTCAGTATATTAGCAAGCCAAGCCAATTTCAGTATAGTTTTAAAGTACTCTGTGCAAGCCCGCGTCATATCCATAGTTTGAATTTGTGGTGGTGATCACTATAGTTTGAATTTGTGATGGTGATCTGCTGCCAGGCCTCGAAAAATATCAATATTTTTCGTGCTTTGGCAGTGGCAATCATTGCGGATAGAAAGATACTTTTCCCAACGGAGCAACCCACGTCAAAGAACCGTCAAAAAGAGAAAAAAAAATAGGATTCGGATTGAGATTTGAGAAAATTATAAATATCACAATTAATTTGCGTTAAATCAATCATAATACTGTGTTTTTAACTTAGTCTGTTTCGATAGTGTAATACTTATTTATGCCTGCGATTTTATAGTCATAAAACTCCATACACAGTTACACAGGTAAGTTTTTAAATAAAGGGTGTGTGATTTTTTCAAAGATATTCTGATACCGGCGTTGATGCCTAGATTTCTAGTTCCCAGCACAGTCCAGCCACGGTCAAGAACCAGCGTTGAGCAATTGTTTAGCACCTTTAATAATAGTTGGCCCTCCGCTGTCTGTTGTCGGCCAGAACTAAATTTCTTTAGTTTTGACAAGAATTTCTCAGTAGCGTATTAGGTCAGTGGATGGTTTTAGGGTCTTTATTATTTTTCTTGACATGGGCATACTGTGACTTCTGTTTGTTAATTTTAAAATTATATTTATTGTATACTAGCTGCGCCCCGCGGTTTCACCCGCGTAAGTCTCGATCCCGTGGGAATATCGGGATAAAAAGTATCCTATGTGTTAATCCAGATTATAAACGGTCTGTTTGCCAAATTTCAACCAAATCCATTCAGTCATTTTTGTGTGATTGAGTAACAAACATCCAAACACATAAACACACAAACACACAAACTTTCACATTTATAATATTAGTAGGATATACTTAGTAAGTTACACAGGTTACTTATTTTGTGATGCTTTTTATTTTTAAACTTGTATATTTACTAGTTTGTGTAGCTTGTATCTAAATGCAATGATATTTATTTTGTGAACAATTTTTTTCTTCAAGCACAGATTAATACAGATGGATCATTCCACAAGATCATTTTGATAAAAAGCGACTTGCTACCATACCATAAAGTGCAATTCAGGTCGCACGGCGCTAATTACCTACAGATATATTTATCTAGAAGTTACCTCTCTTTCTATCGCATAACTCTTATATCTTCTCACTACATTATGCTCACTGAATTGGCCCGACAAGACGAGTCCGCTGGACTTGTTGGTTCATACCTAAAATGTGGAGTGCGCCTTCTGTACTATTCTGTGCCAACAGTATACTGTTGACATTACAATAAATGAGGACGCCAGTAACAGTCACAAAACCCACACTGATCCTGTTTTACAGTGGGGTTTATTCCTCATTGCTGTGACCCGTAGAGTTGCAGACAAGCGAGAACTTAATTCTTCAAGGACTTTCTAATTAACTACAATAGTTTTTGGTCAACAACATCCTTTTTTTCCACCAACTTCCCAAATTAAAGTTATTTTTCACTTTTTTGTGTTTTTTTTTGGAAGAAGCTGTCCTTGGCTTGTTACCGGTTGTAACTAGCTTTAAACTGTTTCGGAGGGCCTTTGGGCACCCCTCGTATTACCAGGTTGCCGCTGATGACTTGCGGGAGCTTTTTAACGGCTGCCGAGTAAGCACGTCCCGGTTTTGACGTGCTCATATCGGTCGGCGTCCCAACGATGGGGGACGCGGGGAGGGCGGGGCGAGGTTGTGCATCGCTTGCACTGACGAGTCGAATTTTGCTGACTCAAAACTCAGCTGCGATCAATGAACGCGCCGTGTCGTGTGTTGACGTCAGTAGCTGGCTCGTGTGACCTACATACCGTATTGCGATACTTCCAACTTCAACTTCATTTCGACGAGTCTTGATCGGGTGGTGACGTCGACGTGGTCGAATGTGACGGGGGGCAGCTTGCGCAAATCCTTTGCAACAAAAGTCGGCTCGTCGTCCACGTCGGTCTCCTTCAACATCTTTATGATGTCTTGGAGACTCCTCTCTCCCTTTTCATCCTTCCTGTGGGACGGCATTCGGTCGGTCATATGTAGCGACTCATGCGCAGTGTTTTCGCCCTGCGTATCTCCTCTTCATTGAAGTTGGATGTGTGTGATACTGATAACTCTTTCTTATGTGACTTGTAATAAACTCGATATAAACTTATTGGTAAGGACCAATAGATTACTGAAACTATGACTGCAATACGCCCGATATAACTTTGCAGTTCCGAACTTCGCGCAGAGGGCTGCGCAGTAACATTTTTTGGGAACCAAATGGTGACATGAGGCGATGTTAGTGAGAGAACATGCGCGAAAGTCCGCAGAGCCTATGTTCAGACCTGTCAAGTTATATCGGCCGTATTGTACTATTCATAATTATTATTTGATGTTTTTTTTACAGATAAACTGTGAAACCACCACATAATATCACGTCATAATAAAACAAGCAACCTTCTGAGTAGGTCGTCACATAAACATTTGACGATGAAGGAGAAAACTAAAAAGAAAAGTGCTAAATCTAAACGACAACAATTTGTTTACACATGTCCACATTGTCATAAGGTAAGAATTATATTATTTTAATATTAGTTTCTGCCTGCGTTTTCGTCTGCATTCATCGGGATAAAAAGCATATTATGTCCTAACCCAGGTCATGGTCTATTCATGTGCCAAATTTCTATCTAATCCGTTAATTTATAGGCTTTTAATTAACGAAATACCTGAATTTCTCTAATGATTAATTACTCACAATTAGAGCTCTGTAGCTCCTTTCATACAAAAAATCTGGAGAAGCGCCATATCTCGAAATATTTGCCTTGACGAGATCTTTCCATTGGCATATATCTCAACTCTATTGGGCTACGCGTCAGGCTTAGCGATCTATCCGGCCGACCGACTCTTAAAAACTTGTTCCTACGTTTTAGGAACAATGTTTTAAAATGTTCGCTTATAGGCTTGAAAGATGATGTTTGCAGGGCACTGAATCTTTAAAAGTTAATTAATTGACGAAATACCAGAATTCCAGTAATATTTAATCACTTTATTTAAAGCTATGTAGCTCCTTTCGTACTAACGATCAAGAGAAGTCTTCAGAATAAGAAATATTCTTCTTGATGAGATTTTTCCATTGGTATATATCTTACGCTATTGGGCTCCAGGGCAGAACTCTCAGAACCCATTCTCCTTACAATTAATCTGCCTAGCCTTTACCCAACTATGTTGGGTCGGCTTCCAGTCTAACCGGATGCAGCTGAATACCAGTCTCTCGGGCTCAATATTGCCGATCGTGGGATTCTACCATTAGATTGCAAAAAAACTTTTTACATAAAAACAAGTGCGAGTCGGACTCGCTCACGAACGGTTCTGCCGAGATTCGACGATTGGCGTTTTTGCGGACGGACACTGACGAGCCCGGACGACGGACCGTGGGAAGGTGTAGGTGCGGGGTATCGCAAAGAAACGCCTTGGTGCGCGGTGCGTGGCGGTCTGTAGTCGTCTGCCGTGCGTATCCGTCTGCAATATTGCCGATCGTGGGATTCCACCATTAGAAAGCCCAGTATCTTCATTCAACTAACCCTGTCGCCTTCCAGCAATTCGACAACGCCTCCAGCTGGCACAGCCATGTCAAACTCCACTCAACTGAAGAACCGTTCCACTGTGACCTCTGTGACTACAAATGTAAAATCCGGAAGTATCTCACTCGGCACGTGAAGAGGGCGCACAATAAGCCGACCGGGAATCAGTGTCCTGTTTGTGGAAAATGCTTCCATTTTGATTGTAATCTTCGCAATCACATGAGAATTCATACTGGTATGTATTGTTCCCGTCTCTTTCTTGCACTTGTAGTTTCTCAGTTGTACGACAAAGACAGCAATAATGTCAAGAAGGTACACTCTAAGCCGAGCAGCGAGCCTATTGCCATCAACCGGGTACAAATCCAGACTCCTGGCTGCTACTGAGAATTTCAAGATGGAAAAACCTAATAACACTTTGCCCGAACTGGGAATTGAACCCAGGACCTCATGCTCAGCAGTAGCTTGCAAACACTAGACTAACGAGGCAATATTAGAGTTTTTATTAAATAAATGCCTTTTCTTTCAATTACATAGTAATGTTATCATTAATCACTACAAAACCGATCACAAAGGACGTATTTTTTGTTTAGAACTAAAACAGTGCAGTAATGTTGTATGAAATTTCATTGTTGCACTGTTTTTCATTAATGCACTGTTTTTAGGGTTCCGTACCCAAAGGGTAAAACGGGACCCTGTTACTAACGCTCGTCTCTCCGGATCTGTCTGTCTGTCTGATTTGAGTTGAGTTGAGTAGAGTAGAGTTGAGTTGAGTTAACCTTGAGTTGGTATATTTTATCACGGTAGGTACATTGGTAGTTGAAAAAAGAAAAGTAGACCCTTGCTAAAGTGAGTAATGAATGTACTCATAATAAAACCCCCGTGCATTAATAACTAAATTTTCGCTCGATGCAACAATTTACTATTATTAATTTTCATGTTATTATTCTCAGGAGAAAAGCCATTCAAATGCAATGAGTGTGACAAGGCGTTTAATTCCCAATACTCATTGAGCAGTCACAAGTTGATACATACTGGTAAGTTTTAATCTATATCTATATATTTCGTGTTTGTCTGTATGTCTGCGTTGTTCTTCTAAACCACGCTACAGACTATGATGAGGTTTTCAGTTTTCAGTTTTTCGGTTTAGAGAATTTATTCTGGAAGGTTTATGTATATAAAAAGTTAACGTTAAAGAAACATACAACTAAGAAATCTCGATGTTTTGTCGAGTTGTAAAAACCGTGCAAATCAGAACCGGTTACTAGTCCTTACATATTATAAAACAAAGTCCTCCGCCGCGTCTGTCTGTCGTCCTGTACGCATAAACTCAAAAACGACTGCTCCGATTTTCATGCTGTTTTCACCAATAGATAGAGTGGTTCTCGAGTAAGGTTTTAGTATATAATAATCGACATCCACGCGAGCGAAGTCGCGGGCATCAGCTAGTATTTATAAAATCAAAAGTCATTTATTCAAACAAGGCTAAGAATAAACACTTTTTAGATGAAGAGTTCACCATCGTTTATGTGTATAATACGTGTTTCGCCTCCGTTTGGCCAGAACTTCACGACATGCTGCCCCGGCTACGAAATAAATTGAGATTAGGACAGGAAGGATAGTAATAGAGTATAACTCAATTTTTTCAGTATAATATAATTCTTTCTAAATATTCTATGAACATGGAATTGACCATACAGTCTTCTGGTATGACGCATTGGCCATCGTTTTCAACAAATCTGGAAGTAATTATATATAGTTAATTGATTCAGGCGTGCCTTTGCGGAATTTAATTATAAAATACAATAGACGTAGATATATTTAGTAACTTATTCCGCTTAAATATTCTTCAAGAGTCATAAAAAACCCTGTAAGAAATCGACACTTGTTTCACCTCTCAACGAGGCATCCTCAGGATGACGATTGACCAGTCGCAAACCAGAACACGACGTGTTGCCACACCGAGCCAACTCTCTTCTCTCTCCTCTGCGTCCAGCTCTCGGTGTGTGATGTGAAATGTACTATACATCTATAAGGGTACTCTTTTTCTGTTTGAACATGGCCCTGCATTATTAGACTCACCAGCAACAACCAGACCAGACAACCAGTATTACCAAGGGGTACTGTGTTACCTAGTAACTGGGTTATGGAGGTCAGATGGGCAGTCATCATCATTTCAAGCGAAAGACGTCCATTGCTGACAAAGGCCTCCCCCAAACACCGCCACTTCAACCAGTTCTGTGCTTGCCGCATCCAGCGGGTTCCTGTGGACCGATGAACTTGTGAAGGTCACAGGGAAAAGTTTAGACAGACTTCCAGTCTAACCGGATGCAGCTGAATATCAGTAATTTATATGGAGAGACTGACTGACCTCTACAACCCAGTTACAGTAGTACCCAACTGATATGGCGCGCGGCGAGCCTCGCGAGGCGCTCGAACGCTTCTGTCTACCTGTCGCGTACAAACAGTGTCAGTGTTTGGACGAATTAAAAGCAGAGCTACGACACACGCAACCGCTTTCATGCCAACTGAAGTGTGCGGGCGTGTCTCGGATATGCCGCGCAGTACTGCCGCGCAAACATTCGTCGGTTTAGTTCGCACTGCGAGGCAGAAATGTGTCCTACAAATGCCGCGTGTTGCTGCCGGACCTTTAGAAGAAGAAGTAGATATATATACTTACCCCATTTTACAGAAACATCCTGGTTGGTAAATAGTCAAACATTTTTTGGACTGCAGTTTTATTATCTCGTCGCCTTTACTCTGAGATCTGTGATATCTTAACGCCTTTCTTAAAAAGTTTAGTATTATTTTGTAGTCAACCACGCCGTATCGAAGGTTTACACTCCCTTCTAGTTTCTGCAGAATTATCTGGAAAGAATAAAGCATCACTAACGGCTGTATAATATAATCGTTTTCTGCGTTTCGCCCCAATATTTTTGACCCTCACAGCACAGGACAAATTTAAAACCGGCCATGTGCGAGTCGGACTCGCGGACGAAGAGTTCCGTACCATCCTTACATATTATAAAACAAAGTCCTCCGCCGCGTCTGTCTATCGTCCTGTACGCGATTAACTCAAAAACTACCGCACCGATTTTCATGCTGTTTTCACCAATGGATAGAGTGGTTCTCGAGTAAGGTTTTAGTATATAATAATCGACATCCACGCGGGCGAAGTCGCGGGCATCGCTCTGTCTTGGTTTTTTAGGGTTCCGTACCCAAAGGGTAAAAACGGGACCCTATTACTAAGACTCCGCTGTCTGTTCGTCTGTCACCAGGCTGTATCTCATGAACCGTGATATTTAGACAGTTGAAATTTTCACAGATGATGTATTTCTGTTGCCGCTATAACAGCAAATACTAAAAAAACACAAAAACATAATAAAATAAATATTTAAGGGGGCTCCCATACAACAAACGTGATTTTTTTTGCCATTTTTATAGATTTTTCTACGGAAACCTTCGTGCGAGAGTCCGACTCGCACTTGGCCGGTTTTTTATTTGATCACTCCGCTTCACTCACCCCAACCATTTCCTCATCAAATGGATACTTAGGATCGGCGAACACATTTAAAAACTTTGTAAACTTTTCCAAAACATCAGACCTCTTGTTTAATTTCCTGGTGCACTTTACATTAACAAATTTTTTATACAAATCTTTTGCCGCCAAATTAGAACATGTCTTGTTCAATTCAACTGTCATTTTTTCCGCTTCTAATTTCAAAGCGTGTTCGAAATACTCGTTGGATAGTAGCCTATGGTAGGTTTGGTAGAGTTTGATGTGTTTTCTAGTGTCAGGATGTAAGGAGTTCGACCTCCTGCCATAGATATGATCTTGGAGATTTTGGCCTATGACATAGAGTTGGGCTGCCGACATGTTTATTCGTTTTTCATCTCTATCGGCGATTAAGTATCGGTAGTCTCGTATTCTTAATCTGGAAATTAAAATTCGATGTATATTGTGTTTCGTACAGAGGAACTCGTGGCTAAGTAATAACAGCCGCACCGGGTTGATCCTTCAGGTTAAGCTACGCTTGCCGGGGTTGGTCCGTAGATGGGGAACCATCTTTACATACCGAGACTCCTCCGTGCCTCGGAAAGCACGCTAAGCCGTTGGTCCCGGCTGTCATTCGTGAATCTTTGACAGCCGTTACGGGTCGTCAGAAACCCGAAAGTCTGAAAACCAGTCTTACCAAGAGGTATCGTATTACCCAGTTACTGGGTTATGGCGGTCAGATAGGCAGTCGCTCCATGTAAAAAACTGGTATTCAGCTGCATCCGATTAGACTGGAAGCCGACCCCAACATAGTTGGGAAAAGGCTAGGTAAATTGATTGTGTTGCGTACAGCAGTGTACTGCCAAGTCATAGGTCTCAAGTTCGACCTGGTGACTACACCTATAGATAAGCCTTGCTAATGACTCAATGAATGAATGAATGAATGAAATGCACCGACCCCAGCGTGGCTTAAACAGACTCGATAAATCGAATGAACCCCAGGATTTGCACTAGCCCCTGGAGCCTCATGGTTCATGGGGTTACAGAAGCCATTGCATATCAAAGAGTAGACCGGAGGGCGCGGGTAATGGTAGGGAATAGACAGTGCCCGTCGGGATATGGAAGGATTTGCGAGCCTACCAGATATGTATTCTTGAGTAAGCAATGGGCTAGTGGAGAGACGGGTAATATTTATCTAAGGATGGCCTAATGTCTCAATGAGTGATTTTATTTGTATCACATCAATGAGTAATTTAAATTTAATGAAATCAATGAATAATTTAATTAGTATGAAGTCAATGTATCTATTACTTAATTTTTACCCGACTACGGAGAAGAAAAAGGAGGGTTATGATTTTGATCAGTATGTATGTATGTAAGTATGTTCATCTGTTTCTGTTCTTCTAAACCCCTCATCACAATTTGACAAATGAGGTATCGTTGGAAGCGTCTTGATCGTCCGCTGGTTATAGTCTATGTGACATCAAATTAAAAATGGTGCCCTCTAGAGGACATAAAGTCAACAACTAAAAAAAAAATTGATTAATCATTCCATGTTGGGTATCAAATGAAAGGGCTTAATGAGCACATTTCAAAAATATATATGTTATAACAACAAAAGAATTAAAAAAAAATTCAAGTAATAAAAACTAATGTGTCGGCCGGTTATACTTACCTATCCACTGCCGACTTAATAGTATTGCATGTGATGGGACAGGGGTTTCCTAAGGGTTGCCACGATAATGAGTTACTGTCTTGACAGAAGACTCGCGCTTCTGCAAATTAACGTAACAAATCAAGATCACGCCACAAAATAACATAACAGATAAACAAAACATAACAGATCACGCTGCAAATTAACATAACAAATCATAACAGATAAACAAAACATAACAGATCACGCCTCAAATTAACATAGAAAATCATAACAGATAAACAAAAAATAACAGATCACGCCTCAAATTAACATAACAAATCATAACAGATAAACAAAACATAACAGTTCACGCCACAAATTAACATAGCAAATCATAACAGATAAACAAAACATAACAGATCAAACCTCAAATTAACATAGCAAATCATAACAGATAACAAAACATAACAGATCACGCCGCAAATTAACATAACGAATCATAACAGATAAACAAAACATAACAGATCACGCCGCAAATTAACATAACAAATCATAACAGATGAACAAAACATAACAGATCGCGCCACAAATTAACATAACGAATCATAACAGACAAACAAAACATAACAGATCACGCCGCAAATTAACATAACAAATCATAACAGATAAACAAAACATGACACGCCTCAAATTAACATAACAAATCATAACAGATAAACAAAACATAACAGATCAAACCTCAAATTAACATAACAAATCATAACAGATAAACAAAACATAACAGATCACGTCGCAAATTAACATAACAAATCATAACAGATAAACAAAACATAACAGATCACGTCGCAAATTAACATAACAAATCATAACAGATAAACAAAACATAACAGATCACGCCTCAAATTAACATAACAAATCATAACAAATAAACAAAACATAATAGATCACGAATTACGAAGGTGGCAACCGGAGGACTAAAAAAAACCCAAAACTATTTTATAAAGGTTTTAATTAAGATAAAAATTACAATTTAACTTATATTAGTTTTAGGTCTATGTTCGGACGATGCTAGTACCGAATTGAAAATTTACGTAAGTAATCCCAAAACGTGGATGCGGCATCAGCGGATTTGGAAGTAGGTGGCCACTTGGCGGCACGAGGCGTCCGTTCGCTGAGTCAGCAGGTGGCGTGTTGGAATTTTGTGTGGAAACATCCGTTTGACGTAATTACCATATCATGTCGCTATTCAGCTGATTTGGTGTAGGCAGGGCACGTAACACCTCCCCCCTCAGAACAGCAACTATTTGAGAATCTTGAGCGAAAATGTTGCTGGAGTCTGTTTCGTGATTGTGGGTGATTCTGCATCTTCGTATTGATGATTTTTAGGGTTTACTTCTGATTTCTGTGGTTTCGTAAGTTTTGTGCAAACGTTATAGCGACGTATAGTGATTGCGATGATCAGTACAGTTGCACTGAATAGTATGACGTATAGTGGAATCGTCGTATGGTATAGTGAATTTTCCGCCATTGCGTGTTCGATTTGTACTGGGTGTTGCATTAAAATTTTATCTTCGATTTCATGTAGGCTTTTCAGGTGCAGTGGGTTTAGTTTCAGATGTGGGATGGTTTCTTCAACAATATTCAGGTTTATAGGTATTTCGGTGATTTTCAGCGGCTGCCCTTTGATATAGTCGTTGGTGTTGGTAATAATGAATCGCTCGGTGCGTAGTAGACATTTTTGCGGGATGGTAGCGAGATAACTTCCATGCAGGGAGATGAATTCTTGACGTTCGCAGTGTAGCTCCGTCCGGGTCGGTTGTGGAAAGATGAGCGTATAACGTCTGTCATCCAGTTGTTCCATGGCTGCCTTAGTCAGTGTGAGCTTCGTAGGCAGGCAAGATTTCTCCAAAGATTGGTTGTAGATGAGGTTTTGGATGCAATCTAGATGTCCTCTTGTTGGTTGACGGTTGATTCCTTCTTCGCAGAGATGATATGGGCCGAACTTCGGGCATTCAGCCTCTATGTACTTGAAAGCTTTCCCATTAGTTGCAAGGAAAGGGTAAGGAGGAATATAGGTGTACATAAGTTTGTTGGGAACTATTGCTAATCTGTATAATTCGAACTTATCGGGGCTGGTTATTGGAACTTTAAATATAATAACAATTTTTTTATTCGTGTAGTAGTAACCGGGTTTTATAACAGTATAGTACTCTCTTAGATTCGCATCTATTAACTGATTCTGGCCGTAAATAGATATTAATCTCTTAATCATGTTACTTAAAGTATCTATGCCTAACATACTATGATGGGTGCTCGATGCACGTATAAAAGCTAAGGTATCTTCTATCCTAGTTATCTCTAAATATAAATCTTCTGTATTGTCGCTAATTATAGCCAGCAACTGAGCAAACTTTGCGAATCTTATAAGGTCATTTGTCGCGGCAGTTTTCTCGTCTAAGATTAATCCTAATGTACTATTGATTCTCTCTTGATTGCTAGCAATTTTTGAGAGTATGTCACTGTATCGGGTCATCCAAACTTTGTTAAGACTGACATGCTCATTGAATTCTGATACTATTTTATCGTTGTTACTTTCTAAAAGATGGATTGCATTATTATATTTTTGGGCATCCGTATGATCTAAGTTTCCGGTAATGCTTTTTATAACAGACCCTAATCCGTCTACGAGACCTCTTTTACTACGACCGGGTTCTAGTGTTTTTAACTGCGAACTGATTTCAGTTAATTTATTAGCTAAATGGTTGATTTGGAGTTCATACAAGAGGGAGGTTTGGTTTTCTAGTTTACTCTGGAAATAGTCGAGTTGAGACATTACAGAATCAAGTCTGTGTTCAAAGTCAGTTAAGTCTATGTATTGTAGGAAGGTGTGGTAATGTGTAATGAGCCTTGTTTGTCCAAGGTTGAAAGGTAAAAGTCCGGGTCCATTGTCCAAGCTTTCAAGTCTTATCTCGAGCGCCGTTATTGGTTGGGCTAACATTGCCAGCAGTATCCTGTAACAATTTTGATTTATTAGGGATACGTTTGAGTCGGGACTTAGCTACAGGACCTTTCTTTTTGGAGGTATATATATGAATCGGAAGGTCAGCTAAAACAGTGTCATGTGTGTAGCGTGGTGCTAATTTTTGTCGGTCGGCTGCTGGGTTAGAAATGAACACTTGCTGTTCCGGTTGGTATTCTATTTCGGGCTCTCTTTCCTTATTCCTATTTCGTATAATGTTTGTACGGTCAGCAAGAGTAAAGTCATTGATAAGGTCGTATACAGTTTTCATCTGGTTTCGGTGTGTCAAAATATATTGTTGCATTAGGTGTTCAGTCATGTTAATGTCAAGGGGGTCTCTTGGGTCAAAGTGTCCTCTAACTATGTCATGTGGCCTACACTTGGTGAAGCTGTGAACTGAACTATTATAGGCTAATAAGGCATAAGGCATGAGGTTGATTACGGGTTCGTCTTTTTGACGTAATCGTAGGATACGTAAGTGTTCTAGTAACGTAGAGTGAAATCGTTCAATGATTCCGTTATCGTTGGGGGAGTGTGCTAATGTTTTATGGTGGTTGATTTTATGTAATCTTGTAAATTCGGAGAATAGTTGGTTTGTGAATTCCGTGCCGTTATCGGTCACTATTGTTAACGGTAACCCATGATGTGTACAATAACTTAAAACTGCTTGAAGTATGCTTATTGCTGTACCATCTCTCAAATGGTACGCTTGTCCATATTTTGAGAAAACATCTACCACTGTCAAGTACTTTTCGTTTTGAGCTGTGAATAGATCCATGTGTATTAATTCGAAGGGTTTAGTTGCTGGGGGCACTACATTAAATTGAGGTCTAATCGGGTTCCTATCATATTTCGTTTGTCCGCAGATGGTACACTCATTAATGTATTTGGTTATTTCTTCCCTCATTTTAGGCCAATAATATTTTCGGGATAGGGCGAGATGACACTCGTTTATTCCTCTGTGATTAGTTTTCCCTTCATGATAGTGTTTTATGATTTCTTGCTGTCTTAGGTACTCTTTAACGTCTTCTAGTTCGGTTTTGGCTAATACTAAATTAATTGCTGAGCTTTTAAAACTATTCTGGATTATGGGTATAATTGAATACATCCCTAAGGGTGGAGTTATTTTTATAGCGGTTTTAACTTTAGGGTTGACGTATTCTTTTATAGCATTTACTACGTCTTGTTCTAAGTTCGATTCTGAAACCTGAATAAATGTACGGGTGTGTGTGTCAAAAGGTTTAGTAGCGGTTGTACGTCGTTTAATGTCACCTACTATGGTAATGCATAACTGTCGGTGAAATTTGTTCAAAGGTTCGTCAGTGATTGGTACTTCTAGAATAGGGTTTTCAGCGCTGGTATGTGCAGTGGCTGTCGTGGACCCTGTTCGTGACGGTGGTCGCTCTGATGGGTTAGCTAACATTGACTCGGTCTCGTCATTGTTAATTTCCACTCGGGATAAAGCGTCGGCATTGGTGTTATATCTTCCCTTTTTGTAAACTATAGTGTAGTCGTATTCGCTTAGTTTTAGGCGCCATCTAGTCAATCTTGAGTTAGGCTCCTTAAGGTTCATTATCCACTGTAGTGGTTTGTGGTCTGTGAGTATTTTAAATTTACGACCAAATAAGTAAGGCCTGAAGTACTTTGTAGCCCATACTATAGCTAAAAGCTCCTTCTCGATAGTACTATAATTGGTTTCACTATCGTTCAAAGTTCTTGAGGCGTAACAGATAGGTTTATCTGAGCCAATGGTACCTTGTGAGAGTATAGCGCCGATAGCTACGTTAGAGGCGTCAGTGGTTAATATAAACTCTCTAGTAAAGTCGGGGTACTGTAAGATTGGGTCATTTGTAAGTAAAGTCTTACATCTGTTAAAACAGTCAATGTAGTCGGTGTCAAAAGTAATTTTGTTAGTCTTTTTAAGGCATTTAGTCATAGGCTTGGTGACGCGGGCAAAGTCCGGGATAAATTTCCTGTAATAACCTAATAATCCGAGAAACTGTTTTATTTCTTTCGTGGTTTTAGGTAATGGGTATTTTTCTATAGCCGCTATTTTATCAGGATTAGGTTTAACACCTTCTCCACTAATTACATGACCTAAGAATACCGTTTCTAACTTTAAAAATTCGGACTTATCCATTTGAATCTTAAAGTTGGATTCCTGTAATCTACTGAATACTTTTTCTAAGTTAATCATGTGTTCTTGCAATGACGTACTAAAGATGATGACGTCATCGAGATACACAAGGCAGATGTCATTTTGTAATCCCCTGAGTACATTATCCATCACTCTTTGGAAGGTAGATGGTGAGTTCTTTAAACCCATGGGCATGCGCAAAAATTCAAAGTGCCCATGCTCTACGTTAAAGGCTGTCTTCGGGATGTCGTCAGCGTGCATCTCACATTGATAAAATCCAGATGCTAGGTCTAGAGTAGTAAAGTACTGGCATTTACCAAGCTTGTCAAGTATGTCAGTTATGTTAGGTATCGGGTATTTGTCGTCTATGGTCTTGTCATTTACTTTACGAAAGTCAACTACTATTCTCCACTTCTGTTTGCCTGATGCGTCTGCCTTCTTAGGAACTACCCAAATAGGTGAGCTCCAAGCTGATTCAGAAGGTCTTATGATACCTTGGTCTAGCATCTTAGTAATTTGGTCTCTAACTTCTTGTCGATGAACAAATGGGTAGCGGTAACTTTTCGTATAAACTGGAAGTTCGTCGGTTGTCTTGATATGGTGCTTTATTTTATTTGTAAAAGTCAAAGGTTCTCCCTCTACATAGAATACGTCAGCAAAACGACTGCATAAAGTCTCTAAGTTAGTTTTTTCTTCAATATTTAAATGATCTGTACGCAATCGAGATAGAACTTCTTTAACGCGCCTAGGATCTTGTTTAGTGCTGGTGCACTCATTATTAAATATCTCCGCTTGTAAAGGGCGCTCAAATGTAACGAGTGAGTCATAATCGGTCGGGTTTTCAATTTCAACGATGCCCGTACAGTCGGTAACGCGAGTAATGCATTCATGTATAATGCAATTACTGTGTATTTGCTGAGCTATGGAAACGTCACCGTCTGGGCTATAGATAGGAATATTTAATAGTTTTGATGAGTTCGCGGGAATGGTTTCCTGATAACTGGACTTTTTACATTGATAAAACCGAATAGGTATAGTTGTAAAATCTGTAATTAAATAGTTATTTTTAAGATCAATCTGCGCTCCGTCAAGTAAATCTAGGCCTATTAGTCCGTCAAAGTAATTATGAAACTTATAAATGAAAAACTTAACATTCGTAGGGTTATTAAATTCAGGAAAATTCGGAACAGTAACTGAATGGTTGTGTGTACTAGTTACACGGGCATTTGTTACTTCAAAGGGGTCAAAATTCAAAGGTATGTGCGAAAAGTATTGCTCGACTGCCTCAGGACTAATAAAAGACTGGTTAGCCCCGGTATCTACTAATAACTTAAGTGGTGGGTCCGATATCTGAATGTAACGTAATTCCCTTTTAGATTGAATATTTAACTCTATTTTAACCCTTTTTGATCCTTTTCCTTGAGAAAATCCGGATTAGCACTAGAGGTAGGCTTTGGTGCTTCTAAGCAATTCGCGTTGTTAGTACTCTGTGGCTGTGTGTCATCTTGTACATATAAAATATTCTCAGGCTCGGTTTGATTGTAGTAATAGAAGTCGGGATAGTCATAGTAACAGGAATAGTCAGGTTGTTCATAGTAATAGTCGGGGTAATAATAAGCGTTTTCAGGGTCTGTCATCTCGTTAAAATTCATTTCTCGTGTCTTGAAGTAATTACTAGGTGGTGGGTTCCCTGACCTTTGCCAATTATTTCCTGGTAACCCTATTGGTTTTTGTACGAAGTGACTAACGCCGCTCATTGGTTTCGGACCTGTATATTGCGCTGACGAATTTGCGTTCGGTAATCTAAATATGTTACTCTGGGGATGGTAGTTTGGCGGGGGTGCACGAAACATTTGCTGGGTTCGACTAACCATGTTGGGGGCACGATGAGGTACCTGATTATGCTGGAAGGGTGGCCTCCATTGCAGCTGCTGCTGCGGCGGCGTGGGCATAGGCTTATGCCAGCTCGTGCCTGCATTCGCAAAGCTAAAAGGTCTGGGCGTGGTCATAAGGACCGCTGGTGGCATTCTATGGGTTAAATGCGCTTGCTGTGTCGGGTTACGTCGCTCAGGAATACTTTCGTTGCGTTGCTGTAGGTACATGACATTTAGTTCCTGCTGTACAAATTCCAGAGCCTTTTCTATAGTTTCGGGTCTCATACATCGGATACGGGACCCTAAAGGTTCTTTAAGACCTCTGACATAAGATTGTAACGTCAGTTTTCTATAAAGGTCGCGTTTTGCTTCGATGGTAGTAGCTATATTTTCATGCAGGGTGACATAAGTCATTATAGTACTAAAAAGGGTCTGGCATTTGTCATAGTATTCCTGCGGAGTGCTGTTTCCTTGGGCTAGTAAGGACATGTCATTGTAAAGGGCGGTCTCGTCCCTTTGATCGGAAAAGTTGTTAATTAAAGCGTCACGGATCCCTTGCCAATTTTCAGGTATACCATTGGAATTTATAGTTGTAGCTGCAGATCCCGTAATTTTATTTAAGATACCGTTTATTATACATAGGTTAGTGAACTCGTAACTCGGGTCATTTCTGACGTATTGTATTACGAGCTGATCACATATTTTAATGAAACGTGTTAGAACATTCGGATTTCCATCAAAGTCTGGCACTGGGCGTAAGGCCCTAAAGATAGTATCGGGGTTCAATTCCATTTCGTCACTACTAAATAATGTGTCTAAACCTAAACTATCTGAATCTATAAACCTATTTAAATCTACTTCCCTAATCCTATTTATCTGTCTGGAAGAGACAGATCCTGTCCTAGTTTCCCTTGGATGAAAAATCTTGAATTAATATTATATAAGGGGTTAAAAGAAAGGAGTCGGGAGCAACACTCAAAGAAAGCTTCAAGCACTTACATATACATGGTTTTCCTTGGTGTATCGATGGCTGGATACGTCCTCAGCTGCGTCTTCTTATGTTCGGATATTCGATGAGGTACTTGGAAATACCGACAGCGACTATCGGAGTCAGCAGATAAACGATTTTTGGAAATCTATACCGCGCCGCGCACTGCCTCGAATATCCTACCGACTGCGCCAATTACGAAGGTGGCAACCGGAGGACTAAAAAAAACCCAAAACTATTTTATAAAGGTTTTAATTAAGATAAAAATTACAATTTAACTTATATTAGTTTTAGGTCTATGTTCGGACGATGCTAGTACCGAATTGAAAATTTACGTAAGTAATCCCAAAACGTGGATGCGGCATCAGCGGATTTGGAAGTAGGTGGCCACTTGGCGGCACGAGGCGTCCGTTCGCTGAGTCAGCAGGTGGCGTGTTGGAATTTTGTGTGGAAACATCCGTTTGACGTAATTACCATATCATGTCGCTATTCAGCTGATTTGGTGTAGGCAGGGCACGTAACACACGCCTCAAATTAACATAACAAATCATAACAGATAAACAAAACATAACAGATCACGTCGCAAATTAACATCAAAACATAACAGATCACGCCGCAAATTAACATCAAAACATAACAGATCACGCCGCAAATTAACATCAAAACATAACAGATCACGCCGCAAATTAACATCAAAACATAACAGATCACGCCGCAAATTAACATCAAAACATAACAGATCACGCCGCAAATTAACATCAAAACATAACAGATCACGCCGCAAATTAACATCAAAACATAACAGATCACGCCGCAAATTAACATCAAAACATAACAGATCACGCCGCAAATTAACATCAAAACATAACAGATCACGCCGCAAATTAACATCAAAACATAACAGATCACGCCGCAAATTAACATCAAAACATAACAGATCACGCCGCAAATTAACATCAAAACATAACAGATCACGCCGCAAATTAACATCAAAACATAACAGATCACGCCGCAAATTAACATCAAAACATAACAGATCACGCCGCAAATTAACATCAAAACATAACAGATCACGCCGCAAATTAACATCAAAACATAACAGATCACGCCGCAAATTAACATCAAAACATAACAGATCACGCCGCAAATTAACATAACAAATCAAGATCATGTCTATAATCCCCGAAGGGTTAGGCAGAGGTCTACCAATAGTACACCCAGATTTCGCCAGTTATGTACAAGACCCATGTAATAGGGGGCGAGCCTATTGCCATCAACCGGGTACAAATCCGGACTCCGGGCTGCCACTGAGGAACCCAACCCAATAACACATTGTCCGACTTGGGAATGGAACCCAAGACCTCATGGTTAGTAGCGCTTGCGTTCATTAGACCAACGCGACCGAGCGACCAACGACTCGTGAAGAATAGTTAAGCGGAATAGGTTACCAAATATATCTACGTCTATTGTATTTTTTAACCGACTTCAAAAAAAGGAGGAGGTTATCAATTCGTCTGTATTTTTTTTTTTTTTTTTTATGTTTTTTACCTCAGAACTTTCGACTGGGTGAACCGATTTTAATAATTCTTTTTT
Source organism: Lithophane leautieri (assembly GCA_949152455.1). NCBI lineage: Eukaryota > Metazoa > Arthropoda > Insecta > Lepidoptera > Noctuidae > Lithophane > Lithophane leautieri. The sequence continues at coordinate 6,766,620 of OX424488.1, forward strand.
AATTTGAAAGCTGGTGCTTCCCGTGTGGTCCTATAATTTTTTTATTAACTTTGTTTGGGTAGTTTTTGATTTACCTTCAATAATTACGTATTTTTCTCACTTAGTCTATATAGACGACATCTTACTTTATACAGTCACTGTTATTTACATAGCAGGTAGTGGTATTAGAATTTGTGTGGGGTAGGTACCACAAATAAAAAGTGAAAAGAACAAACTGTTTACGAAAAAAAAACAACCGACTTCCAAAAAAAACACTAAAAATGTGAAAAATAACTTTAATTTCGGAAGTCGGTGGCAAAAAACTAAAATTGAAAAGCAAAGACACCGACTTCGGTTGTTTTTTTTTAATAAAAAGTTTTTTAAAGAACAATGTCATAACATGACATTACGCCTGTAATCCCCGAAGGGTTAGGCAGAGGTGTACCTATAGTACACCCACAATTTTGCCACATCATCATCTGCATCATCTGCCTGCCTTTTCCCAACCATGTTGGGGTCGGCTTCCAGCTAACCGGATGCAGCTGAATACCAGTATTTAACATGGAGCGACTGCCTATCTGACCTCTACAACCCAGTAACTGGGTAATACCATACCCCTTGGCAAGACTGATTGTCAGACTTTCGGGCTTCTGACGACCCGTAACGACTGTCAAAGATCCACAAATGACAGCCGGGACCAACGGTTTAACGTGCTTTCCGAGGTATGGAGGAGTCTCGTTATGTAAAGATGGTCACACATCCACGGATGAAACCCGGCAAGCGTAGCTTAACCTGATGAATTGACCAGTGTGGCTGTTATTACTTAGCCACGAGCTCAATTTTGCCAAATAAAACCACAATAACTCACCTGAAAATATGATTTTTAACATCAAAATGAAAACTAACAACATTTTCTGAAGAACCAATCAACATTGTGTTTTTAAAGCTAAGCTATTGCCATCGTAAAGGTGTGTCCAAACATTGAACGGCTAGAGCGCGGCAGCAAGACATGCCGTTTTGCGCGACACATTTCTGCCGCCCTCTAGTTAGTAGGCTTGCAGAAAAAGTATCGAAATGTCGATATTTTTTGTTCGATATATCGATATTTTTTATGTCGATATTAGCCGACCCCAGCATGGTTGGGAAAAGGCTAGGCAGATGATGATGATTTATTATGTCGATATATTGACGTATCATTATAAAATATCAAGTTGTCGTTGTTTGCCAGTGACTAAAATCGCTGGAATTTAGAGCCGTGTAATGTATACTTTTTTTCCTAGTTTGATAAATATATGATTATAAAACTTGGAAAACATAAGTAATTTTTTTGTGCTGAAAATTCCACTTATATATCGTTTTTTTTTTTCGATTTATCGAAATCGATATTTTTTTTTAATATGGGTACGATATATATCGATACTTTTTGGCACTTCTTGCATACCTACTAGTTAGGACTAAACCTACGAAAGTTTGCGCGGCAGTACTGCGCGGCATATCCGAGACATGCCGCGCACTTCATTTGACATCAGAACTAAAATGAAAACAATTGCGTTGGGTCGTAGCTCTGCGTATAATTCGTCCAAACACAATCACTGACGAATGTTTGCTAGAAATGTTTGTGCGCGGCAGGTAGGCAGACGCGTTCGCGCGCGGCATCCGCGAACGATTGCTGCTCAATGTTTGGACACGCCTTTACAGTAATAACTGTAAAAAGTTAATTTGTCTATTCATAGTTTGATAACCACTAATTAAGGGTAATTATTACTAAGTCAGATTATGTAAGCATTGGATATTATCAGCATCAGCTCTCAGCTCGTGGCTAAGTATTAACAGCCGCACGGGTCGATCCATCTGGTTAAGCTACGCTTGCCGGGGTTGATCCGTAGATGGGTGACCATCTTTACATACCGAGACTCCTCCATGCTTCGGAAAGAACGTTAAGCCTTTTGTCTCGGCTGTCATTCGTGGATCTTTGACAGTCGTTACGGCTCGTCAGAATCCCGACAATCCGACAACCAGTCTTACCAAGGGGTATCGTATTACCCAGTTACTGGGTTGTGTAGGTCAGATAGGCAGTCGCTCCATGTAAAATACTGGTATCCAGCTGCATCTGGTTAGACTGGAAGCCGACCCGAACATAGTTGGGAAAAGGCAGGCAGATTGATTGGTTATTGACTATATTAATAATGTATTTTCTTTTCAGGAGAGAAACCTTTTCAATGCCAGTACTGTGACTACGCGTGTCGAGACAACTCGACGATAAGACGACACATGGAGAGACATTTAGGAATATCCAAAGACTATCCCTGTTCTATTTGTAAAAAGAAGTAAGTATAAGTCACACGGGGGGACGTTATAACGTCATTCCATTAGGTAATTGCTGAAATCAGCGCTGTTGACCGATAGGTTCGTCCGAAGTCACAGCATTTTGCTGAGCAATGACCTGTTCTTGCACAGATGTGACGTACAGCTTCATTATTCTTGTTATTTTTAAGTAGATAACTCTGCATTTGGCTTTTTGTGTATTACGCGATTCTCTGTCTATGGTATTACGCAATATTGTCTTTGGTCCCTGTCCTTGACATCAACCAATAAGCAGAACTGAAACTTTGATTGGTTGAATGCGAGGCTTTTGGCTAACCGTGCGTTTGCACTAGCGAAACTTTTACGACAAAACATGTTGAAATCTCTATTTTCTGTCAGTGTTCCATACAATTTTTGACAGGAACTAGAGATTTAAACATGTTTTGTTGTAATGTTTCGCCAGTGCAAACGCACGGTTATTTGAATGTGTTTTGTCTTTTATTTTTTATTGTTGTAATGTGCGTTTCGTTTGTGCAGAATAAACAATTTTTCTTTCATTCTAAGTTAATACATAACAGATAGTTAATTGATTCAGGCGTGACTTTGCGGAAATCCATTATAAAATACAATAGACGTAGATATATTTAGTAACCTATTCCGCTTAACTATTCACCTCTCAACGAGGCATCCTCAGGATGGACGATTGACCAGTCGCAAACCAGAACACGACGTGTTAAGGATGCCTTGTTGCGAGGTGAAACACGTGTTTGATTGATTTCTTACAGGATTTTTTATGACTCTTGAAGAATAGTTAAGCGGAATAGGTTACTAAATATATCTACGTCTATTGTATTTTATACGAGCATAAATACCTCACAGTTACGCAAAATTCATTAGCGTTTTTCGTGTGACTGACACTGGCATGGCCACTAAAAAGTGAAAAATAAAAACTTTATACTTACAAAAAAAAGCAACCGACTTCCAAAACAAACACAAAATAAAAATTTCGGAAGTCGGTGGCAAAAAACGAAAATTGAAAAGCCACCTAACTTCCGAAATTAAAGTTATTTTTCACTTTTTTAGTGTTTTTTTTGGAAGTTGGTTGTTTTTTTTTTTCAAAATTAAAATCCCTGTTTGTAGCCATGCCAGTGTCAGTCATTCACGTCTTTCTCGTGAATCCAAAATTGTAACTTTGAGTATAGTATTTACTTTTATCTCTCGAAGCAGCGCGCGCTTTATTTGTGATTACCAATTGTACAAACACTCTGTGAATGTGTGTGTAAACGCAGGAACGCTCGGTACCGTCCGAGACAATGACGCAGGTGGAAGTGTGTGTGTGTGATAGATAGATAGATAAAAAGTTTATTTGGTGCTCACAAAAGACATAACACTACACACAAAAGCACGGCTAAATAATAACTAATTACATTAATAAATAGCCACAAGGTGCCAGTATACAAAATAACAATAAAATAAGAAACAAAACAAGGCACTGATTACACAATTGGCTATTGCTCCCACCAGCGCAACACGAGCAAATATAAGCCACAGAATGTCTACATTATAACGATAAGTTTACGCAATTGACGGTAGTTCAATGTTCTGATAATAATCTAAGTATACTGTGGCGTACATTGGCTTATCGGCCGGCCCAACGCGTAGAGGAGGCTTAAGACACACTTTAAAACAATGAAACGTACAAAGTTCGGTGTGCGGTGTGCTGCAACAGCGCCGCAGTAGTTTATGTTTACCCGACTACGGCGAAGAAAAAAGGAGGGTTGTTATTTTGACCGATATGTATGTATGTTCATCTGTTCCCTCCTATTTTCTAAACCAGTCATCACAACTTGAAAAACATCAAATGAGGTATCGTTGGAAGCGTCTTGATCGTCCGCTGGTTATAGGCTAGGTGACGTCACATTAAATTAAAAATGGCGCTCTCTAGAGGATAAAAAGAAACAATCTAAAAAAAAAATTGTTTTACCGTACTATGTTGGGTAACAAATGAAAGGGCTTAATGAGCACATTTCAAAAATATATATATTATAACAACAAAAGAATTTAAAAAAAAAACTAATAAAAACTAAAACCCAACTACGACTAAAAAGGTATAAACAAGACACCACAGACAGACAAATAGAAAATCCGGAATCACACGTAATCTGTTCGATTTAACACGTGTGACTCCGGATTTTTTATTTATCTGCCTGTGGTGTCTTGTTTATACCTTTTTAGTCGTAGTTGGGTTTTAGTTTTTATTACTTTAATTTTTTTATTTACTTTATTTCAGACTTGGTTATCCATAGAATGTTAGTACACGTCCTACGATTTTTAACCGACGAAATAAAAAGGAGGACAATCTCAAGTCGACCCGTTTTTATTTTTTATGTATGACCACGCGTAACTTTTTTACTTAGTAGTCCGATTTGAATTTTTTTTTTTTATTGGGAAATGGTATACCTCAAAGTTGGTCCCATTTAAAATTGAAAACTAAAATCCACCCCAAAGGGTAGAAAAAATGGTGTTGATTGATTTTTCACCAACTGAATTTTCAACAGTGAACCGATTCTGTTGATATTTCGCACACATACATAGTTCTGATGACACAACCACTCATCATCAACTCCAGGTCTTTAACCTGGAGTAAACCCCTGGAGTATCCTGGAGTGGATGGTAACTCAAAAGCGAAAAATATAAAACTTTTTTACAAAAAATTAAACCGACGATAAAAGAACTAAAAAGCGAAAAATAAAAAATAAACCTTATAGTGTAATTAAGCTCCTAAACTAATTTACGTAACAAATTTTGAGGCTGCGCCAAATACACGCTAGTATTATGTAATTAATTTGTTTGTTTGTCTGGCGCCGCCTCAAAATTGTAACATATGCCTTTTGTTTGTGTTTACAGTTTTAAAAAGAAGGAGACTTTACAAATTCACGTGGATGAAGTACATTTTGAGTTGGATACGAGGAAGTATCCCTGTGAGCAGTGTGAGAAAGTGTTCAAAACTAAAGGGACGCTTAATATACATATTGTAAGTATTAGATTTTGGGGTTCTTGCCCGTTCTTCTCCATAGAGATCTACGAATTTGAATGGGCAACTAGCTTCAACTTTTTGACTAACTGACCGACTCTTTGACAGTTCAAAAGTGCCTGTAAATGGTTTAATTGAAATAAATGCTTTGAGTTTGAGGGGTTTATTTATAAACGTTGCTTAAAGTTAAGTAATGATTAGCGACTGTTTAACCATACACTTTTGACGTTTGAACGTCACATAACTTTAAGCAACGTTTATAAATAAACCCCTTAATTTTATTAATGATATCATCTGCCTAGCCTTTTCCCAAACATGTTGGGGTCAGCTTCCAGTCTTACCGGATGCAGCTGAATACCTGTGCAAGAATAGGTCATCGCTCTACAAATATAGCGACATTTCTTTTCAGAACACAGTCCACAATAAATCAAATCGTATCAAATGTGAGATTTGCGGCCGTCTCACAACTAAGAACAATATACAGGCGCATATGAGACGACATATAGACGTTAAGCCTTACAAGTGCAGCTATAAACCGTGTGGGAAGAGGTTTAAGGACAAGGTATAATTTCAACATAAATGATGTAACCCACATATTGTAACAATATTTTGATTTAAAAGAGTGTCCATGGAGTTTCTTGCCTGTTCTTCTCCATAGGTACCTACTACGCTTTGGAATGGGCAACTAGCTTCATATTTCTGACTGACCGACTCCTTGACAATTCAAAAGTGCCTGAGAATGGTTTAATTGAAATAAATGCTTTGAGTTTGAGTTTGAGTAAGGTAAGAAAGAAAAAAAGAAAAAAATATAATCCTCACTATAACTAATATTATAAATACGAAAGTGAGTTTGTTTGTTTGTTAGGCTTTCACATTAAAACAGCTGAACAGATTTGGATGACATTTGGCACATGGGTAGACCTTGACCTGGAAAAGGACATAGGATACTTTTCATTCTGTATAATAAATAAATAATTCCTGGATGGCAGACGAAGTCACGGGCAACAGTTAGTAATATTATAAATGCGAAAGTGAGTTTTTTTGATACGTTTTCACTCTAAAACGGTTGAACAGATTTAGATGAAATTTGACACGTGGGTAGGCCAAGACCTGGATTACTGTAAAATCGTTATTAATTTGTTCAAGCACAATCAAAACTGAATAAAAATTCTTATATTATGAAAGCACCAAACCTATCTATCTGCCCACAGGGCTGAAGTGAATCTCTCATTCCAGTCCCAACTCCCACTGCTGGGAAAAAGCCCTCATGATCTTCTTCACATTTAGCTAGATACAAAAAATATGTTTTATCTACACCCATGCTATAAATCCTCTATAAAAGTTTCTGAAACAATCTGCCTGCCTTTTCCCAACTATGTTGGGGTCGGCTTCTAGTCTAACCGAATGCAGCTGAATACCAGTATTTTACATGGAGCGACTGCCTATCTGACCTCCACAACCCAGTAACTGGGTAATACGATAGACTATAATCTCGCTCTTCGAATCGAAGCTCTTTATTATGTACACCATATAAAATACAGGTGTAAATGTAGAAATTTAACACAGAGTGACAAAATGGGTGATATCCCTTGATAAGACTGGTTGTCAGACTTTCGGGCTTCTGATGACCCGCAACGACTGTCAAAGGTTCACGAATGACAGCCGGGACCAACGGCTTAACGTGCTTTCCGAGGTACGGAGGAGTCTCGGTATGTAAAGATGGTCCCCCATCCACGGACCAACCCCGGCAAGCGTAGCTTAACCTGATGGATCGACCCGCTGTTATTACTTGGCCCTGAGCTCGTCCTCAGCTTCTTTGTCTCTAAGTAGGTACACAAAATAATCCATTTCTTGGTTTAAGCTTATACTTCTGAGGTGGTCCCATTGTCACCAAGTCAGGATCTGATGATGGGATCCTAGAGAAATCGAGGGGAACTTTCAAAAATCGTAAGGGCAACTAGTGCATTCCTTAATTTATTCATTAAGTATTTTACAGCACTACAATTTTATGAAGGCCTGGAGTCGATCTGATGATGGAGCCGAAAGACAGTCAAGGGAACTCCTCAATGGTTTACAGCAGATACCTCGTGTTTGGGCTTGATTAATTTGTATTGATAAAAACTTTACACTTTGATGGGTTGTGACTGTCGTTAGGGGTCTGATGATGAAGACGAAAGACAGTCGAGGGAACTCCTCGGTGGTTTACAGCAGATATCTTGTGTTTGGGCTTGATTAATTTGTATTGATAAGAACCTTACACTTGGATGGGTTGTGACTGTCGTTAAGGGTCTGATGATGAAGACGAAGGACGATTAACGGAACTCCTCAACGGTTCACAGTAATTACCTTGTGTTTGGACTTAATTCATTTATATTGATAAGAACTTTGCAACCATATAGGTTGTAAGTGACATTACAGATCTGATTATGGTCACCTTATAATATGATGATGAGGGGAACTATACAGTGTAAGCAAATGTATAGTGTTCACCCTTATATTCTTGAGAAGGCACGGGAGTCTCATTAGCCAGCCGGTTTCTTATAACATCTAAACGATACTTGCGCTGTTCAGACGACTCGCCACTTAATCGTTTTTGAATAAGATTGAGTCGGCAGATCTTATCATTTAGCGACTCCTGTGACAAATGAGAATGCATGTAATTTCTCATCTGAGATAACCTAGCATGACAAGCTAACGGTGATTCTTGGGAACCGGACATAGCACTCCGTTTGCGATTCTTAGATAGGCGTTCTTTTTCAGCAGTATTAGTCTCTTTAATTCTGTTTTTCTTCATGCGGGTGGCTCCTTTAGTTGGTCTACCCATGATTACAAAAATCAAATTACACAAAAAATGGAAAAATAATAAAACTTTAAAAAAAAAATTGACCGACTTCAAAAAAAACAAAACAAAAAAGGACTACTGTACTAAAAACCAAAAGACAAAAGTACTTCTTTAATAATAAGAGAAAAATAAAAAAATAACTTTAATTTCGGAAGTCGGTGGCCAAAAACTAAAATTAAAAGCAAAGACACCGACTTCCGAAATTAAAGTTATTTTTTTATTTTTCTCTTATCATTAAAGAAGTACTTTTGTCTTTTGGTTTTTAGTACAGTAGTCCTTTTTTGTTTTGTTTTTTTTGAAGTCGGTCAATTTTTTGTCTTATTCAATTATCTGTTACTCCCAGAAAACTACCCGCATAATCAGACCATAACGTTCCCACTGCTGGGATACAGCCCTCCTCTCTATGAGAGGGAGTGGGCCGTAATCCACCACGCGAGCCCACTGCGGGGTGGTAGATGTCACATGTCTTCGAATTTTTGGTTCTAGGACATGCCGGTTTCCTCACAATGTTTTCCTTCACCGTTTTGAGAGCAGTGGTGATGAAATAATTTACACAAAGTAAAGCGCCTGTCAGGGTTCGAACCTACGGCCCACAACTCATAAGTCGCGGCCGTTACAACTGGGCCACCACCCACCACTGCTCTCTAAAACTATCCGAATCTGTATTAATTAAAATCTCTTTTCCTTACAGGGCGACCTCAAACGCCATATCATAATCCACTACCCAGAAAACCAACACGTGTGTACTGGTTGCAACAGACGGTTTCCGCGTAAGTTCAGACTGGCCAGACATATACGGAATGGATGTCGGGTGCAGTGTCACTACTGTGAACAGTTGTAAGTAAGCTAATGAATACTATCCTAACTTAATATTATTAATTCGAAAGAGTTTGTTTGTTACGACTTCACGCTAAAACGGCTGAACGGATTTGGATAAAATTTGGCACAGGGGTAGACCATAACCTAGAATAGAACATAGGATACTTTTTATCCCGATATTCCCACGGGATCGAGACATACCCGGGTGAAACCGCGGGGCGCAGCTAGTGATATTATAAATTCAGAAGTAACTCTGTCTGTCAGTCTGTATATAACCTTTTCACGCCTAAACCATTGAACGGATTTCGTCAAAATTTGGCAAGGAGATAGATGGCATCCCGGGGAAGGACATAGGCTACTTTTTATCGACATACCACGCGGGCGAAGCCGCGTGCAGAAGCTATATTTAATAACTAGCTTCCACCAGCGGCTTCGCCTACGTGATATCTTTGTAAATTACTAGCTTTTTCCCATGACTTTATCTGCGATTCAGGATGAAACATATCCTATGTTCTTCTCCAGGTCATGGTCTACCCCTGTGCCAAATTTCATACAAATCCGTTCAGCCGTTTTAGCGTAAAAGCGTAACAAACAAACTCACTTTCGCGTTTAAAATACTAGTTAGGATACTAGCTACGCCCCGCGGTTTCACCCGCGTAAATCTCGACCCGTGGGAATATCGGGATAAAAAGTATCCTATGTCCTATTCCAGGTCATGGTCTACCTACCTATTTGTTAGGATTGTAAATGCGAAAGTGAGTTTGTTTGTTACGACTTCACGCTAAAACGGCTGAACGAATTTGGATGAAATTTTGCACATGGCAAACTGTGGCTGAGCATGTGGTTCGATTAATAACACTTTAATCTAACCCAGGACTTTATGCTCAACAAAAGCGTTTGCGACCACAGACCATTTTTTTTTTTTTTGTTACAGGTTTACAGCCAAAATCTACCTTGCCCAGCACATAAAGAATGCCCACGGTCCCTATCCGAAATCCAGAGAGTATTTGTGTGATATCTGTGATATGGTTACTTACAGCAGGAGAGGTATCATACAACATTTAAAATATGGGCATGGCACTGAAAAAGTAAGTTTAAAATTGTTTTGCGTAGAAAATTATTTTCTCGTTTGCAAGAAATCTTATCTTTGTTTAATTTACTTTTATGGCGGCATCTACATCGCCACATGCGAATTACGCATCAAAGACATGATGTCACACAAAAATCCTGCATCGCGCAATTAGAATTTGCCGCGCAGTCGACATAATAATGGGTGTAAAAAGACACTTAAAGAAGCCAAAAATCAGTTGTTATTTCTGTCATTGTGATGTTTTTTTTGTTCTGGAGCATACCTTGGAACCTTCTGGTTACGGAGATATTGAAGGTCAAAGTTGCAACTTTTTTAAAGAAAGCAAGTTTTAAATGTTGTTAACTTATTTTTGAATACCTTCACGAACCCTGAACCGTTGCATGCACCCATAAACACAATGTTTTGCGCGCACTACCGTAAACAGCGATTTTTCACACCAAAAAATAAGTCTTTTCCCTTTCACACCAAAAAATAAAAGTCTTTTCCCAGCAATTATTTTTGTGCAATGTTACTTAATTTGATGTACGGAATGCGTAGTTGACGGTTATGTGATGGGTCTTTTTACAACCTATATACAAGATTCCGACATCAATCGTTGGGCAGTTGCCCGCTAGCCACGACACCCGTCTGGTCGGAGGATCCTCCGTTTTCTATAGAGATATAGAGTGAGCTTTACACCCTGTTCCTCATACCTGTAAACTTTCAGAGCGTTACTCGAAAACGATCCAGAAATCACACACAAAAAAAAAAAATCGGATGCATAACCTCCTCTTTTTTTAAATCGGTTATACAATTTATTTTTAAACTGAAATATTTTTTTGTTTCAGGAGACAAAGTGCCAAATATGCAAAAAAGATTATTTTAAATGTCAAACTTTGAAGGAACATTATTTGAGTCATCACAATCTTATATACAGTTTATTGGATAAAAAGTAAGTTTAAATACAGTTATTATCTTATATTATTAAATGGGCAATGGCTAAGTAATAACAGCCGCACGGGTCGATTCATCAGGTTAAGCTATGTGTCTGACTTTCGGGCTTCTGGCAACCCGTAACGACTGTCAAAGATCTACGAATGACAGCCGGGATTAACGGCTTAACGTGCTTCCCGAGGCATGGAGGAGTCTCGGTATGTAAAGATGGTCACCCATCCACGGACCAACCGCGGCAAGCGTAGCTTAACCTGATCGATAGACCCGTGCGGCTGTTATTACTTCGCCACAAGTCCTTCACCATGCAGCTGAATATTTTACATGGAGTGATTATTTATCTGGCCCCCACAACACAGTTTCTTGATACAGTTCGATTTAAACTTAATGGTGGCTCGGAAAATGAGGCGAGTCGATGCGCAGTAACAATTTCATGTGTCAGCGGGGGTGAGGGGTGGGGTACTGCGCAGCAACTAGCTAACTTCCGAGCCGCCATTAAGTTTGAATCAATTTTTTTGGCAATAACAACGTAAATTTTGATTGTAAAGTTGTTTATTTCAGGAAAGAACGTAAAATTTCAATAAAAGAGGAGCCTTTAGATGCGGTAGGAGAGATGGGTGACCCTCCAGATTTTATGTATGAAGTGGACATACAGAAACAAGAAATGGATGGTAAGAAAATCCTTACTTATATTATAAATGCGAAAGTAACTCTGTCGGTCTGTCTGTTTAAATGAAATTTGGTACACAGATAGTCTAGAGCCTGAGAAAGGACATAGGCTACTTTTTATCGACATACCACGCGGGCGAAGCCGCGGGGCGCAGCTAGTAATATATATGTTCTAAACGACCAATTGGGAATATGCATGTGATTCAAATCAGGGTCTAGTTTCTTTTTTATAAACCATATTTTTTCAGAATTATGCCTCCATGAATATTTTTGAATAAAATATCTTTTTGTCGAGAAAGTGTCAAAGTCAAATAATTGATTTCAAATAGGCATATAAAAGGCACTTTTGAACGTCAAAAACAAAGAAATAGAACTGATTCTAGTTGCCCATTCCAAAAGGTAGTTTTCGTATGGAGAAGAATGGGCAAGAAACTCCACAGTTACTCTTTTAAAATGTTTTACAATATTTTATATATACATCAATTATATAATTATATGTGAAGACGATGCACCTACAATAAGATTACTGTACCACAATAGGTAAAAAGAATTAAAAATGGAGCAATGACAAATAAATTAATTATGTGATAGATCCATGTATCTACCTGGACCTTCAAAAAATAAACAACCGACTTCCAAAAAAAACACAAAAAATGTGAAAAATAATTTTAATTTCGGAAGTCGTTGTTTTTTGCTTTTCAATTTTCTTTTATTGCTACCGACTTCCGAAATTAAAGTTATTTTTCACTTTCTTTGTGTTTTTTTTGGAAGTCGGTTGTTTTGTTTTTGTAAAAAGTTTTTATTTTTAACTTTTTTGTTGTGGTACTTACCCCACACTAATTCTAATACCACTACCTTCTATGTAAATAACAGTGACTGTGTCAAATAAGATGTCGTCTACATAGACTAAGTGAGAAAAAAAAAACGTAGTTATTGAAGCTAACTCAAAAACTACTCAAGCTAAGTTAATCAAATTTATATGGGACCACACGGGAAGCAACAGCTTTCAAATAAAACCAAAATCATCAAAATCGGTTCACCCAGTAGAAAGTTCTGAGGTAACAAACATAAGAAAAGAAAAAAAAATACAGATGATTTGATAACCTCCTCCTTTTTTCGAAATCGGTTAAAAATTATACGATATCACAAAGTAGGCTACCACTGCACTCCGACTGTGATATATGAGAAGTAAAATCATGGTACTCCATTTCAGAAACCCCACCAGACCCACCACTATTTTCACTCCAGCCGACCAGTCCCGAACACTTCACTATCGACTCCGACACCATAACTTACTCAAAGAAAGTGCTATCAGAGGACATATCACGAAGTCTGATAGAACGTGATGCCATGACTGATGTGTTCGACGACTTCTTCATTGGACATGTACTGAAAAAGCCAGAGGAAGTACTTGGTAAGTTACATAATATAACATAACGCCTGTAATCCACGAAGGGTTAGGTAGAGGTGTACCTATAGTACACCCACATTTCGCCAGTTATGTTTAAGTCCCATGTATTTTTTATTTTTTATTTATTAAAACTTTATGCACAAGTAAAAAAAAAACTACTGTACAACGGCGGGCTTAATGCCTGAGGCATTTTCTACCAGTCAACCTTAGGGTGATACAGAGATAGACATAGTAGGTGCAACAAAAGACAATACATATAACTTGAGAAATAATGAATACTAATTAATACATACATAGATTACATACATAAATTATAAACAAAATAAACTTAGTCAGGAGAAATAACGTGTAAGAGAAATAATGTAATAGGGGGCGAGCCTATTGCCATCAACCGGGTACAAATCCAGACTCCAGGCTGCTACTGAGAAACTCCTGATGAAAAACCCAATAACACTTTGCCCGACCTAGGAATCGAAGCCAATACACGTTCCGTATGATACACAACTTCCGAAATAAATTCTCTAAACGATGGTGAAAACCTCATCAAAATCTGTTGTGTGGTTTAGAAGAACAACGCGGGCATACAGACAAACACGAAAAGCGACTTTAATTTATTGTAATAGATAAATATGGCGGCGCTGGAATTCTAACAGGCCGCTGTCAAAAATCTGTACCTTATTTATATTTTTTTTTTGTTCTGGTTTGCGACTTGTCAATCGTCATCCTGAGGATGCCTCGTTGGGAGGTGAAACAAGTGTCGATTACGTACAGGGTTTCTTTTTTATAACTCTTGAGGAATATTTCAGCGGAATAGGTTACTAAATATATCTACGTCTATTGTATTTTATAATAGATTTCCGCAAAGTCACGCCTGAATCAATTAAATGTTTTCTTTCCGTTAGATTTGCCAAAACAAATTGTGGACGAAGAAAAAAAAAAGCGCGTTGAGAAGCGTTTAGAGAAACTCCTAGTCAAGGCGAGGGTACGCAATCAATGGGTGGTTCTGGAGAAATTACGGAGACAATACAACCGACGTATCAAGATGGCGACCAGCGGTGGGGATAAAAAAGGTACGTAACTAAACTGAACACAACAAATTCAAATTATTTATTTTACTTACACATAGGTGCTCGTGGCTAAGTAATAACAGCCGCACGGGTCGACCCGTCAGATTAAGGTACACTTGCCGCGGTTGATCCGTGGATGGGTAACCATCTTTACATACCGAAACTCCTCCGTGCCTCGGAAAGCACGTTAAACCGTTGGTCCCGGCTGTCATTCGTGGATCTTTGACAGTCGTTACGGGTCGTTAGAAGCCCGGAAGTCTGACAACCAGTCTTACCAAGGAGTATCGTATTGCCCAGGTATTGGGTTGTGGAGGTCTAATAGGTAAAATACTGGTATTTTGAAGTCTGTTAAAAAGGCAGGCAGATTGATTGAACTTATAGACTGGTCTTGAGTATCATTTAATAGTTGGACCGTATTACGACGATATTATTAGTTTAGTGAATCCTAACTAATATTATAAATGCGAAAGTGAGTTTGTTTGTTACGCTTTCACGCTAAAACGGCTGAACGGATTTGGATGAAATTTGGCACAGGGGTAGACCATGACCTGGAAAAGGACATAGAATACTTTTTATCCCGATATTCCCACGGGATCGAGACTTACGCGGGTGAAACCGCGGGACGCAGCTAGTTAGTTTATAATTTTGTAACTTTTACATGTCACTTATATTATTAAAAAAAATATTTTACCTATTTCAGAACAAAAATCCATTAGATATTTCAAAAAACCAGAAAATAATAACGAATCTACTAAAGCAAAAAAAGATACCAATGATAATAAAGATCTCGTTAATGACGATGATAAAATAAAATATAATCAAGAACCAGATGATGATATCAAAGAAAAGATTGATTCAGAAAAAACTGATGACGCTAACAAACAAAAGATTGATTCAGAAAAAGAAACGCGTGAAAAGATTAATCATAATGATGAAATCGGTGAAGATAAAATAAATGATGATGAAATTGCTGATAGGAATCGTGATCAAACAATGAATGGTGATAAAAATGATGATAATGATATTATAGATGATGAAACAGATCTCGATTATAAAGACAGGGATTTAGAAAGTAATAGTGATGAAGAATTGAATCCAAATGGAAAACTGAAGTTCAATACTCATCAGTGTTATATATGTTTTAAGGTATGTATCAAAATCAAAAGTTATTTATTCAAACTAGGCTGAGAATCAGCACTTTTCGAACGTCAAAATGACATATGACTGTCTCCCAAAACGCCCTCCCTTCACCACTTCCTAGTGCTTTAGCTGGGAAGAAGAAGTGGCGCAATAAACTCCCCAGCAGCACGGCTGTCTGTTCAGTTAGAAACAATTGATTCTATACAAAAGTATGCAAAATTATTCATATTACGCAACACAAAACATAATTCAAATTATTAGCCACATGTAAGTAAGAACACGCCAACAGACCAACAAAATTATTAGCAGACGCGAGACTGAGCGGTCGTGTTTTTGTGTTGATTATAGAGATATTGATTTAAGTATTTGCGAATAATGTTATTGTAAGAATTTGCGGAGTCAGTTTATTGTTTGTTGTGAAAGATGAACTAAATAGTTTTTAATCAGCGTTTTCGGTGTTAGTAGAATGTCTAACCCAGGAGATAGCCCTTTCGGCCGCAGCCAATTAGTACGACGAAGTCCCCCACCGACGCCATCGCCTGCCGATCAAAAACAGACAAGAGAACCAGCGCCGCCAGCAGAAATGGAGAACGAAGCAGCTACTGAAGTCGTTTCTACGTCGGAGGTTCAGAGATGGCTGGGGTCCATCGATACAATTTTGACCGAAATTTGCTCGATTGTGGCTGAGGGAAAAATGAATACCGATCAAAAACTCCGTGTGACCAATCTTTGCAGAAAAGTAAACCATGGGACATCTCAGATGGCCGTGCTGTACCAATCCCTGAAGCAGAAGTCCATCCAAGCGCACACAACCATCCAACACCTTCAAGTGCAGCAGAATGTTGCGGAATCCATTAGCCAGTTCAAAGAAGTCATGGAAACGAAGATGAGCCGACCCGAATCAGACAGTACTTCCTACGCTAACATGGTGAAGAAAGGCTCTGATAAATTTATTCGCCCAGAAAATCTCAGTTCGGTCGCTATATATCCAAGCGATAAGACCAAAACCAGTGACGACACCAAGTCGTTGGTACAAAAAATTATCTCCCCTGAGGAATTAAAACTCCATGTCCGCGGTCTAAGGAAAATTAGAAGCGGAGGCGTCATCATTAGGACGGACAACAAAGACGACATTAATAAATTAAAAAGCTCACAGAAGCTAGTTTCCTCAGGTCTTACAGTTGAAGAACCATCCAAACGCCGTCCTAGGATTGCTGTCATTGGTGTTCCCGTAGCTCTAACTGAAAAAGAGGTATTTGATTGCATTTACATCCAAAACTTGACGGATAAATTGCCAAACATTACTCGTGAGTCCTTTTTAGACAGTGTAAAATTGAGCCATAAGTCAGGAAAGAAAGATCGTCCAACTTGCAATTATATATTGGAAGTTCCTGCTTCTATCAGAAAAATTATGATGGACCAAGGCCGAATTTTCATAAACTGGACATCATGTCCAGTGAGAGATTTCACTATTGTGACCAGGTGTTTTAACTGCCAGCAGTTCGGACACGCTGCCAAATTTTGTAGAGAGACGAGCCCTACTTGCAACCTCTGTGGCGAAACAGGACATTCTTTCAAGGAATGCAATAATAAAGGTTCTCCACCTCAATGTGCGACCTGCAGACGTTTCAAGAGGAAAAATGATCATCCAACTGGTGATGTAAATTGTCCAGCACGTAAATATGCAGAGGACAATTATATTAATTCCATTGACTATGAAGGCGCCTAAGAGCGCCGCCGACTACATAGTTAATTAAGCACATAGACAGTAGGTTAACTTCTACATATAATTGTTTTTATGGCCAATCAGCTAATCTCTGATTTAGATGGGTTTTCCGTGTCTGAAGCTAAAATCTGTAATGTTGAGGAGTGCAAAAAGTTAGTCTATACTGGGGATAAAACATTGACTTTACTTACACAAAATATACGCAGTATAACCCGAAATTTTAACGGTCTCCAAGTTTTGTTGCAAAATCTTGATATAGGCTGCGACGTTATTGTTCTAACAGAATGTTGGCTATCCAACAAAACTGCCAATATACCATCTCTCGATGGCTTTAATGTTCACAAAAGCGATAGAACATTCAACCAGAACGATGGCATAGTGGTTTATATTAAAAAGAATTTAAGAACATTAGTAGATGAACCCCATTTTCTAGACTGCAACTGCTTAGTAATTAAAATTATTCCCGATACAGTAATTATGGCTATTTATAGGCCTCCATCCCAAAGTCTTGATGGGTTTTTGGATTCCCTTAACAGTAATTTAGCAAAATTATCTTCGTTTAAAAATGTCATACTGGTAGGTGATATCAACATAAACATTGCTGCCGAAAAAATCGATACTCATTCACATAACTACCTTAATATTTGCTCATTTCATGGACTATTACCAGCTCATTATCACCCAACCCACCAGAGCGGCTCTTGTCTAGACCATATCCTTATAAAATCGAAAAGTCCATCCAAGACATTAGTTACTAATTCGTCACTTACCGATCATCAAGCTGTTTTGCTAACACTACTAATATCTTCACCTAGATATAAGTGCATGCGCAGCAATACTAAACTCAGTATGACGAGTCTTGAGACTGATTTTCGCGGTATTAATTTTGACCTCGTTTACAATTCACACGATCCAAATGTTTCTCTACAATATTTTGTAGATTTGTTACAAGCTACAATAAGGAAAAATACATTAACTAAAGTAATACCTAGAAAGTATAGTAATATTAAACCATGGATTACGCCTGGACTTGTTCGCTGTATCAGAAATAGAGATAAACTTCACCATAAATCGAAAAAAGCACCGGATAATGAACTACTATCAATTACATACAAACGATATAGGAATTTCTGTAATAATCTTTTGAAAAAGCTAAAAAACCAATATGATCAAAGTCAACTACAGAAAGCAGGTAAAAACAGTAAACTTATATGGAAATTCATAAAAACTAACACTATTACGTCAAAAAATCCCGAACCTGCTCTTGATCTTTTATCTTCTCAGCTAGGCCCTACCGCAGCAGCAAATAAAGCTAATAACTTCTTCATTAACGTAGGAAAAAACTTAGCAGAAAAAACCTTAATAACTAATCGGTGTTTCTCCATTCAAAGTCAAACTAAGACTAATGCAACTCGTAACTCTTTTGTCTTATTAGATACTGATGTTAATGAGGTAGTAAGTATAATAGATGGATTAAAGGAAATTTGTGCCGTAGGTTGCGACGACATACCTAATAGCATACTCAAAAGATTTAAATACATCATTGCCCCTCCGTTGACTCACATTTTTCAGTTATGTTTAGCAAAAGGAGTATTTCCTAAATTACTTAAAAAAGCCGTAGTCACCCCTGTGTTTAAAGCCGGAGACAAAAATTGTGTAAATAACTACAGGCCAATTTCAGTTTTAACAGGCCTCTCAAAGATATTGGAAAAAATTATTAACAGTAGATTAGTAAAATATCTCGAAAGTAATAAATTACTTTCTGATCATCAATTTGGTTTTAGGCCCAAAAGATCAACAAGCCAAGCTGTACACCAACTGACAAATTTTATAAGCACAAACCTGGATAACGGCATGCACACGATAGGGATATTTTTAGACCTTGCCAAGGCTTTTGACACAATTTCTTGTACTTTGCTATTGAACAAGCTGGAAATGCTGGGAATACGGGGAATTCAATTCCAACTATTATCTGATTACCTTAGCGACCGCCATCAGTGTGTAAAAATAGGTCAGTGCATGAGTTCTGAACTTAGGAATAGCTGTTACGGAATCCCGCAAGGCAGTATTTTGGGTCCTACTTTGTTTTTAATTTATATAAATGACCTGTGCAATTTAACACTCCAAAAGGGGGTAATTATGTCGTATGCGGATGACACTGCTCTACTGTTTGCTGCTAAATCAAAGGCCGAGGTCTATGAAGTAGCACAGAATGGTTTTACTACCGTGTCAAATTGGCTTCATAAAAATCTCTTAACATTAAATACAGATAAAACCAAGTACCTATTATTTACAATGAGAAATACTAATCCAACGCTTACTAATCCTAACATTCAAGCGCATAACAATTGTGATTTTCATTATGCTGACATTGCGTGTACTTGTCCCACTTTAGCTAAAACCGACCATATCAAATATCTAGGTGTCACGATTGACACAAACCTGAATTTCCGCAAACACATCGATTTATTATGCAACAGAGTGCGTAAACTAATGTACATTTTCAAAAATTTACGTAACATTGCCGACTTTCAATTAATTAGACAGGTCTATTTGGCTCTGTGTCAATCTATTATTACCTACTGCATAACGTCCTGGGGTGGTGCCGCAAAATCAATTTTACTGCACCTAGAACGCGCCCAAAGAGCAGTTTTAAAGGTTGCTACTTTTCGTCCATTTAGATTTCCAACACACCAGCTTTATATGGCATGTAAGGTGCTAACAGTACGTCAGTTATTTGTTTTGAATGTAGTTCTATTCCAACACACTGAACTTTATTTTAACCCAGTACCTTCAGACAGGAGAAGAAAAGATTTGGTTTGTGCTAACACTCAGACTAAACATGCTTTTGCTCGTCGATTTTATTTATTTTTGGGACCCTACTTGTATAACCAATTTAACAGAGTGCTAAAGATTTATAGTTTAAGCTATAATAGGTGTAACTTACTAGTACAGGAATATTTGGCAAAACTCAATTATGCAGACACGGAAAAACTACTAGAAATATTAAAATAAAAATTCCATTCACCTACTCTAATATAAGTCTCTTCCTTTACCTAATTAATAATAGTCTCCACTTTATTTACTTTATTACTATTCGTTAATTTATTTAAAAATAATATATCTTACATAATCTAGTTTTAAAAAAATGTACCGAAACAGTTACTATTTCAGTCATTGAAAATATTATGTCTTATTTTTATTTAGCTTCTTATAAAATTATTGTCTTCTTTTAAAATGTTTGATGTAAATTGATGGCCTGAAACACAGGTTCTCACAAACCTAGATCAGGCAGGTCTATATTACAGCTAGAATTAAAGTTACCTCGTTTGTAATTAATGTTAATCATAATTTTACCTTATTGTTTTACTTGAATAAATTTTATTATTTATTATTATAAAAAAAAAAAAATCGAGGACTATATGTACTCAAGCAGAAATAAAAAGTAAATGTAAACATAAGTAACGTTTTTTAACTTACTGGCGAAAAACTCAAACAACATTATTAACTACAGTTTTACGCCTTATTTACATTTTTTTTTGACACTTTGGCTTTTTTATTCAAAATTCATCGATCAAAAAATAAATGTGAAAACAAAAACAGTCAAAAGTACAACAACAAGACAACAAGTTGTAAGATCTTTTAATGTAAATTATTTTAACACCATTTTTTCCATACCATGTTTTATGCAAATAAATACTTAACAATTTTAAAAGGAGTGTTCATAAGGTTTTTTTAGCCATTCCAAAAAAGGCGGTTATCGGCTATAAAGCCTATAAATAAAAAATTTAATTCTTTTTGTAATCCTTTTTATTTCGAAGATATAATATCTTGTGTAATTTAAAAGTTATTGCAATTTTAAAACTGTGGTACTAAGTTTTGACGGCCAGCGTAGTTCTAACTTAAAACTTATCTTATCAAACATGTATTTTTCAGCTCTTCAAAACGAAAACAGACTTGAAACTCCACTGCAAACAACATTTCGATATATGCAACGAAAAAATGCTCAAAAAATGTCCCTTTTGTGGGTATGTTACCAACTTAACAATAACAAGACATATAAAACTCGTTCACAAAATATCCCTCGATATACCTTACGGGAGAATTAAAGAAAGGGACACAGAGAGCGGTTCAAAATATGTCTTCGAAATCGATAAAGATTGTGACTTAGAAGTCATACCGAGTATTAGTAATCTAAACAAAATCGCATCGATGAAAATCGATGAAAAGAATCGAGAATCGAAAAACATATTCCTAGGAACGACTAAGTTGGTCAAAAAGGGTGGAGATTGGATGGTTGAAAAGGACAAAGTTGATATCAATACTGAATATATGTTACCAGAATTTTGTGAGGAAGATTATGAAGCTTTAAAATCTATTGGAGATACTTACTTAGAACAAATTAGAAGTTTGAGTATTCTAGCTAAGAAAAAAGGCTTAAAAATACTTTATCCCTGTGAAGGATGTGATAAAATTTGCCTAACAATGAGCGCTCTAAAACTGCATAATAGAAAACATGAAGCTAACCCAAAGAAATTTAAACCTAAAGTTTGGAAGAATAAGATCTTAATTGGCTTAGGCGGTAGATATAGTCATGTCAACAAAAAAAATAACAGAAAAAAGTATGGCAAAAATAAACAAAATAATAATAGTGATGTTACTAATCAGAATAGCGGTAACAGCAATACCAAAAAAAGCCGTAAGCTAGAAAGAATCGGTAAAAAAGAAACTGTTTCCGAAGCAATAGCTAATCGATTCGCCGATCCGAATCCTGTGAAAAATAATCACAAATGCGACAGAGAACTTATAGAATTTTATCACAAAAATATAAAAGGAGGTGACATAGAATTTTGGCAATTTCTAAAGATTTTTAACAAAATGAGCCGAGAGAACGTCAATGATTTTAAAGATTTGGAAAATCGATTTGATTTTGGTATGCATAATATCATCAACTACGATGAAGCTACTACAGAGAATAATACAGAGCCGGATAAAGAAGATTTAATTGATAATATCCGGGTAAAACCCAAGAGAACTGTTAAAATAAAGAAGAAAGCGTTTACCAGAGTGATCATGATTAGTAAAAAAGAGTATTTAAGAAGGCTCGAGATTAAAAACCAAATGAGACAAAGGATAGAACGGTCGAAAACTTAAAATTCTGAATAATATTAATAGTATTTAATCTTCAATTTTGGGTTTTGAAATTCAGAATCTTGAATACTTTACATTGCCATTTGAGCTAGAGTTTTATGACTGCGTTGGCCGCCACATAGCGTTCGCTATGTACCGGCCAATGACGTTACTGAAACGTTATTTATGAATGTAAGTTGGTATTTTCCTAGAGCCTTTTGAAATCAAACCCGCTGCCCAGATTTAAATCGCTAGATTTGTCGTCACCTCATTTAGTTACGCGAAAAAGTGTCAATACTGTAATGAGTGAGCCCACACAAGTCAAGTCAAAACGAAACAGAAATGCAACTGCCTTTTGACGTGGTAGGCCGAATCTAACGATTTAAATCTTTGCCGCTGTCATTATTTTCATGAAAGCCGTCACTGCGGCTGTTATGAGGCGACCACCGCTCTTATAGGAAACCGCAGCTTAACTCAATTATGTACTTAAACGTTTTGTTGTCAAGTCGATTTTTAAGTGACCATCCATATTAATATTATGAATTCAAACGAAACCCTGTCTGTCTGTTACTTTTTCACGGCTTAACGTAGCCCAAGGACATAGGATACTTTTTATCCCGGTAGCATGTTCCCGTGGGATAATTTACGAGCTCAACGCGGGTGCAGCCGCGGGCAAAAGCTAGTTCGTAATCTATAGGCCTATTGTGGTGGTTGCAATGGAATCTGATCTTTATTATGTATGGCATTGAGTTTGTAGTTCCATAATTATTCAAGATTCTGAGTTCAAGCATAGGCACAGATTAATACAGATGGTTCACTCCGCAAAATCATTTAAATAAAAAGCGACTCTTGCTACAACACAATAAAGTACAATTCAGGTCGCACAGCGCTAATTACCTACAGTTATATTTACCTAGAAGTTTGCTCTCTTCTTATCGCGTAACTCTTATATCTTCTGACTACGTTACGCTCACTGAATTGGCCCGACAAGACGAGCCGCGTACTTTTAGCTTCATACCTAAAATGCGGAGTGCGCCTTCTGTACTATTTATTCTGTGGCAATGTTTCTAGATAGATAGTTACGCATTAGTAATTTATTTAAATAAGTATAACTATTTGAACTGCCTAATTGGTCTAGTGGTCGGGAAAGTCCGAAAGGGATACCGTGACCTTGGCAACAGGCAACTGAAGGAACACGGGTGGGTTTTAGTCAGTAAAAGTCTGACACGCCTTCTTGCTCCGCTCAGAGCGGGAGAAGACACTTCATGAATTCCAAAAAAAAAAAAAAATTGTCTAGTCGTCGCAAGCGTTACTACTGAGCATGAGGTCCTGGGTTCCATTCCCGGGTCGGACAAAGTGACATTGGGTTTTCCATCTGGAATTTCTCATTACCAGCGAGAATTTTCATTAGTACGAGGGTATATATGGTCGTCGCATTTTACATTCTTGTTCATTATTTCGAAACTATATCAGTATTAGGGTATGTGATGATCTGTTTATACAACGTGTAACAGAATAAGCGCAAGACCTGAAAGTAGTTTGCTGAGAATCGGCTTCTGAATCGATTTCCGTCATTATTTATATATGTTAATTTTTCATGAAAAAATCTTTTATTTAAATGAAATTAGAACCACTGCGTCATAACAAGGTAATAAGATATTTTATTTAAGGAAATTTAATCCTTATCTCAAAGGAATAAAGCCTATTTAAATGCATACGCTCATAGCTATCCTAAGTGTAGTGCGCGTTAAATAAAATAGTTAATTTAAGGTGTGGTTTAATTAAATTGAATTACAGATATTATTTTAGTCTTATAATTTAATATTCTATTTGGGGTGTATGAGCTCTTGCATTTATTCCGTTACGCGTTGTATAAATCAATAGCTGTGCGCTAGTCTCGCAAAAACTCGAAAATGGCTCGACCAATTGTGATAAAACTTTGGTAAGTTGTGGCGTGCGCGCCGGAGAAGGTTCCTAACAAAAAACAAATGAAAAAAGCATTGCAACGCATGCCTGGCATTAGCTAGTAATTATATAAAAATGTTACCGGTGCGTTAGTCTCGCAAAAACTCTAAAATGTCTCGACAGATGTTTTATTTTTATTCTTCTTAATACTGGTGTGCGAAAAATCGATAAACGTCGTTTGATACGAGAATTTTAAGAAACGTGTGACGCAGTTCACGGGGTCATCTGGTTGTTTAATACAATACATTGGTGTAACAAAATGTTATCAGTGTTAGTATACAAATTTTGATAACACAGGTGTAAGGGAGAGCCCTCCGCAGACTGGGATGAATTCAGTATATCATACTAAGACGACCGGTACATGAAATTATTTCAGGAACGTTATGGGTATACAATAAACCTGATTTGTTTTATTACTTCACACGCAATGTATCGTTACCGTGGCACAACGCACGTAGCCGCACACCCCGTTGAGCGCGCTCGCGCGATTTTATTTATCAATGTAAATTCTGAGCTTCACGCGTCGTTCGCTATAGTATTTCAACATCCATTGCTGTTTTTTTTATTTTAGCTGTTTTATTTACATAAATGGAGTGCTGTGTACAGAGAATGTAATTTTACATTTAAATAAAGGATTAAGTAACTAAAAAACGATTAAAAAATTGAAAATTTTCCTGATAAAAAATCCGGTGGAATATGATTCAAAATAAGGAGCTGAATGCTCCTCTGTTAATTTGCGGAGGGCTGTCCCAAATACCTCGTATAAGTAGAGGATAATAAAGAAATTCATTAGAAGTTTGTAATATTTCACTATAATAAGTTATACTTTATTATTTACAGCGCAATAGTAGTATTGTACACACGGCTACACGTCAAGCAATACATTTCCAAATCAAATCAAAAGTCATTTATTCAAACTAGGCTGAGAATCAGCACTTTTCGAACGTCAAAATTACATAAGATAGTCCCCCAAAACGCCCACCTTTCACCACTTCCTAGTGCTTTAGCTGGGAAGAAGAAGTGGCGCAACAAACTCCCCAGCAGCACAGCTGTCTGTTCAGTTACAGACAGTCCAGTATACTGACCTTGCATTGTACGGAAATCCTATACAATGCGAGATCAGCATAAACTGGAAATGTGTAGCTTGGTGTGTAGCCGTGTGTACAGACAACAGCGCGTTTCGCCTGATTTGTGGCGTATAGTACGTCCAATGACCAGTTACATTTTATTCGAAGTCGTATTTCTTTTTAGGCGACTACAAAATCTTAATACAGCAGTATTGTTTTAATCTTATTTCAGTGGTGGAAAGAGATGGAGTTTATACATCCTGTTGAGCTTCATCTCTTTCCCACACTGAAGTAAAATTGTAAGCGGTGGTGGTAGGCTCCCAGGGGGCCAAGTCTACTAATTTGCAAACGTGTCAATAGTCTCGCAATTATGAGTTTTTGACAGATTTTGTATGGCAAATCTGTCAAAAACTCATCATTGTGAGACCATTGACACCTTTGTAAATTAGTAAACTTGGCTCTCAGGTGTTTTACGCAAAAAAGAACTTCTCCATATTACATGGGACTTTCACATAACGGGCGAAAAGTCGTTGTACTATAGGTACACCTCTGCCTAGCCCTTCGGGAATTACAGGCGTGATGTTATGTTAAAAGCGGAAGTGTTCTGTGGATATTGTGTTCTGAGAATTATCTTTTCTTTATCAATGGCGAAGTCTACGATTTTATTTATATTTTCTCCACTTGTGTTCACAATTCCATAAAAACGGGATGAGTATGGAATATTAATAGATTTAATTAAATTGTTTCTTTTTTAAATAAATAGCATTTGTTGAAAATTTCGTTTTTATTCTTATATCTTATAATTATTATAATTCATCGTTTTTAATCCTTAATCTATTTTGTCATCGTCGTCTCCATGTAACTGCGTAAAAAGAAACAATAATATCAGAAGATGTAGTGACAAAAATGAGAAAGAGTATGCTTAGATGGTTTGGTCATACTTACAAGGTGTGAGTGGAAACGCCGGAACGACACCCTAGAAGAACATAAATACCTTACACCCTTATGACTCCCTCTTACCCCCTTATGACCCCCCTTACCCACTTATTACTCCCCCTTACACCCTTATGACTCCCCCTTACCCCCTTATGACTCCCCCTTAACCCCTTATGACTCTCCCTTACCCCCTTATGACTCCCCCTTACCCACTTATTAGTAGTAGCCCTACCCACTTATTACTCCCCCTTACCCCCGTATGACTCCCCCTTACCCCCTTATGACTCCCCTTAACCCCTTATGACTCCCCCTTACCCCCTTATGACACCCCTTACCCCCTTATTACTCCCCCTTGCCCCCTTATTACTCCCCCTTGCCCCCTTATTACTCCCCTTACCCACTTAATACTCCTCCTTACCCTCTTATTACTCCCCCTTACCCTCTTATTACTCACTTTTACCCCTTATTACTCCCCTTTACCCCTTATTACCCCCCTTTACCCCTTATTACTCCCCGTTAATCCCTTATTACTCCCCCTTAACCCCTTATTACTGCCCCTTACCCCTTTAATACTCCCCCTTACTCCTTTAATACTCCCCTTTCCCTGCCCAGAGTTCTCTGAGTTGGCTTCACATGCCGTTGAGATATATCTCCCAGGCATTCTGGCATCGTGATGAATGCATTAAAACGAACTAAGTACTTACAGCGTCGGCAATATGTATCCAATCTAAAGCTCGAACTATTTTATCATTTTCAGATGGCTTCTTGTCCCAGTTCCAATTTGTGAATTCTTTGAAACCACCAGTCACCTTAAAATAAAGAATAATGAGATGTATTAATTTTGATTTGACTACCTCTTTGGTTTATTGGTTGCAAGTGCTACTGTTGAGCAAGAGGTCCTGGGTTCAAGTCCCAGGTTGAGCGGTGTTATTGGGTTTTACTCAATAACAGCCCAGTGTCTAGATTTCTGATAGATGGCAATACGCTCCCCCCTATTACATGGGACTTAAACATGACTGGCGAAATGTGGGTGTACTATAGGTACACCTCTGCCTAACGCTTCGGGATTACAGGCCTGATGTAATGATTTTGACTGCTTTGTTGGTCTTTGGTGATTGCAAGCGCACTTGCTGAGCTAGTCCTAGGTTCAAACTTCAGGTCAGGTATTATTCCTGCCAGGGTTGCGGGAAAGTCCGAAAGGGATACCGGGACCTTGGCAACAGGCAACTGAAGGAACACGGGTGGGTTTTAGTCAGTAAAAGTCTGACACGCCCTTCTGCTCCGCCCAGAGTGGGAGAAGGTCAGGTATTAAAGTTAAGTTTTTTTAATGAATTTCTCAGTAGCTTGATTTTTACCTGGTTGATAGCAATAAGCTCGCCTGCTATTATACATGGGACTTAAGGCGTATGTGTCAGGGTAGCCCGCAAAATTCAAATTTTCTTGTTTTTTGCAATTTGCAGGTCAGAGTCGGGTTGTATGAAGGGTGAGGAGCTCGTGGCTAAGTAATAAAAGCCGCACGGGTCGATTCATCAGGTTAAGCTACGCTTGCTGGGGTTAGTCCGTGGATGGGTGACCATCTTTACATATCGAGACTCCTCCGTGCCTCGGAAAGCACGTTAAGCCGTTGGTCCTGGTTGTCATTTGTGGATCTTTGACAGTCGTTACGGGTCGTTAGAAGCGCCAAAGTCTGACAACCAGTCTTGCCAAGGGGTATTGTATTACCCAGTTACTGGGTTGTGGAGGTCAGATAGGCAGTCGCTCCGTGTAAAATACTGGTATTCAGCTGCATCCGGTTAGACTGGAAGCCGACCCCAACATGGTCCCAACATGGTTGGGAAAAGGCTAGGCAGATGATGAGTCAGGTTGTATGAAGTCATGACATTTGGCACATTATATATGAACTTAAAGAGTTGTATTGCTGATTCTAATAATTATAATTCTGAAAAGCCATATTTGTTACGGCCGTGAATCATATTTTCATCAACATACAACCTAATAGTGACCTGCACATCGCAAAAAACGTAAGAAAATTTGAATTTTGCGGGCTACCCTGAAGCTTTCACTTTTCACATGACTGGGAAAATGTGGGTGTACTGTAAAACTCTGCCTATCTCTTTAGGCAGTAAAGTCATGATGTTATGACTAAATAGTCACCTGGAACTTCCTCTCGGCATCTTCAGCAAGCGGCCGCTTTGCTTCAGTGACTACAATAGCTGTATAACCTTCTGGAAGGCTCTTTTTTTCACCAGCCAATGGGTATCCACGAAATGAAGCTGATAATTCTGGAATATTCGACATAAATGATACTAATCTGGAGGGATGGACTGTGTGAAAGATGATATGGCTAGAAATGGGGTGACTACAGAGATGACGACTAATAGAGAAGTATGGAAGAAAAGGACATGTTGCGCTGACCCGCCAGTCAGTCGTCGTAGGGGCGGAGCTTTTTAACTGGCGAAATTTTCTAAGTATCGGTAGTTCTTCCGAAAAATTCACTGACCTAAATATATAGTAATAAATACAGGTTACGTGTTATAAACTTGCTCTCCATCCCTTCCCTCCGCGTCTAAGAATGCATTCATTGTTTTGTATACCTCCACTATCGTCAGCAATGTAGGGCTCAAAATATTTGTTAATGTTCGCAGGGCCGTCGGATGCAATTGAGCAAGCCATATAATGAGCTTTTTGTTGAAATATTTCTGTGTTTTCATCTCTTTTTAAGTTATTTTCCACTTGTATTGACATTTTTAACTTTTATCTTGTTTTTCTGACTACTGAAACCGCGATTTTCCGGTGATTTTCCGCCAACAGAATTTGAATTTTGACAGTGACAATGCACTTTGACAGTGAATTTCCACAGATAAAAAATAAAGCAAATACTGTTTTCAAGCTGTCCTTTTACGGACTCGAAAATATACGTGTGTGTAGTATAACTGTTTAGATATATGCTTTACCCAGTAGTAGTGTTTCTATTGTTCTGCATGCTTATTTTCTATTTAATTTATTTATTTTACGATTTATCTTAGGAAAACAAGGTCTAGAAAATATTTACTTTTAAAATGGCAACTTCAGTAAAGGGTGTGTCTTGAAATCAAGTAATCAAAGAATATAGTAATAGATTGTGAAGTAATAAAGCGAGGCTATCATTTTATTAATTCAAAGTAATGAATTTTGAATGTGTTTTAGTGCCACTGCCTATCTAAATATGCCTGTTTATTATTGTTTATTTTATTACTGCAATAAAACGTTTATCAGCACCAGTTTTATTTTTACCAGTTCCCATTATAATATTACGATCAGTTGTTTCTGAACGTCTCCTTAATTCAAAGAATCCTTGCCATCTCAAAAACAAATGATGTTACGGTTGTAAACTGTCAAAATGTCCAGTGAAATGCAATTCATGACGAAATTTTCGCAACCGTAACGAAATTATCTTATCGGAATTAAAACAAAAGCCTTATTCATTTCTCTATAATAACATTAGTTCCTTATTGTGTGACGTTACGTGTTATTGCGTAGAGACCGTCGCGCGACTACCAATGTGTTGAACAATAATATTTGATCAGTTGTAATAAATTGTAATTTTACGTCACTGTAAATAATTTGGCTGTGTTCCTCTGTTTGTGTTTGTTGACTCACAATAGTTTGAGAACTTGCGTTGGCAACAAGCTAGTAAAGCAGTGACCTTGGGTATCATAGCAGCTGTTTGTGTGAGTACCTTTGCACTATTATGTTTTTTTTTAAATGTTAATATGAAGATTAAAAAAACATTTTAAAAATGATATCACTTTTTCTGTGCTCGTGCTTTTGGTATTGACTTCCGACTGTAAATTTAATAATTCGCGGGCTATTCAGGATATCTTTCAAAAGACCTTGAGAATACGATAATTATGAAAGAGAGGGCATTGAGGATGTAATTTTTGCATAAAAGAAAGGCAATTGCTCTACTTCTAACAGTAAGAAGCGAATTTTTAGTCTAACTACGTAAATTTAACAGCTGCATTAAAATATAATAGAAACAAATAAAGCCCTTTTATTAATGGCCTGTACTAATGCACTTGAACATATTATAGTAATATAATTGTATATTTAGTGTAGTGGTAGCTTTCATACAATAATTCTAAAATAAGAATAAAACTATTTACAAACTGATTTGTATTTTAAATTGGATGTTATGTCTTCAGATTTTGTTTTTTACCCACAATTTTTTTTGTGTCATTGTTTAATATTTGGCCACAAAAAATGCTAAAGGAATGGTATTATATTATTATCTTTTTTCTCACTCACTCATACAAAGATTATATTGTTACAAATTAATTGTATTGTGTAATTATTGCACAATATTTATTTTTATGCTCCTCTAGTGAGTAATTTCTATAGTGTTTTGTGGTTTTACAAATTTGATAAAAATATTACTTATTTGTAATTTGTTATTAATACAGAGTGAAGGCCTATTTCAAAAGGTTTTGTTTGTTACTTCCAAAATCAAATAATTTATTTTAAATACGCACTTAAAAAGCACCATGTTTTTACCATCAATGTTTACAAAAAAAAATTGAATTGATTCTAGAATTTCCGCTTCCAAAAGTTCTTTTAAAATGTTTTATAATATTTTGTGAAGATGATGTACCTAAAATAAAAATCCTTACTAATATTATAAATGTGAAAGTAACTCTGTCTGTCTGTCTGTCGCACTTTCATGCCTAAACTACTGAACCGATTTAAATGAAATTTTGTACACAGATAGTCTAGAGCCTGAGAAAGGACATAGGCTACTTTATATCGACATTACACGCGGGCGAAGCCGCTGGCGGAAGCTAGTACTCAATAAGTACAAATTAATGAAGTACTTTCTCATAGAATGTAGAATTAATTGACATAAAAATAATAAATTATGTAATTAAATTAGCAACCAGTTTCATTTTGTCTAGGCACTCGGAGATTGTCAGCATTCTTATCTTGATGTGTGGCAACACTAATACAGTAATTGACTTTGGTCACTGACTCACTGTAAACTAAATGCATTATATATGTATACAATTTACATACTCAACAATATCAGATAATAAACTCATTTAATATATTATGAAGCTGATAAGTAAGTACTGAACTGTGTGTATTGAGGAAATCGATATACTTATATATATTAGTTTTAATGATGGCCTGGCAATTTGAGTATTTTATGCGACCTACCCAAATGTCCTTTCTTTGGTATTGTTCGTCAAGTCGTTGAGCTCCTTAAGTTCTGAGTAGAGCTCCACTATTACTGACAAATGCTTGCACTGACTGGACAGGTCCACTCAAATCTGTGTGGTTCCTTAAAAGCAAAACCTCAAAAGACCATTTCAGATGCTAATCTACATGGTCCTCATATGGCCTGACCAAGATTATGTCTGGACTTTAAAAGAGACTGCAACCTCTGAGTTTGTTTCGGCCTTTCTTCTCAGAGTAGTCAGATAGGAAACGCCGACCTCGTCTAGCTTATTTTTAATATTTTTTAATATGATGTGTAAAAGTGATTCCAGTATCCTATTTACAGAATAAACATTTCATTTCATAACTCACCTTTCCATGGGTTAGACAGAAATTATAGAATGCCATTTGATACAATCCTTACATATTACTTTTGCTTATATTTTATACTTTTTTTATTTTTATTACTATAATAAAGCTGACGAGTTTGTTTCTTTGAACACGCTAACCTCTGGAACTACCAGTCAGATTAGATTTTTTATTATTGCATGTCATAGCCCATTTCTTGAGGAACAATAATGGGTATTAAACATCACTCTATGATCCTAAGGAGCCGAGCAAAACGAAAAAATAATAAAAAAGAATGCTAAGCAAAAACGAATTAATGGCGCGGTCGGGAAATGCGATGGGACGCGGTGGGTTGGGGGCCGAGAGTTTTATAAAAATCTGGCTGTTATTTTAGTAGTTATATTATTGTGTACTGTAACTTCCACGCGAATAAAGTTGCTGGCAGAAGCTAGTAAAAACATAAAATTATAATTATCTGGGCTGTTCTTTAGAGGCGTTTAATATAAGGAAAATTAAAATTAAAATTGTTGTTTTCCTTCTTCGTGTTATTGCATTATCATTTCCTATGTCAAATTTATTCAAATGCTTGTTTCCAATTTATTTAATATATTACACAAATATCGACTTTATAGTAGTCTTAATTAAGTAAATTTCAGAATGATTAGTACTAAATAAGTCATAATATAGTGACGTCGTGATGGGAACTAAGCTTTATGTGTGAGCAATAACGTTATTTTTCCACAATCACTATTGTGAAACAGAATTTGTGGCTTTCGCGAGTTTTTTAAATAAGCGAAATTTTGGATTCTTACCTTAGTTAGGTATTTTTACCCGACTACGGCGAAGAAAAAAGGAGGGTTATGATTTTGACCGGTATGTATGTATATATGTATGTATGCATGTATGTATGTATGTAAGTATGTTCATCTGTTCCCTCATATCTTTTTAACCACTCATAACAATTTGACAAATGAGGTATTGTTGAAAGCGTCTTGATCGTCCGCTGGTTATAGGCTATATGACGTCACATTAAATTAAAAATGGCGCACTCTAGAAAACACAAAGTAAGGAATTTAAAAAAAAAAAATTGTATAATCATACCCTGTTCGGTATCAAATGAAAGGGCTTAATGAGAAAATTTCAATAATATAATATATATTATAACCCCAAAAGAATTACAAACAAATTAAAGTAATAAAAACTAAAACCCAACTACGACTAAAAAGGTATAAACAAGACACCACAGACAGACAAATTATAAATCCGGAGTCACACGTAATCTGTTCGATTTATGCCCTAACACGTGTGACTCCGGATTTTTTATTTGTCTGTCTGTAGTGTCTTGTGATATTGTTGTTGAAAACAAACATGGTTTCACGCCTGTAATTCCCGATGGGTTAGGCAGAGGTGTACGTGTAGTACACCCATATTCGCCAGTTATGTTTAAGTCCCATGTAAAAAGAGGCAAGCCTAGTGCATCAACCAACATAAAGATTCCCGGCTGCTAGTGAGCAATTCCTTATGGAAAAACCCAACAACACGTTGCCCGACCTGGGGAACGAACCCAGGACCTCATTCTCATGCTGTTGTAAATTGTTACTATAATAGCATCTTGTATACTCAATGAAATTTATTTTTCACTTGTTTAGTGTTTTTTTTTTGGAAGTCGGTTGTTTTTTTTTTTGTAATTTTTTTTTATTTTTCAATTTCTAGTTTGGTACGTGCCCCACACAAATTCGAATACCACTAACTGCTATGTAAATAACAGTGACGGTGTGAAATATAATGTCTACATAGACTAAGTGGGAAAATTACGTAATTATTGAAGCTAACTCAAAAACAACTCAAGGAAAGTTAATAAAATTTATATGGGACCTCCTCGGGAGTATACCCTTTCGAACAAAAAACGAATTTTGTAAATCGGTTCTCTATTGGCGAAAATATCAAAGAAAAAAAAAAAACCATACAGACGAACATAGAACCACCTCCTTTTTAAAGAAGTCGGTTAAAAAATACTACTGAGATCGTATAAGACGTTTATCGCAAACGTATGGTAGGGCGCCCTGAGGCAAGGTGTAGCGACGATCTTCGCAGGGTCGCTGGCAACTGCATGAGAGTTGCTGGAGTGGAAATCCAGTTGCATGGCGTGAAATAGGAGAGGCCTATGTCCAGCAGTGGACTGCTGTAGTCTGTTGATGATTATTATGGTATGACGTTTACGTGTGTACTAAGTAATAGGAGGAGCTCGTGGCTAAGTAATAACAGCCGCACGGAACGATCCGTCAGGTTAAGCTACGCTTGCCGGGGTTGGTCCGTGGATGGGTGACCATCTTTACATATCGAGACTTCTCCGTGTCTCGGAAAGCACGTTAAGCCGTTGGTCCCAGCTGTCATTCGTTGATCTTTGACAGTCGTTACGGGTCGTCAGAAGCCCGAAAGTCTGACAACCAGTCTCACCAAGGGGTATAGTATTAACCAGTTACTGGGTTGTGGAGGTCAGATAGGCAGTCGCTCCATGTAAAATACTGGTATTCAGCTGCATCCGGTTAGACTGGAAGCCGACCCCAACATAGTTGGGAAAAGGCTAGGCAGATAATTTTTTTACATGTGTACTATTTAGTGAGTCACTGCGTTGCTTTCACTTGCGCACATATCAGTCAGCATAGAAATTCACTGATAAAATTTTAACTCAATTTTAGTACCAACGTACAGTTCTAGATAGATAGATAGATAGATAGATGATAAAACATTTATTTGATGCACACAAAAGACGGCACATCATACAAAGATAAGGTTAGCCAATTTACAAAAAAAAAAAAAACAAAAAAAAAAAATAGACTATAAAAGAATTCTAAAAGCATGCATGATATCTTTGATGAAATAATTACCTGTGGCGTGTGTTCTGGCATGCTCGAGCATTTTATGCTTCTGTGTCTGGGCTGACCCTTATCTAGACGTGCAAATTAAATTGTTTATTTAACATCGTAGTTGCTATTTTTACGCAAAGAAAACATAGCCATAACAATTTTGTAAGTGATTCAATTGACAATTTGGCACTTGCATTAGTAGTATTATAATAAAAAATCGGCGACAGTCAACAACAACAAAGATTGCCAAATTCCCGCCAATTTCAAGTCAAACCATTGCCAACTTTAAAAAAAAACCATGCCACAGATAGAATTTTATTTTTGTCTGTGCTAAATCTGGGGAACTATCTAAAATAAGAAATCAGCTGTTTTATTTTACCTAACTTATAAATATGATTTTGTAAATATCCAATTTAGTAACGTAAATTGAAATGGCGGAAAAGGCGGCATATTTTTTAGATGGACTGCGTCATATTCTGCGTTATACTCACTTAAATGTCTCGCTGATGGTGGCCCGTGTGTTGTTGGATCATTCGGTTCCCTACAAAATGGTTGAGCTGGATGGTGCTGATCCACGTGTCATGTTCGTGAACGGGCGCCGTCAGTTGAGACTGGTCATCTCTTATCTGCCAGGGCTTATTTATAATCTTATATTTTGAATTGTTTTCAATTATTTAGCGTTTGAAATTGTTCTCACATATAGAAGCACCAAGAATACTGTACCCAGGATTTTGTAATATTTATACTATACATTTAAAAAAAAGTGTCCTTGGAGTTTCTTGCCCGTTCTTCTCCATAGAGATCTTCGATTTGGAATGGGCAATTAGCTTCAACTTTGTGACTAACTGGCCGACTTTTTGACAATTCAAAAGTGCCTGTAAATGGTTTAATTGAAATAAATGCTTTGAGTTTGAGTTTCTGCACTAAATATATAGATTATCCCAAAGGGGATTTTGGTCTGAATGCCACAATGACTTCATCTCATCTGCTCATAGTCTTCTGTTTGCAAAATAACAAAAAATTAAAGTAATAAAAATTAAAACCCAACTACGACTAAAAAGGTATAAAAAAGACACCACAGACAGACAAATTTTAAAATCCTGAGTCACACGTAGGGTATAAATCGAACAGATTACGTGTGACTCCGGATTTTTATTTGTCTGTCTGTGGATTTTTGTGTCTATATTTTTTAAATGTGCTCATTAAGCCCTTTCATTTGATACCCAACATGGCACGATAAAATTTTTTTTTTTTCGTTCTTAACTTTATGTTCTCTAGAGGGTGCCATTTTTAACCCTATAACCAGCGGACAATCAAGACGCTTCCAACGATACCCCATTTGTCAAATTGTGATGAGTGGTTTAGAAGATAGGAGGGAACAGATGAACATACATACATACCGGTCAAAATCATAACCCTCCTTTTTTCATCGCCGTAGCCGGGTAAAAATAAAATCAATAATTTAGTAACCCCTGTAAATGTGCTTAATTAAAACGTGCACTGCCCGCGTAGCATTAACACCGTAGAAACGGGTTTTGTCGACACAAGAGTAGATAAAATGACAGATAAACAATCACTATCTGTCATTTTGTCTATTTTTAGGGGTATGAGGAACAGGGTGTAAAGTTCACTCATCCACCATAGAAAAGGGAGGATCCTCCTACCAGACGGGTGTTGTGTCTGGCGGGCAACTGCCCAATGATTGATATTGGATTTTTGTATATATGTTCACTGCACGGTAAACTCTAATTGCGCGATGCAGGACTTTTTTGTGACGTCAGGATTTTTGTGTGACGTCAGGTCTTTGATGCGTAGTTCGAATGTGGCGATGTAGGCACCGCCACATATTCTTCCATCGACAAAACTCTTTCTACGGTGGTCATGCTACGCGGGCAGGTAGTTTTCCCTGCTTAAGCAACTGTCAGAATTCTACTAATATCAAGAAAACGTTATTCGGGGAATCCCAGGACAGGATAGGAATAGATACAGTTGCTAAACGAAACGAACATAAAGAACGAGTGATTTCTTCAATGAAGCCCGCGAAATTTAAAATTTCTTACGTTTTTAGGGTCCCGTCCCTCAAAAGGAAAAAACGGAACCCTTATAGGATCACTCGTGTGTCTGTTTGCCTGGCTTCCCGTCTGTCACAGCTAATTTGCTCCGAATCCAATAGAATAGAATATTTTTATTCAATATAAAAAAATTGGTAAAAGAATAACATTAAATCTTAGAAATAATTTATAATAGACCGATTAGGTTGAAATTTGGTACACATAATGTATATCTGTGACCCAAACACGGGTCACAGATATATTCAAAATAAATGAATTTTGGGTATCACTTTTGGGGGGCAAATTAGAAAATTATAAAGTTGTGCAAACTGTACCATGTGACATATCAAATGAATGCGAGGATCTCAAATATTTTTTTAATATAATTTTAAAATAAACGACTTTAAATTAAAGATATTTAGGAAAATAGTTGAAAATTGACCCGTATCTCCGAAACTACTGGGCCCAAATTTTGAAAAAAAATACATAAAATAGTTCTATACTTATAGGTTACAGAAAAATCTATAAGGAGTCTATGGTCTTTGTTCGTCGGATAAATAATTCATCCCAACTACGGAACCCTTCATTGTGCGTAGTCCGACACGCACTAGGCCGGTTGGTTTTTTACCCGACTGCCCCACGAGGAGGGTAATGTTTTTCGAGAGTATGTATGTATGTTTGTATGTATGTTTGTATGTATGTTTGTATGTGTGTATGTATGTCTATTTCTTCGGCACGCTCTGTAGCCTAAACGGCTTAATGGATTTTAACATACGAGGTATCGTTAGGTTGGTCTTAATTGTGGGAGTGACATAGGCTATAAAAAAATTTATATAATTCATCTGCAAATACAAAAAAAGGGAGGAGAAGGATTTTTTTTTAATTACAGCAATATTGGTTAAAATAAAAGCTAGTAATGAGTATATTGTGTAACTTTCTTTTTGCTCAGCTCCTAAGGGTCGTAGCGTGATGTTACATAGTCTATAACCTTCCTCAAGAATTGGGTTATCCAAAGCAAAAAGAATTTTTCAAATCCGAATAGAAGTTCCGAAGATTACCCCCTACATACAAACAAACAAACATAACTATAAGGGCCGATTTAACCAAAGCCAGATAACTTTTATTCGGGGAATAAAATTGACGTGTGACAGTTTTTGTATAGAAAAGCTGTCAAAAATTTAATATTTACTCGCTGGAGACTTATAAGGGATAAAAGTTTGGTCGAATTCGCCCTTAGTGTAATATAGTAACTATTGAAATCGGATAAATAGTTCCGGAGATTACCCCCTACATAGATATTAGTGTAGATGTAGATTATGTTGATCAAAAGATTTTTTCACTTCCTTAAAGATAAAAAGAAGGTCAAGAGAAGGTGAAAAGAATTTTTCAAATCCGACTGGAAGTTCCGAACATTACCCCCTACAGAAAGATCCTTAAAGATTTATTAATTCCATTGTTGCAGAGCCATGGATTCCTTCTTTAGTTTATTTGACCCTTCAGACGGAAACCAGAACAAGCAGAAGAATAAAAAGAGGTACAAACCGGAACAGGATACAGTCAAGAAGAAACCCGACGCTCCTAAGGGTATGTGACGTCATAATTATAAATAACTAGCTTCCGCCCGCGGCTTCGCCCGCGTGGTATGTCGATAAAAAGTAGCCTATGTCCTTTCCCAGGATGCCATCTATCCTATCTCCTTGCCAAATTTTGTCGTTTTGTCGAAATCCGTTCAGTGGTTTAGGCGTGAAAAGGTAACATACAGACAGACAGAGTTACTTTCGAATGTATAATATTATATAGTATACTAGCTGTCGGTTATTATATACTAAAACCTTCCTCGAGAACCACTCTATCTATTGGTGAAAACAGCATGAAAATCGGTGCAGTAGTTTTTCAGTTTTAGTAATGATATCACTACATATTATAAAACAAAGTCCTCCGCCGCGTCTGTCTGTCTGTTCGCGATAAACTCAGATTTTGTATGGCAAATCTGTCAAAAACTCATCATTGTGAGCCCATTGACACGTTTGTAAATTAATAGACTTGGCTCCCTGGAGTAGTGTGCTATTGAAAAAGCATGAAAAATGCCTTTGTTTGGCCGCCATTTTCTATTGGTTTCTGTAATGGCGAGGGATTTTTTAAATTGTAACCCATTTTTGTATATTCTTCTCCCAGGACGCAGAAGAGGGCGCAAATCTAATGTGAAGAACGAAACGTTGCCAGAAGAGTCCTCGTTTCTCTGCGAACCGGATCTCAGCA
Organism: Lithophane leautieri; assembly: GCA_949152455.1. Lineage (NCBI taxonomy): Eukaryota > Metazoa > Arthropoda > Insecta > Lepidoptera > Noctuidae > Lithophane > Lithophane leautieri. The sequence continues at coordinate 6,805,447 of OX424488.1, forward strand.
CAGATCTCCTAGTTAAAGATGTTAGTTATATTGAGAACTTCATTGAGATTAACAAGAAAGTCGATGGTAAGTCCTCCCATAACTATTAACACTGTAATTCGAAAATATTGTAAAAGCCAATCATCTTTTAAAAGAGTAACCATGGAGTTTCTTGCCGGCTCTTTTCCATAGGAAACGACCAATTGGAACCGTGCACCTAGCTTCTGACGTTTCATAAGTGCCCATGTAGGCTTATGTGAAATAAAATATTTTGATTTTGATTGATTGAAGTAATTTTTCAGCCCGTATTATTAGGTTTCGTATGACGTCCCATAACTGCACCCTAAATAGCGTAATACACGATCAATCAAAATCTGAATCGTTTTGAAACAGATTGCTCATCCACTTCATAATCGATATTTTTGGATATAACGATAAAAACTTTTTACAAAAAATAAACAAACGACTTCCAAAAAAAAAACACAAAAAAAGTGAAAAGTTTCTAATCAAAAAATCAAAATCAAAAGTCATTTATTCAAACTAGGCTGAGAATCAGCACTTTTCGAACGTCAAAATTACATAAGACAGTCCCCCGGCACGCCCACCCTTCACCACTTCCTAGTGCTTTAGCTGGGAAGAAGAAGTGGCGCAACAAACTCCCCAGCAGCACAGCTGTCTGTTCAGTTAGAAACAATTGATTCTATACAAAAGTATGTAAAATCATTTACATTACGCAACATAAAATATAAATCTAATTATTAGCCATATGTCAGCTAGCCCAAGCCAATATACCACCCAAAAAAAAAAAAACTACTATATGTAGGTACTCAAGCAAAAATAAATAAGTAATATTCGGAAGTCGGTGTCTTTGGTTTTGAATTTTCGTTTTTTGCCATCGACTTCCGAAATTCAAGTTATTTTTTACTTTCACGTTTCAGACAGAACAGACAACGATAAGAAACCAAAACGCAGGAATTCAGGCAGAAAATACAGACGAAAAAAGAACAAAATATCACCTGCCAAGGACATAACCAATTCCGCATGGATTTCAGAGACTGGTATCGAAACCGATACCAGAAACTGGAACAACCAACTTTCAGTACAGAAAATATGTGACGAAAATATTGGAAAAAATGTGAACAATTTAAAAAATGACTTCCATATGAAAAATAGACTTAACGAAGGTGGCATAGACAAGTTTAGAGACCGAGATGTCTATAATGTCATAGACAAACTGGAAAAGGTTATACTAAAAGATGATATGTATTTGGCTGGAGATTTTGACACGAATGACTTGGAAAATGATTTCTTTTATAGTTCAGATGATATGGAAGAGTATATTGATGATTCGTAAGTATTAATTGTTTTTATTTTTGGTAAATATTTTATTTTCTTGCATAAATTAATTAATAGTTAAAATCCCTTGAAAAATAACACGAGGCGGTATTCGAGCATAGAACAGTGGTGGACTGAAAAAAATAAGCACCTCTACGGGGTGTCCTGCGTGAGCGACGAATACGACGCGACGCGACCGACGCGTCGGTCGCGTCGCGTCGTATTCGTCGTATTCATCGCGTTCGTCACGTTCGCAGCGTCGCGACGCTGCGAACGTGACGAACGCGATGAACTCAATGGCATACCCTGCTTGCGGCCTATATGGCAGTCTGCGGCGAGACGCGACGTAACGCGTACTTGTTTTGAGGGCGACCAGACACGACACCACGAATTGCACTTTACGTCGCCATGATTCGAGAAGTAATGACCAAAATCACGTAGGACATTTTGTCGCGTGTAGCATCGCGTCGCATTGCATCGTGTCGTGTCGCGTCGTATTTGTCGCTTACGCAGGACACCCCATTACAGATACTACCATCCACGAAGCCGCGCCCCACTCTGCGATTACTGTACGGAGTGGGGCGCGTCTTCGTGTGTGGATGGCACTATCCATACATAGTTTCTTCTAATTATTACGCGCAGTAATACTATTTTTTTTAATAAAAAACATGTTTTCTCACACTTTCACACATTCTCCTTGTAACCACAAAACCGCGTTTATCATTTATTTAGCCTAAATAAATTTTAAACATAACATTTCTGTATGGACTTTGAAACAAAACTGACAATAAACACGCGTTGAACAAGTGTCTAAGTTTTTGTGGTAAGGCCCCTTTATGTTTAAATTTCAATAATGACTTTAAAATACTAATAACCTGCCTCGCCTTTTCCCAACTATGTTCGGGTCGGCTTCCAGTCTAACCGGATGCAGCTGAATACCATTATTTTACATGGAGCGACTGCCTATCTGACCTCCACAATCCAGTTACTGGGTAATACGATGCCCCTTGGTAAGACTGGTTGTCAGACTTTCAGGCTTCTGACGAACCATAACGTGTGATAATTTAAAATACTAACGGTGACCTTTATTCCAAATCTTGTAGAACCTCGGAGCCTGAAGACTCAGGCGACGAGGTGTACGGCAGTCTGCCGCCGGAGCCCAGGTTTGGCAACGTGGAGTACAAACTACAGCTAGTTTCATTGTGCGAGAGGAGGTTCCAGCATCTAGTCACACAGGTTTGTCTTATCACAGAATGGACTGTATATTTGTTGATCATCTTCTATTTTGTTAAGTACCTGGTACTTGTTGAAAGGTCTACACTGTCCTCCCATGCCTACTAACACTGTAATTTGAAAATATTGTAAAAGCCAATTATTTTAAAAGAGTTACCGTTGATTTTCTTGCAACTCTTCTCCATAGGAAACGACCAATTGGAACCGTGTACCTAGCTTCTGACGTTTCATAAGTGCCCATGTAGGTTTGAAATAAAATATTTTGATTTTGATTTTGAAATACATAATAGCACAAGTACGGAAGATTCACTTCGCAAAATTATTTAAATAAAAACTTAAAAAAAAAAAAAAACAATTTCGGATGTCGATGTCTATGGTTTTGAATTTTCATTTTTTGCCACCGACTTCCGTAATTAAAGTTATTTTTTACCCGACTACGGCGAAGCAAAAAAGAGGGTTATGATTTTGAGCGGTATGTATGTAAGTATGTATGTATGTTCATCTGTTCCCTCATATCTAATTGGTTTATTTGAAAATAAGTGCTTTGAGTAAACGACCCATCACAATTTGACAAATGAGGTATCGTTGGAAGCGTCTTGATCGTCCGCTGGTTATAGGCTATGTGACGTCACATTAAATTGAAAATGGCGCTCTCTAGATAACATAAAGTCATGAACTGTCGCCCGCGTGGATGACGGTTATTATATACTAAAACCTTCCTCGAACTTTGTATCTATTGGTGAATACAGCATGAAAATGGTTGTAGTAGTTTTTGAGTTTATCGCGAACAGGACGACAGACAGACGCGGCGGAGGACTTTGTTTTATAATATTGTAAGGAAATGCGAAAGTGAGTTTGTTTCTTTGTTTGCTTGTTACGCTTTCACGCTAAAACGGCTGAACGGATTTGGATGAAATTTTGCACATGGTTGCACCATGACCTAGAATAAGACATAGAATACTTTTTATTCCGATATTCCCACGGGATCGTGACTTATGCGGAGGAAACCGCGGAGCGTAGCTAGTTTTCCATATTTTGGTCCAAATATAATTTGAAATTATCTCTCGCAGCTAAAATGGAGACTCCGTTCAGGCGGCGGCGCGGCCGTGTACGTGCTGGGCGTGCGCGACTGCGGCGCGCTGGTGGGGCTGCGCGCGCGCGCCCTGCGCAGCTCGCTGGTGGCGCTGCGCAGGATGGCGCAGGCGCTCGGCGCCACGCTCACGCACGTCACGGCCCGGAGGGTGGCGCCGCACAGAGCTGTCGCAGAGGTCTATGTTAGGAAGGTAAGGAAGTTGTAAGGAATGATTCTGAATGAATAAAATAAATTAATAAAATAAAATGTATTCATAAAATTATGATTAACATTAATTACAAACGAGGTAAATTTAATTCTAGCTGTAATATAGACCTGCCTGATCTAGGTTTGTGAGAACCTGTGTTTCAGGCCATCAATTTACATCAAAAATTTAAAAAGAAGACAATATTTTTATTAGAAGTTAAATTAAAAATAAGACATAATATTTTCAATGACTTCTATTTCGGTATATTATTTTAAAACTAGATTAAGTAAGATATAATTATTATGTTTAAATAAATTAACGAATAATATTAAAGTAGATAAAGTTGAGGAGCTCGTGGCTACGTAATAACAGCCGCACGGTTCGATCCATGAGGTTAAGCTACGCTTGCCGGGGTTGGTCCGTGGGTGGGTGACCATCTTTACATATCGAGACTCCTCCGTGCCTCGGAAAGCACGTTAAGCCGTTGGTCCCGGCTGTCATTTGTGGATCTTTGACAGTCGTTACGGGTCGTCAGAAGCCCGAAAGTCTGACAACCAGTCTTACCAAGGGGTATCGTATTACCCAGTTACTGGGTTGTGGAGGTCAGATAGGCAGTCGCTCTATGTAAAATACTGGTATTCAGCTGCATCCGGTTAGACTGGAAGCCGACCCCAACATATTTGGGAAAAGGCTAGGCAGATGATGATTAAAGTAGATAAAGTGGAGACTATTATTAATTAGGTAATGGAAGAGACTTATATTAGAGTAGGTAGATGGAATTGTATGGAAATTAAATGTTTTGGAATGGAAATGTTTTGTTTAGCAGATCGACACATTATGTAAATTGGCCGTGTTATAACCATTTCATACGACGTAAAGAATCATAGTTGGGATTTAATATTTGGACAATTTAAATTGTCTAAATATTTGGTTATTTAAGTTATTTTATTCAATTAATAGCTAATGGCATGTGTTGCAAATGCAATGTTCTTTTTTTGTTAGAAACATTCTCCGGCGCACACAACAACTTACCAAAGTTTCTTCACAATCGGTCGAGCCATTAGAGTTTTTGCGAGACGGCAATTGATTTTAGATTTCTTCTGTTTTATACAGGTCACATTTAAAAGTGTATTAAAAAAAAAATTGAACTTCCTTTGGTCGCTGTCAATTTTTTTTTTTGTCATCAATTATTATTAAATTATTTTGTCTATAGCATCATATCATCAATAATTACTATCCCTATACTGTTAAATGAGCAATATTTGTGTGTATATTTGTAATCACGTTCTCAAAAACGGCTGTAACGATTTTGATGAAAGTTGAAATATAGGGGTTTACGGGGGCGAAAACTCGATCTAGCTAGCTCTTATATCCGAGAAAATTCATTTTCTCTATTTCCATAGGAGGTGAATGTGATACAAAGTTGGTATACTGCCGTCGTAAGAAAAAAGGGCACAAATAACATTAAAAAAAAAATTGAGTTACATAAATATTTAGAATCAGAAAAAAAAGACACATCTGCTCAATTTTTTGTAGAATTATCACGCATATATCATCAGTATTTTTTTTTTCTTTTAAGCAATAGGTTTCCACACTATGAAGCAGAATATGGTAAAAACTTTAATCCCAATTATCTCAGTTTGACCAAAATGTTAGATGTGCCCTTCTCTCGTACGACGGCAGTATACCAGGGCCCTGTTTATCAAAAGTTACAAGTCTACACGTTCACAAGTTACCTAGAATGTTAATTTTCGTGAAATTTATAGCTCATCTCCATATTCATAATCAGCCTTAATGTTCCCACTGATGGGACACAGGCATCAGGCCATCTCTCTCTTTTGACCACATAAAAAAAATAGAATCGAATTTAAACATTTATTGCGGTACTAAGCACGACACTTGTAAACTTGTAAGACGGAATAGAGCGTCGCCGGACACTCTCAGGATTTGTTATGATTTTCTACAAGTTGTAACTTACAAAGAATTTTTTGTTAAACAATATCACGAATAAAAGTGTCCAAATATAAGTACTTGTGAACTAAATAATGGCATTTCGTACTACAAGGCTTGTAAGTTTTGATAAGCGTATGATATTTTAAAACTTATAATTATACTTAAAAGCAATAATATAGAATGTAGATTGCAATGGGTTCCAGCACATATTGGACTAAGAGGTAACGAGGAGGCTGACCGTATATCCAAATCAGCGGTAATAGACGGATGTGTAATTAATTATGTACCTGATTACTGGGAATATACAGCTAAATTTAAATCTGCATGCTTTAATTCCTGGAAAGAACATTTTTTCAAAATATCTCTGGATAAAGGCATTTGGTACAAAAGCATACAAGGTCAACCATCTCGTGTTCCCTGGTTCGAGAATACAAAATTAGATAGAAACCATGTTAAACTGATATTAAGACTCCGTTCTGGGCACTATCCATCGGCAAAATTCGCATTTCTTATGAAAAAGGCTGACTCTCCTAATTGCACAATTTGCAATCAAATCGAAGACGTACAACATTTGCTGATGGAGTGTGCTCGGAACCGAGTAGAACGTGAGTTATTCGTGAATGATTGTAAAATAAATAAATTTGATGTAGGCATAATTCAATCCATCTTATCTCTACCATCTTCGGAGATTATTAAAAAGTTGTGCCATTTAATTATTGTCCTCAACGAATAACTCTAATTCATTAGCTAGTAAGTAATATTATTAAATACTTAATAAGTAAGCCAAGTAATTTAAAAGGGTACGATGGGGCTGACATATTTTGATAAAAGCCCCTAAATAAAATCCAGATTAAAAAAAAAAAAAAAAAGACGGTATGTTTATCTATTTTCACCCGAGCTAAGCTCGGTCGACTTGCAGGCATAGCATGACCACCGTACGACGGAAGAGTAGACAAAATGACAGATAAACAATCACAATATGTCATTTTGTATATTCTTCCGTCGACAAAACCCGTTTGTACGGTGGATATGCTACATTTATTTATTTACAAGCTTCCGCCCGCGGCTTCGCCCGCGTGGTATGTCGATAAAAAGTAGCCTATGTCCTTTCTCAGGCTCTAGACTATCTGTGTACCAAATTTCATTTAAATCGGTTCAGTAGTTTTGGCTTGAAAGCGCGACAGACAGACAGAGTTACTTTCGCATTTATAATATTAGTAAGGAATTACCGCTATCTACCGCTATGTGGCAGCCATTTTGTTTTTTTGTTGAAATATTCTCCTTGCTAGTACAAAAAAATTATATCTCTCAAAGTTTTAGTCATACTTTTCATGTGCTGGTACTAAACACCATGCGATGTTTTTTCAGTTACCAGATCCGAAGCAGAGTGTGGAGTTAAGGGTAGCTGTCATGGGTGCCAACGAAGCTGGCAAGTCTACGCTAATAGGAGTATTGACGCAAGGTGAGTCGCAACAGACGTGTTACTTTAGGGGTGTGAGGAACAGAGGTCCTAGACAAAGTGACATTCTATCAGCGATAACGATCATGGAAAAAATATAGTTAATTGATTCAGGCGTGACTTTGCGGAAATCCATTATAAAATACAATAGACGTAGATATATTTAGTAACCTATTCCGCTTAACTATTCTTCAAGATTCATAAAAAAACCTGTAAGAAATTGACACTTGTTTCACCTCTCAACGAGGCATCCTCAGGATGACGATTGACCGTCCAGCGATCGGTGTGGCAATACTTCGTGTTCTGATTTGCGACTGGTCAATCGTCATCCTGAAGATGCCTCGTTGAGAGGTGAAACAAGTGTCGATTTCTTACAGGGTTTTTTATGACTCTTGAAGAGTAGTTAAGCGGAATAGGTTATTAAATATATCTACGTCTATTGTATTTTTTTGATTCTGGAAAAGGCGAAAATGTATAGAAGTAAAGAAAGAACAATTCTTTATTCTGCACAAACAAAACGCACACAAAACAAAAAAATAATAAATAATACAAAAGTAGCCAAAAGCCGCGTGTTCAAGCAATAAAAAAAGTTTGACAGTATTGTTGACGTTTGTTCATTGGTTTATGTCAAGGCCAGGGGACCAAAGACAATATTGCTCTGACATATAGGACTGACTTAAGCTATCGAAAAGCTTATGTCAATCCTGTTGAAAGTCGTTGTAGAAATATGAAACGCTTTCGAAGCGATTGTCACTTATCTAGGCACTCAGGGTGGAGAGTTCACTTATCCTCTATGGAAAAGAGAGGATCCTCCGACCAGACGGGTGTTGTGTCTGGCGGGCAACTGCACAACGATTGATGTTGGAATCTTGTATATATGTCCATCGCGCGGTAAACTCTAATAGCGCGATGCACGATTTTGTGTGACGTCAGGTCCTTGATTCGTAGTTTGCATATGGCGATGTAGATGCCGTCACATTATCAATAATTTATTTTCGTTTGTGCACCTGGCGGACAAACTCACAAAATTTGCCTCTTTTAATATTATACTCTATTTGAAATTAATAAGATTATACATTTAAACAAACCTTTTTGCAGTCCGTTCAACCGATTTTGACTTGTATACCGTAGCCATAAGGATGGCATTAAAAGCAATAATTTTAATTTCGGAAGTCGGTGGCAAAAAACGAAAATTGGAAAAAGCAAACACACCGACTTCCGAAATTAAAGTTATTTTTTACTTTTTTTGTGTTTTTTTTTGTTTATCATATCTGTTGATTTGTTTTGCGTTTGAGCAGCTCTTGGCTAAGTAATAACAGCCGCACGGGTCGATCCATCAGGTTAAGCTACGCTTGCCGGGGTTGGTCCATGGATGGGTCACCATCTTTACATATCGAGACTCCTCCGTGCCTCGGAAAGCACGTTAAACCGTTGGTCCCGGCTGTCAATCGTGGATCTTTGGCAGTCGTTACGGGTCGTCAGAAGCCCGAAAGTCTGACAACCAGTCTTATCAAGGGGTATCGTATTACCCAGTTACTGGGCTGTGGAGGTCAGATAGGCAGTCGCTCCATGTAAAATACTGGTATTCAACTGCCTCCGGTTAGACTGGACGCCGACCCCAACATAGTTGGAAAAGGCAAGGCAGATTGATTGATATCTATTGATTTGTTCAGGTGAGCTTGATAACGGCAGAGGAAGCGCTCGTCTTAACATGTTCAGACATCTACACGAGGTGAAGAGTGGTCGGACGTCGTCGTTGAGCCACGAGATATTGGGATTCGATGCTCAGGTAATGTACTGACTTAGTACTTAAAAAAATACAATAGACGTAGATATGTTTAGTAACCTATTCCGCTTAACTATTCCTCAAGAGTCATAAAAAACCCTGAAAGAAATCGACACGTGTTTCATCGACCCGGCTAACCTTAGCGTTATGCCAAAGTATTATTATGCTAATAAAAGTTATGCCAAACAATATTATGCCTTAAAATTTTATGCCAAGATGGGGATTCCCTTCAAGGGGCTTTGGGGTGGGGTTTACTTGTATCATTTTTACTGGTATTTACACACTTGTTTTTAAAATATCAGAAATAAATATACAGGGTTACTGGTAACTCGACGTATTCCTTGCAGGACGTCATAGTAGGGTTAAAATGCAACAAATTAAGCCACCAAATGTTCTACCGAAATTCAGTAGTTTTTGAATTAGTTAACGAGTTTTAGTTTTATGAAGTAATAGCAAAAATTACAAAAAATTAAATGTTTGGTTAGTGATATTTGCCAAAGGTTTAGGCATTATTGAACTTTTAATTATTAACAAAGGTCTGCTACGGCGTCAACTATGATAATAACTTAAATTTCAGTACAGTCGCGCCGTAAATCATTTTTAAATTGGTTTCAAATGATTTAATCTGGGATTTTTCATAAAAAAACTAAAACTCGACCTAATTCAAAAACTACTGAATTTCGGTAGAACATTTGGTGGCTTAATTTGTTGCATTTTAACCCTACTATGACGTCCTGTAAGGAATACGTCGAGTTACCAGTAACCCTGTATAGTCGAACAAAAATCTTGTTTACAGGGTAATGTGGTGAACTACGGCTGCTCTGAGCTAATGACAGCAGAAAGAATAGGCGAACGAAGTGCTAAGTTGGTGTCGTTCCTCGACCTCGCCGGCCACAGCAAATACCAGCGCACCACGCTGCACGGGCTCACCGGCTATTCGCCGCATTACGCTATGTTGGTGGTAAGTTTTTTTTTAACCCGACTACGGCGACGATAAAAGAGGGTTATGATTTTGACCAGTATGTATGTATGTTATAATCAGTGATCGGAGTAGGTAGATTGATTTTTGGTACTTGTATCATAAATGCACACAGAAAGAATAACATGGATAAGCCATTTTTCCGGAAAGTAATTCCGGTATTTCCGGATTCAATTAAATATTGTTAATGTTGGTAATGATATTATTACTACTCAATTCAAAATTTAAAGGAAGGTATCAAAACTAAATTAATTCATTATTTATCTGTTGAATAATAAAAACAATCGAATTCTGATTTTCGATTTCCGATTTTTTTGAGGATGGCAAATCATCAAATGACTCCTTCCACTCTGGCAGAATACAATTCCTACATAAGTTCCGGTTTTTTTTAATAATCCACCAATTCCGGAGGAATGTCCATATTAATATATACGTTTCGGATCAATGGCCCCAGTTCAATCTACCTACTCCGATCACTGGTTATAATTGGGATTTAAATTAAAAAAAAAATATTATGTATGTATGTTCATCTGTTCCCTCCTATCTTCTAAACCACTCATCACAATTTGAAAAATGAGGTATCGTCCGCTGGTGATAGGCTATGTGACGTAACATTAAATAAAATACAAAATTAAAGTAATAAAAACTACACACAAATTAAAAATCCCGAGTCACACGCAATCTGTTCGATTTATGCCCTAACACGTGTGACTCGAGATTTTTAATTTGTCTGTCTGTGGTGTCTTGTTTATACCTTTTTACCGTAGTTGGGTTTTAGTTTTTATTACTTTATTATTTTGGGGTTATAATATATAATATTTTTGAAATGTGCTCATTAAGCCCTTTTCATTTGATCCCCAACATGGTACGATTAAACAATATTTTTTTTTTAGTTCCTGACTTTATTTCGTCTAGAGGGCGCCTAATCTAATTCATAATTATTGGCGGAGTAATCGCGTAACAAACACACCAAAAAAAAACATACCTTATTACCACAAAACCGCGTATACCAGTTATTTAGCTTAAACACCATTTAAACTGTATGACCGCGGACGGGCCGCGCGCGGACCAAAATCTATTGTAGTTAATTAGAGAGTCCTGAAGAATTAAACACGACATTTCTGTATGGAGTTTGACATAAAACTGACATTACACACGCGTTGAACAAGTGTCTAAGTTTTTGTGCTAACGCCCATACAGTCGAATTGAGAACCTCTTCATTTTCTGAAGTCGATAAAAAAATGTTTGTCAATATTAAATTTTGTGTGACATGTGTGTCCACTTTTTCTTCAACTAAAAGCGCGTGCGTTATGTTTCGAAAATTAAATTAAACCATCACTTATCCACCAGATATCGGCGACAGCGGGCATCACATCGATTACAGAAGAGCATATTAGCCTGTTGACAGCCCTGGACCTGCCATTTTTCGCCGTCATTAGTAAATGTGAGCTGGCGGCAACCGCTGTTAAGACTTTGACAGCCAGGCTGACTGAGTTACTGACCGCGGCAAACAAGGTAATTTTTTTTTTTCAATTTGGTTGATAAAAATAAAAAATTGTATACATACAAACAAACTGCCTAGACTTTTCACAACTGTGTTGAGGTTGGCTCGTAGAAGGAGCTCTTGGCTAAGTAGTAACAGCCGCACGGGACGATTCATCAGGTTAAGCTACGCTTGCCGGGGTTGGTCCATGGATGGGTGACCATCATGTCTAGACTCCTCCGTGCCTCGGAAAGCACGTTGAGCCGTTGGTCCCGGCTGTCATTCGTAGATCTTTGACAGTCGTTACGGGTCGTCAAAAGCCCGAAAGTCTGACAACCAGTCTTACCAAGTGGTATCGTATTACTCAGTTACTGGGTTGTAGAGGTCAGATAGATAGGCAGTACCTCCATGTAAAATACTGGTATTCAGCTGCATCCGGTTAGACTGGAAGCCGACTCCAACATAGCTGGGAAAAGGCAAGGACGATTTGAAAAAAAAACGGGCCAAGTGCGAGTTGGACTTGCGCACGAAGGGTTCCGTACCGTTATCTATAAAAACGGCAAAAAAATCATGTCTGTTGTATGGGAGCCCCCCTTAATTTTTTATTATATTTTAATTAAATTATTTATTTTTAAAGTGAATATATAGCTAAATATTCTGTGAATATTTCAAGCGTCTACCTGTTCTCGTTATCAATATCGAGCAAAAACGAGCAAAAAAATCACTTAAGTTGTATGGGAGCCCCCTTAAATATTTATTTTATTCTGTTTTTTAGTATTTGTTGTTATAGCGGCAACAGAAATACATCGTTTGTGAAAATTTCAACTGTCTTACTATCACGGTTCATGAGATACAGCCTGGTGACAGACAGACAGACAGACAGCGGAGCTTTAGTAATAGGGTCCCGTTTTACCCTTTGGGTACGGAACCCAAAAAATTGTATAGATTGCCTTGAAGCAGTCAAAGAAGAACAAAAATGTACAGTTGATGTGAGAAAAACCAAGGAAATTAGCTTAACACATTTATTATTTAATTTAAAACATAAATATTTACTTATGACCAGTGATCGGAGTAGGTAGATTGATTTTTGGTACTTGTATCATAAATGCACACAGAAAGAATAACATGGATAAGCTATTTTTCCGGAAAGTAATTCCGGTATTTCCGGATTCAATTAAATATTGTTAATGTTGGTAGTGATATTATTACTACTCAATTCAAAATTTAAAGGAAGGTATCAAAACTAAATTAATTCATTATTTATCTGTTGAATAATAAAAACAATCGATTTTCGATTTCCGATTTTTTTGTGGATGGCAAATCATCAAATGACTCCTTCCACTCTGGCAGAATACAATTCCTACATAAGTTCCGGTTTTTTTTAAATAATCCACCAATTCCGGAGGAATGTCCATATTAATATATACGTTTCGGATCAATGGCCCCAGTTCAATCTACCTACTCCGATCACTGGTTATGATACTTATTAAATAACACTTGTACTTTGGCATATATCTTGAATAAATTAATATCCAGTTGCATAATATACGATCAGAATTGGAATCGGTTTGAAACAAATGAGTAAAACATTGCACCATAAGTTAAAAAAAAAGTTAAATATTTTTTTTTTAGTTTATTAACTTTGTTAATTTTACATATAAATTCCCAGTTAATAAAATTAAATTAATAACTCTAGTTAAAAAAAAAAAAAAACTATTTTAAATAAAGGAATAATAGGAAAAATAAGAGCAATTCCCAAATTAAAAAAATTAAAAAAATGTGCTCAACAACGTAATAACGCAATGAATGTTGTTGAACTGTCATAATGAAACAAATTAGTCTTAATCGGTTACGAAAATAAGTTACGCAATTAGATAACTGGTAACCGTTCGGTTAGCTTACCACTCTTTACGTATTGAAACGCGTAATTGGCTGTTTGATAAATCAGAGTATCAGAATCAGAAATCATTTATTTGCAAAGAATGTAGGTAGCAAAACAATTGTTTTGGTGGTGTAAAAAAAAAAATAACAAGGATCCAGTACATTCTACCGAATAGCATGCAACATTAAGCATTAAAATAATCATAATTATTACAAATCTATGTCAGGTAATCAATTTCTATCGATATTCAATACCGGGACCTTGGCAACAGGCAAATGAAGGAACACGGGTGGGTTTTAGTCAATAAAAGTTTGACACGCCCTTCCGCTCCGCCCAGAGCGGGAGAAGTCATTGGAAGATTCACCACCCTCAAAAAAAAAAAAAAAAGTTAATCAATTTCTATCGATATTCAATACTGCTCAAGTATATATCCTTATATCGATTACATTACACTCCAGGAACAAAATAGTAACGCCATTTTGAAATTAAGTGGGCCAATTCTTGTATTTTTAACATCGTTCGCATTATTTCGGTCTCAATATGCCAAAATAAAAAACACCTGTAATTTACGTATATTTTTGACAGGTTTTTGTCTTTGACTGTCGCTGAGATGTTGTGAACGTCATGGGAATTGGCTTTCTGACTTTGTTCAGGTTAAAATTTGCCAAAAAGTGCTTAATATTTTAATTCTTTTGTTTTTGATTTTCGCTGAGCTGTTGTGAATGTCATGGGAATTGGCTTTCTGACTATTTTCAAGTTAAAATTTGCCAACAAGTGCTTAATATTTTCATTATATCGTCTTTGATTGTCGCCGAGATGTTGTGAACGTCATGGGAATTGGATTTCTGACTTTGTTCAAGTTAAAATTTGCCAACAAGTGCTTAATATTTTCATTATTTCGTCTTTGATTGTCTCCGAGATGTTGTGAACGTCATGGGAATTGGCTTTCTGACTTTGTTCAAGTTAAAATTTGCCAACAAGAACTTAATATTTTTATTCTTTTGTCTTTCATTGTCACTGAGCTGTTGTGATCGTCATGGGAATTGGCTTTCTGACTTTGTTCAAGTTAAAATTTGCATTCCGCGTCTGTACAGTTATGCAGTTGACTAATTTAGTGAAAGGGGCATTTTTTTGGAAGAGCTTTTCAAGATTCAGTGTTTTGTATTGTCGTAAAATGTCGCTAGTATGACGGGAAATGGAACTCGTCTGTAGATGACCTTGACTCTGGAACCCTGAAAAAAGAAAACAATACAATTTACAGTTTGGCCAAAAAGATTTTGGCCATAGACAATAAGAGAATTATTGGAAGAGGTACAGCTTGGCAAAAAAGAGTTTGGAAAAAATGAGGGCGCCACTACCGCACATAGGTCACTTCAAATGGGAAATGCGTCAAAGAATTTATACAAATAGTTAAAAACGCTGCTTGTATTGACTCAAAACCTACTGAAATTTGTCGGCCAAGTAATGCTAATATCATAGGTCTGTATTACTTTAAGTAAAATATTTTTCTCAAACATGCTTGGAAATTCGAGCATTATTTTGACAACCTTCTTCGAGATAAATCGAAATTGCTGTACTGGTAAAAAACAAGTGACGATGCGGCCAGCAAACTTACTATGAAAATCCATCTGGCGTGTTTAGCGGCCAAATAAATTACTATGAAAACTCATATCTGACGTGTTATTTAAAAATGGAATGAACTTTTTACTTCAACACATGGCAACCATGGAGGTAACTTATCAAAGATTTTATTTAAATTTCGAATTGGTTTGCAAATAGAACAAAGAAGAAACAAATGAACATATTGGCGCATGAAAAATGATAGTTGTTCGTCACTGATTCTGGAATTAATATTTAATTTACTCAGATTGAATTTCCGCACGTTGTTTGAGAAAAGTACTATACAAGCCTTGGTCGCAATCAGGAACTGATGGACTCACGCATGAGTGCCTCGGCTACGCCTCGGCCCTTATTTTCACGATTGTCCATCAATCCCCTTATTGCTGGCCGCGACAGTAATGTACTATAGTTTCATTTGTCACCGCGTCATACTCTTTTTTGGCAAGCTGTACTTCACGTCACCTACTATCTATCCCAACTATATAATACTAGCTTTTGCCCGCGTCTTCGTCTACGATCTAGGACGAAAAGTAGCCTATGTTCTTCTCCAGGTCATGGTCTCCCCATGTGCCAAATTTCATTCAAATCCGTTCTGCCGTTTTAGCGTGAAAACGTGTGTAACAAACAAACATAGCGTAAATGTTCGTTGAGATTATAAATGTGAAAGTGAGTTTGTTTGTTACGCTTTTGTGCTAAAACGGCTGAACGGATTTGGATGAAATTTGGCGCATGAGTAGACCATGACCTGGACTAGGACATATAATACTTTTTATCCCGATATTTCCACGGGGATCGAGAGTTATGCAGGTGAAACCGCGGGGCGCAGCTATTAATATACAAGGTGAAATTGAATTCATGGGCGTCCTCTTAAGGGGTCATTGTACTCATCATTATGACCAACTTTCATTATTGGAATAAACCTGAAATTACAAACAAAAAAAAAACTTCTGTTCCCTACATTTTGACAAGCTATGTGAACATATGTATTCAGTGTATAACGTTCCCACTGCTGGGACACAGGCCTCCTCTCTGTGAGAGGGAGTGAGCCATAACCCACCACGCAGGCCCAGTGTGGGCTGGTAGATGTCACATGTCTTCGAATTTTTTGGTTCTGGGACATGCCGGTTTCCTCACGATGTTTTCCTTCACCGTTTTTGAGAGCGTTTATGCGAACATAAATGTAGGGGACAGCTGATTTTTTTGAGGCAGCGGTGCACCTATAGTTTCTCCATATTTCGCCAGTTATGTTAAAGTCCCAAGTAATAGGGGGCGAGCGTATTGCCATCAACCGCGCACAAATCCAGACTCCGAGCTGCCACTGAGAAATTCCTGTTGCAAAAACTATATAACACTTTGCCCGACCTTGGAATCGAACCCAGGACATCACGCTCGGCAGTAACACTCGCGACCACTACACCAACCGAGACAGTCGACGTCGTAGAATATCAAAGAAAAGTAACTCACTCCTCCAAAATTATTGAGTTCAGCCATTTTGTCTTCAAAATTCGATTTGCTTTTTTTGTCCTCGATGACAAACGTGCCATTTTCATCTATTTCAGGTTCATTGTTATAATTCAGGTATCTTTTAGTATCACCATCACTGTAAAAAAAACATTGGTTTTAACAGTTTTTTTTGCTGTCAGTTGCAAGGAATCGGATACCGGTTAAATTTTCAAACCGTTCGTTATTATGTACTTGACGCCAGATCTTTGCATTCGGTTTCGTTTGAATAAACCGGTTATTTAACCAGTATTCGGGAGAGTATCAGGTTTTATCGGATAACACGGTTTAGAGCAATCAAAACCGGTTAATGCGGACGCACGATACACAAACGTCGCGCGCTGTTCAGTTTTTATTAACCGACGAAAAAAAAAGGAAGAGGTTCTCAAGTCGACCCGTATATATATATATATATATTTTTTTATGTATGACCACGCATAACTTTGTAGTGGGTCGTCCGATTTGAAAAATTCTTTTTTTATTGGGAAGGGTATACCTCGAAGTTGGTCCCATTTAAAATTGGAAACTATAAACCACCCCTAAAGGTAGAAAGAATGGGGTTGATTGATTTTTCACCAACTAAATTTTCAACTGTGAACCGATTCTGTTGAAATTTCGCACACATACATAGTTCTGATGACACAACCACTCATCATCAACTCCAGGTCTATAAACTTTTTTTTTTTTTTTTCCGGGGTGGATAATCCGCATGGATGTTCTCCGCCCTGGGGTGGGCAGAGGGGTCTGTCAGACTCTTACTGACTAAAAACCACCCCGGTGTTCCGACTCACACCTACGCCGGGGGTCGCGGGAACGTAAGAATCTTCCGCAACCCCCGACTGGTGCCGGCCCGCCACCGCGGGCCTCCTCGGGTCGGGGGGGGATTGAGGTGTTTGACTCCCCCCGTGACGTCTAAGAGGGGCGCGCGTGGAACACTACGCGCCGCCACTTCGTGTCCTGATGTGTGGGGGGGGGGCGACGGACATCCCCGAGTCCGTCACCCCTGGACCCATTTAGGGGGGCTGGAAGAGGGCGTTATCCGCCCTCCGCCGACGCTCGGTGCGCCTGCTGCGGGCCGGGTGAGTGGACGAGATCTCCCTCTCCCTTTCCGCAGCCTCCTTCTGCGAGACGACTGTCTCGCAGTAGGAAACCACCGTATCCCAGGACTCCCCGCTGCCGACCATGGCATTCACTACGGCCGACAGCGACAAGTCACCGCCTACTTCTGAGATGAGGGCACGGCGTGGCTCCTCCAGGTCTTTAACCTGGAGTAACCCCCTGGAGTACCCTGGAGTGGATGGTAACTTATGAATAAATGAAATGCACCGACCCCAGCGTGGCTTAACCAGACTCGATAAATCGAATGAACCCCAGGATTTGCACTAGCCCCTGGAGCCTCAAGGTTCATGGGGTTACAGAAGCCATTGCATATCAAAGAGTAGACCGGGGGGCGCGGGTAATGGTAGGGAATAGACCGTGCCCGTCGGGATATGGAAGGATTTGCGAGCCTACCGGATATGCATCCTTGAGTAAGCAATGGACTAGTGGAGAGACGGGTAATATTTATCTAAGGATGGGCATCTTTTTACGACGTCGCCGCCAGTTGGCTCCGTTCCATTTTCACCGTTGAATCCATTGGCGGAGATATGCTTCGTTCTCGGCTCTTTTTTATCTCCCTGCTGTGCTGTGTTACACTTTGCTGTTTTCTGAGTCTTTGTCCAAGGACTTGCTGCTGTCCCTTTCAGGTTTTTTGTATATCTCGCTGGCTGCTTTCGTGATCTTGTATCGGTCTTCAGCCATGTCCATCCAGAAGTTGATTTCCTTGTTGAAGCACGCCATGTCCTGTCTTAGGTTGTCGTTCCATGCGTAAATCGGTCAGCCTACTTTCTTGGATTTGGCCTAGTACTGCATTGCTGCATATAAAAGGTGTGGTTTGCCGCGTCTGTGAACATGTGCGAGATAGCACGTCCTGTGATTCTTGATGTGTTTTGGTAACAGTTTTTACTTCTAAGATTTCGTGCATTTACTTTTGTCTTGGTTTATTCCTAGCGTGGTTAATCAAGTCTCTCATGATGACTCTCTCTGTCAGGATAGTTCAAGTCCAGCTTCACCTGTGAATCTTTTGGCGGGGTTAAACTGCTTTCTCGATTCTTTTCTTCTTAGTTCTGATGCGTTTTCAGCAGCACTGTTCAGATCGCGATCGGCCCGATCCTTGTTGTATATGTTCAGCTCCGTCGCCGTACAAGTTCAATCTGTAGCTCGCCGCTGCTCACCTCGGGTTGATGCGATTGCAAATAATATAGTTCGGAGTTAAAAGCGCACTATTCGGCTCAAGTAATTAATAAGACCCCGACAAAAATCTCGACCAGTGTCACCCGAATTCTTCTTTTCTGTTCATAGTTACATCGCCGACACCCATAACCAACTACTTTTAAAATTAAATCCCGCGCACAAGATGACCACCTCTGTTACCGCCCAGGTTCTATAATAGCGTCCATGCGCCTTTGCTGGCTTTCCGCGATAGTAGTATGGCGGGCGCGCACCGCAAGGTCTATTCCCGCCTGCAGCGTTCGGCCACTATGTAACGCTTACCCATGCTGATCAACCAATAACATTGCAGCATCAGCTTTTTGTTGCGACCCCTTTCTTGTAAATGAAAATAGCGCCCAGGATAGAGTAAATTTAAAAAGCGTTAAAACTTGATAGCCATCCGTCATATTTGTTTTAAATTAGCTCGAGTAATAAGCCCTTTTCAAGGATTGCACCTGCAGGCAGTTTGAGTGAATGAAAATCAAAGTAGGTATATCATATTCTACACAATCTACAGTTTACACTTTCACTGTCAGCTTTGTTGAGATGCCCCGTTGTGGCATTCTATAATATACCTAAATAGTGAGTATCTTAAAAGTTAAAATACCAATTGCTATGCGGCCTAAGGGTCGGCGCGGGCGCCCACATCTGGTGAGGTATTTAGGGGCTGCGGAATTTTGTTTCCAAAGCCGTTAGGTATGCGTGCCCAAGACAATAAGAGCATCACTGACCACTCACAAAAAAAAAGGTCACTTGAACTCGATAACGATTTTGGAACACAATCACCTACGCATTATATCTTAAAGTTGGCTACATTATTTAGCCAATTAAACCTGTAGTGACTTAAAATGACGGAATTATGGCGTGTATCTTGCAGAGAGGAGCAAGTCACTGTAATATGGAAAGATCTCACCAGATTAGCCTGCAGGTACACTTGGCGACCACCACCACCACCAAAAGAAAACACCACCATCACTTTAAAAACTACCTATCATGAAAAATAATTCATGAAACTACACACTACACAACACGCACCACCCGATAAAATACCGATTTTGCAGAGTTCGATTTCGCTGGCAAGCGAGGCTTGCCACATGCCACTATCATAAAAAATTAACAAAGAGCGTCCCCGGCACGACCTTCTTCGTTGACGGCCAAAGACCCAATCCCCCTGGAGTGGATGGTAACTTAAAAGATAAAAATAAAATAAAAATACAAAAAATTAAACCGACGAAAAAATAACCGAAAAGCGAAAAAGGAGGAGGAGTTTAGACTATAAGGTTTATTTAAAAATAAACCTTATAGTGTAATTAAGCTCCTAAACTAATTCAAGTAACAAATTTTGAGGCGGCGCGCGGCGCCTAATACACGCTAGAATTATGTAATTAATTTGGTTGTTTTTTTGGCGCCGCCACAGAATTTGTTACTTAAATTAGTTTAGGAGCTTAGTTACACTATAAGGTTTATTTTTATTTTTCGCTTTTCAGTTCTTTTTTCGTCGGTTAATTTTTTGTATATTTTTTTTTTTTCAGTAGTAAGAATGCCAACATGCCGTTCGTCGAATAAACCGGGTAATCTAGGTCAAGATAAAGTTCTTAAACGTTCAGTCTTAAAAGTTCGGAGGAAAACCGAAACAAAACGGAATTAACCGGTTTTTTTTAAGCGGTTCCCTTTTCTTGGTCAGTTGTTCATATTTAGGGTTCCGTACTCAAATGGTGCCAACGGGACCCTATTACTAAGGCTCTACTGTCAGTCCGCCTGTCTGTCACGGGGGCGGTATTTTAGGTAAACACTTGGAAGTTGTCAGAGTGTAAATATTTTTAAAGCCAATTATTAAAAAAATACTTTTTTAAAGTAGTTTTTTGCCGGCTCTTCTCCATCGGAAGCGACCAATTGGAACCGTAAAGCTTCTGACGTTTCATAAGTGCCCATGTAGGTTTCGTCAACATGATTCAGCCGAAAGACGTCCACTGCTGGACATATGCCTCCCCCAAGCACCGCCACTTCGACCGGTTCTGTGCTTCTCGCATCCAGCGGATTCGTAGGTTTATAAGAAATAAAATATTTTGAATCCTAACTAATATTATAAATGTGAAAGTGAGTTTGTCTGTTTCTCTTGTCTGCCAGGGCTTATTTTTAATCTTATATTTTGAATTGTTTTTGATTATTTTTCGTTTGACATTGTTCTCACATATCGAAGCACCAAGAATACTGTACCCAGGATTTTGTAATATCTATATACATTTTTAAAAGAGTGTCCTTGGAGCTTCTTGCTCGTTCTTCTCCATAGAGATCTACGAATTTGAATGGGCAACTAGCTTCAACTTTTTGACTAACTGACCGACTCTTTGACAATTCAAAAGTGCCTGTAAATGGTTTAATTGAAATAAATGCTTCGAGTTTGACAATTTCATGCTAAAACGGCTGAACGAATTTGGATGAAATTTGGCACATGGGTAGACCATGACCCGGGGAAGGACATAGGTTACTTTTCATCCTGGATTGCAGACAGAGTGGCGGGCAAAAACTAAGTTTAGATATAAATAAAAGACAGTCAATGTTTCGTCGAAATACCTGCTTTGAACTTCGAAAACGGGTTCCACAGCCCTTTCTCGATGGTCGACGCGTTTCCATGGATATGCAGGGAAGTCTTCATCGTAGCTCAAGACCTTGTAACCGTCATCCTTGGCAGAGGCAATGAAAGAAAAAAAAAATCAATGAATCTGCCTAGCGTTTTCCCAACTATGTTGGAGTCGGCTTCCAGTCTAGGGTCCTGTTTTACCCAGCAGGGGTATGAGGAACAGGGTGTAAAGTTCACTCATCCACCATAGAAAAGGGAGGATCCTCCGACCAGACGGGTGTTGTGTCTGGCGGGCAACTGCACAACGATTGATGTCGGGTTCTTGTATATATGTCCATTGCACGGTAAACTTTAATTGCGCGATGCAGGATTTATGTGACGTCAGGATTTTTGTGTGACGATGTAGATACCGCCACAACCCTTTGGATACGGAACCCTAAAAAGTGGAAAAGTTTCCAAAAACTTTTTTACATCTAATCACATAGCCGTCAACTGCATTCTGAACATCGAATTATGTAACATTGCACAAAAATAATTGCTGGGAAATGATTTTTATTTTTGGTGTGAAAAATCGCTGTTTACGGTAGTGCGCAACGTAACGCACGCGAAACATTGTGTTTATGGGTGCATGCAACAGTTCAGGGTTTGTGGGGGTATTAAAAATTATGTTGTAACTTGATTTCTTTAATAAAAGGTCTGAAAAGGTTGGAACTTTGACCTTCAAAATTTCCGTAACCAGAAGGTTCCCAGGTATGGTCCAGAACAAAAAAATTATCACAATGTCGGGAACAACAAGTGACTTTCGGCTTCGTTATGCGTCTTTTTACACCCGTTATATGTGATAATATCATCATCTGCCTAGCCTTTTCCCAACTATGTTGGGGTCAGCTTCCAGTCTAACCGGATGCAGCTGAATACCAGTAGTTTACATGGAGCGACTGCCTATCTGACCTCCACAACCCACTTACTGGGTAATACGATACCCCTTGGTAAGACTGGTTGTCAGACTTTCGGGCTTCTGACGACCCGTAACAACTGTCAAAGATTTACAAATGACAGCCGGGACCAACGGCTTAACGTGCTTTTCGAGGCACGGAGGGGTCTTGGTATGTAAAGATGGTCACCCATACACAGACCAACCGCGTCAAACTTAATCTGATTGATCGACCCGTGCGGCTTTTATTTCTTAGCCACAAGAAACTCGTTTTATATGTGATAAGATATGGTGCATAATATGGTTAGAATCGGTCAGTTTACACCCGTTATAGGATTTTGAAAAACAGAAATTTGTAATCAAAGAAGTACTTACATGAACACCATAGTCATAATTACGAGAAAATTCAGAAGAATGTGAGACTGCTCCATCTTTTGGTATTTTTGTCAAAACTGTTCATCAGCTGACAATGTACCCCACAGAACCTTCCTTGCGTATTTATACCACTCAAACGTATTTAAATGGTAGTTCCATAATAACACAATTATTATTTATTAAAGATTAAATATTAATAAGGGAAGTTTTCGTCAATTTCGGATTTTTACGTTGAACAAAACAAAATCGGAGTTTATATTAATGAGACAATTATTACATACTAGCTGATGCCCGCGACTTCGCCCGCGTGGATGTCGGTTATTATATACTAAAACCTTACTCGAGAACCACTCTATCTATTGGTGAAAACAGCATGAAAATCGGTGCAGTAGTTTTTGAGTTTATCGCGTACAGGATGACAGACAGGCAAACGCGGCGGAGGACTTTGTTTTATAATATGTAAGGATTTTGTGGAGCTCGTGGCTAAGTAACAACAGCCGCACGGATCGATCCATCAGGTTAAGCTACGCTTGTCAGAGTTGGTCTGTAGATGGGTGACCATCTTTAAATACTGACACCAAAGCGGAGAGGAGAGGAGACGAGAGGAGATGTGTTTGAATAAACCAATCCGATTTCGTTATTTCCACAGTCATCTCTTTTCCGCTTAGCTTGGGTGGCAATGGACCAGGTCCGGTATCCACCAAAGCGGAGAGGAGAGGAGAGGAGATGTGCTGCGAAGCTGGCAGGTTATTTCCATCAAAGCGGAATGGAGAAGTGTAGCAAAGAGGAGATGTGAACTTTGTGTAGCAGCCAGTCAATCGAATGACGCTTTCGGGTGTGCGAGGCGTGGGGAGAAGGCAGCGGGGTGCGGGGTGCGCCCGACTAGACACTTCTGCGCTCTGCCGCGCCGCTTGCTCGCTCGCCGCACAAAATTGTATAGAGAAATGAGTCATCTCCTCTCCTCTTGATCCATTTCCACCCAAGCTAAGCGGAGAAGAGATGTGGAAATAACGAAATCGGATTGGTTTATTCAAACACATCTCCTCTCGTTTCATCTCTTCTCCGCTTTGGTGGATACCGGGCCTAAAGTGGAGAGGAGAGGAGATGTCTCAGTTTTCTATAGAATTTTGTGGGGCGAGCGAGCAAGTGGCGCGGCAGAGCGGAGAAGTGTCTAGTCGGGCGGCTGGGCGGAGCACGCGCTCGCGCACCCGAAAGCGTCATTCGACTGACTGGCTGCTACACAAAGCTTACATCTCCTCTGCGCTACACTCTCTCCGCTTTGGTGGAAATAACCTGCCAGCTTCGAAGCACGTCACCTCTCTGCTTTGGTGGATACCGGGCCAGGCGTGACTTTGCGGAAATACATTATAAAAAACAATAGACGTAGATATAGGTATTTAGTAACTTATTCCGCTTAACTATTCTTCAAGAGTCATAAAAAACCCTGTAAGAAATCGACACGTGTTTCACCTCTCAACGAGGCATCTTCAGGATGAAGATTGACCAGTCGCAAACCAGAACACGACGTGTTGCCACACCGATCGCTGGACGGTCGATCGTCATCCTGAGGATGCCTCGTTGAGAGGTGAAACACGTGTCGATTTCTTACAGGGTTTTTTATGACTCTTGAAGAATAATTAAGCGTAATAGGTTACTAAATATATCTACGACTATTGTATTGCATATTATTTTGTTATAGAAACCACTACTGATCACGGATGAGAACCTCGCCAGGAACTGTGTCGCTCCGCAGAAGCTGATACTAGGTGCACTGGACCATGCTAAAGAAGAAGACTCTATGTAAGTATAATGTCCTCAATTATCTGCTATGTAAGCAACTATCTACTCTAGCGTTAAGTAGATTAAGTTGATTTTTGATTGACCGGTTTGTAATCAAACGGTTCTAAATAAATTTCGGTTGTAAAGGAATTTGAAATTTATCTTGTATGACATTGAGTGGTTTTTTTTCCAGCGTGGAATCAGTAGTAATACCAGTATTTCCTGTGAGTTGTGTTCGAGGGAATGGTTTAAGTGCACTACATGCATACCTTTTGGCTTTGACACCTCCACAACCTGTGGCCACGCTAAGAGCTGATGATGTAAGTATTAAAAAAAAACAATATTCTGGACTATGTTCATTTTATGTTGGTTGATAGAAAGAAAAGAAAGAAAGAAATAAAGAAAGAAATAAACAGAAACACGTGCATACAAAAAAATCAGTAAACTACAATTACTTTTTATAATATCACTAGCTACCCCGCCCCGGCTTCGCACGGGTAGCACTAAGTACTTAACCTACCTACCTACCTACCCTGCCCTACCTACCTACCCTACCCTACCTACCTACCCTACCCTACCTACCTACCCTCTCCTACCTACCTACCCTACCCTACCTACCTACCTACCCTACCCTACCCTACCTACCTACCCTGTCCTACCTACCTACCCTACCTACCTACCCTGTCCTACCTACCTACCCTACCTACCTACCTACCCTACCCTACATACCTACATACCTACCCTACCTACCTAGCCTACCCTACCCTACTCTACCCTACCTACCCTACCCTACCTACCTACCCTACCCTACCTACCTACCTACCCTACCCTACCTACCCTACCCTACCTACCTCCCTAACCTACCTACCTACCCTACCCTATCTACCTACCCTACCCTACCTACCTACCCTACCTACCTACCTACCCTACCTACCTACCTACCCTACCTACCTACCTACCCTACCCTACCTACCTACCTACCTACCTACCCTACCTACCTACCTACCTACCCTACCTACCTACCTACCCTACCCTACACCCTACTCTACCTACCCTACCTACCCTACTCTACCTACCCTACTCTACCTACCCTACCTACCCTACTCTACCTACCCTACTCTACCTACCGTACTTTACCCTACCTACCTACCTACCCTACCCTACCTACCCTACTCTACCTACCCTACCTAACTGTTCGTGCCCGGCATCGCCCGGGTGTCCGGTGCATTATCAAAAAAAAAAATTCATACAAACCTTGTCCAGATACGAATACAACAAAAAAGGTCAGCTAAATCGGCCGAGCCATTCTCTAGTGATGATCTTTCTTTCATACATGCGACTATTGATTTTTATTTATAGATAGCAATTTTTTTTGTTTGTTTATGGTAGTACTTACTCGTAAAATAATCTAAACGTGAATTCATGCAAGCCTAGTACTTTTTGTTAGTACTGTGAATAAGCCCGTATTACCTATTACCTACTATCGTGAATTCATGCAAGCCTAGTACTTTTTGCTAAATTACACAGCTCGGAAACCTACATTTCTTAGACAACAGTGAGTGATTATAATTTAATATGAATTTTATTGAGGAGCTCGGGGCTAAGTAATAACAGCCGCATGGGTCGATTCATCAGGTTTAAGCTACGCTTGCCAGGGTTGGTCCGTGGATGGGTGACCATCTTTACATATCGAGACTCCTCCGTGCCTCGGAAAGCACGTTAAATTGTTGGTCCCGGCTGTCATGTGTGGATCTTGTGACAGTCTTTACGGGTCGTCAGAAGCCCAAAACTCTGACAACCAGTCTTGCAAAGGGGTATCGTATTACCCAGTTACTGGGTTGTGGAGGTCAGATAGGCAGTTGCTCCATGTAAAATACTGGTATTCAGCTGCATCCGGTTGGACTGGTAGCCGACCCCAACATGGTTGGGAAAAGGCTAGGCACATGATGAACTTTATTGAATAGCAATAAAGTTCAAATTGACTCTACATTTTATTTAGAAAACGTTTATATGGGAAAAAGAAAAGGGCTGTTTTTAGGGTTTTCCGGCAATTATTTGAATTTTTCTCACCTTTTAAACCTTCCCTAGACCCTTCCCTAGAACATTTCAAGACCAAGATAAGATAAATCCGTTCAGCCGTTCTCGAGTTTTAGCGAGACAAACGAACAGCAATTGATTTTTATATATATATAGATAGATTGGTGAACTAGGAAAATAAAAAATAAATAAAATATCTGTTTAACGAGCACAAAACGGGAATAGTTACGCTTTCAAGCTAAAACGGGTGAACGGATTTAGATGAAATTTGGCACATGGGTAGACCATGACCTGGAATAGGATACTTTTTATTCCGATATTCCCTCGGCATCCAGACATATGCGCGCGAAACCGCAGGGCGCAGGGAGTTTATAATATTAGTTAAGATTTTTAGCCTATCTTGTCCCACTGCTGGGCAAAGGCCTCCCTTTCTCGTTTCCACTCCTCTCTGTCTTGACCTAATGTGGACCAATCCTGTCCAGCAGGCGTAGCATGGCGCTTTCTATTTCTACGAAGAATAGACATAGCTTTTTCTATACAAAGTGACATTTCGTTTCTTCATTTTTGACATCGCACCGTAGAAATCCTTCTACAATCTGTCATTTTGTCTTTCATTTATATCGATCTTTGTCTAGGTCTTTTAATATGTAAACTATTTCGGAAGCAAGTTTTCTATACTTACTGTCAAAATCACACTGACAACTGAAATTTGTCGAAGGTAGTGAAGACAATTTGAAACAAAACAAAGAATTCTGAGTGGAATTATGTAAAAGAGTGAATTTCGTTAAAAGTGCAGTTGACTCTTTTTACTTAGCTGCCGTCGTACTGTCAACACGGAACGTCATTTTTGTCTACTCTTCAGTCGACAAAACGGTGCTCATGCTACGCCTGCAGTAGGGGCCAAGATTGTCTCGCCATCACCTCCGGTCTGCCTCGATGTCAAAGGACGTTTTCTGGGACCCATATGGTTCGGCCCATGACTCATTCGTCATGCGGCAGACGTGGCCGACCCAGTCCCACTTAACGGCCTACCCAACGTCAAATTGCGTAGCATAATCCTGCGTTATGCCGAAAATACTACAGCATTCATTTTGAAATAAATATAATGTTAAAGTTGAGGATTGATGCTAGGTCCTCTGTTTGACGAAAACACGATTACACAAAATGTTCTCGATAGAAATAAAAACCAAAGTTACCTCTAAACCGAACTATAAACCGCTGGTATTCAAAAAATACTTCAAATTAGATCATGAAACTTTGCATAATAACTGAACTAACTACAGAGCAGGTCTTATGTTTTTTATTACCTTTATTTTCACCATAAAAAGCAATTACCTAAACTATTCGAGGCTTGGAGCCGCCAGCACCCCAGTCCATTTCCCTCTCACTCAGAACGCGAGTAGTATGGTGCGAGCGAGATAAAACGTGAATTTGAGATGAGGTAGTATAGGCCCTTAAGTTTGGCTGCTTTTTGGGTGACGACGGCGATTTGTGTTTTGGAGCGCAGCGCTGTGTCAAATCAATCATCATAAAATAAACAAAGTACATACCCTTTGCAAAAAAAAACGGGCACCACGAGCAGCGCTACAATTTTACTAGCTCTTATTGCTTTTTCTGCCATTACAATCGACATAAAGATATCTGTTTTAAGTCACAATAAGGCTGGATTCGCGACGAACATAAATTATTCTACTAAAAATAACGAGAAGTTAGTTTTAGTTGCCAGTCACAAACTGAAAAAGGCACTTTATTGTTTTAAACAAAAGTTTCGAATTTGCAATTAACTGGTTTTCATACCCAGACTCTTTATCAAGTGCCAGTAACATAGTTTGGCTATTAAAACCTCTTTACAACTAAATGATTACCAATAATGTAAAAAAATCAAAACCGCCCGTTTTTTTGCAAAGGGGTGTATATCAAACCATTCTATTGTTTTAGGAAACGTGTGAGTTTCAAATAGATGAGATCTTCCACGTTGGAGATAACTCGGGACCGGTGGTCGGGGGCCTGTTGACGAGGGGACAGCTGTATGAAGGAGATAGCGTTATCATTGGTAAGTTCCGTTTTTGATAGTGTAGTATACATTTTTTTCTTTCAACTACGTAGTAATGTTATAATTAATCATTACGATACCGATCATAAACGACGTATTTTTTGTTTAGAACCAAAACAGTGCAGAAATGTTATATGTAACCTCATTGTTGCACAGTTTTTCATTAATGCACTAGTGTTTTTAGGGTTACGTTAAACGGGATCCTATACTAAGGCAATTAACACACGGCATCGCGCACCGCCGCGGTAGGCGGTCTCATGTCGCATTGGCCTCTATTAAATCCGCTGATGCCTAACACACGTACACCGCCCGACCGCGCGGTCGAGCCGGTAGAGACCGCGGCGATGCGCGCTGCCGTGAGTAAACCGCCTTAGGCTCGTTTCTCCGGTTCTGTCTGTTTGTCTGTCTGTCTGATTTACTTAAATGTTTTTGTGGTGCGAAACATCTGTACTAATTTGTGGTTTCGGATTAAAGTAATAAAAACAGCTAAACGATCGATGAGCAATAACGCAATAAGCATATTTTTAATACATTTTGTTTTTTTTTATATAGACATTCCATGGATGAGCCTAAGGGTCATTATTATGTTATCTAGCGCCTTATCCACCCTTAAAAATCAAACGGTGGTTTGTTTTACTGTGTATTTCGTCGTAAAGGTCCGTTAGAAGACGGGTCGTTCACCCGCAGCCGCGTGCGCAGCATCTACCGCAACCGCGCGCCGTGCGGCGGCGTGCGCGCGGGGCAGTGCGCCAGCGTGGGGCTGCGCGCCGCCAGCCCCGCGCGTGCGCCGCGTGCCGGCATGGTACTGCTGGCGCCGCCGGCGCGCGCCGCCAGCCCCGCGCGTGCGCCGCGCGCCGGCATGGTGCTGCTGGCGCCGCCGCCGCGCGCCGCGCGCCGCCCCGTGTTCTGCGACTGTCGGCAGGCGGATACGGCCGACGTATGTAACTCTTGAATAATTATCACTTGCTTCAAAAACGGTGAAGGAAAACATTGAGAGGAAACCGGCATGCCTGAGAGATATTTCTCGACGGCATGTGAAGCCAAGTCAGAGGCCCATTGGCGGCTTTCTACATTAGCAATTCCTCTAAAAGCAATTTATTCATATCCTGAATTCCCAGCTGTCATTTAGCAATTCATCTAATTTGACACAAATATTAGCTGAATTATACGTACTCAATTCAATTCATATTTGGTGTAAATATTACTGCATGATAATGACTTAATTATTAATAAAATAGCCATAATTTTAATTAATTATTACGTTATTCTTCATTAAAGCAGTTGATAATTTGTGGATCATTTAAATGGTCGTAAAATGCCAGGAAAGAAGACGATCTCAAAGTCAAAGTCAAAGTCAAATAATTTATTTCAAATAGGCACATAAAAGGCTCTTTTGAACGTCAATGAAAAACAAAGAAATAGAATTGATTCTAGTTGCCCATTCCAAAAGGTAGCTTTCGTATGGAGAAGAATGGGCAAGAAACTCCACCGTTACTCTTTTCAAAAATGTTTACAATATTTTGTGTACATGAATTATATAATTATATGTGAAGACGATGCACCTACAATAAGATTACTGTCCCACAAAAGGCAAAAAAAAATATAAATGGAGCAATGACAAATATCTATCTTTTAACCAAAAAATTCTTATCCACAGATAAAACAACTTATTGAACAAAACCTCGCAGAGAAGACAAAGAATCGTAAAAACGTTCGTAGGAAAAACAAGAATCTTCTCCATGACATCGCGACGGCAGAAGAATGTCTGACGAAAGACATCGATGACATTGACGACTCTAACATATACGACGATGACGACGATGAGGCCAAGTGTGACGAATGCGGGTGCGCAGATAAAGTGATGCTTGAAGACCCGAATGATCCGAGAGGGTGTATATATTTTCAGGTAAGCGACCTAATTTTTATGTTCTCAATTCGTCTAGTTAATGATTTTTCGTGTTTTTATGTTACGATATTTCGTTACTGTAATTGTGATTTAATTAGCATATACAACGTGTAACGGAATAAACGCAAGAGCTCATACACCCCAATTAGAATATTAAATTATAAGACTAAAATAATATCTGTAATTTAATTTAATTAAACCACACCTTAAATTAACTATTTTATTTAACGCGCACTACACATAGGATAGCTATGAGCGTATTACAAATTTGGTTATTCATTTAAATAGGCTTTATTCCTTTGAGATAAGGATTAAATTTCCTTAAATAAAATTCTTATTACCTTGTTATGACGCTGTGGTTCTAATTTCAGTTAAATAAAAGATTTTTTCATGAAAAATTAACATATATAAATAATAATGGAAATCTATTCAGAAGCCGAATCTGAGCAAACTACTTTCAGGTCTTGCGCTTATTCTGTTACACGTTGTATATACTTTTTCCGTCGATTAAATTAAGCATAGATTCCCTTATTTCGATATGTGCACATTATGAAGAATCACACTGTATATGTTCATCGCGCGGTAAACTCTAATTGCGCGATGCAGGATTTATGTGACGTCACGATTTTTGTGTGACGTCAGGTCTTTGATGCGTAGTTCGCATGTGGCGATGTAGATGCCGCACACCACAGGGTGAAATTTGGCACATGGGTAGACCATGACCTGGAATAGGACATAGGATACTTTTTATCCCGATATTCCCACGGGATCGAGACCTACGCGGGTCACAGATATTATAATACTGCGTACAGATACCCAATCCCATACAAAGAAGTGACATCACCCTAAGTCTGGCTATTGAGCTGGTTATTCTTCTTCCTCCATTTTTTTAACAAAACTCAAAACTCAAACTCAAAGCATTTATTTCAATTAAACCATTTACAGGCACAGATGGCAACAGATGGCAGCATCAGCGACTCACTAATTGCCAGAGACTGTAGTTTTACAACGCCATCTAGGAGTCTTGTCTAGATGTATATTATAAAGTTTTGAAGAACCCGGGTTCAGTAAAATTAAAAATAAATGATAATTTTGTACCAAAAACATGTTAATAGACTTTTTTCAATTCTTATATTTCTACGTAAGGTACTAGACTAAAAAAAATGTTTTTTGAAAACGACTAAACGTAAGTTGATGGCAGGACAAATTGAGTAAAACGCCATCTAATGATCTCAACAAATTGATTAACAGATGGCTACTTTAGGGTTCGAATTGATGTAAAAAGCTTAATTTATGTTTTTTGTTGAAAATACGAGACTTATGAGTGTAAATACATAAATCAGCAGTAGAGAAAGATATTTTGATTTTAACTAATATTACTTCAGCCAAAATTTGCCGTATAACGCGTTTTAGTGATTGTTAATTTCATAATTGTTACTTATCTATGATTTTTTTTTCAAGACTAATTATAATTTGTTCGAGTTGAGACCCTATGCGTGGGTGAAACCGCGGGGCGCAGCTAGTTAACGAATAATAATGTTGTTCGCAGGCTTCAGTGCAGGTCCTTCGCCACTCGACCGTCATTTACCCGGGCTTTCAATGCACCGTGCACGTCGGGAATGTGAGACAGACTGCTATAATAGAGGTAAATTTTATTAATGTGTTATAGTTATTTTACTAGTGCGGAAAGTAGGTGATTTCAGACGGTGTGGCATTTTTATAAGTCGAGACGAGTTGGAAATCATCTTACGCACGTAGATCATACAACGTTTTACTATGCATTGTGGGAGGAAATAAAAAAATATCACAGATGATTATTATCGTCAGAATGTGTAATCGGCGCCGACTCAAAATTTGTTACTTAAATTAGTTCAGGAGCTTAATTACACTAAAAGGTTAATTTTTTAATTTTTCGCTTTTCTGTTATACTTTTTCGTCGGTTTTATTTTTTGTAGAAAAGTTTTTTTAATTCCGAATTACAAACATCAGAATCAGTAATACATAATTATATATTTTATCTACACCCATGCTATAAATCTTCTATAAAAGTTTCTGAAACAGTTAGCTTATTGCCAACATTAAAACAACCAGCGTCATAGTAACCATTATATCATCCAAACGGGTGTTATAATGTTGTACTAAATTTCATAATGCAACTCATTTCAAAAAAAGAACGCTGTCACGCAGGCGCGATTCACTAACTAAGCTCAGTCATTTAAAAAAAAACTTGTAGATTATTCGAATTTTAAAAATTCGAATTCACGTGCGTTGTATCCCGCCATTTTTGTTCGATATTAGTATTACAAAGAACCTTTTATAGTGGATTCATATCATGGGTGTAGATAAAGTCTTGTATGCAACTGTAAATAATTAGGTATTAAAACACGAATGTGAACCCACATTCGTGTTTTAATACCCCTTATTATATAACAGTTGCATAAATAACTATTAAAACACTGACATAGTAGCTATACAACCTCCACCATTTATGTCAATATTTCAGGGTATTATGTTCTTTTGTACTATTGTTGTCATATTGTTGTTGTTGTTACTCCAGGGTATAATGTCTCTCCACAACGTGCTGCGAGCGGACGAAACAGCATCAGTCCTGTTCCGCTTCGTGCGCTGTCCCGAGTACCTCGTCAGAGGCAGACGTCTACTGTTCACGGCTGGACTTGGCACCAGGTCCGTTTACAATTGTCTTTTTAGGGTTCCGTAGTCAACACGGAACCCTTATAGATTCGACATGTCTGTCTGTTAGTCCGCGGCTTAGTTCAGAGACTCTTATTACTAAAAAGTTGTAATTTGGTATGGGTATACATATAAATCACGCCGAAAAAGTGGTAAAACAAAATGAAGAAAAAAATTTTTTTTTAATACCTCCCCTATTCGTGAAGTGGGAGATGTTTTTTTTTTTCTCGTCTATCCCTTGTTGGGGTGGCGTTGGAAAGGTCGTTCAAAAATATTGTGAGACTATTTTAAGGGACACAATGTTAACATTTTTTTTTTTTTTTGATTAAAATCGTTTATTTGCCTAAATAAGGTACGGGGTAGAAGATTGTTGTCCCTAAAAATCAAATCAATTCATTTTTAATTCAGGAATACACCCATATATCCAATTCAGTTTAATTTAAATCCTATCATAAAACATAGTCAATTTTTTTTAAACTATAAACTAAACCATGTTTTTTTTTCTGTTACAGAGGCATCGGCCGGATAACTCAAGTCTTCCCTTACATACCTTGAACAAAACTCTTATCATTATTTTAAGTTTATATTGTCTCTATCAGTTTTAACTATAATATTGTAGCGACAGAAAAAATTATAGGAATGTCTTATCTTATCTCTATTGGCGATGGGGTCACACGTCGTGGAAATTTTGCACAACATGACCGATATTTATTTTACACTTGCTGTCCCAACAGACGTCTTTTTCAAACTTTTTTAACCCATACAAAAAGGTCGATCCGTTTTAACCGAATTTAAAAAAAAAAGGAAAATTTTCCAATTTTAAAACAATAACATTTTCTTTCCATAAAAACCAAATTCGGACTTTTTACTAACATTTTAAAACAAACATTTGCCAAATCTATCCAATCGTTCTGAAGGGATGCGCTTACCAATGAACAGAATTTCATTCTTATTTATGTAAGATGTGAATTCAGATAAAAGTGTTATTTAAAATAAAGAAAACAACTCTTTGCACAATAAACACAAGTAAATTTTCCTACATACAGCTATATTTTATCAAACTATTGGTATATTATTGATTTTGCACACATCGTGCAAAATCATTTTTCGTGCAAAAGTTTCTGACGCGTGTAGTATGTAGTGTCGTTTGAGCGTTTAGCGGTTAGTATTTAAAATTTTAACAATGCACATTTTTTATGAAAAATTAAAGGAAATTGACCTTTCTGGGTATTAAGCAATACTCTCAATATTCATACTTATACATTATTACAATGTACAAATTAGCAATGTTCATTCAAAACCTTATATTATAAGTAGTGAAATTTAAGTAAATTTTCGTTTAGCGTAGAAAAATTTTCACTTGAATATTAAAAAAAAATACTTACATATAATTCTGCCGTCAAGCAGAATTGCTTTATTCTGGTTTGAAGGGTATGTGTGCCGGTGTAGTTATAGGCAAGTGAGATGTTTCTGCTTTGACTCTGGGATGGCAACACATCTGCGATGTCTCTTATATTTGAGATGTCCTTATGTGGCGGTGAAGGGATGCGCCAAGGCAGCCCGCGTAATTTAAATGTTCTTACGTTTTTATCTATTCAGTAAATGTGATTGTGTTTAAAACATTAGTGATTTATGTGCGATCTGTACTCGAAAACGGCTGTATCTTTTCTGATGGGACTCTCAAGAAAGGATCAGCTGCTATAGAGATTAGAAGCTATTTATTGTTTTGTTAACTTTTGCTCGCGACTTTGTCTGTGTTTCTATACATAATTATAGTAAATTACCACTTTAGTGTACTCAAAGAAATATGCTATGCAAGTTTTGACGTTGAGCGAGTACTGTCAGCGCGTTCACAACCGTTTTGAACTGTTGACAGCACTCAGATGTCATAATCGTGATATCGAAATCGGTACAGTAGTACCCAACTGATATGGCTTACCGATGTACCTGCGCAGAAAATGAATTTTCGAAGCACGGGAAATGCTATTGACCAATCAGCACGCTCCACGCACCGCGCTTCATTTTCCTGTACCGCTATTGGTCGGCAGCTGCCGCCATGTTAGCGCGCGCCGCGTGGCATGTTAGTCAGCCGCCATACTTGCGAGTGAGACGGAACTAACAGCTGCAGTGTATTATGAACCTTATAGTAGTGATCTAAGGTGAGGAGCTCGTGGCTACGTAATAACAGCCGCACGGGTCGATCCATCAGGTTAAGCTACGCTTGCCGGGGTTGGTCCGTGGATGGGTGACCATCTTTACATATCGAGACTCCTCCGTGCCTCGGAAAGCACGTTAAGCCGTTGGTCCCGGCTGTCATTTGTGGATCTTTGACAGTCGTTATGGGTCGTCAGAAGCCCGAAAGTCTGACAACCAGTCTTACCAAGGGGTATCGTATTACCCAGTTACTGGGTTGTGGAGGTCAGATAGGCAGTCGCTCCATGTAAAATACTGGTATTCAGCTGCATCCGGTTAGACTGGAAGCCGACCCCAACATAGTTGGGAAAAGGCTAGGCAGATGATGATAGTAGTGATCTAAGGTTGATTGTAAGTTTTGGCATTCTTTCGTTAATCTTCGGGGCCATACTTTCTTTGCTGTGCGAACGAAGATTCACGAAGCGCCTTATCAGTTGGGTACCACTGTACGCAAGTTATTGTTGTGAGCGCTTTGAGCGATTATTTTCTAATTCGGAAAGTGACCTTGGAGAATGGGTGTCAAAAGTCGCGGGAAAACGTTATTAAAATGAATTTAAGTACAATGATAAATGCTTTAATAGTTTGGTAGTGTTGCCACTTAATAACCTGGCTATTTTTATTTATTCATGGGTGTTCAACGTGGAGTTGACAATTTATATTATTGGGTTCCCACCTATGAAATTGGCGTTTTTTTCTCACAAAGAGAAACTCGTCACTTCTATGATTTAAAATATTCATCAATTGCTTGGTATTATAATCGAATAATGACCATCATAGACAACTAAAATAGTAAAAAAAACCTTATTACTTATAGTTTTCTAAACATAAAAAAATACCTTAAAAATGACGCCTCATTTTGTTAGCAGAAATGACCACTATTTGTTTTAACTTAGCCTAAACTTATTTTTGTCGTTTAATCTAAGTGCATTACGTTATCTTAGTTTTTAAACATAAGTGCATAAAAGTTTTAAAACATTAGTGTTCATGGTTGTTATACAAAATAAGAAAATGTTAGTATGAACAATGCAACTCTTTAAAATTCTCCATACAAAACGCTGATTAGTGCAGTGATCGGAATAGGTAGAGCTAATTTACCTAAAGTTCGAAAAAGAACAGAGACAAAGTGGAGACGCCTTACGACAAAATATTTTTTCGGGACTAATATCCCGGGTTTCAGAACATTACTTAAGTACAACTAAAATTAATAAAGTAAAACAACTATCGAATTAATTTCCTGTTTCTGTTTAAAAAAAAAAGTATGCACGATTACTATTGTTTAAAAAAAATTAAGGTAATCTCCTAATAATCTAATATTCTTTTGAACGATGTAAGTAAGCGCAGAAGCTAATGTTATTTACATAACAGTTTTAATAATAATTTATGTGATGTTCCGAAATCCCGACATTAGTCCCGAAAAAATATTTTAGTCGTAAGGAAGTCTCCACTTTTTTTGTCTCTGTTCTTTGAACTTTAGGTAGATTAGCTCTACCTATTCCGATCAAGTGATTACATAGGTGGGGACCGAATTTATATTCGTAGTTTATAGCTTCGACCAAATTTACACGCGAACGCGAAGCGAAACGTGCACACCAGAGGGCCTAGACAAGTGACAATCGCTTCGAAAGCGTTCCGTATTTCTACAACGACTGTCAACAGGATTGACATAAGCTTTTCGATAGCTTATGTCAGTCCTATACATTTTTGCCTTTTCCATCATCGTTATCGCTGATAGAATGTCACTTTGTCTAGGGCCTCTGCGCGACTACAGCGCGAGTCGAACAATGATCGGAAATCGTCCGAGGCGAGCCGAGGATGCTCGAAGGTATTCGAAGTGCCTCTGTATAGTGCGTTTTATCATCATACAGGGTGTTTGGTGCATCGTATGCCAAATGAATATGGCGGATAGGAGGGGGAATGGGCTATCTCAATAGGCCCCAGAAAAAATTGTTGGCCACACGGGATTTTTTATTATTATTTTTGAAAAATTCCCAAATCCAGCCGTTGGACTTAAGTTAAAAACAAAGGTATTGGGATAGCCTGCATGATTTTTATTTATTGTAATGTTTCATGTTGTACTATTCTATCAAAATCTAAATTACTTGCAAGTAACATCTAGCGTTTTTCCTCATCTGGTTTTAAAAAGATCCCGTGGAGCCAAGAATTTTTTTTGGGGCTTGAGAAGACAGCATATGACCCCTCTTATCCGCCATTTTCATTTGGCATACGATGCACCAAACACCCTGTATAGTTCCGTTGCCGTATTGTTGGCTCTACTTTTAAACTTTAGCAACGGACCAATTAGGTAGCGCCGTAGCGTATTCGTGTTCGTCGTACAACAGTGGAGCCAACATTACGGCATAGGAACTATTTGATGAAACGCATTCGACATTACCATCCTCGCCGAACTTCGATCAACTTCGTGGAGACGCATGCGTCCCGCTCCACCGACGTAGTGTGCCCGGGTAACGGTCGTGTGTGTGCCAGATGCCATTGATAAACACGAGAAACATCTGACGCGTGACAGACGCTCCCGCTTCGCAGTCGCGCAGGTTTGGCCGCAGCCTAAAAGGGCCTATCCAACCTCAAATTTTATCTCGCTCGCACCATACTACTCGCGGCCTGAGTGAGAGCGAGACGGAGTGGGGTGCTGGCGGCTCCAAGCCTCGAATAGTTTAGATAATTATATGGTGAAAATAATGGTAATTAAAAAAAAATATATGAGACCTGCTTTGTAGTTAGTTCAGTTATTATGCAAAGTTTCATGATCTAATTTGAAGTCGTTTTTTAATACCAGCGGTTTATAGTTCGGTTTAGAGGTAACTTTGGATTTTTTTTTCTATCGAGAAATTTTTATGTACGAGGGTCATTCAATAAATACTTAGCCTACAAAAAGTAAACGAAAATTTTGGAAAAGTGGGAATTTATTTTTCAACATAGTCTCCTTTTAGTTCGATACACTTAGCCCAGCGATGCTCCAACTTTTTTAATCCGTCCGAAAAATAGTTTTTGTCAAACTCTGCAAATAGGCCTCCGTGGCGGCGATGACCTCCTCATTCGATCCATATCTATTCCCGGCGAGTGATTTTTTCAGATTAGGAAACAGAAGGAAGTCACAAGGGGCCAAATCTGGAGAATACGGTGGATGGGGCAGCAATTCGTAGCGTAATTCGACCAATTTGGCCATGGCAACGGCAGACGTGTGAACCGGTGCGTTGTCGTGGTGAAACAGCACTTTTTTCTTCGCCAGATGGGGTCGTTTTTTCTTTAATTCGGCGTCGAATCGGCCCAATAAATCGGCATAGTAAAGCCCTGTAATTGTTTTACCCTTCTCGAGGTAATCGATGTAGATCACACCTTGTGAATCCCAGAAAACGGTGGCCATAACTTTTCCGGCCGATTTTACAGTTTTCGCCTTCTTTGGAGCACGTTCCCCGGTCTGGATCCATTGTTTTGATTGCTCCTTGGTCTCTGGTGTGTACCAGTGGATCCAGGTTTCATCGACGGTCACAAAACGACGCAAAAACTCCGCTAGATTCCGCTTAAACAGCGCCAAACACGTCTCCGATGTGGTCTCACGGTTGCGCTTGTTTTCTGGTGTGAGTAAACGCGGCACCCATCGCGCCGACAGCTTTCTCATGCCGAGTTCCTCGTGAAGAATATGATGCACTGTTCCTTCTGAAATGCCTACAGTCTCAGCTAGCTCCCGAACCTTCAATCGGCGATCTGCCAATACGAGATCATGGATTTTTTTAATGTTTTCCTCCGTAGCAGCTGTTTTCGGTGCACCTGGACGTGGTTCATCAAAAACCGACGTACGGCCACGTGCAAACTCGTTGAACCAATTCTTGACGGTGGCCATCGATGGAGAAGAGTCACCGTACACAGCATCCAAGCGCTCTTTGATTTCGGTGCGCGTTTTCCCTTCCAAAAATAGGAATCGAATCACCGAACGATATTGCTCTTTTTCCATTTTTGTAAAACCGATCGACACGTTCGCTTCCATAAGTTGTCAAATTAAAACAAATGAAGGGATTGGAATGAAAATTTGAAAAAAGAATTAAAAAAGAATGTGCTACACTGTGGTAAAACTCTTTTGAAACTACAGCGCCCTCTGGCGATGAGGCTAGGTACTTATTGAATGCACCTCGTAAGCGTGTTTTCTTCAAACATAAGACCTAGCATCAATCCTTAACTTTAACTTAAATTTATTTCAAAATTAATGCTGCAGTATTTTCGGCATAACGGAGGATCATGCTAAGCAATTTGAGGTAGGTTAGGGCCAAAGTCGCTTTTCTTGTCTGTCTGTATGACAGCTTAGATCTTCTAAACTGCACAATGGATTTTGATGCGGTCCTCACCATCATTTATTGAGAATAGTGCACCCGTGGGAAGACACGGGGTCACTATTACAAGAGTAAATGAAAATGTTATTACGAAATAGAAAAAAAAACGGATTTCTTAAAAAAAACTAAATACTTGTGACTATGGGTTCTGCCGATCTCTGACTATATAGGGTGGCGATTTGATTCTACCCGCCATACTAAAAAACTTACATAACTTTTACGCCGAAATAGTTTGACCTGTACCGCTGTTCCGCGCCTTAAGAATGCGCGGCGAGGCGGGGGGCAGCGTTGACCAATGAGCGCCAGTCGGGGGGCACGCGCTGTGAGTGTTGATGAATGAGCGGCCTGCACTGCCCCCCCCCGTGAGCCGCTGTATTGTATATAATGTCCTTACATCTTTTGTTAACTGTACTCATTTAAAAACACAAATTTTTCATAAAACTTCTATAGAACATTTTAAATTGATTGATTCGAATTCGAAAACATGACTGACGTTGAAGAATTCTTATAATAACTTGAATTGACGAAATGAATACCTTTTATGACTTCCAGAGATAAATAGTAAATACTATTTAAAACTTAATGATTTTAATGAAGAATATAGTTTAACTTAATAATTGGTTTAAGAAACATCAAAAAACTACTTTTTATTATGTCGCTGTGCGCGACCAGCATCAGCGTAAGAGGAATTCTGGCGTTAGGGCTGATTTTTCAATAGCCAGATAACTTTTATTTTGAATAATTACTACAGTGTGATTCTTTATAATGTGCACATATCGAAATGAGGGAATCTATGCTTAATTTTATCGAGGGCAATTTTTTTTAAATTTTTTTTATGGTATTTTTCAAAGTATTTTTCGCTACTGTGAACCCAGTGTAAACAAAACGGTGTAACTTTCAAACTAAATGATCTATCACGATGAAACCAACTCCGTAATGATTGAAAGAAATTAGGCGTCCTCATAAAATGAAAATTGTGGAAAAAAACTGCTCTCAATTGAAGATAAATATGTTTTTTTTTAGCAAAAATCGTTTACTTATCATACATTTTTACAATTATCGTAAATTTCTCAATAAGACGCCCTCAATAACACTGGGGCCAAAGCAGCGAACAAAATTTAAAAAAAATCCGTAAGTTAATAAAAAATCTGTTTAGATTTTTTTTAATATTTTTGCCGTTGTTAACATTAAGCATAGATTTCCCTCATTTCGAAATGTGCACATTTTGAAGACTCACACTATACGACAGTTTGACATATTTTCTATGCAAAAGCTATCAAACTGCAATATTCATTCCTCAGTTATACTCTATGACTGACTATTGGAAAAATCAGCCCTAAAACGTTAACCTCCGGTTTTGACAGCAGAATTTAATACGTTATCAAATCTCATATGAACTTATTATATTGGTTGTTGAGATTTCGGCCAATCACAACATTTACATCAACATAATCTTTTGGCGCGTAGCTGAAATCGGAACTAACGCGGCCATCTTGTTTTTTCCTTGCAATTTCTCAAAACAATGTAACAAATGTTTACCAACAGCGCCCCCTGTCAATGTCATTCAAGCGCCAAAAGTTCATTGTAGCAGTTTACATGAGATTTGACAGCAGATTGACAAAGGAAGCTTTCAAAAAATTGGGTATTATTTTACTCTTAATGCATCAGTCAGAGACGTCACTTGATATAAATCAATGAATGAAGATTAATATAATTTATGCTGGTTAAGGGCGCTCACTCGGCGAGGCGTAGTGCTGCCAAACAAAATATCGACCTTGCGGCAGTAGAAATAAAGTTGAGAATAAATAAACTTCCATTAGCTCGAGGTGCGCGTCTCAGGTTATTAATTTTCGACTTTATTTTAAGGCTTTCAATGCTGATATTTGTTTAACATTGATAAACTCGCCGCGCTGCGCCTCGCCAGATGTGCGCCAGCCCTTACTTTGATTGAAATGTGTTCAATCTGTCATATGTTTGACTGACAGCGTTCCAATTTAAACTTCTCAATAAAAGTTAATGATTGATTCATTTCAAGTAACTACTCTGAGTAACGGGGTTATTGTGATTTTTTAATATTTATATCACACAAAACTATGTATGTTGCACTCAAATATAATATAAAACTTAATACATTCGTTTTATTTCTTCCTTGTATAACATAACATCACGCCGATATGCACCGAAGGGTTAGGCAGAGGTTTAACTATAGTACACCCACATTTCGCCAGTTATGTTTACGTCCCATGTAATAGGGGGCGAGCCTATTGCCATCAACCGGGCACAAATTCAGACTCCGGGCTGCTACTGAGAAATATCACTTTGCCCGACCTGGGAATCGAACCCAGGACCTCACGCTTAGCAGTAGCTCTTGTGACAACTACACCAACAGGCGGTCAAACTGATATAAGAAAAAAAAAACTAAAGGTTTTATCATATAGTTTAATCACAATCAGCTTTATAAATACTTTGTTTTGTGACTTTGCGGAAATCCATTATTATATAAAAAACAATAGACGTAGATATATTTAGTAACCTATTCCGTTGAACTATTCCTAAAAAAAAACCCCTGTAAAAAATCGACACGTGTTTCACCTTTCAACGCATCCTCAGGATGACGATTGACTTGTCGCGAACCCGAACACGACGTAGATCAGGTTTTTTTATGACTCTTGAGGAATAGTTAAGCGGAATAGGTTACTAAATATATCTACGTCTAAGTATTGCATTTTGTCTTGAACTTGAAATGTCATATTATCATTATCTGGTTACCTAACCCTGGGAGAACGGAGAGTTGGCGTTGGTTCTCAACCAGAATATGCCAGAAGATCTGAAAGTAGAAAATAATCATTAGGACTCGTTTAGACGACACCGGCGCCGCGCCATCTTCGCTTGATTTTGCTATTATTATCACTACAATTCGCGGCAGAGCGGCGCGGTAGCGGGCTGGCAACGTTGCTCCCACATCAGCTTTGAGGCGTGGCGACGGCGTCGTGTTTCTGAGCACTTAGGCTAGTTCAAAGTTTAAGTGCCTAAAATAATAATGTGGAACTGAAGTTCGTTTTTTAATCTAATTTGACATTTCAAGTTGTCATTTTGGAGTTTGACATTTGCATCTGTCAAATTAGTCACTGGGATTAAAAAACGAACTGTAGTGTAGTGATTCAAAATTCAACATGCATTCCATTATTTCCAGATTCTTTTAAAATGGAACTATACTCCATTTGAAATAAGATTAGACATTTATATAAGCCTTTTTTACAGTCCGTTCAACCGATTTTGACTTCTATTGCGTTGGTGGCATGACAAATGGTAGCTGCAGTAGACAGTTGGTATTGTGTAACGTTTTTTGCTTTTAATGCCCTTATGCCTACGGTATAGAAGTCAAAATCGGTTGAACGGACTGTAAAAAGGTTTGTTTAAAAATCTAATCTTATTTCAAATGGAGTGTAGTGATTAAAAAAAGACAACATTTCATCATGGAATCATTAATGGTACTACTGACAACGGTTTACAATTATTCAACATTGTGATGAGTTTAAAATAATTGAAACCCTGATGCATTCAGAACATTTTTGCTTCAAGATGATAGGTTAAAAAACTTTTTACAAAAAAAAAGGAACCGACTTCCGAAAAAAACACTAAAAAAGTGAAAAATAACTTCAATTTCGGAAGTCGGTGGCAAAAAACGAAAATCGAAAAGCAAAGACACCGACTTCCGAGATTAAAAAATTAGTTTTTATTTTTCACTTTTTAGTTGTGGTAGGTACTTACCCCACACAAATTCGAATACCACTACTTGATATGTAAATAACAGTGACGGAGTCAAATAAGATATCGTCTACAAAGACTAATTGGGAAAAATACGTAATTATTGAAGCTAACTCAAACACTACTCAAGCAAAGTTAATAAAATTTATATGGGACCTCTGAAGCATGACCTACCAAACAAAAAAAGAATAATCAAAATCGATTCATAATTGGCGGAGTAATCGCGAAACATAAACACAAAACAAAAAAACATACTTGAGAACCTCCTCCTTTTTGAAGAAGTCGTTTAAAAAAGCTATGGTTACTTAAAGATAGGCTACCAACCCAGTCTTAGCAGTCGTGCCACCCATCCTAAGAGTACCAGATGCGTTGCAGTTCTCGTTCAGAGCCGCGTTCATGTTGTCACAGCGCCGACCCGTAAAACCGCCGCGTTGCAGAGACTCGGCCATGTAGAAGATGCATCTGTCAAAAGATGTTTCATTATAGCACAGGTTGTAACAGGTTAAACACGACATCAGAGGGACAATTCTCTTACTTAAAAAACGTTTACATTCAAGTTGCAATCTGTCAAACTTGTCAAAAATTTTGGTAAATTGATGGTTTTTTGACAGATAGCGAATGCTAGTAATGGCAATTAATGCGATTTTTCATTAATTTCATTAGCAAGTGAATTATTGAGTCTTAGCATGATAATTGCTATTGCTATGCTAATAGCTAATATGATGATAATTGATAATAATGAAGTATGAAAATTTTATTAAAAGTGCGAATTAAAATGGTGAACGCTCATTTTAATTCGCACTTTTAATGAAAATGAAAATGTACGAAGCGATAATTCACTTAGCACTTCACGAAATTTCGCAACTAAATTTCATTAGCTAAATGCTAAATGATTTTTCACAAGCTAACAATGAATGCGAATGCTAATTAATCCATCACTGGCGAATGCGATGCGAATGTGAACATTCTAGGGAATTGCCCCGCTGTTATCACTGTTACTGTGACAAAAAAATACCAGATCCAAATATCTGTTATTAAATCACAGCCCGTGATTTTTGTACGGACGATAAATACCTACGTATTAATTAAATCTCAATCGAAGATCTTCTTTATTTCTTTTGGTTTAAAGTCGAAAATCGAATCTATCAGTTATTAAATAACAGCCTGTTATTTTTGTACGG
Organism: Lithophane leautieri; assembly: GCA_949152455.1. Taxonomy (NCBI): domain Eukaryota; kingdom Metazoa; phylum Arthropoda; class Insecta; order Lepidoptera; family Noctuidae; genus Lithophane; species Lithophane leautieri. Next base: position 6,850,087 of record OX424488.1, read on the forward strand.
ATGATAAATACGTATTTAAATCTCAATTGAAGATCTTCTTTATTTTTTTTCGTTAAAGTCGAAAATCGTATCCGAAGTTTTAATAGTAACAGCCGCGATAACGGTCTTGAGGATCTGTTATTTTAAGTAACAGATATGTTTTATTGTTAGGAAAAACTTTTATCTGCTATTTTTTAATATCTGTTATTTCTATCTGTGACGATAAATACGCCTCGCTCCTATTTCTGATGCCCGCGACTTCGCCCGCGTGGATGTCGGTTATTATATACTAAAACCTTACTCGAGAACCACTCTATCCATTGGTGAAAACAGCATGAAAATCGATGCAGTAGTTTTTGAGTTTATCGCGTACAGGACGACAGACAGATGCGGTGGAGTTTATTTTATAATAATATGTAAGGATTAACGTCAACTTTTCACTATCTAATTGTTCCAAAGCAGGATTTTTGGCGGGAGCATTGAGTAATAATACAATGTTACTTTTTCATTTAATTTAGTTTTTTTTTTTAATTTTCACTTCGGGACGACGTTCATGGAAAATATCGTGAAAAAATACGCTTTCTAATTAATTGCGTAAAAGACTCGAAATGATAATCTCTGTCGTTCTAAAACAAATTCCAAGGTTTGAAACGATAGACAAACTAGCTTCCGGCAGCGGCTTCGCCCGCGCGGTATGTCGATAAAAAGTAGCCTATATCCTTCCCCAGGGTGCCATCTATCTCCTTGCCAATTTTTGTCGAAATCCGTTCAGTGGTTTAGGCGTGTAAGGTAACATACAGACAGTTACATTCGAATTTATAATATTTGTAGAATGCTAAAAAAGATCAGGGTCGACATTCATAAAGAGTTGCGGCCACGTCGCATCGCAAAAATTGCCGACGTGACCCGAAGATGCCCGAAGATTTTGCGTTGTGACATCACACCGCTTTTATACAACGTGTAACAGAATAAACGCAAGATCTCATACACCCCAATTAGAATATTAAATTATAAGACTAAAATAATATCTGTAATTTAATTTAATTAAACCACACTTAGTTATTTTTTATAAAATAGACGTCCTGACTAAACATGAAACGAGGATAGCTATGAGCGTATTACAAATTTGGTTATGCATTTAAATAGGCTTTATATAAAGGCTTAAATTACCTTAAATGAAATATTTTATTACCTTGTTATGACGCAGTGGTTCTAATTTCAGTTAAATAAAAGATTTTTTCATGAAAAATTAACATATATAAATAATGACGGAAATCTATTCAGAAGCCGATTCTGAGCAAACTACTTTCAGGTCTTGCGCTTATTCTGTTACACGTTGTATATGTGTTGGCACTGAGGGTTACGTAGAATCATTTGCTAACCCAAAAAGCTGCCTTATTGTTGGTTAGCCTGCCTGGATTGTTAACTAAATTGGCCTTTATCATATCCCATAAACCTTAAAGCTACCACAGCGGTTCTCAAACTTTTTGGCCATGGAACCCTTTTGGAAATGGAAATATTTGGTGGAGCCCTAAAATAATCAAAAACTGCGTTTCATGGAATTCCACTTTGCTCCACCAATATGTCCCACCAGTGGAACAAAGTGGATTGATTGTCTAGTTTTGTCGTCTACTGGTGTCCCACTAATTAATTTTGGTGGGGAAATAACACTCGCAAAACTCCGAGTTCTTTTTCCCACTAGTGCTGGCACTGTTGGATTATGGCGAATATAAAACAACGGTAGAACATTTGGTGGCTTAATTTGTTGCATTTTAACCCTACTATGACGTCCTGCAAGGAATACGTCGAGTTACCAGTAACCCTGTATGTATATAAATTATTCGTACGAGATTAGTATGATTCTGAAGCAGCTAAAATACCGCAAAGCAATGTCGTCTACAGTTGGATATAATTATGCCATAGACTTTTCGCGGAACCCCCAGAGAGGCTTTGCGGAGCCGGGGCTCCGCGGAGCACACTTTGAGTATGGCTGAGCTACCACAAAGACCTAACTTACTGATGGTGGTTACAGTTCCTGTCCCAACAACCAGGCATTCCGGTACCGCCATTAGGATAGAAGTCCACGTCACCTGCAGGGTTCGTGATACCGTAGAACCCTGCATCAGTGTGCATGACTTCTGTGTAAACGCCGTCGGTACGTCTTAGAGCTTGTGCGTGAGTTATCCAGCCGGGGAGCGCTGGGTCCAGGCCTGGGAAGAAACATATAGCATTGTTTTTACCCTACTACGGCGAAGAAAAAAGGAGGGTTATGATTTTGTCCGATATGTAAGTATGTTCATCTGTTCCCTCCTATCTTCTAAACCACTCATCACATTTGACAAATGAGGTATCGGTGGAAGTGGCTTGATCGTCCGCTGGTTATAGGCTATGTGACGTCACATTAAATTCGTCCTACTAACACAGTCAGTGGGACGAAAGGGAATAAATTTAATATAATTTATTAAATTCCCGTTCGTCTCACTAGTAGGACGTAATCGATAATATACCGAAAATTTTGTTCTGGTATAATCCAAACCCAAGTTATGAGAGTTCAAAAAAAAAAAAGTAATATAAACTATAACCCAACTACGACTAAAAAGGTATAAACAAGACACCACAGACAAATTAAAATTCCGGAGTCACACGTGTTAATAGCTATTTACCTAGCCTTTGCAAAAAACTCGCAAATAAATTAGCAGGCAATGCGTTAAGGCATAAATCAAACAGATTACGTGTGACTCCGGATTTTTAATTATTCTGTCTGTGGTGTCTTGTTTATACCTTTTTAGTCGTAGTTGGGTTATAGTTTTTATTACTTTTTTTTTTTTAATTCTTTTGGGATATAATATAAATATTTTTGAAATGTGCTCCCTAAGCCCTTTCATTTGATACCCAACATGGTACGATTAGACAATTTTTTTTTTTAAGTTCCTGACTTTATGTCCTCTAGGGGGCGCCATTTTTAATTTAATGTGACGCCATTTAGCCTATAACCAGCGGACGATCAAGATGCTTCTAACGATACCTCATTTGTCAAATTGTGATAAGTGGTTTAGAAGATAGAAGGGAACAGATGAACATACTTACCTACATACATACATACTTACATACAAATACCGGTCAAAATCACAACCCTCCTTTTTTCTTCGTCGTAGTCGGGTAAAAAAACGACGAAGCGAAGTCTCGCATCTAATTATACACTGATTATGCTCATATAACCCAACCTGTGATATAAGGCACTCTGCCTCCAAGATTTCTTCCGATGACGCCAGACTGGTGCGCCCCGAGGCTGTGTCCTATGATGTGGTAGTTAGCAATGTTAGCGCCGCTGGCTGAGTTCAGCCAGTTGATGTATCTGGCCACATGTTCACCTGTAAAGGAAAAAAACATTGCGCCTGTTTCTTCAGAAAGGATAGGCTGAGGTAGTCGTAAATAAACCATTTCGAACCAAAATCCATGGTTTAAAAACGGTTTTAAATGGTTTTTAAACTACGGACTTTGGTTTAAAACGGTTTATTTACACCAAAATACGTGGTTTAAAAACCGTTTAAATAGTTTTTAAAATTCAAATTCAAATCTTTTATTTCGAGTATCATTAGACTCATAGAATAGACTTATATTTACAAATAACATTAAATGAAAATCAAAATTACAATAAAATTACAAATAAATGTTTTTGAGCCACGGATTTTGGTTTAAAACGGTTTATTTACACCAAAATACGTGGTTTTAAAACCGGTTTAAAGGTGTTTAAAACGGTTTTTGTTTCGAAACGGTTAATTTACAACTTTGGTGTACCTACAGAGCTACGGTAGATACATCTTTATTTTCCAACCTTTGTGAAATCCCATGTGAGTCTGCCTAGCCTTTTCCCAACTATGTTGGAGTCGGCTTGCAGTCTAGCCAGATGCAGCTAAATACCACTATTTTACATGGAGCGGCTGCCTATCTGACCTCCACAACCCAGTAACTAGGTTATACTATATCCCTTGGTAAGACTGGTTGTCAGACTTTCAGGCTTCTGACGACCCGTAACGGCTGTCAAAGATCTACAAATGACAGCCGGGACAAACGGCTTAACGTGCTTTACGAGACACGGAGGAGTCTCGATATGTAAAGATGGTCACTCATCCACGGACCAACCCTGGCAAGCGTACGTGCGGCTGTTATTACTTAGCCACGAGCTCCTCTTTTAAAATCCCATGCAGGTAGGTACACACGGCTTCACATCAAGCTATACATTTCCAGTTTATGCTGATCGCGCATTGTATAAGATTTCCCTACAATGCGAGGTCAGCTTATACAGGAAATGTATAGTTTGATGTGTAGCCGTGTGTACTTAACCTCTTCTCAATAGGAAACGACCAATTGGAACCGTGCACCTAGCTTCTGACGTTTCATAAGTGCCCATGTAGATTTATGTGAAATAAAATATAATTAAAATATTTTGATTTGATTCTCTTGCTGATATTTTATTAGATAGGTAAGCCTCTTTTCATTTGTATGAAAAATTAAAAATAAACTGCGAACCTATGGCACTTGGCTCTTGAGGGCTTTTGAGTGCGGACTGCGAATCAGCTAACGTACGGTAGGATCACCGCCAGGCTAGGTGGAGCGACGAACTTCACAGGGCGGCTGGTAGCAGCTGAATGAGTGTAGCCCAGGATCAAGTTTACTGGCGTGCGGCTAGAGAGGCCTATGTCCAGCAGTGGTCTGCTGTAAGCTGGAGACGATGCTATCATGGGAGAAAAACAGGCAGACGGTAGTACTGACCAGATCTGATGGTGTTTGGGATTGCGACCCAGTAGTCGACCCCAGCACCGAGACTCCAGTCCACCACGATCACATTCACATCTTCTGCGTTCAAATATGCTGAAAAACAAAAAAAAAAACATTTAAAAAACGGAATATTTATGAACATTAATTTAGAACATTTTATCAAAGATCATGCATGAAAATACGTCTTAATAGTTTCATAAAATGATAATGTTGAATATTTTTAGTGGTTCTCTTCGGCTCGCAGAGACGGTAGTAAAAGTTATCTGGGGACACAGTCGCTTTCGGTTGACGCAGGGTGTCTGTGTGACAATTTGATCACCTGGATTTGTCATTGTGGAACTGTGTAATGATGTGTTTCTTGTGTATTCTAATTTTTAATTTTCGATTCTGACAATAACGGCATTAACTTAATTTAATTCATTTTCCTATTTAATTGATTGTTATTTTGCGTTTTGTTATACCTGCCAACTTGATTTGTCATTTATTTAATTATAATCATCATAGCTATAACGACTTTATAATTATGTAATTCAACATTGTGACACTAAATTGTTTTTGTATGTAATATGGGTCAAGGACCTGAAATAAATGAATTTTATTTTTATTTATGACATAATTAAATTTTCAACAAGCAGACTGACTTTTTAATATTACTTGTAACAATGTTTGTAAATATGTGAGCACCATGTACCTATCACATAACTAATTTATTTGTTATTGCTCCATTTATAATTCTTTTTACCTTTTGTGGTAAGTACAGTAATCTTATTGTAGGTGCATCGTCTTCACATATAATTATATCATTTATGTATACAAAATATTGTAAACATTTTTAAAAAGAGTAACGATTGAGTTTCTTGCCCATTCTTCTCCATACGAAAGCTACCTTTTGGAATGGGCAACTAGAATCAGTTCTATTTCTTTGTTGTTCATTGACGTTCCAAAGTGCCTTTTATGTGCCTATTTGAAATAAATTATTTGACTTTGCAGTTTTTACCATAATGCAGAGAATTTATTCTGACAGGTTTTTGTGTGTAGGTATTCTGACAGGGTTTTATGTGTAGGTTATTCTGACAGGTTTTTGTGTGTTGGTGTTCTGACAGGTTTTTGTGTGTAGGTATTCTGACAGGTTTTTGTGTGTAGGTATTCTGACAGGTTTTTGTGTGTAGGTATTCTGACAGGTTTTTGTGTGTAGGTATTCAGACAGGCTTTTGTGTGTAGGTATTCTGACAGGTTTTTGTGTGTAGGTATTCAGACAGGTTTTTGTGTGTAGGTATTCAGACAGGCTTTTGTGTGTAGGTATTCTGACAGGTTTTTGTGTATACGTCCATGAGTGTTAAACAAAGTTAAGAAATCTCGATTGTTGTCAAGTCGTATCGTGTGGACGTGCCAAGCTTAGATAACAGGCGCGAGTCACTAAACAATCTGTCTAGCCTTTTTCCAAGTGTTGAGGTCGGCTTCCAATCCAACCGGATGCAGCTGAATACCGTATTTTACATGGAGCGACTGCCTATCAGCGGGCCTAGACAAGTGACAATCGCTTCGAAAGCGTTTCGTATTTCTACAACGACTTTCAACAGGATTGACATAAGCTTTTCGATAGCTTATGTCAGTCCTATACATTTTTGCCTTTTTCATCATCGTCATCGCTGATGGAATGTCACTTTGTCTAGGACCTCTGACCTTTACAACCCAGTTACTGGGTACCATAATACCGCTTCTTATACTCACCAGCAACTAAATGAACATTAAAGTCGGAAGTGGGGGTGTTTCTCCAACCATGGACAAGGAACACTGTCTTTCTGTTACGGTTGAAGTGTGACGCGTTCAGCACCGCTGTAGCTCCAAAGGGAATTGGCTGACTTGACCAGCGGTTTGACCTGATGTTGAATAAAAAGATAATAACATAAGACTTTACAGGATACTGGTGGACGCCAAGAACCGAATAACATTTTGCTCGGGTTGGGAATCGAACTCAGGACTCTACGCTCGATGCGCTTGCAACCTAATACATATATAATACTTTTTTTTATTTTTGTTATTTGTATTTTGTGTTTCATGAACTGTGTCCAAATAAACTTTATTCTTTCTTTCTTTCTTTCTTTCTTTCTTTCAACCTCTAACTAAACTAATAAACCAATCAGACAGATAAGAGAATGAGAGTCGGGGAATTTCTATGTTGCACCAAAAAGTAGGCGAAATGTGGGTTTATTAATTTTTAGGGTTCCTGCCCCCCAAGGGTAAAACGGGACCCTATTGCTAATTGTCTAAGATCCCACTATAAAACGACCTTCACCGAGCTGGTTGAGGCTGTACCCTACCTCAGATTTTATCTCACTCGCACCATACTACTCGCGACCTGAGTGAGAGCGAGACGGAGTGGGGCGCTAGCGGCTCTCAAGCCTCGAAAAGTGTAGGTAATTTCTTTTCACGGTGAAAATAATGGTAATTAAAAAAAAAAAAACATAATCCCTGCTTTATAGATAGTTCAGTTATTATGCAAAGTTTCATGATCTAATTTGAAGTATTTTTTTAATACCAGCGGTTTATAGTTCTGCTTAGAGGTAACTTTGGATTTTTTTTCTATAGAGAAAATTTTATGTAATCGTGTTTTCGCCAAACATACGTAAACATACATTTATTTCAAAATTAATGCTACAGTATTTTCGGCATAACGGAGGATCATGCTAAGCAGTTTGAGGTAGGGTGCGCCCTTAATGGATAAAAAGTATTTTATATTTAATTAAATAAACCAGAAGGTTTCCAGAAGTATTTATGAATTATAGTTTGACATTCAATATAATGACGCCTCTTCTTGACATCATAATTATCGCGCTTGCGCGTCGCGATTTCAATACGTTCCAAATTATCTTTCTATCCGAATATTTATTTTCATGGTTTTGTATTATCAAAGATTTAATATAACAAACGGGAGTGAAAATTCTAAAAGTATGTACTTATCTAAGCAAACTAATTTATACATCACAAAAATCATAAAATAATGTTGCAAAAAATTTTGGTATCACTAATTATCACAATATCGTCTGCGTGCATTGAACCAACATGAAAATATGTTTATTTTCGTAAACGAAAACAAACCCGGCCGCGCCGTGAGACTCGACTGCGAAGATATTGCGATCGGAATGTGAACAAACCGAATGTAAAGGTTTGCAGAATACTATTATTTGATCTATTCATAATGTCATCGCATTCCGGTCGCATGATTTTCACTTTGCACGTTAAGTTAGAAAATTGGCCTTCTGGTATGGTCCAATCCAAAAAAAATATCACAATGATGGGAATAATAAGTGACTCTCGGCTTCGTTAAACGTCTTTTTACACCCGTTTTAACTGGTGAAACTTAACGTGGGTGTACTATAGGTAAACCACTGCCTAACCCTTCGGGGATGCAAGGCGTGATGTTATGTTATGACATCCTTCACTCCACGCCAGTTATGTTAAAAAAAAAACGTAGAAAGTACAAATGAACTGAAAAAGTCGCATTGGTGGAGGAGGAGCTCGTGGCTAAGTAATAACAGCCGCACGAGTCGATCCATCAGATTAAGCTACGCTTGCCGGGGTTGGTATGTGAATGGGTGACCATCTTTACATACCGAGACTCCTCCGTGTCTCGGAAAGCACGTTAATCAGCCGTTGGTCCCGGCTGTAATTCGTGGATCTTTGGCAGTCGATACCGTCGGTAAAGTACGATGTGCCATTAAAAAAAAAAATACGATTCACTCTGCGTCCAGCGCTCGGTGTGGCAACACGTCGTGCTCTGGTTTGCAATTGGTCAATCGTCATCCTGAGGATGCCTCGTTGAGAGGTGAAACACGTGTCGATTTCTTACAGGGTTTTTTTTAAGATTCTTGAAGAATAGTTAAGCGGAATAGGTTACTAAATATATCTACGTCTATTGTATTTTACAATGGATTTCCACAGTCACGCCTGAATCAAATTACTATTTTTGGTACTTGCCTGGAGATGCTTGCCTTGCTGTGAACCACTTACCTTGTAAAAAGATGATAATGATTATTATTATCAGGGTTGTATCTGGCCGCAGCGAGCACGTCGCTGGTCTTCAACCACAGGTCCACTAGCTCTGGTCCGTCGGGGCCAGTCATGTACTGGTATCGAGGACCTGGGACCGGCTTGGAGAGTACATGGTCCGTTGGGAAGGCTGATAACAAAAATTATAGTACATTCTCCATTTCGCAATAGGTTGTTAGGACATGTTAATTATCCAGATTTGTGTCAGTTGTAATAGCAATCATGTCATTTGGTTTAAATAGGTTTTTATTTTTAGTTTCTTATTTATCTTATATAGATTCTCCTCTAATAGACCTTGTGAATGTGAGAACGTTGTAGGCTTAGTGGACTGTAGACCTTTTTAATTTCAGTTTATTTTAACTACCTACATGAAACTCCTTGAAAGGCAGGCCTACACTGTCCTCCCATAACTATTAACACTGTAATTCGAAAATATTGTAAAAGCCAATTATCTTTTAAAAGAGTAACCATGGAGTTTCTTGCCGGCTCTTCTCCATAGGAAACGACCAATTGGAACCGTGCACCTAGCTTCTGACGTTTCATAAGTGCCCATGTAGGCTTATGTGAAATAAAATATTTTGATTTTGATTTTTTGATTTTGTTGCTAGGCACATGGCATCAGCTAAAAGTTCATTAAGGAGAATCAGGTTGGTGACAGTGGACCTCCCTTACAAGACACCGTGTTGGAACGAACTAAATCGTCAGTGGAAAGGCGAAAATGCTAAAGCGCCAAAACGGTACTTTTGGGAAATTAAGTTTAAAGTTTTAACTTTAAACCTTAGCATTTTCGCCTTTCCACAGACGAAATGATTTTTTTAGAGCAGTATATACCTGATTATAAATTATTCTTTCAAAGACCTTTGCTATTTTACACAGTTTAGATATCGGTATTCGCTGTCTGTTTTGACACCTTTTTTATGGATTGGCGTTATAAACGCAAATTTCCATATTTGCGGCACAAGATTCTCAGAGACTCACAGATTTTGTAAATACAACCGACTTCCAAAAAAAACACTAAAACAGTGAAAAATAACTTTAATTTCGGAAGTCGGTGTCTTTGCTTTTCAATTTTCGTTTTTAGCCACCGACTTCCGAAATTAAAGTTATTTTTCACTTTTTTTGTGTATTTTTTGGAAGTCGGTTGTTTTTTTTGGAAAAAGTTTTTATTTTTCACTTTTTAGTTGTGGTACCTACCCCACACAAATTCGAATATCACTACCTGCTATGTAAATAACAGTGACAAAGTCAAATAAGATCTCGTATACTCGTACATAGACAAAGTGGGAAAAATACGTAATTATTGAAGGTAACTCAAAAACTACTCAAGCAAAGCTAACAAAATTTATATGGGACCAAATTGTCAATTGTGAATCTACATATATCTATATACTTTAATATATATAATATCATAAAGCTGAAGAGTTTGTTTGTTTGTTTGAAGGCTCTAATCTCAGGAAGTACTGGTTGGAATTGAAAAATTCTTTTTTGTGTTGGATAGTCCATTTATCGAGGTAGGTTATAGGCTATATAGCATCACGCTACGACCAATAGGAGCGGAGCATAAATGAAAAATGTTGCAAAAGCGGCAAAAAATATTACTTTTTGAGAGCTTTCGTTGCGTGCGCTACGTAAACGGTTTAAGTTACGCAAATATCATGTATGATGGAATTGTTTCTCTTTAAACGTTCTAAAAAAAAAGTGAGCGACAACATAATTATTATGTCTATCTTTTAAGATTGACTCACTGTAATATAACCTTTTTTATGGTAATCAAATTTGTTCGAAATTAATGCATTATTTGCGAAGGAGTTTTATCAACATAATATTGATTCTTATTCAAATAAATAGTTTTAACATCAAGGGTATTTATGTAGCAGTAAAATACTTTTCAATTCATTCGAATCGGACATTTAATTTCGAAGTTATCACGAAAATGCAATACGCGAACCGTTCGACGCTGGCACCGCGCCGCCGCGACTCTCCCTAATCTAGAGAGGAGAGGATGGGCACACGGGTAGACCATGACCTGGAATAGGACATAGGATACGTTTTAGCCCTATATTCCCACGGGATCGAGAATTACGCGGGTTGAACCGCGGGGCACAGCTAGTGTATGGATACATAGGTAAAAAATTAGGCGGCCCATCTGACGACGTGATGGTAGGTGGTCACCGTCGTATCATCACCATCAATACCAGGGCATCACAGATAGGACACGGTGGAGCATACGGTGGAGGTATGCCCTGTTTGGGCAGATCACCGCCGTGTCCCCGTGGAGGCGATTGGCGGCAATGATCTCTCGCGTTCGGCCCTGGTCCAGGCCATGGTACGGAGCGAGAGGGCATACCTCCTTCTGCGAAGCAGTAATGCTCGCGAAGGAGGAGGCGGAACGCGTGAGGGAGAGGCAAAGTTTGGGCTTCACGCCCCTAACCGCCGCTGCTGGAGACGCCCTGGTCGCGTCGGGAAACCCAGCCGGATTCCCGGCCACCATAGGTGCGGGCTTGCGGACGGCGAGCAATGGGTAGCTCGTCGTCCGATAAGGACCAGGCCCGGGTCGATGGCAAGTCGTGTTCCACGCGCGCCTCAAAGAGATGTCAGCACAATTGGCGGGGTCCGCTAGGACCGATGCCTGCCAGGGTTGCGGGAAAGTCCGAAAGAGATACCGGGACCTTGGCAACAGGCAACTGAAGGAACACGGGTGGGTTTTAGTCAGTAAAAGTCTGACACGCCCTTCCGCTCCGCCCAGAGCGGGAGAAGTCATTTGATGATTTCCTACCCTCAAAAAATAGATGCGTGGCATCCCGAGAGAAAGCTACAAGAAGAACATTTACCTGTAGTTACAGTCAATCCAATAGCCAACAAGCTGACACACCCAATCATTTTGTACTTGACAACAAACTGTGAAGACCCTTATCAGACGCACTTGATTTTATATGTGAGTACAAATGGATTATTTAATTAGTATACTTAAGTAGGCTTACTGCTCATGGTACGTGGATAAATGTTAATAATGCCGTCTTGATATTTTTGGTGGAAAATCCAAATTTAATCCATACTAGTCCATATTTCCATACTAATATTATAAATTCAGAAGTAACTCTGTCTGTCAGTATGTGACCTTTTCACGCCTAAACCACTGAACGGATTTCGATAAAATTTGGCAAGGAGATACATGGCATCCCAGGGAAGGACATAGGCTACTTTTTTTAGACATATCATGCGGGCGAAGCCGTGGGTGGAAGCTAGTAATAATAGAAATGCGAAAGTGAGTTTCACGCTGAAATGGCAGAATGGATTTGGATGAAATTTCACACAGGGCCTCTCAAGATCTGGAGCGGGACAGGCTACGTTTCATACTGGATCCTCAGACGAAATAAAAAACCTGGTGATCCACGTGTCATGTTCGTGAACGGGCGCCGTCAGTTGAGACTTGAAGACGCTCTGTCTTGGTTTTTTATTTCGTCCTGTCAACAGTGACGTGAGGCCGTTTTCGTAAACATGTGTGCACTTAGTTTGGTGTAGTTTGATTGTAGTGTCATTGTAAATGTGTGTGCGCGTGTATGACCAGAGCGGTGGTGTAGTTTTAGCATGCTTCACTGTATTTTTCGCAGCGCTCCGTCTTGGTTTTTATTTGGTCTGATACCTATACTTACAGAAATAAAATTATCATGGAGGGACTGCTTATCTGACCTCCACAACCTAGTTACTGGATAGCACGATACCCCTTGGTAAGACTGGTTGTCAGATTATCAGGTTTGTTTCCGTCTGTGGCCAGCCTATTATTAATCCAGTAATAATAATAGCCTATAAATTATTAATTATTATCACTGGATTTACGATAAAAGATCATCTACGTAAACGATCACATGGTGTTATGATGTTTCTTACTATTGTGTTAGTAGTAACTCTAACTTAATATTTTATTTAATTTAATTTGTCTTTCATTGACTTGAATGTGCCCTGGCGACTGGGAATGTCATGCTCACTGAAATGTCTCGCTGGTGGTGGCGCGTGTGTTGGATCATTTAGCTCCCTTCAAAATGGTTGAGCTGAATGGTGCTGATCCATGCGTCATGTTCGTGAACGGGCGCCGTCAGTTGTGACTGGTCATCTCTTAGCTGCCATGGCTTATTTTAATTTTTGAATTGTTTTATGTAATAATTGCGGACGCTTTTAACTTGCTTTCTACATTGTTCTCACATGTATAATTTCAACATAAATGATGTAACCCACATATTGTAACAATATTTTGATTTAAAAGAGTGTCCGTGGAGTTTCTTGCCCGTTCTTCTCCATAGGGTCCTACTACGCTTTGGAATGGGCAACTAGCTTCATATTTCTGACTGACCGACTCCTTGACAGTTCAAAAGTGCCTGTGAATGGTTTAATTGAAATAAATGCTTTGAGTTTGAGTTTTGAGTATTCATGAGACAGGAACCAATTAGGCATTGCATAACCAGCCTATAATGTTCCCACTGCTGGGACACAGGCCTCCTCTCTGTGAGAGGGAGTGGGCCGTAATCTACCACGCGGGCCCAGTGCGGGTTGGTAAAAGTCACATGATTATTTTGGTTCTAGGAATAGGACACGCCGGTTTCTTCCGTCAACGTTTTGAGAGGATAATCAATCTATAATTTTCCTACTGTTGGGACACAAGCCTCCTTTCTGTGAGAGGGAGCTGGCCGTAACCTATCACGCGGGCCCAGTGCGGGCTGGTAGATGTCACATGTCTTAGAATTATTTGGTTCTTAGGAATTCTCACGATGTTTTTCTTCACCGTTTTGTGTTCCGTTATTACATTTGTCCACCCTATAAGACCTACCCTAGAGTACTCGGAAACGTATATATACTCGTAAACGTGGATTTTTTGGGGTGGATAATCGGAATAACTCTTTTGTGTGAGTAGTGGTGATTAAATTTTCGCTAAGTAACGTGTCTCTACGGGTTCGAACGACCCCACGCCCTATATAAAATTGCTTGTTATGGGGGCTGTGTTTTCTCTGGGCCACCACTAAAAAATTGCCCAGTGTGTAGATGTTGCAAGTTAATTTTATTGTTGGTATGCCACTGGCAAGAAATTTGAATCATGTAAATCAGGCTTTAGGCATTTATGGTGCTTCAATCAATGAACTTATGCTATCGCAGTCCACCGCTGAACATAGACCTCTCTCAAATTGCACCAGAACATCCTGTCCTCCGCCTTCCGCATCCAGTCTGTCCCGGCTGCCTTGATAATCTGGAGGGAGCCCTACTACCCGAGAATCTGGACAAATTAACATTCTATCAGCAGCCTGGCTCTTGGGATACAGGAACTTCTAATGCAAGAGCCAGGGCTTAGACAGATATTTGTGTCTCGGGAGTGAAACCATCTGTAACCTATTTTTGAGACCTTTCCAATGAGCCTAAACACGTCACCTCTGCTGTATGTCGATGAGGGAGTTGGGTATCCTGCAAATACCAGGTGATGCTGCAGCATCAGTTCAAGGTTACTATATTCTTCTCATATCATTGAAGTAACAGCATTGCTATTCTGTAACCATCTCACCGTGAAAACTTAGGTGAAGTGAGCGTGGAGTGAGCTGTCATTGTCATCGATACCTACTGATGCTAGGGCAGTGACAGTTCACTCCACGCTCACTTCACCTAAGTTTTCATGGTGAGATGTTTACAGAATAGCATTGCAGAATTCTAAATTTCAAATCGATTAGATCTATAGAAGATGCTCACATCCATTCATCAACTTGGAAAGACCTGATAATCTTCAAACGGCTGAACCGATTTTCTTGAATTATAGCTAAGAATACTCTCAATTAAGTCACCCTTCAAAAGAAATAAAAACATTCAAAATCTGTTTAGCCGTTTGGCAGCATCGAGGGAACAGACAGACACATACACAGATACACAGGTACACACGTTAAACTTATAACACCCCTCTTTTTCTGTCGGGGGTTAAAATTGTAGAAAGTCGTCGTCGAAACATCAGTTTCAACAGCTATCAGTCCTTTGACAGCAATGGCTGGTCCACTGCTACTTTAACTTGCTTACTTATAAGTTTAAAGGTATGAGGAACAGGGTGTAAAGTTCACTCATCCTGTATTGGAAAAGGGAGGATCCTCCGACCAGACGGGTGTTGTGTCTGGCGGCCAACTGCCCAACGATTGATGTTGGAATTTTGCTTGATCGCGCGGTAAACTCTAATTGCGCGATAAAGAATTTTGTGTGACGTCAGGTCTTTGATGCGTAGTTCATATGTGGCGATGTAGATGCCGCCACATAATCACTCCGTGTGAATGCCCTGTTGGTCTAGTGGACGGCTAGGCTTCCAGGAATTCTAGGTAAGGCAAACTGATTTAGGAAATTCTCAGTATCAGTTCAAATTGATTTTTTTGTGCCCGGCTGACGGCATTAGGCTCGCTCCCTATTACAGGAGAAATGTAGGTCTACCTACCTTAGGTACAACTGTGTACCTTTTGGTTAAAACAGGCGTTATGATGAGTGTTTTGTGTAATTTGGATAATCCCCAGCAGGATAGTTACTAAAAGCAGATAAGAATTTTTGTAAATCTCTTGAATTAATACTAATTATCTTGAATGCTACCAAATCAATCAAATTCGCAATCAGTTTGTAAATCCATCATGATTGCTAATCTTTGTTATCCTTGTGTGGTCTTACTTTTAACCGACTTCCTCAAAAAGGTGGAGGTTGTCAATTTTTTCTTTTGCTTATTTTTTTGTGTTTGTTACGCGATTATTCCAAATATGAATCGATTTTCATGATTCCTTTTTGTTTGCTAGGTCATGCTTCAGAGGTGGTCTCTTATAAATTTGATTTACTTTGCTTGCGTATTTTTTGAGTTAGCTCAATATTATGTAGTTTTCCCACTTAGTTTATGTAGACAATGTTCTATGTGACTCCGTCACTGTTATTTACAAAGGGCTTATTCGGTTTTGGACAGATTCTGGTTTGGTCAGATTCTTGATACGGCAGATTCTTTTTTTGGCAGATTCTTGTAATTACAGATATTTTGTAGTCATAAGTATAGTATTAAGTAAGGATTATATACAAAAGTGTGCATTGATTGGAAAACACACGACTTGATCTGATGCTTGATATAGTCAGATCAGGAGCGATATTATGTGGTCTCTATAGTCTTAAATCATCTGATAAATGCTCGTCGGATGGCGGACACAGTTAGTCTTGTCAGATCAGATCAAAATCAAGTCGTGTGGAGCGATCCGACCTGATTTCGCCGCCCACATAGTACAATTATAGTGATTTACCAAATAAAATTTATAAAAGTACTAGATCAGATTCAGGAGGTATAAGTAATGGTTTAAAAAGATCAGGCCTTGACGCGAAATCTGATGTTACGGATGATAGGCCATTGAAATCATACAGTCTGCACGGCTTTTAAATCATTTCCAGTTTATGCTGATCTCGCATTGTATAGATAGGATTTCCATACAAGGCGAGGTCAGCTTATACTGGAAATGTATTGCTTGACGTGTAGCCGTGTGTACAATACTACTATTGCGCTGTAAATAATAAAGTATAATTTATTATCGTGAAATATTACAAACTAGTAATGAATTTCTTTATTATCCTCTACTTATACGAGGTATAAGGGACAGCCCTCCGCAAATTAACAGAGGAACATTCAGAATTCAGAATTCAGAATTCAAATATTTTGAATCATATTCCACCGGATTTTTTTTTGAAAATTTTCAATTTTTTAAATATTGAATTTTTACTATTATGTTAATTTATTTTTAGTTACACTTAACACCGATTGTGCGAGAAAATCGAAGTGACAATCGCTTCGAAAGCGTTTCGTATTTCTACAACGACTTTCAACAGGATTGACATAAGCTTTTCGATAGCTTATGTCAGTTCTATACATTTTTGCCTTTTACATCATCGTTATTGCTGATAGAATGTCACTTTGTCTAGGGCCTCTGGACAAACTACTTTTTTAATGTGCATTAATCCAGTTACACAGTGACTTCCTGGCCGAATTTCAGTCATTGCAGCCAATCTCAGCTGAAACTAGCCGTCGAACAGGGAGATAATTTATAGTGCACGAGTGAATTGAAATAAAACAATAAAATTAATTTAAAAAAAATATTTATTATTTTCTTCTTTTGTTCCTTAGTGCCACACTCAGAGATGCTACTTAAAAATAGTTAAACATTAACATAATTTGACCAGCGTGTATCTTGACACATGCCAACGAAATCTGAAGGTACAAAATACAACCATATTTTTTGACTGACAGCGCTCCTATGTTCCCAGCTAACAAAAGGTCAATCACAATTCCCGCTAAAGCACCGTGAACTCACCGTTTAGGTAGGTAATTGCTTTTTACGGAGAAAATAAAGGTAATTAAAAAAAAAAAAAAACAATGACCTGAGGGCCAATTCTCGTACTTAAAAAACATTCACATTCAAGTCGCAATCTGTCAAACTTGTCAAAAATGTTGGTAAATTGATGGTTATTTTGACAGATTGCGAATGAGATGCGAATGTGAACGTTCTTAAAAATTACGGGAATTGGCCCTCAGAAGGCCAATTCTCTAACTTAAAAAACGTTCAAATTCCAGTTGCAATCTGTCAAACTTGTCAAAAATGTTGGTAAATTGATAGTGTTTTTGACAGATTGCGAATGAGATGCGAATGCGAACGTTCATTAAAAATACGGGAATTGCCCCTCTGATTTATATTTAGTTCAGTTATTATGCAAAGTTTCATGATCTAATTTGAAGTAGTTTTTGAATACCAGCGGTTTATAGTTCGGTTTAGAGGTAACTTTGGTTTTTTTTCTATCGGTTTTTTATAAATTTAATCTTATTTTCGTCAAACATAGGACCTAGTGTCAATCCTCAACTTTAAGGGGCCGGCGGAGCGTCGGTTGCAACGACGAATCGAGTGTTACAAATGTTGCGGTAATGTGCCTGTCGGAGCGATACACACAGCTACCGTGAACTGTATGACCAGGCACAGATTGGCATTGACATGACATTTGCTTGACTCGATAGCACTACTAGCTATTGAAAATTTATGATAAATTTGGATGTGTTCCGTAATACCAAAAATGATGAATGAAAACTTATTTTTTTTCCATTTTTTTTGTTGATAATTTGTAATTTGATAATATAGGCTATGTTTCGGCAGAAACAATATTACAAGTATTGTTGTTTATATTATAGAAAAAACAATATGAAACATGTCATTTACGCTGTAAAAATGTGCGAAATTCAAATCGCTACAACTTTATTTTAGTTCGGTTTTTTGAAAACAAAAAAAAAGATGTAGGAACCTAGATAAATAATGTCTCAATCCGAATAACAACACATTATGGTGGAAATATGCTCAAATTGCAAATGATTTAGGTATTACGTTTGTATGGAGAATTCATCCGTCGTTGCGTTCTAAACACATATTATTTATTTCAAAATGAATGCTGCAGTATTTTCGGCATAACGGAGGATCATGGTAAGCAATTTGAGGGCGGGTAGCAGCTAACCTTGGTAAGACTGGTTGTCTGACTTTTAGGTTTTGTCAATTACAATTAAATGTTTGATTAATTTTAAGTAACGGCTGAGTATATACCTAAAATGGCAGTACCCGTTCACCTCTGGAGAATGGAGGGAACGAATTCGTACGAAGATAGAAGACGCCAGATTGTCTGAAACCAGAAAGTCATAGTCAAATAAGTTATTTCAATTAGGCACTTATAAGGCACTTTTGGACGTCAAAAACAAAGAAATAGAACTGATTCTAGTTGCCCCTTCCAAAAGGTAGTTTTTGTATGGAGAAGGGCAAGAAACTCGAACGTTACTCTTTTAAAAATGTTTTAATGGGTGCTGGGAGGTGGAGGTGGATGGTGGTTGGTGGTGGGTGGTGGTCGATGGTGGTGGGTGCTGGTAGTTGGACGTGGCTGGTGGTTGGTGGTGGATGGTAGTGGATGGTGGTTGGTAGTGGATGGTGGTGGTCGATGGTAGTGGGTGCTGGTAGGTGGAGGTGGTTGGTGGTGGGTGGTGGAAAATGGTGGATTGCTTACCCAGTCTTAGGCGCAATGCCTCCCATATGCAGTGGTCCTGCCATGTAACATTGCCCAGCCATGGCAGAAGCAAAGGTGAAACAGCGCGTTCCACTGAAGCCGCCAGCCCTGATTGACTCGCCAAAATAATGGAAAGACCTGGAAATTACACAAGAAGTAGAGATGTAATCAGGTGTCTAGTGGTTTTTTTTTAATCAACTTCCAAAAAAGAGGAGTTTCTATATTCGTCTGTATGTTTTGTTTTGTTTAAGGTGGCTGCGCCAAGGTAGCCCGCGAAATTCAAAATTTTCTTACGTTTTTTGCAAATGCAGGTTAGTGTCACGTTGTATGTTGATCTAAATATGATTTGCGCCCGTAACAAATATGGATTTACAGAATTATAAACATTAGAAGCAGCAATATAACTCTCCAAGTTCATGTAAGTGCATTGAATGACTATTTCATGAAATCATGACATTTGACACTTTCATGAACTTAGAGTGTTGTATTGCTGATTCTAATGTATAATTCTGTAAACCCATATTTGTTACGGGCGCAAATCATATTTAGATCAACATACAACGTGACACTAACCTGCATTTGCAAAAAACGTAAGAAAATTTGAATTTCGCGGGCTACCTTAGGCGCATCCCCCTTAATATATGGGTGTAAAAAGACGCTTTACGAAGCCGGAAGTCACTTGTTATTCCTTGCATTGTGATATTTTTTTGTTCTGGACCATACCTGGGAACCTTCTAGTTACAAGGTCAAAGTTCCGACATTTTCAGACGTTTTATTATTATTTATTTATTTCAGACGTTTCTTAAGGCCTTATCATACCTCAGGTTGTATCTCGCTCGTACCATACTACTCGCGGCCTGAGTGAGAGCGAGACGGAGTGGGGTGTTGGCGGCTCTCAAGACTCGAATAGTTTAGGTAATTGCATTTTACGGTGAAAATAATGGTAATTTAAAAACATAAGGCCTGCTTTGTAGTTAGTTCAGTTATTATGCAAAGTTTCTTGATCTAATTTCAAGTATTTTTTTTAATACCAGGTGTTTATAGTTCGGTTTAGAGGAAACTTTAGTTTTTTTTTTCTAACGAGAAAACTTTATGTAATCGTGTTTTCGCCAAACATAGGACCTAGCATCAATGCTTAACTTTTATTTTAGCAGTTAAAAAGCCTGACTTGAAAAAAAATCACCGTATATCCTTATAGATAAGTACCTATCTCGTTGATGAAGTTTCGCTAGTTCATATAATGTGACCTTCATACATAGTTCAAGTCCTAGAGTGGAGACCGCGTATCGGCAAGCGTAGTGTGGGACGCCCCCCAACTAGATGGACCGACGACCCTAAAAAGATGGCTGGGACAGACTGGATGCGGAAGGCGGAGGACAGGGTGTTGTGACGCACCCTGGGAGAGGACTATGTCCAGCAGTGGACTGCGATAGGCAGAGTTTTTAGGGATTTGAGGAACAGGGTGTAAAGTTCACCCATCCTCTACAGAAAAGGGAGGTTCCTCCGACCAGACGGGTGTCGTGGCTAGCGGGCAACTGCCCAACGATTGATGTTGGAGTCTTGTGTATAGTCCATCGCGCGGTAAACTCTAATTGCGCGATGCAGGATTTATGTAACGTCAGGATTTTTGGGTGACGTCAGTTCTTTGATGCGTAGTTCGCATTTCTCACCTATCATTATCACACTTCTGACTAAAACATCCAGGCATGTCCACACCTCCATTTGGATAGAAGTCGACATCCGCCAGAGGAGCCAAGTACCCTAACAAACCAGCATTAGTATGGATAACTTCAGTATATATTCCGTCAGTAGCCTTGAATCTATCATCGTTGTTGATCCAGCCGGTGAACGCGGGATCCAGACCTGGAAATAAAAATAGCGTAATTAAAAAAAAGAAAGAAAGAAAAATGCGTTTAGTGGCCTTGTAGCAGAAAAAGACACCTTAAAACTATAAACCAGAAAACAGTCATTACAGTGCCAAAAGGGTCTCAGCTCAGCATAACGTCAGATGGAAACACAAAGTGTACCACCTGACGCTGATTTTCAGCTGCAACCCACGAGTGTCATACGCTAGAATATAAATGATTATTATTCATAATTAATGTAAAATGTTCCATTGCTGGGAGACAGGCCTCCTCTCTGTGAGAGGGAGTCAGGCGCGGTCATAGTGAGGGAGTCAGGCGCGGTCGCAGCCCAAGATTTTGGGCGGGTCACCATTGCTGCCTAGGAATATTTTTGGGGAAATGGTTACCTAATTCATAAGTACTTTTTCAACTTCTAATGATGCACACTTTTTTGAATAACTGAACCTCTTTTCTCACAGTTGGTTGCAGTAACTAAGCTAGGGTACCGACCCAGTTAAACAGTGACAAACCGCGCGCGAGCGAAAGCTATATTTTTTTATATTTAACTTTACAATGCTGCCAAATTGGTTGCCAGCCAATTTTGGATAAATATAAGGTGTTACGACAAGTAGATTATAAAAGGTGACAAGACCGAGCGAAGCTAACTCGATCGTTTTAATACCCCGTCTCGGATAGTTTAGAATTTGATTTACATTTTCAAACATAAATAGGAAGAGTTAAATTGCCCACTTATGCAGGAAAGGCCAAGTAACTATGAAAATGTAGAATACAAGAGCGAGCGAAGCGAGCTCAAAAATTTTGCATACTCAGATACGTTAGATTTTTAATCATTCCAAAAGAAATAAGAATTACTTGTTTTGTCGACGCTGACAGCTGGGATTCAGGAAATGAAGTGCTTTTAGTGGAATTGCTAATGTGGCCGGTTTAGGCCCCCAGCTGTCATTAGCAATTCCTCTAATTTGACATAAAAGCAATTCATAATTTGTGGAACATTTTACGAATCTCCATAGAAAACTGTTAAACAGATGAATTATTTCGTAATATGAATCGCACGCAGATCATATTATGAATTGTCAGTTTGTAACATTTTACGATGATTCATTATATTTTCCTATTATGATTCTGCCAAAGTGGCTGTTTTAACCCTCCTGTACTGAGCGTGCGCTTCAGGCGCCGCGTCCAAAGTGCGCTCGGCGCGCGCCTAAAACGCAGCGTAATGAGCGCGCGCCTCAGACGCTTGTTATGAGTAGTCCCAAAGTGAGAATGACTTTACATACTTATTAATTCCATGGTTCCAAGATTGATGGCTAATTTCGGGTGATATGGGCGTTAATCGTCCTAAAATATATCTTACCAGTAATGTATGCGACTTCTCCCCCCAGATATCTTCCAACAATCCCGGCCTGATGTGCTCCAAGGTTGTGTCCCACAATATGGTAATTCTCAAGCGATGACCCACTGAAATTGTTGAGCCAGGTTATAAATCTGGCTACAGATTCACCTGTGGACAGAAAGAGATGGAAGATGTTATAGTTCAGTAGTTTTTAATATCTAAAAGGACAATTAATCTGCCTAGACTTTTCCCAACTATGTTAGGGTCGGCTTCCAGTCTAACCGGATGCAGCTGAATACCAGTCATTTACATGGAGCTTGACTGACCTCCACAACTGTATACAGTAACTGCGGTTGATGGTAATTCTAAGCAATTTGAGGTAAGGTAGGGCCGGAAGCGGGGGGCATGAAAATTGATTCGCAGACAGTTGATCGCAGATAGAGCTAACTGAAAAGCGATGCTATTCTGTAACCATCTCACCGTGAAAACTTAAGTGAAGTGAGCGTGGAGTGAGCTGTCATTGTCATCGATACCTACTGATGCTAAGGCAGTGACAGTTCACTCCAAGCTCACTTCACAGAAGTTTTCACGGTGAGATTTTTACTGAATAGCACAACAGACAGCTGTGCTGCTGGGGAGTTTGTTGCACCACTTCTTCTCCCCAGCTAAAGCACTAGGAAGTGGTGAAGGGTGGGCGTTTTGGGGGACTGTCTTATGTAATTTTGACGTTCGAAAAGTGCTGATTCTCAGTCTAGTTTGAATAAATGACTTTTTTTTTTTGTTGGTGATATTAACTTACCAGAAACAGAAGTATTTATAACAGCAGCAGGGTATGCAACAGTGCCAGATCCATATCTCCAGTCCACCACGATTACGTTCACATCCTCAGCATGCAAAAATGCTGAAAATACAACATCATTAGCTGGCGAAACTTTACAGGCGTGTTATGTATCAAAATGACGATAAAACATAAGTAAAAACGTATTACAACAAAAAAAAACCGACTTCCAGAAAAAAACACAAAAAAAGTGACGCCTAAGGGTCCCTTTGTTTTTATATTTATTGGTATAGTTAGTTAGTCCTTTTAATTTTAGTTTTTTAGTTTAGTTTAATAAGTTAGTTTAGTTAATTTAAATATAATCGAATAAAGAAAAGAAAAAAAAAAGTGAAAAATAACTTTAATTTCGGAAGTCGGTCTTTGCTTTTCAATTTTCGTTTTTTGCCACCGACTTCCGAAATTATTGTTTTTTTATTGTGAAAAGTTTTTATTTTTCACTTTTTAGTTGTGGTACCTACCCCACACAAATTCGAATACCACTACCTGCTATGTAAAATACAGTGACGGAGTCAAATAAAATATCATAATTATAAATAGATTAAGTGGTACTGGGAGTACGTAATGATTAAAGCTAGCTCAAAAACTATTGCGTAGTTTTTGAGTTAGCTTCAATCATTACGCAAAGTTAATAAAAAAATTATGGGACGACCTCGGAAGCAAACAAAAAAGAATCATCAAAATCGATTCATAATTTTATTGACGGAGTAATCGCATAACAATAAAAAAAAAGACGAATTGAGAATCTCTTCCTTTTTGAAGAAGTCAGTTAAAAAAATGTACCTATTTCTAAACTAATAACTCTCAAGCAACTACAGCAACTTCAACCCGAATTTGACCAATCTCAGCGGAGACCAGCCTTCGGCGCAGGAAATAATTTAGTGCACAAGTGTGTGCGCATACACAGGTGCACTGTCGAGACGTTTTATATTATATGCTTGTCGTGCGGTTAACGCTGCTTGCGCGATGTACGATTTTGCGTGACGTCAGTGTGATGCGTAGTTCGCATTCGGCGATGTGGATCACCACAAGAGTAGAGAAAGACCAATTAAATTATGGATGGATATGAGACTACTGAGTTGATGACTAAAGGTACCATTCCATAGCCGACCGTAGGCGGCAACTGCAGGCGACGTGTCGCCGCGACACGACTGGTTTCTAAGAAATACCTTCCGTAGTTAGCAACACGTCGCGTCGTTTGCAGCTACGGGCGAGCGACAGACGACACGTGTAGCCCGACGCGCCAACGCTCGAGCGATAACACGTTTTTCTATCTTCTATCTACCAGTAGAAATCATCATCTATCATACGCAGCGAACCTACAGAGCCCTGCGCACTCAGTACAATAAAGCTTTTAGGATGCTGTTGGGGCTGTCGTGGCGCTGCAGCGCGTCTGGTATGTTTGCTGAAGCGCGTACAGATGGCTTTCAAGCCATCATGCGTAAGAAAGCGAAATTCTTGCTGCACCTCTTCGAAGCAGCAGTAACAGCATCCTAAGTGCCATAGCGGCCCGTTTTGACTGTCCTTTCCAAAATCTGTGGATAAGGACAGTCATAGGCATCGGTTAGTTATAGATACTAACAATACTAACATAATTTTAAGTACAATTATTCTGTTAATAACACACTAACATTTTTTAGGTTTTTATGATTTTATGTTATTTTTGTGTGGTCATGTAACCTTTATGGAGTTTTGTCTCTGAAACAAATCAATAAATAAAAAAATAAAATAATATTAAATACTTCCGTCTGCGGTCGGGTTCGGAATCATGACTGCAGTGACATGAAGCCGCGACACGTCGCCTGCAGTTGCTGTCTGCGGTTGGGTGTGGAATGGTACATGTTTTTATTTACCTCCATCTCGCTTTTTAGCAAGCGATTGATGAGGTCTTGATTTATACAGTGTGTCCGGACATGGACTAGCGATGTTCTAAATACATTTTTTTTTAATGATATCCTGTTTAATGTTCCGACAATTGCCTTGCAAAAAGTACAAAGCTTGCGCATTCGCTATGTTCAAAAAACAATAACTATTAAAGTATTAGACATACAGTTGTGAATTTTATGTTGTATTGTAGCTTAGCTCAAGATCTGTCGATCTAGTAAAAAAAAAAATAAGTTGTCGGGGGTGATTTTGTAGTAATTAACAATTATTATTGGTTGAATCGCATAATATTTTTATCGATTTTCACATTTTTTTTTCGAAAGTTATGGAATTGTGAACACATTGCTTTGTAATGCAGACGGTAGACAATATTATTGACTTTCGAATAAACGTATTTTTATCTCAGTATGACTAAAACTTTGAGAGATATGATTTTTTTGTACTCGCAAGGTTTTTCAACAAAAAAACAAAATGGCTGCCACATAGCGGTAGATAGCAGTAAATCCTTACTAATATTATAAATGCAAAAGTATCAAAAGCTGTCTGTCTGTCGCGCTGTCACGCCAAAACTACTGAACCGATTTAAATGAAATTTGGTACACAGTCTAGAGCCTGAGAAAGGACATAGGCTACTTTTTATAGACATACCACGCGGGCGCAGCCGCGGGCGGTAGCTAGTAGTTTATATTTAAGTAGTTAGAATATCGCTAGTACATGTCCGGACACACTGTATATGGAAAAAGAAGCCGCCTACTAAAAATAAATTGGGATAGTGGCAAGAGAATTATGATGGAATGTCTCTCACCAGGTACAAGGACAGTGTTAATGGCAGCAGTGACATTGTCCAGCCATCCATGGATCAGTATGATAGTTCTCCTGTTTGAATTGTAGTTTGATGTGGACAGCATTTCATGGTTCATGAATATTATTGGTTGGCTCAGAGTGGGGTTCTCTCTGAAAAAATATTTAAATACTTTTATCACATACAAAAAGTAATCTGCCTAGACTTTTCCCAACTATGTTGAGGTCAGCTTCCTGAGGAGCTCGTGGCTAAGTAATAACAGCCACACCGGGTCGATCCATCAGGTTAAGCTACGCTTGCCGGGGTTGGTCGGTGGATGGGTGACCATCTTTACATACCGAGACTCCTCCGTGCCTCGGAAAGCACGTTAAGCCGTTGGTCCCGGCTGTCATTCGTGGATCTTTGACAGTCGTTACGGGTCGTCAGAAGCCCAAAAGTCTGACAACCAGTCTTACCAAGGGGTACCGTATTACCCAGATACTGAGTTGTGGAGGTCAGATAGGCAGTCGCTCCATGTAAAATACTGGTATTCAGCTGCATCCGGTTAGACTGGAAGCCGACCCCGACATAGTTGGGAAAAGGCTAGGGAGATTGATTGTTGAGGTCAGCTTCCTGTCTAACCGGATGCAGCTGAATACCAGTATTTTAGATGAAGCGACTGCCTATCTGACTCCACAACCCAGTTACTGGGTAACACAATACCCCTTGATAAGACTGGTGGTCAGACTTTCGGGCTTCTAACGACCCGTCACGACTGTCAAAGATCCACGAATGACAGCTGGGATCAACGGCTTAACTTGCTTTCCGAGGCACGGAAGATTCTCGGTATATGTAAAGATGGTGGGTGACCATCCACGGAACAACCCTGGCAAGCGTATCTTAGCCTGATGAATCGACCCGTGTGGCTGGTATTACTTAGCCACAAGTTTCTCTTACATCTTTACATACATACCTGGTAAAAAGATGATAGCTGTTCGTGACATCAGGATTGTATCTAGAAGCCTCCTCCAGGTCAACTGCCTTGGTCCACATGTCGAGGAGGATGTCCCTCCCATCATTTCCCGCCACGTACTGGTATTTCAGTACATCGTCCACATTTGGAAGCATCTGTTCGTGCTCCCAGGCTTCTCTCTTGGCTGTGAAGACAGAAATGATTGAATTTTTTCACATATCCAAAACCAACCATTTAGCTGGCAGGGGGGGACACACACAACAGGCAAATGAAGGAACACGGGTGGGTTTTAGTCAGTAAAAGTCTGACACGCCCTTCCGCTCCGCCCAGAGCGGGAGAAGTAATTGGATGATTTCCCAAACTCAAAAAAAAAAAAAAAAGGGGGGGGGACACTTTGACTCTATACGACCTTTCCAACGATAGACCACACCACGGGATTGATGTGAAAAAAAAACCATACCCCCTTTAGAAGTACGGGAGGTATCCTAAAAAAAATATTTTGACGATTTTTTTCTCTCTGACTCTAAGTTCATGAAAGTGCCAAATGCCATGATTTCATGAAATAGTCATTCAATGCACTTATATGAACTTAGAAAGTTGTATTGCTGATTCTAATGTTTATAATTCTGTAAACCCATATTTGTTACGGCCGCTAATAATATTTAGATCAACGTACAACCTGACACTGACATGCAAATTGCAAAAAACGTAAGAAAATTGCAATTTCGCGGGCTACGTTAGCGCATCCACCTTAAGTCTCAGGGGCGCCTTAGGCGCCCCTAGTGACCTTGCGCCTGTGTGCGCCGCAGACTTCAAAATCAAAATCAAAATATTTTATTTCACATAAGCCTACATGGGCACTTATGAAACGTCAGAAGCTAGGTGCACGGTTCCAATTGGTCGTTTCCTATGGAGAAGAGCCGACAAGAAACTCCATGGTTACTCTTTTAAAAGATAATTGGCTTTTACAATATTTTCGAATTACAGTGTTAATAGTTATATAGTTATAGTTAGGACAGTGTAGGCCTTTCAAAAAGTTTCAAATAAAGTTCATAAAACAAAAAAAAGTCTACAGTTCAGTAAGTCTACGACGTTCTCACATTCACAAAGTAGAAAAGAATCTATATACGATAAATAAGATACTACAGATAAAAACCTTCGCACGGCGCGGCCCTGAAGCCATGAATCATGAGCGATAAAAGTGAAAATTTAACATACCTGATACCGCAGCTAATCCAAATAAAACCACTGTGATTATCATCATTACGTTGGCTTGCACAGTAAATTAAATAATTAAGACAAATTGAAGTTGTATTTAATAAGACTTTTACTGATAATTTAACGATAATTCCCTGATAATTGTTTGTGATAGATCAAATTGCACACACTTTTTTCAATTTGAATTAGTTCTGTACTATCATCCTCAATGGCTATTTTGGTGTTCAAATAATGTGACAGATTAGGGCCAAATCACGGAATACGAAGGGTAAAATTCAATCATGATTTTTTTCAACACGTAAATTGGTTTAGCTGTTTCAAGTTCAAGTCAGACTAACGGACGCACAGATTTACGTTGGTTTTATAAAGGTATTATTGTGTACTAGATAATGGTGTGGGTGTCTATGTTATTGAAAAAAATCCTCTGAAATAATACGGTATTGTGCTGTTGAAAACCATAAAAATATAATATTATTATGACAGAATACGATACACCGCGCTGTGCCCCACAACGGAGATCGTAGACGAAACAAAAGACAAGGAGGCTTTGAAATAAATCAAAATACAAATATTTACATGGGCAGTTATGAAACGTTAGAAGCTAGGTGCACAGTTCCAATTGGTCGTTTCAGGAAATAGGGTCGGTCTTTTTCTCCATACAAAAAGTCATAATTCGAGGCTCGGCTCTCGTTTATTTCCTTCTCCAATATTGGACCAATTTGAAAGATATTTTATAAATTGAATAAGAAGGATATTTACTGTGCCTCTATGTTTTTATTTTTTCATTTATAGCTGTTAAATTTGTACAATAGGCCTCTGATGACAGCGGTCTAAACAGGTAATTTTGAGCATTTTCTAAGGGTTCTAGTGCTTCTATAGATAATGTATCATCAAAACGGAAAACATAAGGACACAGTAAATATCCTTCTTATTCAATTTATAAAATATCATTCAAATTGGTCCAATATTTGTAAAAAAGTTTTTATTTTTCACTTTTTAGTTATGGTACCTACCTACCTCACACAAATTCGAATACCCACTACCTGCTATGTAAATAACAGTGACTGTGTCAAATAAGATATCGTCTAGCTAGACTAAGTGGGAAAAATACGTAATTATTGAAGCTAACTCAAAAACTACTCAAGCAAAGTTAATAACATTTATATGGGACCACATCTGAAGCATGACCAACCAAACAAAAAAAGAATCATCAAAATCGATTCATAATTGGAGGAGTAATCGCGTAAAAAACACAAAAACAGACGAATTAAGAACCTACTCTTTTTTGAAGAAGTCGGTTAAAGATGCGTAAGTATTTTCATGTATGAGTATATAGAAATAAGTAAAGGAAATAAACATATTACCATGAAATTACCTACCAACAACGGGAAAATTGTTAGACATGAAACCAAATTGATGTAAAAAATTGTTTATTTTGCACAAATAAAATTATCATCATCATCTGCCCAGCCCTTTCCCAACCATGTTCGGGTCGGCTTCCAGTGTAACCAGATGCAGCTGAATACCAGTATTTTACATGGAGCGACTGCCTATCTGACCTCCACAACCCGTTAACTGGATAATACGATACCCTTTGGTAAGACTGGTTGTCAGACTTTCGGGCTTCTGACGACCCGTAACAAAATAAAATAAACATACAAATAGACATTTACGAATTGGATTTGTTTGTTTTTCTATTTCTGATTCATAATTTTCTAAACAATAAAACAATTCATTCAACACGATACTGACCGATTCTTGTTTATTTATTTACGTTTATTTCCGATGAAATTTTATAAATAATAAATATTTTGTCATAACATAACATCACACCTGTACGTCTGTGGAACGATGCCCGTTCTTCTCCATAGAAACCTACAAATGGAGTGTCCGTTTCTTGCCCGTTCTTCTCCATAGAAACCTGGGGGGCGAGCACGGCCTACTGGGACATGCCTGGCACACATTTTATATGACTACACTGAGAAAAATGTGTGACACGAGCCATGTCAGAAGGCCGTGCTCGCCCCGCTCCTAATGGAGGTGTTCTTTTCTTGCCCGTTCTTCTCCATAGAAACCTGGGGGGCGAGTACGGCCTACTGGGATATGCCTCGAGTCACACATTTTATATGACTACACTGAGATAAATGTGTGACACGAGCCATGTCACAAGGCCGTGCTCGCCCCGCTCCTAATGGAGGTGTCCGTTCCTTACCCGTTCTTCTCCATAGAAACCTACTAATGCAAAGTGTCCGTTTCTTGCCCGTTCTTCAACATAGAAACCTACTAATGCAAAGTGGCCGTTTCTTGCCCGTTCTTCTCCATAGAAACCTGCTAATACAAAGTGGCCGTTTCTTGTCCGTTCTTCTCCATAGAAACCTGGGGGGCGAGCACGGCATACTGGGACATGCCTCGAGTCACACATTTTATATGACTGCACTGAGATAAATGTGTGACACGAGCCATGTCACAAGGCCGTGCTCGCCCCGCTCCTAATGGAGGTGTTCGTTTCTTGCCCGTTCTTCTCCATAGAAACCTACTAATGGAAAGTGTCCGTTTCTTGCTCGTTCTTCTCTATAGAAACCTACTGCGTAAGCGCGGCATAAGTGGGTGGGCCCACATAATCCGACGCCACTCGCATCTCTTGCAGTGAGCATCCCAGCCATGGGCAACTAGCTTCATCTTTCTGACTGAACGACTCTATGACAGTTCAAAAGTACCTGTAATTTCAATTAAACCAATTACAGGCATTTTTGAATTGTCAAGGGGTCGGTCAGTCAGAAAGACGAAGTTTGTTGCCCATTCCAAAGCGTAGTAGGTTTTTATGGAGAAGAATGGGCAAGAAACTCCACGGACACTCTTTTTTACTCGACTACGGCGAAGCAAAAAGGAGGGTTATGATTTTGACCGGTCTGTATGTATGTAAGTATGTATGTATTTATGTAATTATGTATGTATGTATGTATGTTTATCTGTTCCCTCATATCTTCTAAACGACTCATCACAATTTGACAAATGAGGTATCGTTGCGTCTCAATCGTCCGCTGGTTATAGGCTATGTGACGTCACATTAAATTAAAAATGGCACCCTCTAGAGGACATAAAGTCAGGCACTAAATAAAAAATATTGTTTAATCGTACCATGTTGGGTATCAAATGAAAGGGCTTAATGAGCACATTTCAAAAATATACATATTATAACCCCTAAAGAATAAAGAAAATAGAAAAAAATAAAAAAGACCCCTTAAATATTTATTTTATTCTGTTTTTAATTTGTCTGTCTGTGGTGTCTTTTAGTACTTGTTATTATAGCGCCAACAGAAATACATCATCTGTGAAAATTTCAACTGTCTAACTGTTCATGAGATACAGCCTGGTGACAGACGGACAGATAGACAGACAGACTTAGTAATAGGGTCCCGTTTTACCCTTTGGGTACGGAACCCTTAAAATAGGTTTAGATGTATGGAGAAACAAGCCATGCAGCAACGCCCATTAATAAATTAGACTAAGGACCCGAGGATGAAGTCTTTGAGAAGTCAAAATAGGTTTTAAAATAAAACAAAAGATGATCAATAGATTCATTTATTTAATTTCGTTTCCAATATCTTTAACCGCGTGAAAACGGAGGGGAAGCGTTGGTTTCCAAGTAGAAAATACCAGATTGTCTGAAAATAAAATAAGAAAATATTTACATCAGTGCTAACATGGATACTCTTCAGTGGATGACGGATGGACGGCGCCACCACACCGCTAGTATTGTGTAAGTGCATTGAATGACACTATGACTCATGAAATCATGACATTTGGCACTTTCATGAATTTAGAGAGTTGTATTGCTGATTCTAATGTTTATAATTCTGTAAATCCATATTTGTTACGGGCGCAAATCATATTTAGATCAACATACAACCTGATACTGACCTGCAAATTGCAAAAAACGTAAGAAAATTTGAATTTTGCTGGCTTCCTTGGCGCATCCACCTTAAACTGTATTTTTTATTCCATCGCCGGCTGCTTGCAAAATGCACGCGCTTTATAATACTTTATCTACACCCATGCTATAAATCCTCTATAAAAGTTTCTGAAACAGTTAGCTTATTGCCAACATTAAAACAACCAGATAACACTGGTTGTTTTAGTAACCATAATATCATCCAAACGGGTGTTATAATGTTGTATTAAAACTCATTTAAAAAAAAGAATATTGTCATGCACGGGCGTTTGACTAAAGAAACGCAGTAATTTAAAAAAAACGTATAGTTTATCCGAATTCGAAAAATTCGAATTCACGTCGTATCCCGCCATTTTTGTTCGATGTTAGTATTGCAAAGAATATAATAGAGGATTTTATAGAGGATTAATATCATCGGTGTAGATAAAGTCTTGTATGCAACTGTATATAATTAGGTATTAAAACACTCATGTGATACTATTATCACTATTATTACTATTATCACACTCGCCTTCGCCTCGTGTGATAAACCCACGTCCGTGTTTTAATACCCCTTATTATATAACAGTTGCATGAATAACTATTAATTAATCAAGTGGAACGGCACGGCGCGCGGCGGCGGCGTGGCGGCGGCGCGGTGGCGGCGTCCTGTCGCCAAGCACTTAAGGCCTCTCCTCCAAGACTTCCAAAGTTCCAATATCCGAGTCATAATTAGCCTATAATGTTCCCACTGCTGGGACACAGGCCTCCTCTCTTCGAGAGGCAACGGCCCGTAATCTACCACGCGGGCCCAGTGCGGGTTTGTAAATGTCACATGTCTTAGAATTTTTGGCGCTAGGACATGTCGGTTTCCTCACGATGTTTTCCTTCACCGTTTTGAGAGCAGTGGTGATGAAATTATTTACAAAAAGTTAAGCGCCTGCTTGGGTTCGAAGCCAAGACCAACAAATCGTAAGTCGGGCCATTACCACTGGGCCACCTATCCTAGTGCCTATCAAAAACTTACCCAGTCTTTGGCACAATTCCACCCATTCTAAGATTTCCCCACAGGAGGCAGTTTCCAGCCATGGCGGTTACGAAAGAGGCACACCGGCGACCAGTGAATCCAGAAGATTGCAGAGACTCGCCTAGGTAGAAATATGACCTGGAAGGAAGATAAAGTAGTATTCATTTGGTACATCATATAAACAGTTATGTGGGGGCCGCATCTGCGTCTGTCGTGACTATAGTTGTAAATAAGCCTTTTTAAATCAAAATCCGTGGTTTAAAAACCATTCTTATATCACGGATTTTGGTTTAAAACGGTATATTTACAGTGTTAAGCCAAAATCCGTGGTTTAAAAACCGTTTTAAAGGTTACAACTATAATCGTGACACAGCAATGCTTCATATGTTTTACTCGCTAAAAAGTTATCGCGCTAATGCGGTAGTCACACTATCGATATAGTCAAAAGTCCAGGAAACAATCCCTAATGCCATGGAACCACGGGTATGTGGCGGCATCTACATCGCCACATGCGAACTACGCATCAAAAACCTGACGTCACACAAAATCCTGCATCGCGCAATTAGAGTTTACCGCGCGATCGACATTACAAGATCCCGACATCAATCGTTGGGCAGTTGCCCGCCAGACACAACAACCGTCTGGTCGGAGGATCCTCCCTTTTCT
Source organism: Lithophane leautieri (assembly GCA_949152455.1). Classification (NCBI taxonomy): domain Eukaryota; kingdom Metazoa; phylum Arthropoda; class Insecta; order Lepidoptera; family Noctuidae; genus Lithophane; species Lithophane leautieri. The sequence goes on from OX424488.1 coordinate 6,883,467, forward strand.
ATAGAGGATGAGTGAACTATACACCACGTTCCTCATACTTTAAAAAAATAATTCGTTTTTTTTACTACATGGTTCAAAACTTAGAACGAAAAACAAAAGTTGACTACTAACCTAGCATGATCACACTCTTGGGAAATACACCCAGGCATATTAATACCTCCATTCGGATAGAAGTCAACGTCACCCAGGGTGCCCAAGTAACCCAGAAGACCAGCATTTGTGTGGATCACCTCGGTATAGACTCCGTCTGAGGGCCTGAATTTGTCATCGTTTGTTATCCAGCCGGGGTTTGCGGCTTCTAAAGCTGAGGACAGAGAAATGATGTCAGATTTATGAAAAATAGAAAAAAAAAACTGGCTAAGTGCGAGTCGGACTCGCGTACGAATGGTTCCGTACCATTATCTATAAAAACGGCAAAAAAATCACGTTTGTTGTATGGGAGCCTCCTTAAATATTTATTTGATTTTGTCTTTTAGTATTTGTTGTTATAGCGGCAATATAAATTCATCATCTGTGAAAATTTCAACTGTCTAACTATCACGGTTCATGAGATACAGCCTGGTGATAGACGGACAGACAGACACACAGACGGACAGACGTACAGCAGTCTTAGTAATAGGGTCCCGTTTTACCCTTTGGGTATGGAGCCCTAAAAAGTATAAAAGCTTAGCCGCTCTAGTGTTGATTGGCCTTTGGAAGGGCGATATCAATTAAAATTCTATTGTGTCTTGTTAGTGACAGTTGGAGGTTTAAGCAATTCCCAGGAATCCAAAGCCACTTAGCCGGTTTTTAGGGTTCCGTAGTCAACAAGGAAGGGTTCCTAGTTGATAGTTTCGCCATGTCCGTCTGTCTGTCCGTCTGTTCACGGCTTAGCTCAAAGACCGTTGGTAGTTGAAAGCTGTAATTTGGTATGGATATACATATAAACCACGCCGAAAAAGTGGTAAAAAAAATTGTAAAAAATTTTTTTTTAGTTTACCTCCCCTGCATTTAAAGTGGGGACTGTTTTTTTTTTTCTCGTCAATTCCATGGTGTTGGGTATCGTTGGAAAGGTCGTTTAAAAATAATGGGAGTTTGTAAAAACCATTTTTGGATTCAGGGATCCGTTTGCGGAATATTAAGTTTTAAAGTGCAAATTTTAGTTAGAGTCAAGTGTCACCCCCCCTGCCAGCCAAATGGTTGGGTTTGGAAATGTGAAAAAATTCACGGCAGTAGTATATATAACGAAATTAAAAGGAAAACTATGACCGCTACGTAGGCTCTACAAGTTACCGAGTAATAATCGACCAACTTAAATTTGCAGTTGCAAAAACATGTTCTCCCATACATTTCGTATGGGAGAACAAGTTTTTCAACTACAATGTTAAGTTTGTTGGATAAATTCATCCCAACTACGGAACCCATCATTGTGCGTGGTTCGACATGCACTTGGCCGGTTTTTTAACATTATCTTACCAGTAATATAAGCAATTTCTCCTCCAACATTCCTGCCAATGATACCAGCTTGATGGCCACCAAGACTGTGGCCCACGACGTGGTACATTGCGGGGCTGGCACCAGTCACTGAGTTCAGCCACTCAATGAAGCGCGCCACACTCTCACCTGGAAATAGAACGAAAAATATATCATAAAGAAGGAAAAAATATGTGTTTATACGACTCCAGACTAAATAAGTGCTGTTTATGTTTAACTAGCTGATGACCGCGACTTCGCCCGCGTGGATGTCGGTTATTATATACTAAAACCTTACTCGAGAACCACTCTATCCACTGGTGAAAACAGCATGAAAATCGGTGCAGTAGTTTTTGAGTTTATCGCGTACAAGACGACAGACAAACGCGGCGGAGGACTTTGTTTTATAATATGTAAGGATTAATACCATGTGATTGGGGGCAAGCCTATTGTCATTAACTTTGCTATCATCTGCGTAGCACTTTTATTTTTTACTCTGTGGAAATGTCCTCCGTCCTGGGGCGTACGGAGTGGTCTGTCAGACTCTGTCCTTGCACACTTGCACCGGGGGCTACGGGGACACTTAAGCCCTCCTTAACGCAGCCCTCCACTGTTGCTGGCCCGCCTCTGCGGGCTCCGTCTGGTCAAGCTGGGAGTGTTATTTTTTTTTATCTACACCCATGCTATAAATGCTCTATAAAAGTTTCTGAAACAGTTAGCTTATTGCCAACATTAAAACAACCAGTGTCATAGTAACCATTATATCATCCAAACGGGTGTTATAATGTTGTACTAAATTTCATAATACAACTCATTTCAAAAAAAGAACGCTGTCATGCAGGCGCCTTTCATTAACAAAGCCCAGTCATTTACAAAAAAAACTTGTAGTTTATTCGAATTCTAAAAATTCGAATTCACGTGCGTTGTATCCCGCCATTTTTGTTCGATATTAGTATTACAAAGAACCTGTTATAGAGGATTCATAACGTAGGTGTAGATAAAGTCTTGTATGCAACTGTAAATAATTAAGTATTAAACACACATGTGATACTACGTATTATCACACGCCTCGTGTGATAAACCCACATTCGTGTTTTAATACCCCTTATTATATAACAGTAGCATAGATAACTAATTTAAACCCCAACTGGGTACCTCTTGATCTTCATATTACCTGATGGTAACTAATGATCAGGCCGACGGTGGAAGCGAGCTTCACCCGGAATCCTCAACCACAGAGGAACTGGCTATCTTACCTCTAACTGCCGAAACACAACAATGCTGTTAACATTGTTGTTATGGCGACAGACTTAGATAAGATGGTGGTAGCTAGCCACCAACCAAAGCAAACAGAAACTATTGTCCCCACTGGGAACCGAACCTGGGACTTCTGGGTCTGAGACAGGTGGTCTTACCACTATACCACAGAAGCGATAAATGCTAGGTCGTTTTATCCTTACTAATATTATAAATGCGAAAGTAACTCTGTCTGTCTGTCGCGCTTTGACGCCAAAACTATTGAACCGATTTAAATGAAATTTGGTACACAGATAATCTAGAGCCTGAGAAAGGACATAGGCTACTTTTTATCGACATACCACGCGGGCGAAGCCGCGGGCGGATGCTAGTTTATTATATGTATAGAAAACGCCACAAAATCTTTACCTGAAGGTACAGTGTTAGCCACAGCGGCCGCGTAGTTAATGGTACCACCTCCAGCACTCCAGTCGACCACGATCACATTTACATCTTCAGCTGACAAGAAGGCTGTAAAGATAACAAAAAAAAAACAACTGATTTCCAAAAAAAAAACACAAAAAAAGTGAAAAATAACTTTAATATCAGAAGTCGGTGGTACAAAAAAAAAACAAAATTCAAAACCAAAGACACCGACTTCCGAAATTAAAGTTATTTCTCACTTTTTTTGCGTTACTTTTTGTAAAGAGTTTTTATTTTTCAGTTTTTAGTTGTGGTACCTGCCCCACATAAATTCGAGTACCACTGCTATGTAAATAACAGTGACGGGAACTTAAAACATCATCAATATAAGCTAAGTGGAAAAAATACGTTATTATTGATGTTACCTCAAAAACTACGCAAGCAAAGTTACTGAAATTTAGAACTTAGACTGGTTAAAGAGACTAATTAAATAGACTGGTTAAAGAGCCTGATAAAAGAGACTAATTAAAGAGATTAATTAAATAGACTGATAAAAGAGACTAATTAAATAGACTGGTTAAAGAGATTAATTAAAGAGACTAATTAAAGAGACTAATTAAAGAGACTAATTAAAGAGAGTAATTAAAGAGAGTAATTAAAGAGACTAATTAAAGAGACTAATTAAAGAGACTAATTAAAGAGACTAATTAAAGAGACTAATTAAAGAGACTAATTAAAGAGACTAATTAAAGAGACTAATTAAAGAGACTAATTAAAGAGACTAATTAAAGAGACTGAATTATATTCCTATTGTTTCATTAAGCCTTTCTTCTACTTCCGCCACCGACTCCGGTTTCGGTTCCGAATCCGACTCCGGTTCCGACTCAGATCAATCAAATTTAAAACCAGTGACTCCGGTTCCGGTAAACCGACTTTCCCTAACATCCTTGTAATACAGTATCATAATTGTTACCAGGAACCAGCACCCTATTGAAGTCTGCAGTGACATCGTCGAGCCATCCGTGAAGCAAGACTACCGTCCTTCTCGCTGGGTCGTAGTTGTTGAGCCCGAGGAGACCCTCATTGCCTATCAGCATCGGTTGGCTTACAGTCGGGTTTTGTCTGGAAACAAATATATAATAAGAACACAAAGAAAGAAAAACAAAGAAAGAAAGACAAAGAAAGAAAGAAATATTTTTTTTATCCTTCTTTTTTTTTTTAAATGTGTCCAAATTATAATGCTTTCAAACCCATAAAACCAAAAAGCAATTATATTATTTTTAATGAGTGATCAGGGGGCTTTAGTAACTGAAGTGAAGTGGACTCTGCGTCCAGCGCTCGGTGTGGCACACACACGTCGTGTTCTGGTTTGCGACTGGTCAATCGTCATCCTGAGGATGCTTCGATGAGAGGCACACGTGTCGATTTCTTACAGGGTTTTTATGACTCTTGGAGAATAGTTAAGCGGAATAGGTTACTAAATATATCTACGTCTATTTTTCATGTGGTTAGTGACTAACCTGGTGTTAGAGTTTTTAAAGTCGCCCATGGGCCTTTGACTTGGCTTCACATGCTGTTGAGAAATATCTCTCAGGCATGTTTCCTATCGATGTTTTCCATCACCGTTTTTGAAGCAAGTGATAAAAGATGATTCTGGTAAAGAACATACTAATTTTCAATTTTTCTTACCTCGTATAGAGATGGTAGACATTCTGCCTATCAGGATTGTAACTGGCCGCTTCAGCCAGATCGCTGACGGTTCCCCATAGGTCTACCAGGTGGAGGCTTCCATCTGGACCTTCCACGTATTGGTACCGAAGACCATCGTCCAGCTTCCTGATGACAGGGTCATACGGAAGAGCTAGAAGAAATCAAGACAGTAAGTTCAGTCGAAGCTTTGATGTAAGTCATCATCATCTGCCTAGCCTTTTCCCAACTATGTTGGGGTCGGCTTCCAGTCTAACCGCATGCAGCTGAATACCAGTATTTTACATGGAGCAACTGCCTATCTGACCTCCACAACCCAGTAACTGGGTAATACGATACCCCTTGGTAAGACTGGTTGTCAGACTTTCGGACTTCTGACGACCCGTAACGACTGTCAAAGATCCACAAGTGACAGCCGGGACCAGCGGCTTAACGTGCTTTCCGAGCCATGGAGGAGTCTCGGTATGTAAAGATGGTCACCCATCCACGGACCAACCCCGGCAAGCGTAGCTTAACCTGATGGATCGACCCGTGCGGCTGTTATTACGTAGCCACGAGCTCCTCTTCGGCTTAGCTATCAATATTAAATTTATTTTGCAACCGCCATATAGTTGTGTACATTGTAGTTGTAAAAACATGTTCTCCCATACAGAATGTATGGGAGAACATGTTTTTGCAACTGCAAATTTAAGTTGGTCGATTATTACTCGGTAACTTGTGGAGCCTACGTAGCGGTGATAGTTTTCCTTTTAATTTCGTTATATATTCTACTGCCGTGAATTTTTTCACATATCCAAAACCAACCATTTAACTGGCAGAGGGGGGACACACACACACACTTGACTCTAACGAAAATGAACACTTTAAAGCTTAATATTTCACAAACGGATCCCTGAATCCAAAAATGGTTTTCACATTATTTTTAAACGACCTTTCCAACGATATATCACGCCATGGGATCGACGAGAAAAAAAAGAGATTGACATTTTACGTGTAGGGGAGGTATCCTAAAAAAAATATTTTTTACCTCTTTGTTTTCGTGGTTTATATGTACATATCCATATCAAATTACAGAAATCTAGTACCAACAGTCTCCGTGCTAAGCCGCGGACAGACGCACGGATAGACAGACAGACGGACATAGCCTTAGTAATAGGGTCCCGTTTTACCCTTTGTGTACGGAACCCTTAAATACATACATTACGTTGAACGAAGAACCTTCTTCTTTTTGGAAGTCGGTCAAAAACAGATTGTAGGCTACACAATTTAAGTCCTCGCGTACATCTGGTAGTGGCTCAAAGAGGTGAAGCGCCGGGGCGTAACTCCGCTGCCGCGAGAAATCGCGGCACAGCGGACAGAGCTCCGACAGGATCTCATGGCGGCATGGAGAGTGCGATTGTCGCAACCCAGTGCTGGGCACGCCACAATTGCGGCTGGGAGGGGAACCTCAAAGAGGGGACTTACGAGTATGTCCCCTCTTTGAGTGGCTAGAGAGGCGCCACGGCGTCTTCACCTTCCGGGGAAGCCGTCACCTCCTTCTGCGAAGCAGTAATGCTCGCGAAGGAGGAGGCGAAACGCGTGAGGGAGAGGCAATGTTTGCGCCCTCACGCCCCTAACCGCCGCCGCTGGAGACGCCCTGGGCATCGGGAATCCCAGGCGGATTCCCGACCACCATAGGTGCGGGCTTGCGGACGGCGAGCAATGGGTAGCTCGCCGTCCGATTAGGACTAGGCCAAAGTCGACGGCGCGTCGTGTTCCACGCGCGCCTCAAAGAGATGTCAGCACAATTGGCGGGGTCCGCTAGGACCGATGCCTGCCAGGGTTGCGGGAAAGTCCGAAATGGATACCGGGACCTTGGCAACAGGCAACTGAAGGAACACGGGTGGGTTTTAATCAGTAAAAGTCTGACACAAAGAATGAATTCTCCCGCTCTGGGCGGAGCGGGAGAAGGCATTTGATGACTTCCCGACCTCAAAAAAAAACAGGCTACACAAGTTGATATTTAGAAGCAAAAAATAAATTAATAGTTCGTTTACCTGAAGCGACAGCTAATGCACAAAAAAATATAACTACGGACTTATGCATGACTTAACATGGAGTAATTATAAAATCCGTCAATAATTATTTTATTCCCTAGCATTGTTATCTAAGATAAATAGTACTTAATGATTATGAAATAATTTCGTGATAATTTTAATCTGGCAGGGTTTATTATTTTGCTGACAACAATCTATAAGCCCGATTTACATTGGTCAAGTTTTTAGTGAAGTTGATAAAAACAGTGAGTTAGTACAGCAGTGGTGTAAACTGTACGTCGATTCTGTAAAATTCAAACAACAACTCGCATCTCACATCGCTATTCACTCTCACTTCGCATAAGGTTTAAAATGTGTTCGGGTTCGAGTGCGAAGTGAGCGTCGAAGTGACGGGGGAATTACCTTACTGAATGCCACTTCTTACGTCATCTCATACTTTATCTGTCAAAATCTCACGGTCAATTTATTTCAACTGGCTGACACGCTCGCAAAGGTAGCGCTAGTGTATCAACCGAGTTTTTAGAATGCCAATCAAGAAACTCACAGCGGATTCAGATTCGAAGTTTAGAATGAGGTCTTACTGAATCACACCCCTGGTCGGCCAGTAGCGAGACAACTTGGCTTCCTAGATGCCTTGCAAGTGGATCTAAATAGAATTACTTTCAATTTTTTGGGAAAGGGACATTCCTCGCGCGCCCATCATTAAATTACTTCCCGCTCTGGGCGGAGTGGGAGGGCGTGTCAGACTTTTACTGACTAAAACCCACCCGTCTTCCTTCAGTTGCCTGTTGCCAAGGGTCCCGGTATCCCTTTCGGACTTTCCCGCAACCCTGGCAGGCATCGGTCCTAGCGGACCCCGCCAATTGTGCTGACAGCTTTGAGGCACGCGTGGAACACAACGCGCCGTCGACCAGGGCCTGGTCCTTATCGGTTCGCGAGCGACTCATTGCTCGCCGTCCGCAAGCCCGCGCCTATGGTGGCCGGTAATCCGCCTCGGATTCCCGACGCCCAGGGCGCCTCCTGCGGCGGTGGTTAGGGGCGTGAGGGCACAAACCTTGCCTCTCCCTCACGCGTTCCAGCTCCTCTTTCGAGAGCATTACTACTTCGCAGAAGGAGGTGACGGCTTCCCATGCCCTCTCGCTCCGTACCATGGCCTGGACCAGGGCCGGAAGTGAGAGGTTATCGCCGCCAATCGGCTCCACGAGGACACGGACTCGCCACGTAACGTAGTGTAAACAGTCCAGTGTATAAGTGTATAGTGTGTAGTAGCCAGCAACAGGACGAACCACGTGTACTGGTTTTTTTAACCGACTTCTTCAAAAAGGAGGAGGTTCTATGTTCGTCTGTGTTTTTTTTTTTTGTTTTTGTATGTTCATCGATATTTTCGCCAATTTTACACTGTTATTTACATAGCAGGTAGTGGTAAACGAATTTGTGTGGGGTAGTACCACAACTAAAAAGTGAAAAAATAAAAAACGTAAATATTGATGAGCAAAATCACAAAAAACTTTTTACAAAAAAAAAAAAACCGACTTCCAAAAAAAAAACATTAAAAAAGTGAAAAATAACTCTGATTTCGGAAGTCGGTATCTTTGCTTTTCAATTTTCGTTTTTTGCCACCGAATTCCGAAATTAAAGTTATTTTTCACTTTTTTAATGGTTTTTTTTTTGGAAGTCGGTTGTTTTTTTTTTGTAAAAAGTTTTTTGTGATTTTGCTCATCCATACTTACTTTCATAATTATGTATTTAGTAAAAAGCTATTATTTTGACTTTACAAACAGACACTTCAATTTTATTTATTTGTATGTATGTAGGAATAGAATCGGTAGATAATATTATCAATAAATTATTGACTTCTTATCATTCTTTGATTTTAAAAGATAACGGACTCCTGTGATTTTTCCCGCACGTTACTTCGTTGACATGATGTTAATTGAAGTTTATCAAATGCTATACTCCATTTGAAATAAGATTAGACATTTAAATAAGCCTTTTTACAGTCCGTTCAACCGATTTTGACTTCTATTGCGTTGGTGGCATGACAAATAGCAGCTGCAGTAAACAGTTGGTATTGTGTAACGTTTTTTGCTTTTAATGCCATCCTTATGCCCTACGGTATAGAAGTCAAAATCGGTTGAACGGATTGTAAAAAGGTTTGTTTAAATTTCTAATATTATTTTAAATGGAGTATGGACATTATTCATATCTCATTGGATTGTAAACAAGCCGACAGATGGTAAGTGGTCGCCATTGCTGACTTCACACGTACCAGAGCAGGGGTTCCCAACCTTTTAATTCTTTATTTACTAGCTGGTGCCCACGGCTTCGCCCGCGTGGATGTTGGTTATTATATACTAAAACCTTCCTCGAGAACCACTCTATCCATTGTTGAAAACAGCTTGAAAATCGGTGCAGTAGTTTTTGAGTTTATCGCGAACAGACAGACAGATGCGGCGGAGGACTTTGTTTTTATAATATGTAGTGATTTATTGACTCCAAACATACACACAACAGCATACACTTGCCGGGGTTGGTCCGTGGATGGGTGACCATCTTTACATACCGAGACTCCTCAATGCCTCGGAAAGCACGTTAAGCCGTTGGTCCCGGCTGTCATTTGTAGATCTTTGACATTTGTTACGAGTCGTCAGAAGCCCGAAAGTCTGACAACCAGTCTCATCAAGGGGTATCGTATTACCCAGTTACTGGGTTATGGAGGTCAGATAGGCAGTCGCTCCATGTAAAATACTGGTATTCAGCTGCATCCAGTTAGACTGGAAGCTGACCCCGACATGGTTGGGAAAAGGCTACCTACTCAGATTGTGGAATTATATTTTATCAATGAAGTTTTAATCGACAAAAATTCATTGATTAATTAATATAGATAATGATGGCGTGTTTAAAAGATTATCAACACCTGTTTTTGTTATTTCTTATTACCCGACTACGGCGAAGAAAAAAGAAGGGTTATGATTTTGACCGGTATGTATGTATGTAAGTATGTTCATCTGTTCCCTCCTATCTTCTAAACCACTTATCACAATTTGACAAATGAGGTATCGTTGGAAGCATGATTAAAAATGGCGCCTTCTAGAGGACATAAAGTAAGGAACTAAAAAAAAAAATTGTTTAATCGTACCATGTTGGGTATCAAATGAAAGGGCTTAATGAGCAGATTTCAAATATATATATATATATATATTATAACCTCAAAAGAAAAAAAGAAAAAAAAAACTAAAACCCTAAAAGACATGGACGTCAAGACGGCAACTAGTCGCATATCATTTAAAGTAAAGGCGCGTGATCACATTCGTAAGAAGTTGGCAGAATCATCCCAGCGTTAGATTGATTCGTTTTCTCCTCTACCTGTCGTTATTTCTCCTGACTAAGTTTATTTTGTTTATAATTTATGTATGTATCTATGTATGTATTAATTAGTATTCATTATTTCTCAAGTTATATGTATTGTCTTTTGTTGCACCTACTATGTCTATCTCTGTATCACCCTAAGGTTGACTGGTAGAAAATGCCTCAGGCATTAAGTCCGCCGTTGTACAGTAGTTTTATTTTTTACTTGTGCATAAAGTTTTAATAAATAAATAAATAAATAAAATAAAAAATAAAAGCCCTAACGCCTAAAAAGTTATAAACAAGACAAAAGTTATAACGTAATCTGTTTGATTTATGCCCTAACATGTGTGACTCCGGATTTTTAATTTGGCTGTCTGTGGTGTCTTGTTTATACCTTTTTAGGCGTAGTTGGCTTTTAATTATTTAGAAATTGTAATTAATTTCTTACGTGGGTTACCTACACGTAATGTTTGTGGTTGTCACTCCTTGGTAGAAATCTACGCTTTTATATAAATTACCTACTAATGTTATATTTTTCAAACTTGTAATAAAAATTGTACAATTATTATTACAATCAGCTACAACGTGGGCCCGTCATCATCATCATCTGCCTAGCCTTTTCCCAACCATGTTGGGGTTGACTTCCAGTGTAACCGGATGCAGCTGAATACCAATATTTTACATGGAGCGACTGCCAATCTGACCTCCACAACCCGGTAAGTGGGTTATACGATACCCCTTGGCTAGACTGGTTGTCAGACTTTCGGGCTTCTGACGACCCGTAACGACTGTCAAAGATCCACAAATGACAGCCGGGACCAACGGCTTAACGTGCTTTCCGAGGCACGTAGGAGTCTCGATACGTAAAGATGGTCACCCATCCACGGACCAACCCCGGCAAGCGTAGCTTAATCTGATGAATCGACCCGTGCGGCTGTTATTACTTAGCCACGAGCTCCTCCAACGTGGGCCCCTACATTTTTAAATAATGAACCAACTACTCACAACTGTCATACATATAAAAACTAAAATTCTAGCTGTCATCTCAGAATTCCCAGCTGTCATTAGTAATTCTTATAATTTGACACAAAAGCAATTCATAATTTGTGGACCATTTTACGAATCTCCATAGAAAACTGCCAAACAGATGAATTATTTCGTGATATGAATTGCACGCAGTTATTAAGTCAGTTTGTGACATTTTTTAAATTTATTTAAATGTCACTTATGCGGTAATGTCAGCTTGTGACATTTTGCGATGATTCATAATAATTATTTTCCTATTATGATTCTGCCAAAGTATGCTATTCTGTAAGTTCACTTGGAATCTTTCTCAAGTGACTGCACACCACACACATTCAGGGTTTTCCGAAATGACGTTAGCTAGGTGGCAGCACTGAGACATCAGGTCGAAGCCACGGAGGGTTTGGATGTTCACCCATCCACGCACCGACCTCGGCAAGCGTTACTTAACCTTCAAGATCGACCCGTGTGGTTGGTCATATAATATTATCCACGAGCCCTAGTGTAATTAAGTACAGAACTCTAAAATTCAATTGTTTTGTCACGCCGTCAATTTAATTTCAAAGAAATGTGATAAGAATTATTTTAAACAATAATCGATGGCGAGAAATTGTGAAGTAATGTGAAATTAAAATGAAGATTTATATTTATTTGTGTTGCATAGGTGAGTCAAAAGTCAGAAAAAAAGCAGTAAATGTTTAAAGACAAGTTTCAGATAATAAAACTTAAAAAAAAAAAAATTGACCGACTTCAAAAAAAACTAAACAAAAAAGGACTACTGTACTAAAACCAATCGACAAAAGTACTTCTTTAATAATAAGAGAAAAATAAAAAATAATTTTAATTTCGGAAGTCGGTGTCTTTGCTTTTAATTTTAGTTTTTGGCCACCGACTTCCGAAATTATTTTATTTTTTTTATTTTTCTCTTATTATTAAAGAAGTACTTTTGTCGTTTGGTTTTAGTACAGTAGTCCTTTTTTGTTTAGTTTTTTTTGAAGTCGGTCAATTTTTTTTTTTTAAGTTTTATTATTTTTCCATTTTTTGTGTAATTTGATTTTTGTAATCACCATGGGTAGACCAACTAAAGGAGCCGCCCGCATGAAGAAAAACAGAATTAAAGAGACTAATACTGCTGAAAAAGAACGCCTATATCTAAGAATCGCAAACGGAGTGCTATGTCCGGTTCCCAAGAATCACCGTTAGCTTGTCATGCTAGGTTATCTCAGATGAGAAATTACATGCATTCTCATTTGTCACAGGAGTCGCCAAATGATAAGATCTGCCGACTCAATCTTATTCAAAAACGATTAAGTGGCGAGTCGTCTGAACAGCGCAAGTATCGTTTAGATGTTATACGAAACCGGCTGGCTAATGAGACTCCCGTGCCTTCTCAAGAATATAAGGGTGAACACTATACATTTGCTTACACTGTATAGTTTCCCTCATCATCATATTATAAGGTGACCATAATCAGATCTGTAATGTCACTTACAACCTATATGGTTGCAAAGTTCTTAAATGAATTAAGTCCAAACACAAGGTAATTACTGTGAACCGTTGAGGAGTTCCATTAATCGTCCTTCGTCTTCATCATCAGACCCTTAACGACAGTCACAACCCATCCAAGTGTAAGGTTCTTATCAATACAAATTAATCAAGCCCAAACACAAGATATCTGCTGTAAACCACTGAGGAGTTCCCTCGACTGTCTTTCGTCTTCATCATCAGACCCCTAACGACAGTCACAACCCATCAAAGTGTAAAGTTTTTATCAATACAAATTAATCAAGCCCAAACACGAGGTATCTGCTGTAAACCATGGAGGAGTTCCCTTAACTGTCTTTCGGCTCCATCATCAGATCGACTTCAGACCTTCATAAAATTGTAGTGCTGTAAAATACTTAATGAATAAATTAAGGAATGCAGTAGTTGCCCTTACGATTTTTGAAAGTTCCCCTCGATTTCTCTAGGATCCCATCATCAGATCCTGACTTGGTGACAATGGGACCACCTCAGAAGTATAAGCTTTTGAACAAAAAAAGAATTTTTTAAATCGGTTCACAAACGGCGGAGTAATCGGTGAACATACATAAAAAAAAAAAAAAACAATCATCCGCACATAGTACCTCCTCCTTTTTTGAAGTCGGTAAAAAGCGCGCTTGGATAGACGCGAATTTTTGAATTTTTTTTGGAGAAAAATATTATTACAATTTCTCAGTAGTAACCAGGATGAGGAGGCTGGATTTGTGCCAACTTAATGGCGTATTTTTTTGTCCCACTACTGGGCAAAGGTCTCCCCCATAGATGTCCATTGTGCCTTGTATGTTGCCTCCATCGCCCAGCCTCGTCAACGCATCTAGATCTTCACGCCAGAGTTTCATAGGTCTCTCTCAAATGCCGCAGGAGACGCTCTGGGCGTCGGGAATCCCAGGCGTATCCCCGGCCACCGTAGGCGCGGGCTTGCGGGCGGCGAGCAATGGGTAGCTCGCCGTCCGATAAGGACCAGGCCCGGGTCGATGGCGCGTCGTGTTCCACGCGCGCCTCAAAGACATGTCAGCACAATTGGCGGGTCCGCTAGAACCGATGCCTGCGATGGGTTGCGGGAAAGTCCGAAAGGGATACCCTTGGCAACAGACAACTGAAGGAACACGGGTGCGTTTTAGTCAGTAAAAGTCTGACAAGGCCTCCCGCCCCCCTTCAAAAAAAAAAAGACCTCCCTCAAATGAAATCAAAATCAAAAGTGATCTATTCAAACAAGGCTAAGAATCAGCACTTTTCGAACGTCAAAATTACATAAGACAGTCCCCCAAAACGCCCACCCTTCACGCCTCGACGACGATAGCCCGTCTAGTTAGTGGACTGTCGATTTGTTGAACAATTTCTATTTTGCTAAGTACCTACCTGGTACTTCTCTGCGTCCAGTGCTCGTTGTGGCAACACGTCGTGTTCTGATTTGCGACTGGTCAATCGTCATCCTGAGGATGCCTCGTTGAGAGGTGAAACACGTGTTGATTTCTTACAGGGTTTTTTAAGAATCTTGAAGAATATTTAAGCGGTATAGGTTACTAAATATATCTACGTCTATTGTATTTTACCTGGTACTCGTTGAAAGGCCTACACTGTCCTCCCATACCTATTAACACTGTAATTCGAAAATATTGTAAAAGCCACTTATTTTTAAAAGCGTGACCGTGGAGTTTCTTGCCGGCTCTTCTCCATAGGAAACGACCAATTGGAACTGTGTACCTAGCTTCTGACGTTGCATAAGTGCCCATGTGAAATAAAATATTAGGTCCCCACTTATGAAATCAGCGTTTTGTATGGAGAATTTTAAAGAAGTTGCATTTTTCAAACTAACATTTTCTTAAACTGTATAACAACCATGAACACTAATGTTTTAAAGCTTTTATGCACTAATGTTTAAAAACTAAGATAACGTAATATGCCACTTAGATTAAGCGACAAAAATAAGTTTTGACTAAGTTAAAACAAATAGTGGTAATTTCTGCTAACAAAATGCGGAGTCATTTTTAAGGTATTTTTTATGTTTAGAAAACTATAAGTAATAAGGTTGTTTTACTATTGGTAGTTGTCTATGATGGTCATTATTCGATGTAATACCAAGCAATTGATGAATATTTTAAATTATAGAAGTGACGAGGTCCTCTATTTGTGAGAAAAAAAAACGCCAATTTCATGGATTCCGGGAACTCAAAATTTTTTTTCTGGCACCCACTGCATTGGATGCTTCCCGATCTATCCTCCATAGACACATGGCCCGATTATGTTTTTTTTTACAGCACATCTTCTCTCTGTAATATCAGCAAGATTACGCCTAACGACACCTATGCGATCAGCGCTTCGTGTAAATGATGACGCCGCAAGGCAAACATCGAACATTGCTGAAATGATTGACTTTGTCAACAGTTTTCTAACTGATGAGGGCAGGAGCATTGCACGTAGAGGTAAATATGGTTGGTTCCCTTTTAAACGTACGTACTATCAGAGGCCCTAGACAAAGTGACATTCTATCAGCGATAACGATGATGGAAAAGGCAAAAATGTATAGGACTGACATAAGCCATCGAAAAGCTTATGTCAATCCTGTTGACAATCGCTGTAGAAATACGAAACGCTTTCGAAGCGATTGCCACTTCTCTAGGACCTCAACACCCTAATTGCGTAATACAGTTCGATTCAAACTTAATGGCGGCTCGGAAGTTAGCTTTTCGCTGCGCAGTACCCCACCCCTCACCCCCGCTGACACATGAAATTGTTACTGCGCAGCGACTCGCCTCATGTTCCGAGCTGCCGTTAAGTTTGAATCGAACTGTACACGATCAATCACAATTGGAATCCGTTTGAAACAAATGTCTAATCCATTGCTTCATAAGTTCGAAAAAATAATCTGCCCAACAACGTAAATGACGCAATGAATGTTGTTGAACTGTCAAAACAAATTAGTCTTAATTGCTTACGAAAATTAGGTACGCAATTAGATATTAGATTGGTTTTGGAACCAGTACCAGAAGTACAGGTTCTGTATCGTTACTTATCGGTTCTTGCCATTTCGGTACTTGGGTAAGGTGAAGTCAGCTGTCATTCCACCGGATTGACAGCTCACTTCACCAAAGTTGTCACCGCGACATTGTTACAGAATGGCACTGCAGAGTACTATTCTATTAATCACATGACTCCAAAATTCAGTGCTTGAGTGCGTTCCATCAAATAGTTCCTATGCCGTAATGTTAGCTTCTCTGTTGTAAGATCACGCTACGCCACTAGGCGCTACCTAATATGTCAGTATTTAAATGAACAGTGGAGCCAACATTACGGCAAAGGAACTATTTGATGAAACACTGTTCTACTACTTACTTTCTGTACGAATCGCGTCACGGGTCAAGTAAACGCACTGTAGATCTTGAAACAGTTGCCAACAATCTTGCCACAGCTAATGTAATGCTTTATAAATTCCTCCAGAGTCAATGTTACGACGATTCCAATTGGCAGCAGTGAAGAAGATAAATCTACCTCTGAGTGTAACAGTACCAAACCACGAGGGTACGGAGAATCAATTGGAGAATCGAGTCGATACCGTGAGATACCAAGTCATTGATAACCCAGAGGTGTTAGAGAAGTACATGAATAAACAAAAGCAGATGAATAACGAGTGAGTTAAAGAAGGCGCTAAGATAGCCCGCGAAATTCAAAATTTCTTACGTTTTTTGCAATTTGCAGGTCAGTGTCAGGTTGTATGTTGATTAAAATATGATTCGCGGCCGTAACCAATATGGCTTTGCAGAATTATAATCATTAGAATCAGCAATACAACTCCTTAGCAGCTCAACTGTTGATTGGTCTTTAGAAGGCCGATAACAATTAATATTCTATTGTGTGTCGTTAGTGACAGTTGGAGGCATAACTTAGAATAACTCCCAAATGTCATGATTTCATGAAATAGTCATTCAATACACTTATATGAACTTAGAGAGTTGTATTGCCGATTCTAATGTTTATAATTCTGTAAACCCATATTTGTTACGGGCGCTAATCATATTTAGATCAACATACAACCTGATACTGACCTGCAAATTGTAAAAAACGTAAGAAAATTTGAATTTCGCGGGCTGCCCTGAAGCTTTCGCCTTATGTGCAATCACCATGCTTACTTATAGCAGCATAATCAGCTTATAATGTTCCCACTGCTGGGACACAGGCCTCCTCTCTGTGAGAGGGAGTGGGCCGTAATCTACACGAGCCCAGTGCGGGTTGGTAGATGTCAAAAATGTTTAGTCTATGATTTTTTGGTTCTAGGACATGCCGGTTTCCTCACGATGTTTTCCTTCACCGTTTTGAGAGCAGTGGAGATGAAAATATTTACACAAAGTAAAGCGCTTGCCTCGATTCGAACCCACGACCTATTTTGAAGAAAATATTTCTAGGTTACTGTGGCGTACTTACTATTGCCATTGTTTAAGAAAGTTTATGTACTCTGTCACATCTATTACAGCTGTCATACCATCCTGTGATTTATGCAATAAAACCATGTATTTCTAATGGTCTTACCGTGCGTTTGCACTGGCGAAACATTCAAGACAAAACATGTTGAAATCTCTATTTTCTGTCAATGTTCCATACAATTTTTGACGGGACTAGAGATTTAAACATGTTTTGTCTCGAATGTTTCGCCAGTGCAAACGCACGGTTACCTTTTGTCTCGTATCAATTTATTGCATAATAAAATCCATCTAAAAGTGAAGTACGTTTATTTGAAGCTACTGTTACCGTTTCTTTCCATGGATGGCGTTTCAAGTTTAAATTCTTGTCAATAAAGCTTGTAGAACTTCCATTGTCAATCAAGGCATCAGCTTCATGGTTGTTGACAGTGATTGAAATTGTTGTCCTATGTAAACTAACTGGAGATGCTCCGTTACCGGGAAAAATATGATCTGCCGGTTTTGGCCTTGCATCAAAATATCATTGTACAACAATTCTATACAGCATGACCAGTATAAGTGTTCACAGTGGTGCTGCTTGTCAAGGAAACATGCAACAGTATGACAAATTCGGTACATTAAGTTTTAGTTCTGTGTTTTGCCGCCTCCACAGATAGGTTGGACGCACTGTACTGATTAACACGGCACTCCTTGGTAAGATTGGTTGTCAGGACTTTCGGGCCTTTTGACTGTGGACTGACCTTCGTCGTGTCACGACTGCCAAAGATCTAAGAATGACAGCCGGGACGATTTTGGTAAAATCGTGATGTCCCTTCTACAAAAACCATTAATGAAGAGTTCATGTTACTGTTGATGGCTTTTACATGCTTTCCAAGGCACGGAGGGGACTCTGCATGAGATGCATGTTCACTCAGCCGCGGACTCGTTGCTTAGTCTCGACCCTGAAGTTGTTACTACTAATAATAGTATTTACATATTATTTTTTGCCTTTCAGGAAGCTCTCGAAACCAGTTGTATCCGTGGTTTCTGATATCAGTGCCGAAGCCAAATCATTTGGCACGGTAGAAGATAAATTAAGATATTATCATTCCAAGTGTAAGTAGCATTTCGACGATCTACAATCATAATGTCTTGCAAATGATAAAGTAGAAGAGTTTTTTTGTTTGACCACGATCTCTGGAACTACCAGTCGGATTTAAAAATAAACAAAGCATAACAAGAAGTAAATCCTAACTAATCCATCCATACTAATATGTATTATAAATTTGAAAGTAACTCTGTCTGTCTGTCTGTATGTTACCTTTTCACGCCTAAACCACTCAACGGATTTGGACAAAATTTGGCAAGGAGATAGATGGCATCCTGAGGAAGGACATATGCTATTTTTTGTTTAAAAATAATGATGGAATGAAGGTCGGTAAAGGAAACCCAGCATTTTTTAAGAATCCCAGTAGCACATTGTCGTGGGACGATATCAGACAGCCAGTGAGCAACCTGGTGTCAGCGTTTTAAAGCCGCCCATGCGCCTTCGAATTTGCGTCACATGCCGTTGAAAAATATCTCTCAGGCATGCTGGTTTCGTCACGATGTTTTCCTTCACCGTTTTTGAAGCAAGTCATAATTATACAATACACACATGAATCCGAAAACTCGTCGGTGCGTGTCTCGAGTCTGTGACAATTTAATGTAGTCATCGAAAGATCAAGTATAATATCAACATTTATATTGTTACAGCCAATTCTACTGCCTCACATAAAAACACCAACAACAATAAATTCGATGAATTTCTACAAACAATGCACCCTAATCCATTGGACAGTGTTCAAGAACTTACAACTGTCAAGCTTTCATACCGGCCTAGTTTTTCAGATGATGATGGCGACGAAAGACCTATCAAGGAGGACGAAGTGTCAGTCACTGAAAAAGAAATCAGTACACCAACATCAGACGCAAAAAGTCACGATGATCTAAAGATTAATTACACCGTTGGAATTAAGAAGAGAACACTGGATAATAAAGCTGCAGGCAAGGTCAATCAAGCTGGAATTGAAGAGGAAAAAGCACTAATAGACGATACGAAAGAGGCTAGTCAAATGAAGCATGAGTTACCTCTTAAGAAGGATAAGAATATTGGTGATGATGGAGTGACAGTAAATAAAGAAAAAAGTGGAAGTAATAAAGAATATATATCATCTAAACTTGATAATAATAGCAATGAAAGACCGAGGGAGGACAACGTACACCCAAGAGATGAAGATTTTGGAAAAGACGGCAACAAAATCTTAAATGTCACCACGGATACGAACAGTGAGAAAAATGAAAAACCAACAGAAAGGTCTTGGGATACAAACAAAGTACCAGTAGAGAGATTGGTCGGAAGAATTCCCAAGTCGGCTTTAAGAACTAAAAATAACAACCATGATTATAAGGAACCACATTCAATCTATTCACATAAAAAAACAAAAGAAGATAGCAAGAAACAATTCCAAAACAGTTACGAAAAGAGAAACGAAAACGTTCGAAAGAAAAAAGATAAAAATGACGATGGTTGGAGTAAAAATGAAAAACAAATGAATAAAATTTTCAAAAAACGATTCAGCAAAGTCACTGGGCATGATAGAATGGAGTATGAATGGAATAACAGGCATAAACAGTATGATGAGAACGATAATTTGAATATAAAGGGTAACCAATGGGATAAAAACGACGATTTTAATAGCAGAGACCGTGATTCGAATAAGAGAGACAATGATTGGAAAAAGAGAGATTTTGATTTGAATAAAAGAGACAATGATTGGAATGAGAGAGACATTGATTCTAATAAAAGAGAGAATTATTGGAATAACAGACACATTCATACGAATAAGAGGGACAGTGCCTGGAATAAAAGAGATACTGCATGGATTAAACAAGATAGTAACACTTACAACGTTGACCGGGATAATAATCATGTGTTTCGAAAACAGAACGACTGGGATAACAAATATTCACCTAAGAGTGTTGAGACCGACGGGGATATATCACACGAAAGCTATAAAAAAGTTGAACGGAAAATTAAAGATGGTGATGATAGTCGACATTTTGAAATTTAATAACAAAACTATAGTTTCTTGAGAAAGCGGTTCGTCATATAACGGCCGTCATGTAAATCTGTAATTTTCATCAGTTTTTGACATTAAGGTTTCAAAGAGTATACAACTCGCGACAATCTAAAAAGTTCGGTTTGACAGTTATAAAAATAAGTAGCGCAGCGATGAAAAAAAAATCGGTGTCTTTAATAACTTGTGTACCCAGGATTTTGTAATATCTATATACATTTTTAAAAGAGTGTCCTTGGAGTTTCTTGCCCGTTCTTCTCCATAGAGATCTACGAATTTGAATGGGCAACTAGCTTCAACTTTTTGACTAACTGACCGACTCTTTGACAATTCAAAAGTGCCTGTAAATGGTTTAATTGAAATAAATGCTTTGAGTTTGAGCTGATTCTCGAGACATATCGATTGAGAGATTAGAGAGTTTTTAATCGACGATTCTAACCCAACAGGCGATCTGGGGGTCTAAAACGGCCACATTAGCAATTCCTCTAAAAGCAATTCATTTCCAGCTGTCATTAGCAATTCCTCTAATTTGACACAAAAGCAATTCATAATGTTTGGACCATTTCACGAATCTCTATAGAAAACTGTCAAACAGATGAATTATTTCCTAATATGCATCGCACGCAGATCATATTATGAATTGTTACATTTTACGATGATTCATAATATTTTACTATTATGATTCTGCCAAAGTGGCTGTTTTAAGCCCAATGTTTGCGGATGGCTGGACGAAGGTTTTAAAGGTATGTCAGAAGTACTGTGAGAGGATTTTATGAAAGTGTGGTCAACCTTTTTTTATGTAAAAGTTTTCATGTTCATAATTTGTATTATTTTAATATGTGTTATAATTCTCTCTTTTATTTTCTAAATTTACCTAAATTACTTTAATTGGTTTTAACAAAACCGTTGTAATTAAATAAAATAAATAAATATAAATTGCTTAAAACTGATTTTCAAGGCATATCGTTTTCGACCGAGAACGAAATGTCAAATCGGACTTCTTAGATTGTCGCGAGTGTAAGGTCTCTCTCTGTATTTGGACAGCCGTTAAAGAGTGGCCGTTGTCTGCTTTCTTAAAAAACCAAAGCGTATAAAAAGTTTTATACAAATAAAACTTTTGCTGATAAACATAAAAATTTTGTCTTATTATTGTTGTTTTATTTTTAACCGAAAACATTCCAAAAACGAGGAGGTTCTGGTCGTCTGTATTTTTTTAAATGTTTGTCATCAATAATTTGTCAATTGTCGACAGATTTTGAAAATTCTTTTACAATGCATGTGCTCGAAAAGAGCGTTTTCAAAGAAGCCAAATGTGGGCAAAGTGCCACTTTTTCGCACTAGTGCTTTTTAATTTTAAGTATTAAAAAAAAAACTTCGCCATCCCGGCGTTGTTTTTGGTTGAAATCATACGTGAGAGGCCCTGACGGGTGTCGACCGACGTGTGCGGTCGACACCCGTCAGGAACGAAGTTCCTTAACAATAAAACTAATACTTCATTAAGTGAGTTATTAATTACCTACTCTAGATTTAGATTTTGATCAATAATATAAAAATGCCACTCGTCGAAAATGACCTACTTTCCGCACTTATACATATAACATAAATAACTATTTGCATTTGATAGAGGAAGGTTGCACAGTGGTCAATATAATTGTAGTTTTTGAGTTAGCTTCAATAATACGTATTTTTCACACCTCTATACGGATGATGTTTTAATAAGTTCCTGTCACTGTTATTTACATAACAGATAGTATAGTGGTATTCGAATTTTTGTGGGGTAGGTACCATAACAAAAAAAAAAAACTTAAAAAAACAAAAAAAAAATCGACGTCTGCTCTGCCCTGTGCTGCGTGGACCTGTGTCACCTGCTTCTCAGCAGCTGCTGATTCTGATGAAGACCGGTTTTAAAATGTTGGGACAGCCGTATGACTACCAGATAAAAAAAAAATTGGCAGTCTTGGGGACTGCCGACAGAAGTGATAAATTAAAATTGGTGTTACCGTGCGTTTGCACTGGCGAAACATTCAAGACAAAACATGTTGAAATCTCTATTTTCTGTCAATGTTCCATACAATTTTTGACGGGAACTAGAAAGAAAAAAAGAAAGAAAGAAAGAATAAAGTTTATTTGGACACAGTTCATGAAACACAAAATACAAATAACAAAAAAAAAAAGTATTATATTGTTTTTAAAACAATAGTGTGTGCCTCACGGCTGCGCCAAAAAGGTTCATTTCAGCATTAATGCCAGACAGATACTGTCTGACGCTGGTTTTCGAATGAACCCATAAGGACAAGTGACGGGAAGTACATACAGTTTCAACACTACTACAGATTATATACAATTTTACGATTTTACGATTATACACAACTAGAGATTTAAACATGTTTTGTCTCGAATGTTTCGCCAGTGCAAACGCACGGTTAGCACCATCTATATTCTACACAGCACCACGTCGCGAGCATGTCGGAGACGGGAATCCATAAGTTTACCCCCTACCAAAAATCACTTCAAAAATCGAACAGATACAGAACACTGGCACGTCTGTCAAAATAGATAAATAGAATAGAATCATATAAGCATACCTATATCCGGGTACTGCCCCTAAGATACAGGCCTAGCCTAGTTTAGGGGACAGGGTTGAACCTATTGTACTTAACTACGTAATGATAAATTAAGATCTTTAGTCTGTATACAGTAGAATGTACTTGAACTTTGTGGTAATAAATAATTTATTTATATATTTATTTATAGAAAAAAATAATTAAAATGTTGCTAAGTTGTTGAACTGCAACTGTTAACTTTCATCTAGCTAAAGTCAGTTTTTTAATCTCGTAGACTAATTTGACAGGTGCTGTCAAACTCCAAGTTTAAAAAACGAAAAACAATCACTTGAAATGTCAAATTAGTCCGAGATTAAAAAAACAGACTTTAGCTTTTACGGTTCTAAAGTTACGACCCTATGACAGACACATAAATAGACAGATGGCGTAGGCTTAGCTATATTAGAGTCCCATTGGCACTTTTTCGATATGAAACTCTAAAAATAGTGCATTCTTAAATTTATAAAATAAACCATTTTTATTACGACCAACAAAGTCATAAAATAAATAAACTTTATTTCTTTAACACCCATTTTATTGTATACTAAAGTTAAAACATTATTTTCTGGTGGAAACGCCAATTTTAAAATTCAAGTCAATGTATTCAGCCATAATATAAATGTACTCGTACGTCATACGTCTCCCAAGTGAATAATGTACAGAATCATTTTTAAACTATGTATTACATTTTCCATTGGTGAGTACTGTAT
This sequence comes from Lithophane leautieri, assembly GCA_949152455.1. Taxonomy (NCBI): domain Eukaryota; kingdom Metazoa; phylum Arthropoda; class Insecta; order Lepidoptera; family Noctuidae; genus Lithophane; species Lithophane leautieri. Next base: position 6,907,063 of record OX424488.1, read on the forward strand.
TGTTATTTTACACTTCTTAATATCATCTGTCTAACTTTTGGACTAGCCTTTTCCCAACTATGTTGATGTCAGCTTCCAGTCTAACCGGATGCAGCTAAATATCAGTATGTTATGTACATGGGGTGACTGCCAGTAGTAGGTCGTGCAGCGATCTAATAGCCTAAACAGCATTGCTATTCTGTAACCATCTCACCGTGAAAACTTAGGTGAAGTGAGCGTGGAGTGAGCTGTCATTGTCATCGATACCTACTGATGATAAGGCAGTGACAGTTCACTTGAAGCTCACTTCACCTAAATTTTCACGTTAAGATGGTTACAGAAATGTAATGCAGATATGACAGTTGGACTGCCGAGTCAAAGGTCTCGAGTTCGAACCCAAGAGACGTAACTCTGACTTTTCGGATTCATGTAATTGTATAATTATCACTGGCTCCTAAAACGGTGCAGGAAAACATCGTGAGGAAACCGGCATGCCTGAGAGATATTTCTCAACGGCATGCAAAGCTAAGTAAGGGGCCCATGAGCGGCTTTTAAAACTCTGACACCAGGTTGTCACTGTGTTTGTTTGTAACGCTTTAACGCTAAAACGGCTGAACAGATTTGGATGAAATTTGGCACATGGGTAGAACATGACATTTTGTTGCACCTACCATGTCTGTCTCTGCATCACCCTAAGGTTGACTGGTAGAAAATGCCTCAGGCATTAAGTCCGCCGTTGTACAGTAGTTTTTTTTACTTGTGCATAAAGTTTTAATAAATAAATAAATAAATAAACATGACCTGGAATAGGATATGATATTATCTATCTCGATATTCCCATGGGATCGCGATTTACGCGAGTGAAACCGCGCGGCGCAGTTAGTATTACATAATTATAGTTAGGATTAATTTAGGAGGAGCTCGTGGCTAAGTAATAACAGCCACACGGGTCGATCCATCAGGTTAAGCTACGCTTGCCGGGGTTGGTCTGTGGATGGGTGACCATCTTTACATATCGAGACTCTTCCGTGCCTCGGAAAGCTTATTAAGCCGTTGGTCCCGGCTGACAATCGTGGATCTTTGACAGTCGTTACGGGTCGTCAGAAGTCCGAACGTCTGACAACCAGTGTTACCAAGCGGTATCGTATTACCCAGTTACTGGGTTGTGGAGGTCAGATAGGCAGTCGCTCCATGTAAAATACTGGTATTCAGCTGCATCCCGTTAAATTGGCAGCCGACCCCAACATAGTTGGGAAAAGGCTAGGTAGATTGATTTGAGTTAGACTTTTATATTTCTAGTATCAACGAGTTTTCCAATTCAAAAGAATTACCGTAAATACAACGTGGATGAAGAATCTTTCAAACTGTACGGAGAAGACTTCAAAACTGTCCTGAAAAGATTTAGAAGAACACCCGATTATCTGAAGATATTAAAGGATAAGGTTGGTTATGGTTATTTATGATACAAGTGCGGAAAGTAAGTGATTTTCGACGAGTGGCATTTTGATTCACGAGCGAGCGAAGTGAGCCTACACGAGTCGGAAATCATCTTACGCACGTGTATCATATAAGGTTTTACAAGGAAATAAAAAACATAAGGGGCAGTCTTTGTGGACTGCTGATAGAAGTGAAAACTAAGTAACGTTCATTCATTTCTTCAAGCGTGACGATGACGCGAGTTCCATGATTCTTGTTCACCCAAAAAGTGCTCAACGCGTCTAAAGAAGTTTTCACTTCAATAATATATTGAAAAATTAATATATTTATCAAAATCGAAATCTAGAGGTGGTAATTAATAACGCGTTTATTGAAGTATTAGATTTATTGCTAAGGAAATTCGTTACTGGCGGGGGTCAACACCCATCAGGCCCAAAGTTCCATCTCACGTATGATTTTAAACAAAAATACCGGCGAGCTGCCCGTTGCTCACCGTCCGCAAGCCCGCGCCTACGGTGGCCGGGAATCCGCCTGTGATTCCCGATGCCTAGGGCGTCTCCTGCGGCGGCTACGGGCGTGAGGGCGCGGAATTTGCCTCTTCCTCACGCGGCGACGGCTTCCCATGCCCTCTCGCTCCATACCATGGCTAGACCAGGGCCAGACGCGAGGGATCACCGGCGCCGATCGCCTCCACGAGGACACGCGGCGGTGCTCCGCCAAAGCAGGGCAGTCCTCCGTATGAATTCCGGATTAGCCAGAAATTGTTATTAGTTTATGTTTCCAGATAGCCGATTTAATGATTTCGTCAAAAGAAATGAGCTTGCAAATCTTTCACTACCATTATAACAAGCTGACGAAGCGAGTGGAAGAAATTTTCCCCACAACGACTACTACAGAGTCTGGAGTTGCTTCAGGTCCATCAGAAGTTAAAAAGGATAAAGTGTGAGTAGCTATTGTTTACAAGGTCATTTGTTATCCTAACCGTGCGTTCGCACTGGCGAAACATACACATATTTTTTTTAAAGACAAATTAATAATCCGGTGTCACACGTGTTAGGGCATAAATCGAACAGATTACGTGTGACTCCGGATTTTTAATTTGTCTGTCTGTGGTGTCTTGTTTATACCTTTTTAGTCGTAGTTGGGATTTGGTTTGTATTACTTACATTTTGTTTTAAATTCTTTTTGGTTTATTAATATATATAATACTAGCTGCGCCCCGCGGTTTCACCCGCGTAAGTCTCGATCCCGTGGGAATATTGGGATAAGAAGTATCCTATGTGTTAATCCGGGTTATAAACTATCTGTTTGCCAAATTTCGTCCAAATCCATTCAGCCGTTTTTGCGTGATTGAGTAAAAAACATCCAAACACACAAATACACAAACACACAAACTTTTACATTTATAATATTAGTAGGAAGTAAGATTTTTGAAATGTGCTCATTAAGCCCTTTCATTTGATACCCAAAAAAATTTCCTGAGTTTACGTCCTCTAGAGGGCGCCATTTTTAATTTAATGTGACGTCACATAGCCTATAACCAGCGGACGTTCAAGTCGCTTTCAACGATACCTCATTTGTCAAATTGTGATGAGTGAATTAGATGATAGGAGGGAACAGATGAACATACATACATACATACCGATCAAAATCATAACCCTCCTTTTTTCTTCGCCGTAGTCGGGTAAAGATAATTATAAATGGAGCAATGACCAATAAATTAATTATGTGATAAATACATTATTGTATATATTACAATATTCTTAACATTGTTACAAGTAATACTAATAAATCAGTGCGTGAGTGAGTTTATGTGTGTGAAGTGCATTGAATGACTATTTCATGGAATCATGACATTTGGCACTTTCATGAACTTAGAGAGTTGTATTGCTGATTCTAATGTTTATAATTCTGTAAATCCATATTTGTTACGGCCGCGAATCATATTTAGATCAACATACAACCTGATACTGACCTGCAAATTGCAAAAAACGTAAGAAAATTTTCATTTCGCGGGCTACCTTAGCGCATACCCCTTAAAACTCTGACACCAGGATAGTCACTAACCACACGAAATTAACAAGAAGAAGATATATTTACGTTCTATGTTACAGGTATTTACACGCCGCTCACGGACGGTACGGAATGCGGAGGCAGGATGAACCAACAACTGAAGAAGCCGACAACAGCTCGCAAAAGATCCATAATCTGGACAATTACAAAGTGTTTAGTTCTCTACTGTCGGTAGCTGAACGGAACAGCCTCAAAGATTTGGGTTTTGAATATGCTGGGTGAGAAACTAAAACATAACATCTCATTATCATCATCTCATCTCATCTAATCTCAAGACCTGGGAGTCACATTCGACCGAAAGCTAACCTTTCACGACCATATGGCCACGGTAGCTAAACTATCCTTCCAAAGGTTAGGTTTTGTTCTGCGTAATTGCCGCGATTTTCGCACTGCTCATGCCATCAAAGTAGTATTTAATGCACTCGTGCGTAACAAGCTTGAAAACAGCTCTTGCGTGTGGAATCCACATAAAAGTAACTACGCACATTTTAACCGACGAAAAAAAAAGGAGGAGGTTCTCAAGTCGACACGTACATTTTTTTTTATTTTTTATTTATGACCACGCATAACTTTTTAGTGAGTAGTACGATTTGAAAAATTCTTTTTTTATTGGGAAGGGTATACCTCGAAGTTGGTCTCATTTAAAATTGGAAACTATAATCCACCCCTAAAGGTAGAAAAAATGGGGTTGATTGATTTTTCACTAACAGAATTTTCAACTGTGAACCGATTCTGTTGAAATTTCGCACACATACATAGTCCTGATGACACAACCACTCATCATCAACTCCAGGTCTTTAACCTGGAGTAACCCGCTGGAGTACCCTGGTGTGGATGGTAAATCAAAAGCGAAAAATAAAAAACGTTTTTTACAAAAAATTAAACCTACGAAAAAAGAACTGAAAAGCGAAAAATAAATAACTTTAATTTCGGAAGTCGGTGGCAAAAACGAAAATTGAAAAGCGAAGACACCGACTTCCGAAATTAAAGTTATTTATTTTTCGCTTTTCAGTTCTTTTTTCGTCGGTTTAATTTTATTGGAAAAAGTCCAAAAAGCGTTCTTTAGGTACTTACTCGTATATAAGCAGAAACGCGGCTACTATCCTTACCTATATCCGACAAAATTCTTACTGGGTTGTCTCGGATACAACTCGCTAGAGTTAAGGCGATCTCGACATCAAATCACAATAGCCTGTAAGACGCTCCGTGGCGCTATCGAAGCTCCTGATCTACTTGGTGTGCTGGCGCGCTTCTTTGCCCCAGACAATTACTGCCGGAGTAGAAGGCACAGACTTTGCCGTGCCTCCATGTCGTACGGTTGCACGTGCTAAGTCGCCAATTCCTCGCATGCTGGCCGCGCTTAATGATCTCCTGGATTCTGACCCAACAGGCGATCTGTTTGCTGATGAATGGACGAAGATAATTGTTGGTATGTCAGAGGTACTGTGAGATGAATTTATGAAAGTGTGATGATAAATTAATGATAAATGATTTTTATTTCTGTAAGTAGGTTTTTATAAACACTTTTACACGTCAATCACATTTTTTAAACTAGATGAGGTCGGCGTTTCCTATCTGACTACTCTGAGAAGAAAGGCCGAAACAAACTCAGAGGTCACAGTCTCTTTTAAAGTCCAGACATAATCTTGGTCAGATCATGTGAAGACCATGTAGATTGGTGTTTGAAATGGACTTTTGAGGAAAGAACCACACAGATTGAGTAGACCTGTCCAGTCAGTGCACGCATTTGTCAATAATCGTGCAGCTCTCCAATTTTAATTGTGTGGTTAACTGTTTCCATGTTCTTATTTTGTATAATTTAATATGTATTATAATTGTCTCTTATATTTTTAGTTATTGTAATTGGTTGTAGCACAATCATTGTAATTATTAAATAAATAAATAAATCTCATCTAATCTCATCTCATCTCATCTTATCTTATCTAACAGGTTTCCTATCCTATTACATTTGCATAAAATTTTAAGACATAAAGCAGTAAGGTAGCCTAGGGCGTTCCCGTTAACCTGCAATAGTATAGCGTCTGCACATGCGAAAAAAAAAAATACGTTTCCAATTTTTTAATTTTTTTAGTACAGTTTTCACAGAAAATATTAAGTTGATACGAAAAAAAAAACACTTTTTACACGCACACTTGTCTTCCCACGTTGAAATACAAGTGTGCGTGTACGAGTGTTTCTTTTACGTAACAATTTAATATTTTTTGTGAATATTTTAATAATTAAGTATATTTAAATAAAATATAAGTTAAAAAAACCTTTTTTTAAACAAGCTTTCAATGAACTAAAACGTATCAAATAAAACTTTAACATTTTCTTAAGGGCGCACCCTACCTCAAATTGCTTAGCATGATCCTCCGTTATGCCGAAAATACTGCAGCATTCATTTTGAAATAAATATATGTTAAAGTTGAGGATTGATGCTAGGTCCTATGTTTGGCGAAAACACGATTGCATGAAAGTTTCTCGATTGAAAAAAAATCCAAAGTTACCTCTAAACAGAACTATAAGCCGCTGGTATTCAAAAAATACTTCAAATTAGGTCATGAAACTTTGCATAACTATCTATAAAACAGGTATTATGTTTTTTTAATTTTTTTATTACCATTATTTTCACCGTAAAATGCAATTACCTAAACTTTTCGAGGCTTGAGACCCGCTAGCGCCCCACTCCGTCTCGCTCTCACTCAGGTCGCGAGTAGTATGGTGCGAGCGAGATAAAATCTGAGGTAGGATACAGCTTTAAAAGCTTGAGGCTTATCAGTGTCAGAAGGACGTTTACGCCTCGAGCTTTTAGGAAAATGTAAGATTTGACTCAAATATACGTATCTATTTTAACTAACTAACAAGGCAAGTTAAATAAAAGCTTATAAAAATGATAACAATGACAGGAATAAAAATTGACTTTCGGCTTCGTTAAGCGTCTTTTACACGTACACTACCTAAAGCCTCGTGCAGACTGGCGCGACGCGACGCCGCGAATACCGCACCGTAATTTTTTAATTTTTTTATTTATTCCAAAATCTTCTGTATTAACAATAACATACCTAATGTCTGCCAAACTGCATAACAGTTTGTCGGCAGTTGTTCTCGTCTAGCAATGGATTAAAAATTTTGAATTTTGAAAATTAATTTGCTAAAAATTAATTAATGCTACGTAAACTATACAATAAAATACCTACAGTCGGGATCAAAAATCTAACTTTTTCCAAGAAGGCATTTTCGCAAACGTGAGGTTTGTCACAGACATAGCTACGGACACAATGAGAGATAATGTTTTTGTAGAACTCTTACTTAGACTTGACATGCGATATCAGTTTTGAGGGCAGCTCATTCACTAATGTTGGGACCATGTACCTTCTTGTGCACTTACCAAATTGTTATACCGTGCAGTTTTCTTAGGCCGCATTTACGGAGACGAGGGGCGTTGCGCGTGGCGTTGGGCGGCGTGGCCCGCACTGAATTCAAACATGGTGTTTTATGAGTGCATTCTCGATGAAGTGATGCCCGCGGTGGAACCTTCTGCCAGTCTTATTTGCAAATCGTGCAACGAAGACGTAGTCACCGTCGCAATGGAATACGATATGATCGACTTTGCAAGTTGCAAGTTGCGACACGTGCGCTCCCATCTCTCGCTAACCTAAAACTAGTCGGTTTGATTGAGTACCTGCGTGCGCGTTGCCCGCTGCGTGCTTCGCTACACGCTTGACGTTTCTTGGCGGGCGCAACGGCCCGCCGTTGCGCCCGTCAAGAAAACAACGGGAACGGGTTGTCTCGCATCTCTATGAACAACATTGTACATTGCCATATGTTTGTGTTTACGCGTGCAATGGTCAGTGCCGCTTCACGCGCCGCCGCTCCATAAACAGAAAAAAACGTCTAACGCGCCGTGAAACGCCACGCAGCACGCAACGCGCATCTTTGTAAATAAGATCTTTGAAATTGTTTTGTTAGACTCGCGTCGCGCCAGTTAGCATGAGGTTTAATCCGAGAAATGTCTCATATAAAGATAAATCTTTTCCTTTGTCACAGGAAAATAATACATACAATTATTGAAAATATGGGTCCGAAGGCAGCAGCCAGAACGAGAGAGAAGTTCACCGAAGGTCTGTTTGATGAGAATGCGGAGACCACAACAACATCGACACACCCGCCAGAACACGCGGTACTTACTGAAATGTTTTTAGGGTTCCGTAGTCAACCAGGAACCCTCATAGTTCCGCCATGTCCGTCTGTCTAGCTGCGGCTTAGCTCCGTAGTCAACCAGGAACCCTCATAGTTCCGCCATGTCCGTCTGTCTGGCCGCGGCTTAGCTTTCGTAGTCAACCAGGTACCCTCATAGTTCCGCCATGTCCGTCTGTCTGGCCGCGGCTTAGCTTTCGTAGTCAACCAGGAACCCTCATAGTTCCGCCATGTCCGTCTGTCTGGCCGCGGCTTAGCTTTCGTAGTCAACCAGGAACCCTCATAGTTCCGCCATGTCCGTCTGTCTGGCCGCGGCTTAGCTTTCGTAGTCAAACAGGTACCCTCATAGTTCCGCCATGTCCGTCTGTCTGGCCGCGGCTTAGCTTCCGTAGTCAACCAGGTACCCTCATAGTTCCGCCATGTCCGTCTATCTGGCTGCGGCTTAGCTTCCGTAATCAACCAGGAACCTATATAGTTCCGCCATGTCCGTCTGTCTGTCTGGCCGTCTGTCGGAGACTCTTAGTGGTAGAAAGCTGTAGTTTTATGTGGGTTTATGTGGGTACATAGAAATTACGCCGACAAAGTGGTAAAATAAAATCATAAAAAAACTTTTTTTTTGCGTACCTCCCCTTTACGTAAATTTGGGATGTTTTTCTCGTCAGTCCCATGGTGTGGGGTATCGTTGGAAAGGTCGTTTCATCTTCGATGCTGTATTTCTGTTGCCGCTATAACAACAAATACAAAAAAAAAGAATAAAATAAATATTTAAGGGGGCTCCCATACAACAAACGTGATTTTATTTACAGAAAATATCAACTCCATTTCATTTGATTTCTAGAATCTTGTACTGGATTCATAGTAAGTAACAGTTTTCGCGTTGATATCCCTTACAACATGTAGGCAGATCTCAGTCTAACCCCTCGGGTAGTGCAGGCGCGACGTTATGTAATGTGATATATAGTCCTTACATATTATAAAACAAAGTCCTCCGCCGCGTCTGTCTGTCGTCCTGTACGCGATAAACTCAAAAACTACTGCACCGATTTTTATGCTGTTTTCACCAATGGATAGAGTGGTTCTCGAGTAAGGTTTTAGTATATAATAACCGACATCCACGCGGGCGAAGTCGCAGGCATCATCTAGTTAATTAGTTAATTATAAATACTTATTAATCATATTTTTTATATTCTTCCAGGTTAGACATGTACGTATAACTCAATAAATTTTGCTTTTTAATCAATCAATCTGCCTAGCCTTTTCCCAACTATGTTGGGGTCGGCTTCCAGTCTAACCGGATGCAGCTGAATACCAGTATTTTACATGGAGCGACTGCCTATCTGACCTCCACAACCCAGTAACTGGGTAATACGATACCCCTTGGTAAGACTGGTTGTCAGAATTTCGGGCTTCTGACTACCCGTAATGACTGTCAAAGATCCATGAAAGCCAGCCGAGACCAACGGCTTGATGTGCTTTCCGAGGCACGGAGGAGTCTCGGTATGTACAGATGGTCACCCATTCACGGAGTAACCCCGGTAAGCGTAGCTTAACCTGATGGATCGACCCGTGCGGCTGTTATTACTTAACCACATCCGGCGGCATCCGCGGCATCCGCGGCATCAGCGGCATCCGGTTAGACTGGAAGCCGACCCCAACATGGTTGGGAAAGGGCTAGGTAGATGATGACTATTTCTTTCAATTTTTTTTTTTTTTTCAGGGAACTCATAATGAGGATGCTGAAACAGAACCGACGAAGGAAGCTCCCTCAACGGACGTAAATATCAAAAAACATGTACAACATAACAAGCAAAAATCGAAGTTATATTAAAGTTTTTCAATAAAAAACCGACATTTATTTACAACTAGCACTTTGCCCGCGACATCGTCCGCGTGAATTTCTTACTTTCCTCTAAAAACTTCAACAAACACCTCCACCCAGCCCCTTTGAAAGATAGTTTATAAATAACTAGCTACCCGCCCCGGCTTCACACGGGCAGCACTAAGTACTTATCTACGGCGCACCTACCTACCTACCCTAGCTACCTACCCTACCTACCTACCCTACATACCTACCCTACCTACCTACCCTACCTACGTACCTACCTACATACCTGACTACCTACCTACCTGACTACGTACCTACCCTACCCTACCTACCTACCCTATCGGGAACGGGATAAAAAGTATCCTATGTCAGTCTCCTGGTTCTAAGCTACCTCCCCACCAATTTTCAGCCAAATCGGTTCAGTAGTTTCGAAGCCTATTCAATGCAAACAAACAAACAATCAAATCTTTCCTCTTTTTTACGGTCTACCTTTACCCCTTTTACACCCCGTTAGGAGCAGATTTTTGAAAAAACCCGTAAAGGTTTTTGTTATTTTTAACCGACTTCAAAAAAAAGGTGTAGGTTATCAATTCGTCTGTACTTTTTTTTTTAAATGTTTTTTACCTCAGAACTTTCGACTGGGTGAACCGATTTCGATGATACTTTTTTTATTTGAAAGCTGGTGCTTCCCTTGTGGTCCCATATCAACTTTGCTTGAGCACTTTTTGAGTTAGCTTCAATAATTACGTTTTTTCTCACTTTGTCTATATAGACGAATTCTTCATTTGATACAATCTACATCCAATCAATCAATCTATTTACATAGCAGGTAGTGGTATTAGAATTTGTGCGGGGTAGGTATCACAACTAAAAAGTGAAAAATAAAAACTTAAAAAAAATATACCGACTTGCAATATAACACTTAAAAAATGAAAAATAATTTTAATTTCGGAAGTCAGTGATAAAAAATGAAAATTGAAAAGCAAAGACACCGACTTCAAAATTAAATTTATTTTTCACTATTTAAGTGTTTTTTTTTGCTAGTCGGTTGTTTTTTTTTTTGTTAAAAGTTTTTTTGTTTGAATTACTTAGTACCGTCCGTACCGAGTTTCGAGTTATGTTCTATGTTACGGGTTTGGTTTCCGCACTTAGTCCCTAAGGTGAACCATTGTGCGTGGGCCATGGCGGCCGTTGGGGGTTATTCCAACCAGCCCACCTCCCTCCAGAAGTTAATTAAGTCTCCTGGTTTGTACAGAACCTCCGTGTAAGATCTGGGTGACACGAGGGTTTCGGTTCTAGTCTGGATGACGCCCGTGCATTTAAAGAGCACGTGCGCGACGGTTTCCTCAGCCTCCATGCACGCTCTGCATAGAGTACTGTCTATTATGCGTATTGTGTGGAAGTGTTTGTTCAGCGAGCAGTGTCCTGTGATGGTCCCCGCCACCAGACGCAGGCTATTCCTGTCCAGGCGTAACAAACGCCTGGTTAGCCTACGATCCAGGGATGGCATAGCTTCCTTGGACTGCCTGCAGCCCGGTACCGAGGGCCACCAGTTCTCCGCTTGGGTATGGGTGAACTCCTGGAGCCACCTGCGTATTTGATTGAACGGGATGGGTGCGATGGGCTCTGGCCCACAGACTGACGCGCTAGATGCTCTAATAGCAAGCTCGTCTGCTGCGTCATTGCCCAGCGATCCACTGTGTCCTTTAGTCCATTGTAGCGTCACTTTGTTGCAACCGGAAACCGTTACTCGTTCTAGTGCGTTGTGACATTGTAGTGTAAGCTTCGAGGTAATATAATTCTTCTGTAAGGATTGGAGAACTGAGGCGCTGTCGGAGATTATGCGCATATGGGTGTCCGTAACTCTCCTGGCTTCTATGGCATAACCCGCTTGTATGTTGCCCACACACTCCGCCTGATAGACGGTGTTGAACATTGAACATACCCAGCGGGCTGGATATATTAATGTAGAGGTCGTGTGAGAAGACTCCGACTCCTGTGCCGGAGTGGATCTTCGATCCGTTGGTGTATACTCTCATCTCTTTCGGTCCTGAGTAGTCACACCGTTCTTCTATGAATACTATACTGTAGTGCCTTTGAAAGTGGTGTGTCTTCGGGGCTTTGTCGCAGGGTGATGCCATCATTGGCTGTCGTTTGACCGCATCCTCCTTTAAGCGTGTATGCTAAACTCTAGAGTCTTTGGTCAGGATTCCTGATAAGTGTAGCCTAAAAGCGGCCAGGGCCGCTTCCTCTCGTACGATGAGGTGCAGAGGCGGCAGTCCGAGCATTGCCTGTAGGTCAGCAGTGGGTGTAGTTCTCATGCTGTTAGTGATTGCAACACATGCAGAATGCTGCAGTTTTTCAAGGTCTGTTTGGGCTGTGCTTAGAGGTCTGTCCTGGGCCAACAGACCAGTGAGCCATATGTGATGATCGGTCGGATGACCGTGGTGTATAGCCAGTAAGTGACCCTGGGGCTAATTCCCCAGTTCCTTCCCAGCAGTCGCTTGCACTGACAGAAGGATACAGTGACTTTTGTGATGATGTAGTTAGTATGTTTTGCCCAGTTCAGCTGTTCGAGTTTCGAGTTAATCCGAACGCTTACTTAGTTTGACACCCCGTTATTCCTCTATGGTAAAAGAATTTCAAAAACCCTTTCTTAGTGGATGTCTACGTTCTAATAGCTATCTGTGTGCCAAATTTCAGCCCAATCCGTTCAGTGGTTTGAGCTGTGCGTTGATAGATCAGTCAATCCATCAGTCACCGTTGCCTTTTATATAATACTACGGCGCACCTACCCAACCTACCTCCCTGCCCTACCTACCTACCCCTACACTACCTACCCTACCTACCCTACCTACCTACCTTACCTACCCACCCTATCTACCCTACCTACCTACCCTACCTACTTACCTACCCTACGTACCTACATACCTACCTACCTGCCTACCCTACCTACCTACCTACGTACATACCTATCTACCGAGAGTCATCAAAAAAGCCATTCCGTACAGAATGTATGAGAAAATGAATTTCCTTAATAATTTTTTTCGTGAATTTTTCCGATGTTTTGATAGTTATTCTGGTATTCTGGGCGGAGACAACCCCAAAAAATTAAAGATCATCAAAATCGGTCCAGCGGCTCTCGAGTTATAAGTGCTTAAACAAACCCGACTTTGTTTTATATACAGGATTAAACTCGTGATATCTTTCGAATAGAATGTCCGAATTGAATAATTTAAAAAGTTATATAAAAGTATTTAAGCAGTCTTGAATATGAAGTAATTTATTTTGTTAAGGATTAGTAGGAGGAGCTCGTGGCTAAGTAATAACAGCCGCACGGGTCGATTCATCAGGTTAAGCTACGCTTGCCGGGGTTGGTCCGTGGATGGGTGACCATCTTTACATATCGAGACTCCTCCGTGCCTCGGAAAGCACGTTAAGCCATTGCTCCCGGCTGTCATTTGTGGATCTTTGACAGTCGTTACGGGTCGTCAGAAGCTCGAAACTCTGACAACCAGTCTTGCCAAGGGCTATCGTATTACCCAGTTACTGGGTTGTGGAGGTCAGATAGGCAGTCACTCCATGTAAAATACTGGTATTCAGCTGCATCCGGTTGGACTGGAAGCCGACCCCAACATGGTTAGGAAAAGGCTAGGCAGATGGATGGATGATTAGTACCAAGATACAAATAAAAAGCCTTTTATAGCGGCGGCATTTCCATTTTTTTTTTTTAAATAAAAGAACCCTTATTTTTGCATAACTATAATAGTTAGACATATGCTATCGAGACACTTTTTGTTAATAATGATGTGTTCTGCAAAGTCGTAGTACATTATTTTATTCTATCATCAATAGTTTTCGCAGCGCACGCGATGTAAAGGATATTTTAGGTAATTTTTTTACACCTTGGGTTACATTATTTGAGTTTTAGTAAGGATCCCTAATGTTTTTGGAAATATAATATAGCCTATGTCATCCGGGGATAGTGTAGCTTCCCAACAGTGAAAGAATTTTACAAATCGGTTCAGTAGTTTCGGAGCCTATTCAATGCAAACAAACAAACAATCAAATTTTTTTCTCTCTTTATAATATTAGTATAGATAGTATAGATAATCAAGGAATAACATTAATATGTAATACAAGAGATTTACAAAGAAAACAAGTAAAAATAATACTAACAATAAAATTTAAGTAATAAAAACTAAAATCCAACTATGACTAAAAAGGTATAAACAAGACACCACAGACAGACAAATAAAAAATCCGGAGTCACACGTGTTAGGGCATAAATCAAACAGATTACGTGCGACTCCGGATTTTTAATTTGTCTGTCTGTGGTGTCTTGTTTATACCTTTTTAGGCGTAGGTGAGTTTTAGTTTTTATTACTTAATTTTTTTTTATTCTTTTGGGGTATATTTTTTATATATATTTTTGAAATATGCTCATTAAGCCCTTTCATTTGATACCCAACATGGTACGATTAAACAATTTTTTTTTAGTTCCTGACTTTATGCCTCTTGAGGGCGCCATTTTTTATTTAATGTGACGTCACATAGCCTATAACCAGCGGACGAACACGACGCTTCCAACAATACCTCATTTGTCAAATTGTGATAAGTGGTTTAGAAGATAGGATGACCAGATGAACATACTTACGTACATACATACCGGTCTAAATCATAACCCTCCTTTTTTCTTCGCCGTAGTCTGGTAAAAATTGGAAGACATGTGACATCTACCAACCCGCACTGGGCCCGCGTGATGGATTACGGCCCACTCCCTCTCACAGAGAGGAGGCCTGTGTCCCAGCAGAGGGAACACTAGGCTGATTATGCTTATGCGTCAAAGGGGGGTTATTATTTTAATAGGCTATGTTTGTATGTTTATTTGTTCCCTCATAACTCCTTACCTTCTGGTCGTATTTTGACAAACGAGGTGTCATTGGAAGCGCTGTACAAGATGCTAAGACCAAATAAAAAACCAAGACGAAGCGCTGCGAACAATACAGTGAAGCATGCTACAACTACACCACCGCTCTGTGCATACACGCTCACACACACATTTACAACTATTTACAATGACAATACAATCAAACTACACCACACAACGTGCACACATGTTTACGAAACCGGCCTGACGTCACTGTTGACAACGCTTCGTCTTGGTTTTTTATTTGGTTTGAGACAAGATGTAAAACAAACCCTGTCCCATCCGAAAGGAGCACATACTCGTAGGTAGGCACTGCAATAAAATTTCCAAAAAGTAACAAAGTCTTATTATTATTGAAAATAAACAGTTATTGCTATTTAAAATTCACATTTTTAGTAGCAAATTTTTAGTGGCAAATTTTCAACAGGCGTCTTAAATTATGACTTGTAGACACCCAAACGACGGCCCCCCATGTAATAACCCGGTAAAAGGCCCCATTGAAAAAACATGTGGGGCAGTCTTCGGGGACTGCCGATAGATGTGAAAACTAAGTAACATTCATTCATTTCTTCAAGCGTGACGATGACGCGAGTTCCATGATTTTTGTTCACCCAAAAAGTGCTCAACGAGCCTAAAGAAGTTTTCACTTCAAAAAACATGTAATTTTTTTTTTGTTTCTGAATATTACCTACCCCGTAAATTACAGGGGTTTTTATGCATGTTGTAATGTTGAAATGAAATGAAATGAAACGAAATTGTTTGTTCTGTAAATAGGATATTGGAATCACTTTTACACGTCATATTATAAAATATTAAAAATAAGCTAGACGAGGTCGGCGTTTCCTATCTGACTACTCTGAGAAGAAAGGCCGAAACAAACTCAGAGGGCGCAGTCTCTTTTAAAATCCAGACATAATCTTGGTCAGACCATATGATGACCATGTAGATTAGCGTCTGAAATGGTCTTTTGAGGAAAGAACCACAACGATTTGAGTGGACCTGTCCAGTCAGTGCAAGCATTTGTCAGTAATAGTGGAGCTCAACTCAGAACTTAAGGAGCTCCACGACTCGACGATCAATACCAAAGAAAGGACATTTGGGTAGGTCGCATAAAATACTCAAATTGCCAGACCATCGTTAAAACTAACTGAGAACGAAAAAAAAATCAAAACAAAAATCCACATAGTGCTCACATTTACAATAATTAAAATAATACAATACTTTAAAAGTAATCATGTCATTTTGTTGTTCCACAGGTTCCACGGATCGAGCAAAGTGTTATTGGGTTTTCTCATCTGGAATTTCTCAATAACAGCCCGGAGTCTGGATTCCTGCCCCGTTGATGGCAATAGGCTCGCCCCCTCTTACATGGGACTTTGAAATAACTGGCATAATGTGGGTGTAAGTTCCATAGGTACACATCTGCCTTACCCTTCGGGAATCCAGTCGTGATGGTATATTTCTATTTTGTTTTTTCGCTTCCAGGGCTTTGAAGGCATCACTGAGAAGGATTCCATTATTTCAGCAGAGTAGAATAAATAAAAACTATCGCATTTCTGTTTCTTTTTACCTGACTACGGCGAAGAAAACAGGAGGGTTATGATTTAGACTGGTATGTATGTATGTAAGTATGTTCATCTGTTCCCTCCTATCTTCTAAACCACTCATCACAATTTGACAAATGAGGTATCGTTGGAAGCGTCTTGATCGTGCGCTGGTTATAGGCTATGTGACGTCACATATCGGCGCAAAAATGGCGCCCTGTAGAGGACAAAGTCAGGCACAAAAAAAAAATTGTTTATTCGTACCGTGTTGGGTATCAAATGAAAGGGCTTAATGAGCACATTTAAGATATGTACATCTTATAAACCCAAAAGAATTAAAAATAAAAGAAAGTAATAAAAACTAAAAGCCAACTACGACCAAAAAGGCATAAACAAGACACCACAGACAGACAAATTAAAAATCCGGAGTCACACGTAATCTGTTCGATTTATGCCCTAACACGTGTGACTCTGGATTTTTAATTTGACTGTCTGTGGTGTCTTGTTTATACCTTTTTAGTCGTAGTTGGGTTTTAGTTTTTATTACTTAATTCTTTTTCATAATGCGAAAAGCATTTGAGTTAATGTCATCCACGAGGGTATGCCCATCACTTCGGATACTGTTCTGTAAGCAGTACCTTTAGTACGGAGCGGAGCGGAGTGGGGCGCTTCTTGGAGGACGACACGATCCTAATCTTAACTTTAATTTAATATTATAAATGCGAAAGTGAGTTTGTTTGTTTGTCACGCTTACCGTGCGTTTGCACTGGCGAAACATTTAAGACAAAACATGTTAAAATCTCTACTTCCTGTCAAAAATTGTATGGAAAATTGACAAGAACTAGAGATTTCAACATGTTTTGTCTTGAATGTTTCGCCAGTGCAAACGCACGGTTACACGCTAAAACGGCTGAATCGATTTGGATGAAATTTTGCACAGGGGTAGGCCATTACCTGGATTTGGACATAGAATACTTTTTATCCCGATATTCCCACGGGATCGAGACTTACGCGGGAAAAACCGCGTGGTGGAAGTAGTAAAAAAAAAAAAAGTATTTTTATTTTTTCATTCACTAAATCATGCTATTCAGTACTTACGTCGCTTACTTTAATTCAATAATGACAAGACAATTGAATGAATAAATTAAGCATCTAGCATTGATAATATAATTTTGAATAAAATTAAAATAAAGCATGTGTCGTATTGACAGAAATTACGTCATAAAGTGAAGTGCGTTGAATTTTGGTCAAGTGTGAATTTTAACGTCGAATCAAAGGTTCTAAACAGTTTCGACGGGAGATTATTTATGTATGAACAATCGCGGAAGGTATTGTGGCGGCATCTACATCGCCACATGCGAACTACACATCAAAGATCTGAAGTCACACAAAATCCTGCATCGCGCAATTAGAGTTTACCGCACGATCAACATTTATACAAGATCCCAACATCAATCGTTGGGCTGTTGCCCGCCAGGCACGACACCCGTCTGGTCGGAGGATCCTCCCTTTTCTATAGAGGATGAGTGAAC
Organism: Lithophane leautieri; assembly: GCA_949152455.1. Classification (NCBI taxonomy): domain Eukaryota; kingdom Metazoa; phylum Arthropoda; class Insecta; order Lepidoptera; family Noctuidae; genus Lithophane; species Lithophane leautieri. The sequence goes on from OX424488.1 coordinate 6,924,583, forward strand.
TTTGCACCCTGTTCCTCATGCAGCGAGTAATCGCCCGTCGCTGATGGGCACTCGCTGCTCGTTCCTCTACTCGTATTTAGTTGGCGATTATTATATTTTTCTCAAACATGCTTGGAAATTCGAGCATTATTTTGACAACCTTCTTCGAGATAAATCAAAATTGCTGTACTTACTGGTAAAAAACAAGTGACGATGCGGCCAGCAAAGTAACTATGAAAATCCATATCTGGCGTGTTTAGCGGCCAAATAAATTACTATGAAAACTCATATCTGCCGTGTTATTAAAAAAAAAAAAAATGTATATATACAGGTCGACTTGAGAACCTCCTCCTTTTTTTTTCGTCGGTTAAAAATGGAACGAACTTTTTACTTCAACACACGGCAACCAAGGAGGTAACTTATCAAAGATTTTATTTGAATTTCGATTTGGCTTGCAAATAGAACAAAGAAGAAACAAATGAACATATTGGCGCATGAAAAATGATAGTTGTTTGTCATTGATTCTGGAATTTCTATTTAATTTACTCAGTCTGAATTTCCGCGCGTTGTTTGAGAAAAGTACTATACAAGCCTTGGCCGCAATCAGGAATTGATGGACTCACGCATGAGTGCCTCGGCTTCGCCTCGGCCCTCATTTTCACGATCGTCTATCAATCCCCTTATTGCTGGCCGCGAACGTAATGTACTATTTATAAACACTTAGTTAGTGTAATTATTTTATTTCTTATTTTGTTATTGATAATTCACTATGTACTGCACCGATTGACGTCATAACGTCAACGCCGGCTGTCACTGAAAACCAGCGCTGGAGCTGTCTCGCATAGGGACACAGCATTATGCTGAGCGATGGCCGTTTTGCGGGAATGTGACGCATATTTTCCCGCAACTTGTTATTTTCGTATTTTGTCCTTTCTAGGCGGTATGTTTGCCGCAAATAAACGTATTTTCTTTCTATTCAATTATTTAGATAGATATATAGTTTTGTATTTAATTATTAGTGACATATTTTTTTCATTTTGTATTGTTTGGCCCTTTTACTTTATTTAACTGACATATTTTTAACAACTTAATCTAAATTTGACATACTTAATCTATATTTTTTGTGATATCACCTACTTTGAAATAGTTATGTTGTATGCATGTAAAACCTGTTAAAATTTTGTATGCCTTTTGGCGGAGCACAGCTCGGATCTTATTATTTATGAAAACATCTACTGTATGTACCCTGTGTTCACGAAATAAATGAATTTGAATTTGAATTTTAGAAAGAAAGAAAAATTGTTTATTCTGCACAAAAAAAACGCACATTACAACAAAAAAAATACAAAAAAAAACGCACATACAGAGCAACCAAAAGCCTCTTATTCAAGCAAAGTAAGTTTGTCAACTTTGTCTATTGCTTGATGTCCGGGCCAATCACAATACGCTATTATTTTATTTTAGCGTATTACTATTGACGATTATCTGTATATACTACGATCGATTACGACACTGGCAATTGACAGCAAACAAACAAACAAAACAAAAACTTATTACCAATTGCAAAAATGCAAAGTAGACAAATAACTAATTTTTAACCGACTTCAAAAAAAGGAGGAAAAAAGTTGATTCTATACAAAAGTATGCAAAATCATTTTCATTACGCAACGCAACAGGTGGGTCAACTCCTTATAACCCACCCAAAAAATAAAAATAAACTCTGTAACCCCAATTAAACCACGTATTAAAACTACGAATTATAAACGTGGTCTTATTTGCATGTTCTTCACGCCTAATTAATGTTTTGTTGTAAGCAGACTACTGCGTCATTCTCATTACACACGTGTAATGATAATCAGTTATAAGTAACATACGTATATAATACTAGGTGGGCCCCGCGGTTTCACCTGCGTAAGTCTCGATCCCGTGGGAATGCCAGGATAAAAAAAATAATTAAGTAATAAAAACTAAAACCCAACTACGACTAAAAAGGTATAAACAAGACACCACAGATAGACAAATAAAAAATCCGGAGTCACACGTAATCTGTTCGATTTATGCCCTAACACATGTGAGCGAAAGCGAGTTTGTTTGTTATGCATTCACGCTAAAACGGCTGAACAGATTTGGGTGAAATTGTGACCCGGAATAGGACATAGGATACTTTTTATCCCGATATTCCCACGGGATCGAGACTTACGCGGGAAAAACCGCGGGGCGCAGCTCGTCACCATACGGTTAATAGGAGATTCCAGCCATAGGGATACGGCCATTTTATTGTAATATGCCAATAAGTCTCGACGTAATTCCGAATCCCAGCTAAAATGTAACGTTTCAGTTTATCAGAAAAGTTAAATTAAAAATCCTAGACAAAAACAAAGCATCTATCATTAATAGTTATTTATGCAACTGTTATATAATAAGGGGTATTAAAACACAAGCCGAGTGTATCACATGAGTGTTTTAATACCTAATTATTAACAGTTGCATACAAGACTTTATCTACACCCATGATATGAATCCTCTATAAAAGGTTTGCAATACTAATATCGAACAAAAATGGAGGGACATGACGCACATAAATTCGAAAACAATTTTATTTTTTTAAATTACGGTTCTTTGTTATTGAAACGCGCCTGCATCACAATGTTCTTTTTTTTAAATGAGCTGCATTATGAAATTTAGTACAACATTATAACACCCGTTTGGATGATATAATGGTTACTATGACACTGGTTGTTTTAATGTTGGCAATAAGCTAACTGTTTCAGAAACTTTTATAGACGATTTATAGCATGGCTGTAGATAAAAATAATAAATGTATTGGCTCTTTGTATCATCATGTTCCTCCCCTTGTCCCATGTTCTTAGGCCTCATTTACTGAGACGCGGGGCGAGGCGCGTCGCGTGCCGCGCGTCGTTTCGCGGCGCGTCGGAGGTATTTTCTGTTTAAGGTTCGGCGACGTGTGAAGCAGCACTTATCATCGCACGCGTAAACACAAACATAAAGGCAATATACGATGTTGTTCATAGAGATGCGACACGGGAAGAGTGGCGGTGCCCGCCGTTGCGCCCGCCAAGAAACGTCAAGCGTGTAGCGAAGCACGCAGCGGGCAACGCGCACGCGGGTACTCAATCAAACCGACTAGTTTTAGGTTAGCGAGAGATGGGAGCGCACGTGTCGCAACTTGCAACTTGCAAAGTCGATCATATCGTACTCCATTGTGACGGTGACTACGTCTCCGTTGTGCTATTTCCAAATAAGACTGGCAGAAGATTCCGCCGCGGGCATCGCTTCATCGAGAATTGCCGCTGCGTGCGTCGCCGCGATTAAAGGCGCGTGTGACGCCGCAAAAAACGCATTTCAAGCAAACGCGTGTAAAATCCCTTCTCCGTAAACGCACTCATACAAAGCCAATTCAGAGCGGGCCGCGCTGCCTTACGCCACGCGCGACGCCCCGCGTCTCCGTAAATGAGGCCGAGACAAAGTGCCTTTTACCACGACGTCAACGCCACCGCTTGTCAGCAAAAATAAAAATTACATATTGCCAAAAATCTTTACAAAAACTGATGAACAATTAAAATCATATGATTTACTCAGCTGTTAATTATGATTTAGTGTCACCAAATATTAACATTTTAAATCAACCAATTGTTTAATTACACAATCTAATCCATTTGTGTCAACGAAGAATTTGCTAGTGTACAAATAAAATTTTAGTATAAATACTCGTTTTTTTTTAAATAAAGCATAGTTGGGGTTTGGCCTTTGGTCATACTACCGTAAGTTTATACTTCTAAACTTAACTATGGTTGCTTTCAAGATTCTTGTGGGCTCCGTGCTGGTAAGTTTTCTAAAGATTTTGTTCATTTTTCTAAGGGACCGAGACGCGACGCGATGTGCACTGTTTATGATCCGATACAATATCGAATTTATTTACTGCACCATAAGGTACACGCGCTGCGCAGCACAGCGTACTTTGACACGTGTCAACACTTTTTTTTTGATGGTGGGAAATCATCAAATGACTTTTCCCGCCCTGGGCGGAGCGGGCGTGTCAGACTTTTACTGACTAAAACCCACCCGTGTTCCTTCAGTTGCCTGTTGCAAAGGTCCCGGTATCCCTTTCGGACTTTCCCGCAACCCTGGCAAGACACGTGTCAACCCTAGCACCGAAATTGAACCTTTTCGTGAAGAAAATAAATTCGATAATTGTTAAAAAGTGCGCGCATCGTCTAACTTCACTTCGCGGTCTGAACTGACCCTAACTTCAATAACAACTCCGTTTATTTATATGACAAGCATGGTAGCATTGTCACGTTGTATGGCGATGCCGATTCTAACGTTGAATAAGCCAGTTCTCAGGTCACGTGAAGAGTCGATGTCTTGAAAAACCAAAACCTAGCTTGGTTAAGTAATACAGGGTGTAAAAACCCATCACATAGCCGTCAACTACGCATTCTGTACATCAAATTAAGTAACAAAGCACAAAAATAATTGCTGGGAAACAACTTTTATTTTTGGTGTTAAAAATCGCTGTTTACGGCACGGCAGTGCGCAACGTAACGCACGCAAAACATTGTGTTTATGGATGCATCCAACAGTTCAGGATTTGTGGGGTTATTTAAAATTTAGTTATAACATTTAAAACTTGCTTTCTTTAAAAAAACGTCTGAAAAAGTTGGAACTTTGACCTTCAATATCTCTGTAACCAGAAGGTTCCCAGGTATGGTCCAGAACAAAAAAACGATCACAATGACGATAATAACAAGTGACTTTCGGATTCGTTAAGCGTCTTTTTAATCCCCGACGGAAAAAGAGGTGTGGTAAGTTTATCTGTGTATCTGTGTGTCTGTCTGTCCCCTCATAGTTGCCTACACCTGTTATTTCATCTAAATTATGTGCTACAATTAAAGCACTCAGATAATACAAAACTTTGCGACCATTAACACTAACATGGTCATCACAATTCCAGCTGGCGTTAGTATCCACATCTCCTTACCATAAAGTAACAACGAAAAACTCCTACAAAGGATTGCCTTGGTTGGTGGAGGCTACTGGTCCCTTGGTACACAAGTTAGTGAAGGGACACAGGGCTACTGGAGGTGTCTTACACGGTGGTCACAGAGGAGCTGGTGGTCCCACTCAGAAAGTTGGAGGGGTAAGTCAAGATTAGGGGGCTTAAAACGGTCACTTTAGCAGAATCATAATACGAAAATATTATGAATCATCGTAAAATGTCACAAACTGACTATTCATAATATGATCTGCATGTAATTCATATTACGAATTAATTCATCTGTTTGACAGTTTTCTATGGAGATTCGTAAAATGGTCCACAAATTATGAATTGCTCATAAGTCACATTAGAGGAATTGCTAATGACAGCTGGGATTCAGGAAATGAACTGCTTTCAGAGGAATTGCTAATGTGGCCGGCTTAGGACCCCTGAAAACTCGAATTAAACTCAAACCCAAAGAATTGATTTCAATTAAACCATTTACAAGCACTTTTGGATTGTCAAGGAGTTGTAAATCAAAAATTATTTATTTTAAATTAGACTGATCAAAACAAGGCTCGGATACCGGTAAAATTTTCACATCGGTATAATGTACTTGACGCAAAAACCTTTACATTCGATTTCGTTCGCATATACAGGTTTTTTATGTATTTGGAAGCTGGCGTGATCATAGCTAGGTCCCTAAATAGACAGTAAATCTTTAAAAAAAAATGAACCACCGACTTCCAAAAAAAAACGCTAAAAAGTGAAAAATAACTTTAATTACGGATTTCGGAATGCGGTGGCAAAAAACAAAAATTGCAAACCAAAGACACCGACTTCAGAAATTAAAGTTATTATTCACATTTTTTGTGTTTTTGGAAGTCGGTTGTTTTTTTTTTTTAAGTTTTTATTGTAAAAAGTTTTGTTGTCTATGCTTGGACCTAGCTATGATCATGCCATCTACAATTAAGTTTGCCCGACCTTCCCCATTACAAATACATTTTCATTTCTGTTTTGTTCTGTTGACATTATTTTGTTTGTATTAATATTTTAATTTAAGTAATAATTTGCACGCCACGCCGTAAGATAGACTGTAGCCGATCTCATCTATGTAGAACACCTTATACCTGTATCTATATTCCATTTGAAATAAGATTAGACATTTAAACAAACCTTTTTACGGTCCGTTCAACCGATTTTGAGTTCTATACCGTAGGCAAAAGGATGGCATTAAAAGCAAAAAAGGTTACACAATACCAACTGTCATCTGCAGCTACCATTTGTCATGCTACCAACGCAATAGAAGTCAAAATCTGTTGAACGGACTGTAAAAAAGGTTTATTTAAATGTCTAATCTTATTTCAAATGGAGTTTGCATTCATAGCAAATAAAGTTCTGAATCTGATTCCGTTTCTGTCTCTTGATTGGCAAAGGACCTACGATACTTCTGGTATTGCAAATGTCCATAGGTGGTGGTTACCATTAGGGGGCCAAGTCTACTAATTTACAAACGTCTCAATGGTCTCGCAATGTTAAGTTTTTGACAGATTTTGTATGGCAAATCTGTCTGTCTGTCTGTGGGTTGTCGGCTAGTGCGCCACCTAATGACACATTAAAAATAAGTTTACGAGGCAGAATTCAATTGTTTTTATTATAATTACAGGTTGTTGGAGTAAGCTTCGCTAGTTCCGGTAAACAATCTTTTTTATTGAATCCGTAACTATCTAAATCTAAATATATATAACTCAAAGGTGACTGACTGACTGACTGACATAGTGATCTATCAACGCACAGCCCAAACCACTGGACGGATCGGGCTGAAATTTGGCATGCAGGTAGATGTTATGACGTAGGCATCCGCTAAGAAAGGATTTTGATTAATTCTACCCCCAAGGGGATAAAATAGGGGATGAAAGTTTGTATGAAACTTTGTCAATTTTAAACCGATTGGGCTGAGACTTTGCATGCATAAAGCTACTATGACGTAGGCATCCCCTAAGAAAGGATTTTGAGATGCAGACTATATAAGATTAGTAACTTTTCAGTTTAAAATATAAATAATAATGTTTAGTAATATTATAAATGCGAAAGTAACTCTGTTTGTCTGTCTGTCTGAACCGATTTAAATGAAATTTAGTACACAGATAGTCTAGAGTCTGAGAAAGGACATAGGCTACTTTTTATCGACATACCACGCGGGCGAAGCCGCGGGCGGAAGCTAGTCCTAAATAAATGCGAAAGTGAGTTTGTTTGTTTGTTACGCTTTCACGCTAAAACGGCTGAACGGATTTGGATGAAATTTGGCACATGGATAGACCATGACCTGAAATAGGACTTAATACTTTTTATCCCGATATTCCCACGGGATCTAGACTTACGCGGGTGAAATTGCGGGGCGCACCTGGTTAATTTACATTTAAACTTAACAAAAAATACAGATGTCATTTTTTTAATGCCTGTTTAATTTGTAAACATGACTTTTAATAATTATATTTGATTTACAGGATTCTTCGCTGGAGGAATTATCGGTAAGCAGTATTTTTCATACTAAATCACTACATAATTAAAAAACCATATCCTCCGCCGCCTCTGTCTGTCTTTTCGCGATAAACTCAAAAACTACTGCACCGATTTTCATGCTGTTTTACCAATGGATAGAGTGGTTCTCGAGGAAGGTTTTAGTATATAATTTGTCAAGTCGGCGAAGCCACAGGCATCAGCTGCTAGTTTCATATAAAATTGTTCATACAGAGATAAATTAATGAAAAATACTAATTTTGATAATCTCTTTCTTTCCAGACCAAAGCTCGTTGTCTTCTCAGGCTTTCAGAAGTTTAGCAAGAAGAAGTAAGTAGAAATAAATCTTTTCTTTTAAATTTCCGTAATTTTCATTTTGTTTCAATCTTTGCATACTGAGACTCCTCCGTGCCTCGGAAAGCACGCTAAGCAGTTGGTCCCGGCTGTCATTTGTGGCTCTTTGACAGTCGTTACGGATCGTCAGAAGCCCGAAAGTCTGACAACCAGTCTTGCCAAGGGGTACTTTTTGATTATTTGTCTTTTTATAGATTATTTTCTATTTTGTGAATGTGAGAACGTTGTAGGCTTAGTGGACTGTAGATTTGTTGACCATCTTCTATTTTGTTAAGTACCTGGTACTTGTTGAAAGGCCTACATTGTCCTCCCATGCCTACTAACACTGTAATTTGAAAATATTGTAAAAGCCAATTATTTTTAAAAGAGTAACCGTGGAGTTTCTTGCCGGCTCTTCTCCATAGGAAACAACCAATTGGAACCGTGCACCTAGCTTCTGACGTTTCATAAGTGCCCATGTAGGTTTATGTGAAATAAAATATTTTGATTTTGATTTTATCGTATTACCCAGTAACTGGGTTGTGGAGGTCAGATAGGCAGTCGCCCCATGTAAATTATTGGTATTCAGCTGCATCCGGTTAGACTGGAAGCCGACCCCAACAAAGTTGGGAAAAGGCTAGGCAGATTGATTGTCTGGCATGATGACAGGCACATGAGATATTTCAGCGGGGCAATTCCCTAGAACGTTCACATTCGCATCGCGTTCGCAATCTGTCAAAAAACCATAAATTTACCAACATTTTTGACAAGTTTGACAGATTGCGACTTGAATGCGAACGTTTTATAAGTAAGAGAATTGGCCCTCTGGTTTGTCTCTCTGACAGCAACGCATCTGTTGTGCCTCTGATATTGCAGTTGTCCGTAGATGGTGGTAACCACTTTCCGTCAGTAGTACATTTTTTAATTTTTAACCGACTTCTTCAAAATGGAGTAGGTTCTCAATTAGTCTGTTTTTCTTTTTTTGTGTATTATACGCGATTACTCCGCCAATTATGAATCGATTTTGATGGTTCTTTTTTCATTTGGTAGGTCATGGTTCAGATGTGGTCCCATATAAATTTTATTAACTTTGCTTTAGTAGTTTTTGAGTTAGCTTCAATAATTACGTATTTTTCTCACTTAGTCTGTGTAGATGACTCCGATGATTTATTTGACTCCGTCACTGATATTTACATAGGGTAGTGGTATTTGGATTTGCGAAAAATAAAAACTTTAAAAACACTAATAAAGGGAAAAATAACTTTAATTTCGGAAGTCCGTGGCAAAATTCGAAAATTGAAAAGCAAAGACACCGACTTCCGAAATTAAAGTAATTTTTCCGTATTTTTTTTTGGAAGTCGTTTGTTTTTTTAATTGTATATAGTTTTTATTTTTCTGTTTCTTTTTGAATTACCCAATGTTTTTCTTTTCTTTTCAGGCTCAATCAATAGCTACAATGATGTTTTGGAAATCATGTTCATTTACACCCAAGGGGCAGCTGATCTCATCAACCAATGGAACCCAGCTCGTAAGTTATCCTGCCAGGGTTGCGGGAAAGTCCGAAAGGGATACCGGGACCTTGGCAACAGGCAAATGAAGGAACACGGGTGGGTTTTAGTCAGTAAAAGTCTGACACGCCCTTCCGCTCCGCCCAGAGCGGGAGAAGTCATTGGATGATTTCCAACCCTCAAAAAAAAAAAAAAAAAAAGCTCGTATGTTATATTCTTGAGCGAATACCTATCTTAAAGCATATTATTATTATTGTAACGGCCACGCAAGCCACGTAAGCTTCGCTTTCTAAAAAAAAAATCAACCGAAAACGCTAAAAAGTGAAAAATAATTTTAATTTCGGAAGTCGGTGGCCCAAAAAACGAAAATTGAAAAGCAAAGGCACCGACTTCCGAAATTAAAGTTATTTTTCACTTTTTTGTAATAACTGTTTCTTTTTTCTTACGTCCACTGGGACCCACGGCCACGGCTACCTTCCCTCGGATAAGATCATGCTACAGAGGTGGCCGTCCCATATAAATTTTATTAACTTTGCTTGCGTAGTTTTTGAGGTGGCTTCAATAATTATGTATTTTACCTACTTAGTCTATATATAGACGATATTTTAAGTTACTCCCTTATTGCTGTTATTTACATAGCAGGTAGTGGTATTTGAATTTTTTGAGGTAGGTCGTTACCACAATTAAAAAGAGCAAAATAAAAAAAAAATACAAAAAAAAACAATCGACTTCCAAAAAAAAAAAACATTAAAAAGTGAGAAATTTGGCCTTCAAAAAACCACCACACTTTTAAAATTGCAATTTCTCCTAAACTCTAGAAGCCAGAGTTTTGAATTAAAAAACGTTTTATAGCGAATTTCATCAGTTTTCTTGGAAATTATAGTTTATTATACATTAGCAGCGTTTTTAACTGAAACCAAATAATAAGGATTTTTAACATACTGGCAAAAGACTCAAACAACATTTATAACTACAGTTTTACGCCGTAGTTACATTTTTAAAACAATCCACTTCCAAAAAAAAAAAATCATTAAAAAGTGAGAAATTTGGCCTTCAAAAAACCACCACACTTTTAAAATTGCAATTTCTCCTAAACTGTAGAAGCCAGAGTTTTGAATTAAAAAACGTTTTATAGCAAATTTCATCAGCTTTCTTGGAAATTATAGTTTATTATACATTAGCAGCGTTTTTAACTGAAACCAAATAATAACCATTTTTAACTTACTGGCAAAAAACTCAAACAACATTTATAACTACAGTTTTACGCCGTAGTTACATTTTTTTTGACACCTTTGCTTTTGAATAAAAATTCATCGATCAAGAAATAAATGTGAAACAGAAAGAAACAGAAACAGAAATCATTTATTTGCAAAGAATGTAGGTAACAAAACAATTGTTTTGGTGGTGTAAAAAAAATGAAAACACAAGGATCCAGTACATTCTACTGAATGGCGCATTAAAATAAACATAATTATTACAAATCTATATGTCAGGTAATCAATTTTTTAATGTCTTTTCTTGAAATTTAAACTCACTGGCAAAATAATGTGAAAACAAAAAGAGTCAAAAGTTGCAACAATTTGAAAAGGAGTGTTTTTGTTTATAAATTAAATTATTAGCCATCTCTTCGGCTATAAAGTTTTTGTCTAAAAAATATAATTATTTATGTTATCCTTTTTATTTCGAAAATATGTATATCGTGTGTAATTTAAAAGTTATTGCAATTTTAGAAGTGTGGTGTACTAAGTTTTGACGGCCAGTGTTTACGGTGTTGTGGAATTTATTCATTTAATTTTTTTCCTGTTTCAGTTGGCCTAGGCACCTTGTTATCAAAACGTAAGTATATTTTTTAAATTAAAATCTTAATTACTTATGAAAAATAACCAGCGGCTATTTTAATTGCAGAGCTTTTGCGATATTTTGAACCTTTCAATACAAGTACAATCTGAGATCCTGGATTCGATTCCCAGCTCGGGCAAGGTGTTATTGGGTGTTTCCTCCAGGACTTTCTCAGTAGCAGTCCGACCCTAATTGAGTAATACACGAAAAACCCTCGGGTCACCCAGATCTTACACGGAGGTTCTGTACAAGACAGGAGACTTAATTAACTTCTGGAGGGAGGTGGGCTGGTTGGAATAACCCCCAACGGCCGCCATGGCCCACGCACAATGGTCCACCTTAGGGACTAAGTGCGGAAACCAAACCATAGAGCATAGATACGAGTAATACACGATTAATCACGATCTGAATCGGTTTGCAACAAATTGCGAATCGATTGCGCCATAATTTCGAAATAAAAAATCTGCTTAACATCGCAATTAATGTTGTTGAACTGTCAAAATGAAACGAAATGAAAATAATCGTCTCGTTACATGGAACTTATACATATCTGGGGCCCTAAACCGGCCACATTACCAATTCCTCTGAAAGCAGTTCGTTTCCTGAATCCCAGCTGTCATTAGCAATTCTTCTAATTTGACTTATGAGCAATTCACAATTTGTGGACCATTTTACGAATCTCCATAGAAAACTGTCAAACAGATGAATTATTTCGAATTAAGAATTAAAAAATACAATAGACGTAGATATATTTAGTAACCTATTCCGCTTAACTATTCTTCAAGAGTCATAAAAAACCCTGTAAGAAATCGACACGTGTTTCACCTCTCAACGCAGGACGCCGACACCAGCGCTCGGTGACACGTCGTGTTCTGGTTTGCAATTGGTCAATCGTCATCCTGAGGATGCCTCGTTGAGAGGTGAAACACGTGTCGATTTTTTACAGGGTTTTTTATGACTCTTGAAGAATAGTTAAGCGGAATAGGTTACTAAATATATCTACATCTATTGTATTTTATCATGGATTTCCGCAAAGTCACGCCTGAATCAATTAACTATTTAAGAATTAAACGCAGATCATTTATTATGAATTGTCAGTTTGTGACATTTTACGATGATTCATAATATTTTCATATTATGATTTTGCTAAAGGGACCGCTTTAAGCCCCCTGAGCAGTGCTGGCCCAGTGGTAACGGCTGTGACTTACGAGTTATGGTCGTTGGTTCGAACCCACACAGGCGCTTTACTTTGTGTAAAATATTTCATCACCACTGCTCTCAAAACGGTGAAGGAAAACATCGTGAGGAACCCGGCATGACTTAGAACCAAAAATTCGAAGACACGTGACATCTACCAACCCGCACTGGGCCCGCGTGCTGGACTACGGCCCACTCCCTCTCACAGAGAGGAGGCCTGTGTCCCAGCTGTGGGAACATTATAGGCTGATTATGCTAAATATGACTGGCAAGATGTGGGTGTACTATAGACACACCTTCGACTATCCCTTAGGGGAATTAGGCGTGATGACATTTATATTACATTATTTTACAAATTCTTAAAGTTATTAATTACTTTTCAGTGGTCACAAGTGCTGTCAGAATCGTTGATTGCGTACTCGGCAGTGGTTTCGTAACACCTCATGGAGTTAATCGCCATGCCAAGCGTACGAAAGGTAAATAAATTCTAAAATAAAAAAAAATGTGAGTTAATGGTTTATTAACTTTAAGTGCAAGAAGTTAATGACTCATTAACTATTACTTCAGAATTATGCCTCAAATCAATATTTTTGAATAATATTTATTTTTGAGCGAGAAATAAATTTGTTAAAAAGTGCCAAAAACTTTGGGAAATTCAAATATTTGAAAAGCGACGCGGGAGCGGATGTGACGTAACAATCTAGGACAACAATTAAAATGTCAATGTGTGATAAACGAGTGTTGACTTGACAGCAGTATTTGACATTCAATTGACACTTGTTTGTTTGTTGTCCTAGATTGTGACATCACCACACCAAGCGCGCCAAATGGAGGGCGTTTAAATAGCCCGTGTCGGTTGGATATTAAAAAAAAAAAAATTAAATACTTTAAATTGCTTTCGATTTTTTTTTTACTATTATTTGGCGATGTAAGCTATCGAATAAAAAAATATTAAAAAAATACATGCATATTCCCTATTCTTGCATACGTTCGGCGACTTTTCTTAGCGTTTACAAGCGGCCTCATGTAGTATTGAGGTGAAGTTATGTTACGTAGTAAAAAAAAACGTTTTATGTTTCCAGTACACCTTTGCTCAAACGGAGCATATGTCAAAAAATGGGGCTTGGAGCCTTACGGAGGCCGTTATGCCAACGCAGCAGAATTTATAAGAAGTCATAAACTCCAGCGCGTAATCAAATATTTGGAAAATCTCTTGCAAGACCAGGGAGGACTCGATGGATTGGATGGTAAGAACATCTGCTGGGGAGTTTGTTGGGCCACTTCTTCTTCCCAGCTAAAGCACTAGGAAGTGGTGAAGGGTGGGCGTTTTGGGGGACTGTCTTATGTAATTTTGACGTTCGAAAAGCGCTGATTCTCAGCCTAGTTTGAACATATGACTTTTGATTTTGATTTTGATCTCAGAAAAGAAACAAAGAAAAACGTTAATTTGGATACAGTTCGTGAAACACAAAATACAAATAACAAAATGTAAAGTAAAAAATTGTGTTTTAACAATAATAGCGTGCAATGTCATCAACAGCCAACAGTGGTCAGCATGTCCTTTTCTTCCATCCAGGGTTAGAAACCGGTTTTGAAATACCGGTTAATATTGTTCATAAAACCGTTATAATATCGTTCATCGATTTACCAGGTAATTATGGAAACGGTTTGCAATAAAACTAAATAGTTTTGGTTACGAATTTTATTACAGAGAATAGAATTTTAAAACTCGCGATAACCTGAATAAATTGGTTTTTGTTACTCAGACGCTCGCCCACCGCCGTCGCCGCAGTTTGTCATATTAATTTGTTTATTCATTGGCGTAGAACAAAAGCTTTATTATTGTAGGTGTTAGAGAGATGACGTAGTAGGTCGTTTATACCGTCGAAACTCAAATTAACTGGTTAATTTAAGTCGACTTAACAGAATCAGAATTTGTAAAAAAATCTTCATTAATCGGTTAAAATACCGGTAACCGTAACCGTTTTCGGTTCGAGGACAATGACCGAAACCGGTATTGACAGTAAATTAACCGGTTTTGTGCCCATACGTCTCTATCAGTCACCCCCTTTCTAGCCATATCAGTTTTCACACAATCCGCGTTTCTTTTTTTGGTCTTGTACTACACATTTGTTCAGCCTTTTGTCGGCTTCCAGTCTAACCACTATACAGCTGAATACCAGTATTTTACATGGAGTGACTGGCTATCTGACCTCCACAATCCATTTACTTGGACACGTTACCCTTGGCACTTTGGCAGGGCGCTCAGGTTGAATGCTCTCGTCTAGGTATGTCAGAAGATTTGCTTTGTTTTAACCGGTTTTTTTTCTGTTGCAGGATATGCCAAGAATATTGTTTTAGCCATTTTAGATATTGCTAAGCTTTTTAAACGTAAGTATGTGTGATATACTAACGGAAAAAGCAAAAACTTTAATTTATTATTATTTAATTGAATCTATAGTTATTCTCATGTTGACCTCCTAAAAATATTATTGGACACTCTAATATAATGATTGTGCCTCTTTTTGTGAATTCTTACTTAATATTATAAATGCGAAAGTTAGTTTTTCTTTTGTTACGTTTTACGCTAAAACGGCTGAACGGATTTGGATGAAATTAGGCACACGGATAGATCGGGACCTGGGGAAGGATATAGGCTACTTTTCATCCTGGTTTACAGACAAAGTCGCGGGCAACAGTTAGTCTAATAATTCCTATTTTAACTCTCTAACTTCGATTTGGCGGTTGGACACAGTGCTAACCTAATAGCCTAACGCCTTTGGTCGGGGTGCACTAGCTTAGTTACAGCGAACAACGGAGATAAAAGGCCAGAAAGATAAAAAAAAAGGGTCAATTATTTATTATTCTTTATTTTTAGAGGTTCATTCATTTAAAAAAAGGATCATTAAGTTTTAGAGGATCTTTCAAAAATTCCTTTTTCTTTTTATACTAAAATTAATGTTTCGTACTCATTGAATTTTTTTTTTTTTTGCGGAATCCGTCTTAGAAAACGTGTCCTAAAATAAATCGTATGTTTTTCCTAACAAGGTTTCATTTCCTTTAATAGGTGCACCAGAGGCATGGTCAAGAAAAGATATTAACACGGTCTTTGCAAAGGGTAAGTACCTTATAAAAAAAATATTTTCGAAGGGAATACTTCTTTAGGCGCATTGAGCGATTTTTTTCTAGGGGAAAATCTTATGGGTTCGCTTCACCAATGTGAACTCAAACTCAAAGCATTTATTTCAATTAAACCATTTACAGGCAATTTTGAATTGTCAAAAAGTCGGTCAGTTAGTCAAAAAGTAGAAGCTAGTTGCCCATTCCAAATCGTAGATCTCTATGGAGAAGAAATGGCAAGAAATTCCAAGGACACTCTTTTAAATATGGATATAGATATTACAAAATCCTGGGTACAGTATTCTTGTTGCTTCTTTAAGTGAGAATAATTTAAAACAAAAAAAAAACAAATACAATTCAAAATATAAGATTAAAAATAAGCCCTGGCAGATAAGAGATGACTAGTCTCAACTGACGGCACCCGTTCACGAACATGACACGTGGATCGGCACCAGCTCAACCATTTTGTAGGGAAACGAATGATCCAATACACGCGCCACCATCAGCGAGACATTTAAGACACTTCTGCTGGCAGTCCAGGTCAGACAAAATAAAAAACAAGACGGAGCGCTGCGAATAATACCGTGAAGCATGCCGAAACTACACCTCCGCTCTGTGCATAAACGCTCACACGCACACATTTTACAATCAAACTATACCTCACTAAGTGCACACATGTTTACGAAGCCGGCCTCACGTCACTATTGACAGCGCTCTGTCTTCGTTTTTTATTTGGTTTGAGCAGTCCACATAACTGCCTTTTTTAACCGACTTCTTAAAAAAGGAGGAGGTTCTATGTTCGTCTGTATGTATTGTTTTTTTGTGTATGTTCATCGATATTTTCGCCAATTGTGAACTGATTTACAAATTTATTTTTTTGTTCGAATGGGTATACTCCCGAGGTGGTCCTGGGGCCCTATTATGAACTCTTATTTCCAGGCAGTTTACGGCGTAAACAAAACTGCCTTGCAATTTCGTATTATGAACTCGTCAAGCAAGCCAGTCAGCGGTCACGTGACACCCTGGCCGCCTTCTGCCCGAATATTGCCTGGCAATATCGTACTACGAACGTTCGTTTGACATTTCTTGACATACTAAAACTGTTATTATGTAACCTCACAATCCATTCAATAAAAGCTGCTTCAGAGGACCTTTTATTGAATTGTTTTGGATTTATTTGGCGAAATTATTTGAGCGTTATCCAGCTAACATAAAAAATATCAGGTGTGACGAATATGTACCGTTTGAGTTTCTGGAAACTCTTGAAAATGCCACTTCTGAGTGATAAAAATACCGAAATAACGATCAAATTGTAAAACTCCCACAATTTTTCCAACAGAACATAAGTTAGTCGCCGACGAGGGCGAGAACTCTCATTCACTGAACTATGTATAATAATTATAACTCCCTTTTAACATCTTGTTTATTTATTTTCATACATAATTATACATTTTTAAATATTTTATAAAAGTCATTAAAAAAATCATTTGAAAATATAAAAATTGATCCGCCGGTATCGGGAGCAGGGCCTAAGCTACCAGTGGTTAAGGCTGCAGAGACAGGAACCTCCTCACAATGCGAGCCTTATCTGCCTTCTGAATCAGGCCCTTGATCCAACTGCATAACGAGAGCCTCGAGAGCTGTTGGTCGAGGCTTTCGGCCATGAGCCAGGCCATTGGCCGTTCCGACAATCGGCACAATGCAATGATAGCCGAGCTCACATTCCACATGTCCACAACTGCCTCTAATTCTAATATTATCATGATGAAAACTGATAATTAAAAACACTTGAAAACACCACACGGTGGTGTGGTGTAAGTATTTTCATCCACCACCATATCCATCCTTAACCATATTTTCGTTTATACTTCGAATCTATTACGTACTTAAAATTATACATTTCTTCATTATTTGTGCAACAATGACAACAATACGTACATGAAGTTGTCAAATTCCCCGCTGAACTTCAAGTGGAGTACGTTCGGAAACTTAATCGCTCACTACAATTAGCAACCACACAAAATTATTAAATGAATTAATAATATAGCACAATATGTATACATTGCGTTCATATTTTAACCTACTTTTAGTAACAAGAATTATATATAATTTATTATTTTTTCATAAAATACATGATTTAAATAAAATCGTAACTTACCGATAAATATTTGATTGTGTTTCTGAACGTTACGGCAAAGAATTACAAGCCAGCCATAGACAAACTACCCAGCGTGAAATCGGTCAGAATTACGAATGTCATAATACGACATTTAACCATGCAGGGAAATGAATTGCCTGGAACTTGCCAGGTTTTTTTAAAGTTCGTAATAGGCCCCCTGGTCCCATATAAATTTTATTAACTTTACTTACGTAGTTTTTGAGTTAGCTTCAATAATTACGTATTATTCCCACTTAGTCTATGTAGACGACATTATATTTGACTCCGTCACTGTTATTTACATATCAGAAGGCCAATTCTCGTACTTAAAAAATGTTCAAATTCCAGTCGCAATCTGTCAAACTTGTCAAAAATGTTAGTAAATTGATAGTGTTTTTGACAGATTGCGAATGAGATGCGAATGCGAACGTTCATTAAAAATACGGGAATTGCCCCTCTGGTAGTTGTATTCGAATTTGTGTGGGGTAGGTTCCTTTTTTATTATTTTATTAGTTTCGTGGGCTTTGTGTTTTACGTTGTGTTAACTATTTTTTTTCTTCTAGTGACAACTATCACTGCATGGCTCGCAAACAGCTACCACTGCGAACGTAAGTATTTTTTGATAAAAACATACATTACAATATCGTTACATTTTTTGATAAAAATATACATTACATATCGTTACATTTTTTGATAAAAACATACATTACATATCGTTACATTTTTTGATAAAAATATACATTACATATCGTTACATTTTTTGATAAAAACATACATTACATATCGTTACATTTTTTGATAAAAACATACATTACATATCGTTAAATTTTTTGATAAAAACATACATTACAATATCGTTAAATTTTTTTTCGTAAGGAAACCATTACATTAGGAAATGGTTTTTTTTTAATTTATTTAATAAAAAAACTGTTTGGGAGCGTACAATAATAAAATTATGATCTTAAATGTATGTAAAAAATACAAAAACTTATAAATTTACGGTTTATTTATTTGGGATGTCTTTCCTAGACAAATGGTGGCCGCCACATATGACGTCACTAAAAAGTTATTCAGGAAAGTAAGTTGATGTATGTCTTCCTAGATAGCGTTGTATGACACTGTTACGTCAAACCCCGTTGCCATCATTTTTATGACGGCCGTCACTGCGGCCGTATTGTGGCGGCCACCGTTCTTTAAGGAAAGCGTAGATTAACTTTTTTTTTTACATTTTTTTTTGTTTTTTTTTACATACATTTACTATCATACTTTTACTATTGTAAACTCCAACCAATTTTCTTTATATAGAAATAAACATGATTATGGACCTACCCTACCTCAAATTGCTTAGCATAATCCTCCGTTATGCCGAAAATAATACAGCATTAATTTTGAAATAAATATAATGTTAAAGTTCAGGATTGATCCTATGTTTGACGAAAACACGATTACATAAAATAGTATAAAAAAAAAAAACAAAGTTAACTCTAAACCAAACTATAAATCGCTGGTATTAAAAAAAGTTAAAAAAAAACTATATCATGAATCTTTGCATAATAACTGAACTAACTATAAAGCAGGTCTTATGTTTTTTTTATTTTTTTATTTACCATTATTTTCACCGTAAAAAGCAATGACCTAAACTATTCGAGGCTTGAGAGCCGCCAGCACCGCACTCCGTCTCGCTCTTACTTAGGCCGCGAGTAGTATGGTGCGAGCGAGAAAAATTATATATATACTTTTTTTTTTTAATTGATAGATAAAATTGGAGGTTAGATCCTTAAGCCTGTAGGCTAATTATGCTTAGAGTCTATTTCTATCGGCGCTAGCGTCTCTGACATTGCATCACATTGCATATAAAAATTTAGTAACACAATTTTCCGCGCGCTGGCGTTTTTGTTTTTTTTTTATTTTAACATTTATTTTGAATATACTCTTTTCTGTTACAGTTGGAAAATACGTCGTTAGAGGTGATTACTACTTTGTTATTTATCTTAATTTTTAACATCTTCACAGCTTCGGTGGTCTATTGGTTGTAAGTGCTACTGCTGAGCATGAGGTCCCGGGTTCAATTCCCGGGTCGGGTTATTGAGTTTTCCATCTGGAATTTCTCAGTACCAGGCCGGAGTCTGGATTTGTTCCCGATTGTGGGATCACCCCTATTACGTGGGACTTTAACATAACTGGTGAAATGGGACGATTACTTATAGGTACACCTCTGCCTAACCCCTCGGGGAAATGCAGGCGTGATGTTATGTAATTATTTAAATATTCAGTTTAAATAGTAGTTTCGAATTTTAAGTATACCGTTTTTAATTATCTTTTGGTGCGTGGCCAAAATCAGAACTAACCCCGCCATCTTGTTTTTTCAATAAATTTCACAAATGTCAACGGCGCGTTCCTGTCAATGTCATGTAAGCGCCAAATGTCTACGAGACTTTTTCCTTGAGTGAGTTTTTTTTTTCTTTTTCAGATATTCTGAATGTTATCAACAACGAGGCATATTCTCGCGGATATGGTTTAAGTAAGTTTAAAAACAAAATAAATAAAGCCAAATATTAAAAAAAATAGAAAAGTTTGGAGGAATATCGAAATAAACTGGTATTAACCGGTATTTTTTAAACCGGTTCCTAGCCTTATTACTAAATTAATGTTGATATCAAGAAATAAAATATGTTCTTTTATATAATAAAAAAAAAAAATAACCGAACTCAATCAAAAAGTATGAAACAGTTGTGTAATTCTAGCGCTGGTCTTTATATACACGGTAGAAGGAACAGCCCTCCGCAAATTAACAGGGGACATTCAGCTCCTTATTTTGAATAATATAAATTTTCATTTTTTTTATTGTTTTTTCAATTACTATTCTTTTATTTCAATGTAAAATTACATTCTCTGTACACAGCACTCCATTTGTGTAAATAAAACAGCTAAAATAAGAAAAAACAGCTATGGATGTTGAAATACTATAGCGAACGACGCGTGAAGCTCGGAATTTTCATTGATAAATCACGTGCCTCGCGCCCCCCGCCACTCGCAGTGCCACGGAAACGGTACATTGCGTGTGATGTTAAAACAAATCAGGTTTATTGGATTCCCATAGCGTTCCTGAAATAATTTCATGTACCGTTCGTCTTAATATGATAGTTATGCTGAATTCATCCCATCAGCCTGCGGAGGGCTGTCCCTTACACCTGTATATGCCCTTGTACCTCCCGGGAATGACGTAAAAATCCATACTTGCATACTGATATTATAAATGCCGAAGTAACTCTGTCTGCCTGTCCGTCTAACTATCTGTCTGTCTGTTACCTTTTCACGCCTTAGCAGCTGAAAAGATTCCGATGAAATTTAGCACACTGGTAGATCATGACGTGGTTTAAGACAAAGGATACTTTTATCCCAGTAGTACGATGGTAAATTGTGTCTCAACAAATTGCAAATGCAAACAAATAACACTAACTAACTTTTCTTCCCCAGATTTGGATGCATTTGAAAAGAAAATCACACAAGATGCTTCGATCAGTTTTGAAGAGCAATGGTCATCAATATTTAAGTCCTGCTCAGATGATCAATTCAAAAAGGGTGATAACGGTGATGATGAAAAAACCTATGACTCCAATGGCACAAATGATGATAACAGATCTAATGAAAATGCCAGTGAAGATACACAATCAAGACGGACCTCTGAATATGACGATACAGATGCCACTAACACCGGTGAAACCAATAAGAAATCAAGAGGTACAAAGGACAGCGATCGTGAAATTGAAAATAGTAGTATTACAAAGGATAGTCAATCTGAATCTAAAAAATCTGATCGTTCCTTAGCAGATCACAAAAAAGGTAAGAATAATAAGAAAATCCCTACAGTAACGAATAATAGTACCAAAAATGGAGGTCCTAAGGGTGACGATGATGTTAAGGATGATCAAACTATATCTGGGGGCAAAAAACTTAAAGAAAAAGGCCAAAAAAAAATCAGACAACACAATATAAGTAATGAAAAAAAGAGCAATATACAATTTACTACACAAGAAAAAAATCAAATTAATATTATCAAAGGACAGAAGAAAAAATCTCGTACTCCCCTAAGTGAGAAGACGAGAACAAAAAGGAAAAGTAGCGAAAGCGCTTTAGCTAAAAATAAAGGACCAAATGGCAATAAAATAAAAAACAATAATACAGATAATTTTGATAAAAATGATGGTAAAAAGCCCAATAATAGTTTAAAATCACTTGAAACAACAACAAATACTATCACTACATCCCAAAATAAAAAAGATGGAACTGACTTTTCAACCGATACTAAGAGAGATTCAAAATCGGAAAACGTAAATATGAATATTGATAAAGCACCCTCAACCAAAAATAAAAATCTACTTTCAAATGGAGATAAACAAGAAATCATCTTTGATGGAGCTGATGATGATATTGAAGACGGAAACAATGACTGTCATGATGGTGATGATGATAATATTTACGGCGATAATGATGACACTAACAATGATGATGAGACTTTGAGTTCAACGATTAGCAACACCAATACAAATACAGAAATATCAGGAAAATCTGCTACAAAGGGATCTACTACAGAAAGTTCCAGCTCTTCATCATCTACCTTGAGTGGGTCTTCTACAAGTTTTAAAACAACTACTTCTGGAGTATCAGATGCCAATGAACCTGGAAAAATTGCTAACGATACCGGCAAAGGTGTCAAAAATGGTGATGATCATGGCAAATCCACGGAGAAAGGTGGTATCTCTTCCAAAAAATCTGGATCAACAACTACTGAAACAAATACGTTTCATTCTACATCTTCGGTTTCTAGAAACACCGTAACATCTGGCTCGACTGAGGCTTCCACTCGTTCCGGAACAACGACTTCTGGAAAATCAAGTGACAATAACGAAGGTGACAAAAAACCTACATCTAAAAATGATGATGATAATTGTCGTAAAGGTGACCAACCTGATAAATCTGAAACGAGTGACAGAGAAGGTTCAGCACAATCAGAACAATCTGTTCCAAATACGTCTGGTACAGATATATTTGTTACAAAGACTTCTGTAGAATCGGCTGACAATAAACCTGGAAATACCGCTAGTGAACCCGGCAAAGGTGGCAAAAATGGTAATGATGATGACAAATTCAAAACGACAGGTGGTGGTAGCCCTTCTTGGAGTTCCCGCTCAAGTGGCAAAAGCATTAGTGTCACCGAAAACACTAGCTCAAGCAATAGCTCTACTACAACTGAATTAGAATCGAATAAAAGCCGCAATTCTCAAGAAAACAGCAGCTCCAATAACTTTAACCCGTCTACTACTGACAATTATACATCCAGTTCTGAATCAAAAGGAAGTAAAAGCGACTCTACGACTTCAGTATATGAGTCCAATCAACCAAACAGCTCAAGCCAGTCTGGATCCGACCAAGATACAGGAACCGACTTAAATAATGATGGATCTAACCCGAATAATTCTAACAATGGCAACTCAAATTATGAAAGTATAACTAGCCCTCGCAATTCTCAAGAAAACAGTAGCACCAATAACTTTAACCCGTCTACTACTGACAATTATAAATCCAGTTCTGAATCAAGTGTAAGTAAATGCGATTCTACAACTTCAGTAAATGAGTCCAATGAACCAAACAGCTCAAGCCAGTCTGGATCCGATCAAGATACAGGAACCGACTTAAATAATGATGGATCTAACCCGAATAATTCTAACAATGGCAACTCAAATTATGAAAGTATAACTAGCCCTCGCAATTCTCAAGAAAAAAGCAGCACCAATAACTATAACCCGTCTACCACTGAAAATTATAAATCCAGTTCTGAATCAAGTGTAAGTAAATGCGACTCTACAACTGCAGTAAATGAGTCTAGTGAATCAAGCATCTCAAGCCAGTCTGAAAATGGTAGCTCTAGCACTAGTCAGTCTGAATTCAGTGAAGATACAGGAAGTAACTTTAATAATGAAGGATCTAACCCGAATAATTCTAAAAGTGGAGACTCAAATTCTGAAAAGATAACTAGCCCTCGCAATTCTCAAGAAAACAGCAACTCCAATAACTATAACCCGTCTACTACTGACAATTATAGATCCAGTTCTGAATCAAAAGGAAGTAAAAGCGACTCTACGACTTCAGTAAATGAGTCCAATGAACCAAACAGCTCAAGTCAGTCTGGATCCGACCAAGATACAGGAACCGACTTAAATAATGATGGATCTAACCCGAATAATTCTAACAATTGCAACTCAAATTCTGAAGAAAATGTCCCGCAAAATGATGCTTCCAACGTGAGTTCTGGTTCAAGAGCCAGCACAAAAGAACGTTCCACATATGAGTCCCGTGAATTTGCTGCTGGAGTTGACGATTCTTATGAAAAACGGGAGAATAATGGCGATGGAAGCTCATATATAGAATCAGAACGTAAATCAGCTAATATTAAAAGCAATCATGAAAAGAAAACTTACTCAGCTGAGAGGAAGGTGAGGAATGGTTCGTTTCGGAACTATAATGAGAGTGAACAAAATGAACAGGAGCAAAGACATTTAGTCGAGGATGGCGAAACACGGACTGGTGCCAGTGGGTCTATCCACAAATCCACTAGAAAATCAGAATATAGCCATATTAAAAGCAAAAATACAACAAATTATTCGGAATCTGAAAATACTAATTGATAATAAAGAAACGAATTGAAAATGGTGGTCTAACGAAAAGCTCATCATGCCCTTTCTCTAGCACATAGGTCATGTCTTGAATTTGCCAGCGAGAGGCACGATTAGCGCCGCCATTTAAATTGATGATGACAAATAGGCATACGTTTAATGGTATTTGATTGTAGATTTTATTAGGTTTTTATTATATCATGCATCAAGATTTTGTTGTTTTATTTTTTGTATTTCCTCCATAAAGCATGGAGAGTTTATTTATTTATTAAAACTTTATGCACAAGAAAAAATATACTGTACAAAGGCGGATTTAATGCCTGAGGCATTTTCTACCAGTCAACCTTAGGGTGATGCAGAGACAGACATCGTGGCAGGTGCAACATAAGATAATACACATAACTTGAAAAATAATCAATTCTACGTAATACATACATACGTAGATACATACGAGTACATACAAACAAAATAAACTTAGTCAGGAGAAATGACAGGTACAGGAGAAAACGAATCCAGCAAATTGACGCTGGGGTGGTTGTGAAGGATATGCGTGCCTTTTTTAAAGTTGATTAAGTATATTTTTTACGAAATAGGAGGATTAAGTGTTCTACATAAACCGTGATAAAATCCAAACAACACGTTAATAATCAAGCCGGTCGTGGCTACGTAATAACAGCCGCACAGGTCGATCCCTCAGGTTAAGCTACGCTTGCCGGGGTTGGTCCGTGGATGGGTGACCATCTTTACATATCGAGACTCCTCCGTGCCTCGGAAAGCACGTTAAGCCGTTGGTCCCGGCTGTCATTTGTGGATCTTTGACAGTCGTTACGGGTCGTCAGAAGCCCGAAAGTCTGACAACCAGTCTTCCCAAGGGGTATCGTATTACCCGGTTACTGGGCTGTGGAGGTCAGATAGGCAGTTGCTTCATGTAAAATACTGGTATTCAGCTGCATCCGGTTAGACTGGAAGCCGACCCCAACGTAGTTGGGAAAAGGCTAGGCAGATGATGACGTTAATAATCAATTGAATATTTGTGAATAGTTTTCACAAATTCAATACAATTATACCACATAAAATGTTAAGCAATATTTTATCTACATAGAAAGAAAGAAGATAGATAATACATTTATTCAGCACAGACTGAAAGGCACACAATATACATAGTATACAGCAGATAACAAAATAAAATATAGAAACAAATAAAAAAAGTGTAAAACTGCGATGTAGAACATTATCAGGGTAGTGTGCCTCACGGCTGCACCAAAAAGGTCCAGTTCAGCAAAAATACCAGACAACTATAATTGCCTGACGCTGGTTTTCAACCGGACCCGAAACTGTGAGGTGACGGATGCAAATCAGTTTTTACCCGACTACGGCGAAGAAAAAAGGAGGGTTATGATTTTGACCGGTATGCATGTAAGTATATTCATCTGTTCCCTCCTATCTTCTAAACCACTCATCACAATTCGACAAATGAGGTATCGTTGGAAGCGTCTTGATCATCCACTGGTTATAGGCTATGTGACGTCACATTAAAAATGGCGCCCTCTAGAGGACATAAAGTCAGGAACTTAAAAAAAAATGTCTTATCGTACCATGTTGGGTATCAAATGAAAGGGCTTAATGAGCACATTTCAAAAATATGTATATTATAACCCCAAAAGAATAAAAAAAAATTAAGTAATAAAAACTAAAACCCAACTACAACTAAAAAGGTATTAAAAAGACACCACAGACAGACAAATTAAAAATCCGGAGTCACACGTGTTAGAGCATAAATCGAACAGATTACGTGTGACTCCGGATTTTTAATTTGTCTGTCTGTGGTGTCTTGTTTATAAATTTTTAGTCGTAGTTGGGTTTTAGTTTTTATTACTTTATTTTTTTGTATATAGTGGTGAGAAATAAAAATGATTCATTGATTAATTGACTTTGAGTACCGTCATGGACAATGGACCTAATGCCTAATGCCTAAAATCGCCATCACGTGGGTAAGCTTCGTGATCAAAGCTCCTTCCATCTCTGTACAGAAGTGTAGTATGTAGAAGGGTTAAAGGGCCCTTCTTGTGTCCATTAAGAAGCGATAAAATTTAACTATATGGGACCAATTTGACCCTTGGCTCAAGTTCAACGATTCCATTAGATTGAGTTGGGAATTTTGTCAATTATACCCTGGATTTAAACATTTAGATACATCTATCTGAAGGTAACGGTTAACTACTGGTTACTACAGTTAACTACTAGATAACCTACCTGATTGGTCAAAGAGTGTCCGTGGAGTTTCTTGCCCGTTCTTCTCCATAGGAACCTACGCTTTGGAATGGGCAACTAGCTTCATCTTTCTGACTGACCGACCCCTTGACAATTCAAAAGTGCCTGTAATTGGTTTATTTGAAATAAATGCTTTGAGTTTGAGTTTGGGTAGAATAAAGTCTGATTTGTCAAACCTGTGATTTATTTACCTGTTTTAACAACGACACCCCACGTGTCGTTGGAAAGGTCATTTAAAAATATTGTGACTGTGAAAATTGTTGGATTCAGGGATTCGTTTGTGAGCTTAAAAGTGTTAACTTTTGTTAGAGTGAAGTATCAAAACTGTGTCAAAACCAATCATGATTATCAATAAATGAATGGTTTTGGACTTTACATAACGAGACTCCTCCGTACCTCGGAAAGCACGTTAAACTGTTGGTCCCGGCAGTCATTTGTGTATCTTTGACAGTTGTTACGGGTCATCAGAAGCCCGAAAGTCTGACAACCAGTCTTGCCAAGGGGTATCGTATTACCCAGTTACTGGGTTGTGGAGGTCTGATAGGCAGTCGCTCCATGTAAAATATTGGTATTCAGCTGCGTCTGGTTAGACTGGAAGCTGACCCCAACATAGTTGGGAAAAGGCTAGACAGATGATGATTGGTTTTGGACACAGACCAAATAAAAAACCAAGACAGAGCGCTGTCAACAGTGACGTGAGGCCGGTTTCGTAAACATGTGTGCACTTAGTTTGGTGTAGTGTCATTGTATACAACGTGTAACGTTAATTGCGCATAACCTCAGACACCCAAACTGCTTTTTAATTCAATTGACCTATTTTAGACAGAAAAAAATCATTAAAAAAATTGTATAGGTTTTATGCGCTGTTTTAGTTTTGGAAGATTCGTATTTGCATTGAAATAAAAGCTGTTATTATCCCGCGTATGAGAAAATTTAAATTGGTCGACAATAATTTGTGTTTGTTTACCTATTTTGGCGAGTTTGCGCATGTGATGGCTTGACCTATTAATAAATAGGCACGGCAATGTTTTGCAATGAAGATTTTTGAAAAATGTGACCTATATTAAAAAGTGGTTTAATTGATTCTGCTCGTTATTCTGATCAAACTATTTTCAGGTTTTGCGCATTTTACCTGTATGACCGCGGCCGGGCCGCGCGCGGACCAAGAACTATTGTAGTTTAATTAGAAAGTCCTTGAAGAATTAACGTTACACGTTGTATAGTTGTAAATGTGTTTGTGTGAGCGTGTACAGAGCGTTGGTGTAGTTTTAGCACGCTTCACTGTATTGTTCGCAGCGCTCTGTCTTGGTTTTTTATTTGGTCTGAGGTTTTGGATATGCGAAAAAATTCATAGCAGTAGTATATAATAACGAAATTAAAAGGAAAACTATCACAGCTAAGTAGGCTCCACAAGTAACCGAGTAATAATCGACCAACTTAAATTTGCAGTTGCAAAAACATGTTCGCCCACACATTCTGTATCAAGTTTTTAACTACAATGTTAAGTTTGTTGGATAAATTCATCCCAACTACGGAACCTTTCATTGTGCGTGGTTCGACATGCACTTGGCCGGTTTTTGATCTTAACACGATACGGAACTCTTCGTGTGCGGGTTGATTATAATTCCCAGTTAATTTAATGATCCAGTCTCCTTGAGCATTTAAAATCAAAAACGTTTTGTTCAAATATTTTCTTATTCAAAACGTTTTTATTCTTTCTGTTGATTTTTAGAAGTTCTATTGTGAATGTTAATTAGGAGAACGGGATGTAAAGCGAGAGAAATTAAATAAACTTAAAGATGAAAGAAAAAACTGGCTTCAAAAAGAATAATATACTTAAAGATTATAGATAACTAGCTTCCGCCCGCGGCTTCGCCCGCGTGGTATGTCGATAAAAAGCCAGGTCCTTTCTTAGGCTCTGGACTATCTGTGTATCAAATTTCATTCAAATCGGTTCAGTAGTTTTGGCGTGAAAGCGCGACAGACAGATAGACAGGCAGAGTTACTTTCGCATTTATAATATTAGTAAAGATAGTAAGGTCTAGTAAGGATAATATAAATACATAGCAAGTCAATCCACTAGTTTTTATGACAGCTGCTCACACAGATTGCAATATGCCTGTGGCACGTGAGTCGCTGACGGAACGAATGTTGCCACCATAAATATTATATTTATGTAAATTATTACTATAATTAGGTTTTATTCTACAATTATAATTTTTTATTTCTTTATTTATGTTTAAATACATATTCTTTTCACTTTTAAATATTTTATTTAAAAAAATATATTTTGTTGTTATTGTTATTTTACTGTGTGCTGCACCGATTGACGTCATGATGTCAACGCCGGCTGTCACTGAAAACCAGCGCTGGGGCTCTGTCTCGCATAGGGTCGCAGCATTATGCTGAGTGATGGCCGTTTTGCGTGAATGTGACGCATATTTTCCCCTAATTTGTTATTTTTCGTGTATTCGTATTTCTTAGCGTCATGTTTGCCGCAAATAAACGTAGTTTTTTTCTGTCTTCCGTCTTTCTTTATTTACATAAACTCACGCTATCTTTCCATGGGGGTAAGCAGACCCTACAGAACGCCACCTGCTACGATCTTCACATACTCCTTTTGCTTCGTTTACATTCCTACATCTGAGGCCCTAGACAAAGTGACATTCTATCAGCGATAACGATGATGGAAAAGGCAAAAATGTATAGGACTGACATAAGCCATCGAAAAGCTTATGTCAATCCTGTTGAAAGTCGTTGTAGAAATACGATACGCTTTGGAAGCGATTGTCACTTGTCATACACGCACGTTGGTTGCAAGTACTACGCACCTGACCTTTCTCAAAAAGGTCACCAATAAGGTCACTATACAGGGTGAACTTGAATTCATGGGCATCCTATGGGGTCTTTGCACTCATTTTTTGAACAACTTTCATTTAGGACCAACACTGAAACCATCATCTGCCTAGCCTTTTCACAACTATGTTGAGGTCGGCTTCCAGTCTAACAGAATGCAGCTGAATACTAGTATTTTAAATGGAGTAGGTACTGCCTATCTGACCTCCACAACGATAACCCTTGGCAGGACTGGTTGTCAGACTTTCGGGCTTCTAACGACCCGTAACGACTGTCAAAGATCCACAAATGACAGCACAAAACTGAAACCGCGAAAAACAATCTGCCGCTCTGTACATTTTGACGAGGTATGCGAACATAAAATGTGGGAACAGCTCATTTTTTTTGCAATTACTGATTGTTTTTACCCGACTACGGCGAAAAAAGATGAGGGTTATGATTTTGACCGGTATGTATGTATGTATGTAAGTATGTTCATCTGTTCCCTCCTATCTTCTAAACCACTCATCACAATTCGACAAATGAGGTGGTTAGAGGCTATGTGACGTCACATTAAATTAAAAATGGCGCCCTCTAGAGGACATAAATAAAGGAACGAAAAAAAATATTGCTTAATCGTACCATGTTGGGTATCAAATGAAAGGCCTTAATGAGCACATTTCAAAAAAATACAAATTAAAACCCCAAAAGAATTAAAAAAAATTAAAGTAATAAAAACTAAAACCCAACTACGACTAAAAAGTCATAAACAAGACACCACAGACAGACAAATTAAAAATCCGGAGTCACACGTAATCCGTTCGATCTATGCCCTAACACGTGTGACTCCGAATTTTTAATTTGTCTGTCTGTGGTGTCTTGTTTATGCCTTTTTAGTCGTAGTTGGGTTTTGGTTTATATTGCAACAACTGATTGTTTTTCAGCGTTTGTCCCATATTGAAAGCTGTTCATAATGATGAGTACAGTGCCCCCTTTAAGAAGATGCCCATGAATTAAATTTCACCCTGTATAAGTTCACTTCTGCCTATCCCTTCGGAGAATGCAAGCGTGATAATAGGTTTCATAGTTTCTTGAACCGCCATATTGGTCGGTCTAGACAGTGAAATAATTTAGATTTTAAAGTCTGAAGGCGTGGCTACTAGCCCCTCCCAGAATAAACCACGCCTACCCTAATTCTATCCCGAAAAATTTAGTATGCACTTCGGTTTCGCGGGAGAGAGACGTGTCGAAAATTCCTCCAATTTACCTTATATAATTTTATCATAATTCATAGTCATTTTGGAGTTTTTTAAGTGAAAAGACACAGTGGTGTGTAATTTAATTGAATTTTGAACTTTTCTGCGGATTTTTGTGTGTTTTTAAGTTGTTTTTCGAAATGTTTGTGTTTGTTTGTTTACAAACAAGTTTTACGTGATTTTTCGAGGTTATAAGGTTAACGACCTTTGTATAAACAAACCATTGGAACAGTGAATTTTGTGTTTTGTTTTGTTTTAAAAACGCGTTTGTGCTGTAAACAGTAAGTGAGTTTGTTTGTTTTCAATCGAATTGTGTACGTTGGATTTTGTGAATAATTTTACGTCGAATATTCTGTGAATACTTACAATAAAAACTAATTAGATTGCTGACGAGAAAAGCAATTAATTTTGAATTATTTATGAATTTTAAATAAGTAATAAGTACGAAATAAAATTCTAACAAGAATTATATCAAATAAAAGTAGGTAATTTAAAAAAAATTGTCTTCGTGTATTATTGTTTAAACTAAAACGACTTACTTAAATATATCTTATTTTAAATAGGTGATGTAACTAAATAAAAAAAAGTAATAACAAAATGATTAGCTTACCACATTTTCTTTTTTTTTTTTACACGTTTTTTTTTTACCATAAACATAATTAGCCTATAATATTTCTACTGCTGGGACACAGGTCTCTTCTCTCTGAGAGTGGGTTTGTTTAGTTAATTCGGGAAAAATATTAAATTCGACAACAGTTTACTAGTAATATTGGAAAAACAAATCCTTTACTTTGATTTTAATTTGAAATACTTTAAATTGCTGCTTTTGAAATAGCCTAAAGAATTATAAAGAACTCGTTCCTTGCAAATTCCATTCCAAAATAAAAAAAAGGTTCAAAAAAGGAGAACGTAAAAAAATAGCAACTTATTAAAAATAAAAATAAAATAATTCTAACGTTATAGACAAAGGGAAAAAATTATATATAAAGGAAGGGCTCATAGGGCGCCAAAAAATTCTTTCGCATCACTGTCAGTGGGAAAAGTGCCTAAAAGGCTAGCAGCATTCCCACTTATTAAATAAATTATTAATACAATCCAACGCTACAAAAATTTTCAAATTCTTTTTTGTAGAACTTCAATTCAGTAACTATTAAATAACTATGAACATTGACAATATTTTGTGTGGAGACTAAAAAAAACTATCAAATTGGATTCAAAAAGGTCAATTGAGGCCCTCCCAGGGGCCTCAAGCACAAAAATTGAACAAAAAAACACAAAAACTTTACTAGTCCACCCGTTCACAACGGACAACCAAAATAACCAGAACCAGGAAAACAGTGACAAACCAAAGAACTACTTACTAGAAACGCCAAAAGATTTAAAAAGACGGCAACCATTACTCGAATTACCAAAATTTAGTAAAAAACCCAAACTTTACAAAAAAGACGAAGTAAATGTTGACAATGACATGAAAAGTAATCAAAGTGATGAATGTAAAATAGTTGATGACAAAAAGGGTTGTAATAAAAGCAGTGTAAAGAAGTGTCATTGCTGTTGCAACTGTTCTGGGGACAGTGAGAAGTGTCATCAGCCCGTCAAAGTGATCATTGCTCCAGCTATGATGCCGTCTATCTTTGGGCCTGTGCCGGGGATTCCGTATATTCTCCAGCAGGGGAAAGTTGATAAGGTAAGTTATTAGTAATTTTAAATGGTTTTCTTTCAGTGTTTTTATATTCTAGAAACTTATTCATGTTTATATATTAGCACCCCGCTCTTGCTTCGCACGGTTTTTACGACTTGACAAAATATCGAGATTTCTTATATGTCATAATATACGCATAAACCTTCCGGAATAAATTCCCTAAACGATGGTGAAAATCTCATCAAAATTAATTGCGTAGCTTAGAAGAGCAACGTGGACATACAGACAAACATGCAAAGTGACTTTAATTTATAATAATGTATAGATTAATCATTTATTTATCGCGTTCCATAAAGTATCAGTTTAACCTTCAAAGCGGAGAATATTTCTCACAATCAGTAGTTTATGACAGTGAAATGAAAAGTAAACAAAGTAAAATAGTTAATGACAAAAAGAGTTGTAATAAAAGCAGTGTAAAGAAGTGTCATTGCTGTTGCAACTGTTCTGGGGACAGTGAGAAGTGTCATCAGCCCGTCAAAGTGATCATTGCTCCAGCTATGATGCCGTCTATCTTTGGGCCTGTGCCGGGGATTTCGTATATTCTCCAACAGGGGAAAGTTGATAAGGTAAGTTATTAGTAATTTTAAATGTTTTTCTTTCAGTGTTTTTATATTCTAGAAACTTATTCATATTTATATACTAGCACCCCGCGGACGCGACTTTTAACAAAACAATTTCTGAGAAAACTTTACGCCTAACAATGTGGCGGCGTCGCGTCACGCGACCAGTCGCCCCAGTATCTAAGATCCTTAAGGGTTTCTTGTTGACTACGGAACCCTAAAAAGATTTATAAAACTTTACCTACTGAAATACCCCTTGAAATCTCAACACTCACCCTAAATCCATACCCTTTAGGAAATGACGTAAGTAGTTGTTACCGGGATAAAACCAACGGATATCCGGAGCTCGTAAATCCGTCAGGTGTCAGACTCCTTGTATCAGTTATACCTGTTTAGTTTATCTAAAAGATTTATTGGTTCAGGTCAACTGGATAGTTAAATTTTTTTTGACACTCTCCAAATGAGAAACTGTTGTTTTGTTTTTCAAATTGCACCTTATTTGCGTATTAGCCTATAATGTTCCCACTGCTGGGACACAGGCTCGTGGCTAAGTAATAACAGCCGCACGGGTCGATCCATCAGGTTAAGCTACGCTTGCCGGGGTTGGTCCGTAGATGGTGATCTTTACATATCGAGACTCCTCCGTGCCTCGGAAAGCACGTTAAGCCCTTGGTCCCGGCTGTCATTCGAGGATCTTTGACAGTCGTTACGGGTCGTCAGAAGCCCGAAAGTCTGACAACCAGTCTTACCAAGGGGTATCGTATTACCCAGTTACTGGGTTGTGGAGGTCAGATAGGCAGTTGCTCCATGTAAAATACTGGTATTCAGCTGCATCCTGGTAGACTGGAAGCCGACCCAACATAGTTGGGAAAAGGCTAGGCAGATTGATTTTGCTGGGACACAGGTCTCCTCTCTATGAGAGGGAGTGGGCCGTAATCCACCACGCAGGCCCACTGCGGGGTGGTAGATGTCACATGTCTTAAAATTTTTGGTTCTAGGACATGCCGGTTTCCTTAAAATGTTTTCCTTCACCGTTTTGAGAAATTTGAAAGGATTAAAAGAAAATCACAATACCAAGGATTTTGAAGGAAATTGCTGATGAATTGCTTTCTGATTGAAAAATGCTTCTGTACGAGAACATATTCAAGTTTTAACCGACGAAAAAAACAGGAGGAGACCACGCATACATTTTTAGTGCGTAGTCCGATTTGAAAAATTCTTTTTTTATTGGGAAGGGTATATCTCGAAGTTGGTCCCATTTTAAATTGGAAATTATAATCCACCCCTAAAGGTAGAAAAAATGGGGTTGATTGATTTTTCACTAACTGAATTTTCAACTGTGATCCGATTCTGTTGAAATTTCGCATACATACTCGTACATAGTTCTGATGACACAACCACTCATCATCAACTCTACTGGAGTAACCCCATGGAGTACCCTGGAGTGGATGGTATCTCAAAAGCGAAAAATAAAAAACTTTTTTACAAAAAATTAAACCGACGAAAAAAGAACTGAAAAGCGAAAAATAAATAACTTTAATTTCGGAAGTCGGTGGCAAAAAACGAAAATTGAAAAGCGAAGATACCGACTTCTGAAATTAAAGTTATTTATTTTTCGCTTTTCAGTTCTTTTTTTCGTCGGTGTTTTAACCAACTTCTTCAAAAAGGAGGAGGTTCTCAAAACGTCAGTTGGTTTTTTTTTACTTTACGCGATTACTCCGTCAATTATGAATCGATTTTGATGATTCTTTTTTTGTTTGGTAGGTCATGCTTCAGAGGTGGTCCCATATAAATTTTATTTACTTTGCTTGAGTAGTTTTTGAGTTAGCTTCAATATTACGTATTTTTCCCACTTAGTATAATATGTAGACGATGTTCTATGTGACTCCGTCACTGTTATTTACATGCAGGTATTCGAATTTGTGTGGGGTAGGTAACACTACTAAAAAGTGAAAAATAAAAACATTTTACAAAAAAAAAAAAAAAACAACCGAATTCCAAAAAAAACCTGGTATGCCTTTCGGACTTTCCCGAAACCCTGGAAGGCTTGCTGCCTGCCCTGGCTTCGCATGCGTAGCACTAATTACCCACCTATCCTACCCTACCTACCCTAGCTACCTATCTATTTACCTATGTACCTACCTACCTACATACCTACCTACCTACTACCTACCTACCTTACGTACAAACCTTGCCTTGAGAATAACGAACAAAACAAAAAAATAATTATCTAAATCGGTCCAACCGTTCTCGAGTTTTAGCGAGACTAACGAACAGAAATTATTTTTTAGAAGAATATATATGTTTGAATGTAGTACCTGTAACTACACCGTCACACATCTCCTTCAAACCGGAGCCCAGGAACGCTTAACGGCAGAAATAATGCCAAAAACCTAAATATCAATCCAGTGTTGCGGGCCCTGCCAGGGTTGCGGGCCCTGCCAGGGTTGCGGGCCCTGCCAGGGTTGCGGGCCCTGCCAGGGTTGCGGGACCTGCCAGGGTTCCGGGACCTTCCAGGATTGCGGGACCTGCCAGGGTTGCGGGCCCTGGCAGGGTTGCGGGACCTGCCAGGGTAGCGGGACCGGCCAGGATTGCGGGACCTGCCAGGGATGCGGGAAAGTCCGAAAGGGATACCGGGACCCTTGGCAACAGGCAATTGAAGGAACACGGGTGGGTTTTAGTCAGTAAAAGTCTGACACGCCCTCCCGCTCCGCCCAGAGCGGAAGAAGTCATTTGATGATTTCCCAAACTCAAAAAAAAAAAAAAAAGGATTTGATTCTGTAAGACCTCATTCTAAACTTCGAATCTGAATCCGCTGTGAGTTTCTTGATTGGCATTCTAAAAACTCGGTTGATACACTAGCGCTACCCTTGCGAGCGTGTCAGCGAGGTGAACTAAATTGACCGTGAGATTTTGACAGATAAAGTATGAGATGACGTAAGAAGTGGCATTCAGTAAGGTAATTCCCCCGTCACTTTGACGCTCACTTCGCACTCGAACCCGAACACATTTTCAACCTTATGCGAAGTGAGAGTGAATAGCGATGTGAGATGCGAATTGTTGTTTGAATTTTACAAAATCGACGTACAGCTATCCCCAAAAAAAACTCAACTTCGAAACACATAAAAGCTAGAGAACCCAGCAATATGTAAATGTAATACCAGATATATTACAGAAGTCTCCGTATAAATGTGTAATAAATTCTTAAGGAACCCTAATTTTATTCATGGACTTTTTCCGCGGCGGTACACACCCCTTATGTTTATACTATACCGTGGGAGCATGGAGTAGGTAGTTGACAGAGACTAAACTTTGTACAATCGTGATTGTTAGGTATAAGAAGTCGTCTTCGTACTTGCTTTATCACCCTAACGTTGAATATCATAAGCACGTCGTAAAACTACAAGGTATATTTGTCTGTAAGACAGTTATGTAGATAGTTTCAATCTTAGTGAAGTTTTAATACACACATTAGGTCCCAGAATTAACGCACACAACCAAATACCCCAGCTTGAATAATCGTTATAATTATAATACACTAGCTGATGCCCGTGGCTTCGCCCGCGTGGATGACGGTTATTATATACTAAAACCTTACTCGAGAACCATTGCATGAAAATCGGTGCAGTAATTTTTGTGTTTATCGCATACAGGACGACAGACAGACGCGGTGGAGGACTTTGTTTTATAATATGTAAGGATACACGGATTTTTTACTGTTATTTAAAAAAACATTGTTTATGTATTAAATTAATTATTCTGACTGCGGGAGAAAATCGTGGTTACAATATAAATTTACGCACGCAGTCGCAATAGTATAAAGACTCGTGCAGACTGGCGCTACGCGACACCGGTAATTGTTATACCGTGAAGTTTTCTTAGAAATTGTTTTGTAAGGGTCGTGAGCAGACAATTTATTCAAACATTACAATGTATAACATATTGATTAATTCTAAATCGCGAAATGTGATTGAAAGTGTATTACACAATTTGGGTGCAGGTCAGGCAATCGGTTTTATCCAAAAAACGGAGAAGACGAAAACGATGAAGTTTGGTCTCTGTTGGCTATCTACTCAAGTGCTACTTACACAGCCAGACAATAATAAAATAGTATGCATCATTTATTAGAGAATACAAAATCAAGAAACAACATCGAAACGGGGAATGATAAGAAATAAAAAATAATACAAAATACAAATACTCAAAATCAAAATCAAAAGTCATTTATTCAAACCAGGCTGATAATCAGCACTTTTCGAACGTCAAAATTACATAAGATAGTCCCCCAAAACGCCCACCTTTCACCACATCCTAGTGCTTTAGCTGGGAAGAAGAAGTGGCGCAACAAACTCCCCAGCAGCACAGCTGTCTGTTCAGTTAGAAACAATTGATTCTATACAAAAGTACTTTATTTTCATTAACAAGCTTTGTACTACATAACTAGTGATAGAAGAGTCCTTTTAAGCAAACAAATGCCTGTATTAGGACACTCCACTCTTCGGCAACTTAATTACCCGACTACGGCGAAGAAAAAGGAGGGTTATGATTTTGACCGGTATGTATGTAAGTATGTATGTACGTATGTATGTATGTATGTATGTATGTTCATCTGTTCCCTCCTATCTTCTAAACCACTCATCACAATTTGACAAATGAGGTATCGTTGGAGGCGTCTTGATCGTCCGCTGGTTATAGGCTATGTGACGTCACATTAAATTAACAGACAAAATTATAAATCCGGAGTCACACGTAATCTGTTTGTTTTATTTAACGTGTGACTCCGGATTTTTAATTTGTCTGTCTGTGGTTTCTTGTTTATTCCTTTTTAGTCGTAGTTGGGTTTTAGTTTTT
Organism: Lithophane leautieri; assembly: GCA_949152455.1. Classification (NCBI taxonomy): domain Eukaryota; kingdom Metazoa; phylum Arthropoda; class Insecta; order Lepidoptera; family Noctuidae; genus Lithophane; species Lithophane leautieri. Next base: position 6,962,385 of record OX424488.1, read on the forward strand.
ATTACTTTAATTTTTTTTTAATATCTGGTTCGAACCCTGAACCGTTGCAGGCACCCATACACACAATGTTTTGCGCACTACCGTAAACAGAGATTTTTCACACCAAAAATAAAAGTCGTTTCCCAGCAATTATTTTTGTGCAATGTTACTTAATTTGATGTACGGAATGCGTAGTTGACGGCTGTGTGATGGGAGTTTTTACACCCTGTATTTATTTCAAAATGAATGCTGCAGTATTTTCGATATAACGAAGGATCATGATAAGCAATGTGAGGTAACAGAGACTCTTAAGAGGAAATAGGGTCGGTCCTTTCTCCTTACAAAAAGTTATAATTCGAGGTTCGGCTCTCGTCTATTTCCTCCTCCAATATTGGACCAATTTCAAAGATATTTTATAACTTGATTAAGAAGGATATTTACTGTGCCCCTATGTTCTTCTTTTTTCATTTATAGTTGTCAAATTTGTACAATCGGCCTCTGATGACAGCGGTCTAAACAGGCAATTTTGAGCATTTTCTGAGCGTTCTAGTGCTTCTACAGATAATGTGTCATCAAAACGGAAAACATAGGGGCACAGAACTAGTTGATATTTATTTTACTGTAAAAAATCATTGCTTTAAGGCAATCTAAGGTTATAAACCAGAGAGAAAACAGTTGAGATCGTTTGTATGGAGAAGGGACCGACCCTATTTCCTCTTAAGGGGAAGCTACCACATAAATCTGCCCGTTTCGTTACTTACATCGTTACTCACTTAGCTTGAATACTCTATAATCTAGTTAAAGAGTCTGTTGTTTATTGCTTGCACTCCAAATAAATGAAACTTGATCCTAGTATTTTATACGTAGTATTTTAAAAGGCACTTTTGAGGTTCAAAAGTGCGTTTTATTTATTTATTTATTTATGTACACATAGTAAAATACATAGAGATACGACGTAATTATAATATGAGTACAAAGGTACTGCTTATTTCTTAAGAAATTTCTTCCAGCAGACCTGCGAAAGGAGAAATGAGAAAGAAATGTAGACAATAGTGTGTGAGAACAAGAAGAGAAAAACATGATTATGCGAAGTCTTAACTAAAAATATTAAATATACCTACACATATACGCATATATTATGTGCCTAATTGAAATAAATTATTTCGACTTTCACTTTTATAATTTCGATAAATCAAACTCAAACTCAAACTCAAAGCATTTATTTCAATTAAACCATTTACAGGCACTTTTGAATTGTCAAAGAGTCGGTCAGTTAGTCAAAAAGTTGAAGCTAGTTGCCCATTCAAATTCGTAGATCTCTATGGAGAAGAACGGGCAAGAAACTCCAAGGACACTCTTTTAAAAATGTATATAGATATTACAAAATCCTGGACATAATGTTGAATGAGTACAGTTGATAGAGGTTTATGTGATTATATTGAACCATAAATAAAATATATATATTTTTTCTATTGTACTTGTACTTGTAGGTACATAAAATATATGAAACACTCGGTCGCGTACAGTCGGTCGAGATTTTTTTGGAAGTCGGTTGTTTTATTTTTTGTAAAAAGTTTTTATTTTTCCCTTTTTAGTTGTGGTACTTACCCCATACAAATTCTAATACCACTACCTGCTAAGTAAATAACAGTGATTGTATCAAATAAGATGTCGTCTATATGACTAAGTGAGAAAAATACGTAATTATTGAAGCTAACTCAAAAACTACTGAAGCAAAGTTAATAAAATTTACATAGGACCACAAAGGAAGCACCAGCTTTCAAATAAAAAAAGAATCATCAAAATCAGTTCACCCAGTCGAAAGTAATGAGGTACCAAACTTAAAAAAAAAAAATACAGACGAATTGATAACCTCCTCCGTTTTATGAAGTCGGTTAAAAATGACAGCCTATGACTTCTTGTACATGACCATCCGCAACGAGCGCCGCAACGGACGCCGCACCGGACGCCGCGTACATTTTACACTCATTTTGAGATATTCTTATTTTTTTCATCTAGCGGTCGGGCGCCGCGCGCCCTTTTGTTGGCGGAGCGGTTCATGGATGATGTCCATTCGTATACACAAACATGCGGTCCGGTGCCGGAGCGGCTCCGGCGTCATGTACAGGCAGCCTTAAGACTATAGGTAAAAAAATCCAAACGCCCTTCAAAACCTTGATGAAAATACCCTTTTGTGCTAAGAAGCTAGCCCGTAAAACTCCGAGTTACAATATAACTTTCTATAATTTATCTTTCAGGCTTTTTTATGAGTTATAACCACTTCATAAGTATATTTTAACATTTATATCTTCGAAACACGCTGTATATATTCGCCGCACGTAATTCGCGGGACTATAAAGGGCGCGGTTCATGCACCTGTGCTGTACAGGTTGTTGCTTTTTTGAAAGCTCTTTTAATAAAAGAATTCCCTTATAAACTCGATGTAAAAAAAAAAAACATGTACCGAGAGTATTTTAATAAAAAATTAGAGTAATAAAAACTAAAACCCAACTACGACTAAAAAGGTATAAACAAGACACCACAGACAGACAAATTAAAAATCCGGAGTCACACGTGTTAGGGCATAAATTGAACAGATTACAGATTACAACGATTCCTCATTTGTCAAATTGTGAGGAGTGGTTTAGAAGATAGGAGAAAATGAACATACGAGTACTCGTATGGTATCCGGTATGTATGTAAGTACTTACATACATACCGGTCTAAATCATAACCCTCCTTTTTGCTTCGCCGTAGTCGGGTAAAAATAAGGTATTTATTTTATTATAAAAAAAATATGATCATACTTAGTGATTTTTGCATACTTAAATATTAAAAGCGAGTTGTGTAATTTTTTTAAATTTTCTGTGTCATTTGACACACGATGCACGATGCACGATATAATCATATATTCTTTCGTGCTAATAATATTTCTATATCCACAACGTTTTTTTAAATACTTAGTTTTACCAATATCCCTCAAATCAATAGATGAGTCTAGCGATTGTATTTTTACCAACATTCAATGTTAAGTAAGCATTTAGTGACTTGCTTTTTCAAATTTATTTTTTGTAATAATAAATTATGATGAACTAAAAAAAAATTCTCTTGTACCGACATAAATTCTGTATGACAAGGTCATGTTGTGGTAAAAATATCAGCCAGATAATTAAGCAAAAAAAAAATCTTTTGTAATAACTGACACACCCTGTATACAAACTGGTGTAGCTCTACAACTCAAAAGACGTTTTATACGCCACTTTATTGCGCGTACGTGAAAGCAGTCACTCATATCATACGGGTCTGTTCTTTGAGGATCAGCAGAGCTTAAAGCAGTGTGCTTATTATGAAAAATATACCTAAATAGAAAATAAATTATTAGCAATAACATTTTTAATACAGTCCCTTTTTTTTTGAGGTTGGGAAATCATCTTATGACTTTTCCTGCTCTGGGCGGAGCGGAAGGGCGTGTCAGACTTTTACTGACTAAAACCCACCCGTGTTCCTTCAGTTGCCTGTTGCCAAGGTCCCGGTATCTCTTTCGGACTTTCCCGCAACCCTGGCAGGCATCGGTCCTAGCGGACCCCGTTAATTGTGCTGACAACTCTTTGAGGCGCGCGTGGAACATGACGCGCCATCGACCCGGGCCTGGTCCTTATCGGACGGCGAGCTACCCACTGCTCGCCGTCCGCAAGCCCGCGCCTATGGTGGCCGGGAATCCGCCTGGGATTCCCGACGCCCAGGGCATCTCCATCGTTTAATAGTCCTTGCAAGTTTAATTTCATTTCAAGCAAAAGATTGGCCATCTATTATCTTTGTATTTTTACTGCGAAAATAAATAGTACATTACTGTTGTGCGGCCAGCAATAAGGGGATTTGATGGACGATCGTGAAAATACGTGAGTCCATCCAATTTCTGATTGCGGGCAAGGCTTGTATAGTACTTTTCTCAAATAATGCGCGGGAAATTCAAACTGAGTAAATTGAATGAAATTCCTGAATCAATGGCGAACAACTATAATTTTTCATGCGCCAATAATGTTCATTTGTTTCTTCATTAATAGAGGCAAAAAAAAAAATTTTTGCGATACAATGTGGAAATTATTTTTTTAGCCACACAATAAGTATTGTCATTAACTGGTCATATTTATTGGCGATTTTAATTCTTTGCGAGCTGAACTAATTAAAAAGAGTTGCATGATTTTTAAAAAATATTTTAATAGTCTCTTATTTATTTTAATGTAATTTTTATACATTATTATTGTCACGGATACGTGTAAAGTCACAAGCACTAATAATGTATACACTTAGCAACTTTTACAAGCGATTTTCTCCTACTGTATTGATTGTAATTTTATGATATTATAACGAACATAGTATTTTGGAATGAAATAGGTATGCTCTCAAAGTTATATAATCGTTATTCCACGAGAAAATCGTTATTGAATGTTGCCGAGTGTATACATATTTCTTGCTCGTGACTGTACGTGTAATGTCATAAATATTTTTCTGTATTTTTTTTTTTAAATAATAATATTTGTTTAATTTTTTTTTTGCAATTTAATGTTTATTTTCTTTACAGTTTTTTCAAAGGAGTTTGCTAAATAAAAATAACATAATACAGATTATATACATAAAGGATGGGCTCATAGGGCGTCAAAAAACTCTTCCGCATCGCTGTCAGTGGGAAAAGTGCCCAAAAGGCTGGCAGCATTGCCGCGTTGGATGGCAATGCTGATTCTTTGACCTAGAAATTGTTTAATTTAAATGTTTCAATAATTGTAATTTAAATGTTGGTACGTTCAGAAGACATATTCTATTATAATGTGTCTTTTAAAATACCAAAGAGGCTCAGCAAATAACACAACATGTTTTATAAACAAATGATCTAGGTATTTATTTCGCAAAAAATTACAACTTACTCGGTTTTTTTTAAAGTTTTATTATTTTAACCTCTGGAGAAAGGCCGTGCCGCGTTTGTCACCAAATGGTAAATTCCAGAGTTTCTGGAATGGAAAAAGGATAAAATTAATAACAACAGTGGTTTTTCGGTTCAATTGATTGTAAAGCGAGTTCAAAATCATAGGATATTTATTTATTTACACTTACCCAGTCTTAGGCTGCAGGCCTCCCATCCTGAGAGTACCACCAGCATTGCAATTGCCAGTCAAAGCATTGTTCAGGTTCTCACAACGTCTGCCTGTGAAGCCACCAGTTCTCAGAGATTCGGCCAAGTAGTAGTAAGCTCTGAGGAAAGAGTAGAAGAAGAATGAGAAGAAAGAAACAAGGAAAGAAAAGAAGGAAAAGAAAAAAAGAAAGAAAAAAGAAAAGAAAGAAAGAAAATAAAGAAAAGAAAGAAAATAAAGAAAAGAAAGAAAGAAAAGAAAGAAATACAAGCTCTTTTATTTTATTAAAGAGTTTTGTATACACATAACATAACGTCACGCTGCTGTAATCCCCGAAGGGTGAGACAGACAGGTATCTATAATACCAACTATAAAAGAAATAAATTAAATGTCTTTCGTTCACTTCTGCTGACCTGCTGTGATGGCACAAGGAATTCAAACATCCAGGCATGGTCCTACCACCATTGGGGTAGAAGTCAACATGGGCCAGGGGGTTCAGCCAGCCACTGTCACCACCATGCGTGTGGATAACTTCGGTGTAAGCCCCGTCTGCGGGTCTGATGACAAGGGCGTTGTCCCAACGGTATGCGGGGTCCAAACCTAGAAGAAAAATTTGCATTTTTACCCGACTACGGCGAAGAAAAAAGGAGGGTTATGATTTTGACCGGTATGTATGTAAGTATGTATGTATGTATGTTCATCTGTTCCCTCCTATCTTCTAAACCACTCATCATAATTTGACAAATGAGAAATCGTTGGAAGCGTCTTGATCGTCCGCTGGTTATAGGCTATGTGACGTCACATTGAATGAAAAATGGCGCCCTCTAGAGGACATAAAGTCAGGAACTAAAAAAAAAAATGTTTAATCGTACCATGTTGGGTATCAAATGAAAGGGCTTAATGAGCACATTTCAAAAATATATATATGATAACCCAAAAAGAATAAAAAAAAAGAAAGTAATTAAAAGTAAAACCCAACTACGACTAAAAAGGTATAAACAAGACACCACAGACAGACAAATTAAAAATCCGGAGTCACACGTAAATTGTTTGATTTATGCCCTGACACGTGTGACTCCGGATTTTTAATTTGTCTATCTGTGGTGTCCTGTTTATACCTTTTTAGTCGTAGTTGGGTTTTAGCTTTTATTACTTTTTTTTTTTTACTAATGGTAGTACCCTATTATGGTCATTATTCGATATAATACCAAGCAATTGATGAATATTTTAAACCACAGAAGTGACGAGATTCTTTATTTGTGAGTAAAGACGCCAATTTCATTGGTGGGAACCCAATAATTAAATCTACTTACCAATAACGTATGCGACATTTCCGTTCATAGTTCTTGCGATATGACCAGCTCCGTGACCCCCAACACTGAACCCACAGATATGGTAGTTGTTACCGTTAGCTCCAGTCAGATTGTTTAGCCAGTTCATGAAACGACCAGCAGCTTGACCTGGAAATAACATAAAAAGCATGTGTACAAAGATTTATCACCAAGCCACTTTCTATAAAAGAATTATATTATGGATGTTGACTGGGGCTGAGGAGCTCGTGGCTAAGTAATAACAGCCGCACGGGTCGATTCATCAGGTTAAGCTACGCTTGCCGGGGTTGGTCCGTGTATGGGTGACCATCTTTACATATCGAGACTCCTCCGTGCCTCGGAAAGCACGTTAAACCGTTGGTCCTGGCTGTCATTTGTGGATCTTTGACAGTCGTTACGAGTCGTCAGAAGCCCGAATGTCTGACAACCAGTTTTGCCAAGGGGTATCGTATTACCCAGTTACTGGGTTGTGGAGGTCAGATAGGCAGTCGCTCCATGTAAAATGCTGGTATTCAGCTGCATCCGCTTAGACTGGAAGCCGACCCCAACATGGTTGGGAAAAGGCTAGGTAGATGATTATGGATATTGACTGGGTAAAAAAGTAAAAAAACGTTAAAAAAACTGACCGTTAACTCAAAACAGGGCTCGGAAACGTTATTTAAAATAACGTTTTTAAAACGTCTCGAACAGTTCTTTGTAAAACATTTTGTACAGAATGAAAACGAAATGAGAACATTTTCAAAAACCGGTTTGTCCCGATCCGATATGCTTGCTGCTTACCTACTGATTAGGGTTGTGTAGCGAGTTTCCTATCTATCAACACAAAAATGGAAAAAAATGGTTAAATACATTTTATTGCCCGAGAACGATTTAAATTTTGTTCTTCAGAAACGTTCTTATAACGTTCCGTTCGACCATAACCGAAACAAATCGTATCTTAGGTTTGTAAGACGAAACCGTTTCGAAAAATATACCGTTATCCGAGTCCTGCCTCATAAAACTCAAAAATATAAACATACCAGCTTCAGTAGCGCGGGGTCCCCAGTTGGAACCAGCACTCCAGTCCAGGATAATTACATTCACGTCACCAGCAGCCAAGTAAGCTGCAAGAAGAAAATAATACTTCAAAAAAAAAAACAAAGACGTAGATATATTTAGTAACCTATTCCGCTTAACTATTCTTCAAGAGTCATAAAAAACCCTGTAAGAAATCGACACGTGTTTCACCTCTCAACGAGGCATCCTCAGGATGACGATTGACCAATTGCAAACCAGAACACGACGTGTTGCCACACCGATTTCTTCCAGGGTTTTTTATAACTCTTGAAGTATAGTTAAGCGGAATAGGTTACTAAATATATCTACGTTTATTGTATTTTATAATGGATTTCCGCAAAGTCACGCCTGAATCAATAAACTAAATAATACTTCAGCAATAGTGGTGCCCATAACGGCCTCGACATACGAGTCGTAGGTCGTAGATCGAAACCAGACAGGCGCTTTACTTTGTGTAAATAATTTCATCACCACTGCTCTCAAAACGGTGAAGGAAAACATCGTGAGGAAACCAGCGTGTCCTAGAACCAAAAATTCAAAGACATGTGACATCTATCAACCCGCACTGGGCCCGCATGGTGGATTACAGCCCACTCCCTCTTGAAGAGAGGAGGCCTGTGTCCCAACAGTGGGAACATTACTGATTATGCTATGCTTATGAATCGGTGGAGAGGTTCTGCCACACCTACTTTTAAAGCCGCCAAGTAGCGTAGAAGTTTCGTATATGAAGGGCGTATTAGTAAAAAAAACAAAATGGCGATGACACATTAAAGAGTGGGGGATAGACAAGTCTGCGCGCGACTGGTGGCGCTGGCTTGGCGTTATAATATTTAAAATATTAAATCTATATTAATAATTTAATATTATTTTTTTTTACCGGTTTCTTCAAAAGCTACGAGGTTCTCAATTTTTCTGTATGTTTTTTTTTTGTATGTTTGTTACGCGATTACTCCGCCAACTATGAATCGATTTTGATGATTCTTCCTCAATTTGGTAGGTTATGCTTCCGAGGTGGTCCCATATAAATTTTATTAACTTTGCTTGAGTAGTTTTTGAGTTAGCTTCAATAATTATGTATTTTACCTACTTAGTCTATGTAGACGATATTTTATTTGACTCCGTCACTGTTATATACATAGCAGGTAGTGGTATTCGAATTTGTGTGGGGTAGGTACCACAACTAAAAAGTGAAAAATAAAAACTTTTTAAAACAACAACCAACTTCCAAAAAAAACACGAATTAAGTGAAAAATAACTTTAATTTCGGAAGTCGGTGGCAAAAAACGTAAATTGTAAAGTAAAGACACCGACTTCCGATATTAAAGTAATAATTCATTTTTATTTGGAAGTCGGTTATTTTAAAAAAAATGTTTTTTGTCATATTATGTAGTGATAAATACGAAGAGAAGTTCTTACCTGGCAGCAGAACAGTGTTGGATGTGGAAGTAACAGAGCCTAAGAAGCCGTGCATCAGAACAATAGTCAGACGGTTTCGGTTGAAGTTAGAGTTGGTGACGGTAGCTGCATTGTTGAGGACCAGGGGCTGGCTGACTGAGGGGTTTAATCTGAAAGAAATTAATTAGGTTTTAACTGAAACCCTAGGGCCATGGGGTGCGACTGCTCACTTAGTCTATCAAGACATCGCCAAGGATTCAAAATGTGTGTATTAGAGAGTTTAGAAATCGTAAAAAATAATACAGCGAACGTTACACTGTTGAACGAATTAAATACCAGTAATCCAAGGTCGCCTTTGTTGTGACTGTTTGCCCCTTATCGCGCTTATCGCACTGATAACGATCCAAGCCGCGTAGCGCCGAGCAGCAATCCTATATAAGTGGGGGTGACGGGCGATTTGATTCACTCTGCGTCATAGAGTACATTCTAATGCTCTGCGTCCAGCGCTCGGTGTGGTAACACGTCGTGTTCTGGTTTGCAATTGGTCTATCGTCATCCTCGGAGGATGCCTCTTTGAGAGGTGAAGCACGTGTCGATTTCTTACAGGGTTTTTTATGACTCTTGAAGAATAGTTAAGCGGAATAGGTTACTAAATATGTCTACGTCTATTGTATTTTAAGACATCGCCAAGCGGTTGGTCAACTCTCACACCTATTCTTCGGTCAAAGAATTAGCATTGACATACAAAATGGCAATGCTGCCAGCCTTTTGGGCACTTTTCCTGCTGACAGAGCGATGTGGACGAATACTTCGACCCTAACCGTACCCGAACCCTAAAAAGGAAACTATTTTTAACCCCCGACGGAAAGAGAGGGGTGGTATAAGTTTAACGCGTGTATCTGTGTGTCTGTCTGCGCCATCGTAGCTGCCAAACGGCAAAACCGATTTTGATTTTTTTGGCTTTGTTTGAAAGGTGACTAAGATCGAGAGTGGTCTTTTAGGGGTATGAGGAACAGGGTGTAAAGTTCACTCATACTCCATAGAAACGGGAGGATCCTCTGACCAGACGGGTGTTGTGTCTGGCGGGTAACTGCCCAACGATTGATGTCGGGTTCTTGTATATATATCCATTGCCCGGTAAACTTTAATTGCGCGATGCAGGATTTATGTGACGTCAGGATTTTTGTGTGACGTCAGGTCTTTGATGCGTAGTTCGCATGTGGCGATGTAGATACCGTCACAGTCTTAGCTATGATTCAAGAAAATCAGTTCAGCCGTTTGAAGATTATCAGCTCTTTCCTAGTTGATGAATGGATGAGAGCATCTTCCACAGGTCTGATCGATTCGAAATTTAGTATTCTGTTACTTCAATGATATTAGAAGAACATAGTAACCTTGAACTGATGCTGCAGCATCACCTGGAATTTGTAGGATACTTCAACTCTCTTACCAACTTACAGCACAGGTATTGTGTTTGGGCTCATTGGAATGTTCTCAATGAATAAGCTGGTGAACAGGGTCTGCTGAAGGAGCAGGAGAGAAAATCGAGGAAATATTTGTATCGGGGGTTTATAAATTTTTAATTCATGCTTGTGATTACTAACCGTTTATGATCTTTATTAATATACGGTATTTACATAATTATAATATATTAGCTGGTACTCGTGGCTTCGCCCGTGTGGATGACGGTTATTATATACTAAAACCTTACTCGAGAACCACTCTATCCATTGGTGAAAACAGCATGAAAATCGGTGCTGTCGTTTTTGAGTTTATCGCGAACAGGACGGCAGACAGACGCGGCGGAGGACTTTGTTGTTAAGATACTCTAACAGACTTAAAAATAAATATTTATAGTATGTACAAATTATATAACATCTCGTGGATCTCGTGGCTAAGTAATAACAGCCACACCGGGTCGATCCATCAGGTTAAGCTACGCTTGCCGGAGTTGGTCGGTGGATGGGGGACTATCTTTACATACCGAGACTCCTCCGTACCTCGGCAAGCACGTTAAGCCGTTGGTCCCGGCTGTCATCTTTGTCAGTCGTTACGGGTCGTCAGAAGCCCGAAAGTCTGACCAGCAGTCTTACCAAGGGGTATCGTATAACCCAGTTACTGGGTTGTAGAAGTCAAATAGGCAGTCGCTCCATATAAAATACTGGTATTCAGCTGCATCCGGTAAGACTGGAAGCCGACCCCAACAAAATTGGGAAAAGGCTAGGCAGATTGACTGTAAAAATTATATAACAAAATTAAAAAGAAAACTAACCAGTGGAATTCATATTTACAGCAGTTGTAGCTTCTCGCGCTGTTGTCGGCGGCGTCATTTCAGTGATGAGGTTGTGGCGGTACCTACATCGCCACATTCGAACTACGCATCAAAGACCTGACGTCACACAAAAATCCTGACGTCACAAAAATCTTGCATCGCGCAATTAGAGTTTACCGTGCAGTGAACATAATTATATACAAAAATCCAATATCAATCATTGGGCAGTTGCCCGCCAGACACAACACCCGTCTGGTCGGAGGATCCTCCCTTTTCTATGGTGGATGAGTGAACTTTACACCCTGTTCCTCATACCCCTAAAAAGTCGTGAAAAATTTCTTCGTCCGTCTTTTTTATTTTCAAACAAACTAAAACAGATTACTAACCTGGTGAACAGATGGTATCTGTTAGACTGGTCCGGGTTGTATCTAGCAAGATTGTCATAGTCGCTGATCTTCAACCAGTTGTCGACCAGGTGGACATTGCCAGCGTCATCCTCGAGGTAGTCGTAGCGAAGACCCTCCGACCACTTGCCAATGACAGGGTCGTTTGCAGGGTACGCTGAAGGACAAAAAAGTAATAATTTGAAAATTGTCTTCTGGTGCGTATGTTAAGAAGAAAGAAATAAAGAAAAGAAAGAAATAAAAGAAAGAAAGAAAAAAAAGAAAGAAAATAAAGAAAAATTGTTTACAAAAAGACAAAATAAAAAATTATACAAAAGTAGCCAAAATCCTCTTATTCAACCAATAACAAAAGTTTGACAGTATTGTTGACATTTGTTCATTGGTTAATGTCAAGGCTAGGGACCAAATATAATAACGCGTAATTACTGTTGCGTCGGTTAAATTTTTTGTAAAAAAGTTTTTTATAAATAAAAGACGAAACAAATTAAACTTACCCGATGCCAAAGCGGCACTCAAAACTAAAACGGCTACCGTCAGGGACGCCATCTTGCAATTTTAGACTTAGACATGAAAATACAGGCGCATTTAAGTCTGAATTTTTATCTGGATTTAGATAAAATACTTAATGAAAGTCCTTGCAGCTAAGTTTTAGACAGATAGTTAGAATATCTTTTTAATCTGTACTTAGATAGGTAGTTATAATATCTTTTTAATCTGTACTAAGTAGGCTGGTACACACGGCTACACATCAAGCTATACATATAGCTTGATGTGTAGCCGTGCCTCAATTTATCCTTAAAATGTAAGTACCTGCTGTTTGTTTATCCAGAATCCTACTAATATTATAAATGTGAAAGTTTGTGTGTTTGTGTGTTTATGTGTTTGTGTGTTTGGATGTTTGTTACTCAATCACGCAAAAATGGCTAAATGGATTTGGATGAAATTTGGCAAACAGACAGTTTATAACCTGGATTAACACATAGGATACTTTTTATCCCGATATTCCCACGGGATCGAGACTTACGCGGGTGAAACCGCGGGATGCAGCTAGTGTAATAATAAACTTAATATTATAAATGCGAAAGTGAGTTTGTTTGTTACGCTTTCACGCTAAAACGGATGAATGGATTTGGATGAAATTTTGCACATGGGTAGACCATGACCTGGATTAGGACATATGGTACTTCTTATCCCGATATTCCCTCGGGATCGAAACTTACGCGGGACCGCTGGGAGCTGCTAGTAGGATATAAAAAAGTTTTTTACAAAAAATTAAACCGACGAAAAAAGAACTGAAAAGCGAAAAATAAATAACTTTAATTTCGGAAGTCGGTGTCTTCGCTTTTCAAGTTAAATTTTTTGTAAAAAGGTTTTTTATTTTACGCTTTTGAGTTACCATCCATTCCAGGGTACTCCAGGGGGTTACTCCAGGTTAAAGACCTGGAGTTGATGATGAGTGGTTGTGTCATCAGAACTATGTATGTGTGCGAAATTTCAACAGAATCGGTTCACAGTTGAAAATTCAGTTGTTAAAAAATCAATCAACCCCATTTTTTCTACCTTTAGGGGTGGATTATAGTTTCCAATTTTAAATGGGACCAACTTCGAGGTTATACCCTTCCCAATAAAAAAAGAATTTTTCAAATTGGACAACTCACTACAAAGTTATGCGAGGTCATACAAAAAAAATAAAAAATATACGTGTCGACTTGAGAACCTCCTCCTTTTCTCGTCGGTTAAAAATAGTAATGAACGTCAGCTTCATGCAACGGGTGAAAACTGGCGCACGCGCATTAGTAGAGTACGTAGAGTCTGTCCAACGAAAGCTGACCACGAATTATTATCTGTTGAATAATTTACTTCACTTCTAAGTAAAGTATTACATGTCGAATTTTTATATAAAAATATTAAATAATGGATGTAAGTATCGCATAATAATTATGTCTTGAATTATAAATAGTATCAACTGCGTCAACTGCGTGTAAAGCCAGCTCTCGATTTTTTAAATTGACACTTTGTTTCTTGGATCTATTTTAAATTCTTTTTTTTCTTTTTTTTCTTGGACAGTCTCTATCTCAGCCTATTCCAACCAAATGCGAGTCGCAGTGCGCTTGCAAATATCGTAGCATTATGCTGAGATAGGAGCCTTTTTGGCCTCGCACAGGTTTTCTGTTCCTTTTACACGTTATTATTTTTATTTTTATTACTTGTTTTATTGATTACATTTATATTATATTATACATTATACGTTACCAGCCGACAGCGATGCGGAGGAATTTTACGACTCTATATTCTAGTTAATTGTTTATTTGTATAGTTACTTCTAACTAAGAGAGTTGTATTTATTGGTATAGTTAGTTGGTCCTTTTAGTTTTTTAGTCAATTTAGTATAATAAGTTACCCGATGTATATATTCTTAAATATAATATAACATGATAAATAAATTAAAAAAAAAAAAAAAAAAAACATTTATTTTGTTACTTTTAATGTTTGTTTTTATGATTTTATTTCCTGTGCGTGTCCCAAATAAAATATTTTTCTTTCTTTCTATCTTTCTTGCACTGGCCGCTGTACGTGAAGCGTGCCTATATGCAATACTCGGATACCGGTTAAATCAAACCGTTATGATGTACTTGACGCAAAAACCTTTACATTCGTTTTCGTTCCCATGAAACGGTTTTTATAACCGGTATTTGCAAGAGTCTACATAAAGGTTTTTTTCTGGCTAACCGGTTTTGAGCTATAAAATCCGGTTAGTACGGACTTACGATAAACGAAACGTTCACGCGCTGTTCAGTTTTTATTCAGTAGCAAGAATGCCGACATGCCGCTCTCGTCAAATAAACCGGTAAATTTAGGTTAAAATAATCTTCTTAAAACATTCACATTCGGAGGAAATCCGAAATATAACCGGATTAACCGGTTTCTTTAAAAACTTTAACCGGTTAATTTTAACCGGTTTCGAGTCTTGCCTGTATGTGCGTGCGTCTACAGTCCCATTTTTACCCTTTGGGTCACGGAACCCTAATAATAATATTTTTAATTTAGTTTTAAAACCTATCTTTATGATTATCAAGATAATGTCTTTTTGTTACGATAAGTCATCACATCAGTAATGTAATTAGGTGTATTTTTTATAGCGATAATTTACTTCTGCGATTAATATAATTAGGAATTATGACTCCCGTAGACATGCGCGACGCAACGACGCAACGCGACACCGGTAGAACAAACCGTGAAGTTTTCATAGAAATTAATTGTTCCACCAGAGTCACGTCGCGCTTGTCTGCAGGAGCCTTTATCTGCGTTATCGTAAGTAGTTACTAGTATAAGAGCCTGTCTATCATCGACATTCAAAGCATTTATTAAACGTAAGTTGTGCCAAAAAGCGTATTATACCATTAAAGATTACATTGAGGACAAAAAGGCTTGGGATTGAGCTGCTCCAATTTCTCCAATTTTGTTATTTTGTAACTCATTGAATTTTGTTATTTTTAGTGACTTTTTATTTTATTATTAACATATACATGAATATTTACTTTGTGTTTTTTTTTTTTTACTATTTTGAATTTGAGGTCTATGTGAATCATATTTTTTATTTATCTGGCAGTTTGAGTACTATAGGCAGCCTACCCAAATGTCCTTTCTTTGTTGCTCGTCGAGTCGTTGAGCTCCTTAAAATTGGAGTTGAGCTGCACGATTATTGACAAATGCGTGCACTGACTGGACAGGTCCACTCAATCTGTGTGGTTCTTTCCTCAAAATACCATTTCAGACACAAATCTACATGGTCCTCAAATGAGCTGACCAAGATTATGTCTGGGTTTTAAAAGAGACTGTGACCTCTGAGTTTGTTTCGGCCTTTCTTCTCAGAGTAGTCAGATAGGAAACGCCGACCTCGACTAGTTTTATTTTAAAAATGTGATTGACGTTTAAAAGTGTTTGCACAAACCTACTTACAGAAATAAAATCAATTATCATTTATGTTGACTGATTAAATACTAACGTTCAGGCGAAATAAATCAATTTTTCGCCCACTTGAACCAACGTGTCCAGCCAGAGTCACACGTAATGTGTTCGTTTTTTTTTGCCCTAACACGTGTGACTCCAGTTTTTCAATTTGTCTGTCTGTGATGTCTTACTTTTGCCTTTTTAATTGGCTTTTTTGTCTTAGAGTTGGGTTTTAATTTTATAAATTTTATTTATTAGTCTTGACAACCAGTCTTACCAAGGGGTATCATAATACCCAGTTACTGGGTTGTGGAGGTCAGATAGGCAGTCGCTCCATGTAAAATAAAACTCAAACTCAAAGCATTTATTTCAATTAAACCATTTACAGGCACTTTTGAATTGTCAAAGAGTCGGTCAGTTAGTCAAAAAGTTGAAGCTAGTTGCCCATTCAAATTCGTAGATCTCTATGGAGAAGAACGGGCAAGAAACTCCAAGGACACGCTTTTAAAAATGTACATAGATATTACAAAATCCTGGGTACAGTATTCTTGGTGGTTCTATATGTGAGAACAATGTCAAACGACTAGTATTCAGCTGCATCCGGTTAGACTGGAAGCCGACCCCAACATAGTTGGGAAAAAGGCTAGGCAGATTGATTGATTTATCATTTCTTGTCATATAATACTGTAGACTCCGAGGTGAGCCTATAGTACCGAGACAATAAAACACCGTATTCTGATAGCAGGTGATAATTATTCCTATAAAAGGAGCTAAGTTATTTATATTGTTTTACTAACATCTTCTGGCACCCACCCTGACAGCTCGCAGAGCCCCCGTCCTCAGTTTTTATCTATCTACAGGGTTACTGGTAACTCGACGTATTCCTTGCAGGACGTCATAGTAGGGTTAAAATGCAACAAATTAAGCCACCAAATGTTCTACCGAAATTCAGTAGTTTTTGAATTAGTTAAGAGTTTTAGAGCTAAAAATTACAAAAAATTAAATGTTTTGTTAGTTATATTTGCCAAAGTTTTAGGCATTATTGAACTTTTAATTATTAACAAAGGTCTGCTACGGCGTCAACTATGATAATAACTTAAATTTCAGTACAGTCGCGCCGTAAATCATTTTTAAATTGGTTTCAAATGGTTTAATCTGGGATTTTCTTAAAAAAAAACTAAAACTCTTAACTAATTCAAAAACTACTGAATTTCGGTAGAACATTTGGTGGCTTAATTTGTTGCATTTTAACCCTACTATGACGTCCTGCAAGGAATACGTCGAGTTACCAGTAACCCTGTATAATAAAAATGAATTGCTGTTCGTTAGTCTCGCTAAAACTAGAGAACGGCTGGATAATTCCTTGTTTTGTTGTGTTCGATCTTCTCAGGACAAGGTTTGTACGTAAAGTAGGTGTAGATAAGTGTAAGTAGGTAGGTAGGTCGGTAGGTAGGTATGTAGGTAGGATAGGTCGGTAGGTAGGTATTTAGGTAGGTAGGTAGGTAGGTAAGAAGGTAGGTAGGGTAGGTAGGGTAGGTATGTAGGTAGGGTAGGGTAGGGTAGGTAGGTAGGGCAGGTACTTAGTGCTATCCGTGCGAAGCCGGGGTGGGCAGCTAGTTCTTAATACAAATCTAACGTTTGTCTCCTAAACCTGCCTTCAACTTGAAAGCACTAAGGTTTTATTCTAAACCATGCAGAGTAAAGCCTCTGCAGTACCATACATTAATTGATGATAACATATTAAATTGATAAATCAAGGTCAAATAATTTCAAATAGGCACATTAAAGTCTTTTTTGAACGTCAAAAACAAAGAAATAGAACTGATTCTAGTTGCCCTTTCCAAAAGGTAGTTTTCAAAAGTCTTTTAGACTCCAAGGTATTTCGGAAAGGGACTCTATTTCATTGATCCCTCTCTGTCTAAGCTAATGCGGGTCCATTGTACTCACAGCACTGATCTCTCAGTTAGTTGATAAAACAATTGTCGAGCCTCTTGTTCAGAAATCTGCGGACCAAAATAAATCAAAAGCAGGCGTGTGCAAGTTAATCTTAAGGCTGTACCCTACCTCAGATTGTATCATGCTCGTACCATGCTACTCGCGACCCGAGTGAGAGCGAGACGAAGTGGGGCGCTAGCGGCTCTCAAGCCTCGTAAAGTGTAGGTAATTGCTTTTTACGGTGAAAATAATGGTAATTAAAAAAATAAAAACATAATACCTGCTTTATAGTTAGTTCAGTTATTACGCAAAGTTTCTTGATCTAATTTGAAGTATTTTTTGAATACCAGCGGTTTAGAGGTAACATTGGACTTTTTTTTCTATAGAGAATTTTCTATGTAATCGTGTTTTCGTCAAACGTAGGACCTAGCATCAATCCTCAACTTTAACATATATTTATTTCAAAATTAATGCTACTTTATTTTCGGTATAACGGAAGATCATGCTAAGCAATTTGAGGTTGAGTAGGCCCTTAATATTTTCATGACGTCGTGTTTGATTAATATTATCCAGAACTAAGCAATTTTAGCTTTAAATCGTTGACAAATAAAGCCTCGTATTCATGGTAAACATTTGTTTAGCAACATGGTTGCATAAACATGTTGCCGAGTTGCTGTCAACATATTGCGGTTAACACTTGTGTTGCGGAGTTGATCACGCCATGTTGCAGAGTTGACGCCCGGCGAGCGAAAACATCAGTTTATCAACAAATGCTGACGTGTATGGACGTGTTTGGAACTGTTTATAAACATTATATATCAGATACAGAGAACACAACAACAGTACTTCCTCGGGTAACATTTTAACGCAGACTGGCGTGTGTGGACAACCCATATTGATTTAAACAAAGTTTCCAGCAGCATTCTCGCCGTTCATCAACAACGTTGATCAATTGTTGCTAAACAAATGTTTACCATGAATACGAGGCTTAACTGTCGGTGAAAGTGTCCATGCTCAGTAGAATCTCAATCTCAATCTTCAGTCAGATTTGATATTTTATAGTAATAAATTATAGAAAGAGATGGCATATGAAGGCGTGGCTTGCGTCAGTTCTGTTCCATGTAATATTGGACTTTACGAGAGAGGGACGAAAGTTTCATTTTATTTGGAGTATTTTTTTATTTTTACCGGCTACGGCAAAGACTATGCAGTTGTCGGCTTCCAGTCTTATCGGATGCAGCTGTAGCTAAATACCAGTATGTTAAAGTGACTGCTTCTTTGACCTGCAGGCGTAGCATGAGCACCGTTTTGTCGACGGAAGAGTAGACAAAAATGACGTTCCGTGTAGACAGTACGACGGCAGCTAAGTAAAAAGAGTCAACTGCACTTTTAACGAAATTCACTCTTTTACATAATTCGACTCAGAATTCTTTGTTTTGTTTCAAATTGTCTTCACTTCCTTAGACAAATTTCAGTTGTCAGTGTGATTTTGACAGTAAGGATAGAAAACTTTCTTCCGAAATAGTCTACATATTAAAAGACCTAGACGAAGATCGATATAAATGAAAGACAAAATGACAGATTGTAGAAGGATTTCTACGGTGCGATGTCAAAAATGAAGAAACGTAATGTTACTTTGTATAGAAAAAGCCATGTCTATTCTTCGTAGAAAATGAAAGCGCCATGCTACGCCTGCTGGTGCCGTATTAAGAAGTATTAATGCCACCATTTTGCAGTGAGAGAGAGAGATGGAGCTAGACAAGGCCGATAGCACCATCCCGTTTTCGCAGTGGAATAATGATGCCATTAATATTTCATAATACTATCCTTGCATAACAACACTGTTACTGGGTAACCCCACATTGAACTAAGTCTTTTTAATCACGTAGACTAATTTGAAATTTCAAGTGATTTTTACCCGACTACGGCGAAGCAAAAAGGTGGGTTATAATTTTGACCGGTACCCCTATGAATATGTGTTTATCTGTTCCCTCACAATTTCTAAACTACTCATCATAATTTGACAAATGAGGTATCGTTGGAAGCGTCTTGATCGTCCGCTGGTTATAGGCTATGTGATGTCACATTAAATTAAAAATGGCGCCCGCTAGAGGAAATAAAGTCAGGAACTTAAAAAAAAAATTGTTTATTCGTACCATGTTGGGCATCAAATGAAAGAGCTTAACCGTGCGTTTGCACTGGCGAAACATTTAATACAAAACATGTTGAAATCTCTAGTTCCTGTCAAAAATTGTATGGAACATTGACAGAAAGTTGAGATTTCAACATGTTTTGTCTTAAATGTTTCGCCAGTGCAAACGCACGGTAATGAGCACATTTCAAAAATATATATTTTAACCCCAAAAGAATGAAAAAAAAAACTAAAACCCAACTACGACTAAAAAAGTATAAACAAGACACCACAGACAGACAAATAAAAAATCCGGAGTCACACGTAATCTGTTCGATTTATGCCCTAACACGTGTGACTCCGGATTTTTAATTTGTCTGTCTGTGGTGTCTTGTTTATACCTTTTTAGTCGTAGTTGGGTTTTAGTTTTTAACACTTAAATTTTTTTATTACTTACTTTAATTTTTTTATTTATGAAGTTTGACATTTGCAACTCTCAAATTAGTCTACGAGATTAAAAAACAGATTTTAGGGTAATAAAATATTTATGTTAACCAAAATAAAAAACAAAAAATACACAGTATTTAGGAGATTTTTATTTTTTTCTTAATTCATATTTTTTCGATAGTTGTCATGTTTCTTTTCGGTCTATCCTTGGGAGAATGGTGGAGATGGATTCGTCCTTAGGTGGTAAATGCCAGAGGATCTGAAAAGATTTTTTTTTTTTACAATATTGCTGCGTTCTTTTGGGACCTTAGTCAAGTGAGCGCACACAATTCGAAAGATAACTTATTTGTTTTTATAGTTATTTATGCAACTGTTATATAATGTGGGTTATAATATCACACGACTGTTTTAATACTTACCTAATTATTTCGATATCTCTGGGCTCAAAGGGCGTATAGCACATTCTTGGCATTGTGCTATACGCCTTTTGAGCCCAGACGTATCGATTTACAGTTGCATACAAGACTTTATCTACACCCATGATATGAATCCTCTATAAAAGGTTTGCAATACTAATATCAAACAAAAATAGAGGGATACGACACAAATGAATTCGAATTTTTCGAATTCGAATAACCTATAAGTTGTTTTTTTAAATTACGGTGCTTTGTTAGTGTGTCGCGCCTGCATGACAGCGTTCTTTTTTTGAAATGAGTTGTATTATGAAATTTAGCACAACATTATAAGACCCGTTTGGATGATATTATGGTTACAATGACACTGGCTGTTTTAATGTTGGCATTAAGCTAACTGTTTCAGAAACTTTTATAGAGGATTTATAGCACGGGTGTAGATAAAAAAAAAAATACAAAAAATTAAACCGACGAAAAAAGAACTGAAAAGCGAAAAATAAACCTTTTAGTGTAACTAAGCTCCTAAACTAATTTAAGTAACAAATTTTGAGGCGGCGCCTAGTACACTCTAGAATTATGTAATTAATTTGTTTGTTTGTTTGGCGCCGCCTCAAAATTTGTTACTTAAATTAGTTAAGGAGCTTAGTTACACTAAAAGGTTTTTTTTTTTTTTTCGCTTTTCTGTTCATTTTCGTCAGTTTTTTTTTTTTTTTTCGCTTTTCTGTTCATTTTCGTCAGTTTTTTTTTTTTTTTTCGCTTTTGAGTTACCATCCACTCCAGGGTACTCCAGGGGGTTACTCCAGGTTAAAGACCTGGAGTTGATGATGAGTGGTTGTGTCATCAGAACTATGTATGTGTGCGAAATTTCAACAAAATCGGTTCACAGTTGAAAATTCAGTTGGTGAAAAATCAATCAACCCCATTTTTTCTACCATTAGGGGTGGATTTTAGTTTCCAATTTTAAATGGGACCAACTTCGAGGTATATCCTTCCCAATACAAAAAGAATTTTTCAAATCGGGCGACTCACTAGATAGTTATGCGTGGTCATACATAAAAAAAAACAAAAAAAAAACCAGGTCGACTTGAGAACCTCCTCCTTTTTTTTCGTCGCTTAAAAAGTACTTATGTCATCGCGGATTCACAATGCCGTCAAGCGCGGCTGTCGCTCATAAGCGGCGGCCGATTCACGCTGTTAAAATCTCTATTTTACTATAAAATAAGGGTTAACATGGTCTATGGGCAGTTTCACTATGGGGCCTGATGGTAATCCTTACTAATATTATAAATGCGAAAATAACTCTATCTGTCTGTCGCGCTTTCACGCCAAAACTACTGAACCGATTTAAACGAAATTTGGTACACAGATAGTCTAGAGCCTGAGAAAGGACATAGGCTACTTTTTATCGACATACCACGCGGTCGAAGCCGCGGGCGGAAGCTAGTTGTAAATAAGTAAACAAACCCAGTCTTAGGCGTAATTCCTCCCATGGTCAGTCGCCCCTCTCCAACGCAGGTTCCTGCTTTAGCATCCTCGACCGAAGAACACTGGGTTCCAGTGAAACCACCAGTGGCTAGGGATTCACCCATGTAGAAATAGGATCTGGAATGAAGATAAATAAATTATTGTTCTCAAACATGCTTGGAAATTCGAGCATTATTTTGACAACCTTCCTCGAGATAAATCGAAAATGCTGTGCTGGTCAAAAACAAGTGACGATGCGGCCAGCAAATTTACTATGAAAATCCATATCTGGCGTGTTTAGCGGCCAAATAAATTACTATGAAAACTCATATCTGTCGTGTTATTTAAAAATGGAACGAACTTTTTTCTTCAACACACGGCAACCAAGGAGGTAACTTATCAAAGATTTTATTTAAATTTCGAATTGGCTTGCAATTAGAACAAAGAAGAAACAAATAAACATATTGGCGCATGAAAAATTATAGTTGTTCGTCATTGATTCTGGTATTTCTATTTAATTTACTCAGTTTGAATTTCCGCGCGTTGTTTGAGAAAAATACTATACAAGCCTTGGCCGCAATCAGGAATTGATGGACTCACGTATGTGTGCCTCGGCTTTGCCTCGGCCCACATTTTTACGATCGTCCATCAATCGCCTTATTGCTGGCCGCGACAGTAATAAACTATATATACAGGTGTAAGGGACAGCCCTCCGCAAATTAACAGGGGACATTAAGCTAATTATTTTGAATCATATTCCACCGGAAATTTCTCAAGAAAGTTTTTATTTATGAATCGTTTTTTCAGTTACTATTCCTTTACATTCTCTGTACGCAGCACTGCCTTTATTTAAATAAAACAGCTAAAATAAAAAAAACAGCAATGGTTGTTAAAATACTATAGGGAACGACGCGTGAAGCTCAGAAATTCACATTGATATTTGATTTTATTTTACTTCGATGGTCCTAGTTTATCATTTATAACTTCCAATTACAGCTTTAAATAGCTATAAATGTAAGCGGGCACGCCCTTTGTGCCTGGAGGCTTTTATTTATTTAATTTATGTTTACATTTACTTATTTATTTTATTTCTGCTTGAGTACATTATAGTTCTCGTTTTTTTTTTTTTGGGTTTTATATTGGCGTGTGCTAGCTGACCTTTGCTAATAATTAGATTTATATTTTATGTTGTAATGTAAATGATTTTGCATACTTTTGTATAGAATCAATTGTTTCTAACTGAACAGACAGCTGTGCTGCTGGGGAGTTTGTTGCGCCACTTCTTCTTCCCAGCTAAAGCACTAGGAAGTGGTGAAGGGTGGGCGTTTTGGGGGACTGTCTTATGTAATTTTGACGTTCGAAAAGTGCTGATTCTCAGCCTAGTTTGAATAAATGACTTTTGATTTTGATTTTTACTAAAATTGTGAGAGGTCGAGCGCTTTGTTGGTTTGTTAAAAAGTGGTAATAATTATTTAATCGGTTGGAACCATTTTTAGCGTTTGTAATATGTCAATAATAAAATAAACTTGTAACATGACTCTCAAGCTAAACAACTTTGACATGTTTACAAATTTAATAACAGAGCGTTGAGTAAGTTGGGTTAGCGCCGCGATGCCGAAATAGGCCGAAAATCACACCTTTTTCAAGACTAATTTTGACAGCTGTCGATCAGCAGACAGCCTTCAAGTGATAAAACATGGTTCACAACGAAAATAAGTCATAAGGTAAGTAAGATTGTATGTTAGACAATACCTAACATAAGGCTAAGATTTATACGCTTGCCAGGGTTGGTCCGTGGATGGGTGACCATCTTTAAATACCGAGACACCTCCGTGCCTCGGAAAACACATTACGCCGTTGTTCCCAGCAGTCATTTGAGGATCTTTGACAGTCGTTACGGGTCGTCTGAAGCCCGAAAGTCTGACAACCAGTCTTACCAAGGGATATCATATTACCCAGTTATTGGGTTGCGGAGGTCAGATAGGCAGTCGCTCCATGTAAAATACTTGTATTCAGCTGCAACCGGTTGTCAGGAAGCGGTCCCCAACATAGTTGGGAAAAGGCTAGACAGATTGCTGTTAGAATGACGTTTTTTCTAGGCCGTCATATCTAATTTTAGACTTAATCTTCGAGAAATACGTATCTGAAAGTTTCAGTAGTTCGGTCAACCGGATTAACAACCGAACTAACAACCGAACTACTGCTTCTAGAAGATGCCCTCACCTATAGTGATCACAGATAGCAGTAGCACACCCTGGCATGTTGATTCCTCCGTTAGGATAGAAGTCAACATCACCACACGGCGCCTCAACACCGATGTTGCCAATGTTGGTGTGTATAACTTCAGTATAGATAGCGTCGCTGGCCCGCAGGGCTTGGCTGGCTATCCAACGGTCTGCGGGGTCCATGCCTGGAGAGGAAATGTGATTGTTAAAGCAGGACGAAATAATTTTAAGAGGTTGAAAGTGAGAACTAGGGGACTTTTCGAAAAGTGGGGAATGTCTGAAAGGGATACCGGGACCCTTGGCAACAGGCAGCTGAAGGAACACGGGTGGGTCTTAGTCAGTAAAAGTCTGACACACTCCGCTCCACTCAGAGCGGGAGAAGATATATGACGATTTCCAAAGCTCAAAAAAAAAATGGATCAGTGTGCCTACCCTCTATGTCCGTCAACGGAAATACGGGCCCGTCCGAAAGTAGTTCGAAACTTTGGAGTGAGCCCGGATTTTGGAAGTTGGTGGTGTAATACCCCGGTGCGCACGTTAAGCCGTTGGTCCTGCGCCTGATCTCTCGCCGGTCGTGTCAGATTGCCGTCCCATCGGATTATGATAGTGGAAAAAGTGAAAATGTACGCACTGCAATATCTCCCGCACCAAGGCTGGTCTCCGCTGAGATTGGTCGCCATGGCCGGAGCTCGGTCTGGAAGACTATTATTATTACCGGTAATGTAACTACCTTGTCCCAGAAGCCTCCTGCCGACGATGCCAGCGTGGTGGGCGCCCAACTGTACCCTAGGATATCGTCGTTCTTCACTCACCAGTGATACAGCTAGCTTGTCCCAACAGACTCCTGCCGACGATGCCAGCATGGTGGGTACCCACGCTGTAACCCGGGATGTGGTTGTTGTTCACTCACCAGTGATATAGCTAGCTTGTCCCAGCAGACTCCTGCCGACGATGCCAGCCTGGTGGGCGCCGAACTGTACCCTAGGATATGGTCGTTGTTCACTCACCAGTAATATAGTTGGCTTGTCCTAGAAGCCTCCTGCCGACGATGCCAGCGTGGTGGGCGCCGAACTGTACCCTAGGATATGGTCGTTGTTCACTCACCAGTAATATAGTTGGCTTGTCCTAGAAGCCTCCTGCCGACGATGCCAGCGTGGTGGGCGCCCAATTGTACCCTAGGATATGGTCGTTGTTCACTCACCAGTGATATAGCTAGCATGTCCCAGCAGATTCCAGCCGACGATGCCAGCATGGTGGGCGCCCAGCTGAACCCTAGGATGTGGTCGTTGTTCACTCACCAGTGATATAGCTGGCTTGTCCCAGCAGACTCCTGCCGACGATGCCAGCGTGGTGGGCGCCCAACTGTACCGTAGGATGTGGTCGTTGTTCACTCACCAGTGATATAGCTGGCTTGTCCCAGCAGACTCCTGCCGACGATGCCAGCGTGGTGGGCGCCCAACTGTACTATAGGATGTGGTCGTTGTTCACTCACCAGTGATATAGCTGGCTTGTCCCAGCAGACTCCTGCCGACGATGCCAGCGTGGTGGGCGCCCAACTGTACCATAGGATGTGGTCGTTGTTCACTCACCAGTGATATAGCTGGCTTGTCCCAGCAGACTCCTGCCGACGATGCCAGCGTGGTGGGCGCCCAACTGTACCATAGGATGTGGTCGTTGTTCACTCACCAGTGATATAGCTAGCTTGTCCCAGCAAACTCCTGCCGACAATGCCAGCCTGGTGGGCGCCCACGCTGTAGCCTAGAATGTGGTAATTGTTCGCTGAGGCGCCTGAAGCCTGGTTCAGCCAGTTTAAGAAGCGGCCGACACTGCGTCCTAGAAAAAGGCATGCAAATATTAAAATAAAAAAATTGTGTTATGTAGAATACGTGCAGCAAAAAAAAACACCTTCCAAAAAAAAAAAACCTTTATTCGTTTTGGAAGTCAGTGCGCAGTGGCAAAAAACTAGAAAACAAAACCAACGACACCGACTTCCGAAATTAAAGTAATTTTTCACGTTGTAGTGTTTTTTTGGAAGTCGGTTATTTTTTTTTTTTTGTAAAAAGTTTTGTTATTATTTTGTATTTTGTGTTTCACGAACTGTGTCCAAATAAACGTTATTCTTTTTTTTTACATTTACCAACCCGCACTGGGCCCTTGTAGTGGATTACGGCCCACTCCCTCTCACAGAGAGGAGGCCTGTGTCCCAGCAGTGAGAACAATATGGGCCGTTTATTTGTATTATAATAATTTTCTTGAATTTGTGTGTGACTTACCAGAAGCAATTCCATTGAAACCGAAATGTGCGCCTGCCCCCCAGTCCACGATAATCACATTCACGTCACCAGCCAATAGGAAAGCTGAAAAAGGAACCCATTCTTTAAAAAAATATTCTTAAAAATTTGAATTACACGAGAAATGAAATTCAAATTTTCTTAGGTTTTTTGCAATTTGCAGGTCAGTGTCAGATTGCATGTTGATTAAAATATGACTTGTGACCGTAACAAATATGGATTTACAGAATTATAAACATTAGAATCAGCAATACAACTCTCTAAGTTCATAAAAACGGTTCATTTTTTTTTTGAGTTTGGGGAATCATTAAATAACTTCTCCCGCTCTGGGCGGAGCGGGAGAGCGTGTCAGACTTTTACTGACTAAAACCCACCCGTGTTCCTTTAGTTGCCTGTTGCCAAGGGTCTCGGTATCCCTTTCGGACTTTCCCGCAATCATATAAGCGTATTAAATTTCATGAAATCATGACATTTCGCACTTACATGAACTTAAGGAGATGCATTATGCTAATCACTTGAATGTCACTGACCAAGACAACAGAACTTTTGTTTTTATTACGTATGGATCTCAGACCAACAAAAAAAGGTAGACGGAGCACTCCGAACATCAAAAGTGAAGCCACAAAACCGTGCTCCTGCAATTAACACACAGGCTCACGCACACGCCTATACTAAAACCATGCTCATCGCTCCTTTGTACATCACGAGTCGTCGTCTAGTTAATATCAATAAAAAAAAATAGAATGATGCCTTCCTGTGTAGTGAAAACTTTTAAAAACAATAGCAAATCACAAAGTAAGTCTCATAGAATCACTTTTCACTTGTTACGTACTTGAAATAACATAGTTTTTTAATATAATTAACTATGAATTTTAGGTTACTTGGAACAAAAAACCTCAACGAATGAATGAACGAAAGCAACTAACGTGGGAGGGTTGCCATAATGTGATTTCGAATTTTCCCATTCGATTAAATAAATTAAAATTATGATTAATTTTTTAATTCGAGTAATTACATTCCTGTTTTCTTTTTTTAAGTATTTATATTTTAGATTTCCAAGTAATACTGAATCTAAAAGTGAATGGATAGTAGCTATACGAAATAGTGATGTCAAAAAAATTGTTTCGTTTGGAATAGAAGTCCTTCTTTACAATTTAGGTATAATACCATACTCAACAAGATCTTACTCGTACAATATTATCCTACCCATACAATATTATTCCCCAAATTATAGGGAAAAACTTTAACAAATGGCAGCCCTTTTTACACAGCATAGATAAAAAGGTGGCTTCGCTTTTGATGGTTGCAGTACCGCCGAGATGTCGTGAAGAAAGCGGCGCTATGGATATAGCGTCGTGGCACGCCTACAGAAAGACACATAGCAACCAATCACACGGACGCGTTACTTGTAACGCATCCGACTAATGCCTTGAGCCGCTATAGGCAAACAGACTGAGGGGCCCGCAGTGGTGGACCACCGTATAGCCTCCGCGGGCAAGGGGCGAAGCCCCGATCCCGCTCGCCACGCCCCCTTGCGGGGACGTAGCGATTTCTACGAGTGATGGTTGCAGTGCTCCGTCTACCTTTTTTTGTTGGTCGAGGTATGGATGTAGTGCTAAACTTACCGGGGACGAGGACAGTGTTGAATCCACTGAAAATGTTTCCAAGGAACCCGTGGATGAGAATGATGGTCCTCTTGGCAGGGTCGAAGTTACTGGCTGAGAGGACGTTGGTATTGCCCTGGATGAGCGGCTGGCTGACCAGGGCGTTGGCTCTGAACGGTAAAGGTTGAAAAGTGTACAATTTAGTGACTTAAAACTCATTTTTTTTATTTAAAAGAGTGTCCGTGGAGTTTCTTGCCCGTTCTTCTCCATAGGTACCTACTACGCTTTGGAATGGGCAACTACTAGCTTCATATTTCTGACTGACCGACTCCTTGACAATTCAAAAGTGCCTGTTAATGATTTAATTGAAATAAATGCTTTGGAGTTTTGAGTTTTTAAATGAAATATTGTTGAAAACTGACAGATTTTTTTAAATTATTAAAATGGTCTCAAAATTCTTTAAGGTAAAAAAAATGGTTTACAAAAATACTACTTTTTTACTTTAGTTTCAGGATGGAATTTTTTATTAATTTTACTATAGAAATATATGGGTACATAGCAACTTATAGGTAGCTAATTAATTCATTTTATATACTAACTTAACTAAATATGTAGGGAACAGCTGATTTTTTTTCGCGATTTTTTTTTGTTTTTATTTGACATAGGTACATCACACACTTTTGACACTTACCTACTTTTGACTTAATGGTGGAATCTTAATTTATTTTTATTTTATTTTGACATAAAAACATTATAGCACAGAATTGCAAATGTTTTACGTTTTAATTTAATTTATTTGGTTACTGTTTTAATTGTGATTTATGCTGTAATTGTTTTAATTTTTAATTTTAAAATTTGAGTGTAAAATTTCGATACAATGTAAAAATTATTACTGAAATAAATGAAATGAAAAAAATGAAAATGGTCCCATAGTGAAAGTTGTTCATAATGATGAGTACAATGACCTCTTAAGAGATTTTTTTATAAACTATAAGCCCACAAAAAAAAAAAAACAATAACAGTTATAGAAAATTTAAAAAAAAAAACAATCGACTTCAAAAAAAACACAAAACAATTAAAAATAACTTTAATTTCTAAACGTGATATTGGCTAAATGCACAAACCGTGCGAAGCCACAAAAAAAAAAAAAAAAAAACTTTAATTTCGGAATCTTTAATTTTCAATTTTCGTTTTTTGCCACCGATTTCCGAAATTAAAGTAAATTTTCACTTTTTTTGTGTTTTTTTGGAAGTCGGTTGTTTTTTTTTGTAAAAAGTTTTTATTTTTCACTTTTTAGTTGTGTTACCCACCCGCACATTATTCGAATACCACTACCTGCTATGTAAATAACTGACGGAGTCACATAGAACATTGTCCAGATTTCTAAGTGTAAAAAATACGTAATATTGAAGCTAACTAAAAAACTACTCAAGCAAAGTTAATATTTATAAGAAACCACATCGGTAGTATACCCTTTCGAACTAAAAAAGTTTTATTTTTAATCGGTTCACAATTGGCGCAAATATCTATGAAAATACATTTAAAAAAAAAAAAATCATACGAACATAGAACCTCGTCCTTTTTGGAAGTCGATTAAAAAAGTCAATCAACTAAAAAGGTCTTAAAGACATCACAGACAGACAAATAAAAAATCCGGAGTCACAAATAATCTGTTCGATTTATGCCCTAACACGTGTGACTCCGAATCTTTACTTGGGTTTTTTAGCTTTTTTTTTACTAACCTTGTATAAAGATGGTACTCATTATCCGTATCAGGGTTGTACCGAGCCATCTCCCTTATATCACTAGCCTTGATCCAGGAGTCTACCAGATGAGGGATCCCCTCATCATCTCGCAGGTACCCATACCGCAGACCCTCAGGGTCTAACTTGGTGATTATTGGGTCTAAACCCGCAGGTACAGCTGTGGAATTAAAGTTATTGGTTACTCAATCTTACCAAGGGGTATCGTATTACCCAGTTACTGGGTTGTGGAGATCAGATAGGCAGTCGCTCCATGTAAAATACTGGTATCCAGCTGCATCCGGTTGGACTGGAAGCCGATGCGAACATAGTTGGGACAAGGCTAGGCTGACTGATTGTAAATAGTGGTAGAGAAATGTCAAAATAAATTTAGACAAATTATCCTTCAAATAACCCCGAATTCTTGGTCGCCCCCTATTAGCTGAGACATAAAACATAACTGCCCGAAGTATTGCCAAACTTAAGTGGCAGTGGGCAGGCACATTGCTCGCAGAACAGATGGGCGATGGGGCCGAAAGTTACTGGATTGGCGACCGCGTACTGGAAGACGTAGCGTTGGAAGGCCACCCCAAGGTGGACCGATGACCTGGTGAAGGCCGCGGGAATGCGCTAGATGCAAGAAGCACAGAACCGGTCGAACTGGCGGTGCTTGGGGGAGGCCTTTGTCCAGCAGTGGACGTCTGTAGGCTGAAATGATTATAATGATGAGGACGAAAAATGTTTTTTTTTTGGGTGGTTTATGGCGTGTGCTAGCTGACATATGGCTAATAATTAGATTTATATTTTATGTTGCGTAATGTAAATGATTTTGCATACTTTTGTATAGAATCAATTGTTCCTAACTGAACCGACAGCTGTGCTGCTGGGGAGTTTGTTGCGCCACTTCTTCTTCCCAGCTAAAGCACTAGGAAGTGGTGAAGGGTTGAAAGGTGGTGGGTGGTGAAAGGTTTTGGGGGACTGTCTTATATAATTTTTACGTTCGAAAAGTGCTGATTCTCAGCCTAGTTTGAATAAATGACTTTTGATTTGATTGATTTGATTTAAAACATAACTGGCGAAATGTGGATGTGTTTATTACAGTTACATCTCTGCCTAACCCTGAAGATTACAGGCGTGATGTTATGTTATGTCATATCTTGCAAAATTGATAATTTAGCTTTATAGTTGAACGGTATTTCCAAGTGATATAATTACCAAATGATAATACCTAATTATCAATAAATATTTTGTTCACACGTCGAACCGTTATCTACGCTTTCTTAATTAAACATTAATTAATTTAGATAAATTAGATTTCTGTTTTTATAATCTTTGTTATCAATTAACACGCGCCTTAGATAATGATTAAATTAATTACGTAAACTATTTTTGTAAATATTTTTGTGATAAGTGCACTCAATAATTATGTAAGATAAACCCTGTCCGATCAGAAAGGAGCACATAGTTACTGCAATAAAATTAACATAAAAACTTTTTACAAAAAAAAAACAACCGACTTCCAAAAAAATACACTAAAACAGTGAAAAATAACTTTAATTTCGGAATTCGGTGGCAAAAAAACGAAAATTGAAAAGCAAAGACAGTGACTTCCAAAATTAAAGTTATTTTTAACTTTGTTTAGTGTTTTTTTTTTGAAGACGGTTGATTTTTTTTTGTTGGAAGTCTGTTGTTAAAAAGTCTTTATTTTTCACTTCTTAGTTGTGGTACCTACTCCACACAAATTCGAATACCACTACCTGCTATGTAAATAACAGTGACGGAGTCAAATAAGATATCGTCTACATAGACTAAGTGGGAAAAATACGTAATTATTGAAGCTAACTCAAACACTACGCAAGCAAAGTTAATACAATTTATATGGGACCACCTCTGAAGCATGACCTACCAAACAAAAAAAGAATCATCAAAATCGATTCATAATTGGCGGAGGTTTATTCCAGAAATCCCCACCGACAAATGCCCACCAGTGGGGATAGTTACTTTTTCTTTCAGAAATCCCCACTAATTTAATTAACTCAGCCTAGTGGGGATTTATGGAAAACAGTAATCCCAAGAGGGCTACACACAAAAAAAAAATATACGGACGAATTGAGAACCACCTCCTTTTTGAAGAAGTCGGTTAAAAATTATCAAAAGAAGAGACAACGCATTCGTAAGCATTCGAAATTGCGTGAATTATTTTCATGGGGTGCCCTAGTTTTACCCGACAGGCCCAGAGGCAGGGTAAAGTTTCATAAAAAATTATCACAAATAAATTAAAAATGTTAATATTATCATAATAATAATGGTGGTGTTGACCGTTACCTGACACAGCAGCGATAATCGCTAATAACACTACAACACCACACGCGGCCATCTTGAATGTCAACGAAATTAAGTTTCACCGCGAATTTATACTCAATCAAGTTATTTTGATAAAAAATCTGAGATAATAATTAATAAATTAATGACGTAGGTAATTATAGTTTATACGTGTTAAGGTTTTATCTTCTAGATAAACTTTGTCTTGCTTGTCGCTTTTTTAAAGGGTCGATTACTGGAAATCGTGTTTAGGGCCTATAACCTCAGCTCAAATTCACTTTTTATTTCGCTCGCACCATACTACTCGCGCCCTGAGTGAGAGTGAGATGAAGTGGGGTGCTGGCAACTCCAAGCCCCGAATAGTTTAGGTACCTAATTGCTTTTTACGGTGAAAATAAAGGTAATTAAAAAAAAACCTAACCTAATGTTTCACGTACTTAGTACAAATAGACGTTATACTTTTTTGTTTTCGTTTTAAAAATCTTAGTTTTAGCTTTATGTTTAAAATTGAACCCAGACCTATACTTAGTAGTTTTCTGTGTGCGTTACCCCAGCAAAATAATGTCGAAAACGTTTGCGTTACCCCAGCAAAATAATGTCAAAGACAAAGACAAATACATTTATTCGTAGGATATGGTATGTACAAAGATGGATAATAAGGTTATGTTCCGAACACATCCGTCGTCAAAAAAGCGGCATACGAATATTTACAATAGGTAGTTATGTAATTTAACTTTTAAAGGTATGAGGTACTAATATTCTAATTCTAATAAACAACAAAAGCTAAGTATAGACATACTCTATTTGAATTATAAAACTAAAATTAAATATATATATACATATTTATGTATGTATCTATGTATGTATTAATTAGTATTCATTATTTTTCAAATTATATGTATTGTCTTTTGTTGCACCTAACATGTCTGTCTCTGCATCACCCTAAGGTTGACTGGTAGAAAATGCCTCAGGCATTAAGTCCGCCGTTGTACAGTAGTTTTTTTACTTGTGCATAAAGTTTTAATAAATATATAAATTAAATAAATATATGTATTACTTACTTATCCTTAAAAACAAAAAAATCTTTTATAGTATAAAAATTATGTTGGAGAAGCCATGTTTTCAGATTTTTTCTGTAACTAAGAAACGGAAATATTCATATAAATCTTACAGATAATTAGTTGCCAAGCTTCTGTAATTTTTGCGCACATTTTTAGTTGCACTTACACTGGAGTAAGATTTAATTGACAATTTTTGACATTAATTTGCTGGGGTAACGCAAATGTTTTCGACATATTTTGCTGGGGTAACGCAAACTTTTTCGACATATTTTGCTGCGGTAATGCACACTAGTTTTTTAACCGATGAAAAAACAAAAGGGGGAGGTTCTCAAGTAGACCCGTATATTTATTTTTTATTTTTATGAATGACCACGCATAACTTTGTAGCGATTCGTCCGATTTGAAAAATTTTTTTTTTGTTGGGAAGCTTATACCTCGAAGTTGGTCCCATTTAAAATTGAAAACTATAATCCACCCCTAAAGGTAGAAAAAATGAGGTTGGTTAATTTTTCACCAACTGAATTTTCAACTGTGAACCGATTCTGTTGAAATATCGCACACATACATAGTTCTGATGACACAACCACTCATCATCAACTCCAGGTCTTTAACCTGGAGTAACCCCCTGGAGTACCCTGGAGTGGATGGTAACTCAAAAGCGAAAAATAAAAAACTTTTTTACAAAAAATTTATCCGACGAAAAAAGAACTGAAAAGCGAAAAATAAAAAATAACCCTTATAGTGTAACTAAGCTCCTAAACTAAAATTTGAGGCGGCGCCAAATACACGCTAGAATTATGTAATTAATTTGTTTGTTTATTTGGCGCCGCCTCAAAATTGTTAGTTTAGGAGCTTAGTTACACTATAAGGTTTATTTTTTATTTTTCGCTTTTCAGTTCTTTTTTCGTTGGTTTAATTTTTTGTAAAATGCTTTTTTTTTTTTGTAACCTTTTCAACTCCAACTTTTTCCTATTTCGTTACAATACTGCCGATTCCCCATTCTTAAGTAAGGTTGAAGCTACAAGAGGGTTATAGTAAGTGTTTGTATAGGCTACCGGCTTATCAGTGGTCAAGCAGACAGCGTCCTTAGGGGGTGGGATGTACTGTCAAGAGCAAAAGTGTATGGCATTTTTTATTTTTAACCCCCGCCGGAAAAAGAGGTTTGTTATAATTAAGTTTAACGTGTGTATCTGTCTGCACCATCGTAGCTGCCAAACGGTTGAAACGTTGTATTTTTTTAAAGGTGATTTGATCGAGGTTGTTCTTAGCAATTAAAAAAAAAAAAACTTTTATCAGACGCTTTGGTTTTGTCAGGGGTTTTTTAAATTTTTAACTTAATTTAGTTGTTAATAAATTGCAATATACAAGCTAACACTAACACTTAAATAGGTATATAAATTATTTACAAGTAACTAGTATTATAAATGCGAAAGTGAGTTTGTTTGTTTATTACGCTTTCACGCTAAAGGCTTCTGGCGCGACTTTTAACAAAACAATTTCTGAGAAACTTAACGGCAGAACAATACCCGCGGCGTCACGTCGCGCCAGTATGTAAGAGCTTAACGGCTAAACGGATTTGGATGAAATTTGGCACAGGGGTAGACCATGACCTGGAATAGGACAAAGGATACTTTTTATCCCAATATTTCTAGGGGATCGAGCGCGCGATTAGGGGTGAAACAGAGGGGCGCAGCTAGTAAAAAATAAAAATGAAGGAAGAGCTCATTGGACATCAGAAAATTCATTTTGTTCACTTGATTTCACTCGAAATCATTTTGAGTCATTGGTGCGATAAAAATAAAACATAATTATCATTTAATTAATCCCCCGTAATCAATAATGTTGCTTATAATCTCTTTTCATAGCTATTTTTAACATATTAAAGTAGGTATTCCTTTAGTTCTTGGCCATTCTTCTGCTTCTCCATACGAAAGCTACCTTTTGGAATGGGCAACTAGAATCAATTCTATTTCTTTGTTTTTCATTGACGTTCAAAAGTGCCTTTTATGTGCCTATTTGAAATAAATTATTTGATTTTGACTTTGAAGTTGAATAATTCCTGAAGTATTAATAAACAAATTTAATGGTTTGTGTTTTTTTTTTTTAGTTAATATTCCGGTAAACACTTTTTCTGTGCCTGTACACATAAGATAGAGTAATACTTGCCCACTATCTATGGGTCCCAGCTGAGTGAAGAGAATGTTATTTTTATAACTACTTACTTCAGACTACCTCTGACCCCTGACATGACTTATAATTTAAAAAAAACACACTACACACAGTATTTTAGGAGTATGAGGAACAGGGTGTAAAGTTCACTCATCCACCATAGAAAAGGGAGGATCCTCCGACCAGACGGGTTTTGTGTCTGGCGGGCAACTGCCCAATGATTGATATTGGATTTTTGTATATATGTTCACTGCACGGTAAACTCTAATTGCGCGATGCAGGATTTTTGTGTGACGTCAGGTCTTTGATGCGTAGTTCGAATGTGGCGATGTAGGTACCGCCACAGTATTGATAAAAAAAATAAAAAAACTTTTCTTAGATAGAACCGTTCAGAAGGTTAATTCTTGTACTTAATTAAAAAACCGGCCAAGTGCGAGTCGGACTCGCGCACGAAGGGTTCCGTACCTACCATCCCAAAAATCAATCTTCTTAGCCTTTTCCCAACTATGTTGGGGTCGGCTTCCAGTCTAACCGGATGCAGCTGAATACCAGAATTTTACATAGAGCGACTGACTATCTGACCTCCTCAACCCAGTAACTGGCTAATACGATACCCCTTGGTAAGACTGGTTGTCAGATTTTCGGGTTTCTGACGACCCGTAACGACTGTCAAAGTTCCACGAATGACAGCCGGGACCAACGGCTTAACGTGCTTTCCGAGGCACGGAGGAGTCTCGGTATGTAAAGATGGTCACCCATCCACCGACCAACCCCGGCAAGCGTAGCTTTACCTGATGGATTGACCCGGTGCGGCTGTTATTACTTAGCCACGAGCTCCACCGTACCATCCCAAACTTTACATCAGTCTGTCGTCCTGTATGCGATAAACTCAAAAACTACTGCACCGATTTTCATGCTGTTTTCACCAATGGATAGAGTGGTTCTCGAGTAAGGTTTTAGTATATAATAACCGACATCCACGCGGGCGAAGTCGCGGGCATCAGCTAGTCCGTAAATAAAAAGATAAAAAACACAAAAAACAATTCGAAAATTAAAATAAGCCGTGGCAGCCAAGAGATGACCAGTCCCAACTGACGGCGCCCGTTCACGAACATGACGCATGGATCAACCAAAATCATTACCAAAATACTTTCAAAAACTCTAATCTCCCGTATCAACGCGCCACATCGTCACCTCTCGCTCTAACATGCTCTGTCTCTTTCCCTCGCCTAACAAAACAGTGATTAGCAGAAAAACTTCCCCCCATTTATATGCTTATTAGTGTCAAAGAATAAAGAGACAGTTTGGAGAAGACCCCTGGTCTTGGAGGATGGTGGAAGATGTAATGGAATAGCGACTTTGTTTAATATTAAACCAGCTGATGCCCGCGGCTTCGCCAGCGTGGATGTCGGTTATTAGATACTAAAACCTTCCTCGAGAACCACTCTATCCATTGGCGAAAACAGCATGAAAATCGGTGTAGTAGTTTTTGAGTTTATCGCAAACAGAGAGATAGACAGACGCGGCGGAAGGAAACTTTGTTGATTTTATTTCTGTAAGTAGGTTTTTACAAACACTTTTAAATGTCAATCACATTTTTACAACTAGATGAGGTCGGCGTTTCTTATCTGACTACTCTGAGAAGAAAGGCCGAAACAAACTCAGAGGTCACAGTCTCTTTTAAAGTCCAGACATAATCTTGGTCAGATCATGTGAAGACCATGTAGATTGGTATCTCAAATGGTATTTTGAGCAAAGAACCACACATATTGAGTGGACCTGTCCAGTCAGTGCACGCATTTGTCAGTAATCATGCAGCTCCAAATTTAAGGAGCTCAATGATTTGATGAACAATACTAAAGAAAGGACATTTGGTTAGGCCGCATAAATTACTCAAACTGCCAGACCATGATTAATTAAAACTAAAGAAAAAGAAATAAAAGAAAGATCCACATAGTCTTCACATTCACAATAATTAAAATAATATTTAGATTCATGTTTGGCACATGGGTAGACCATGACCTGGAATAGGACATAGGATACTTTTTATCCCGATTTTCCCACGGGCTCGAGACATACACGGGTCAAACCACGGGGTTCTGCTAGTTTACAATATTTTTTTAGCAAATCGCTAACAGCTTAGTTCTTGTACCACACAAAACTTCTTTAAAGAAAAAATCTTGTAATTACCCCGAGGATTTTTATAGCGTTTCTTGTAAAAAGACATTTTGGTACTTAAAGTGTAAGTACCGGTATCGGCTTAGTGTCACGTTCCATGCTGATAAAGTTAACTTTATCTTGACAAGGACAATTTGGAAATACGCTCTGATTCATTTCAGAGAAAGATTTAAAAAAATCTAGTTATGTTTTTGACCTGAAAATAGGCCAGTCCTCTGGTCACATGAAGAGTCGACCTTGGGTAGGCCTTTGGTGTGGGATGCAGCCTGTGTCGACACCCTCGCGCCATCCCATCTTCCTAGCACGGCGGGCTGTGCTGGGGCGGCTGCAGCAGGTGCAGAAAACCTCAAACGGCGCAAATATAACAACCTCATTGGTAGCTATATTTTTGAGCCGTTTGGGGTTGAAACACTAGGGCCGTGGGGTCCGACTGCTCATCGAGTATTTCGGGACATCGCCAAGCGGTTGGTCGACTCTGCACGTGACCAGAGGGCTGGCCAATTTCTAGGTAAAAGAATCAGCATTGCCATCCAACGTGGCAATGCTGCCAGCCTTTTGGGCACTTTTCCCACTGACAGCGATGCGGAAGAGTTTTTTGACGCCCTATGAGCCCTTCCTTTGTACATAATTTTTTCCCTTTGTCTATAACGTTAGAATTAGATTGAATATCTCTTGTATTTCGTTTACAAGAAACTGAATAAAAAATTTAACGTTATGTTTTTTCATATTATTATATTACGTGTTGAAATAAAAGCCACCGTCAACCTGTTTCTTCATTTTTGACATCGCACCGTAGAAATCCTTCTATAATCTGTCATTTTGTCATTCATTTGTGGCGGTATCTACATCGCCACATGTGAACTACGCATCAAAGACATGACGTCACACAAAAATCCTAACGTCACATAAATCCTGCATCGCGCAATTAAAGTTTACCGTGCAATGGACATATATACAAGAACCCGACATCAATCGTTGGGCAGTAGCCCGCCAGACACAACACCCGTCTGGTCGGAGGATCCTCCCTTTTCTATGGTGGATGAGTGAACGTTACACCCTGTTCCTCATACCCCTGAACATGTATATCGATCTTTGTCTAGGTCTTTTAATATGTAGACTATTTCGGAAGAAAGTTTTCTATCCTTACTGTCAAAATCACACTGACAACTGAAATTTGTCTAAGGTAGTGAAGACAATTTGATTTTGGAATCGCCAGTAGAAAACTTTCTTCTCGACGGCCACAAAGTATAAACGGTTATCTACAAAATCATGATTTTACAAGGGAGCGTTTTGAACGCAAAACTGTGATAATTGATAGAAGAACAAAGCTATCTTCTCCTATTTTACATCATTTAGTTAATAATATATAATAGTACTTAATAAGTACCAAGGAAATAGTTAAGGCCAATATTACTGTAGAAAAATTGTTGTAGTTGACGTGAGTTAATCAGTAAAAATGGAGAATCAAACAGAAAAAAAATCAGTCATTACGTGTTTAGTTGCGCTTACTGTATAAACATTTCAGTTTTCGAGTGTTATTGTGAAAATATGCAGAGAGCATAGTGTGCTATGCGAGATTTCTGCAGTTGATAGATTATTCAAAAAGAGAATTTACAATTCCCGGCACCGGTGTAAAGTGACATTTGGAAAAAATATCTTAAGATCAGCATCAGAGGACGTGAGCCTTCAAAAAAAATTGTATCCGCAACATCCCTGATCTGTAATACCAGAGACATGGGAGATGCGTTGCCATCACAGAGACAAAACTGTAATTAATGTCTTATGTTCCTATAACTACACCAGCACACATACCCTTCAAACCGGAACATATTTTCGTGGTTTGACGACAGAAATAATTATGTAATTAATAGCTGCGCCTCGCGGTTTCACCCCCATAGGTCTCGATCCCGTGGGAATATCGGGATAAAAAGTATCTTATGTCCTAACCTAGGTCATGGTCTACCCATGTGTCATATTTCATGCAAATCCGTTCAGCCGTTTTTGCGTGAAAGCAAAGAAACAAACTCAGTTTTGCGTAAAACTGCAGCTTTTGATCCAGCAGTTCACATTTTATTTTATTAAAAAAATCGCTCAAGAACCTAGCTAAAAAGAATCGCCTTCATTATTATGCTCTGCTCGCTCCGCTCACGAATGAGGAAGAAACAGTCGCTCCAATGTCAAAGTGAATAAAATAAACATTGAGTTACACGCAAGAATGGACGCAATTTTACGATTAAGATGGCGGGGGTGAAAGATTCGTGTGGATCAGATTCACCCCCTGAATTTTTAAGGGGTGATCAAGTCAGCTGTCAAACGTCATGTTAACAACAGTCACAATAACTTGAAATGCACGCACTTTGCGCTCCGCACTTTGTATGTTTCGTTATTTTTGTTTGTGTCATAGACGTTTTCATCCCTTTTCACCCCCTCAAGCATTAATTTCAGAGATTTTTTTTTATTATAATTATTTGCATATTTTGACATTCGTTTCAATAAAATCATAATGAACTTTATAAAATGTATGGAATCGTACAAGCACCCTATTGCGTAACGCACTTTAATTCACAATCCGAAGGTTTGGAAGTAAATTCCTAATGCATTGCTTCATAAGTTTGATAAGTTCGTCTGCTCAACCACGAAAACAGCGCAATGAACGTGTCTGACCTGTCAAAATGAAAGGTATTGCCATCGATTGTCATTGTTTGTGTGTTATGCAATTACCCCGCAGGACAAATCTAAAGAATAAGAATAGGTACAGACATTGCGAGGCCTGTGCAGCGCACGGCGCTCGTGGTATGATTCGCAATGTGTGAACGTTCATATTCGTAGTGAGGCATGTGCTACCCACGTGTGAAGGTGAGCCAGCATATTATGTCGGCAAGCGCTCCACGATGAAAGTGTACGTGTGGACGTAGCCAAACGAGGCATGCGCAGCGCACGACGCACGGCGTCCAAACGTAACGCATTGCTCGCAATGAGGCGCTTTGATTTGCAGCGCACGGACATTCGCTGGCTCGCCCCGTACTTGCGTAGCACATTGACTCGCCAGAATTAAAGGTACGCACACACATTGCAACGCAAGCACTTCGCACACAGTTGGATCGACCCGAGCATGCATCAGTCGACCAGAGCATGCGCTGGTTTTATTTTTAACTCGTGGCAAATTTATATCGATGCGTGCGCCTCGCAACATCTGTATCCGCTTTTACACGCACGTTTAAATCAATGTAAAAAATCTCGGCTTGTCCACACAATTCTTGTGTTTTTTACGCCCAAAGAAAATTATTCAATTTTTTACCAGAACCATCTTTCCTTGTTTTAGGGTGATTCAAATTAGAACTACCCTCTTTTGCTTTTAAAATAATGAATACTAACTCGCTACATTGATCTCGGAAGTTACGAATTATCATACAATTCTTTTTCCATGCAATCAATTTGCCTAGCTTTTTCTCAACTATGTTGGGGTCGGCTTCCTGTCTAACCGGATGCAGCTGAGTACCAGTATTTTCATGGAGCGACTGCCTATCGGAACTCCATAACCCAATAACTGTGTAATACCCCTTGGTAAGACTGGTTGTCAGACTTTCGGGCTTCTGACGACCCGTAACGACTGTCAAAGATCCACGAATGACAGCCGGGCCCAACGGCTTAACGTGTTTTCCGAGGCACGGAGGAGCCTCGATATATAAAGATGGTCACCTATCCACGGACCAACCACGGTAAGCGTAGCTTCACCTTATCGATCGACCCGTGCGGCCGGCTTTTATTACTTAGCCACAAGCAATAACCAGCTGATCTATTTTGTACAATATCACCAGAAAACTTAGGCGAGTTTCAAACTTATGTTTTCACGGTGAGATTTTCAATTACATTCTTCAGTTACGAAAAGTCAAAGTCAAAGTCAAATAATTTATTTCAATTAGGCACATAAAAGCACTTTTGAACGTCAAAAACAAAGAAATAAAACTGATTCTAGTTGCCCCTTCCAAAAGGTAGTTTTCGTATGGAGAAGAATGGACAAGAAACTCCACCGTTACTCTTTTAAAAATGTTTTACAATATTTTGTATGCATCAATAATATAATTATATTTATGTGAAGACGATGCACCTAGAATAAGATTACTGTACCACAATAGTTAAAAAGAATTAAAAATGGAGCAATGACAAATAAATTAATTATTTGATAGATACATGGTGCT
The DNA here is from genome assembly GCA_949152455.1 of Lithophane leautieri. Taxonomy (NCBI): domain Eukaryota; kingdom Metazoa; phylum Arthropoda; class Insecta; order Lepidoptera; family Noctuidae; genus Lithophane; species Lithophane leautieri. Next base: position 7,004,080 of record OX424488.1, read on the forward strand.
CACATTATTTACAAACATTGTAGAAGTATACGATACTACGATATTCGTATTTTTTTTACAAGTAATACTAATAAGTCAGTGCGTGAGTTTAAGTAATCACAGAGTGTAAAAATCTATGACATACAAGTAATAAAAAGGCAAACTACGCACCAAAGAGCTGACGGAACACCTAAATCCTGACGTCACATAAATCCTGCATCGCGCAATTAAAGTTTACCGTGCAATGGACATATATACAAGAACCCGACATCAATCGTTGGGCAGTTGCCCGCCAGACACAACACCCGTCTGGTCGGAGGATCCTCCTTTTTCTATGGTGGATGAGTGAACTTTACACCCTGTTTCTCATACCCCTAAAATACAACTATATTAGCAACCAGTTTGATTTTCTACAGAAATGAAACAGATTCAACAGTACTGACTTTTCTGCCGAATCCAACATAGTATAACCTTCATAATATATCTCAGGAAATTGGATCCCGTCTGGTGAACAGGGGTAGGCAGAGAAATAGGGTAAAAAAGATATTAAATTGTTTCACAGCGACATGTGTTATACCAAAATGTAATATTCAAAATTGATATATGAAGGAGAGAAGCCATTTCGTATTCGGTTATGATTTCAAGGGGTCTGTGTGAATGTGGTTATCATTTTTCATAAGTTTGTCTTGGACACCATTTTACTTGCAAATATTTCTATGACAACCTCGGACCAAATAAAAACCAAGACAAGCAAGAAAAATACAGTGAAGCATGCTGAAACTACACCTCCGCTCTGTACATAGACGGTTACACACACATATTGATAATCAAACTACACCTCACTAAGTGTACACATGTTTCCGATACCAGCCTCACGTCACTGTTGACAGCGCTCTGTCCTGGTTTTTTATTTGGTCTGATTTGACAAACTAAAATAGTCTAAACGCGAAAAAAAATCAGCTGTTCTCTGCATTTACGTTCACATAGCTCGTCAAAATTTAGGAAACCGCTGAATTTTACGCGATTTCATGGTTGGTCCCTTAATGAAAGTTGTTCATAATGATGAGTACAATGACTCCTTAAGAGGATGCCCATGAATTCAATTTCACCCTGTATATTATAGGAAAAACCCAATAACCCCACAATTCTTCCGACCTCGGAATCGAACCCAGTGCCTGGTGATTAATGGCCGTTCCTTTTCTGTATGAGAAGTTTTGATATAAAATTAAAATTTTAATGTGAAATAAAAGCTAAATTAAGACCGCGTTGAAGGGTTATATTCAACCCTTCTACGCGGCATGCGAACAATTTATGACAGGACCGTTAGAACCCCTAATGTCAAAATTTCATCACTTGATTTCAAAAATTTAATTAACTTTGGAATGTATGAAAGGCGTTCAATCTTTTGCTTTTTTTTACGTTTGGCCTTGTGGAATATCCCATACTTTGTCTGCGAGACAGGATGAAAAAATTCAAATTCTTTATTTCAGACATAAGTCCATAGTGTTAGTATCAACAAAATAACTTAATACTCGTAACTAGTAGCTTATGTCCTTTTCCAGGACATGGCCTACCCATGTGCCAAATTGTATCCAAATCCGTTCAGCCATTTTAGCGTGAAAGCGTAACAAACTAACAAACTCACTTTCGCATTTATAATATTAGTTAGGGTTTGATTTCGACTCCTCAGCCGTTGATGGGTACTGCTCTTGTATATGAGCAAGTACACCTTTACATACTAAATTAGAATGAACTTCATGTTACTAGTGTTAAGAAGTATGAAAGATTTTGAAGAATTGTAAAGCCGTTCAGAATCATATCTCTATTCGTCATGCCGGACGTGTGTTTGAACCGAACCATAGCCACATAAATAGTGGTTCTCCTTTAAAAGTTTGCTCACACTACCCACATACACCCCCATAGTTTCAATTCTAAACCCAATCAACCTTCACAAACCAATCGACCAAAGCCTACTCCACAAAAAGAAAAACAGTAAAAATACAGTCTCCCAATAAAACCACAGGAAAAGGGGTGAAACGGGGTGAAAGGGGGTGATCGGTCAAAATCGCTGACTGACCATCGGTTCTTTTTCGCCCCCGACGGGTTATTTCAATTAACTGCGAAGAATCTACTGATGTATCTTTGCTAGTAATTAGGACGTTGGTTTTTTTTCGTGATTTAGGTTCGGTTGGCAACGAAAGTTGATTAACATTGCTTATTTATGACTCGCACTAATTTGATACACTTTATTTAAGCTTTAATTCATGTAATTTAGAGTTTCAATCAATCAATCTGCCTATCCTTTTCCCAACTATGTTGGGGTCGGCTTCCAGTCTAACCGGACGCAGCTGAATACCAGTATTTTACATGGGCGACTGCTTTTTTGAGCTCCACAACTTAGTAACTGGGTAATACGATACCCCTTGGGCCCTTGTTAAGACTGGTTATCAGACTTTCGGGCTTCTGACGACCCGTAACGACTGTCAAAGATTCACGAATGACAGCTGGGACCAACGGCTTAACGTGCTTTCTGAGGCACGGAGAAGTCTTGGTATGTAAAAATGGTCACTCATCCACGGACCAACCCCGGCAGGCGTAGCTTAACCTGATGGATCAACCCGTGCGGCTGTTATTACTTAGTCACGGGCTCCTCATGTAATTGAGACTTTATAGTTACCTTACTTTTAAATGAGTTTCTGATTATTTTAAAATAATAATATGATTATGATTTCAAAGTTTTAAAGTGTTCATTATAATCAACTTTATCGTTGCTGACGGTACTAAGATTTTCATCTGCATTTGTGTTTTTTTTCGCAATTCTTTTTTGTTTTAGAATGTATTTTATTTATTTATTTATTTAAACTTTTCGCACTCAAAAAAGAGGTACAAAGGCGGACTTAATGCTTTAGGCATTCTCTACCAGTCAACCAAGGGTGGTGAAGAGATTAGATGGCAGGTGCTCTGACTGTGACGAACAAAGAGAAAAAATAATAATAATAATAATATAGTATTATATCATAATGCATAGATAAGACAGGTTTGTACAGGTTTTGACAGGGATGTATTTTCTTTAAATAAAGAAATGTAAGTTTATCTATTAATATTTTCCAATTATAACACAACCAATTTAACTTTATGTTACTCTGGTATATTATCAAAAAAAAGCATTCCAAAGACAATTATAAAGAAATAAACAAACCAAAAATCAAAATCACGTCTGACACTGGCCAGCCAAACCAAAACACTATCCTTACATCCAATATATCACACGGCCCAGTGCGACATCTGTGCAGAAAACGAGGGAAAAATTACCGGAGGGGTCTGCGAACAGTCAATTAGCGATGTCTGCACCCTGTCACGAAATGAACGCGACGTGGACAAAAAAAAGTGTGTTTTTTTTCATCGATGTACTGAATTTTATGTGCTGTGGTTTTTATTAGATTTGCGCTGGTAAGTTAGAATTTTTTGTGGCAATACGTCGTGTTCTGGTTTGCGACTGGTCAATCGCCATCCTGAGGATCCGTGTCAATTTCTTACAGCGTTTTTTATGACTCTTGGAGAATAGTCAAGTGGAATAGGTTACTGAATATCTATGTTTATTGTATTTTATGATGTAATTTTTCAATACATTTCAAGATTTTATGGTCGACATCTTAGTTCCAACCCCTTGAATAGGGTAGGCAGTGTTAGAGCATGTAATATACATAAACAAAGCCAAGAGGATCCCTTACAAATTCTTTAAAAGTTCTCCCCAGAGGTTTTATTGAGAGAAACATAGCGGAGGTTCCTGGGGCCAGAACCGTTGCTGTTATTTTTACGCTGAGGCATACTTAGTCTAGAAATGAAATGAAATGAAATTGTTTATTCCGTAAATAGGATATTGGAATCACTTTTACACGTCATATTATAAAATATTTAAAATAAGCTAGATGAGGTCGGCGTTTCCTATCTGACTACTCTGAGAAGAAAGGCCGAAACAAACTCAGAGGTCGCAGTCTCTTTTAAAGTCCAGACATAATCTTGGTCAGACCATATGAGGACCATGTAGATTGGCGTCTGAAATGGTATTTTGAGGAAAGAACCACAACGATTTGAGTGGCCCTGTCCAGTCAGTGCAAGCATTTGTCAGTAATAGTGGAGCTCAACTCAGAACTTAAGGAGCTCAACGACTCGACGAACAATACCAAAGAAAGGACATTTGGGTAGGTCGCATAAAATACTCAAATTGCCAGACCATCGTTAAAACTAACTGAGAACGAAAAAAGAAATCAAAACAAAAATCCACATAGTCCTCACATTTACAATAATTAAAATAATACAATACTTTAAAAGTAATCATGTCATTTTGTTGTAATATTCAATAATGTCAATTTATATATAAAACTGGTGATGATTTTCCATAATATTCAAAATGTTACAAAGCTTAGCAGAGCGAGCAGTTCAATCCCATGCTTTTTTGTCTTCTAAATAATCTGAAAGTAGAAAGTAGAGAGTAGTAGAAAGTTGGCAACGGCTCAAATTGCTGTTAAATATCTCTCTGTCAAAATCAATCTGCCTAGCCTTTTCCCAACTATGTTGGGATCGGCTTCCAGTCTAACCGGATGCAGCTGAATACCAGTATTTTACATGGAGCGACTGCCTATCTGACCTCCACAACCCAGTAATTGGGTATACCCTTGGTAAGACTGGTTGTCCGACTTTCGGGCTTCTGACGACCCGTAAAGACTGTTTTGTTTGAAGGGAAATCTTCTTAAGGCGCACTTATCGCTCTTTCTGAACAGTGAATGATATTGAACCGTCACACTCGGGTCAGTGACGCTAAATCGGATTTACTCGGCTCCAGTCCGTCGGTGACGCTGAATCGAGTATACTCGGCACCGAATCGCGTATACTCGGCTCTAGTATTCACATTTTTTTCACTACTTTTTTTATTGAAGTTTTGTGTCCATTGAATTTCCGCGTGCCCGAACACAATCTGCTTCCGTATACACCCACCAAGTCATTTCATTGTTTGAATTTAATTTGCAAAACTCATTTGATATTCATTAATCTTTTCTTTTCGACTTGTTGAGTGAGAGAGCGAGATGGCTGAAGTAAAGTTAAAGACGTTAGACAGAGACGGCAAGATTGCTAAAAAAAACCACCGTCTTTTGTAATTTTTTTGGAGAAAAGCTTGACACGATTTGTTTTAATTATGATGACATGATAAAAGATTATGATCAAACAATCTGCCTAGCCCTTTCCCAACTATGTTGGGGTCGGCGTCCAGTCTAACCGGATGCAGCTGAATACCAGTATGTTACATGGAGCGACTGCCTATCTGACCTCCACAACCCAGTAACTGGGTAATACGATACCCTTTGGTAAGCCTGGTTGTCAGACTTTCGGGCTTCTGACGACCCGTAACGACTGTCAAAGATGTATGAATGACAGCCGGGACCAACGACACGGAGGAGTCTCGGTATGTAAAGATGGTCACCCATCCACAGACCAACCCCGGCAAGCGTAGCTTAACCTAATGGATCGACCGTAGCGGCTGTTATTAATTAGCCACTAGCTCCTGATAAAAGAATAAAATGTGCAGCGTAAAATTTGAAAAAATAGGAAATTGCTTTCACATAAATGAAGAAACAAAAGTTTGGGGTTGAAACCCTAGGGCCATGGGGACCGAGTGCTCACTTAGTCTATCAAAACATCGCCAAGCGGTTGGTCGACTCTTCAAGTGACCAGAGGGCTGGCCTATTCTTCGGCCAAAGAATCAGCATTGCCATACAACGTGGCAATGCTGCCAGGCTTTTAGACACTTTTCCTGTTGATGCGGACGAATTCCCCCCGTCCTTTTTATATACTTGTACATATTATTATTATTATTGAATGAATGAATGAATGAAAAGTTTGTTAAACTGTGACTAATATTTAATGTATAAAAGTTAAAAACCATTGATTAAATAATAATAATTGTACCTAAGATATTTGCACGCCATGAGAAATGGCAGACATGTCGTGAGCCACCCTTATTTAAGATCTTGCATGTATGTATTATTCTAATTCTGTATGTATACACATGTTCGAGCAAATAAAAATTTCTTTATTTCTTTCTTTCAATGATATATTAGTTTGCAGAACTAAGTAGCTAACATGAGTTCTTAAGTTAAATGCGTTTCACTATATTTGGCATTGCAGCCGCGCAAATATTTAGATTTACATCTTGGTTATACTTAAAGCATGCAATAAACATTTAGTTATTAGCAATAACATAAAAATATTAATAATAATTTCATGATTTTAAAATTGGATTACAATGCAATTAATAAAATTAGATACAATTCTATTGATTTAAAATAGTACTTATTAATTAAAAATAGCGATCAATAACAATGATATCTAAGTAAGAATATGTCAATAAATAATATTTTAAGTCTGTAAGCTTTTAAAATTATGTGAATATGTGTCCATCTTGTGCGTATTAATAAAAATTTTAAGTAATAAAAACTAAAACCCAACTACGACTAAAAAGGTATAAACAAGACACAACAGACAGACAAATAAAAAATCCGGAGTCACAAGTGTTAGGGCATAAATCAAACAGATTACGTGTGACTCCGGATTTTTAATTGGTCTGTCTGTGGTGTCTTGTTTATACCTTTTTAGTCGTAGTTGGGTTTCAGTTTTTATTACTTAATTTTTTTTAATTCTTTTGGGGTTATCATAATTATATATATTATTGGAATGTGCTCATTAAGCCCTTTCATTTGATACCCAACATGGTACGATTAAACAATTTTTTTTGTTCCTGACTTTATGTCGTCTAGAGGGCGCCATTTTTAATTTAATGTGACGTCACATAGCCTTTAACCAACGGACGATCAAGAAGCTTCCAACGATACCTTTTTGTCAAATTGTGATTAATGGTTTAGAAGATAGGAGGGAACAGATGAACATACTTACATACATACATACCGATCAAAATCATAACCCTCCTTTTTTCTTCGCCGTAGTCGGGTAAAAATATATTTAACTACTTACATATGTATATCACTGTTACACTTCTTGTTCAAAACGGTAAGTGAAGCATATACAACATGTAACGTAATTAACGCACACTCTCAAACACCCCAATTAGAATATTATGTTATAATCATAATACATACACTGAATTTTTAATTTAACATGTATATGCATTGTTATTTACTAAATTAGTTATACCAATTCTTGGAGAACTTTTTAGTATTTTGTATTTTATTTTGTATTGAATGATGGAATTTGTATGAATACAAATAAAACTGCGATTTTAAAAGTCTTATTACTTTGATTTACGGTCCATTTCAATTTGTTTTGACTGTACAGCGTTAATATGACAATAATTTCCGTAGTTTTAATTATTTTTGGGATAAAAAATTACCTATATTAAAAATTATATAAATCGATTCAGTAAACGAGTCTGAACAAACTATTTTCAGGATGTGCGTTAATTAAGTTACATGTTGTATAACTTAACATTTTGCACAGTTTAGCTTCATAACTCTGACGTAAGGTATTTACCTCTGTTACATCAAAGTTAAGCTTCACTGACGAAATATGTGTACCATACACATTAGTTATAAGTACACTTCTGTGTACCTCGCGGAATGCTGGCGGGAAGGTCGAAATTAAGTTTTGTGTTTGTCTTGAGATGAAGACAAATATAATGTATCAGCAATAAAGCAAAATAGAGCAATCATGGCGCCTAAAGTAACTTAAGGCGCGGGAAATACACAAGAGGCGTCCCGCACGGGCGTTGCGCCGCTCCTTTCATATTTCATACAAAATTCATAGGAGACATACATAAGGGCGGCAGCCTTTTCCCAACTATACCTATTAGGGTCGACTTCTAGTCTAACCGGATGCAGCTGAATACCAGTATTTTACATGGAGCGACTGCCTATCTGACTTCCACAACCCTAGTAATCGTCGCTCTTATACATTTTAATGAATTATGAAAGGAGTGGCGTAACGCCCGCGCCGCACTATCACCTCTCCCGCGCTCCTTGCCTCTTCTATAAGTCCCACGCCTAAAAGCTGTCAAAAAACCAACGTATGTTTACACCCTATGTTAATTTCAAAGGATTTTAATTGTCAATCTGCTTAGCCTTTTTCCAACTACATGGGGTCGGCTTCCAGTCTAACTGGATGCAGCTGGTCTGGAGTAAACAATGAACAGCGAGCTAGTCAGATTAATCGCGTCATTGATCTTATTATTGAGCTTTATGTAATACGTCGTGTGTACAATACGATTCTGTTGTTCAAAAACTAAACTAAATTTAAGTTCAGTGCATCTTTTTCTTTCTATTTCATTATGAAAAGGATAGAAGATAAATTTTAGTTTAGTCCTGTCAAATCAATCAGCGCCTGTTACTACTCCATACAAGTTTAGACATGATAAAAAATTTGCCTACTAAAATTACGTCAATTTAAGTCAGGCGCTGATTAATTTGACAGGACTGAACTAAAATTTACCTTCTGTCCTTTTCATAAAAGATGCACTGAACTTAGATTTAGTTTAGTTTTTGAACAACAGAATCGGTACCAATATTAAAGTTACATGTACTTATCTAAAAAATCGATGAAATGAAATGAAATTGTTTATTCTGTAAATAGGATATCGGAATCACTTTTAAACGTCATATTAAAATATAAAAAATAAGCTAGATGAGGTCGGCGTTTCCTATCTGACTACTCTGAGAAGAAAGGCCGAAACAAACTCAGAGGTCGCAGTCTCTTTTAAGGTCCAGACATAATCTTGGTCAGACCATATGAGGACCATGTAGATAATATCTGAAATGGTCTTTTGAGGAAAGAACCACACAGATTTGAGTGGACCTGCCCAGTCAGTGCAAGCATTTGTATCTACTGGGTTTTAACAAAATTACACCACAATATTCAACCAATACGTGTAATCTTCAAATAATTTCGCGACACATCAAAGGGTTTCATCCCGTTTATTGAACCAATTTTCAAGTATTATCCAAACCCCAGTTGAACCTGTGTGTCTGTATGTCCTCTGGTATCTACGGAACCGTGTGTTTATTTTAGCTAATTGGAACGCGCGTCGCCTGCGGCTGTAGGGGTGTGATGATGTCAATGGATTAGGGGTGTCGATAAAATTAAATAAAATTGAATTGATTTTAAAAGTGGAAGATTATTCGTTTGTTGCTGAACGAGTTTGCCTCTTCATTGGACTGATTATTTCGTACGGTTTCCTATTTATTTTGAAAAAACACGATTTTCTGAAAATTCCGAATTTCATTGAATAATTTTTATTTGGTTTAAAATATTGGGTAGATAATGTAAGTACCTACCTAAATATACCTTAAACAAACGAAAGCGAGGTATCAAATACAGTAAGTAAAACCAAAATGGATGCGTTTTTATTTTCAACCATACTTTTTCAATAACGTAACACAAGGTCAAGCTATATCTGTTAAAGTACCTGACCCAAAAGGGGTACCTACTATTCATTTCTATGTTCTAAGATTTACTAATAGTTAGTAACACCTGACCTGTAGGTAACATATTATGTACCAAATATTTAAAAAACTCAAAACACTTTTCATAAATCCACAAATCTATCGACACCACACTGTCCCACCCCTATCCTTTCCTTGTTTAAATATTAATCGTAGCGACAAAGCCTCGTTTGTGGGCTCCCACCTTTATATTCACGACTGTTAGGCAGGGGGTAGGCAGCACCTGAGGCAAGGGGGCAGGATCAACATCGAGGCTTGTGTTATTTTTTGGGCCAGTTACTCTGTGTGGGGAACAATGGTGGGTGGTGGCCAGTGTTGGTTGGGAATGTGAATGGCGTATGAATTTACAGTGTATAACAAAAACCCCGTCCGATCCGTGAATGTGTTGTTAAGAATCATACTGACAGTCTATACAGGGTTACTGGTAACTCGACGTATTCCTTGCAGGACGTCATAGTAGGGTTAAAATGCAACAAATTAAGCCACCAAATGTTCTACCGAAATTCAGTAGTTTTTGAATTAGTTAAGAGTTTTAGTTTTATGAAGTAATAGCAAAAATTACAAAAAATTAAATGTTTGGTTAGTGATATTTGCCAAAGTTTTAGGCATTATTGAACTTTTAATTATTAACAAAGGTCTGCTATGGCGTCAACTATGATAATAACTTAAATTTCAGTACAGTCGCGCCGTAAATCATTTTTAAATTGGTTTCAAATGATTTAATCTGGGATTTTTCATAAAAAAACTAAAACTCTTAACTAATTCAAAAACTGCTGAATTTCGGTAGAACATTTGGTGGCTTAATTTGTTGCATTTTAACCCTACTATGACGTCCTGCAAGGAATACGTCGAGTTACCAGTAACCCTGTATAGGTTTAAAAAAAAAAAAAAAACATGCATTTTTTTTTCAATCAGGAATTTTACCGGGTTATTACATGGGGCGCGTCATACAAGTCATAACATATGACCTCTGTAGAAAATTAGCTAATTTATAATGAAATTGGGTTAATTTTGGTACTAAAAATGTGAATTTCAAATTGCAATAACTTTTTTATTTAGAATAAAAAAATTAATTCTTATTTTTTTCTGGTAATGTTATTGCAGTACCTATCTATGTGCCCGTTTCGGGTCGGACAGGGTTTTTGTAACAATTTAACCATAAACCACAAAGTACGGACAGAACAATCCAAACAGATTTACAGAAGTGAATGTCTTTGTGTCTTTGGTTTTGTATTTACCCGACTACGGAAAAGCAAAAAAGAGGGTTATGATTTTGGCCGGTATGTATGTGCATCTATTCTCTCATATCTTTTAAACGAGTCAGCACAATAATCCTTACTAATATTATAAATGCGAAAGTAACTCTGTCTGTCTGTCTGCCGCGCTTTCACGCCAAAACCACTGAACCGATTTAAAAGAAATTTGGTACACAGATAATCTAGAGCCTGAGAAAGGACATAGGCTACTTTTTATCGACATACCACGCGGGCGAAGCCGCGGGCGGAAGCTAGTTAGGTATATTTCGACATTAATTATAGCTTAAATCTCATCTGCCACCCATCCATAATCAAAGAAATCTTAATTAAAAAATAACAGTAGATTGTTAATTGAATCTCTCCATCCGTGAACCTCGGAGGAGTCGAAACTAATTAGCAAAGTAATGAAGGGTTCAAAGTGTATCGCCAATGTTATACTCCAAGGAGTGGACGTTAAATGTAATGGTGGTACCATTTGTGATAGACATACATACATTCACGCCATCTTAATTCCCTTAGGGGTAGGCAGAAACTACAGAGCGCCACCGCTATGATCCTTATACAGGGTGAAATTAAATTCATGGGCATCTTCTTAAGGGGCCATTGTACTCATCATTATGAACAACCTTCACTATCGGACCAACACTGAAAACGCGAAAAAAAAAATCAGCTGTTCAGTGTTGGTCCGATAGTGAAAGTTGTTCATAATGATGCGTGCCATGACCCCTTAAGAGGATACCCATGAATTTAATTTCACCCTGTATAATACTAGCGTTGCATTTAGCTTCTGACGTTTCATAAGTGCCCATGTAGGCTTATGTGAAATATAATATTTTGATTTTGATTTGATTTTGATTTTGACTTCGAATATTACGATGAAAAAATATGTATATTCACAAGTGTGTTCAATACCCTGCAATGTGAACCTAAAAGCGAAGCTAACAGAGCCTGTGTTGACAAAAAAAAAAATAGTAGGTTGTCGTATTTCTGTGTCTTTGACATAAACAACGTGTAACGTTAAATGCGCAAAACCTCAGACACCCCAACAGATTTTAAATTAAATTTACCTATTTCACAGAAAAAAAATCTTAAAAAAAAAATTGTAAAGGTTTTATGTGCTGTTTTAGTTTTACTGGCAATTCTGATCGTTTCTTGCGTCTGCGACGACGCTCTATCGAGGAAGGGGTCGTCACCGGGCCGCTGCGCCGCGCTGGCTTGACCTTTTAATAAATAGACACGGCAACGTTTTTAATAAAGATTTTTTTTTTAAGTGACCTATTTTAAAATGTTTTTCAATTGATTCTGCTCGTTATTCTGATCAAACTATTTTCAGATTTTGCGCATTTAACGTTACACGTTGTATAAATGTTGTTACAGATTTCTATAGCTATATGAGATTAATTTCTTATGCATCCACGGTGTCTCAGTCCTATTCTGCCGATCATTCTGTAAAAAAACTCATCCTGTGAATTACGTGCGTTTCCATCTGCATTGCTATTCTGTAACCATCTCACCGTGAAAACTTAGGTGAAGTGAGCGTGGAGTGAGCTGTCATTGTCATCCATACCTACTGATGTTAAGGCAGTGACAATTCACTCCACGCTCACTTCACCTAAATTTTCACAATGAGATTTTTACAGAATAGCACAACAGCAGTGCTATTCTGTAAACCATCTCACCGTGAAAACTTAGGTGAAGTGAGCGTGGAGTGAGCTGTCACTGTCATCGATACCTACTGATGTTAAGGGAGTGACAGTTTACTTTAAGCTCACTTCACCTAAATTTTCACAATGAGATTTTTACAGAATAGCATAACTGTAAACCATCTCACCGTGAAAACTTAGGTGAAGTGAGCGTGGAGTGAGCTGTCATTGTCATCGATACCTACTGATGATAAGGTAGTGACAGTTCACTTCAAGCTCACTTCATCTAAATTTTCACGATGAAATTTTTACATAATAGCACAACTTTAAACCATCTCACCGTGAAAACTTAGGTGACGTGAGCATGGAGTGAGCTGTCATTGTCATCGATACCTTCTGATGTTAAGGCAGTGACAGTTTACTCCACGCTCACTTCATCTAAATTTTCACGATGAAATTTTTACATAATAGCACAACTATAAACTATCTCACCGTGAAAACTTAGGTGAAGTGAGCGTGGAGTGAGCTGTCATTGTCATCGATACCTACTGATGATAAGGCAGTGACAGTTCACTTCAAGCTCATTTCACCTAAGTTTTCCCGGTGAGATGGTTACAGAATAGCAATGCTGATGTTAAGGCAGTGACAGTTCACTGCAAGCTCACTTCACCTAAGTTTTCACGGTGAGATGGTTACTGAATAGCAAAACTGATGCAAGGATTTGACAGCTCACTATAGACCGGCTGATAAGCTCAACATGATTTTTGAAGTGGACTAAAACAATAGATAAACACGGCATAAGCGAGCGTGACTCGTGAAATTGTAAGCTCCATTGGTTCCAATTCGAGACGGAGTGACGGTTCGCTGAGCAAGTTGTCATGAATTTGTCAAGTAGGATGGAACGGTTTTGATACTTCGGCAATTTATTTACTAGCCGGGCTTTCGTTTTATATTAAAACCTATTTGGGCCTACCTACCCAACCTCAAATTTTATCTCGTTCGCACCATACTAGTCGTGGCCTGAGTGAGAGCGAGACGGAGTAGGGTGCTGGCGGCTCTCAAGCCTCGAATAGTTTAGATAATTGCTTTTTTACGGTAAAAAGGGTTATTTAAAACAAAAACAAAAACTTAAGACCTGCTTCATAGTTAGTTCAGTTATTATGCAAAGTTTCATGATCTAATTTAAAGTATTTCTTAAATACCAGCGGTTTATAGTTCGGTTTAGAGGTAAATTTGGATTTTTTTTCTATCGAGAAAGTTTTATGTAATCATGTTTTCGTCAAACATAGGACCTAGCATCAATCCTCAACTTTAACATATATTTATTTCAAAATTAATGCTGCAGTATTTTCGGCATAACGGAGGATCATGCTAAGCAATTTGAGGTTGGGTTGGCCCTTGAGGCTTGGACTCTACCAAAATGGAAACGAGGCGAGAGGAGAAGAAATATGTTTTAAGCAATTAATAGAATTTCGTTCATCACACATCTCTCCACTAAGCTTCAGAGGAGACCACTGACCGGAGATGTATCATATTTGTATGGCGCGATCGAAGCGGAGATGTAAGCGGTGTGTCGCCGGTGGTACAAAGCGGAGATGTGAGCTAAAAGAACGAAAATTCAAAACCAAAGAAATCAACTTCCGAAATCAAGTTATTTTTCACTTTGTAGTGTTTGTTTCCATCACCGTCAAGCAAACAATCATGATTGTCTGACACTTAAGTACATTACTATCAGTTGCACTTAGTGCAGACCGGACGCTCTCAATCGACTTGGAAGTATCATCATCTGCCTAGCCTTTTCCCAACGATGTTGGGGTCGGCTTCCAGTCTAACCGGATGCAGCTGAATACCAGTATTTTACATAGAGCGACTGCCTATCTGACCTCCACAACCCAGTAACTGGGTAATACGATACCCCTTGGAAAGACTGGTTTTGTCAGAGTTTCGGGCTTCTGACGACCCGTAACGACTGCCAAAGATCCTCGAATGACAGCCGGGACCAACGGCTTAACGTGCTTTCTGAGGCACGGAGGAGTTTCGATATGTAAAGATGGTCATCCATCCACGGACCAACCCCGGCAAGCGTAGCTTAACCTGATGGATCGACCCGTGCGGCTGTTATTACTTAGCCAGGAACTGATAGTACGTTCATAATCAAACCTATAAAAAATCTCTAAGTATCAAGTCCTGTCATTCGCAGTACGCACATCTCGGAGGGCGTCTTATCAGGGGTTGTAGCATGAATTTTAATATTTAATTAAAAACTTTACCCCCGCGATGGCCGCTATATTCATATCTTAAACAGTTTTCCTGGAAATTGAGACTAAAGTCTTCAAAATTTACGTCAATAACTTTTTGTAATGGAGCTCTAAGAACATATAATTTTGTGAAAAAGTAGCTCAAGTTAGGCGATTAACACACGGCAGCGCGCACCGCCGCGGTGTCTACCAGCTCGACCGCGCGGTCGGGCGGTGTACGTGCGTTAGGCATCAGCGGATTTAATAGAGGCCAATGCGGCATGAGACCGCCTACCGCAGCGGTGCGCGGTGCCGTGTGCCAATCGCCTAAGTAATGCTGTATACGAAATTCGCAGTTATTGTGCGCAGGCAGACCAAAATCTCGCGTCCGGCCCTGGTCCAGGCCATGGTACGGAGCGAGAGGGCATGGGAAGCCGTCACCTCCTTCTGCGAAGCAGTAATGCTCGCGAAGAAGGAGGCGGAACGCGTGAGGGAGAGGCAAAGTTTGCGCCCTCACGCCCCTAACCGCCGCCGCTGGAGACGCCCTGGGCGTCGGGAATCCCAGGCGGATTCCCGGCCACCATAGGCGCGGGCTTGCGGACGGCGAGCAACGGGCAGCTGGCCGTCCGATAAGGACCAGGCCCGGGTCGATGGCGCATCGTGTTCCACGCGCGCCTCAAAGAGATGTCAGCACAATTGACGGGGTCCGCTAGGACCGATGCCTGCCAGGGTTGCGGGAAAGTCCGAAAGGGATACCGGGACCTTGGCAACAGGCAACTGAAGGAACACGGTTGGGTTTTAGTCAGTAAAAGTCTGACACGCCCTTCCGCTCCGCCCAGAGCGGGAGAAGTCATTTGATGATTTCCCACAGACGTAATTTATACGCACAAAAAAAAAAAAATGTAAACCAAAATCGAATCTACATAATTATGTTCATAGCATAATACGTTAACTAACAAAGGGCCTTCCCTTAACCCGCAATATTATAGCGCCCATAAATGCTAAAAAAAATATTACTTACCACGCAAAAAAATAATTATAATAATATAAGTCTGTATTGAAATATTCAAAAAGGAGGAGCTCGTGGCTACGTAATAACAGCCGCACGGGTCGATCCATCAGGTTAAGCTACGCTTGCCGGGGTTGGTCCGTGGATGGGTGACCATCTTTACATACCGAGACTCCTCCGTGCCTCGGAAAGCACGTTAAGCCGTTGGTCCCGGCTGTCATTTGTGGATCTTTGACAGTCGTTACGGGTCGTCAGAAGCCCGCAAGTCTGATAACCAGTCTTACCAAGGGGTATCGTATTACCCAGTTACCGGGTTGTGGAGGTCAGATAGGCAGTCGCTCCATGTAAAATACTGGTATTCAGCTGCATCCGGTTAGACTGGAAGCCGACCCCAACATAGTTGGGAAAAGGCTAGGCTGATGATGATTGAAACATTCAAAAAACTATTAAATTGATACGTAAAATAAATAGTCTGTACACGCACACTTGTATTTCAACGTAGAAAGACAAGTGTGCGTGTACAGAGTGTTTCTATTCCGTATCAATTTTAATATTTTTCATCAATATTTTTGGTACACATGGCTACACATCGAGCTAAAATACATTTCCAGTTTAACCTGACCTCGCATTGTACGGAAATCCTAAACAATGCGAGATCAGCATAAACTGGAAATGTATAGCTCGATGCGTAGCCGTGTGTACTATAAAAAAAAAAAAAAAATTATGGTTATATTTTATAGACGCCATACGCGTTAGATAACATACTTTATACATACATAACTAAAGCACGCCACCTGCTATGATCCTCACACGTTTACGTTCAAATATTAGTCAGTGCCCTGTTTATCAAAACTTACAAGCCCTGTATTACCGAATGTCATTATCTATTTCACAAATACTTATATTTAGAAAACTTTATTTGTGATTTTGTTTATCAAAAAACTATTTGTAAGTTACAACTTGTAGAAAATCATAACAAATCCTGAGAGTGTCCGGCGACTCTCTATTCCGTCTTACAAGTTTACAAGTGTCGTGCTTAGTACCGCAATAAATGTCTAAGTTCGTTTTTTTTTTATGTGGCCAAAAGAGAGAGATGGCCTGATGCCCGTGTCCCAGCAGTGGGAACGTTAAGGCTAATTATGAATATGGAGATCAGCTATGAATTTAACGAAATTTAACATTCTAGGTAACTTGTGAATGTGTAGACTTGTAACTTTTGATAAACAGGGCCCAGGTGCCGTATTATGAAGTATTAATGCCATAATTTTTCCAGTGTGAGAGAGAGACGGAGCTAGACAAAGCCGCTAGCACCATCCAGTTTTCGTAGCGGAATTGTGATGGCAATAATACTTCATAATATTACCCCTGGTCATACACGCACGTTGCGAGTACTACGCACCAGACCTTTCTAAAGTAAAACTGTGTCCACTGATATTCTATTAAGATTTTGTAACTAGCACTACATAACACGCTACAAAAATATTCAACGGCATTATCTCCACCCACCCCCTTTACACTTGACCAAAATACACACAGAACGGGGGTTGAATCTCACCCCTCTTCCAACCCTAAGGGCGCGAACACACTTCCATGCTAATAGGGATTTACAGACCATAAATCTATACTCTCCTTTATGGAAAAGGTATTAAATTATATTCATATGAAAAGTGTCAGGATCACTCGTCGTTTTAACTTTGGACATGTCATTTTTAACCGACTGCGAAGGATGAAAGGGAGAGTTATGCTGTTTGAAAGTGGAGTTAGGACGATTGTGGAGTTAGTTGGCTTTGCTTAAACCGGCCAAGTGCGAGTCGGACTCGCGTACGAAGGGTTCCGTACCGTCCTTATCCTTACATATTATAAAACAAAGTCCTAAGCCGCGTCTGTCTGTCGTCCTATTCGCGATAAACTCAAAAACTACTACACCGATTTTCATGCTGTTTTCACCAATGGATAGAGTGGTTCTCGAGTAAGGTTTTAGTATATAATAACCGACATACACGTAGGCGAAGCCGCGGGCATCAGCTATAGTTATCTATAAAAACGACAAAAAAATCACGTTTGTTGTATGGGAGCCACCTTAAATATTATATTACTAGCTTCGCCCCGCGGTTTCACCCGCGTAAGTCTCGATCCCGTGGGAATATCGGGATAAAAAGTATCCTATGTGTTAATCCAGGCTATAAACTATCTGTTTGCCAAATTTCATCCAAATCCATTCAGCCGTTTTTGTGTGATTGAGTAACAAACATCCAAACACACAAACACACAAATACACAAACTTTCCTATTTATAATATTAGTAGGATTCTGTTTTTCTGGTTCATGAGATACAGCCTGGTGACAGACGGACAGACAGACAGACGGACAGACAGACAGATGGACGGACAGACAGACAGCGGAGCCTTAGTAATAAAGTCCCAACCTGGGGATGGAACCCATGCTTAGCAGTCACATTTGTAACCATGACACCAACGAGGTAGTCACCCATCTAATACTAAAGTTATTTTTCTCAAACATGCTTGGAAATTCGAGCATTATTTTGACAACCTTCTTCGAGATAAATCAAAATTGCTGTACTGGTAAAAAACAAGTAACGATGCGGCCAGCAAAGTTACTATGAAAATCCATATCTGGCGCGTTTAGCGGCCAAATAAATTACTATGAAAACTCATATCTGCCGTGTTATTTAAAAATGGAACGAACTTTTTACTTCAACACACGGCAACCAAGGAGGTAACTTATCAAAGATTTTATTTAAATTTCGAATTGGTTTGCAAATAGAACAAAGAAGAAACAAATTAACATTTTGGCGCATGAAAAATGATAGTTATTCGTCATTGATTCTGGAATTTCTATTTAATTTACTCAGTTTGAATTTCCGCGCGTTGTTTGAGAAAAGTACTATACAAGCCTTGGCCGCAATCAGGAATTGATGGACTCACGCTTGAGTGCCTCGGCTTCGCATCGGCCCTCATTTTCACGATCGTCCATCAATTCCCTTATTGCAGGCCGCGACAGGAATGTACTATTGAATCCTGCTACCCACTTATTTAGTTCGTGACGATAGGTGGGTGTTTAACGTCAATAAATAGCAATGAAGTTGGAACAGAGCCAACTGAAGAGTGGTGAGTACCAATGACAGATGTTATTAGCATACATAGTTTTTGACGAGGGTATGCTTGCAATACTGCTTGGAAACACAATGACATCACCAAGTTTAAATTATTAAAAAAAAAATCGACTTCCAAAAAAAAAAAAAATAAGTATCTAGTGAAATTTTATTTTAATTTCGGAAGTCGGTGTGGTTTTGAAATTTGTTTTTGCTAGCGATTTCCGAAGTTAAAGTAATTTTTCCATTTTTTGTGTAAGTACTTTTTTTTTTTTTTTGTAAAAGTTTTTTTTTCTTGCTTTTTTGTTGTGGTACGTACCCCACACAAATTCGAATACCACTACATGCTATGTAAGTAACAGTGACGGAAACTTAAAACATCATTTTTATAGAAAGTGGTAATAATACGTATTATTGAAGCTAACTCAAAAACTACGCAAGCAAAGCTAATACAATTTTTACCACCTCTGAAGCATGACCTAAGCAAACAAAAAAGAATCATGAAAATCAATGCATAATTGGGGGAACAAACACACAAAAAAAAAACTTACAGTCGAATTGAGAATCTCCTCCTTTTTTAAATCGGTTAAAAACCGGCCAAGTAAGACTCGCACACGAAGGGTTCCGTACCATACACCCGGACGACCTGCTACACAAACAGCTTTCGTCATCTGCCTAGCCTTTTCCCAACCATGTTGGGGTCGGCTTCCAGTCTAACCGGATGTAGCTGAATACCAGTATTTTACATGGAGCGACTGCCTATCTGACCTCCACAACCCAGTAACTGGGTAATACGATACCCCTTGGTAAGACTGGTTGTCGGACTTTCGGCCTTCTGACGACCCTTAACGACTGTCAAAGATCTACAAATGACAGCCGGGACCAACGGCTTAACGTGCTTTCTGAGGCACGGAGGAGTCTCGATATGTAAAGATGGTCACCCATCCACGGACCAACCCCGGCAAGCGTAGCTTAACCTGATGAATCGACCCGTGCAGCTGTTATTACTTAGCCACGAGCTTCCCGTTTTAAATTACTGACGAATGTTTGCTAGAAGCGTTAGTTAGCGCGCGGCAGTCATCAAAACAAAGCGCGGCAGGCCACGCGCGGCAGCCGCGCACGATTGTCGCTCAATGTTTTGGACACACCTTTTAAAAGCAACACTGACCTTACCATCAGGTCGGCCACAATGCCTCGGATTGTTTGCCATTTAAAAACATAATGAACAACAAGAGAAAACGATTGATTGATTCCCATGTCATTTATTATGAGTGTGACACACAGGTGCAGGCGTAAAAAATGGCCGATACTTTTTGGTACATTTCACACATTATAATAAACTCGCCAAACATCGTGATCGTGTCGGACCACGCACAATGTAGGGTTCCGTAGTTTGGATGAATTTATCCCAAGAACAAACTAAACATTGTAGTTGAAAAACATGTTTTCCCATACATTCCAAATCAAATCAAATCAAATCAAATTATTTATTTGCTTAATACAGGTAGGTATAAACAGATGTTACAAAGAAATATAAAGTACTCTGTATCATTACCTAATAAGGTGTGCAAATATTTATATTATTGTTAATGAACTTAAATAATTATTAAACAAACATTAAAAACATTATTATACTAAAAAAAAAGAAAAATAAATAAAAATTAATAACATACTTTAATTCAGAATACTACAAATGTCAAAGGTTTTAAATAAAAATCAAAATTTATCAGATTAATTAAAATACATGTCGTAGACATAACAATCAAATAAATTCAATTAAAGTATTGTTCCAAATTAAAATTAAACTATACATATGTCAATTATTGTTTTTAATACAGGTGTCAGTTGTTATAGCATGTCACACTATTTGTATCGTCATATTATACAATGTCAATAAATTACTCTTACTTTAAGTAGTTATCAATATGTTTGTCCTGTAAGTACTCCTTGACATTATAATAACATTTATTTACTAGAAATTTGTGCAGCTTCGACTTGAACTCATGAACAGGCAACTTTTTAACATCATCAGGCAACTTGTTGTAAATCAATGATGCCATACAAAGAATACTTTTATTGATTAGTGCTGTTTTCCCATATGGTATATCAATTTCTAATCTTTTTTTGTCACGTAGTTGTCTATAGTAGCTTTTAGGAGCAGTCTTATAATAATTAGGATTCAGTTTCACAAAAACATTTAGTTCATAAATGTATAACGAAGGCATAGTCAGAATTTTTAAGGTTTTAAAATAGGGTTGACAGCTGGTAGTGTTGCTTACATTACACATTGCTCTAATGCATTTCTTTTGAGCTTTAAATACAGATTCCTTATCGACTGAGTTGCCCCAAGATATAATACCATATCTTAGGACAGGCGCAACAAGTTCATGGTATGCAGCTAATACGGCTTCTTTATTAACAATTTTTGAGAGTTTGTACAGAGCGAATGCCGATTTATTAATTCTTTTGCAGACATATTCTAAATGTGTTTTCCAGGTCAGTTTATTTTCAATATTAATTCCTAGAAACTTTGTATCTGTCACAGGATGTACTATTTCGCCTTGGTAACTAACGTTTATCTTTGTCAGTTGAGTTCTCTGGTGAAAGTGTATAATTTTCGTTTTGTCCATATTTATTTTAAGATTATTTTCGGTTAACCATTGTATTATCGTATTTAATGTTTGGTTAACTACGTGCTCGTAATCGTTTTCTTTGTCGCTTTTTATTATAACTGTGCTGTCATCGGCAAATAGTACCATTTGTTGGTTGATATGTTTCGGGAGATCATTGATATATATCAAGAACAGTAAAGGGCCTAGGACACTACCTTGTGGAACTCCAAATTTTATAGTTTTCGAGTTTGATTTATGTTTAATCTCATTTCGTGTTTTCTGACATATTTGTGTAATTTCAACTATTTGTTTTCTATTATGCAGGTATGAAAAGATGAGATCTAGCGCTTTACCTCTTATGCCATATATGCTTAATTTTTGCATTAGTATTGTATGGTCAACTCGGTCAAAGGCTTTACTCATATCCATAAAGATAGCACATGTTGGTATTTTTTTGTCCATGGCGCCCAAAATAGTTTTCAGTAGGTCATAAATGGCTATATTTATTGATTTCCCCTTGCGAAAGCCTTTCTGTTCGTCTACCAAAACATTATATTTTTCAAAAAAACTGTATAGTCGGCTATAAATGATTTTTTCAAATAACTTTGAAAAAATGGGGATCAACGCTATGGGTCTATAGTTTCCCATTTTTCGTTTGTCTTCTTTTTTGTGTAGTGGAATGACAATGGACGTTTTAAGTTTTTCTGGGTATATTCCGTTAGAAATGCATAAATTAATTATGTAGCATAGATGAGCTGAAATATCCGGGGATAAATATTTTATGACTTTGGTGCAGATACCATCGTTGCCCACGCTATGGGTATTTTTCAGCTGCTTTATTTCTCTGTCTACCTCTGTAGGTGTTGTGGGAGTAAGAAAAATTGAATTAATTTTAGTGTCGATATTATGATTTGAGGGTCGGGTTTTGTTTTGAGTGTCATTCCTTAAATTATTTGTTTGGTCTGATTCTGAAGCTTGGTCAATGAAGAAGTCGTTAAAGTTATTCGCAATAGATTTAGGGTCTGTAATCTTGATGTCATCTTTAAGTATTTCTGTAATAGGCTCTTTAGGAAAGTTAAATTTAGACTTGTTTATAATTGACCATGTCGCTTTTGATTTGTTTTGTGATGTATTTATGTAATAATAAATTGTTATGTGACTTCTGAGTTAGTGATATTACTTTTTTTAATCTAGCTGCGTATTGCTTAAATATGTTTTTATTTCTTTTTGTTGGATGTATTCTATACTGCCATAACATTTTTCTTTGAATTTTACTACAGTTTCTAAGACCTTTAGATATCCATTTAGATTTTTTGTTTAGCGATTTAGTAATAATTTTGAAAGGGAAACATAAATTGTAAAAACATAAGAAAAGGTCTAGAAAATTATTATAAGCTTCGTCTGGGTCATTTGTATTGTACATGTCAGTAAACGACAAGCTGTTTATGCATTTTTTAAATTTACTCATATTTTCAGAACTATAATCCCGTCTTTTAATACGCCAAGATTTTATCACACAGGTTTTTTGGACGGGGCATTGTAACAGTTGAGCTGTGTGGTCTGATAAACCAAATTCAATTATTTCACTTTTGCATCTAGGAATATTGTGTGCAAAGTTGTCAATACAAGACTTACTGCTGAGCCGGGTAGGATGTCTAATTTCTAATTTTAAATTATGGCTTTCCAAAAGATATTCAAAGTCTAGAGCATAGCGGTTTCGTTTGAGTATATTTATCATGTGATTCATCAGGTTAAGCTACGCTTGCGGGGTTGGTCCGTGGATGGGTGACCATCTATAAATATCGAGACTCCTCCGTGCCTCGGAAAGCACGTTAAGTCGTTGGTGCCGGCTGTCATTTGTGGATCTTTGACAGTCGTTACGGGTCGTCAGAAGCCCGAAAGTCTGACAACCAGTCTTGCCAAGTGGTATCGTATTACCCAGTTACTGGGTTGTGGAGGTCAGATAGGCAGTCGCTCCATGTAAATTACTGGTACTCAGCTGCATTCGGTTGGACTGGAAGCCGACCCCAACATGGTTGGGAAAAGGCAGGCAGATGATGTTTTTGTGTTTGTGCGTTTCCCAAATAAAATATTTTTCTTTCCTTTCTTTATTTTTCTTTCTGTGTATTTTGTAATAATGTTCGTCATCCCAATACACAGTATGTCAGATGTCTGGCGTCTCATACAATAATAGATACCCATCAATCTTGTCCAATTGAATTTACGACGTATTTAGTACACAATACTGTTTTATTTTGTTTGTCAGTCTGTCCGTCGGGAATTTTTATTTAAGACAAACTATCCCAAACTATTTACTACACCAAACTTTTGAAAAGGTTTTCATTGTTATTTAAAAGATTTTCATAAATATTTTGGACTTAAATATAAAGTTTTACTGTAGTTTCATTTTATTTTATTTTACGACGAGACGCGCGCTTTATTTGTGGTAGACAAGTGTATACAGCGTGTAAAAAAAACCCTGTGTGACCCGTGAGGGTTTTGTTAAAAATCATACTGAGAGTCTATTTAAGTTTTTTTTTTTTAAATCGCCTCATTTTTTGTCTGTGGGGATTTTACCGGGTTATTACATGGGGCGCCGTAGTTTAGCGGGTGTCTACAAGTCATAACTTAACCTCTGTAGAAAAATTGCTAGTTTACAACGAAATTTGGGTAATTTAGGTACAAAAAACATGAATTTTTAATAGTTAAATTGTTATTATTTACATTTTTTTTTTGTAATGTATTTATTTGCCTTTAAACCTGCGAAGCGGGAGCGCGTCACCAGTACCTCTATAAACTACATAAAAAACTCTTCCATTCTCCTTTAAAATTTTGCCTCAACCAAAACTCGAACCCCGACCACAGAATCCCATAAACTCCTCTAAACATCCCACCATTAGGACTGGACCTTCCCATAACAGTAAAGTTACCTCACCCGAGCGTCGAACCTGGGACCCGCTATTAAGCCGTTGTTTCTAATTAACTCTGGCTTAAGGGGAGTGTGGTTGGGTACTGCTGGTTCAAATAAAATTTTCATGTTTTTTTTTTTAAACAAACATAAATCTGTATCGTAGGCATAAGGACGGCATTAAAAGCAAAAAACGTTACACAATACCAACTGTCTACTGCAGCTAACATTTGTCATGCCACCAACGCAATAGAAGTCAAAATCGGTTGAACGGACTGTAAAAAAGGCTTATTTAAATATTTAGTCTTATTTCAAATGGAGTTTAAGTATTGTACACTTCTATTGCTTATTACAAAATTTCATCAACAGAGAACCTGTTTAGGACACAACCTGTGTCGACATTCTTGGACACAACCTGTGTCGACATTCTTGCGCCATCTCATGTCCCTCGCACGGCGGGCTGTGCTGGCGCCGCCGCTGCGGCTGCTGAGACCCTCAAGCGGCGCAAATGCTGTAACCTTATGGGCAACTACAGTTTTGAGCCGTTTGGGGTCGAAACGCTCTGGTCAGGGGGCCCGAATGCGCGTATCATTTTTAAGGAAATTTCTCACCGACTGGTCGACACTTCACATGACGAGAGTGCTGGCTTGTTCTTTGGCCAAAGAATTAGCATTGCCATTCAACGTGGCAATGCTGCCAGTCTTCTGGGCACGTTTCCGGATGACAGCGATGCGGACGAATACTTCGACGCCTAAGGGTCCCTTTGTTTTTATATTTATTGGTATAGTTAGTTAGTCCTTTTAGTTTTAGTTTTTTAGTTAATTTAGTACTTGTAAATATGTTTGAAAATAACACTTACTGCGTTTCCTGTTTAAAATTTTGGGTTTTAAATTATACTCTAATACAGCATTAAAATATATTTAGTTTATGTATACACGGGTAACGGTTTATGTATAACAGCCGCACGGGTCGATCCATGAGGTTAAGCTACGCTTGCCGGGGTTGGTCCGTGGATGGGTGACCATCTTTACATACCGAGACTCCTCCGTGCCTCGGAAAGCACGTTAAGCCGTTGGTCCCGGTTGTCATTTGTGGATCTTTGACAGTCGTTACGGGTCGTCAGAAGCCCGAAAGTCTGACAACCAGTCTTACCAAGGGGTATCGTATTACCCAGTTACTGGGTTGTGGAGGTCAGATAGGCAGTCGCTCCATGTAAAATACTGGTATTCAGCTGCATCCGGTTGGACTGGAAGCCGACCCCAATATAGTTGGGAAAAGGCTAGGCAGATGATGATACAAACTTAAAGGGTCTTACCACAAAACTTAGACACTTGTTCAACGCGTGTCTAATGTCAGTTTTATGTCAAAGTCCATACAGAAATGTCGTATTTAAAAGGTGTTTTGGCTAAACAACTGCTAAACACGGTTTTGTTGTAATAAGGAAATTGTTTGTTTTTTATATATTTCGCGATGGACAGAAAAAAAAAAAAAATGGTGCAGCAATGACTGGCATCGCCTTAACTAACACATTAAAATGTAATCAGCGTGTAATTTGGCCTTCCCCTTAATCCCGGAGATTTCGCGAATTTCCCTAGCGTTTTATATTTATGGTTTTTGGTAGAATTATCAAAAGGCTAAGTTAAAAATATTTGGCCAAGTGTAAACGTCTTTCATCTCTTAGAGGGGTTAAAAGCCATTTATTTTTAAGAGTAACCATGGAGTTTCTTGCCGGCTCTTCTCCATAGGAAACGACCAATTGGAACCGTGCACCTAGCTTCTGACGTTTCATAAGTGCCCATGTAGGTTTATCCCTACTACAATATTATAAATTCGAAAGTAACTCTGTCTGTCTGTCTGTAAACCTTTTCACGCCTAAACTACTGAACGGATTTCGATAAAATTTGGCAAAGAGATAGATGGCATCCCGGGGACGGCATAGGCCACTTTTTATCGACATACCACGCAGGCGAAGCCGCAGGCGGAAGCTAGTGTGAAATAAAATATTTTGATTTTGATTTTAAAATAGGTGTTATATATTGAAAGTTTATATCGTAGTCCGTCATTTTTACCGACTTCAAAAAAGGAGGAGGTACTATGTTCGGATGATTGTATTTTTTTTTTTTTTTTTGCCGATAGAAAATCACATCGGGCATCTTAATTTTATCCTAACTAATAATATAACTGCGAAAGAGAGTTTGGTAACGCTAAAACGGCTTAACGGATTTGGATAAAATTTGGCACAGTGATAGACCTTGACCTGGAGAAGGCCATAGGCTACTTTTCATCCTGGAAAGCAGACGAAGTCGCGTCCAACAGCTAGTTAGATATAGTAGTGAAACCGTGAAATACAACCGTGATGTTATGTCATGTCTTCTTAACAAAAACATCATCTGTTGCTAATAAAATATTTAGTTTATCGCCATCCGTTGTTCAACCATCAAAGCGATCGTGTCACATCAATTTTCGAGCAGTTTATGAGATTGGGGGCACAAATAGACGGACATCGTTTTATAGATACATTCTTAGCAGGACTATATTTAACTGTCATAAAGTAGGGAGTATTAATTAATACTTTTGTATCTAGGTTAGATAGGTAAGTTAGGTTTTGCGAAATGCGAAAGTGAGTTTGTTTGTTTGTTACGCTTTTACGCTGAAACGGCTGGACGGATTTAGATGAAATTTGGTACAGGGGTAGACCATGACCCGGAATAGGACATAGGATACTTTTTATCCCGATATTCCCACGGGAACGAGACTTACGCGGAGGAAACCGTGGAGCGCAGCTAGTTAGTTAAAATTATTTCACGAGAAACCAAACATCTGTCAACATTATTTAAATTCATTCTGAATGAATATTTAAAACTTCTTTTAAAATATTTTCCAACAAAAAGATACTGAAAAGATAATACGACAATTGTCTTCGTTCATGAATCATTCATTGAATTAATGAATATTCATGTTCATTAAGAACTTAGGTTTAAGTAACAGCCAAAATGCGAGTTTTTAACGAAGGTTCCGTACTATGAAAAATGTTGACAGCCCCTGTATGCACAGATAAAATATTGACAAGCCGTGAAGCTAGGTTATTTATAGTCTGTTTCTAACTGACTTCAAAATCAAAATCAATTCGTCTATTTAAAAAAAAAAAATATGTGTGTTACCTCAGAACTTTCGACTGGGTGGACCCGATTTAATGTTTTTTTTTTTGAAAGCTGGTGCTTCCCCTGTGGTCCCATATAAATTTTATTAACGGTTCTTGCGCACTTTTTGAGTTAGCTTCAATAATTACATATTTTCCCACTTAGTCTATGAGAGTCACACGAAATCTATTCGATTTATGCCCTAACACGTGTGACTCCGGATTTTTAATTTGTCTGTCTGTGGTGTCTTGTTTATACTTTTTAGTCGTAGTTGGGTTTTAGTTTTTATTACTTTAATTTTTTTTTATAATTCTTTTGTGGTTATAATTTATATATTTTTGAAATGTGCTCAATAAGCCCTTTCATTTGATACCCAACATGGTACGATTAAACAATATTTTAGTTCATGACTTTATGTCCTCTAGAGGGCGCCATTTTTAATTTAATGTAACATCACATAGCCTATAACCAGCGGACGATCAAGACGCTTCCAACGATACCTCATTTGTCAAATTGTGATCAGTGGTTTAGAAGATAGGAGGGAACAGATGAACATACTTACATACATACATAAATACATACATACTGGTCAAAATCATAACCCTCCGTTTTTTCTTCGCCGTAGTCGGGTAAAATAGCAAACCACAACTAAAACCTACTTTATGATAGTACTGCCTAACACTTAAGGCTGGCTAGACACAGTCAGTACCAATTTTTGGCAACGATCAACCACTAATGGAAGTCTAAAAAGCTTTTACTGAAAGCAAACGCAAAATGGAAAGCTTGTTGAATTTTCTGAATAGATAAATGTCATGTGCATTGTGCACATTTTTAGCGGGAAAGTCCGAAAGGGATACCGGGTCCTTGGCAACAGGCAACTGAAGGAACACGGGTGGGTTTTAGTCAGTAAAAGTCTGGCATGCGTACCCGCTCCGCCCAGAGCGGGAGAAGTCATTTGATAATTTCCCAAAACCAAAAAAAAGAATGTGTGTCTTTTGTAGGTTTGGTTTAGCAAATTGACCATAGACAAATCATTTATACTGTTCATATTTTTATGAAATTTCTGCTATCGCTTCAGCTTATTCACTGCACAGGACTCGTAGTATTTTTACTAGTCTAGTTTCTATAGAAAAAAATATTAAGAAATTATAATTACCCATAGAATTCAAATTAGCTGAGAAACAAATATAATTGCGTTTGGTTTCAAAGGAGCTGTTCCATATATGGCACGCCATATTGACAAAATTGTGATGGAAAACACATTTAGCAGTTTTTAAACATACCAAAGTGTAGGCCGGTGTTATTCCGCAATCTAAATACGAATCTTCAATCAGTGCGTCCTGCCTGCCATGACTTACGTAGCTGAAACGTGGACACTCACGGTACGGCTAGTACATAAATTCAAGGTCGCTCAACGAGCTATGCTTGGAATATCTCTGAGAGATAGAATGAGGTAATCCGGCAGAAAACCAAAGTTGTCGACATAGCTCACAGAATAAGCAAGCTGAAATGGCAATGGGCCGGCCATATTAGCCGATGACCGTTGGGGTAGACGTGTTCTTGAGTGGAGACCGCGAATCGGCAAACGTAAGGTAGGACGCCCTCAGGCTAGGTGGAGCGAGGATCTTCGCAGCGTGGCTGGTAGCAGCTGGATGACAGTTGCCGAGAATCGAGTTGAATGGCGTGCAATTGGAGAGGCCTATGTCCAGCAGTGAACTGCTATTAGGCTGATGATAATGACAGTGTAGGCAAAAGTTGTTGAACAATATTTGCTAGGTACAGGCAGTCAGAATAATAAACGAGTGCTGAGCTAGGTGGCGCTATTCAAAATTATACATAAGAATTAATGAAAAGATTTTTGTGCTATTTTACCATTTTAACATCTCTTAATTGTCAAAATAAAAAAAATACGATTTTTTTATTTTTGTTACATAATTTTTGTTACATAATTTCAAAGCTAGTTAATTACGATTAAAATAACCATCTGGGGAGGTGCGCGCGAGCAAAATTAATTCAGACGAAAAAGAGCTTTGATGAAAAATAATTTATTAGCGTCTGTTTATAATATTTTTATTCTAACACCAATCGTCCTTTTCTGTCGACAATTCCGACTCGTTGCATCCATCCTATGAATCCTCTGTTCTGTATCATGTCGGCCTTCTTACTTCCGACGCATTCCGAGAGAGGTCGCTTTTGCCAAACTGAAAAAAAAAAAAAGATATATTAAGTATTAGCTGATGCCCGTGGCTTCGCCCGCGTGGATATCGGTTATTATATACTTAAACCTTACACGAAAACCACTCTATCCATTGGTGAAAACAGCATGAAAATCGCTGCAGTAGATTTTGAGTTTATCGCGAACAGGACGACAGACAGACGCGGCGGAGGACTTTGTTTTATAATGTGTAAGGATGATAGTTTTTATAGACATCGATTTCGGATTTTGGTAGCAGTCAGTCTTTAAAGTAAGAGTGAGCAAGCCGTTTCATTAGGGCTTGCGGACGGCGAGCAATGGGCAGCTCGCCGTCCGATAAGGACCAGGCCCGGGTCGATGGCGGGTCGTGTTCCACGCGCGCCTCAAAGAGATGTCAGCACAATTGGCGGGGTCCACTAGGACCGATGCCTGCTAGGGTTGCGGGAAAGTCCGAAAGGGATACTGGGACCTTGGCAACAGGCAACTGAAGGAACACGTGTGGGTTTTAGTCAGTAAAAGTCTGACACGCCCTCCCGCTCCGCCCAGAGCGGGAGAGGACATTTGAAGATTCCCCACCCTCAAAAAAAAAAAGGCCGTTTCATTACAATGATTTTCTTTACCGACACTATTTTGAAAGAAAGAAAGAAAGAAAAATAGGTTTATTTGTCACAGAAACACGTGCATACAAAATAGATAATTGATCAGCAATATTAAACAGAACAGATCTACTTAAATACAAATATGAGATTACGAGTTTACAGATAGATAATCGGCAGCTGCACGTCATGACTGTGACAAGAAGGCTTCCACTCAGCATGATGAAATACATACCGACTTTATAAACACATGAATTCAGGTCCATTGAGCAATGATTAAGAAACACCCGATGTTGCCCAGTTCCTGATAAGGCACATTGTGGATCATAGTCATCTGGGCACGTTACTGGGCAAATGTGTGAGCAGAATTCTCCGTTGTAATTCGTTGTCATTGACCTGGAAAGGAAGACGGATAAAATAAATGAACACCACGCCTGTATTCCGGAGGTTGGCAGAGATTTAAAACAACCACGTTTCACCTTTAGGGGTTTGAGGAACAGGGTGTAAAGTTCACTCATCCACCTTAGAAAAAGGGAGGATCCTCCGACCAGACGGGTGTTGTGTCTGGGGGGCAACTGCCCAACGATTGATGTCGGGTTCTTGTATATATGTCCATTGCACGGTAAACTTTAATTGCGCGATGCAGGATTTATGTGACGTCAGGATTTTTGTGTGACGTCATGTCTTTGATGCGTAGTTCACATGTGGCGATGTAGGTACCGCCAAACACCAGTTATTTTTTGACCGACTTCTTCCAAAAGGAAGAGGTTCTCAATTCGTATGTATGTTTTTTTTTTGTATGTTTGTTACGCGATTACTCCGGCAACTATGAATCGAATTATGATGCTTCTTTTTTTGTTTGGTAGGTCATGCTTCCGAGGTGGTCCTATATAAATTTTATTAACTTTGCTTGGGTAGTTTTTGAGTTAGCTTCAATATTACGTATTTTTCCCACTTAATATATTATGATGACGTTCTATGTGTTTCTGTTACTGTTATTTACATACCAGGTATTGGTATTCGAATCTGTGTGGGGTAGGTACCACAAGTTTTTATTTATCAGATAATTTTATTCGTTTTCTATTTTCTTTACGTTCGGAGCCAACTGGCGGCGACGTCGTAAAAAGATGCCCATCCTTAGATAAATATTACCCGTCTCTCCACTAGTCCATTGCTTACTCAAGGATGCATATCCGGTAGGCTCGCAAATCCTTCCATATCCCGACGGGCACGGTCTATTCCCTACCATTACCCGCGCCCCCCGGTCTACTCTTTGATATGCAATGGCTTCTGTAACCCCATGAACCATGAGGCTCCAGGGGCTAGTGCAAATCCTGGGGTTCATTCGATTTATCGAGTCTGGTTAAGCCACGCTGGGGTCGGTGCATTTCATTCATTCATTCATTCATTATCTGTAAACATGTACCTTATTACCAGAAAAACCGTGTTTATCAGTTGTTTAGACTAAACACCTTTTAAACATGACATTTCTCTATGGATTTTGACACAAAACTGACATTAAACATGCGTTGAACAAGTGTCTAAGTTTAAGTTAAGGCCCGTAATTTTGTACATCTTAATTAAAAGTTAATAGTTTTCAATTTTATTTTATTCTGGACAAGTCTGTTGTCATTAACGGGCCATAAAGCACAGAGTCCAGACAACTTCTGTAAAAAAACAGACAAAAAACCCAGTAACCGGATTGTGGAGCTCCAATCGCTGTATGTAAAATACTGGTATTCAGCTGCATCCGGTTAGACTGGAAGCCGACCCCAACATAGTTGAGAAAAGGCTAGGTAGATGAAGGTAAGTGTGACGAGTGGGAGAATGCTTTCAGACGTATAATTTTAATTTTTATTTAAAATGTGTCCGTGGAGTTTCCTGGCCGTTCTTCTCCATAGGTACCTACTACGCTTTGGAATGGGCAACTAGCTTCATATTTCTGACTGACCAACTCCTTGACAGTTCAAAAGTGCCTGTAAATGGTTTAATTGAAATAAATGCTTTGAGTTTGATGGTGATGTATGTGACGATCCTCACCTTCTAGAAGATGAACTCTTCCGAGCGTTAGAGTCTGCTTGAAGTTCTGCTTTATAAATGTATGGTTTTGGTTTAAAAGAGAAAGGTCTCTCTGCATAATGGGCTCCAATATTCTTACATTTTTCCAATTCAACCTGATTATATCCTGAAACAAAACGGGTACATAAAAATTTAAATTGTTAATCTCTAAGTTTGAAGAGCTCGTGGCTAATTAATAACAGCCGCACGGGTCGATCCATCAGGTTAAGCTACGCTTGCCGGGGTTGGTCCGTGGATGGGTGACCATCTTTACATATCCAGACTCCTCCGTGACTTGGAAAGCACGTAAAGCCGTTGATCCCGGCTGTCATTTGCGCATCTTTGACAGCCGTTACGGGTCGTCAGAAGCCCGAAAGTCTGACAACCAGTCTTGTCAAAGGGTATCGTATTACCCAGTTACTGGGTTGTGGAGGTCAGATAGGCAGTCGCTCCATGTAAAATACTGGTATTCAGCTGCATCCGATTAGACTGGAAGCCGACCCCAACATACAAAAACCAAACATACAGACGAATTGAAAACCCCCTCTTTTCTGAAGAAGTCTGTTAATAAAAATATACTTACTATTAATTTCATATTTTAATCCACAGTTGACTTTTCTAAAATAACAGTCATTCAGGAATAATCTATATTTCCATTCATTGTTGATAAATTTCGCTCCACATATGGAACTGATAGCATTATTACAGTCCAAATTGTTGCAGTTCAGTTTGGGTTGTGTCTGAATGATTTGTTCCTCAGTTTCATCAATTTGCTCATAATGTTTATTATAATTATTATTGCCACTTCGTCTTCTTGTGATATCTTCTGGTTGATCCTTTTCAACATCATGGTTTTTGCCTGTTATAAAGACTGTGTCGTCGTTGGGTGCATCTAGAAATATATCAAAGAAAAACTGAATTAGTTTGTGTAATAAAAACTTTTTACAAAAAAAAAATAACCTACTTTTTTGAAAGTCGGTTGTTGTTTTTTTGAAAAAAAAAATATTTTTCACTTTTTAGTTGTGGTACCTACCCCACATAAATTTGAATACCACTACCTGCTATGTAAATAACAGTGACGGAGTCAAATAAGATATCGTGTACATAGACTAAGTGGGAAAAATACGTAATTATTGAAGCTAACTCAAAAACTACGCAAGCAAAGTTAATAAAATTTATATGGGACCACTTTGGTATTGCTGATTCTAATTTTTATTATTCTGTAAATCCATATTTGTTACGGTCTCGACTCATATTTTAATACATACAACCTGACACTGACCTGCAAATTGCAAAAAACGTAAGAAAATTTAAATTTCGCGGGCTATCTTATTGCATCGCCCTTGAGTTGGAAGAGCTTAATTTCTTTATAAAATTACTAGCTTCCGCCCGCGGCTTCGCCCGCGTGGTATGTCGATAAAACGTAACCTATGTCCTTTCTCAGGCTCTAGACTATCTGTGTATCAAATTTCATTTAAATCGGTTCATTCGTTTTGGCGTGAAAGCGCGTCAGACAAAGTTACTTTCGCATTTATAATATTAGTAATAAGGATGCAAAGTAGGTAATTAACATTACAAATTATGATAGCTTGTCAGAACCATTTAAAAAATATCTCACCAACAGCCTTGTCAACATGAAAATCTTTATTCATGGCATCATTAACTGTTTTCATCATCATAATATCTTTAATCCTCAGTCCACGACTATCATAATCTTCGTCATCCCTGACCACCGGCGGTGCCTTATTTGGAACAAACACTACATCGTCTACTGCCTCTTCAAAAAACTTATTAGTTGTACTTTCTGTCTTCTTAACAGTTGTAGTTGGTGCTTCTGTTGTCGTTGTTAATTCAGTTGTTTTGATTGTAGTTGTGGTTGGATCTTGATATTCAGCCTCTGCGTGGCCACCGTATCGGACGAAGACGGTGTCGGTTTTATTATTGTCATCGCAGTTTGATTTTATTATTAGAGTTGGAATTAGGAAGGGAATCCAAAGCTGGTGCCACATTTTTTGGGTCGTGCTGTGTGGTTATTGCATGTTGGATTTAATGGTGAGGTTTCCTGTAATTATGATTAAAGAGATAATTATTTGAAATATCATCTTGTTAGCGATAGCTTTTTACCCAACTACGGCGAAGAAAAAAGGAGGGTTATGATTTTGACCGGTATGTATGTATGTATGTTCATTTGTTCCCGCGACACTTAAGAAGTTAACCCCTCATCACAATTTGACAAATGAGGTATCGTTGGAAGCGTCTTGATCGTCCGCTGGTTATAGGCTCGCATTAAATAAAAAATGGCGCTCTCCAGAGGACAAAAAGTCAGGAACTTAAAAAAAAAAAAATTTAATCGTACCATGTTGGGTATCAAATGAAAGGGCTCAATGAGCACATTTCAAAAATAAACATATTATAAACACAAAAGAAGTAAAAAAAAAAAAAATAGTAAAATCAAAATCTGGAGTCACACGTAATCTGTTCGATTTATGTCTCCAACTCCGGATTTTTAATTTGTCTGTCTGTGGTGTCTTGTTTATACCTTTTTAGTCGTAGTTGGGTTTTAGTTTTTATTACTTTAATTGTTTTTGAACATAATTATTTAATAATTACTTTATTTCATTTACACTAGCTGATGCCCGCGACTTCGCCCGCATGGATGTCGGTTATTAAGGTCGGTTATTATTATATACTAAAACCTTACTCGAGAACCACTCTATCCATTGGTGAAAACAGCATGAAAATCGATGCAGTAGTTTTTGAGTTTATCGCGTACAGGACGACAGACAGACGCGGCGGAGGACTTTGTTTTATAATATGTAAGGTATAAGGTATTTTAAATATTTAGAATATAAAAATATAAAAAATAGTAGCCCGCTGGTATCAGGAACTGGGTCCAAGCTACGGGTCAGGGCTCCAGAGAGACTAATCTCCTAATTAATATTATTATTATTTTAGACCGTTAGCTTTTAAATTAATTAAAATAAAATAAAAACAAAACACAAACTTACCAATAAACCAAAATAATTATTAAGTAAGTTTACAAATAATATTTCGAAAATACTGTTTCAAATTCTTTTAAAATCCGTATTACATACACTGCCCACTAAACACACATTAGACCAGAAGTCTGAAGTTTTGTAACTTTGAAAATCAACAATATTGCTTATCTAAACGTAAACAATGGTTTGAAATCGTTATTGTAGTAACTTATACTCATTATTATACAGCGTGATTCTTCATAATGTGAGCATACCGAAATGAGGGAATCTATGCTTAATTATATCGGCGGGAAAAATATTAAAAAAATATTAATATTAGCAAAAATATTAAAAGGTAGGTAATCTAATTGAGAAATTTTTCGATTATTGTAAAAATTGATTATAAAAACATGTTTATTTTCAATTGAGGGCACACAATTTTAATTTTATGAGGACGCCTAATTACTTCCAATCATTACGGAGTTTGTTTCATTGTGATAGATCATTTAGTTTTAAAGTTACATCGTTTTGATTACAAAGGGGTCACAGTTTTTAAAAAACACCTAAAAAAATTAAAAAAAAAAGATATAAAAAGAGAAAAAGAGAGAGAGAGAAAATTTATTTAAATATTTTTGCCGTCGATAAAATGAAGCATAGATTCCCTCATTTAGATATGTGCACATTATAAAAAATCACACTGTAGTTACTACTACACGTTATGGGGTAGGCACTGTAGGGAGAGAAGCTGGTGGTTGAATATGTAATACTTATATCAGGCATCATGGCATCAGGCCAAATAAAAAACCAAGACAGAGAGCTGTCAACAGTGTCGTGAGGCCGGTTTCGTAAACATTTGTGTGCACTTAGTTTGGTGTAATTTGATTGTAGTGTCATTGTAAATAGTTGTAAATGTGTGTGTGAGCGTGTATGCACAGAGCGGCGGTGTTGTTTTAACATGCTTCACTGTATTGTTTGCAGCGCTCCGTCTTGGTTTTTTATTTGGTCTGATTATGTAGGTAAATTCATCACGCAACGAATTTTGTGAGTGCAGTGATTTTCTGACTGTTTTTTTTTTGTGTTTCTTTAAAGATCCTGTTGAAAATGTTTTAGAAACTGAATTTAATTAACACCTCTTTATAATACCACCTTACCAGCATTGCTATTCTGTAACCATCTCACCGTGAAAACTTAGGTGAAGTGAGCGTGGAGTGAGCTGTCAGTGTCATCAATACCCACTGATGCTAAGGCAGTGACAGTTCACTCCAAGCTCACTTCACCTAAATTTTCACGGTGAGATTTTTACAGAATAGCACAACTGTTCCTTCAGTACGAAAATTAAATAATTTAGCTTTTCATGTACTTACCAATCTTGAATTACCTACTTTGTTTTTACGTGTGTTACAAAATAATTTGGTCGTTATTGATGTACAAATATTTACTTATACATTGTCTATAATTTATTATTTATCATAGACAGTAAACTGATCTAAATAATAAAAAGTTTAAGACTCCAATTTTGATATCAGTGGCGCCATCTCTTAGCTGAGTGTTATACTACTAAGAAGATTGGTTTACTTACTTTGACGTTAGTGAATTTTGAATATGGAGACGGACGGTCTTTGGCAGCCTAATAATACAAATTGTAAAAGATGGCGCTGTTTGAAGTTTTGTAGTTTTTATTAACTGCATAGCGTAAAATAAATCAACGCGTTCATTGATTGATTAAAAGAAACGTGTTCTATCAAGCTTCTAAATACCATTGTAATAGTTGAACGTGTAATAATGTAGGTAGTATACTCTACAGAGGTTTTCAGGGAAACATAATGATTGGTGCTGATTCTCTTGTCACAAAACTCGCTAAAAATAATTAAAATTTAGTTTATTCCTGTCAAACGACGATTTCCCGTTCTGAAATAGACTATAATGACGCAACTTAACTATATTTTAGTTTGACAGCACTAAGATGGCACTGAGTTATTAATTTAGTGAAAATGCTGTTCTGAATTTGACGATTTTGTTCTATAACTAAAATCCTGTAACTAAATCTGACTATATTTAATCGCGATTAAAAATGTGTGGAATAAAATTAGATGTCATGAACTAAAACTCAATTCAACGCCTCGATTTCAGTTGCAAAACAGTACCGTATCTTTTTTTTCTTTTGCTTATATCTCGAAAATGGTGTGTCCTATCGCAAAAATAGTGAAAATTTTGACTTCCTCTATGAAACCCACACCTATTACTCAACATGTTGGTAATTTTTTTCCATACAATAAGTGAAAAATTCCATAAAAAGACACGCCGAGCATGCCGTTACTGCACGCAGCTGGCTCAAAAAAAAAACCCGGCGAAAACAAGTACCAAGTGGAACGGGATTGTCAAATTCGATTTCATTTGTGTCAAAATAATTTTTAAATTTAGGCAATTTTTTGGTAGAATAGCTCCAAGATTCTCATAGCTAAAAGGAAGGAATTTTAGTGACAGTTTAGTTAGGTATTTTAGTTCGGTGTAAATACAAGAGAATTGGCACCATTGTCTTGTTAAAATAGGTACGTAAATTTCCGCCACTAGATTGCAGAACCTGAGTAATTGTAATGAGAGTACAGAGCCTCCACGAGGGTCGATACATACTACCTACCTACACAAATCCAGACTTTTTACACTCTTTCCCTCAGACAAAATAAAAAACCAAGACAGCGCTGCCAACAGTGTTGAGGCCGGTTTCATAAACATGTGTGTACTTGGTTGCACATGTGTGCGTGTGCGCGTGTATGCACAGAGCGGTAGTGTGGGTTGGTAGATGTCACATGTCTTCCAATTTTTGGTTCTAGGACATGCCGGTTTCCTCACGATGTTTTCCTTCACCGTTTTGAGAGCAGTGGTGATGAAACAATCTACACAAAGTAAAGTGCCTGCTCGGGTTCGAACCTACGTCCTATTTACTCGTAATTCGCGGCCGTTATTACTAGGTCACTAGACTGCACATACACAGTATCTCATCTAACGAAGGGCGTTCGCGTTAAACTGCAATAGTATAGCATCTATACACGTTAAAAAAATTACTATTAAAAAAAATATACAGTAAAATGTTCTGAAAGTCTGACAACCAGTCTTACCAAGGAGTATCGTATTACCTAGTTACTGGGTTGTGGAGGTCAGATAGGCAGTCGCTCCATGTAAAATACTAGTATTCAGCTGCATCCGGTTAGACTGGAGGCCGACCCCAACATAGTTGGAAAAAGGCTAGGCAGATTTATTGATTCACAAAAAATATTAAATTGATACGGAAAAGAAACACTCTGTACACGCACACTTGTCTTTCTACGTTGAAATACAAGTGTGCGTGTACAGAGTGTTTCTTTTACGTATCAATTAAATATTTTTGTGAATATTTAACTACTTAAATAACACATACAAATCAGATATAATATGTAAACACAGGGTTTTGGGTCGAAGATATAGTTCTTTTAAATTCTCACAGCTGCGGAGCACTTGACGGATGACAAGCAACATGTCATGCGCGCTGAAGCGTGTGTGAGCATGCGTGTTGAAGCTTCTAGAATCATCTAGAAGCTGGATTGTGGCAGGAGCGGTTTGAAATACCTGCCTGTTACATCCCCTAAAATTTTTTTAAAATTATTATTGGTTACATTTTTTTTTTTTTGCATGTATGGACACTATACTATTGCGGGTTAACGAAAGCCCTTTGTAAGTTAAGATACTGTATAAATGAACGTACTTTTCAGTAATTCTCTCCTTGAATCTAGCAGTTCCGTGGTCAAAGAGTCGTATTAAATGACCCAAGTTAGTTCCCGAGTGGACACTGATGTGGTTTCCAAACTATTTCATAGTTGGAAGTAACACAATATCCTGCTTTTACGTACCCCCCGGGGGTCAGGCAGAGGTGATGCAGGCAGTTATGTTTAAGGCCCTACCCTGCCTCAAATTGCTTAGCATGATCTTCCGTTATGGCGAAAATACTGCAGCATTAATTTTGAAACAAATATGATGCTTGACGAAAACACGATTACATAAAATTTTCTCGATAGAAAAAATTCCAAAGTTACCTCTAAACTGAACTATAAACCGTTGGTTTTCAAAAAATACTTCAAATTAGATCATGAAACTTTGCATAATAACTGAACTAACTATAGAGCAGGCCTATGCTTTTTTTTAAATTACATTCAATTACTTTCTCCTTAAAAAGAAATTACCTAAACTATTCGAGGCTTGAGAGCAGCCTGCACCCCACTCCGTCTCGCTCTCATTCAGGCCGCGAGTAGTAGTAGTAGTAAGTTTTTTGCTATTTGCAGGTCAGTGTCAGGTTGTATGTTGATTAAAGCTTGATTCGCGACCGTAACAAATATATGCCTATTTACAGAATTATTATCATGAGATTTTGAAAAATAACTCTATAAGTACGAATTGCACTCAAAACTAATAAATATGATTTCATGAAATAGTCATTAAATCGGGTAATAATATTATGAAGTTAGAGAGTTTTCAGAGGGGCTTGTAGCCAAGTAATTATCTGGGGTCCTAAACCGGCCACATTAGCAATTCCTCTAAAAGCAATTCATTTCCTGAATTCCAGCTGTCATTAGCAATTCCTCTAACTTGACCTAAAAGCAATTCATAATGTGTCGACCATTTTACGAATCTCCATAGAAAACTGTCAAACAGATGAATTATTTCGTAATATGAATTACACGCAGATCATATTATGAATTGTCAGATTGTGATATTTTACGATGATTCATAATATTTTCATATTATGATTCTGCGAAAGTGACCGTTTTAAGCCCCCTGCCCTGGTCCGTGGATGGGTGACCATCTTTATATACCTAGACCCCTCCAAGGCTCGGAAACCGAGTTTCCATACGGTTTTCACCAATGGACGGAGAGATTCATGAGGAAGGTTATACACGATCTAACATCACGCTAAGTCCCTTAGGAGCCAAGCAAAAAGACAAAAAGACAGCGCGGGCGGGCGATGTGATGGGTCGGGGGCCGAGAGAGTTTTATAAAAATATGTGTGTTTTTAAAATCAATATTCATTTAACACTAACCTGCAAATTGCAAAAAACGTAAAAAAAACAATCGCCTAGCCTTTTCCGAACTATGTCGGGGTCGGCTTCCAGTCTAGTATTTTACATAGAGCGCTATCTGACCTCCACAACCCAGCTTCTGGGTAATACGATACCTCTTGGTAAGACTGGTTATTAGATTTTCGGGCTTCTGACGACCCGAAACGACTGTCAAAGATCCATAAATGACAGCCGGGACCAACGGCTTAACGTGCTTTCCGAGGCACGAAAAGTTTAGTCTGACGTCATCTCAAAGATATAAATGATAGTATAGCCTATCGAATAGATATAACAGGGCTCCAGGAGCAAGTAGCCCCGAGGCAACACAGTACCTAATTAGTGTACTGGCCGGGCAATGTAAGGTATGGTTTGAGTCCGTTGTAGTTCGGTTTTTTGGGAAATGTCGGATCAACGTTGAATATTTATTTCATTTTCATGTTTATTTTCCTTCCTTCCATCCTTGACATAATCATCGCATTTGACATTGTATACCTACAATTTAATTTCAACTCTTTATTTGTGGCTTTTGTGGACATGATAATTATTAAATTTGTTACAGTTGTAATAGCAATCACGTCATTTGGTTTAAATAGGTTTTTTATTATTTGTCTTTTTTATAGATTATTTTCTATTTTGTGAATGTGAGAACGTTGTAGGCTTAGTGGACTGTAGATTTGTTGATCATCTTCTATTTTGTTAAGTACCTGGTACTTGTTGAAAGGCCTACATTGTCCTCCCATGCCTACTAACACTGTAATTTGAAAATATTGTAAAAGCCAATTATTTTTAAAATAGTATCCGTGGACTTTCTTGCCGGCTCTTCTCCATAGGAAACGACCAATTGGAACCGTGCACCTAGCGTCTGACGTTTCATAAGTGCCCATGTAGGTTTATGTGAAATAAAATATTTTAATTTTGATTTTGAAAAGGTATTAAAAACTCAACATAACATACCATCACGCCTGTAAGCTCCGAAGGGTTAGGCAGAGGTGTACCTTTACCTCACATGCATTTCGCCAGTTAAGGCCAAATTTCGAGTCCATAATAGCAGGTGAGTCTATTTTCGGGGTACAGATTTGTACAGAAAGGCAATTCGCGTATTTGTAAGAATTTAGAGGTATTAGGAACAGGGTGTAAAGTTCACTCATCCTCTATAGAAAAGGGAGGATCTCCGACCAGACGGGTGTCATGTCTGACAGGCAGCTGTCCCACGATTGATATCATGGATCTTGTATAAATTATGTTGATTGCGCGGAAAACTCTAATTGCGCGATGCAGGATTTTGTGTGACATCCGGTCTTTGATGCGTAGTTCGCATGTGGCGATGTAGATGCCGCCACAAGAACATTCACAGTCTCAATCTGTCAAAAAACCTAATTTTTTTACAAGTCTTTGACATTGATATTTAGCTTTGACTACTCGTGAAGAACTGATGTTGTATTTTAGCTAATTATAAATGCGAAAGTGAGTTTGTTTGTTACGCTCTCACGCTAAAACGCAGAACAGATTTGGATGAAATTTGGCACATGGGTAGACCATGACCTGGACAGGGACATAATATGATCTTTTTATCTCATTATTCAAACGGGATCGAGACTTATGCGGGTGGATCCACGGGGCCTAGCTAGTTCCTAATAGAATCAGGATTCCAACTCAAAGCATTTATTTTTATTAAAACATTGACAGGCACTTTTTAAATGGACTATCTCGTACTAGAGTCAAATCTGCCTAGCCTTTTCCCAACTACGATGGGGTCGACTTCCAGTCTAACTGAATGCAGCTGAATACCAGTATTTTACATGGAGCGACTGCCT
Organism: Lithophane leautieri; assembly: GCA_949152455.1. Taxonomy (NCBI): domain Eukaryota; kingdom Metazoa; phylum Arthropoda; class Insecta; order Lepidoptera; family Noctuidae; genus Lithophane; species Lithophane leautieri. The sequence goes on from OX424488.1 coordinate 7,046,208, forward strand.
ATCTGACCTCCACAACCCAGTAACTGGGTAATACGATACCCCTTGGTAAGACTGGTTGTCAGACTTTCAGGCTTCTGACGAATTCGTAATAGAGTAAGTAGTTATGATATGGTGTGGTATGGTATGTACTTTGTTAGTTTTAAGTGGTTTTTTTTTCATTTTTTTATCTATTTTGGTACTTACTTTTGATTACTGTTTGTTTTTCCTGTACGTGTCCCAAATAAAATATTTTTCTGTCTTTCTTTTCTATGATAAAAACGAGGGTGTATGGTTATGTGCGACTGGAGCCGAGTATGCCCGATTCAACGTCACCGAAAGAGCGCAAAGTGCACATAGAGAAGTTTTCACTTCAAAATCAAAATCAAAAATCAAAATATTTTATTTCACATAAACCTACATGGGCATATGAAACGTCAGAAGCTAGGTGCACCGTTACAATTAGTCGGCTCCCATGGAGAAGAGCCAAAAAAATCGTATCATAAAAAATCTCGTATCGTACGACTTCTGACAATGAACACACACACCGCCTAAAGGCAACACGTCTTACAAGGCTGTTTGAAAGCTAAAGCTAAACTCAAATCTAAACATAATGGTTTTCTTATTAAAAATCAGAACCATTTATTTTGTAAAGTTGGTTAACAGGGTTGGTTAATCAACGTTTTAATGTACTGTCAGTTATACTGTACTAGCTGATGCCCGCGACTTCCCCCGTGTGGATGTCGGTTATTATATACTAAAACCTTACTAGAGAACCACTCTATCCATTGGTGAAAACAGCATGAAAATCGGTACAGTAGTTTTTGAGTTTATCGCGAACAGGACGACAGACAGACGCGGCGGAGGACTTTGTTTTATAATATACTCGTATGTAAGGATTACTAGCTTCCCGCCTCGGCTTCGCACGGGTAGCATTAAGTACTTATCTACGGCGCGGCGCATCTACCCATCTACCTACATACCTCCCTACATACCTCCCTACATACCTCCCTACATACCTACCTACATACCTACCTACATACTCGTACATACCTACCTACATACCTACCTACATACCTAACTACATACCAACCTACATACCTACCTACATAAATACCTACCTACATACCTACCTACATACATACCTACCTAAATACCTACCTACATTCCTACCTACCTACATACCTACCTAAATACCTACCTACATACCTACCTACATACCTACCTACATACCTACATACCTACCTACATACCTACCTACATACCTACCTACATACCTACCTACATACCTACCTACATACATACCTACATACCTACCTACATACCTACCTACATACCTACATACATACCTACCTACATACCTACCTACATACCTCCCTACATACCTACCTACATACCTCCCTACATACCTACCTACATACCTACCTACATACCTACCTACATACCTACATACATACCTACCTACATACCTACCTACATACCTCCCTACATACCTACCTACATACCTACCTACATACCTACCTACATACATACCTACCTACATACCTACCTACATACCTACCTACATACCTCCCTACATACCTACCTACATACCTACCTACATACCTACCTACATACCTACCTACATACCTACCTACATACCTACCTACATACCTACCTACATACCTACCTACATACCTACCTACATACCTACCTACATACCTACTTACATACCTACACCCACACCCTACACCCTATCCTATAAACCTTGTCCTGAGAATAACGAACACAATTTGGTAAACCGCTGGTATTAAAAAATACTACAAATTAGATCATGAAACTTTGCATAGTAACTGAAGTAATCCTTACTAATTAATATACTTAGTAATAAATAATAAATATAATAAATGCGAAAGTAACTCTGTCTGTCTGTCTGTCTGTCGCGCTTTCACGCCAAAACCACTGAACCGATTTAAACGAAATTTGGTACACAGATATTCTAGAGCCTGAGAAAAGACATCGGCTACTTTTTATCGACATACCACGCGGGCGAAGCCGCGGGCGGAAGCCAGTTACATATAAAGCAGATCTTATGTATTTTTTTTGTTAATTACCATTAGTTTCACCGTAAAAGCAATTTACCCAAAACTATTCGAGGCTTGGAGCCGCCAGCACCCCACTCCGTCTCGCTCTTACTCAGACCGCGAATAGAATGGTGTGCGCGAGATAAAAAAAATTGAGGTGGTATAGGCCCGTATTCCAACAAAGAAACACATTATTTGCTTAACGGAATCTACCTGGTACTAATATTTTTTTAAACCATACATTTATTCTCCGTTGGGACAAAAGTAACTGAACATTTCTAACATTGAAATAACAAAATGATATTTGTACAGTAATCCCAGTTCTGATTCTCGATTGAATGTCAGTATTTGTTTTTCGTAATATATTCTTTATAATACTGAAATAGCAATGTTATTTTATACACTCGTTCATTTTATCATTTGAAACGAAGCGATCGAGGCCCATGTATGTACACACGGCTACACATAAAGCTATACATTTCCAGTTTATGCTGAGTTCGCATTGTATAGGATTTCCGTACAATGCGAGGTTAGTTTATACTGGAAATGTATAGTTTGATGTGTTGCCGTGTAGGTATATGTCGTAGATGGATTGTTGAATCCGCTATTTACCCGACTACGGCGAAGCAAAACGGAGGGTTATGATTTTGACCGGTATGTATGTATGTATGTATGTTCATGTGTTCTCTCATAACTTCTTAACTTCTCATCATAATTTGACAAAGGCGGTCGAAGATAGAATATCGTTAGAAGCGTCTTGATCGTCCGCTGGGTATAGGCTATGTGCTCTCAAATTTATTTGAATATGGCGTCCTCTAGAGGACAAAAAGTAATGAAATAAAAAAATGATGCCATCAAATGAAACGGTTTGATTAGATCATTTCAAAAATATAATATTATATTATAACCCCAAAAAAAAATTAAATAAAAATAAAAGTGTTAAAACTAAACCCCAACACACAAAAATCAATTAAAAAGATGTAAACAAGACATCACAGACAGACAAATAAAAAATCCGGAGTCACACGTTATCTGTACGATTTATTCAGTGTTGTAACGTGTGACTCATTTTTTTAATTTTTGTATGTTACTATATAATTATATATATACCATTTTGTCGGTTCAAGGGGTATCGTATTACCCAGTTACTGGGTTGTGGAGGTCAGATACTGGCATTCTGCTGCATCCGGTTAGATTGGAAGCCGACCCCAACTTAGTTGGGAAAAAGGCAGGTAGATTTATTGATTTATTTTTATTGTTTTGTTTCAGAAAAATCCTACATTATCCGCAATGGTCATTCCGAGCGGGCCGGTGTCCTCACCTCCAAAAGGTAAGTCAATTTTTTTGTTTATTTGATTTCGTGGTGGTTTGAATTGGTTTAATAGGTACAGTAGAAACAGACACTTCAATTTTATTTATCAATAAGTATGTACGAAGAGTGGTGTTCAATAAATAGTGATAATGCCATAAATTCTAAAATACAATAGACGTAGATATATTTAGTAACCTATTCCGCTTAACTATTCTTCAAGAGTCATAAAAAAACCCTGTAAGAAATCGACACGTGTTTCACCTCTCAACGAGGCATCCTCAGGATGACGACTGACCAATTGCAAACCAGAACACGACGTGTTGCCACACCGAGCGCTGGATGCAGCCTGAATCAATTAACTAGCGATACATTCTCCTTGGAAAGAAAAAAAATACTGGCAGGCATAGCCCCAGACACTAAGATCATCATCTGCCTAGCCTTTTCCCAACCATGTTGGGGTCGGCTTCCAGTCAAACCGGATGCAGCTGAATACCAGTATTTTACATGACGCGACTGCCTATCTGACCTCCATCATTGCGGAGCCAGCTTCTTGAATCGCAACTCTGGACTTGTGCGCGAGGGAGTTATCTTGGCGAAACAAACAAACAACAGAACATGTTCCGAAACGACGCAAACAAATGACTTCTATTTTTTTTAAACGAAAGGGATTTGTTTTTATTTTTTTATTATCTTCATAATATCTAGTGTCTGGGGAGGAGCTCGGGGCTAAGTAATAACAGCCGCACGGGTCAATTCATCAGGTTAAGCTACGCTTGCCGGGGTTGGTCCGTGGATGGGTGACCATCTTTACAAATCGAGATTCCTCCGTGCCTCGGAAAGCACGTTAAACCGTTGGTCCCGGCTGTCATTTACTCGTATGTATCTTTGACAGTCGTTACGGGTCGTCAGAAGCCCGAAAGTCTGACAACCAGTCTTACCAAGGGGTATCGTATTACCCAGTTACTGGATTGTGGAGGTCAGATAGGCAGTCGCTCCATGTGAAATACTGGTATTCAGCTGCGTCCGGTTAGACTGGAAGCCGACCCAACATAGTTGGGAAAAGGCAGGCAGAAGATGTAGTGTTCTGTCATCGTCCTTCTCTTTCTTTTCTATGCAGTCCAACAATGACCGCGCTTAAGCTTGTGGCGGTATCTACATCGCCACATGCGAACTACGCATCAAAGACCTGACGTCACACAAAAATCCTGACGTCACATAAATCCTGCATCGCGCAATTAAAGTTTACCGTGCAATGGACATGTATAAAAGAACCCGACATCAATCTTTGGGCAGTTGCCCGCCAGACACAACACCTGTCTGGTCAGAGGATCCTCCCTTTTCTATGGTGTATGAGTGAACTTTACACCCTGTTCCTCATACTCCTAAAAGCTCTTGTCAGCATCTTAGGCATGATTTTAGAAGCACTATCTTATATTACTAGTAACAAAATATATATTATATATAATAAGTTGTAAGATTCTCATTAATGTATTCTGTTTACCTAGCCTCAAGCGTAAGGATTCTAGAGATGTTCCTCTAGTCAAAAACTACATAATACTGGCTGGCAGGCCCGGGACAATTAGGTCCTGCCCCGTTGGTCTTTTAGGAGTATGAGGAACAGGGTGTAAAGTTCACTCATCCACCATAGAAAAGGGAGGATCCTCCGACCAGACGGGTGTTGTGTCTGGCGGGCAACTGCCCAATGATTGATATTGGATTTTTGTATATATGTTCACTGCACGGTAAACTCTAATTGCGCGATGCAGGATTTTTGTGACGTCAGGATTTTTGTGTGACGTCAGGTCTTTGATGCGTAGTTCGAATGTGGCAATGTAGGTACCGCCACAGTCTCAAGGTCGCAAGCGTCTGACTGCTGACTGTGGGGCCCTGGGTTCGTTTCCCGGGCCCCCCCATAAAGTCCTCCTCCAGACCATATTTCGGCCATGGCGGCCAATTTCAACGGAGACTAGCCTTCGGTGCGGGAGATATTCTAGTGCAGGCGTGTGTGCGCAGACACAGGTACACTCTCTCTTATAATCCGATGGGACGGCAACCCGACACGACCGGAGAGAGATCAGGCGCAGGACCAACGGCCTAACGTGCTTTCCGAGGCACGGGGGGTATCACACCGCCGACTTCCAAACTCCGGGCTTACTATGAAATTCCTGATGGAGAAACCCATTAACATTTTGCCCGATCCGGGAATCGCAAATTATAATAATACCAGCCCGTTTTCCCACTGAGGGCAATAGCCTCTTCTCAAACAGAGAAGGCGCGAGCATTGATGGTTTGGCCATTTCGGACAAATACATAAACTTTAAGACCTGGTTACCTCATAATTGCAGCCGAAAGACGTCCACTACTGGACATAGGCTTCCCCCAAGCACCGCCACTTCGACCTGTTCTGTGCTTCTCGCATCCAGCGGATTCCCGCGGCCTTCGTCAGGTCATCGGTCCACCTTGTGGGGGGCCTTCCAACGCTACGTCTTCCGGTACGCGGTCGCCACTCCAGAAGCTTTCGGCCCCATCGGCCATCTGTTCTGCGAGCAATGTGCCCTGCTCACTGCCACTTAAGTTTGACAATTCTTTGAGCTAGGTCGGTTACCTTGGTTCTTCTGAGAATTTCTTTATTCGTCGCGATACATCACAAGGTTTTATTTATCGAAACCTGTGTCCTAACCGGGCAATAATACTACCCGTGTCCCAACCCTAGTAATACACCGAAATTAGGTTAATTGTGTAGTTAAATATTCAAAACGGTTCAACTCGGATTGATGGGTTAGCTACGTTTTGCAAGCGGCTTTGCTCCTGTTTTATAGTAAACCTAACATTTATCATGCCATCTCATAATAATCAACTGAAACTCAATCAATCTGCCTAGCCTTTTCCCCAACTATGTTTGGGTCGGCTTCCAGTCTAACCGGATGCAGCTGAATGCCAGTATTTTACATGGAACGACTGCCTATCTGACCTCCACAACTCAGTAGCTGGGTAATACGATACCCCTTGGTAAGACTGGTTGTCAGACTTTCGGGCTTCTGACGACCCGTAACGACTGTCAAAGATCTACGAATGACAGCTGGGTTCACGGCTTAACTGGCTTTCCGAGGCGTCTCGTTAAGTTAAGATGTTCACCCAACCATGGACCAACATGGTAAATAATTAACATGATTACAAATCTTAATTTAAAAGTCTGCCTCATTCGAGTTTTAGCTACCAAGAAAAAACTGCCAAAAAAACTTCCTCTACCATCTTGCTGAATACTAGCCAATAAATGCGAAAGTGATGTGTATGTTTGTTACTCTTTCACGCTAAAACGGCTTAACGGATTTGGATGAAATTTGGCACATGGGTAGGCTATGACCTGGAATAAGACATTAGATACTTTTTATTCCAATATTCCCAGGGATCGAGACTTACGCGAGTGAAACCACGGGGTGCAGCTAGTAATATTATAAATGCGAAAGTGAGTTTGTTTGTAGTTTGTCACGCTTTCACGCTAAAACGGCTAAACGGATTTGGATGAAATTTGGCACATAGCTAGAACAGGATCTGGAAAAGGACATGGGCTACTTTTTATCCTGGATTACAGACAAAGTCACAGGCAACGGGTACTATATAATACTGTAACCTCGACATGTGCACTAAACACCCATCAGCCATCATACACACAGTTTGTGAGAAGTGAACAGTTGGTCCGTGGGCGGATTATTCTCTGGGATATTAAAATAAAATATATTCCAGGGATGTTAAAATAAAAACTAAAATAACAATTCCAATAGAAAACTATACGCAAAATAAATACCAGCCGAACTCACGATGATAATTAAAAAATAACTTTGTTCTTTGTTATAAAAAGTCGAGCTTTTTAAATGGACAAAACCTGTTTCAGATTGGTTTTTTATTGTATATTTTTCATGGGCTCGGTTTAGCTCCCGTCTTTGTCCGTGTAGTTTTCGAATACGATTTAGGCAGGGCAGATTTTGTAATGCATGAACAGACTGACCGCTGCGTAAGCTGCAGCGCAGGCACGTGCGACGCAGACATGTCTGTCCTGCTCTGCGTCTGGCTGTAGAGCCAGCACAGGGCCACTCATTAATCATTTCATTTCATTTCCCACTGGGCCCGAATCATCTACCATACATTATAATATGTTTACCTTTATTTTGTCAGTTATGTTGAGGAGGACCTCGTGGCTAAGTAATAACAGCCGCACGGGTCGATCTATCAGGTTAAGCTGCGCCTGCTGGGGTTGGTCCGTGGATGGGTGGACCATCTTCACATACCGAGACTCCTCCGTGGCTTGGAAAGCACGATAAGCCGTTGGTCCCGGCTGTCATTTGTGGATCTTTGACAGTCGTTACGGGTCGTCAGAAGCCCGAAAGTCTGACAACCAATCTTACCAAGGGGTATCGTGTTACCCAGTTACTGGGTTGTGGAGGTCAGTTGCTCCATGTAAAATACTGGTATTCAGCTGCATCCGGTTAGACTGGAAGCCGACCCCAATATAGTTGGGAAAAGGCAGGTAGATTGATTGATTGTCAGACAATGGTATCTTTTGTATTTTATCTTAAACGTTTGTCTTCTTTTCGTGTGGTTAGTGACTAACCTGGTTTTATTTTTAAAGCCGCCCATGGACCTCTGACTTGGCTTCACATGCCGTCGAAAAATATCTCGCTGTCGCCGTCGTTGCTTATACGTTTGTAATTACAATACATTACAATTCTTGCATGGTTTGGTACCAGCTATGTCGGAAAGTAATTCTGTAGTTCATGAATTTTATACCGCCAGTTACTGTGTGTGAGTTTAGAGTGTTGTCTAAGTGAGAAGAGACAGCGGTTTGAGTTTGAAATGGTGTGTGGTGTGAAATATTATTAATTTGTGGTAGGCAACGTGGCAATGCTGCCAGCCTTTAGGGCACTTTTCCCACTGACAGCGATGCGGAAGAATTTTTAGAAGCCCTATGAGCCCTTCCTTTGTATATAATTTTTTCCCTTTGTCTATAACGTTAGAATTAGATTGAATAGCTCTTGTATTTCGATTATTCATAATTGATTTAAATTTATAAATAAAAATTTGTGGTAAGCGAAAGTTAGTTGACGAATAGTTTTGATATTTTTATTCTACAAATCAACAGGGAGTCTACAGTTTTAATTTAAAAAAATTATGAACACTCAAAGATAAGTAATGACAGAAACTGCTTCGTTGGTCTCGTGGTCGCAAGCGCTTCTACTGAGCATGAGGTCCTGGGTTCGATTCCCGGGTCGGGCAAAGTGTTCTTAGGTTTTTCTATCTGGAATTTCTCAGTAGCAGGCCGGAGTCTAAAAAAAAGAAAGAAAAACACAATACTAACTATCCTAACTAATATTATAAATGCAGAAGTGAGTTTTTTTGTTACGCTTTCACGCTAAAACGGCTGAACAGATTTGCATGAAATTTTGCACATGGGTAGACTATGACCTGGGTTAGGGCTAGAAATACTTTTTATCACGGTAGTATGTTCCCATGGAATAATTTCTGACCTCTATGCGGGCGAGTCCGCGGACAAAAGCTACTCAGAGATAAAACATATCCCTAACATGTAGATATAAAATTAGTTCAGCCTGTCAATTCTGTAAAAATCTCATCGTGAAAACTTATGTGAAATGAGCGTGGACTGAGCTGTCATTGTCATCGATACCTACTGATGCTAAGGCAGTGACAGTTCACTCCAAGCTCACTTCACCTACGTTTTCACGGCGAGATTTTTACAGAATCGACCGGCTGCTGATACTTAGGCAGTGACAGTTAACTTGAAGCTCACTTCACCTAAGTTTTCACGGTAAGATGGTTACAAAATAGCTAGGCTGTTATCAGTTACATATCAAACAATGCGTATAAAAGCTCCCCGTCCACGCTTACATATTGCACCACACTCATAAAGCCGCGCACAGACGTCCGTATGTACACACTGATTTCCCAAATGAATCGCCCGCGGCGGTCGAACTGTGTGAGGGAACCAAGAAGGTATTACAATGCTAGGTTTTGACCGCGTCTTCGTATCGCATCGCATCGTTTTTGAGGGTGGGAAATTTTTTGAGGGTGGGAAATCATATTATCTATTGACGACAGTTCATTGTTTCTTGTGCAACCATAATATCACTCTGCTTCTTTTGTTAAATATCCATTTATAATTATCTATAACTAGCTGTGCCCCGCGGTTTCACCCGCGTATCGGGATAAAAAGTATCCTATGTGTTAATCCAGGTTATAAACTATCTGTTTGCCAAATTTCATCCAAATCCATTCAGCCGTTTTTGCGTGATTGAGTAACAAACATCCAAACACACAAACACACAAATACACAAACTTTCACATTTATAATATTAGTAGGATTATGCTCAGTTTGGAAATAAAAAATGTAACTGTAAGTAAGAAAAACGATTCGTTTTTGTTTATAGGAACCGAGCAATATTTGGTTTGATTCAGCGGTTTAGCTGTCAGAACAGTAGTTATGGCTGGTCAGAAGCTAAATGTCTAACAACACTAGTCCTGTCGAGTTATACACAGCCTGATTGGTCTAATGGTTGCAAGCGCTACTGCTGAGCATGAGGTCGTGAGTTCGATTCCCGGGTCGGGCAAGGTTTTTCATCTGGAATTTCTCAGTAGCAGCCCGGAGTTTGAATTTTTGACACAACCCAGTTACTGAGTAATACGATACCCCTTGATAAGACTAGTTGTCAGACTTTCGGGCTTCTGACGACCCGTAACGACAGTCAAATATCCACGAAAGACAAAGTCAAAATCAAAGTCAAAGTCAACGTTTTTATTTCTAAACATAGGTGTTATGACAGCCGGGACCAACGGCTTTACGTGCTTTCCGAGGCACTGTTTGTTCTTGGTATGTAAACATGGTCACCCATTCACGGAGCAACCGCGGCAAGCGTATCTTAACCTGTTCGATCGACCCGTGCAGTTGTTATTAGGTACTTACTTAGCCAGAAGACCGCAAGAATTATAATAATTAAAAATAATAATTATTATTATTAAAGTTCAAGTCATCTCGCATAACATCAACCACATTCTAAAGTTAGTTCAAACTAACCTCAAGTTAAAGTAACTGAATCTTACCGTGTTACAGCAACCACTGACCACAAAGTGAGCAGTAACGTGTACTGCAACATGTTAAAGTAACCTTAGACGTATTAAATTACTGTCGCGGCCTGCAACATGGGGATTGATGGACGATCGTGAAAATGTGGGCCGAGGCGTAGTCGAGGCACACCTACGTGAGTCCATCAATGCCTGGTTGCGGCCAAGGCTTGTATAGTACTTTTCTCAAACAATGCGCGGAAATTCAAACTGAGTAAATTAATTATAAATTCCAGAATCAATGACGGACAACGATAATTTTTCTCGCGCCAATAATGTGTTCATTTGTTTCTTCTTTACTATACAGATATATTTGCAAGCCAAATCGAAATTTATATAAAATCTTCGATAAGTTACCTCCTTGGTTGCCGAGTGTTGAAGTAAAAAGTTCGTTCCATTTTTAAATAACACGACAGATATGAGTTTTCATAGTAATTTATTTGGCCGCTAAACGCGCCAGATATGGATTTTCATAGTAACTTTGCTGGCCGCATCGTCACTTGTTTTTTACCAGTACAGCAATTTCGATTTATCTCGAAGAAGGTTGTCAAATTAATGCTCGAATTTCCAAGCATGATTGAGATAAGACTTTAATTCAGACCCTAATCCATACGATGTTAGTAATACACACTTCTTAAAAACTATGTTAGTAACAAATGTAATACAAAACAAAATACAAATAGTTCATCTAACTGACGTACAAAGTACATGCACATGCACAGTCACGGACTTTAATTGATGAGCCACTTTCAAACTTTTCAATTTTGCAGTTTCATACATTCACGAGATTACACGATTAAACACGAACTTAAATCGCATGCTCGTAAACAAGATGACAAATTGCTAGTAATCAGAAATAGTCTTATATAAAGAGGTTGACTAATAAGTTCTCAATGATAAATAAATACAATGTATATCCAATCTATTTGATACTGACCTCCTTTGAATCAGAGCTCATTAACTCGATAATTCTGAAAACCTATCCGAAGACTGTGACAATTGGAATGTCGATGTCAGAGACGTTATTTTCGAATTTGTCGAAATGAGTAATTAAAATTTCTCCGTACGCTAACGTTACTATGGCTACGGTAAAACAATCGTCGCTAGGTTACTTACGGTTACTAGACCTGCAATTGGTTGACTTCGGGTAGTCACTCTGCTGTCAAGTTTGTAGTTCTGGCTCTCAGGTTAGCCAACCGGTAAAGATATTAAATATAATTTTCTTCTTCTTTAATACGAAGACACGACTTTCCGTGTCTAGATGTACGAGTATAACCGACTAAGCCCGATTTGCATTACACGTCTAAAATACAAACAGTGCCAAGTGGCTTATCAATTAAAGTCCGTGACTGTACATGCACACAATGCGCCATAATGGTGCAACATGGCTTATCACTAATGACCTTCAGAAGGCTGTAGACGCGCCCACGCACTCTGCGCATGATTGACGCAATGATTTTTCGCAGGATGGTATTAAAACCATGAGGAGAGGCTTGAGACTAAGTAATAACAGCCGCACGGGTCGATCCATCAGGTTAAGCTACGCTTGCCATGGTTTGTCCGTGGATGGGTGACCATCTTTACGTATCGAGACTCCTCCGTGCCTCGGAAAGCACGTTAAGCCGTTGGTCCCGGCTGTCATTCGTGGATCTTTGGCAGTCGTTACGGGTCGTCAGAAGCCCGAAAGTCTGACAACCAGTCTTACCCAGGAGTATCGTGTTACCCAGTTACTGGGTTGTGGAGGTCAGATAGGCAGTCGCTCCATGTAAAATACTGGTATTCAGCTGCATCCGGTTAGACTGGAAGCTGACCCCAACATAGTTGAGAAAAGGCTAGGCAGATGATTATGTGATTATGTAAGTTATCATCAGTTTGAGATTGGCTGTCGCTGAGATGAGATTTTTTTATGGCTTGTTGTTATGGCGACAGACTTAGATAAGATGGCGGTGGCTAGCCAGGCGGACTTAGAACAAGCCCTACCACCAACAAAACCGAGCAGGAAGTTTCTCCCCACTGGGAATCGAACCCGGGACCTCTGGCTCTGTGACAGGTTGTGTAACCACTAGACTACAGAGGCGGTTCATATTAAATAGCAACCATTAACCGAGTTAAAAACACCCCCTCGCACCCCCTTACACCCCATGTCAACAGCAGGGTCTTATTTTACCCCCGGGCATGTTAGGTTTTTTTGTTAATTTTAGCAAATGTTATACTTTCTCTTTGAAGTCGGATAAACTTTGTGATTTCAAAAACGTTTTTTTTTTGTTAGAAATAAATTGTTTTTGTTTTGTTTTATTTTAATGCGAGTATTTCGTGTAGGCCTTTTCAGTATTTTGGTATAAAATATATGTGAAGGAGCTCGTGGCTAAGTAATAACAGCCGCACGGGTCGATCCATCAGGTTAAGCTACACTTGCCGGGGTTGGTCCGTAGATGGGTGACCATCTTTACATACCGAGACTCCTCCATGCCTCGGAAAGCACGTTAAGCCGTTGGTCCCGGCTGTCATTTGTAAATATTTGTCAGTTGTTACGGGTCGTCAGAAAACCGAGTCACACAACCAGTCTTACCAAGGGGTATCGTGTTACCCAGTAGCTGGGTTGTGAAGGTCAGATAGGCAGTCTCTCCATGTAAAGCATTGGTATTCAGCTGCATCCGGTTAGACTGGATCCGGACCTCAACATAATTATAACAGTGCGGAAAAGGCTTAGCTTATTGATTTGCAAAAGGCTCGCCCCTATTACATGGGACTTGAATATATCTGGTGAAATGTAGGTACTATAACACCTCTGCCTAAGCCTTCGGGGAATACAAACGTGATGTTATGATTTGATTTCTCAATACTCGTAGACGTGGCTACGGCGTAGCATTGTCTACGGCGTAGCATTGTCTACGGCGTAGACAAAAGCTACGGCGTAGGCAGGTGCTACGGCGTAGACAAGTGCTACGGATGCAGCTGAATACCAGTATTTTATATGGAGCGCCTGCCTATCTGACATCCACAGCCCAGCTACCGGGTAACACGATACCCCTTGGTAAGACTAGTTGTCAGACTTTCGGGCTTCTGACGACCCATGACGACGGTCAAAGATCCACGAATGACAGCCGGGACCAACGGCTTAACGGGCTTTCCGAGACACGGAGGAGTCTCAATATGTAAAGATGGTCCACCCATCCACCGACCAACCCCAGCAAGCGTAGCTTAACCTGATGGATCGACCCGTGCGGCTGTTATTACTTAGCCACGAGCTCCTCTTTTCGTGTAACCGACATAGCGGTCGGAAAGTATTTTTTAGAACCTCGGTGTCAATACTTTCGGATACTTTTATTTCAAAGACGAAGAGGTTTTCAGAGGCACTTAAATAATATTGAAAATGGTCGACAAATACTACTGAGGTTCGGTTTCGAACTTTTCTTGAAGTAAATAGAACTTTCATTATTAGAATAAATAAAATGATGTATAGAGTATTGAATGTTATGAGAGAGATTTATTTAATAATTTATTCATATTGAATGTGAATAAGAAATTATAAATATACATATAATTTTTTTTTTTTTTTTCAATAGTTATAATTATTAAATACAATAAGAAATTTATTATTATCTTATTTTTTGTATAGGGTGTAAGCAGACATCTCCTGAAAACTGAAGGCACATGCAAAAAGCATTATTCCAAAAAGTATTGTATACTGTAGTACGTAAGTAACATTGCTGTAAAATTTATTTGAACGGCTCGCCACCCACAGATAAACCCTGAGAGGTTTTCGTTGTGAGGCTAAAACCAAAATGTATTAGGTTAAGTGTCAAGGTGTAAGCAGACATCTCCCGAAAACTGAAGGCACATGCAAACTTACCCCTACCAGTGGCCATAGTGCAAACCAAATTGCTTGATTCTGAAGTATGTTCAACTTGTGACTGTTTTTGTATGGATTCGAAAAAATGAAAATTTGATTTTTCAGAAATCCCATGTTAATGGCAATGCTACAGGCAATTGAGAAAACAATAATAGCCTTAAATGAACTAAATCCAGGATAAAAAAAAATACAATATTCATTCATAAAAACACGATTTTCAAAAAGTGTCAAATTATGGAATTGAAATATTAGCGATTTTGTTTTTCGTTTTTTTTTCGTTGACTTTATGTCATGATGCTTGGTCTGAACATCCAGCTTCAGTTTTCGGGAGATGTCTGCTTACACTCTGTATTCTTAGCGGATACGCTTGGTGCTTGCGTGGCAATCACGTGGTGTACGTAAATATATTATTAAAGTTTATAATTTTTCAGTTTTTTTTTTCTCATTTTCGTTAAAATCAATCTGCCTGCCTTTTCCCAACTATATTGGGGTCGGCTTCTAGTCTAACCTGATGCAGCTGAATACCAGTATTTTACATGGAGCACCTGCCTATCTGACCTGCACAACCCAGCTACCGGGTAACACGATACCCCTTGGTAATACTGGTTGTCAGACTTTCGGGCTTCAGATGACCCGTAACGACTGTCAAAGATCCACAAATGACAGCCGGGACCACAACAACTCTGCAAGTTCATAATTTGTATTGAATTACTATTTCATGAAATCAGCTTAAGCTTAACGTGTTTTCCAAGACACGAAGGCGTCTCGGTAGACGGTCACCCATCCACGGACCGACCTTGGCAAAATTTACTTAACCGTCGACCAACCATGCGGCTATTTTTATTTAGCCACGAGCCCAATTTATCACACAGTCCTTATAATTTAATATTTGAAAGGTGAAACATTTTTAAGTGTTCTTCACTGGGCGTCGTTTAAACACACTTCTTCACTGGAGTGGTTTGAAGAATCTAGAGTTTTACACGAAGTGTTTTTAGAGTTCCGTAGTCAACAAGGAACCCTTATAGTTTCGCCATGTCCGTCTGTCTGTCTGTCTGTTTGTCTGTCGGTCTGTCCGCGGCTAAGCTCAGAGACTGTTGGTACTAGAGGGCTGTAATTTGGTATAGATATACAAATATATCAGACCGACAAAGCGGTAAAAAAAAATGGTAAAATTTTTTTTTTTTAGACTACCTCCCCTACCCGTGGTTTTTTTTTTCTCGTCTATCCCATGGTATGGGGTATCATTGGTAAGGTCGTTTACAAATAATGTGAGTTTGTGAAAACCATTTTTGGATTCAGGGATTCGTTTGCGAAATATTAAGCTTTAAAGTGCTAATTTTTGTTAGAGTCAAGTGCTGGGTACACTTGACTCTAAATGGTTGGTTTTGGATATTTGAAAAAAATCACGGCAGTAGTATATACAACGTGTAACGGAATAAACGCAAGAGCTCATACACCCCAGTTAGAATATTAAATTATAAGACTAAAATAATATCTGTAATTTAATTTAATTAAACCACACCTAGTTATTTTTTATAAACTAGACGTCCTGACTAAACATGAAACGAGGATAGCTATGAGCGTATTACAAATTTGGTTATGCATTTAAATAGGCTTTATATAAAGACTTAAATTTCCTTAAATGAAATATCTTATTACCTTGTTATGACGCAGTGGTTCTAATTTCAGTTAAATAAAAGATTTTTTCATGAAAAATGAACATATATAAATAATGACGGAAATCGATTCAGAAGCCGATTCTGAGCAAACTACTTTCAGGTCTTGCGCTTATTCTGTTACACGTTGTCTAACGAAATTAAAAGGAAAACTATCACCGCTACGTAGGCTCCACAAGTTACCGAGTAATAATCGACCAACTTAAATTTGCTGTTGCAAAAAATGCTGAAGAACAAGTTTTTCAACTATAATGTTAAGTTTGTTGGATAAATTCATTCCAACTATGGAACCCTTCATTGTGCGTGGTTCGACATGCACTTGGCCGGTTTTAATTTATTTTTTAAAGATTCCTAGCAATTAAGATTTCTACAGTACATGATCGTTGATTCTGTCAAATACAAACAACTCACATCTCACATCACTATTCACTCTCACTTCGCATAAGGTTCAAAACGTGACATTGAATCTCGTTTTGAATCCGCCATGATGTACATACGGCTACACATCAAGCTATACAATTCCAGTTTATACTGATCTCGCATTGTATAGGTTTTCCGCACAATGCGAGGTCAGCTTATTCTGGAAATGTATAGCTTGATGTGTAGCCCTTTGTACTATAACAAAATTCACACGGAGTCACACGTAATCTGTTCGATTTATGCCCTAACACGTGTGACTCCGGATTTTTAATTTGTCTGTCTGTGGTGTCTTGTTTATACCTTTTTAGTCGTAGTTGGGTTTAGTTTTTATTACGTAATTTTTTTTTTTTGAATGTATTTGGTTATGACTTTATAAGTTATTGTGTTTGCGTAAAAATCATTTTCACCTAAGGCTGAGTCCTGAGTGACGGCGCACCGTGCAAGCGGGTTGAGGAGCGGATTTTGAAAGTTGATGCGTGCGCGTGTGTCTAGTAGGCGTCCTGAGTAACGGCGCACCGCCGTTGTTTGCTAATATGGCACTACCGTTGCCATAGCCATGAACCCAAAGTCATGACATTGTAATAACGTCCTGTCAGAATATGAATCAACGATTCATCCGTGTTTTTGAGTGTATTTTTCCAATATAATTAAAACTTGGTGCTTTCGAATGATACTCATTGCATATAGTGTATGGATAACATAGTAATTAATGAGGATTATGAATTTGATTATTCGATCTCTTACGTATACGTTCATACAAAGTTATCGCGGCATGTATAATGAGAAACGTCAAAACTATCCGCCACTCTACCAGAAAAAATCAAAATACGCTCGCTCGCACTCCGGACAAGTTCGAACATCTCGAACATTTGTTTTATCCGCCGTTCATTCCGCGTGCGCGGTGCCCCGTCACTCAGGACTCAGCCTAAAGCAGTAATGAAGATTGGAGATTTGAAGGCGCACTCAGCTCGGATAGTGATCGATTTTACGAACTATACCGATGCAACATCTTAGTTGTGTCGTACTGTACCAGCGAATTTAATATGATTACTTTAAGAATACTGCTTACCCCCGTTTTAGTAATAAAACTGGCAACAGTGGCACTCAAAGTTTCTTGAACTAATATTATTAGGGTCTCACCAACCCGCACTGGGCCTGCGTGGTGGATTACGGCCCACTCCCTCTCACAGAGAGGAGGCCTGTGTCCCAGCAGTGGGAATATTATGTTACTATAAAAAAATTGCTACTGGGTTGTGGAGGTCAGATAGGCAGTCGCTCCATGTAAAATACTGCTATTCAGCTTCATCCGGTTAGACTGGAAGCTGACCTCAACGTAGTTGGGAAAAGGCTAGGCAGATTGATTGACATTTAGTAGTTGCCTATAATTTCTGTTGAAATTATTTATATAAATACCTGTGTATTGATTGTATACATGCTTATCTGTAGTATGCTGTTTTGCCAGTATTAATGTACTATTTCAGTCTAAAAATGTTCATCAGTTTCCAAATTAGATTCTTTAGCACACTGTGTGCAGTAAAGTCTAAAATGCTATATCTTAATTTTAAAGTTGACACATTACCATAATGACATTTAAAAAAGAAAATAGTTTTGAATTTTGAATCATCAAAATCAAAATCAAAATATTTTATTTCACATAAGCCTACATGGTCACATAATGACATTTAAAAAAGAAAATATTTTTGAATTTTGAATCATTAAAATCAAAATCAAAATATTTTATTTCACATAAGCCTACATGGGCACTTATGAAACGTCAGAAGCTAGGTGCACGGTTCCAATTGGTCGTTTCCTATGGAGAAGAGCCGGCAAGAAACTCCATGGTTACTCTTTTAAAGGATCGATCTTGTGACATAGATTTGTGCATGCAATTATAAGCCTTAAGGTAGTAAACATTCTCAGACAGCGACTGTATGTTCAATTTATTTTTCATTGCTTCATTTTTAATTATTTTTACCTATTATGGTAAATAATCTTATTGTAGGTGCATCGTCTTCACATGTAAATATATAATTGGTGTATACGAAATATTGTAAAACATTTTTAAAAGAGTAACGGTGGAATTTCTTGTCCATTCTTCTCCATACCGGAAATTATCTTTTGGGCTTTTAGGGGTGGCTAGAATCAGTTATATTTTTTTGTTTTTGACGTTCGACAGTGCCTTTTATGATATGCCTAATTGAAATAAATTATTTGTCTTTGCAGCATTATGCTAAAATAGGAGCCTTTTTGGCCTCGCACTGGTTGTTATTTAAATATTTTGTTAGTTTTAAATTGTTCTTTTTATTTTAATTATGTAGTTACTTTTTATTACTTTTTCCTGTGCGTGTCCCAAATATAGTATATTACTGTCGCGGCCAGCAATAAGAGGATTGATGGACGATCGTGAAAATGTGGGCCGAGGCACACATACGTGAGTCCATCAATTCCTGATTGCGGCCAAGGCGTGTATAATACTTTTCTCAAATAATGCGCGGAAATACAAACTGAGTAAATTAAATAAAAAAACCAGAATCAATGACGAATAACCATAATTTTTCATACGCCAATATGTTCATTTTTTTCTTCTTTACAGTTCTATTTGCAAGCCAAATATAAATTTTAATAAAACCTTTGATAAGTTACCTCCTTAGTTGCCATGTGTTGAAGTAAAAAGTTTGTTTCATTTTTAAATAACACGACAGATATGAGGTTTCATAGTAATTTATTTGGCCGCTAGACACGCCGAATAAGGATTTTCATAGTAACTTTGCTGGCCGCATCGTCACTTGTTTTTGACTAGTACAACAATTTCGATTTATCTGGAAGAAGCAAGCAAGTTTGAGAAAAAAATTTTTTCTTTCTTTCTTTGACTTTGAAATCCCAGCTGGAAAAACCCAATAACACTTTGCCCGACTCACTAAGCATTTTAATAATAAATCCACTGCATTATACGCAATAGACACTCAAAGAAAGTAATTACAATAAGACAAACCAACTCTCATCAAACTTTAAAGTACATTTTGGAGTTTTGTTACTGGCTTAGTATTTTAAGATTGATAAACTTTCAGTAAAACCTTATCGGAGAAAAGGGTTCTATTAAAACATGGAATGATAGTTAATTATTTGGAGGATTTTGGAAAACTTTTTGACAGCTGTCAATGAGTAAAGTTTAAAATTGGCGTTTTAAATTCATACAATATACATAGAGGGCCTTACCACAAAAAGTTAGACATTTGTTCAACGTGTGTCTAATGTCAGTTTTATGTCAAACTCCATATAGAAATGTTGTTTTGAAAAGGTGATTAGGCTAAACAACTGATTTGTGGTAATATGGAAACAGTTTCAACAATGGAATTGTCAAGTCAACCTTATGGTACAATTCCGTAGCCGAAATTTCGCTCCGTGGCGCTATTGAAGCTTCTGATCTGCTTGATGTGCTGGCGCGCTTTTTTGTCCCAGACAATTACTGCCGGGGTAGAAGGCACAGACTTTGCCGTGCCTCCATGTCGCACGGTTGCACGTGCTGAGTCGCCAATTCCTCGCATGCTGGCCGCGCTTAATGATCTGGATTCTGACCCAACAGAGGTACTGTGACATGAATTTATGTAAGTGTGGTTAACTGTTTTCATTTGTATAATTTAATATGTATTATAATTGTCCCTTATATTTTTAGTTATTGTAATTGATTGTAGCACAATCATTGTAATTATTAAATTAAATTAAAATTTAAAATTAAGTAGCCGACTGTAAGCAGTAGCAGCAGACGACGTATCGTTGCGACATTACTAGTTTCTATGTATTTCTATGAAATACATTCCGTAGCTAGCGACACGTCGATTTCATAGAAATACCTTCCGTAGCTAGCGACACGTTGATGTCATAGAAATACATTCCGCAGCTAGCGTCACGTCGATTTCATAGAAACACCTTCCGTAGCTAGCGACACGTTGATTTCATATAAATACATTCCGTAGCTAGCGACACGTTGATTTCATAGAAATACATTCCGTAGCTAGCGACACGTTGATTTCATATAAATACATTCCGTAGCTAGCGACACATCGATTTCATAGAAATACCTTCCGTAGCTAGCGACACGTTGATTTCATAGAAATACCTTCCGTAGGTAGCGACACGTCGATTTCATAGAAACACCTTCCGTAGCTAGCGACACGTTGATTTCATATAAATACATTCCGTAGCTAGCGACACGTTGATTTCATAGAAACCAGTAGTGTCGCGGCGACACGTAGCCTGTTGCTGCTGCCTGTAGTTATCTACGGAATTGTACCTTTACTCCCACAAAACAAACAAACAAAACAAATACAAAAACAAAAAACAATACAAAAAATAACACAAACAAAATTACAAAATTTACAAAAAATTTGAGAAAAGGTGGGCTGATTGACTAAAAATTAAATAATAATCAGTAATAGTCAGGGTGGGTTTTGCAAAAAATGACTGGGTCCGATTCTTGGCTGAACTATACCATAATATTAAAATTAAATGAATTGTGGTTTTTAGGAACCTTGCAAAAAAAATAAACGTTTAGCGCATAGGCAAGATCTAAACGAAAATCATAAATAGTACCATAAATTATCACATTTTTTTAAATTGCCAAAGATCTCTTCTTTAACAGAGATGAACCACAATTACCCACGAAGCCACGAGTTCTTTACCGGTGGTCTAAAACCACCTACCAAAGCTCATCCATTACCAAACTACCCTACTGTCACCACAACAACCCATAGACACTTTGACAACCACCCTCATAAAATCGATCATGCAAAAAGAAAAACAGTAATATTTAATTTGCTCAAAGTTGAGAACCACACGCTTTGCCAAGCCAAATTTCGCTTAACACAGGCAGCCCTTAAGTGCGAGCAAAATAGAAGATGTATAAGAGTGAGCGAGAGAGATATACAGCTGTCAGCTACGCCCAATCAATGCATAGAACCTTTATGGTCTGCAGGCCAGTGTTTCGTTAACCGTCGTCGTAAACGGTACGGTCGCTCGTCCCAAAAAAATATAAATAAAATATAGCAAAAAAATACATAAAAAATATTTATTGATGCATTCAATATTCTAATTTCAAGGAAAAATATTCAAATTCCGTTCCGAATTCCTTTGGAGCAGATATTCGGGATTCAAAATTGGAACGCGTAACAAAAGACCGCGACGGATTGTGGCTTTTTTTTTAAAATTGCGTGTTAAAATAATCGTGGTTAAGAGAGCAGGTTTTGAACAGCCTTGTGGATTATTTAAAAAAAATCTGCAGTGAGACTATGGTTTTTTTTGGGCGGTTTGATGGCAGAGGGATATCCTTTGTTCCAGATGCACCAGGCGCAATGCTAAAAGGTAATAAGTTGTATCATTTTCAGACCACCTACGCCATCTTGAATTTCTGTTTAAACATGTATTTTTCAGGTTTATCATACGTTTTCTACAATGTTTCAGGATATTTATAAACAGTTTTACATTACCAATTTGAAAATTTTGAGTATTTTAGAAGTAAGTTTGTGTAAAAAAAACAATGCTTTTTTTCTGTGTTTACGAAATGATTATTTTGCAATATTTTTACAAAAAAATCTGCAATTTTTTGCGACCGAAAACTATTTTACACTTTTGAGTTTTAAGTTACCAATAGTAACATAAAACAGAAATGAACTTTGAATCAAATTTTGATACGATTTTCGTGTATTTATTAATTATGCGTAAAACAGCGCGGGAGAGAACTTAACGAGAGAGGTCAAATGAACCTTGCTTCATGTACAAATATTAAGCCGCAACTGGTGAGACTGGAAGCTGACCCCAATATAGTAGAAAAAAGGATCAAATAAGTAATTTTGGGGTGTAGATACGCTAATGACAACTTTAATGATAAAAAAATTAACTTAGACTCTTAAAGGTGTTTAAGAGGAGCTCGTGGCTAAGTAATAACAGCCGCACGGGTCGATACAACAGGTTAAGCTACGCTTGCCGGGGTTGGTCCGTGGATGGGCGACCATCTTTACATACCGAGACTCCTCCGTGCCTCGGAAAGCACGTTAAGCCATTGGTCCCAGCTGTCATTAGTGGATCTTTGACATTCGTTACGGGTCGTCAGAAGCCCGAAAGTCTGACAACCAGTCTTACCAAGGTGTATCGGTTTACCCAGTAACTGAATTGTGGAGGTCATTATAGGCAGTCGCTCCATGTAAAATATTTGTATTCAGCTGCATCCGGTTAGACTGGAAGCCGACCCCAATATAGTTGGGAAAAAGGCAGATGATACAGATGATGGGATAATAAATTAATAATGTATCTATTATGGTCTTGAATTTGACATTTCAAGTGATTGTTGTTACTTTTTCCAATTTGGAGTTTGACATTTGCACCTGTCAAATTAGTCTACGAGATTAAAAAACGAGACTATAGCCTTATTACCTCAAAACCGCGTCTATCAGTTGTTTTAGCCAAAACACCTTTTTTAACATGACATTTCTGTATGGATTTTGACATAAAACTGACATTAAACACGCGTTGAACAAGTGTCTAAGTTTTTGTGGTAAGACCCTGGCTGTTCTGTACATTCTGAAAGTTCAAACAGTATCGCCAAGATAGATAAAAGTTAGTTGGCAAGTATTTTGGCTAAGCCATGTTCCTGTCACTGTCACACAACTGTCAAACTACAAGAGTGCGATGTAGACGGAACATGTCAGTTTTATCATCATCATTATCATCATTTCAGCCGAAAGACGTCCACTACTGGACATAGGCCTCCCCCAAGCACCGCCACTTCGACCGGTTCTGTGCTTCTCGCATCCAGCGCATTCCCGCGGCCTTCACCAGGTCATCGGTCCACCTTGTGGGGGGCCTTCCAACGCTACGTCTTCCGGTACGCGGTCGCCACTCCAGAACCTTTCGGCCCCATCGGCCATCTGTTCTGCGAGCAATGTGCCTGCCCACTGCCACTTAAGTTTAGCAATACTTCGGGCTATGTCGAGTTAATAAAAAAACAGTGAATAAATAAATTCTTTGAAAATAGTGTCAAAGTAATTATTCTAATTACTTACTAAGAAACTCCCCTGCTTACTAACTTTTAAAATGGCGTATGGCCACTTCCACTTAAGTTTGGCAATACTTCGGGCTATGGCGGGTACCTCGGCGTCGTACATATCTCATAATTTCTGATGCTATTACGTAGTCAGATCATGTCAGTTTATAGTGTATCAATCGTGGCCGATCTACCTACACCTGTAATATTTCTGAATTAACACAGTACCCCACAGTAACTGTCATTTTGATGAGAATGTTATCCTATTGAGATAATATTTAATAGTTCCTCTGCCCCGCGGTTTCACCCGCATAAGTCTCGATCCCGTGGGAATATAAGGATAAAAAGTATTCTATGCCCTAACCTAGGACTTAGTCTACCCATGTCCTAATTTCATCCAAATCCGTTTCAGCGTGAAAGCGTAACAATAAAACTCACTTTCACATTTATAATATTACTAGATGCGCCCCGCGGTTTTATCCGCGTAAGCCTCGATTTCATTGGAATATCGGGATAAAAAGTATTCTTTGTCCTAACCCAGGACTTGGTCTACACATGTAACAAATTTCATCTAAATCCGTTCAGCCATTTTAGCGTGAAAGCGTAACAAACAAACACTCACTTTTGCATTCACAATATTAATTAGTTAGGATAGGAAGTAACGATATAGTTAGGATTTAACTGCGGTCTGTCCAACAAAATGAACTTTTACTTAGAAAAAACTAATATTCATCGATAATACTAGTTTTTTCTGTTTTTTCAGAGAATTTTTATGAACATAAAAACGTGTTTTCGTTTTCGTGTTCAGAGCCACTTTCGCTTCAAGTCCTGCATTTAAATGCAAATTTTATTATTAATGATCCAGCCGTTTTTGATATCATTTCTGAACATAAATCGATTATTATTTTATTTAAATGAGTAAGTTATTAACTACCTTATAGTCTAGTAGTCATAAAGTTAGTTTTAGATTTGAAAGACCAAAGTTTGATTCAAATCTATGGAAGACTAGGTGCAGACCGCGGCATCGCCCGCGTGACCCTCATTATTTTTCTAAAATAATAGTAGCCAAAGTTTATCCTTATAACATCAACTATAATGCCAGTGAAAGTCCCGTCAAAACCAGTCAAGCTGTTTCGGACATTAGCCAGAACAAACAGACAGACAGACAAAAAATTGTTTTTTGTTATAAGTACCGTTTAAACTTTCGTATGCATTTAGTAAAAAACTTTTTTACAAAAAATTAAACCGACGAAAAAAGAACTGAAAAGCGAAAAATAAATAACTTTAATTTCGGAAGTCGGTGTCTTCGCTTTTCAATTTTGGTTTTTGCCACCGACTTCCGAAATTAAAGTTATTTATTTTTCGCTTTTCAGTTCTTTTTTCGTCGGTTTAATTTTTTGTAAAAAAGTTTTTTATTTTTCGCTTTTGAGTTACCATCCACTCCCGGCCCTCGGCAGCGCCCCCCACCACCTGACGCCCACACCTTCGTGGAGGGCGTCAGAATTGAGGTGAAGGCCCAGATGAAATATCTGGGCCTTGTACTCGACAGCAGGTGGCGCTTCGGTCCGCATTTTCGCGGGCTGTCATCGCGCTTACTGAAGACTGCGGGCGCGCTCTCCTGGCTGCTTCCCAACTTGGGGGGGCCCAGCGCGCGATGCCGGCAACTTTATGCCGGCATCTTGAGGAGTATGGCCCTCTACGGGGCTCCTATCTGGGAGGACTCCCTCCAAAGGAGGGAGAACGCCGCCGCCTTGCGAGCACCCCAGAGGGCCATAGCCCAGCGAATGGCGCGGGCTTACCGCACGGTGAGCTTTGGGGCAGCATGTGCTCTGGCCGGCACCCCTCCTTGGGAACTCGAGTCGTGGGTGCTCGCCAGAGTATATGAATGGACGGCGGAGCGGAGGGCGAGACGACAACGCTCAGCCCCGGAAGAGCGGGAGGCCGTCCGGCGGGAGGCGAGGGACGCTATCGTCGTCCATTGGACGGGGGACCTCGCCACCGCAGCCTTCGGCCGCCGAACCATCGACGCGATTGGGCCAGTCCTGCGAGACTGCCTCGAGCGGTCGCATGGGTTCCTCTCCTTCCGTCTGGTGCAGAAGCTGTCCGGACATGGTTGTTTCGGATCGTACCTGCACCGAATCGGACGGGAGAGGACGCCGTCGTGCCTCGACTGTGGTGCGGCAGAGGACGCGGCGCAGCACACCCTCGAGGGATGCCCGTCGTGGTCCGAGCCGCGCCGCAGTCTCATCGCGGTGATCGGACCGGACCTCTCGCTCCCCGGCTTGGTTAACGCCATGCTGAGGGATGAGAGGTCCTGGGCGGCAGTCGCCTCCTTCTGTGAACACGTCATGTCCCAGAAGGAGGCGGCAGAGCGCGCGCGGGAGGACGATCCTGACGCAGCGCCGCTCAGAAGGCGGAGGAGGGGTCGAAGAAGACGTCAGTTTGATAGTCATCTCCGACTCCTCCCAGGTGGAGGCCAGCAGGCAATGGGTGCGGGGGCACCCTTGCCTGTATTGCACAGGTCTCCACCAGTGTCGGACGGGAATGGCCAGGTGTTCCCGGCCATTCCCGTAGCCCCCCATCTTGGGGGGCATGCGGGGCCCGCCAGCTAGGCGGGCATGCGCCGGGAGGGTTGTGGATGTAAAGGCTGAGCCGGTTTAACATGGCCCTCCCATCACGGCGATGTGGGAACACCGCTGAGTTTTAGTGGGTATACTGTCGTTAGCGACAGGAGTCCCACATACCCCAGACTCGTCCCCCACGAGCGGGCATGCGTAATGCATTCCTCAGCGTCAAAAAAAAAAAAAAAAAAAGGGTACTCCAGGGGGTTACTCCAGGTTAAAGACGAGTTCACGGGGGGAGTCAAACACCTCACTCCCCCCCCTGACCCGAGGAGGCCCGCAGTGCCGCCCACCCCAGGGCGGAGGACATCCATGAGGATTTTCCACCCCGGAAAAAAAAAAAAAAAAAAAAAAAAAAAAAAAAAAAAAAAAAAAAAAAGGTTAAAGACGAGTTAGTTAGGTAGGTTAGTTGATGATGAGTGGTTGTGTCATCAGAACTATTGTATGTGTGCGAAATTTCAACAGAATCGGTTCACAGTTGAAAATTCAGTTGGTGAAAAATCAATCAACCCCATTTTTTCTAACTTTAGGGGTGGATTATAGTTTCCAATTTTAAATGGGACCAACTTCGAGGTATACCCTTCCCAATATAAAAAGATTTTTTCAAATCGGACTACTCACTAAAAAGTTATGCGTGGTCATACATAAAAAAAAAAAAAAAAAAAAAAAAATATACATGTCGAATTGAGAACCTCCTCCTTTTTTTTTCGTCGGTTAAAAAGCTTTTGTTATTTTGACATTACAAACAGACACTTCAATTTAATTTATTAACTAGCTGCGCCCCGCGGTTTCACCCGTGTAAGTCTCGACTCCGTAGGAATATCGGGATAAAAAGTATCCTATATCCTATTCCAGTCTACCGATGTGATAAATATCATTAAAATTCGTTCAGCCGTTTTAGCGTGAAAGCGTAATAAACAGACAAATTCAATTTCGCTATTAGTTAGGATAGTATTTGTAGTATATTATAGTTACACTAGCTGATGTCCGCGGCTTCGCCCGCTTGGATGTCGGTTATTATATACTAAAACCTAACTTGAGAACCACTCTATCCATTAGTGATAACAGCATGAAAATCGGTGCAGTAGTTTTTGAGTTTATCGCGTTCAGCAGGCATAGCATGAGCACCGTTTTGTCAACGGAAGAGTAGACAAAAATGACGTTCCGTGTAGACAGTACGACGGCAGCTAAGTAAAAAGAGTCAACTGCACTTTTAACGAAATTCACTCTTTTACATAATTCCACTCAGAATTCTTTGTTTTGGTTTCAAATTGTCTTCACTTCCTTAGACAAATTTCAGTTGTCAATGTGATTTTGACAGTAAGGATAGAAAACTTTCTTCCGAAATAGTTTACATATTAAAAGACCTAGACAAAGATCGATATAAATGAAAGACAAAATGACAGATTGTAGAAGGATTTCTACGGTGCGATGTCAAAAATGAAGAAACGAAATGTCACTTTGTATAGAAAAAGCTATGTCTATTCTTCGTAGAAATAGAAAGCGCCATGCTACGCCTGCTGGACGACAGACAGACGCAGCGGAGGACTTTGTTTTATAATATATGTAAGGATAGATCTCCCACTATGATGAAAGTTACAATTCTAGAGGACAAGTGCCTCTTCTCATACAGAGAAGGCTTTTTGAAGGTTTCAACCAGTTCAGATAACAGGTATCGTACGTGTATTACCCAGTTACTGGGTTGTGGAGGTCAGATAGGCAGTTGATCCATGTAAAATACTGGTATTCAGCTGCATCCGATTAGACTGGAAGCCGACCCCAACATAGCAAGAAAGCTAGATAGCTGGCGATTTAATAAGGTAGTTTTGTGAATCTATACTAATATTATAAATTCGACAGTAACTCTATCCATTTTAAATATTATATTTTATTTATAAACATTCACAATTATTAGTTATTTTATTTATTGTATGTCTTCTATCTTATAAATCAGTTTTTAATCTATTATAATCATATTCTAGCGTATGACACTCGTGGGTTGCAGCTGAAAATCAGCGTCAGGTGGTACACTTTGTGTTTCCATCTGACGTTATGCTGAGCTGAGACCCTTTTGGCACTATAATTACTGTTTTCTGTTTTATAGTTTTAAGGTGTCTTTTTCTGCTACAAGGGCAATAAACGCATTTTTCTTTCTTTCTTTCTATCTGTCTGTTTGTATGTTACCTTTTCACGCCTAAACCACTGAACGGATTTCGACTAAATTTGGCAAGGGTACAGATGGCATCCCGGGGAAGGACATAGGGTACTTTGTATTGACATCGATACATCACGCGAGCAAAGCCGCGGGCTGAAGCTTATTAATAGAAATGCCATTTATAGGTACGTACAGAAAGAACCTGTTTCGAAAATGTCGGTTGAAAAAGAGTAACAACTTTCCTTTGTTTAAAAAAAGTTAATTAATTTTCAAACAATTTATTTTTAATCTCCCTCTTGAATGAAAATATTTCAAAAAAGATAATACGCAGTAATGGAGGTTGAATTATCTGCTGTTGTTCAATTATTTTTTTTAGGGTTCCGTAATCAAAGTGTGCCAACGGGACAAAATCAAAATCAAAAGTCATTTATTCAAACTAGGCTGAGAATCAGCACTTTTCGAACGTCAAAATTACATAAGACAGTCCCCCGGCACGCCCACCCTTCACCACTTCCTAGTGCTTTAGCTGGGAGGAAGAAGTGACGCAACAAACTCCCCAGCAGCACAGCTGTCTGTTCAGTTAGAAACAATTGATTCTATACAAAAGTATGCAAAATCATTTATATTACGCAATATAAAATATAAATCTAATTATTAGCCATATGTCAGCTGGCACACGCCAATATACCACCCAAAAAACAAACAAAATGTATGAATATTGTATAATACGGAACCATTCGTGTGTCCGAGTCGCACTTGACCGGTTTTTTTTTAACAAAAGATTTTTAATTTCGTGTTATGTATTTTTTGGGAAGTTTATCCTCATAGATGGATTGGATTGTTTTACTTGAGAGCCCAGGTTTGATTCTCGAGTCGAGTAAATTGACTGCCTCGTTGGTCTTGTGGTGGCAAACGAGACTGCTGAGCATAAGGCTCTATGTTCGATCTCTAGGGTGGTTATAGTCCTGCCAGGGTTGCGGGAAAGTCCGAAAGGGATACCGGGACCTTGGCAACAGGCAACTGAAGGAACACGGGAGGGTTTTAGTCAGTAAAAGTCTGACACGGCCTTCCCGCTCCGCCCAGAGCGGGAGAAGTCATTGGATGATTTCACACCCTCAAAAAAAAAAAAAAAAAAAGGGTGGTTATATTGTTTTGACATGCACATGACAGCACTACGAGGCTACCATTTAATAGATACGTCTTTCATTGACTTGAATGTGCCCTGGCGGCAGAGAGCTCAAACCAAATAAAAAACCAAGACAGAGCGCTGTCAACAGTGACGTGAGGCCGTTTTCGTAAACATGTGTGCACTTAGTGAAGTGTAGTTTGATTGTAGTGCCATTGTAAATAGTTGTAAATGTGTGTGTGTGAACGTGTATGCACAGAGCGTTGGTGTAGTTTTAGCATGCTTCACTGTATTGTTCGCAGCGCTCCGTCTTGGTTTTTTATTTGGTCTGAGGCAGAGAATATGTCATGTTCACTCTAATGTCTCGCTAGCTCCCTTCAAAATGGTTGAGCTGAATGGTGCTGATCCATGCGTCATGTTCGTGAACGGGCGCCGTCAGTTGTGACTGGTCATCTCTTAGCTGCCACGGCTTATTTTAATTTTTGACTTGTTTTGTTGGTTTTTCATCTTTTAATTAAGAACGTTTTTAACATGCACGTTTTTCTACATTGTACTCACATGTATAATTTCAACATGAATGATGTAACCAATATATTGTAACAATATTCTGATTCAAAAGAGTGTCCGTGGAGTTTCTTGCCCGTTCTTCTCCATAGGAACCTACGCTTTGGAATGGGCAACTAGCTTCATCTTTCTGACTGACCGACCCCTTGACAATTCAAAAGTTCTATTTATGTGATAGTTTTTTGGAAAAAAAAAAATTGCCTCATTTTTTTTTTGTTATATTATATAACGTATTTTAGCGGTATGTCATATGGAACGCGGGTGGCCGTCATCTAGCGGTGTCTACAAGTCATAACATAGGATCTCTGTCGATTGCTAATTTACAGTAAAATTGCGATAATTTTGGTACAAAAATGCGAATTTCAATTTTTTTTGTTTTTTTTTTTTTATTGCCTATATGCCCCTTTCGGATCGGACAGGTTTTTTTTACACGTTGTATGTCTCGCACTATCCCTTCGGAGAATACAAGCGTGATGATACTAAAAACACTGTTTTTAGGTTTCTAAAGAAAACTATTTAGTAATAAGTCCTTTATAAAATATCACCAGAATATTGATAATATACTCGCGTAGCAATGTGCTACGATTTCCGTAGCACTTACTACGCGCGTAGGCGCTTCGCTACGGTGTCGTAGGCGATTGGCTACGAAATTAACTTTTGATGTTTTTTTTTAAATTCTAGTTCTGTTTTTCACAAGTTTAAGGTAACTTTCATAAAAATGTATGTTTAGAAACATTACGAATGACGGGAAATCATATTATATACAGAAACTCATGCGTATTAGTCGTAAAAAAGTATCATAATTATTTTTATCTACACCCATGCTATAAATCCTCTATAAAAGTTTCTGTAACAGTTAGCTTATTGCCAACATTAAAACAACCAGTGTCATAGTAACCATTATATCATCCAAACGGGTGTTATAATGTTGTACTAAATTTCATAATGCAACTCATTTCAAAAAAAGAACGCTGTCATGCAGGCGCGTCTTACTAACAAGCTCAGTCATTTAAAAAAAAAACTTGTAGTTTATTCGAATTCACGTGTGTTGTATCCCGCCATTTTTGTTCGATATTAGTATTACAAAGAACCTTTTATAGAGGCTTCATAACATGGGTGTAGATAAAGTCTTGTATGCAACTGTAAATATTTAGGTATTAAAACACTCTTGTGATACTATTATCACACTCGCCTTAGCCTCGGTGTGATAAAACCAGATTCGTGTTTTAATACCCCTTATTATATAACAGTTGCATAAATAATTATTAAACCCAACGATTTATTATTTTATTTTTATTCTTTATTAAGTTAATTATAAAACTCTATAGGGTCTTCGATGTCATCTTTATATTCTTTCAATAGTAAACTTTATGATATTTGTGGAGGTCAGTTAGGCAGTCACTCCATATAAAATACTGGTATTCAGCTGCATCCAGTTAGACTGGAAACCGACCCCGAAATACGAAAGGGCTAGACCCAACCGTTTCTTATTTTTTTTCTTTGTGTTTATTATCTTTTTTGCGTCATGTTTACCGTAAATAAACATTTTTTCTTTATTTCTTTCTAGGCAGATTGATTGACACCGCTCGAATTTTAAAGTGATGTCAAAGTCAAAAGTCAAAGTCAAATAATTTATTTCAAATAGGCACATAAAAGGCACTTTTGAACGTCAATGAAAAACAAAGAAATAGAATTGATTCTAGTTGCCTCGGGAATAACACTACAAAAGTCAGATAGTGGTCAATCCTGGACTTACCAAATACAATGAATAAACAAGGAATTTAAAGCTTCAGTGGTTTTAACGAGAATATTACCAAAAAAGTGTTTCAAATTCCTGAGATATTTTACATCTGAGTTGATTGGGCCATGTGCAGTCTCTAAAACAAATTTAATATTACGCTGTTTTTTCCTACCTGTTTCAATATTTATTACTAGCTTCCGCCCGCGGCTTCGCCCATGTGGTATGTAGATAAAAAGTAGCCTATGTCCTTTCTCAGACTCTAGACTATCTGTCTACCAAATTTCATTTAAATCGGTTCAGTAGTTTTGGCGTGAAAGCGCGACAGACAGACAGAGTTACTTTCGAATTTATAATATTAGTACGGATATGGACTAAGTGCGCCCAACGGTTTCACCCGCGTAAGTCTCGATCCCGTGGGAATATCGGGATAATAAGTATCGTATGTCCTATTCCACGTCATGGTCTACCCATTTGCCAAATTTCATACAAATCAGATCAGCCGTTTTAGCGTGAAAGCGTAACAAACAAACAAACTCACTTTCGCATTTATAATGTTAGTTAGGATTTGCCATTTGTTTTTATTTTATCATCAGCTGATTTTATTTTATAGCTAATGTAAAGAGCTTTAGTTATTTTCCATTTGACGTTCAAAAGTGCCTTATTTGTAAGTAATTGACATTGAACATCTGACATAGCTATATTTAATTATTTGTGACATTGATAATCTGGATATTTAAATGACATTTATTTATTATTATTACCCACTCTCCTTCATAGTAATTAAGTGGCATGTAATTTTTTGTATTTTTTTTTATTGTAAGTAAAATCTTTAATATTCGACACAATGTCAAAATTAAATGAAATGAAATTGAAATAAATTATTTGACTTTGTCTTTGACAAAAAAAACTGTTATCTAAAACGGTGTTTCAGAAAAGCTATGCTTCAATATTTTCCAACCCTCATTTAGCTTGCAGACTAAACAAAGGCAACACCAAGAACTTAATGTGCTGTGAGTTGTGACCTAATTTTTTAATGGGCAACACCACGCTAAAACGTCGCATAGATCAGAGGGCCTAAACAAGTCATAATCGCTTCGAAAGCGTTTCGTATTTCTACAACGACTTTCAACAGGATTGACATAAGCTTTTCGATAGCTTATGTCAGTCCTATACATTTTTGTCTTTTCCATCATCGTTATCGCTGATAGAATGTCACTTTGTCTAGGGCCTCTGGTGTATGGGGGTGAGCAGAGAGAGTTATGGTTACTTAGTGGTTGTAAACAGGATTAAAAGACCCTCACATAGCCGTCAACTACGCATTCTGTACATCAAATTAAGTAACATTGCACAAAAATAATTGCTGGGAAACGACTTTTATTTTTTGGTGTGAAAAATCGCTGTTTACGGTAGTGCGCAACGTAACGCACGCAAAATAGGTTAAGCTACGCATGCCAGGTTTGGTCCATGGATGGGTGACCATTTTTACATACCGAGACTTCTCCGTGACTCGGAAAGCACGTTCAGCCGTTGGTCCCGGCTGCCATTCGTGGATCTTTCTTTGGCAGTCGTTACGGGGTATCGTATTACCCCAGTTACTGGGTTGTTGAGGTCAGAAAGGCTGTTGCTCCATGTAAAATACTGGTATTTAGCTGCATCCGGTTAGACTGGAAGCTGACCCCAATATAGTTGGGAAATGGCTAGTAACTGTGTTCATTATAAACAAAAATACAAATCTTATAAAATTACTAGCAGCGCCCCGCGGTTTAACCAGCGTAAGTCTCGATCCCGTGGGAATATCGGGATATAGAGTATCCCAATAGCCGTTATAGCGTGAAAATGTAATAAAAAAACAAACAAACGAACCAACAAACAAACTCTTCTTTGTGTACACACAAACATGTCTACATTATAATTTTAGTTAAGATGTAGACTCGTGGCCCGGCCCTGCTTCGCAAGGTTCTTACGACATGGCAAAATATAATTTCTTTATTATGGCAAAAAACCTGTCTGCCTAGCCCTTTCCCAATTATGTTGGGGTCGGCTGCCAGTCTAACCGGATGCAGCTGGATACTAGTATTTTACATGGAGCGACTGCCTATCTGACCTCCTCAACCCAGAACTGGGTAACACGATACCCCTTGGTAAGACTGGTTGTCAGACTTTCGGGCTTCTGACGACCCGTAACGACTGTCAAAGATCTAGGAATGACAGCCGGGACACACGGCTTAACGTGCTTTCCGAGGCACGGAAGAGTCTCGGTATGTAAAGATGGTCACCCATCCACGGACCAACCCCGGCAAGCGTAGCTTAACCTGATGGATTAACCCGTGCGGCTGTTATCACTTAGCCACTAGCTCCATCAAGATTTCTTTATAATGTAATACTAGCTTCCGCCCGCGGCTTCGCCCGCGTGGTATATCGATAAAAAGTAGCCTATGTCCTTTCTCAGGCTCTAGACTATCTGTGTACCAAATTTAATTTAAATTGGTTTAGTAGTTTTGGCGTGAAACCGCGACAGACAGACAGACAAAGTCACTTTCGCATTTATAATATTAGTAAGGATTATAATTCTTAGTTTAAGGTTAATGTAATATTAATATTAATAAATTCCCTACATGGTGCTGAAAATTCCATTAATAGCCGTCTCGTGATTTAGAAGTACAACACGGTTACACAGAGAGACACGAAAAGTGACTTTAAGGCCGTCAGCACACTTCCGGCGGTCATATTCCGCTCCACGCATCCGATTCGAGAAGCGGCACATGAGGCGAGTCACTTGAATTGAACTACTGAGGTTTCGCTGTTATGATTTCGCACAGAGGTGTACTACCGGCGTAATTTTTCATAATGTATTTATAATAAAACGCGCATCGCACACATAGCCTCCTCCTTTTATAAGTCGGTTTATTTCCAGGAGACATAAGATTGAAATATATTAAACGCAATATGCAACCCAGTAGCCAACCTGCCTGGCTATTATTTTCTCCACGGCATGCTATCTTCCATACGCTATTATCTCGTACAGCCAGGGATGGGCAGGATTTGAATTATTTGTAATTAAAACACTTAATTAAAATACAAATACATATTTGGTATTTGTAATTCAATTACTTCATATAAATATAAAATGAAATTGGTATTTCTAATATCTGAAACTGAGGCATTTTATAGTTAGTATTTCAAATACTTATGGCTTCAAAATACATTTGAACATAAATACATTTAGCGATCTTATTAATTGGGTGCGTTCCGCAGAAAGTAGCGATCGATAGCTTTCGTAAGCAAAATGGCGACCGCTAAGTATATCTATCTATCTTTAAAGTTGGCAACACTTGGGCTGGATTAGTTATATTCTATTTACATAACCTAACACCTGGCTGTATTTTGTAATTTGTATTTTAAATAAAAATAATTTAAAAACGGTATTTTGTAGGTATTTCAAATACATGACTTAGAATGATTTGTATTTCGTATTTCGATTTGGGGAAGCCATTGCTTAGTAGTGGGACAGTGTAGGCAAACATAAAAGAAAAAAATACGTGCGAGATACTATTTTGTAATTTGTATTTTAATTAAAGCTAAGCATGTATTTTTCCCAGCTCGTACAGTTGGTACTGACGCGAAGGGAGACATTGAAATACCTAGTTACTTACATATTCTGTCCACGAGCATAATATTTCAAGAAAAATATTACACATGTTATGAGAGGGAAGATTGCCTAAATTATATCCAACCATGAGATTTAACTTATCGTGGTGGTTTGATTAAAAAGACGCGAGGTCAAGGTTAAAACTGGCTGTAAGATGGCTCTTTTAGGGTTCCGTACCCAAAGACCCTATTACGAAGGCTATGCCCGTCTGTCTGCAGCTTAGCTCAGAGACTGTTGGTACTAGAAAGCTGAAATTTGGTATGGGCATACATTTATATCACGCCACAAAGTGGTAAAAAAAAAATCATAGAAAATATGTTTTTTAGGGTACCTCCCCTGTACGTGGTTTTTTTTTCTCGTCGAATCCATGGCGTGGGTTATCGTTGGAAAGGTCTTTTAAAAATAATTGAGTTTGTAGGAACCATTTTTGGATTCAGGGATCCGTTTGCGAAATATTAAGCTTTAAATGAGGTTGGCGCATTGTCATGAAATACGTATTCATGCATTATCAGTGGCCCCGGCGGTATAGAAAGGTTCGAATTCTAACAACACTTTCTGCGCTAGCGGATAAAATGCACTTTTGCACTCAGATTTCGAATGATAAACAGACTCTTTCCGAGCTTGTGAGGTGAAAAAGTTTTTCACATCAAAGTTTGATAAACTAAAGTCTTCCCCAAACATAAAGGCACAAAGTTCGTTCCGATATAAGACTAATATTTAATAAACTCCAAGATTTCATGACCACATTATCCATGAGAAAACTTTATCTATCTGTTTACGTGAAGAATAAAAAAAAAAAAAAGTAATAAGTACTAAAACCCAACTACGACTAAAAAGGTATAAACAAGACACCACAGACAGACAAATTAAAAATCCGGAGTCACACGTGTTAGGGCATAAATCGAAAAGATTACGTGTAACTCCGGATTTTTAATTTGTCTATCCTATAACCAGCGGACGATTAAGACGCTTCCAACGATACCTCATTTGTCAAATTGTGATGAGTGGTTTAGAAGATAGGAGGGAACAGATGAACATACATACATAAATAAATACATACAGACCGGTCAAAATCATAACCCTCCTTTTTTATTCACCGTAGTCGGGTAATAAAAGAAAGAGCCGCTCAGATTCACTTGTTTATTCAAATGTGATTCAAAAACTCGCAAAAAGTTTTTGTACAAAAAGTTTTGAATTAATTACAGAAGGAGTCAAAATAGGCACCGACCAGGGGGAAAGTTTGTCAAACTTCGGAGAATCGTACAAATCAGTCCTTTGGGTAATTTTTAAGAGGCTGTGATGTGAATGGAGCGTTTAGAAGGCTTCACAAGACAATGGGTCCACCCCTTTCGTCTTCGGAGGTGTTGTGAAAGTGGATTATGGGATTATGGATAAAAAGGCTTGTGTGAGGAGCTCGTGGCTAAGTAATAACAGCCGCACGGGTCGATCCATCAGGTTAAGCTGCGTTTGCCGGGGTTGATCCGTGGATGGGTGCCCATCTTTACATGTCGAGACTCCTCCGTGCCTCGGAAAGCACGTTCTTAAGCCGTTGGTCCTGGCTATCATTCGTAGATCATTGACAGTCATTACGGGTCGTCGGAAGCCCGAAAGTCGGACAACCAGTCTTACCAAGAATTGATATTAAAACATAAACACAATCCGATGCATTTTTTGATTATTTAAAAAAAACGATGGTCGGTGTCCTTTGAACTTTAAATAAGATGTATGTAACATGGAAGGTCACCCATCCACAAACTGACCGCGGCCAGCGTAGCTTACCCTTCGATCGACCCGATGGGGCTATTAATATTTAGCCCCGAGCCCCAAAAAATCACATATCTTATAATTTCACTTAAACACCACAAACTGGAACATAGCAACGCTCGGCCCAAGAAATAAGTACTTCTCTGAACGAGTTCCTTCACAAAGCCGTCTACCACTACTTACTATACATATTAACTATCTCAAAACTCTCCAGCCAGTAACTGGAATACCTAACTAACTTCTGAAAGTTGGCGCCAAAACGTCAGCCATTTTGATTGGCAAGCCGCCATCTTTAGTCCATCTGTCATTTCGAACGGAGTTTCAATAAACGTGTCTCTGTTAGGTCGTATAGTTACTAACCGACTGTGAAAAAGGAAGGTTCATTATTTTGTGTGTGTGTGTGTGTTACACAGTTGTGATTTTGAGTACCTACACAGTCTAACAAAACGTAAGTATTAGTGGCTTTTGTGGATATGATAATTATTCAATTTGTTACAGTTGCAATAGTAATCACGTCATTTGGTTTAAATAGGTTTTTTTTATTTTTTATTATCTGTCGTTTATATAGATTCTTTTCTATTTTGTGAATGTGAGAACGTTGTAGGCTTAGTGGACTGTAGATTTGTTGACCATCTTCTATTTTGTTAAGTACCTGGTACTTGTTGAAAGGCCTACATTGTCCTCCCATGCCTACTAACACTGTAATTTGAAAATATTGTAAAAGTCAATTATTTTTAAACGAGTAACCGTGGAGTTTCTTGCCGGCTCTTCTCTATAGGAAACGACCAATTGGAACCGTGCACCTAGCTTCTGACGTTTCATAAGTACCCATGTACATAGGTTTATGTGAAATAAAATATTTTAAGTTTGTCACACATGCATTCCCAGTTTGAACACTTCACTCATATAAAACAATTGTCATAAACTGGGCGAGCCATTTTGTTCCAACCCCAAGCCGGAATCACCTCATTTTAACCATAGCATAAATATCAAAATGTATGTCGTATTGAAACATGTCAGATTTTGAATCAGCAAACTCTAGCCAGGCAAGACCGTTGCAATTCTAATCCTAACTCCATCCATCTGCCTAGCCTTTTCCCAAATATGTTGGGGTCAGCTTCCAGTCTAACCTGATGCAGCTAGATACCAGTATTTTACATGGAGTGACTGCCTATCTGACCTCCACAATCCAGTAACTGGGTAATACGATACCCCTTGGTAAGACTGGTTGTCAGACTTTCGGGCTTCTGACGACCCGTAACGACTGTCAAAGATCCACAAATGACAGCCGGGACCAACGGCTTAACGTGCTTTCCGAGGCACGGAGGAGTCTCGGTATGTGAAGATGGTCACCCATCCACGGACCAACCCCGGCAAGTGTAGCTTAACCTGATGGATCGACCCGTGCGGCTGTTATTACTTAGCCACAAGCTCCTCCCCCTATTCCAAATTATAGTTCTTACTATCCTTACTAATATTATAAATACGAAAGTAACTCTGTCTGTCTGTACCTATGTTACCTTTTCACGCCTAAACCACTGAACGGATTTCGATAAAATTTGGCAAGGAGATAGATGGCATCCCGGGGAAGGACATAGATTAGTATTTATCGAGACACCACGAGGGCAAAGCCGCGGGCGGAAGCTAGTAATATTAATGCGAAAGTAAGTTTTTGTTTGATTCTTTGGTACGCTTTCACGCTAAAACGGCTGAACGGATTTAGATGGAATTTTGCACATGGGTAGACCATGACCTGGAATAGGACATAGGATACTTATTATCCCGAAATTTCCACGAAATCGAGACTCACGCGGGTGTAACCGCGGGGCGCAGCTAGTTCAGCATAAATAAAATGAACCAAGATTCAAGTACCAAGCGATACAATTTTTGTATTGGTCAGCATTTTCTGATATATTAAACTTAGCCCGGGATATTAAAATTTATATTAAAATTGAAAGAATGTTTTATGAAATAAATCTTTCGACTAGCCGATGTGGTAGGCTTCCAGTCTAACCGGTTGAAGCTGAATACCAGTATTTTACATGGAACGACTGCCTACCTGACCTCCACAAACTAATTACTGTGTAACGAGTCTCTTGGCAAGACTGGCTGTCAGACTTTCAGGCTTCTGACGACCCGTAACGACTGTCAAAGATCCACGAATGACAGCCGGGTCCAGCGGCTTAACGTGCTTTCCGAGGCATGGAGGGATGTTGATATGTAATGGATCCACGAGCCGACCGCGGCAAGCGTAGTTACCCCACATCAAATTGCTTAGCATGATCCTCCGTTATGCCGAAATACTGCAGCATTCATTTTGAAACTGGAGAGTGGAGTAGAGATTAGAGTCAGCAATTCAACTCTCTAAGTTCATGTAAGTGCATTGAATGACTATTTCATGAAATCATTGCCATTTGGCACTTTCATGAACTTAGAGAGTTGTATTGCTGATTCTAATGTTTATAATTCTGTAAACCCATATTTGTTACGGCCGCTAATCATATTTAGATCAACATACAACCTGATACTGACCTGCAAATTGCAAAAAACGTAAGAAAAATTGAATTTCGCGGGCTGCCTTAGCGCTTCCACCTTAGCCACGAGCACCTCTGTGCTTAATACAATGTTGATTATTTTCTGCCCTAAGGTTATACCCTACCTTTTCGACTTCCGTGCTATCTGTAACAATATTAAAGCCTTAATTCTCGTCTTGTCGGCGAGATCAAAGGCCAGCAGAACAAAGGGCGGTGCTTTCAAAGAAAATTTTCATTGCTCCATAAGAAGTTAAATACTGTTTTTATAGGATGGTTACTATGGAAATATACAGTTTAATTTAACTATAAGTAAATTAGTTTGGTTATTGTTTTGAATGCATCTGTAACTAAACATTTTGACTAAGTCCCGAAAGCCGAAAGTCTGACAACCAGTCTTACCAAGGAGTATCGTTACCCAGTTACTGGGTTGTGGAGGTCAGATAGGCAGTCGCTTCATATAAAATACTGGTATTCAGCTGCATCCGATTAGACCGGAAGCTGACCCCAACATAGTTGGGAAAAGGCTAGGCAGATTGATAAAGTCAAAGTCGAATAATTTATTTCAAATAGGCACATAAAAGGCACTTTTGAACGTCAAAAACAAAGAAATATAACTGATTCTGGTTGGCCCTTCCAAAAGGTAGTTCTCGTATGGAGAAGAATGGGCAAGAAACTCCACCGTTACTCTTTTAAAAATGTTTTACAATATTTTGTATGCATCAATAATATAATTATATTTATGTGAAGACGATGCACCTACAATAAAATTACTGTAACACAATAGTTAAAAATAATTAAAAATGGAGCAATGACAAATAAATTGATTAATTAGTATGTGATAGATACATGATGCTCACATATTTACATAGATAGATTGAACCATTACCTACATGAAACTCCTTGAAAGGCAGGCCTACACTGTCCTCCCATAACTATTAACACTGTAATTCGAAAATATTGTAAAAGCCAATTATCTTTTAAAAGAGTAACCACGGAGTTTCTTGCCGGCTCTTCTCCATAGGAAACTACCAATTGGAACCGTGCACCTAGCTTCTGACGTTTCATAAGTGCCCATGTAGGCTTATGTGAAATAAAATATTTTGATTTTGATTTTGATTTCATTTCGACTAAGTAGGTAGAAATTGTTTGATACAAGAAACCGGATCTTTGTACAGAGATGCCGTAGGTCGCGGGTTTGATTCCCAACCATTGTACTATTGACGTGAACCTACTTCTGCCACTCACATATTTATTTAGCTAAGCGTTTTTTTTACCCGACTACGGCGAAGAAAAAAGGAGTATTATGATTTTTACTGATATGTATGTATGTATGTAAGTATGTTCATCTGTTCCCTCCTATCTTCTGAACCACTCATCACAATTTGACAAATGACGTATCGTTGGAAGTGTCTTGATCGTCCTCTGGTTATTGGCTGTGACGTCACATTAAATTAAAAATGACGCCCTCTAGAGGACATCAAGTGAGTAACTAAAAAAAAAAAAACCGGATTCACACGTAATCTGTTCGATTTACGCCGTAACACGTGTGACTCCAATTTTTAATTTGTCTGTCTGTGGTGTCTTGTTTATGCCTTTTTAGTCGTAGTTGGGTTTTAGTTTTTATCACTTTTTTTTTTTTCTATAACATTCCTACCAACGCATCGCCATTGATAACTCTAACGCCCCGTTACACATAGAAACACGTACCAATCCGAACTGACTTACGACTCGCAATAACCAATAACCAACCCAAGTTATGGCTTCCAATAACCAGAGACATAATAACTCTATATTTTTCATAAGAGTGGCCATAGACAATAATATTCAAATAAGTTTGGTTACCTCGCTTGGCTCTCTGCCAGGCACCTGTTTGGTAATGCAGTAGTTTGTACGACTGTTTACTAAATATTGGATTTCGTTAATGTAGACGTTTTCATTTTTAACTAAGCGAGCGAAGGAGCTCGAGGCTAAGTAATAACAGCCGCACGGGTCAACTCATCAGGTTAAGCTACGCTTGCCGGGGTTGGTCCGTGGATGGGTGACCATCTTTACATATCGAGACTCCGCCGTGCCTCGGAAAGCACGTCAAACCGTTGGTCCTGGCTGTCATTTGTG
Source organism: Lithophane leautieri (assembly GCA_949152455.1). Lineage (NCBI taxonomy): Eukaryota > Metazoa > Arthropoda > Insecta > Lepidoptera > Noctuidae > Lithophane > Lithophane leautieri. The sequence goes on from OX424488.1 coordinate 7,087,944, forward strand.
GTTCTTTGACAGTCGTTACGGGTCGTCAGAAGCCCGAAAGTCTCACAACCAGTCTTGCCAAGGGGTATCGTATTACTCAGTTACTGGGTTGTGGAGGTCAGATAGGCAGTCGCTCCATGTAAAATACTGGTATTCAGCTGCATCCGGTTAGACTGGAAGCCGACCCCAACATGTTTGGGAAAAGGCTATTCAGATGATGACAGTATGTTAACTAATAAAGAGCGTTCCTGTTAGCTCGCAATAGTATAGCGTCCATAAATGATTAAAAAAATATAACACTAAAAAAAAAAAGTTTTAGACACTGGCCTTCAAAACTTAGTACCACATTTTTAAAATTGCAATTTCTCCTAAACTGTAGAAGCCAGAGTTTTGAAATAAAAAACGTTTTATAACAAATTTCATAAGCTTTCTTGGAAATTATAGTTTATTATACATAAGTAACGTTTTTAACTTAAATCAAATAATAACCATTTTTAACTTACTGGCAAAAAACTCAAACAACATTTATAACTACAGTTTTACGCCGTAGTTACTCGTACATTTTTTTTTTGACATCTTGGCTTTTCAATCAAAATTCATCGATCAAGAAATAAATGTGTAAACAAACACAGAAAAAAAAAAGTCAAAAGTTGCAACAATTTGAAAGTGTTTTTGTTTATAATGTTTTTTTAGACATTCCTCAGAAGACGGTTATCGGCTATAATGTTTTTATATAAAAAATTAAATTATTTTTGTAATCCATTTTATTTCGAAAATATATCTTGCGTAATTTAAAAATTATTGCAATTTTAGAAGTGTGGTGCTAAGTTTTGACGGCCTGTGTATGTTAATATTATTAAATTCACAAAACTATTAAATTGAAACGTAAAAGAAACACTCTGTACACGCACACTTGTATTTCAACGTAGAAAAACCAGTGTGCGTGTACAGAGTGTTTCTTTTCCGTATGTTCAATGAGTTCTCCGTTATTACTGGTTCGATTTATTTATACGTGATTCTTTTTAGGGTTCTGTAGTCAACAAGGAACCCTCATGGTTTCGCCATGTCCTTTTGTCTGTCTGTCCGCGGCTTAGCTCAGAGACTCTTAGTACGAGAAAGCTGTAATTTGGTATAGGTATACATATAAAACACGCCGACAAACTCGTGAAATACAATCATGAAAAAATATGTTTTTTGGGGTACACGTAATATGGTGATGTTTTTGTTTCGTGTTGTGTGGTGTGTCGTTGGAAAGGTCGTCGATACAATGTTGCGTTTTTTGGATAAATTCATCCCAACTACGGAACCCTTCATTGTGCGTGGTTCGACATGCACTTGGTCGGTTTTTATTCAATTTATTTACATTTCCATCAGATACTTTTGAAACAAATGAATGAGTATGCAACGTGTAACAGAATAAGCGCAAGACCTGAGAGTAGTTTGCTCAGAATCGGCTTCTGAATCGATTTCCGTCATTATTTATATATGTTAATTTATCATGAAAAAATCTTTTATTTAACTGTAATTAGAACCACTGCGTCATAACAAGGTAATAATATATTTTATTTAAGGAAATTTAAGCCTTATCTCAAAGGAATAAAACCTATTTAAATGCATAACCAAATTTGTAATACGCTCATAGCTATCCTATGTGTAGTGCGCGTTAAATAAAATACTTTATTTAAGGTGTGGTTTAATTAAATTAAATTACAGATATTATTTTAGTCTTATAATTTAATATTCTAATTGGGGTGTATGAGCTCTTGCGTTTATTCCGTTACACGTTGTATAAGAGGAAGTCTGAAAGTGGCACCGGTGACTGAAAAGTTGTGCGGTAATCGGTTGTCATGGTATGGGCACGTGATGCGACGGAATGAGGAGAATGTTGTGAGGAAAGTTTTGGGTATGAATGTCGATGGCTATAAGAGTAGGGGAAGACCAAAGAAACGATGGATGGACTGTGTGACAGATGATATGGATAGAAAGGGGGTGACTACCGAGATGACGACTGGTAGAGAAGTGTGGAAGAAAGGGCCATGTTGACGCGACCAGAAATAAATTGGGATAAGGGCAGGAGAATGTTGATGAGATACTTTTGAAACAGGTTGCCATTTAACTTATTTCTAGGTGTTGGTTATATTGCAATGACATTTGTAGGCCATACGCCATTTTAATAGCTAGTAGTAGACAAGGGAATTCTTAGTAAGTAATTAGAATAATTACTTTGACACTATTTTCAAAGAATTAATTTATTCACTGTATTTTTATTAAACCAACGTAGCTCGAAGTATTGCTAAAGTTATGTGGCAGTGGGTAGGCACATTGCTCGCAGAACAGATGGCCGATGGGGCCGAAAGGTTCTGGAGTGGCGACCACGTACTGGAAGACGTAGCGTTGGAAGGCCCCCATAAGGTGGACCGATGACCTGGTGAAGGCCGCGGGAATGCGCTGGATGCGAGAAGCACAGAACCGGTCGAAGTGGCGGTGCTTGGGGGAGACCTATGTCCAGCAGTGGACGACTTTCGGCTGAAATGATGATAATGATAATTATTGTATGTCATATCAAGAGGGGCTCATGGTTCAGTAAAAACTACACGAGTCGATCGATAAAGGTTAAGCAACGCTTGCCGAAGTCGGTTCATGGATGGGTGAATATTTCATACCGAGACTTCCAGTTGTCATTCGTAGATCTTTTACAGCCAGGCTGGTAAGCTTATTATTTTGTGTTACTATGTACTTAATCGTGGCATAACATAATTGCATAATTAGCCTATAATGTTCCCACTGCTGGTACACAGGCCTCCTCTCTGTCAGAGGGAGTGGGCCGTATTCCACCACGCGGGCCCAGTGCGGGTTGGTAGATGTCGCATGTCTTCGAATTTTTGGTTCTAGGACATGCCGGTTTCCTCACGATGTTTTCCTTCACCGTTTTGAGAGCAGTTGGTGATTAAATTATTTACACAAAGTAAAGCGCCTGGCTGGATTCAAACCCACGACCTACAACTCGTAGTTCGGAGCTGTTACCACTGGGCCACCACTACTCTGTAATGTTTTATGTGTTATATTAAATTAAGTTAATACCCGTATTTAACTAAACAGTTACGTAACAGAAAGGGGATTAATTGTAAATATATAAGTAATATTCTGAACAGTGTTTCTTATCTGTCGGCGTAGCGCTTTGATCTTGGAGCTTTGTCGGCGCTTTTGAAGTTGGAGAGCTTCAAGTTCGGTTATCTTAACTTGTCAAGTAGGTAGTGTTTCGATATAGAACGGTGAAAAATATTAAAGCTTTGTTTAGTTTAGAGGGGGTTTGTTTTTTTTTTTATCAGTGGTCATTGCTCCCTTTATTATTCTTTTTTAACTATTGTGGTACAGTAATCGAATTCTATACTCCATTTGAAATAAGATTATCATAAATAGAAATCAAAATCGGTTGAACGGACTGTAAAAAGGTTTGTTTAAATGTCTAATCTTATTTCAAATGGAGTATTTGTGCATCGTCTTCACATGTAATTATATAATTGATGTATACAAAATATTGTAAAACATTTTTTAAAAGAGTAACGGTGGAGTTTCTTGCCCATTCTTCTCCATACGAAAACTATCTTTTGGAAGGGGCAACTAGAATCAGTTCTATTTTTGACGTTCAAAAGTGCCTAATTGAAATAAATTATTTGACTTTGACTTTGACTTTATTTAACGTCTATATATAATTACAGTGTTTGGTATTTTAAGAGGAGATTTAACTACATAAAGACTCGTACATATTAAATACTAGATTCAGCCTGTGCGAACATTAAAAAAATATGTCCTACTAGCTGTGCCCCGCGGTTTCACCCGCGTAAGTCTAGATTCCGTGGGAATATCGGGATAAAAAGTATCCTATGTCCTTCTCCAGGTCATGGTCCACCCATGTGTCAAATTTCATCTAAATCCGTTCAGCCGTTTTAGCGTGAAAGCGTAACAAACAAACAAACTCATTTTTGTATTTATAACATTAAGTTAGGAATACCATTTGTTAGGATTAGTTACTGGACTATTAGTTAGGATACTAGTTAGGAAGTCAGGCTTAAAGTCGCATTTTTTGTCTGTCTGTGTGTCCCCGTTGTTCTTGTAAACTTCGGAATGGATTTGGTTGATGCGGTTTTTCACTATCTTTAGAGAATTTATTCCGAAAGGTTTATGTGTTTAATACATTAATATTAAACTTAGATATATATAATAAATAAATCTCCATGTTTTGTCGAGTCGTAATACCCGGAGGAACTCGTGGCTAAGTAATAACAGCCGCACAGGTCGATCCATCAGGTTAAGCTATGCTTGGTCTGTGGATGGGGACCCTCTTTACATACCGAGACTCCTCCGTGCCTCGGAAAGCACGTTAAGCCGTTGGTCCCGGCTGTCATTTGTAGATCTTTGACAGTCGTTACGGGTCGTCAGAAGCTAGAAAGTCTGACAACCAGTCTTGCCAAGGGGTATCGTATTACCCAGTTACTGGATTGTGGAGGTCAGATAGGCAGTCGCTCTATGTAAAATACTGGTATTCAGCTGCATCTGGTTGGACTGGAAGCCGACCCCAACATGGTTGGGAAAAGGCTATGCAGATCTTCATGTTTTGTCAAGTCCTAACCCGTACGAAGCAGGGGCGAGTGGTTAGTATAAGTACAGTCGAACAAGCTATTTGGTATATAGGCAGATAACTTGCAACTGCTTTAAATAATTTTGTGAGTGTTTTCAGTAGTTTAAAAATCTTTTATCTACACCCATGCTATAAATCCTCTATAAAAGTTTCTGAAACAGTTAGCTTATTGCCAACATTAAAACAACCAGTGTCATAGTAACCATAATATCATCCAAACGGGTGTTATAATGTTGTACTGAATTTCATAATGCAACTCATTTCAAAAAAAGAACATTGTCATGCAGGCGCGTTTCATTTACAAAACAACGTAATTAAAAAAAAAACTGATTGTTTACTGGAATTCGAAAAATTCGAATTCATGTGCGTCATGTCCCTCCATTTTTGTTCGATATTAGTATTGCAAACCTTTTATAGAGGATTCATATCATGGGTGTAGATAAAGTCTTGTATGCAACTGTTAATAATTAGGTTTTAAAACACTCATGTGATACTATTACCACCCACATTCGTGTTTTAATACCCTTTATTATATAACAGTTGCATAAATAACTATTACATCACTCTCCTAAGTCATAAGCTCAAAAACTAAAATTACACACACAATCAAACGAATTTAGGCAGTGTAGCGGAAAATGAATATATTTTGCCTGTATACCAAATAGCTTGTTCGATTGTACATGTATAGATTAAAGTTACCTTTCGTGTCAGTCTCTGTGACCGCTTCGTTCTTCAAAACTACGCAACAGATTTCGGTGTGGATTCTACCGTCATTCATTTAGATAACTTATCCCGAAAGATTTATGTGTATATTACTTAAATATTAATTAAACAGTCACGGACTTTAATTGATGAGCCACTTTTAAACTTTTCAATTTTGCAGTTTCATACATTCCCGAGATTACACGAACTTAAATTGCATGCTCGTAAACAAGATGTCAAATGACTAGTAATCGGAAATAGTGTTATCCATAGAGGTTGACTAATAAGTTCTCAATAATAAATAAATACAATGTTTATCCAATCTATTTGATACTGACCTCCTTTGAATCAGAGCTCATTAACTCGATAACTCTGAAAACCTATCCGAAGACAGTGACAGTTGAACTGTCGATGTCAGAGACGATATTTTCGAATTTGTCGAAATGACTAATTAAAATTTCTCCGTACGTAAAATAATCGTCGCTAGGTTACGGTTACTAGACCTGCAATTGGTGGACTTTGGGTAGTCACTCTGCTGTCAAGTTTGTAGTTCTGGCTCTCAGGTTAGCCAACCAGTAAAGATATTAAATAAAACTTTCTTCTTCTTTAATACGAAGACACGACTTTCCGTGTCTGGATGTACGAGTATAGCCGACTAAGCCCGATTTGCATTACACGGCTAAAATACAAACAGTGCCAAGTGGCTCATCAATTAAAGTCCGTGACTGTACATACCTATAATAGGAGAGCAGTGGTAGCCCAGTGAGAGCAGCGATGGCTCATTGGTATCGACCCCGACTTTCAAGGTCGTGAGTTCGAACCCAGACTTACTTTGTATAATTGGCACTTAACTTTGTATAATTAACGAGCTGCGCCCGGCTGTTTCACCCGCGTAAGTCTCGATCCCGTGGGGATAAAAAGTATCCTATGTCCTATTCCAGGTCATGGTCTACCCATGTGCCAAATTTCATCTAAAACCGTTCAGCCGTTTTAGCGTGAAAGCGTAACAAAGAAACTCACTTTCGCATTTATAATATTTCTAGCTGATGCCCGTGACTTCGCCCCCGTGGATGTCGGTTATTATATACTAAAACCTTACTCGAGAACCACTCTATCCATTGGTGACAACAGCATGAAAATCGGTGCAGTAGTTTTTGAGTTTATCACGTACAGGACGACAGACAGACGCAGCGGAGGACTTTGTTTTATAATATGTAAGGATTAAGTTAGGAGTTCATCAGCACTGCTCTCAAAACGGTGAAGGAAAACATCGCGAGGAAACCGGCATGTCCTAGAACCAAAAATTCGAAGACATGTGACATCTACCAACCTGCACTGGGCCCGCGTGGTGGATTACGGCCCACTCCCTCTCACTGAGAGGAGGCCTGTGTCCCAGCAGTGGGAACATTATAGGCTGATTATGATACTGCTGGAAAGATCATGGTAGGTGGTGTTCTGTAGTTTCTGCCTACCCCCATGGGAAAAAGGTGCAAGTTTATTTCTGAGAAATTTCGCGCAGAAGTGACGTTATTAAAAAAAAACACTTTTTCACTAAAAAAACATCTTATATGTGATTTTTTTGTTTGTTTGCCCGCATTGGGTCCCAATGGTGGGCAAAAAGCCCTACTTTTTCCATCCAAGGTTTCAATTATTCAATTTATCATTCAATGTACTATAAACCACACGTTTCTTTATTTTAATTTTTTAATTGTTTTGTTTCTTTTTTATCTTTTTACGGACGGACATTGTACTCACATGGATAATTTCAACATGAATGATGTAACCAATATATTGTAACAATATTCTGATTCAAAAGAGTGTCCGTGGAGTTTCTTGCCCGTTCTTCTCCATAGGTACCTACTACGCTTTGGAATGGGCAACTAGCTTCATATTTCTGACTGACCGACTCCTTGACAATTCAAAAGTGCCTGTAATTGGTTTATTTGAAATAAATGCTTTGAGTTTGAGTTTGAGTTTCTATTTAATTGAGTTTAATTAATAATGAAACATCCACACGTAAATTAATTTTGATGTAAAATTAATCAAATCATATCAATCCATTTGCAATCACTCTCCACGGTCGCGTTAGACCCATTTACTTTGACATTTCCAACAAATTATATTAAAATACAGTTTAGCTACAAGACTGATCTAAAAATATTATCTAGAGTCATCCAACCGTTCCTGTATATATGTCCTCACACGAATATCGATCCTGCAAACCCCGATGATGAAAGAGAGGTGTATAGCCTCCGTTAATTCCGTCCCTTTCATCCGTCAGTTTTGTATCGGTGTGCAAAATCAAACGAGGTTTGCAATTTGAAGCGCATTTATGCTCGGTTCCTATAAACAGGAACGAATCGTTTTGTCTACCAATGGTAGCTTTTTTAGTGGCAAACTGGGCATTTATATAGACTCGGAAGCTAATTTTAGCTGTGATAGCTACTTATATATGGGAGGATCTACTATGCAAAGCTACTTATGAGGTGTTTTTGCTTCAATATTGGTAAAGATACAAGTTTTAATTAAACCTAATTTAGCGGTCCGTAAATTATAGGAATCGGCCAGTGTCATGTTTATCAAAACTTACAAGCCTTGTATTATCAAATGTCATGATTTAGTTCACAAGTACTTATATTTTGACACTATTATTCGTGATTTTGTTTGTCAAAAAATTCTTTGTAAGTTACAACTTGTAGAAAATCATAACAAACCCTGAGAGTGTCCGGCGACTCTCTATTCCGTCTTACAAGTTTACAAGTGTCGTGCTTAGTACCGCAATAAATGTTTCGATTTTCTTTTTTTAAATGTGGTCAAAAGAGAGAGATGACCTGATGCCCGTGTCCCAGCAGTGGGAACATTAAGGCTGATTATGAATATGGAGATGTGCTATGAATTTAACGAAAATTAACATTCTAGGTAACTTGTGTACGTATAGACTTGTAACTTTGAATAAACATGGCCCTGGTAGTGATATAACTGGTCGTGCGATAGTTTTTTGTTTCTTTTCTATGTAGTACTAAAAATCACTTTGAAATTCGAACTTTGTCTTGTTGTAAATCAGCGATGTAATTAACAAAAAAACACAAGCAAAACAAACTTTAAAAAAAATAACTTTAATTTCGGGGGTCTTATCAATTTTCGTTTTGGGCCACCGACTGCCGAAATTAAAGTAATTTTTCACATTTTAGTGTTTTTTTTTTTTTGTAAAACGTTTTTATTTTTATCTTTTTAGCTGTGGCACCAACCCCACACAAATTCGAATACCTCTACTTGCTATGTAAATAACAGTGCCGGAGAAATTTAAAACATCGTCCATAAAGTGGGAAAAATACGTAATATTGAAGCTAACTCAAAAACTACGTAAGCAAAGTTAATACAATTTATATGGGACCACCTCTGAAGCATGACCTACCAAACAAAAAAAGAATCATCAAAATCGATTCATAATTGGCGGAGAAATAGCGTAATAAACAAACAAACAAAAAAACATGATTTGAGAACCTCCTCCTCTTTGAAGAAGTCGGCTGCTGAGACCAAGACCTAAGATCAAGCGGCGCAAATACTGAAACCTAATGGGCAACTACAGTTTTGAGCCGTTTGGGGTCGAAACGCTCGGGTCAGGGGGCCCGAGTGCGCGTCTCCTTTTTAAGGAAATTTCTCACCGACTGGTCGACACTTCACATGACCAGAGGGCTGGCTTGTTCTTTGGCCAAAGAATTAGCATTGCCATTCAACGTGGCAATGCTGCCAGTCTTCTGGGCACGTTTCCGGATGACAGCGATGCGGACCAATCTGATCCTTTTGTTTTTGTATTTATTGGTATAGTTAGTTAGTCCTTTAATTTAGTTTTTAGTTTTAGAAGTTTATCCAGTGTATAATATATATTTTATCTACACCCATGCTATAAATCCTCTATAAAAGTTTCTGAAACAGTTCGCTTATTGCCAACATTAAAACAACCAGTGTCATAGTAACCATTATATCATCCAAACGAGTGTTATAATGTTGTAATAAATTTCATAACGCTACTCATTAAAAAAAAAACATCGTCATGCACGCGCGTCGTCGCGTTTGACTACAAAAGTGCCGATATTTAAAAAAAAAACTTAGCTATAGTTCATTCGAATTCGAAAAAAATTAAGTAATAAAAACTAAAACCCAACCACGACTAGAAAGTCAATCAACTAAAAAGGTATAAACAAGACACCACAGACAGACAATTAATTAAAAATCCGGAGTCACAAGTGCTAGGGCAAAAATCGAACAAATTACGTATGACTCCGGATTTTTAATTTGTCTGTCTGTGGTGTCTTGTTTATACCTTTTTAGTCGTAGTTGGGTTTTAATTTTTATTACTTTAATATTTTTAAATTCTTTTGGGGCTATAATACATATATTTTTTAAATGTGCTCATTAAGCCCTTTCATTTGATACCCAACATGGTACGACGAAACAATTTTTTTTTAGTTCATCACTTTACGTCCTCTAGAGGGCGCCATTTTTAATTGAATGTGACGTCACATCGCCTATAACCAGCGGACGATCAAGACGCTTCGAACGATACCTCATTTGTCAAATTATGATTAGTGGTTTAGAAGATAGGAGGGAACAGATGAACATACTTACATACATACAGGTCAAAATTATAACCCTCCTTATTTCTTCGCCGTAGTTGGGTAAATTACTCAACCCTGTCAAAAGCCTACAAACGTTTCACCCCCTATCGATCGCTAAACAGTCCGACATCCCTTATTAACGAGGACAAAGGGGGTGAACAGTTGGAACACGACAGACCGCAATGTGCCAAACTGTTCGCGAATTCAGATCACTTGTCATTGCGGTGGAGTGACACAATTAAGTATATAATTTTTTTACTTTATTTTTCACTAGAGACCCGCTCCCGGTTTTTAATACTTGACAAAACATCAAGATTTCTTACTTATATGTAACTTTAATATTGGCGTATTATACACATAAATTTTCCGGAATCAATTCTCTAAACGATGGTGAAAACTTCATCAAAATCTGTTGCGTGGTTTAGAAGATCAACGGGGACACACAGACAAACACGAAAAGCGACTTTCATCCTTAATAATATTATAAAATCGAAAGTGACTGTTTGTCTGTCTGTCTGTATGTTACCTTTTCACGCGTAAACCACTGAACGGATTTCGATAAAATTTGGTAAGGAGATAGATGGTATCCCGGGGAAGGACATAGGCTACTTTTTATCGACATACCACGCGGGCGAAGCCGCGGACAGAAGCAAAAATAAATTATATAAATGTATAAATTAGCTACCTGGTACTGCTTCGCACGGTTTTATTGACTTGACAAAACATCCTGATTTTTTTATTTTTTTACCTATAGGTAATGTAAGTTTAATATACATTATTTACTTAAAAACTTTCCGGAACAAATTGTCTTAATTATGGTGAACACCGCATTAAAATCCGTTGCGTAGCTTAGAAGAACAACCCGGTCCAACAGACACGAAAATGTCAATCAATCTGCCTAGCCTTTTCTCAACTATGTTGGGGTCAGCTTCCAGTCTAACCGGATGCAGCTGAATACCAGTATTTAACATGGAGCGGCTGCCTATCTGACCTCCACAACCCAGTAACTGGGTAATACGATATCCCTTGGCAAGACTGGTTGTTAGACTTTCAGGCTTCTGACGACCCGTAACGACTGTCAAAGATCCACAAATGACAGCCGGGACCAACGGCTTAACGTGCTTTCCGAGGCACGGAGGAGTCTCGATATGTAAAGATGGTCACCCATCCACGGACCAACCCCGGCAAGCGTAGCTTAACCTGATGGATCGACCCTTGCGGCTGTTATTACTTAGCCATGACTTTAAATATGTATCAATAATAAAAATTTATCTCATGCATGTAATGCCTTTGTAATTAATATTCAATAAATAAATTGAAGTGAGAGTTTGGGGGTGAATTGAAAAATAAACTCATTTGTTTTTTGAACCCCCTTAAAAATAAAGCGTATTGTATTAAGTATTGTATTTATTTTATTTCTTATTTTTTAATGATAATTCATTATATGCTGCACCGGTTGACGTCATGACGTCAACGCCGGCTCAAACTCAAACTCAAAACATTTATTTCAAATAAACCAATTACAGGTATTTTTGAATTGTCAGTCAGAAAGATGAAGCTAGTTGCCCATTCCAAAGCGTAGGTCCCTGAAGAACGGGCAAGAAACTTCAAGGACACTCTTTTAAATCAAAATATTGTTACAATATAATGGTTACATCATTCATGTTGAAATTATACATGTGAGAACAATGTAAAAAAAGGCGTGCACGTTAAAAAAAGCGTCTGTAATTAAAAGGTCAAAAACAATTAAAAAATTAAAATAAATTAAAAATAAGCCGTGGCAGCTTAGAGATGACCAGTCCCTACTGATGGCGCCCGTTCACGAACATGACGCATGGATCAGCACCATTCAGCTCAACCATTTTGAAGGGAACTTAATGATCCAACACACAATACATGCCACCACCAACGAGACATTTGAGCTGTCACTGAAAACCAGCACTGCGGCTCTGTCTCGCATAGGGTCGCGGCATTATGCTGAGCGATGGCCGTTTTGCGTGAATGTAGGATGCACACAAAAGACAGCACAACATACAAAGACAAGGTTAAATAATAACTAATTACATTAATAAATAGCAACAGGGTGCCAATTTACAAAAAAAAAAAAAAACAATAAAAGAAAACACAGTGATGACAATATTGTCTATGACAAACTTTAAAAAATAACGAGTAATACAAAGTGCGGTGTGCGTCTCAACGTTGCACCAAATGGGAGTCCAACTCAGCATGTGTCAGGCGAATATACCTGACGCTGATATTCTGCTGGATCCCTGCGGTGACACATACGCCCGTATATAGATAGTAACGCAAATAGTGACGCATATTTATTTATACCAAAACTTTAGAATTTCCACTAGTTCCGTAGATACATTTTGTTTACGCAGTTTATCCCACAAGACCTCATAACAAACCAGATCAAAGGCTTTGGATAAATCTAAATAACAAGCATAAACCGGTGTCCTACGGTCCAAATAATACCTAACCGTGTGCTTCATACAGAGAATAGCAGTCTCAGTGGAAAGGCCAGGTTGGAAGCCAAATTACGCGTGATGCAGGTTCAGATTTCTTCTTAAATGCCTATTAAGCAGGCTCTCCATTACCTTAGCCAAAATTGTTGCCAGGGAGACGGCAGGGGGGCGGCTTATTTGCCCCCAACTTGTTATGTTCGGTATATTTGTCCTTTCTTAGCGTCATGTTTGTCGCAAATAAACGTATTTTCTTCGTCTTCTTCTATTTTTGAGCCAATTAACCTACGTGTTTTTGAGCCGATTTACCTACGTGTTTTTGAGCCGATTTACCTACGTGTGTTTGAGCCGATTTACCTACGTGTTTTTGAGCCGATTTACCTACGTGTGATTGAGCCGATTTACCTACGTGTTTTTGAGCCGATTTACCTACGTGTGTTTGAGCCGATTTACCTACGTGTGTTTGAGCCGATTCACCTACGTGTTTTTTTTATCCCTTAATTTTTTCCCACATTATACGTTCATTTAAGTTGGTTACGTAGTTTTATAACTTAAACAGCTCCGATATTCCTAATTATCAAAGACAAAGGGGGTGAACATGACAGACCGCAATATGCCAAACTGTTCGCGAATTCAAAGCGCCTGTCATTGCGGTGGGGTATAGGCGACAGCAGGGTTGAAAGTAAACAACATGTTCTTTTTATTTGACCGTTTTTAAAAGCAGGGGTGACAATAATGTATTTTTTTTTCTAATTTGTAATCATATCATCGTAAAAATGGAGGAGCTCGTGGCTAAGTAATAACAGCCACACGGGTCGATTCATCAGGTTAAGCTACGCTTGCCGGGGTTGGTCCGTGGATGGGTGACCATCTTTACATATCGAGACTCCTCCGTGCCTCGGAGAGCACGTTAAGCTGTTGGTCCCGGCTGTCATTTGTGGATCTTTGACAGTCGTTACGGGTCGTCAGAACCCCGAAAGTCTGACAACCAGTCTTGCGAAGGGGTATCCTATTACCCAGTTACTGGGTTGTGGAGGTCAGATAGGCAGTCGCTCCATGTAAAATACTGGTATCCAGCTACATCCGGTTAGACTGGAAGCCGACCCCAACATGGTTGGGAAAAGGCTAGGCAGATGATGATCATCGTTAAAATGCATGGTTAAGCAGACGCTAATAATGATTAAATTGAAATGGGTTTCTCATCATTCAACATCAACTTTCTCACTAACTGACCGAATCTTTGACAGTAAAAAAAAAAAAGTAATAAAAACTAAAACCCAACTACGGCTAAAAAGGTATAAACAAGACACTACGGGCAGACAAATTAAAAATCCGGAGTCATACGTAATCTGTTCGATTTATGTCCTAGCACGTGTGACTCTGGATTTTTAATTTGTCTGTCTGTAGTGTCTTGTTTCTACCTTTTTAGTCGTAGTTGGGTTTTAGTTTTTATTACTTTACTTTTTTTTAAATTCTTTTGGGTTATAATATATATTATTATTTGAAATGTGCTCATTAAGCCCTTTCATTTGATACCCAACATGGTACGATTAAACAATATTTTCTTTTTAGTTCCTGACTTTGTCCTCTAGAGGGCGCCATTTCTAATTTAATGTGACGCTTCCAACGATACTTCATTTGTCAAATTGTGTTGAGTTGTTTAGAAGATAGGAACAGATGAACATACTTACATACATACATACATACAATACGGTCAAATTCATAACCCTCCTTTTTTCTTCGCCGTAGTCGGGTAAATCTCTTCCTCCTCTAATTTTCAATGGCACCGTCATCCCCATTACCTCTATTGTGAAGGATCTCGGTTTGCATCTGGACTCGACACTTTGCTGGCAACGCCAGGTCTCTAGTGTTAGTCAAAGGGTCAGCGGTACTCTTCGATCCCTGTATCGTCTGAGGAACTTTTTGCCCGCTAAGACGAAGACTATGCTTGTGCAGACTTTAATTTTCCCCATCATCGACTATGGTGATGTGTGCTACTTTGACTTGAATGCAGTTTTGCTGGATAAGCTTGACAGACTACTCAACAACTGTATCCGGTTCATATTCAACCTGAGGAAATATGATCATGTGTCGAGCTATAGGTCTGAGCTCAAATGGATGTCCATTCGCCAAAGACGAAGTTTGCGTGCTTTGACCACGCTTTTCTCCGTTCTCAATTCTCCCTCTCCTCCTTCTTATCTTGTGTCTCACTTCCAATATCTATGTTCTTCACACACTAGGAATCTGCGTTCTTCTAACAATCTTCTCCTACTCTGTCCTTCTCATACTTCTGACTTCGTTCATTCTTCTTTTCATATTCAGTCCATTCTTCTTTGGAATGCGCTTCCTCTTGATATCAGGACGGCCACCAGTCGGTATGCATTTAAGCGGAAATTGCAGAGTTTTTTTCTGAACAAATAGAGTAGAGTCATATCTACACCTCTCTCCCTAGAATTTGTATATTATTAATGTATATATATATATATTATAGGTATATATATGGTGAATCAGTATGTAGGTAAATGTATCATAAGTTTATAGCTTCTTATTCTGTAAAACCTGTCTTATCTATGCATTATGATATAATATTATATTATTATTATTTTTTTTTTTTTCTCTTTGTTCGTCACAGTCAGAGCACCTGCCATCTAATCTCTTCACCACCCTTGGTTGACTGGTAGAGAATGCCTAAGGCATTAAGTCCGCCTTTGTACCTCTTTTTTGAGTGCGAAAAGTTTAAATAAATAAATAAATAAATAAATAAAAAGAGCCTGTAAATGGTTTAATTGAAAAAAAAACTTGCGGGGCAGTCTTTGCGGACTGCCGATAGAAGTGAAAACTAAGCAACAATGCGCAACCTCAACGTAATTCAAACGGTAGACGGTAGATGGCGCTAAAAAAAACAAATCACTTCAAGCGTGACGATGACGCGAGTTACTTTATTTTTGTTCATACAAAAAGTGCTCAACGCGCATAGAGAAGTTTTCACTTCAAAAATGCTATTGATAGAGTGATTCTCCAGTGAGGTTTTAGTATATAATAACTAAAATTCACGCGGGCGAAGCCGCGGTCATCAGCTAGTTATTTATAAAAACGGCAAAAAAATCACGTTTGTTGTATGGGAGCCCCCTTAAATATTTTTATTTTTTGTTATAGCGGCAACTGCAATACATCATCTGTGAAAATTTCAACTGTCTAACTATCACGGTTCATGAGATACAGCCTGGTGACAGACGGACGGACAGACAGACGGACGGACGGACAGCGGATTCATAGTAATAGGGTCCCGTTTTACCCTTTGGGTACGGAACCCTAAAAACGTCTTCCTTGTCACGATAAAAAATATCCAAACTTACGCCCAATTTAAGAAGACCCCAGCCACTATCAAAAATATTCTATATGAGGGTTCAACGTAAAATCGTCCATAATAACAAGACCCGTCAAATGATGTTAAGTGTCCTATGTCAGGGGTCGTGAAAAATTGGTGTTTGTATTCAATTTGGAAGACGGTCTTTGCATTTAGAATTTTTAACTAAGTGAGTAATGATCGATCAAAATATAGTAGTTGAGGTATTTGAAGAAGCAGCTCCTTAGCTCCTTAGCTCCTCCGGGGCAGTACTACCAACATACATATTTAATGGCTAACCTGCTGTCAGAGTTTTAAAGCCGCCCATGGGCCTCTGACTTGGCTTCACATGCCGTCGAGAAATATCTCTCAGGCATGCCGGTTTCCTCACGATGTTTTCCTTCACCGTTAATTGATAGTTAATTGATTCAGTCGTGACTTTGCGTCCAGCGCAGTGTGGCAGCACGTCGTGATCTGGTTTGCGACTGGTCAATCGTCATCCTAAGGATGCCACGTTGAGAGGTGAAACACGTGTCGTTTTGTTACATGTTTTTTTACAATACGCACATTATTCTGAAAAGTCAGAGGTGCGTGTCTTGGGTTCGAACCCGAGTCATGTAGACTTTTTCTCGGAAAGTCATCAACCAATTACATCAATTTGTTTGTATTATTTAGTAATAAATGTGCTTTAATTTGTAGTACCTATAAAAATAAAGTAGAAAATCTATAATATACGTTTATCTACACCCATGCTATAAATCCTCTATAAAAGTTTCTGAAACAGTTAGCTTATTGCCAACATTAAAACAACCAGTGTCATAGTAACCATAATAGCATCCAAACGGGTGTTATAATGTTGCACTGAATTTCATAATGCAACTCATTTCAAAAAAAGAACATTGTCATTCACGAGCGTTTCACTAACAAAGCACCGTAATCTAAAAACAAAACATACATTCGAATTCGAAAAATTCGAATTCACGTCGTACCGCGCCATTTTTGTTCGATATTGGTATTGCAAAGAAACTTTTATAGAACATTCGTGTTTTAATACCCCTTATTATATAACATTTGCATAAATAACTATTACAAACACACATGTAATTAAAAGAAAAAGCGTTTTCAAACGAAATTAAAACTGTCAAAGATGGGAAAAAGAGAGTTTTGCGCAAAATGAATACATAATATCTGACATACTTTAACGGCAACGACCTCTGTGCCTCGGGAAGCACGTAAAGCCTTGGTCCGGCTGTCATTCGCATATCTTTGACAGTTTTGGGTAGTCAGAAGCCCGAGTCTGACAACCTGTCTACCAACCAAGGGGTATCGTTTTGTGGCGGTACCTACATCGCCACATTCGAACTACGCATCAAAGACCTGACGTCACATAAAAATCCTGACGTCACAAAAATCCTGCATCGCGCAATTAGAGTTTACCGTGCAGTGAACATATATACAAAAATCCAATATCAATCATTGGGCAGTTGCCCGCCAGACACAACACCCGTCTGGTAGGAGGATCCTCCCTTTTCTATGGTGGATGAGTGAACTTTACACCCTGTTCCTCATACCCCTAAAGTTTTAACTGGGTAACACGATACATCTTGGTTGTTAGACTGGATATTACAGTTCTTCAGAATCCCGAAAGTTTACAACCAGTTTTACCAAGGGGTATCGTATTACCCAGTTATTGGGTTGTGGAGGTCAGATTAGGCAGTCGCTCCATGTAAAATACTGGTATTCAGCTGCATCCGGTTAGACTGGAAGCCGACCCCAACATAGTTGGGAAAAGGCTGGGCAGATATTGATAACGTTGGTCCTTGGACTTAAACATAACTGACGAAATTTAGTTTTAGCCTTCACCTCTGACTAACCCTTCGGGAAATTCAGACGTAATTACGATGCCAGAATGAGCCATATTTATCCGACTACGGCGAATCAAAAAGGAGGGTTTTGATTTTGACCGGTTTGTATGTAAGTATGTTCATCAGTTTCATCATTTCTTCTAAACTACTGATCACAATTTGACAAATAAGGTATAGTTGGAAGCGCCTTGATCGTTCGCTGGTTATGTGACATCACATTAAATTCAATATGGCGAAGAAGACTCTGACTTATAGCCAAGTATTTTTTTTTAATGTGGCCCTGTTGGCTCTCATTCAAAGGCCATAATTAGCACATTTCAAACCACAAAAAAAAAGTTTGAATAAAAACTGAAAAGGTATAAACAAGACACCACACACAGACAAATTAAAAATCCAGAGTCACACGTAATCAGTTTGATTTATGCTTTAACACTCGTGTGACTCTGGATTTTGAATTTGTCTGTCTGTGATGTCTTGTTTATACCTTTTTAGTTACTATTTTGCCGTAATTGGGTTTTCATTTAATTTAATTAATTTCATAATTCCACGCAGTTGGTGGCGAGTACGGATAAACTGGTGTCGACCAGCGGTCGATAGGTCAAAGTTCGTAAAATGTATGCTGAACTGTGTATAACAGACTATTTGTGGTTCAAATGTTTAAATACTATTTAGGTTAACTAGATGGTGTTAGGGGAGCTCGTGGCTAAGTAATAACAGCCGCACGGGTCGATCCATCAGGTTAACCTACGCTTGCCGGGTTGGTCCATGGATGGGTGACCATCTTTACATACCGAGATTCTTCCGTGTCTCGGAAAGCACGTTAAGCCGTTGGATCGTGGATTCGTTTTGTATCGATACATGATGCGAGTCCTTTCATTTACGAACTGTTCGTTTTTTGAAAATTGTTACTCCAACGAATACTTAATAGTCTAGAATTTGTAAAGTATTGTTATAATATTATTGTTGACATGCATGTTTTTAACTAACTCTATGTACTTACCTACATTTTATTGTACGCCCTTTTTTTTTTTTTTTGAGGGTGGTAAATCATCCAATGACTTCTCCCGCTCTGGGCGGAGCGGAAGGGCGTGTCAGACTTTTACTGACTAAAACCCACCCGTGTTCCTTCATTTGCCTGTTGCCAAGGTCCCGGTATCCCTTTCGGACTTTCCCGCAACCCTGGCAGTTTATTGTACGCCCTAAGGGGCAGGACATAGCTGTTCGAAAAACACTAAATGAACTCCAGCTGTATTATGTACACTTTCCTATGATCCACAATAAAGATGAATTGAATTGAACTGAATTGAATTGAATTCGTGGATCTTTGACAGTCGTTACGGGTCGTCAGAAGCCCGAAAGTCTGACAACTAGTCTTACCAAGGGGTATCATATTACCCAGTTATTGGGTTGTGGAGGTCAGATAAGCAGTCGCTCCATGTAAAAAATTTGTATTCTCCTGCATCCGGTTAGACTGGAAGCCGACCCCAATATAGTTGGAAAAAAGCTAGACAGATAGATAAACTTATTTTTTTAACCCCCGACGGAAAAAGAGGGTTGTTATAAGTTTAATTACGTGTGTATCTGTGGGTCTGTCTGCGCCATCGTAACTGCCGAACGGCTGAACCGATTTTGATTTTGTTTGAAAGGTGACTTGATCGAGAGTGTTTTAAGACATTAAAAAAAAAAACGTTTTTTTCATGCTTAGTTTTTGTCTGCGGATTTTAAATTTAACTTTTAATTGTGGTAAATATGTCACTTACAATTTTAGTAAAAGTTCGGTTTTGCGAGTCACTATCTCTCAGCCAACTCTCTTACTCATTGTGTCATATTAACGTCAAATTACTTTAACTGTACATACATAACATAAATTAAAGTCTCTTTTCTCAAACATGCTTGGAACTTCGAGCATTATTTTGACAACCTTCTTCGAGATAAATCGAAATTGCTGTACTGGTCAAAAACAAGTGACGATGCGGCCAGCAAAGTTACTATGAAAAACCATGTCTGGCGTGTTTAGCGGCCAAATAAATTACTATGAAAACTCATATCTGTCATGTTATTTAAAAATGGAACGAATTTTTTGCTTCAACACACGGCAACTAAGGAGGTAACTTATCAAAGATTTTATTTAAATTTCAATTTGGCTTGCAAATGAACTGTTTAAAGTAAAGAAGAAACAAATGAACATAATGGCGTATGAAAAAGTCCAGTTTTTCGTCATTGGTTCTGGAATTTCTATTTAATGTACTCAGTTTGAATATCCGCGCGTTGTTTGAGAAAAGTACTATACAAGCCTTGGCCGCAATCAGGAATTGATGGACTCACGCATGAGTGCCTCGGCTTCGCCTCGGCCCTCATTTTCACGATTGTCCATCAATTCCCTTATTGCAGGCCGCGACAGTAATGTACTATTTCTCAAACATGCTTGGAAATTCGAGCATTATTTTGACAACCTTTTTTGAGATAAATCGAAATTGCTGTACTGGTCAAAAACAAGTGACGATGCGGCCAGCAAAGTTACTATGAAAAACCATGTCTGGCGTGTTTAGCGGCCAAATAAATTACTATGAAAACTAATATCTGTCATGTTATTTAAAAATGGAACGAATTTTTTGCTTCAACACACGGCAACTAAGGAGGTAACTTATCAAAGATTTTATTTAAATTTCAATTTGGCTTGCAAACGAACTGTTTAAAGTAAAGAAGAAACAAATGAACATAATGGCGTATGAAAAAGTCCAGTTTTTCGTCATTGAATCTGGAATTTTTATTTAATTTACTCAGTTTGAATTTCCGCGCATTATTTGAGAAAACTACTATACAAGCCTTAGCCGCAATCAGGAATTGATGGACTCACGTATGTGTGCCTCGGCTTCGCCTCCGCTCACATTTTCACGGTCGTCCATCAATCCCCTTATTGCTGGAGATTAATAAAGTACTATTTCGTGTTTATATGACTGCGTTGTTCTTCTAACCTTCACAAAGGATTTTGATGCGGTGAAAGAATTTATTTCGAAAGATTTATGTGGATAATACATTTATATTAAATTTTGTTAAAATAAAGAGTTTTGTCAAGGCGTAAAAACCGTGGGAAACAGGCGTGGGTCGAGATCGTTAGTACTTTTATATAAGCTGAATAGAATTGATACGCTAAAAATGTACTGAGATCACCAATTAGTAAAACTATAATTGAAGGAGCACACTTGAAAGAACCGTTATTATTAACCCACGAAAAAAAAAGGAGGAGGTTCTCAAGTCGACCCGTATATATTTTTTTTTTTTATGTATGACCTCTCGTAACTTTTTATTGTGTTGTCCGATTTGAAAAATTCTTTTTTTATTGGAAAGGGTATACCTCGAAGTTGATCCCATTTAAAATTGGAAACTATAATCCACCCCTAAAGGTAGAAAAAATGGGTTTGATTGATTTTTCACCAACTGAATTTTCAACTGTGAACCGATTCTGTTGAAATTTTGCACACATACATAGTTCTGATGGCACAACCACTCATCATCAACTCCAGGTCTTTAACCTGGAGTAACCCCCTGGAGTACCCTGGAGTGGATGGTAACTCAAAAGCGAAAACTAAAAAACTTTTTTGCAAAAAATTAAACCGACGAAAAAAGAACTGAAAAGCGAAAAATAAATAACTTTAATTTCGGAAGTCGGTGGCAAAAAACGAAAATTGAAAAGCGAAGACACCGACTTCCGAAATTAAAGTTATTTATTTTTCGCTTTTCAGTTCTTTTTTCGTCGGTTTAATTTTTTGCAAAAAAGTTTTTTTTGTTATTGTGATTTATATTGTGTATGTGTATCCTTTGTTGGAGATCCTAAATAAATAAATAAACAAGTTTGATTATTTTAAAACCTTATTAGGGTTCCGTAGTCAACAAGGAACCCTTATAGTTTTGCCATGTCCGTCTGTCTGTCTGTACGCGGCTCTGCCCAGAGACTCTTAGTACTAGTAAGCTGTAATTTGGTATGGGTAAACATATAAATCACGCTGACAAAGTGGTAAAACAAAACCACGAAAAAAAAATTTTTACGGACCTCCCCTAAACCTGTATAGGGGATGTTTTTTTTTCGTCTATCCATGGTGTATGGTGTCGTTGGAAAGTTCGTTCACCCCCCCCCCCCCCCCTATCAGCCAAATGGTTGGTATTTGATATGTGAAAAAATTCACGGCAGTAGTATACATAACGAAATTAAAAGGAAAACTATCACAGCTAAGTAGGCTCTACAAGTTAACGAGTAATAATCGACTAACTTAAAAGGCTTAAGTATTCAGAACTTACATAAGTCTCCGCAAGTTGGTTTGAACACACGGCTACAAATCAAGCTATACATTTCCAGTTTATGCTGATCTCGCATTGTATAGGATTTTCGTACAATGCGAGGTCAGCTTATACTGGAAATGTATAGCTTGATGTGTAGCCGTGTGTACAACCAAACGTGCGGAAACCTGACTTAAATGGTACCTTATTACGTAAACCTAAGAAATATGTGAATATGGAATTGTCATAAATAAAGTCCAGTTGGTTAGGGATTTAGGAGTTATGTTTGACAGTAAATTAATGTTTTCAGATCACATAGACCTTATTAGCACAAAAGCTTATAAGAACCTGGGATTTGTTCTTAGGTCATGTAAGGTGTTTAAAAATATTGGAGCACTTAAATCTGTATATTGTGCATATGTCCGCAGCGTTTTAGAATATGCGTGCCAAATCTGGTCCCCCCAATACATAATTTATAAGAACCAAATAGAAAGGATTCAAAAAAAATTTATTAACCATATTAATTATCGCCTCCGTAAACCTCCGATGTCTTACGAAGATAGCTGTCGAACCTATGGTCTGCTAACACTCGAAGAAAGGCGTAAAGTGATGGACATGTGTTTGCTCTATGACATTCTCAATGGACGCCTTGATTGCCCGGAGTTGGTCGCACAAATAACATTTAACACTCCCTTACGGCGCACTCGTCACACGCCAATGTTGCGCGTTCCTAGGCACTCCACTAACTCTGCCAAGAACAGTGTACTGACTCGCATTGCTCGAATTTGTAACTCGGAATTCTCTGAAGTTGATTTATTTAACTGTAATAAAACGACATTCAGAAAACGAATAATGAAAATTATAAGCGGAGATAAATGACAAACAACCAATCATCTTCATCATCTTCTTCTTGCACTATCTTTTATCATTCACCCTTTTTTGTTTTTAAATGTTTCAAAATTGTAATCTAAATCTAAATTTAACTTAAAAGTAATTTGATATTGTATTGAAATTTTATTTTTTGTTTAATTGGAAATATCTGGCATTAGTCCGTTCGCATGTATTATACATATATCCCAGTTATACAGGGAAACCTATAATTGGCCATAATCACTGTAACACGCATATTTTGTAAAATATACTTATGTATCGCTGTTGGTTACCTAAATAAATAAATAAATAAATGTATACGTTAAGGAAGAAACGGTTCATTTAACTTATTGTAGGTACATACGGAACCCAAAATAATGTGCTGCAGACACGCATTAAACCAATTTAATCTTCATCAAATAGCCAGTCAAAAAGTTAAATCTTACTTTATTTTTATTCGGTGTTAAAAAGCCTACGTATATTATTAGCTGATGCCCGCGACTTCGCCCGCGTGAATTTCAGTTATTATATACTAAAACCTTACTCGAGAACCACTGTTGAGTATCAAGCTCCAGGTGTGCTGCTGGTGGTCTTGAATAAAAACTACTTGATTCCGATATGACAAGTACTGTATTTCATTTGCTGATTACATTAAAAAATAGGAGACGACCGATATGTGTGCGCACGCTCAAGGTGTCGACGAGCGAGTGGTAGGTGGGGGAAGCTCGCGATCGTGGTGGTGTGTTTGGCCCGATGTGACGTCAGGAACAACCACTCTATCCATTGGTGAAAACAGCATGAAAATCGGTGCAGTAGTTTTTGAGTTTATTGCGAACAGATAAACGCGGCGGAGGACTTTATTTTATAATAACGTAGTGATGTGTTAAAAGGTGAAACTATTCAGAACTAACATAAGTCTCGATCCTGAGGGAATATCGGGATAAAAAGTATCCTATGTCCTATTCCAGGTCATGGTCTACCCATGTACCAAATTTCATCTAAACCCGTTCAGCCGTTTTAGATAGATAGATAGATAAAACGTTTATTTGGTGCAAACGAAAGACATAACATTATATACAAAAGCACGGTTAAATAATAACTAATTACATTGAATAATAGCCACAAGGTGCCAATATACAAAAAAATAAAATGAAAACAAGACACTATGATGACACAATTGTCTATTGCTCCCACCACGCGCCAGCCCAACCAGTTTTAGCGTGAAAGCGTAACAAAAATACATCTTTCACATTTATAATAATTACTAGCTGTTTCACCCGCGTAGCTCTCGATCCCGTGGGAATATAGGGATAAAACGTATCCTATGTCCTATTCCAGGTCATGGTCTACCCGTGTGCCCATCCTCTCCTCTCTAGAGTAGGGAACGTAGCGGCGGCACGGAGCCGGCGTCGAACGGTTCGCGTATTGCATTTCGTGATAACTTCGAAATTAAATGTCCGATTCGATTGAATTAAAAATTATTTTACTGCTACGTAAATACCCTTGATGTTAAAACTATTTATTTGAATAAGAATTAATATTATGTTGATAAAACTCCTTCGCAAATAATGCATTAATTTCGAACAAATTTGATTACCATAAAAAAGGTTATAGTGAGTCAATCTTAAAAGATAGACATATGCTGTTGCGGACTTTTTTTTAGAACTTTTAAAGAGGAACAATTCCATGATACATAATATTTGCGTTACTTAAACCGTTTACGCAGCGCACGCAACGGAAACTCTCAAAAAGGAATATTTTTTCCCGTTTTTGCGACATTTTTCATTTATGCTCCGCTCCTATTAGTCGTAGCGTGATGATAATAGCCTATAACCTTTCTCGATAAATTTACTATCCAACACAAAAAAAGAATTGTTCAATTCCAACCAGCAGTTCCTGAGATTAGTGCGTTCAAACAAACAAACAAACAAACTCTTCAGCTTTATAATATTATATTTATAATATTAGTATAGATTACACTCACTTTTGCATTTCTAATGTTAGTTAGGATTCAAATAAAATGCACATAATTATCTACATGCACTAGTTTATTAACGAGCTAACTAGTTTTGCCTCGGGGAGCTCGTGGCTTAGTAATAACAGCCGCACGGGTCGATCTATCAGGTAAGTTACGCTTGCCGGTGTTGGCCATACGTTGGTTGTGAAATACCAGGATTTCACATGGAGCGACTGCCTATCTGACCTCCACAACCCAGTATTAGGGCAATACGATACCCCTTGGTAAGTCTGACAACCAGTTGACAGTTGACAGTTGTCAAAGATGCATAAATGACAACCGGGACCAACGGCTTAAGGTGAATGCGCAAAGGTAGCCCGCGAAATTGCAATTTTCTTACGTTTTTTGCAATTTGCATGTCAGTGTCAGGTTGTATGTTGATCTAAATATGATTTGCGCCCGTAACAAATATGGGTTTACAGAATTATAAACATCAATTATAGAATCAGCCATACAAATCTCCAAGTTCATGTAAGTGCCAAATGTCATGATTCCATGAATTAATGAAACAGTTTTTCTGGGTATCACGCTAGACGAGAAATTACAGTGGGGACCTCATATAAAATCTCTTGCGGGGCGGTTAAGCTCGGCCGCTTATGCTGTCAGAAAGATAAGACAGTTAACAGATGTAGAAACCGCGCGTTTGGTCTATTTCAGTTACTTCCACAGCATTATGTCGTATGGCATTTTACTGTGGGGTCGGGCTGCTGACATTGAATCCATCTTTATTTTGCAAAAGAGAGCTGTCAGAGCCATTTATAATCTATGTCGCCGCGAATCTCTCAGGGAACTATTTAAAAGGATTAATATTATGACGGTACCTTGCCAATTTATTTATGAGAATATTATGTATGTAAGAAAAAATTTAAATCTATTTAAGAAAATAAGTGACAGACATAATTTTAATACTAGAAATAAAGATAAAATAGATCAACCATTTTTCAGATTAGCTAAAGTACAAACATCTTTTATGGGGTACTGCGTTAAATGCTATAACAAAATACCTTGTGATATATTGCAATTAAATGAAAGAAAATTTAAAACTCATATAAAAAGTACACTTTGTAAACAAGCTTATTACAAATTAGAGGATTATATCCAGGATAAGAATGCTTGGAAACATGCTGGTCTTGCTCCATAGGACAATTTAGAGTCTGGACAAAATCAAACTGGTTGTTAATTTAGTTGTATATTTTATTATTTGTATGTCATAGATTTTTACACTCTGTGATTGCATGGAATCACGCACTGATTTATTAGTATTACTTGTAAAGATGTTAGGAATATTGTAATATCGTATACTTTTACAATGTTTGTAAATATGTGAGCACCATGTACCTATCACATAACTGATTTATTTGTCATTGCTCCATTTATAATTTTTTTTTTTTGCCTTTTGTGGGACAGTAATCTTATTGTGGGTGCATGGTCTTCACATATAATTATATAATTCATGTATACAAAATATTGTAAACATTTTTGAAAAGAGTAACGGTGGAGTTTCTTGCCCATTCTTCTCCATACGAAATCTACCTTTTGGAATGGGCAACTAGAATCAATTCTATTTCTTTGTTTGTTTTTCATTGACGTTCAAAAGTGCCTTTTATGTGCCTATTTGAAATAAATTATTTGACTTTGACTTTGACTTTGAAACAGTCATTCAATGCACTTACATGAACTTGGAGATTTGTATGGCTGATTCTATAATTGATGTTTATAATTCTGTAAACCCATATTTGTTACGGGCGCAAATCATATTTAGATCAACACACAACCTGATACTGACCAGCAAATTGCAAAAAAACGTAAGAAAATTTGAATTTCGCGGGCTACCTTAGCGCATCCACCTTAACGTGCTTTCCGAGGCACGGAGGAGTCTCGGTATGTAAAGATGGTCACCCATCCACGGATCACCCCGGGAAACGTAGCTTAACCTGTTGGATTGACCCGTGAAACTGTTAGTACAATGTTATGGTGTCATATCTGCAGTCATTACAAGGGACTTAAACTTTACTGGCGAAATGTGGGTGAACTATACAGGCGTAAAAAGACTCTTAACGAAGCCGAAAATGACTTGTTATTCCCACCATTGTGATCATTTTTTTGTTCTGGACCATGCCTGGGAACCTTCTGGTTACGGAGATAATAAAGTTCAAAGTTCCAACTTTTTCAGACGTTTTTTTAAAGAAAGCATGTTTTAAATGTTATAAGTTAATTTTAAATGATAAATGATTTTATTTCTGTAAGTAGGTTTGTACAAACACTTTTACACGTCAATCACATTTTTAAAACTAGATGAGGTCGGCGTTTCCTATCTGACTACTCTGAGAAGAAAGGCCGAAACAAACTCAGAGGTCACAGTCTCTTTTAAAGTCCAGACATAATCTTGGTCAGATCATGTGAAGACCATGTAGATTTGTGTTTGAAATGGACTTTTGAGGAAAGAACCACAAAGCTTGAGTGGACCTGTCCAGTCAGTGCACGCATTTGTCAATAATCGTGCAGCTCAACTCCAATTTTAAGGAGCTCAACGATTTGACAAACCCTGAATCGTTGCATGCACTCATAAACATAAAGTTTTGCATGCGTTATGTTGCGCACTGCCGTAAACAGCGATTTTTCACACCGAAAATAAAAGTCGTTTCCCAGCAATTATTTTTGTGCAATGTTACTTAATTTGATGTACAGAATGCGTAGTTGACGGCTGTGTGATGGGTCTTTTTACACCTTGTCTAGTACCACCACATTTTGCCTTGTGTGCCACATTTTTGGTACACCTCTGCCTAACCCTTCGGGGAATCCAGGTGTGATGTTATGTTAAAGCTTATCTGATGATGGAGACCGAAAGAGTTTCTGTACATAAATTCATTTCACAAAATTTTTATTTTTTGTTGTTTTAAAGTTAAGCGACACTGGTCAAGGTCTAGGAAATGATGGGTGGCCCTGTCCTAATTTCACCGCCGATCGTTTAAATGAGACGTATCCGCCACTAAACGGGCGTCATTTAAGTACTTTGTGAAATGGAACTGTTTGTTATTATATCAAGATAAGTTTTCACGCGAGGCTTTTGTAAAGACTGTTGAGTATACAAAGCTATACAACTTACTTGTATAAATACCAGAATACCTGCGTTTCGTGGTTTTATTTTAATTCATAATTTATTTTTTATGGACCATCATACCATGCCTCCGAAAGCACGTTAAGCCGTTGATCCCGGCTATCATTCGTGGATCGTTGACAGTCGTTACGAGTCGTCAGAAGCCCGAAAGTTTTACCAAGGGGTATCGTATTACCCAGTTACTGGATTGTGGAGGTCAGATAGGCAGTCGCTCCATGTAAAATACTGATATTCAGCTGCACCCGATTAGTCTGGAAGCCGATCCTAACATAGTTGCGAAAAGACTAGGCAAATGATGATTAAATTTATTCTTTATGGCACCTCTTTAGCGCATGTTAAAGAATATCTGAGGGCCTAGACAAGTGACAATCGCTTCGAAAGCGTTTCGTATTAATTTTACAACGACTTTGACATAAGCTCTTCGATAGCTTATGTCAGTCCTATACATTTTTGCCTTTTCCATCATCGTTATCGCTGATAGAATGTCACTTTGTCTAGGGTCTCAGATTATAATTCTGTAAAGCCATATTTGTTACGGTCGCAAATCATATTTTTATCAACATGCAAAAAACGTAAGAAAATTTGAATTTCGCGGGCTACCTTAGGGCACCCGCCTTAGGAAATACAAAGCTACATAAAATAAAATTCATAATATTACAAACAAACCTTTAACTCTATAATATTAAAGCTTCCACACTGAAACACAAGCCTTATTACATTCAAATCACGCGATGTGGTTATGTCACATAAAATATAATATTATATAGATAAGAAAGAACTATTCAAACAATGTATTTTTTAGCTGATATTGTTCACGCTAGCCCAACAGTGGGGAAAGCAAGGAATAATACTAACGAATATTATAAATGTTTAAATGAGTTTGTTTGTTACGCTTTCATGCTAAAACGGTTGAACGGATTTGGATGAAATTTGGCACATGGGTAGACCATGACCTGGAATAGGACATAGGATACTTTTTATCCCGATATTCCTACGGGATCGAGACTTATGCGGGTGAAACCGCGGGACGCAGCTAGTAAATAATATACAAGTGTGATGTCGTTCACCGTTTTAGGTGAAGGAAAACATCGTGAGGATCCCGGCTAGAAGTAACAATTCGATTTTGACAGAGTATTTATTTCGTAGCAGTAGGGGCTGTAGTGTGTGTAAGTAAATACCTTTATTATCACTACATATTA
The DNA here is from genome assembly GCA_949152455.1 of Lithophane leautieri. Lineage (NCBI taxonomy): Eukaryota > Metazoa > Arthropoda > Insecta > Lepidoptera > Noctuidae > Lithophane > Lithophane leautieri. Next base: position 7,117,038 of record OX424488.1, read on the forward strand.
TACAAAAGTAATAAAAACTAAAACCCAACTACGACTAAAAAGGTATAAACGAGACACAACAGACAGACAAATTAAAAATCCAGAGTCACACGTAATCTATTCGATTTATGGGCATAAATCACACGTGTTAGGGCTAACACGTGTGATTCCGGATTTTTAATTTGTCTGTCTGTTGTGTCTTGTTTATATCTTTTTAGTCGTAGTCGGGTTTTAGTTTTTACTACTTTAATTTTTTTATAATATATAGTGATAATAAACGTATTTACTTACACACACTATAGCCCCTATATATATTTTTGAAATGTGCTCATTAAGCCCTTTCATTTGATACCCAACATGGTACGACTAAACTTTTTTTTTTAGTTCCTGACTTTATGTCCTCTAGAGGGCACCATTTTTAATTTAATGTGACGTCATATAGCCTATAACCAGCGAACGATCAAGACGCTTCCAACGATTTCTCATTTGTCAAATTATGATGAGTGGTTTAGAACATAGGAGGGAACAGATGAACATACTTACATACATACCGGTCAAAATCATAACCCTTCTTTTGTCTTCGCCGTAGTCGGGTAACAATGTCCTCCGCCGCGTCTGTCTGTCCGTTCGCGATAAACTCAAAAACTACGGCACTGATTTTCATGCTGTTTTCACCAATGCATAGAGTGGTTCTCGAGGAAGGTTTTAGTATATAATAACCGACATCCACGCGGGCGAAGCCGCGGGGATCAGCTAGTTATGAATATATGGAAAATCGTATTGGGTTTTGCCATCAATTATTTTTCAGAAGCAGGCCAGAGTCTGGATTTGTGCACGGTTGATGGCAATAGGCTCAATTCAATTCAATCAGTTTATTCGCATAATATGGGATTATAAAGATGTTAAACAGGTACGGTTTGACCATATTCAGCATGGAAATTATAATTTAGTGTCATAATATGTAAACAATTAGATCATATCTTTAAAAATGTGGCGAACCAATTAATTATCTGTGGTGCCCACCGTAGTATAACCTGACAACACTGGTTGGCCCAGAGAGGCTCTATGGTTCAATAAGTTTGAGAATGGGAATCTGTCTGTTAAACTAGCTACGTTATTATTAACTAATAAACTCGGTGTACGTGTAGGTAAACACTATCCTGTTTGTGTATACGTTTGTTCCGCCGTCACCTGATACTGTGCTGTGTAATATCAAATACAAGTCAATTACAACTTAACCGAGTTTCATTCAAAGGGCGCCGTAACGCGCCTAAAAAAATATAAATTATACATTGATAGTCAATCCATTACAAATAGTCATCATGATATTAAAATAAAAGGTCAAATTCAATAAGAGTAAAATTATTTAGATTAAATTAAGAATTATGCTGGATAATTTAAAGCACGGAAAGCATATTAATCCGTTGGTCCCGGCTGTCATTCGTAGATATTTGACAGTCGTTACGGGTCGTCAGAAGCCCGAAAGTCTGACAGCCAGTCTTACCAACGGGTATCGTATTACCCAGTTACTGGGTTGTGGAGGTCAGACAGGCAGTCGCTCCATGTAAAATACTGATATTCAGCTGCATCCGGTTAGACTGGAAGCCGACCCCAACATAGTTGGGAAACGGCTATGCAGATTGATTTCTGGATAGTTTAAAATTATTACAACGACAATTAAATTTTGGATTACTATCAATTAATTATTAACAATAATTGCGTTTCATTTTATTAACCGATTTCAAAAAAAGGAGGAGGTTATCAAATCGCCTGTTTTTTTTTTATGTTTGTTACCTCAGAACTTTCGACTGGGTGAACCGATTTTGATTTATTTGAAAGCTGGTGCTTCCCGTGTGGTCCCATATAAATTTTATTAACTTTGCTTGAGTAGTTTTAGAGTTAGCTTCAATATTACTTATTTTTCCCACTTAGTTTATCTAGATGACATCTTAATTTACTTCTTCACTGTTATTTACATAGCAAGTAGTGGTATTATGTGTGGGGTAGGTACCACAACTAAAAAGTGAAAAATAAAAACAATTTATAACAAAAAAAAAACCGACTTCCAAAAAAAACACAAAAAAGTGAAACACAACTTTTATTTCGGAAGTCGATGGCAAAACACGAAAATTGAAAAGCAGACACCGACTTCCGAAATAAAAGAAATTTTTCACTTTTTTATGTTTTTTTTGGAAGTCGGTTTTTTTTTTTTGTTATAAAAAGTTTTTTCTTCGAAGTACTTCTTAACTGCTTCCCTCGCCTCCCCTCGGCTCGCCCCCTGTTACAAGGAACTTTAACATAACTGGCGAGGTACACCTCTGCTCTGATCCATGCGTCATGTTCGTGAACGGGCGCCGTCAGTTGTGACTGGTCATCTCTTAGCTGCCATGGCTTATTTTAATTTTTGAATTGTTTTATGTAATAATTGCGGACGCTTTTAACGTGCTTTCTACATTGTTCTCACATGTATAATTTCAACATGAATGATGTAACCCATATATTGTAACAATATTTTGATTTAAAAGAGTGTCCATGGAGTTTCTTGCCCGTTCTTCTCCATAGGTACCTACTACGCTTTGGAATGGGCAACTAGCTTCATATTTCTGACTGACCGACTCCTTGACCATTCAAAAGTGCCTGTAAATGGTTTAATTGAAATAAATGCTTTGAGTTTGAGTTTGAGCCTAACCCTACGGGGATTACACGCTTGATAAATATATTATTTACATATGTGAGAGTAGATCCATATATTCGGCATCGAAAGAAGATAACCCTTTGACTGATCCCAATTTGTAGCCTTCGACCTCTAAGGCTTATTTACCGTCATCGGCCTAGCCTTTTCCCAAATGTTGTACTCGGCTTTTAGTCGAACCAGGCGTGTCTGACAACACTTTACATAATAGAGACTGTCATCTGACTGACCTCAATACAGTCACATTCTTTCAAGACATTTCCAAGCCAAGTTTATTTGGAATTGATAATTTCACAGCGGTAAAAAAGAAACTGCGTAGCCTTTTTAACCGAGTTCTTCAAAAAGACGGAAGTTCCCAATTTCTTTTTTTTTTGTATGTTTGTTACGCGATTACTCCGCAAATTATGAAACGATTTTGATGATTTTTTTTTTGTTTGGTAGGTCATGCTTCCGAGTTGGTCCCATAATTTTTTAATTAACTTTACTTGCGTAGTTTTTGAGTTAGCTTCAATAATTACGTATTTTTCCCACTTACTCTATGTAGACGATATCTTATTTGACTCCGTCACTGTCATTTACATAGCAGGTAGTGGTATTCGAATTTGTGTGGGGTAGGTACCACAACAAAAAAGTGAAAAATAATAACTAATTACAAAAAAAAAACAACAAACTTAAAAAAAAACACTTAAAAAAGTGAAAAATAACTTTACTTTCGGATGTCAGTGGCAAAAAACGAAAATTGAAAAGCAATGACCGACTTCTAAAATTAAAGTTATTTTTCACTTTTTTAGTGTTTTTTTTGGAAGTCGGTTGTTATTTTAATATTTGGGGGGTCGGCTTCCATTAGAACGGGATGCAGCTGAATACCAGTATTTTACATGGAGCGACTGCCTATATGACGTCCACAATTCAGTAACTGAGTAACACGATACCCCTTGGTAAGACTGGTTGTCAGACTTTCGGGCTTCTGACGACCCGTAACGACTGTCCAAGATCCACGAATGGCAGCCGGGACCAACGACTTGACGTGCTTTCCGAGGCACGGAGGAGTCTCGGTATGTAAAGATGACACAGCAGTAGAAATGTAGATATTTTTCTCCCTATGTAGACGTTAAAAGTTTTTATGCCAACCAGAATGGTCAACAGTTTAAAAAAACTTAGCTTAGTCAGATATGCCAAGTTTTAAAACCCCCACGAGAGCAGTGGGCCTGTGGTAACGGCTCCGACTTATGGTGGATGCGCTAAGGTAGCCCGCGAAATTCAAATTTTCTTACGTTTTTTGCAATTTGCAGGTCAGTGTCAGGTTGTATGTTGATCCAAATATTATTAGCGGCCGTAACAAATATGGGTTTACAGAATTATAACCATTAAAATCAGCAATACAACTCTCTAAGTTCATGAAAGTGCCAAATGTCATGATTTCATGAAATAGTCATTCTATGCACTTATATGAACTTAAAAACCCGCTCTGAGCCCGAGTAGATTACAGCCCACTCCATCACGAAAAATGGAGGCCTGTGTCCCAGCAGTGGGAAAATTAAAGGCTGGTTATGGAAAACTCTCACATTATCACAATACCAAACAAAACTACTGTGTTCAGGTGTAAACACAAACTCCTAGACGGGTATTCATTCGATCACCACCAAGTAAATAAGGGTACAGTCTTTTTAACAAGGTATATCAGATGTCCGAGAATTGGAGCTCCCACCCTATTTCCAGGGACCGCTCACATAAATTTATTTAGGGTGGAGGGACCAACTGTCGACCTCAGTTTGCAATTATGAAAGGGGTTAGTTTGAAGTTATGTTACCGTCAAATTTTGAGGCGGACATAGTTTCGTTGAAGAATGTTTTAATGTTTTAGTATCGTATTAACTTGCGTAGTTTTGTTACAATGAGAGAGGCTAAGAAATAACAGCCGCACGGGTCGATCAATTAGGTTAAGCTGCGCTTGCCGCTGTTGGTCCATGGATGGGTGACCATCTTTACATAACAAGACCTCTCCGTGCCTCGAAAGCACGTTAAGCCGTTGGTCCCGGCTGTCATTTGTAGATCTTTTACAGTTCTTACGGGTCGTCAAAAGCCCGAAAGTCTGACAACCAGTCTTACCAAGGGGTATCGTGTTACCCAGTAACTGGGGTATGGAGGTCAGGGGGCTTAAAACGGTCACTTTACCAGAATCATATTATGAATATATTATGAATTATTGTATAATGTCACAAACTGACAATTCATAATATATTATGACCAGCGTGTAAATCATATTACGACATAATTCATCTGTTTGACAGTTTTCTATGAGATTTTCTAAGAGATTCGTAAAATGTATTCATAATTTGTGGAAAATTATGAATTGCTTTTATGTCATATTAGAGGAATTGCTAATGAAAGCTGGGATTCTGATAATGAACTGCTTTTAGAGGAATTCCTAATGTGGCCGGTTTAGGCCCCCAAGATAGGCAGTCGCTCCATGTAAAATACTGGTATTCAGCTGCATCCGGTCAGACTGGAAGCCGACCCCAATATAGTTAGGAAAAGGCTAGGCAGATGAGTTTTGTTACAATGACTAGTTGTTGACTGTGATGTTTGCATGCAAACTTTAAACCTCTGTTTAGCGTTAAAAATATCCTCCACTGGCTTCTGCCTTTGACTCTGTCCGCGTGTTTCAGCCCCCGATCCACCGCATTGCATCGCATCGCATCGCCCACTATTACTTCGTTTTTGCTTAGCGGTCTTTCTGACTTTTTTTTCTTTTTGCTTCGCTACTAAGGGTCTTAGCGTGATGTTATATAGTTTATAACCTTACTCAATAATTGGGCTATCCAATAACGTAACCTGTGGTATAGAAATTTATTATTTTATATACTAGCTGATGCCCGCGACTTCGCCCGCGTTGGTGTCGGTTATTATATACTAAACCTTACTCGAGAACCTCTCTATCCATTGGTAAAAACAGCATGAAAATCGGTGAAGTAATTTTTGAGTTTATCGCGTACAGGACGACAGACAGATCGGTGGAGGACTTTGTTTTATAATATGTAGGTAAGGATATTTATAATTAACTAGCTCCACCCTACGGTTTCACCCGCGTAAGTCTCGATCCCGTGGAAATATCGGGATAAAAAGTATGCTATGTCCTATTCCAGGTCATGGTCTACCCATGTGCCAAATTTCATCTAAATCCGTTCAGCCGTTTTAGCGTGAAAGCGTAACAAACAAACAAACTCACTTTCGCATTTATAATATTCGTTAGGATTATTTTTTACTAGCTTCCGCCCGCGGCTTCGCCCGCGTGGTATGTCGATAAAACGTAGCCTATGTCCATCCCCAGGATGCCATTGATCTCCTTACCAAATCCATTCAGTGGTTTAGTCGTGAGAAGGTAACAGACAGACAGACAGAGTTACTTTCGAATTTATAATATTAGTATCCGGAGTCACACGTGTTGGGGCTTAAATCAAACAGATACGGGTGAATCCTGATTTTTTATTTGTCTATCTGTGATGTTTGCATCTTGTTAGTTGACTTTTTTGTCGTAGTTGGGTTTTAGTTTTATAAATTTTATTTTTATTGAATATTTTTTGGGGTTATAATATTCCTGATTTTTAATTTGTCTATCTGTGATGTTTGCATCTTTTTAGTTAACTTTTTTGTCGTAGTTGGGTTTTAGTTTTATAACTTTTATTTTTATTGGAATTTTTTTGGGGTTATAATTTTTTTTTTTGTTCATGATTATGGTCTGAGGGCGCCATCATCAAATTAATGTGACGCCATATAGCCCATAACCAGCGGTCAATCAATACGCTTCCAACGATACCTCATTTGTCAAATTGTGATGAGTAGTTTAGAAGATATGAGGGAACAGATGCACATACATACCGGTCAAAATCATAACCCTCCATTTTCCTTCACAGTATTCATATCGTATTACTTTGTTAAATTTCAAAATAAATTACCAGGGAGTCTTCAAGTCTCAAGTGATTGTGTTCATTCGAATTTCATTTACGTTTTCGGTTTAATTTTTGCCCGAAATATCAGTTTTCATTTTCGGTAATTGTTTTGTAGTGACTAATTTTATATTCACATCTATCCATCCCTTTCTCTCAAACTCTCTCTCTCTTTGGTACAGCCATTCGTCTTACACGCGCTCCGTACAATTATATTAAGAACTGTGGAATCAATCCAAAAAAAAAAACAATTCTATTCAATTCTATTCTGAAGTGTTTTAAACTGAAATAATACTATGTAAATAGTGGTTCTAAGAAGTCCGTTTTGACGTTTCGTTCTCGTACATGTAATAAAACGTTATGCCTTGAGAATCAGTTTTAATCAATGTAGATAAGTCGTCGATTACAAACTCTCTAAGTATGTTCAATCGATATGTCTCGAGAATCAGTTTATAAGAAACCAATTTTTTTTTTCATCGCTTCACAAAGCCTTTTTATAGCTGTCAAAACGGACTTCTTAGATTGTCGCGAGTTTAGTGCATGTGTTTTATTCAAGCAACCTGTTAGCAACAGCTAAACGTTAACAGTACGTTGAAGACAAGGAAGTTTGGCAATAATTCCTTCTGCACATGTGGCTTCCCTGGTACCTCATTAACGGCATAATTTTGTAAGGTCAATTAACTGCTCCCAAATTATCATTATTTTCTTTACATTCATCATTAACATAATCATCGTATTTGAAAGAAAGAAGAAAAAGAAAGAAAATACGTTTATTTGCGGTAAACATGACGCAAAAAAAAAAGAAAATAAACACAAAAAAAAAATACAAAAGGTTGGGGGAAACATGCGTCACATTCACGCAAAACGGCTATCGCTCAGCATTATGCTGCGACCCTATGCAGGACAGAGCCCCAGCGCTGGTTTTCAGCGACAGCCGGCGCTGACGTAATGACGTCGACCGGTGCGGCACGGGTGAACCATTATTATTACCCAATAGAATAAACAAGGGACGAATATACTATACATAAACTATACATAAAAAAGACAAAAATAAAAATAAATAAAAGAAATTGGCAAACTTATCGGTTAGGATATGAGAATATCATCCTCCGTGTTACGCTTTATGTAGTGGCAACATTTCGAAGAGTCCTCTTTGACGTACACTCAACATGCAACAAAGAATTATAAAATTGATGTAATAATTACAAAATGGCCAGTGACGTAATGTGTTATTGCAAAAGGTATGTGTCATTTATTTAAAATGCGTTTTTAAGTGAATATTTGACATTATATACTTACCTACAATTTAATTTCAACTCTTTATTTGTGGTTTTAGTGGATATGATAATTATTCAATTTGTTACAGTTGTAATAGCAATCACGCCATTTGGTTTAAATAGGTTTCTTTAAATTACTTTTTGATTATTTGTCTTTTATATGATTCATTTCTATTTTGTGAATGTGAGAACGTTGTAGGCTTAGTGGACTGTAGATTTGTTGACCATCTTCTGTTTTGTTAAGTCCCTGGTACTTGTTGAAAGGCCTACATTGTCCTCCCATGCCTACTAACACTGTAATTTGAAAATATTGTAAAAGTCAATTATTTTTTAAAGAGTAACCGTGTAGTTTCTTGCCGGCTCTTCTCCATAGGAAACGACCAATTGGAACCGTGCACCTAGCTTCTGACGTTTCATAAGTGCCCATGTAGGTTTATGTGAAATAAAAGATTTTGATTTGATTTGATTTAAGTAATTTTCATTTTCGGCCGAACCAGAAAATAATTTTCGGTCGGAATCTATGACCAACCAACAATTTAAAAGAAAATTAGCTTATCAGTAGTAGTAATAGCTCATTGGTGTGACTGCCATATCATATGTCTCAAGTTCGAACCCAACACACCCACTTCTGTCTTTCGGATCCATGTGCGTATTACCACTTGCTTAAAAAACGGTGAAGGAAAACATCGTGAGGAAACCGGCATGCCTGAGAGATATTTCTAGACGGCATGTGAAGCCAATTCAGAGGCCCATGGGCGGCTTTAAAACTCTGACACAGAGGCCCTAGACAAAGTGACATTCTATCAGCGATAACGATGATGGAAAAGGCAAAAATGTATAGGACTGACATAAGCTATCGAAAAGCTTATGTCAATCCTGTTGGAAGTCGTTGTAGAAATACGAAACGCTTTCGAAGCGATTGTCACTTCTTTAGGCACTCAGGTTAGTCACTAAACGCACGAAAAGGACAGAATTGCAAAATTTTACTTCAAACCTTTTAGCAACGCAGAAATATGTACACACGGCTACACATCTAGCTATACATTTCCAGTTTATGCGGATCTCGCATTGGATAGGGTTTCCGTACAATGCGAGGTCAGCTTATACTGGAATTGTATAGCTTGATGTTTAGCCGTGTGTACTAATACTTCTTGACTCTATAATTACAAAAAAAAACAACCGACACGTCCAAAAAAACACTAAAAATGGGAAAAAATTACTTTAATTTCGCAAGTCCGTGTCTTTGGTTTTAAATTTTCGTTTTTTGCCACCGAAAAAGTTTTTATTTCTCACTTTTTAGTTGTGGTACCTACCCCACACAAATTCGAATACCACTCACTACCTGCTATGTAAATAACAGTGATTGTGTCAAATAAGATATCGTCTATATAGACTAAGTGAGAAAAATACGTAATTATTGAAGCTAACTCAAAAACTACGCAAGCAAAGTTAATATGGGACCACACGGGAAGCACAAGCTTTCAAATAAAAAAAGAATCATCAAAATTGGTTCATCCAGTAGAAAGTTCTGAGGTAACAAATATAAAAAACGAATTGATAACCTCCTCCTTTTTTTGAAGTCGGTTAAAAACTTCCTAAGAAACACTCGCCAACCATGACCGGTTTTGACCCCAAACTGATCAAATCCAACCCTACGAAACCAGATGAAACCTACCAAATTGCATAAAGATATCAAATTAGTCTCGACAAGAGAGACCTTTGACGTTACAAAAAGTAACAATTATTAAGCAAAATGATACGTTTTTAAAACATTATCCGCGCACTGCTAACTCATTATTACAGATAAACATATATACAGAATCTAACTGTATACAAATATACAAGCCAGGAACAAAGAAATGCATACTGCGCATGCGTGGGCAAAAAGCGACGGCGATACGGTCGAAACCTATTAAAGACGTGCGTTAGAAAAGGACGGCGAACGTCATAAATTCAACAGAGAATTCGCTGGGTGTGTTAGGTATTATTATTAAATAATTATTAGAAGTTATGCTTTTTCAAGTAATAATATAATAAGATATTTTTTGTCGCAAGTTCTCGTCCTGGGAATTAAACTATAAACCATACATATTTGTGCCGTATACAAAAGAAAAAAAGAATAATGTTTATTTGGACACAGTTCATGAAACACAAAATACAAATAACAAAATAAAGTATTAAAAAAAAAATGTTTTTAAAACAATAGTGTGTGCCTCACGGCTGCGCCAAAGAGGTTCATTTCAGCATTAACGCCAGACAGATACTGTCCGATGCTGGTTTTCTATATAAACCCCTATGGATAAGTGACGAGAAGTTCATACAGTTCCAACAAACCTAATAAATAATTATAATATAAATAAACTAGTAATAAAAATACATATTCGCGCAAAAGCGTTCTTAGGACACCGATGAGCGATCACAAATCATCCACAGTCCAAATACAGAGAGTTTTTTGACAACTCTATGGCAAATACTGGTGGAAATGACAGATTATTATGACGGTCGATATAAAATGACGAAACCGCTCTCCTAGCAAACCGTAGCTAGCGTAACCGTAACACGTTGAGCGCCAAGCCGAAAAACCGTATTTTAAATTTTTTGGACTTTGCCTTTTTTGCTTAATTCATATTCTAATTTATTTTCAGACATAACTTTTAACCAAAAAGTCGTATAAAAAACCCACTTAGACCGGAAACAACTGTGGAGACCAGGGTATTAGAATTATAGTAAAATGTATTAAAATAACGTCGTGTTCCACGCGCGCCTCAAAGAGATGTCAGCATAATTAGCGAGGTCCGCTAGGACCGATGCCGGCCAGGGTTGCGGGAAAGTCCGAAAGGGATACCGGGACCTTGGCAACAGGCAACTGAAGGAACACTGGTGGGTTTTAGTCAGTAAAAGTCTGACACGCCCTTCCGCTCCGCCGAGAGCGGGAGAAGTCACACGATGATTTCCCACCCTCAAAAAAAAGAAGGGGTTATTAGAATTCATAGTAAAATGTATTAAAATATGTTTCCTGGTGGACACTGGCCTCTAAATGAGCAAAAGCAAGGCACTGCTTCTATTTCCCAAAGGAAACACGCGGCCTCTGAAGATGGCATTTTGTATTTCTGGAAGGGTACAATGGCGCTCAACGTGTTATGAGTTCCATGCCGGTGTAACTACGAACACAGAAAAATCATTTTTCTATGAGCTCATTGCTTCGAGTAATCCCTAGAAGCTCCATATGGCGGTTTTTCACTTTCCATTGAAAGGTGGTCTGACAGATTGTTTTTCTGTTATATAACAGTCAAATCAATCAACCAATCTGCATGTCCACCATATTATGGCCTGAACACTAATATTGCACTTTAAAACTTTCGTTTCGATTTTTCGACCCCGTTAACAAAATTTTCGACATAACGAGTTCAAATCTGGCTGGAAGATGCTTTGACAGTGTAGGTGTTTGAAAAGAAAGTGTAAAATTTCTTGAAAATTATTAAATTAGCGAAATTTTTCTGAACTTTTGAGAATATCCCAATTTTTTAAATGATGGGTGACCACCTCTTTGCCACATTTGTCTTTGGACCACTACGTTTGAGACACCTCTAGCTGTCCGTCACATATTTCTACTAGCTGGTGCCCGCGACTTCGTATGTGATACAGGATTAAAAAGTATCCTATGTCCTATTCCAGGTCATGGTCTATCATGTGCTAAATTTCATCTAAATCCGATTACCCGTTTTAGCGTGAAAGCGTAACCAACAAACAAACAAACTCACTTTTGGATGTCCTTCTCCAGGTCATGATCTACCCATGTGCCAAATGACAACCAAATCTGTCCAGCCGTTTTAGCGTGAAAGCGTAATAAACAAACCAACAAACAAACTCACTGTCACATTTAGTATAGTTTATTAGTTAGGCTACATCTCAGACCAAATAAAAAACCAAGACGGAGCGCTGCGAACAATACAGTAAAGCATACTAAAACTACACCACCGCTCTGTGCATACACGCTCACACACACACATTTACAACTATTTACAATGACACTACAATCAAACTACAGCAAATGAAGTGCACACATGTTTACGAAACCGGCCTCACGTCACTGTTGACAGCGCTCTGTGTTGGGTTTTTATTTGGTGCATTTATAATATTAGTTAAGATATTCTTCTCCAGGTCATGGTCTACCCATGTGCCAAATTTCAATCAAATCTGACCAGCCGTTTTAGTGTGAAAGCGTAAGAAACTAACTCGCTTTTGCATTTATAAAATACGAGCTGATGCCCGCGACTTCGCCCGCGTCGATATCGGTTATTATATACTAAAACCTTACTCGAGAACCACTCTATACATTGGTGAAAACAGCATGAAAATCGGTGTAGTAGTTTTTGAGTTTATCGTGTACAGGACGAGAGACAGACGCGGCGGAGGACTTTGTTTTATAATAATATGTAAGGATTAGTTAGTTATTTATTATATATACATAAAATACTAAATATATTTCTCTGTTTTGTTACAGATTGCTGCCCAGTTGCGAAAGGGAACATGGACCAAGGTTATTTATGTTTATTTTCAAACTATAACTAAACTAGCTTCCGCCCGCGATTTCGCCCGCGTGGTATGTAGATAAATCATTTTTTTTATAGCATAGGTCACTCTCGCAATTAAGACGAACCTAACGACACCTCGTATGTTAAAATCCATCAAGCCGTTTAGGCTACAGAGCGTGCCAAATAAATAGACATACATACATACAAACATACATACTCTTGAAAAACATTACCCTCCTTCTGGGGTAGTCGGGTAAAAAAGTAGCCTATGTCCTTCCCCAGGATGCCATCTCTCTCCTTGCAAAATTTTATTGAAATCCGGTCAGTGGTTTAGGCGTGAAAAGGTGGCATACAGACAGACTGAGTTACTTTCGAATTTATAAGATTACTAACTGCGCCCCGCGGTTTCACCCACGTAAGTCTCGATCCCGTGGGAATATCGGTATAAAAAGTATCCTATGTGTTAATCCAGGTTATAAATTATCTGTTTGCCAAATTTCATCCAAATCCATTCAGCCGTTTTTTCGTGATTAAGAATAAAACCCCTTGACAATTTAAAAGTACCTGTAATTGGTTTATTTGAAACTAGCTTCCGCCCGCGGCTTCGCCCACGTGGTATGTCGATAAAAAGTAGCCTATGTCCTTTTTCAGGCTCTAGACTATCTGTGTACCAAATTTCATTTAAATCGGTTCAGTAGTTTTGGCGTGAAAGCGCGACAGACAGACAGACAGAGTTACTTTCGCATTTATAATATTAGTAAGGATAAATGCTTTGAGTTTGAATTTGAGAGAGCTTACAGAAAAAACAAAACTTCATAAGTCAAGTCACAGATTTTCAAAGTTTCTTATCTAAAACTATCCAAACATTAATTTCGCTTATTTTTAAATGTTGTTTCAAAGTTTCTGAATAATATTTTGTTAAAGTTATAAACCAGCACTCCACCACTCTTGGCAAAGGGGTTGATGATCGCAAGTATGTCTAGAGGTATGAGAAACAGGGTGTAAAGTTCACTCATCCTCTATAGAAAAGGGAGGATCCTCCGACCAGACGGGTGTTGTGTCTGGCGGGCAACTGCCCAACGATTGATGTCGGAATCTTGTACATATGTCCATCGCGCGGTAAACTCTAATTGCGCGATGGAGGATTTATGTGACGTCAGTATTTTTGTGTGGCATCAGGTCTTTGATGCGTAGTTCACATGTGGCGATGTAGATGCCGCCACATAATGATGTGTTATGAGCAGACAGGAGGACGCCTGGCTATCCTTTTGACGTAAACCCTTGTTCGCCGTATAGCCTTTACCCCCTTGGCCACGACATCACCGTTCGAGCGACCTGCGTCTTGCGTCAGCGACCGCTGTGAGAAGAAATGTTGCAAGTTATTTAGAGCGTGCCATGAGCCGTCATGGTGTGACTTGCGGAGGGGACAGAGGCGCGGGAACACTCCAGCGCCGCCCCGCGCCGCAAGACACACCGCCTTACCCCTTGACCACAACATCACTGCTCGTGCGACCTGCGTCTTGCGTCAGCGACCGGTGCGAGAACAAATGTTAGAAGTTATTTAGAGCGTGCCATGAGCCGCCGCGAAGTGACTTGCGGAGAGGAGAGAGGCGCGGGAACACTCCAGCGCCGCCCCACTCCGCTAGACGCACCGGCCTATGTCGTGGCCTGGCCTTACCCCTTGGCCGCACCATCACCGCTCGCGCCACCTGCGTCTTGTCGACGAGAACGTAAGGGTCTACTCAACCTCAAATTGCTTAGCATGATCCTCCGTTACGCCGAAAATACTGCAGCATTAATTTTGAAATAAATTTATGTTAAAGATGAGGACAGATTCTAGTTCCTATGTTTGCCGAAAATACGATTACATAAAAAATTCTCAATAGAAAAAAATCCAAAGTTACAACAACTCGGCTCGCGCGTGGTCGGTTGCAACCGAACCTACAACTGCAATCAATGTCGAAATTACAAAAATTGAACCAGTTGCCAATTTGCCTTCGGCATACTTCATAAATGCCAGCGTTTTTAAACGAAACTGCGTCGTATGTCTAATGACGAATCATACAATCTGCCTACGACATAATTACACCATATTACATAGTTTTAAAAATAGTCTCTAAAAACCCATAAACAAAACATTTCATGAGCGAACTTCACGCTGTGTCCCTCGGGTTGCTGGCGTTCAAAATTTCATTACTAAAAGCCGTCAAGTCACTAATTAGAACAAGTAGAGATGGGACAAGGGTTAACATCGATATCGATAAACATTAATGCGTTAACTTTTGTTTGAGTGATCAACATTTTTAGGTTAATTAATTTTTAGGGAGTGATAAACTTGTCTGGGTTTTTTTATGGGTTTTATGAACTTGGTTAAATGTGTATGAAATATACGGAGACCTTGAAATAATTATGTTGTCATGGGAACAAAATTAGTATTGACAAAATTATACACTTTTAGAATGATATTATTGTGCTGTCTTAGATAATTTTAAATAATCAAGAAATGCAGAAGTTTCAAGCGCTCTATCTATACCATTATTTAATCGAAATATGCAATCATTATGTTATCAAAGAATGAACCAGTAATTAATTTATTCTGAAATATCCGAATTGTAACTCTTGGATATACGAGTACTTACTGATTATTTTTTCCTATGCTAAATAAACTACTTAATTTTACAACGCTACAACTGAACTATCTGCTATCTAAATGAATTGATACATAAGGCCGTTTTTTTTTCCATTGGACACTCTGGGCAAGTGCCCTGGGTATCATGATCCATGAGCCCTCTAGTTCCTGTCAGCGTTATAGCTCGAGGCTGTCAAAAGAAAACCTAACTTATACCAGACAAGATGCTAAAATTTTCAAGCTCGCTTCGCTCGTAATGTCAATACCGCAGAATGACATTCCGCCATCTTCTTTAAATGTCGAGTTCTTCCCGCCATCTCCTCCTGGGCCTACCGCGTTGTCATTTGCAACAAAAGAAGACTTAAAAGACTTGACTGTACACACCAAACGTCGCTCAATATACAAAGTGAAACCAATAATTCATGTCAAAATTGACAGACAGGACGCGCAACGGTCCCTTTAACTGAATATATATTTAATTATAATAACATAACATCCCATGGGTCGCCATGAAAGGATATTGAGATATTGGTGAAAAGGGTAGAATATATTTTGTCAATATTATGTTTCAATCAACTTGTCCCTATCGCAGTCCACTGCTGGATAGGGCTCCAAGTCACCAGGTACACATTTATCTATACTTATATATGTTACGACTAAAGGTCGGTGTGAAAATAAACTTAAGATTAGCCGGCTAAACTTAGGTCTAACTTCGAGGAGGTGTTCATGTTAGTTTCTTCTATCTTTAGCCGGCTAAACTTATGTGTAACTGCAGGCCCTTGGCTAATGGCGGCAATGAGCTCTCGCGTCCGGCCCTGGTCCAGGCCATGGTACGGAGCGAGAGGGCATGGGAAGCCGTCACCTCCTACTGCGAAGCAGTAATGCTCGCGAAGGAGGAGGCGGAACGCGTGAGGGAAAGGCAAAGTTTGCGCCCTCACGCCCCTAACCGCCGCCGTTGGAGACGCCCTGGGCGTCGGGAATCCCAGGCGGATTCCCGGCCACTATAGGCGCGGGCTTGCGGACGGCGAGCAACGGGCAGCTTGCCGTCCGATAAGGACCAGGCCCGGGTCGATGGCGCGTCGTGTTCCACGCGCGCCTCAAAGAGATGTCAGCAAAATTTACGGGGTCCGGTAGGACCGATGCCTGCCAGGGTTGCGGGAAAGTCCGAAAGGGATACCGGGACCTTGGCAACAGGCAAATGAAGGAACACGGGTGGGTTTTAGTCAGTAAAAGTCTGACACGCCCTTCCTCTCCGCCCAGAGCGGGAGAAGTCATAAGGCCCTTGACTAAAAATGTAGAAGGAAATGATAAAGGAAACAATGTTATAATGTTTACTATTTTGACACGAAAACTTTTATTAAAAAATAATCACCCTCATTACACATACTTTTATGTATCTATGTAGATATTCAAAATTGCAATTACAAAAAATTAATTACTTAGAACAATATCTACCTAAACATTAAAATAAAATAATAAGGAACCATTTGTTCATAACAGGAGCAGAAATACGCAAAATTCCCCACCGCCCCCTCAAGCCCTCCGCCGGCCCGGCGCGTCCTGTCGCGCTTTTTTGCGGAAATGTATAGCTTAATGTGTAGCCGTGTGTACATGCAGAGCGCGACCTCCTGAGGTCAATTCTCAGTCAAAAGTTATTGGATATCCATCAGGAACTTTATCTGTGGCACCTCGAAGTCTGAATACAAACCCGGTTAATCCCCCATTAGTTGGGATCTAAACATAACTGGAGAAATACATGTATACTATACTAGCTGCTTCCCGCGGTTTCATTCGCGTAAGTATCGATCCCGTGGGAATATAAACGGTATCTTTATCCTTCTCCAAGTCATGGTCTACTCATGTGCAAAATGTTATCCAAATATATTAAGCCGTTTGAACGTGAAAGCGTAACAAACAACCAAACTCACTTCACTCCCATTTATAATATTAGTTAGGATTACTTAATATACCTTTGCCCATCCCTTCGCGGAATACAGGTCAGGTAAATATTTAGTGCCCATATAAAATCTCTCGGATGAACTGTAACACCAATATTGCCAAACATTAAAATTTAATTTTATCGATAACTCCTACAAAGTATCCCAACCCTAGTGTGAATTTAGTAATGAATATTTTGTCGGGTACAGGGTGAAACTAAAGTCTACGGCACAATAAACAAGCGGACTATGTTGGGCTATATTGCTGTTATGTAAGAAAATATCTACGGTCCTAGTGAAAAGGGATCTAAGTCCAAAAATGCAACTTTACAGCAGACGCAAAAAACACTCCGCGCGCTTCAAATTGCGTGTTTGACCTCGTGTGACATTTAAACCGCTACCAAATGAAATACATGTGATATTTTTTATAGGTAAACAATTTATGCTCTTTATTATTAATGAGTTATGTAAAGTTATTAGTTTTTAAGATAGTGACTTATACTAACTACAAAATGAATTCCTTGAGGCTATAAAATAAGTTATACCCCTATGTCATATGTTAAATGTTAATTCACACAAGTGAAAATGGATACGCATTTGGAATGATTATGTGAATACTAATCTCAACAGAGTTACTTTGATTTTTTCCCTTTAATTTGGTGAAAACGGATTTATGTCTAGTAATGTCACATTACTCACTAAACAATTTTTAAGAACCAGGTGTTATTGTATCCTCACCTTCTGCCTGACACAGGTCCTCATCGGACATGGCAGCTTCGGGAGGTTCCTGTGTAGGATTGGGCGGGAGGAAACGCCCGGGTGTCACCACTGTGCGGATCGCCCGGAGGACACGGTGGAGCATACGGTGGAGGTATGCCCTGCTTGGGCGGAGCACCGCCGTGTCCTCGTGGAGGCGATTGGCGGCAATGACCTCTCGCGTCCGGCCCTGGTCCAGGCCATGGTACGGAGCGAGAGGGCATGGGAAGCCGTCACCTCCTTCTGCGAAGCAGTAATGCTCGCGAAGGAGGAGACAGAACGCGTGAGGGAGAGGCAGTTTGCGCCTTCACGCCCCTAACCGCCGCCGCTGGAGACGCCCTGGGCGTCGGGAATCCCAGGCGGATTCCCGGTCACCATAGGCGCGGGCTTGCGGACGGCGAGCAATGGGTAGCTCGCCGTCCGATAAGGACCAGGCCCGGGTCGATGGCCCGTCGTGTTCCACGCGCGCCTCAAAGAGATGTCAGCACAATTGACGGGGTCCGGTAGGACCGATGCCTGCCAGGGTTGCGGGAAAGTCCGAAAGGGATACCGGGACCTTGGCAACAGGCAACTGAAGGAACACGGGTGGGTTTTAGTCAGTAAAAGTCTGACACCGCCCTTCCGCTCCGCCCAGAGCGGGAGAAGTCATTAGATGATTAAAGCGCGCAAAAAAAAAAAAAGGTGTTGTTGTATTAATAAACACCAACCAAATTAAAACGTGGGTAATTTATGTCAATTTAGATTAAAAAACACAAAACATTTTTTTTTCGTTGAAAAGAATACAACAGTACTTGAAACCGACTTTTGTAGTTTTTTTTGGTGTCAGTTGGACCCTTTTACACAAGGTAAGTTCTTTATTTTTAGAGATAGCTTAGATCCGTTTACACCAAACGATAGAGCATTTTTTTTTGATAACTTCTGTATACTTAACTCATTTTCCACAAAATCGGACTTATACCCCTTTTCACTAGGGCCACAGAAATTAACTAATACAGATTATCATTAAAACATTGTAACAGAGTTTAGGTTGGTAAATCTACTTTAGATTTTAGAGGGCTGGCTTGTTGTTTGGCCAAAGAATTATCATTGCCATTCAACGTGGCAATGCTGCCAGTCTTCTGGGCACGTTTCTGGATGACAGCGGTGTGGACGAATACTTTGACGCCTATGTGTCCTTTGTTTTTATATTTAAATAGCTGATATCAGTTATTATATACTAAAACCTTCCTCGAGAACTACTCTATCCATTGGTGAAAACAGCATGAAAATCGGAGCATTCGTTTTTGAGTTTATCGCGAACAGGACGACAGACAGACGCGGCGGAGGACTTTGTTTTATTTTTATAATATGTAAGGATAGTATTGTTAGTTAGTCCTTTTAGTTAATTTAGTATAATAAGTTACCCAACCCAATGTATATAAATGATTAAGATTTTAGACTCATATGATTCTACAAAATATGATAGAGATTTTATTTGGATTTGAACGGACAAGTTTTTTTTGTAACGTACAATCATTTTATGAAAATGTTCATCAGTTTTGAACTTTGACTGACACATTCAATTGGACAACATACAATAGACGTAGATATATTTAGTGTTGCCACACCGAGCGCTGGACGCAGAGACTCCAGCTACTACAGAGAGTACTCTGCGTCCAGCGCCCGGTGTGGCAACACCTCGTGTTCTGGTTTGCGACTGGTCAATCGTCATCCTGAGGATACCTCGTTGAGAGGTGAAACACGTGTCGATTTCTTACAGGGTTTTTTATGACTCTTGAAGAATAGTTAAGCGGAATAGGTTACTAAATATATCTACGTCTTTTGTATTTTATAATGGATTTACTCAAAGTCACGCCTGAATCAATTAGCTATATACAATCACCATATGAAAATGTTCATCACTTTTGGAATTTGATACATTCAACTCGACAACAAATTGCTAAAAACGTAAGAAAATTTTAATTTCGCGGGATACCAGAGGCCCTAGACAAAATGACATTCTATCAGCGATAACGATGATGGAAAAGGCAAAAATGTATAGGACTGACATAAGCTATCGAAAAGCCTATGTCAATCCTGTTGGAAGTCGTTGTAGAAATACGAAACGCTTTCGAAGCGATTGTCTGTTGTCTAGACCCTCTGAGCGCAACCCCGAGTCATCCTCGAAAATGTTTAACGAATTATTTAAATACATTTAGTGATTTGTGGTCCGAGCGGGCCTTAATGTCTAATTGGAATGTAAGTACTGTCTAATTATGTCATGCAACTAATTAAAAACGAACTAAATAAAAAATAATTGCAATATCCATAAACTTTGGGCGAGGAGCTCATGGCTACGTAATAACAGCCGCACGGGTCGATCCCTCAGGTTAAGCTACGCTCGCCGGGGTTGGTCCGTGGATGGGTGACCATCTTTACACATCGAGACTCCTCCGTGCCTCGGAAAGCACGTTAAGCCGTTGGTCCCGGCTGTCATTTGTGGATCTTTGACAGTCGTTACGGGTCGTCAGAAGCCCGAAAGTCTGACAACTAGTCTTACCAAGGGGTATCGTATTACCCGGTTACTGGGTTGTGGAGGTCAGATAGGCAGTCGCTTCATGTAAAATACTGGTATTCAGCTGCATCCGGTTAGACTGGAAGCCGACCCCAACGTAGTTGGGAAAAGGCTAGGCAGATGATGATCCATAAACTTACACCGGTTGAGATTTTGGACACGAGCAAGGTCATTAGAATTGATAAAAAAACCAAGCGGCACTCATATTACTAGTATGCTCAATTGCTCATAGAGCAGTGGTGACGCAGTGGTAATGGCCGCAACTTACGAATAGGTCATAGGTTCGAACCTTGACAGGCGCTTTACTTTGTGTAAATTATTTCATCATCACTCTTAAAACGGTGAAGGAAAACATCGTGAAGAAACCGACATGTCCTAGAATGAAAAATTCGAAGACATGTGACATCTACCAACCCGCATTGGGCCCGCGTGGTGGTTTACGGCCCACTCCCTCTTACCGAGAGGAGGCACGAATTGGCAACCCTGGCCATGGGTTCAAAATAAGGCAGACAATGTACTTTGTGTAATAAAAAAATAATTTTCACATCACTGCTCTCAAAAACAGTTATCGTGAGGTAACCGGCATGTCCTAGAAACAAAAATTCGAAGACATGTGACATCTACCAACCCGCACTGGGCCCGCGTGGTGGTTTACGGCCCACTCCCTCTTACCGAGAGGAGGCACGAATTGGCAACCCTGGCCATGGGTTCAAAATAAGGCAGACAATGTACTTTGTGTAATAAAAAAATAATTTTCACATCACTGCTCTCAAAAACAGTTATCGTGAGGTAACCGGCATGTCCTAGAAACAAAAATTCGAAGACATGTGACATCTACCAACCCGCACTGGGCCCGCGTGGTGGATTACGGCCCACTCTCTCTTACCGAGAGGAGGCCTGTGTCCCAGCAGTGGGAACATTATATGCTGATTATCCGACTATGCTCACACTCACAAAAAAGTTTGTAAAACAAACGCTCACCCATCCATAAAAACCTCGTGTCAGAACGAGTTTTACATTCATAAATATCTGCCTATTTCACTCAGTAGAGTTTTAGCACAGCTATTTAAGCATTCCGTTTGAGTCACTGTGTTTGAAATAGAGTTTCATTTAGCTTTTAACTCAAAAGGTTTCATTGCAAAGAGTAAAAGCTTTATATTTTTTTATTAGTCTAGTTGTAGATACACGATTTATTTTTATTTGTCAACTTTGCCACACACCTGAGGGCAATTATTCCCGTCATTATAAAGAACGTTCGCATTGTAAATCAATTCGCGATCTGTCAAAAAATGAAAGATATAAAACCTAAAACCCAACTACGACAAAAAAGTCAATCAACTAAAACGGTATAAAAAAGACATCACAGACAGACAAATTAAAATTCCGGTGTCACACGTGTTAGGGTATAAATCGAACAGATTACGTGTGACTCCGGAGTTTTAATTTGTCTGTGTGTGATGTCTCAAAATTGTGAGGTGTTATAATTATAAATATTTTTGAAATGTTTTGAAAATTTAATACCCAATATGGTACAATTGAAAAAATTATGTTTAGTTCATGACTTTATGTCTTCTCGAGGGCGCCATAATCAATTTAATGTGACGTCAGATAGCCCATATCCAGCGGACGATCAAGATGCTTCCAACGATACCTCATTTGTTAAGTTGTGATGAGCAGTTTAGAACATATGAGGGAACAGATGAACATACATACATTCTGGTCAAAATCATAACCATCCTTTTTGCTTCGCCGCGCCGTGGTCGGGTAAAACTACAATCAATTTACCAAAATTTTTGACAAGTTTGGCAGATTGTGAGTTGAATGTGAACGTTTTTACCCGACTACGGCGAAGCAAAAAGAAGGGTTATGATTTTGACCGGTATGTATGTATGTCCATCTGTTCCCTCCTATCTTAACCACTTATTACAATTTGACAAATGAGGTATCGTTGGAAGCGTCTTGATTGTCCGCTGGTTATAGGCTATGCGACGTCACATAAAAAATGGCGCCCTCTAGAGAGAGGACATAAAGTCAGGAACTAAAAAAACATATTGTTTAATCGTACCATGCTGGGTATCAAATGAAAGGGCTTAATGAGCACATGTTAAGAAAAAAAACATAATAAACCCAAAGGAATTAAAAAAAAAAAAGTAATTAAAACTAAAACCTTAGTAGGTACAACTAAAAAGGTATAAACAAGACACCACAGACAGACAAATTAAAAATCCGGAGTCACACGTAATCTGTTCGATTTATACCCTACATGTGTGACTCCGGATTTTTAATTTTTCAGTCTGTGGTGTCTTGTTTATACCTTTTTAGTCGTAGTTGGGTTTTAGTTTTTATTACTTTATTTATTTTAAGTGCGAGAATTGGCCATCAGAACAACCCTTGGAAAAAAATTATTCTACACTAATTTTTGCCCGCGGCTTCGTCCGCGTGAGTGTCGGATATCGTCACCCGGGAACGTTATACCGGAATACTTAAGAAATGCATGATTTCCTATACTAACTTTCATCCACACACAAAAAGTAGCCTATGTCCTTTCCCGGGATGCCATCTATCTCCTTGTCAAATTTTGTCGAAATCTATTCAGTGGTTTAGGCGTGAAAAGGTAACATACAGACAGACAGAATTACTTTCGAGTTTATAATATTAGTATGGATATGAATCTAACTTAACAACCCAACCAAGGTAAGTCGATAAACTAATTTATCAGATGTTTTCCTAGAGAGCTTTTTTTGACGTCGTAAACTCAAACCCCGCTGCCATCCTTTTCATGACAACCGTTACTACGGCCGTAATATGGCGGCCACCGCTCTTCTACGAAACCGTACCTTTAGGCCCCAGTTATCACAACAAAAAACTTCATACTTGTATATATTTGCATGAAAACTGTAGCTAAACGCTCTCTCAACGCGTCGACCACGAAACAGATCGATAAAAGGGGTAGCCATTTCACCCGATCCCGTGTCACGGCATGTCACAGTTAAAAACCACACCCTGTACTTTTAATTGAACTTGTCCTAATATTTAAAAAATTCACGCTTTATAATTAGATCTGAGCTTAAAATGTGAAGCTACGGCGTAGAGGGTTACGCCTTATAGGATGCTACGCCGTAGAGGGTTTAAGTGTTTTTCTTTCGCTACCCTCAATTTCAGTGAATGTTGTAATAAAGCCTTTTGTAAAGGGTTGTTACGTCGATTTTGGAGCTTTTTTTTTCGTGAAAAGGAAAGAAAGGCTTTCGTGCCATAAAATCCTGTTTATTGTAGAGTTTAGATTAAAAAGGGCTTATCATTTTTATTAAGTGTTTTGTTTCGTAAGACTCGAATAGACTTTTGTGAGACTGTGATTGAGATAATTTATATAAACGCCCAAACATTAAAAACTTTTATGCAAATCAGCCGGTTCATCAAAGCGTAATTTAATTACTGCGCATAAACCAACACCATGACTGCCTCGTTGGTTTAATGGTCGTAAACGCTACTGCTTAGCAAGCAGTCCCGGGTTCGATTCCTAGGTCAGGCAATCTGGTTATTGGGTTTTTCCGACAGAAGTTCCTCAGTAGCAGCCCGGAGTCTGGATTCGTGCACGGTTGATGGCAATAGACTCGCCCATACTAATATTATAAATTCGAAAGTAACTTTGTCTGTCTGTATGTTACCTTTTCACGCCTAAACCACTGAACGGATTTCGACCAAATTTGGCGAGGAGATAGATGGCATCCTGGGGAAGGACATAGGGTACTTTTTGTTTCAAAAATAATCCTATAGGGGTTGATATAGGGGATGAAAGTTTGTATAGAAAACCCAACATTTCTTAAGTATTCCCGGTAGCACATTCCTGTGGGACGATATCCAGCATCCACGTGAGTGAAGCCAAGGGCAAAAGCTAGTCTACTAAAAAACAAAATCAAATCAAAAGTCATATGTTCAAACTAGGCTGAAAATCAGCACTTTTCGAACGTCAAAATTACATAAGACCGTCCCCCAAAACGCCCACCATTCACCACTTCCTAGTGCTTTAGCTGGGAAGAAGAAGTGGCGCAACAAACTGTCCAGCAGCACAGCTGTCTGTTCAGTTAGAAGCAATTGATTCTATACAAAAGTATGCAAAATCATTTACATTACGCAACATAAAATCTAATATCTTAATCTAGAGTAGGTAATTTATAACGCGTTAATTAAGTTTTATTGCTAAGGAACGAAGTTCCTTCTCACATATAATTTAACACAAAAAAAAACGTCAGGTAGACGACAAATTAAAAATAGAATAAAAAGAAAAAGCACTAGTGCGAAAAAGTGGCACTTTGAAAACGCTCTTCTGGAGCACATGCATTGTAAATAAATAAATATGCAGTGTAATTGGATCAAAACAATAGGTTCACGGTCACGCACTGTGCATGAAAAATAATCTAAATGTGCTTAACTTTTTCATTCTTTGACTACAATTGATATGCAAAAGGGACGGAGTTCTATCTTTGTAATGCGCAGTAGTTTGACCTAGCGTTGGAAGGCCTCACACAAGGTGGACCGATGACCTTGTGAAGGCCGCAGGAATCCGCTGGATGCGGGGAGCACAGAACCGGCCGAAGTGGCGGTGCTTAGGAGAGGCTTTTGTCCAGCAGTCGACGTCTTACTGCTGAATTAAACAAAGCATTACATAATATCACGCCTGTAATTCCCGAAGGGTTAGGCAGAGGAGTAACTATAATAGTATACCCACATTTTGCCAGCTATGTTTCAAATTCCATGTAATAGAGTATCTAGATTATAGTTAAGTATATAACGGAAATACGTCACTGATTCGACTAATCGGAGCACCAGCTCCACCTAGCGGCGTTTGACAGATTCTACAACATCACGCTCGACAGCGGATAAGCACAGTTTGTTGGTGGCGGTCAAGCAGTGAGCACGTTTAGAAATTGTCGCGCGTTCCGTATAGTTATGTCGTATACACACGGCTACACATCAAGCTATACATTTCCAGTTTATGCTGATCTCGCATTGTATAGGATTTCCGTACAATGCGAGGTCAGGTTAAACTGGAAATGTATAGCTTGATGTGTGGCCGTGTGTACCTACAGTGTGTGAATTGCTAGTGTGAGTAAATTATAATTTGATCAGAACTACTAACGGTTATTCTATTGCGCAATAGCCAACACTACCCATAATACGCCCACAGTATTTAAAATAAGGCTGATAATAATGAACTAGTGATTCCCTGCGTCATTTAAGGCCCAAGTAATAGGGGGCGAGTCTATCTACTATAACCAGACACAAATCTAGACTGTGATCTGGGGCCCTAAACCGGCTACATTAACAATTCCTCTAAAAGAAGTTCATTTCCTGAATCCCAGCTGTCATTAGCAATTCCTCTAATTTGACATAAAAACAATTCATAATTTATGGACCATTTTACGAATCTGTATAGAAAACTGTTAAACAGATGAATTATGTCGTAATAAGAATTCAGACATACAGATCATATTATGAATTGTCGATTTGTGATATTTTACGATGATTCATAATATTTTCATATTATGATTCTGCTAAAGGGACCGTTTTAAATAAACGATTTTACTTTCACTTTGAATTTGATAACAGGGGTGTTATCAAATTCAAAGTGAAAGTAAAATCATTTATTTCAATTAGGCACATATAAGGCACATCAATCTGCCTAGCCTTTTCCCAACTATGTTGGGGTCGTTAAAATCTACAAGAAAATTGAATTATATTTTCTTGTAAAAGATTATAATTTCCAAAAGTTTGTGTCATAAGGAAAAGAATGGGCAAGAAACTCCACTGTTACTCTTTTGAATTGTTTTACAATATTTTGTATACATAAAATATGTATAGTTCACACTACCGCGTGGTACACCTGCGTACCAAAAACCATTGGTACACCTGCGTACCAAAAACCATTGTAGTTAATTAGAATGTCCTTGAAGAATTAAAAGTGTTACTGACAAACTTCGAACTAACGATTCAACAGTTTTTTTAACCGACGAAAAAAATGGAGGTTCTCAAGGCTACACGTACCTACGAGTACCTATATATTTTTTGTAAACCCTTTTCCATTTGGGCTTTTACTCGCTTTTTTACCCAGAGCATTACAACACAAAAACCAAGTAACATTTTTTGTTCCACATTTGACAACCTTACATATTGCGGGCAGGGATGTCTGTCAAATTAATTTGTTCACATTTGTTTGGGGTGTACAGTTGAGGGCACAAATATGTATATGTACACAGAACACTTAGTTAAATACAAATGAGATTTTTTCCAAAAGTTTTGACAAACGTTTTGAAATATTATTCTCAACGTAATGTCGTTCTTTTAATTTAAAGATGTAGATTATTTTTTAAGCATTTTGTATACATAATTTAATGTTATAATATTAAAAATTAAAATCGCTTTGCGTGTTTGTCGGTGTTCTTCTAAACTACGCAACGGATTTTAATGCGATTTTCACCATGTTTTAGAGGATTTATTTCCAAAGATTTTTATGTTTATTACATTAATATTACTCTTGGAGGAGCTCGTGGCTAAGTAATAACAGCCGCAAGGGTCGATTCATCAGGTTAAGCTACGCTTGCCGGGGTTGGTCCGTGGATAGGTGACCATCTTTACAAATCGAGACTCCTCCGTGCTTCGGAAAGCACGTTAAGCCGTTGGTCCCGGCTATCATTCGAGGATCTTTGACAGTCGTTACGGGTCGTCAGAAGCCCGAAAGTCTGACAACCAGTCTTACTAAGGGGTATCGTAATACCCAGTTACTGGGTAGTGGAGGTCAGATAGGCAGTCGCTCCATGTAAAATACTGGTATTCAGCTGCATCCAGTTAGACTGGAAGCCCACTCCAACATAGTTGGGAAAAGGCTAGGCAGATTACATAAAATAAAGAAATCTCAATGGTTTGTCAATTCGTAAAAACCGTGCGAGGCAGTTTATCATAAAATGAGTAATCCTAACTAATTTTTTTTTTTTTTTTGTAACGCTTTCATGCTTAAACGGCTAAACGGATTTGGATCAAATTTGGCACAGGAGCAGACCATGACCTGCACTAGAACTTAGGATACTTTTTATCCCGATATTCCCACGGGATCGAGACTTACGCGGGTGAAACCGCGGAACGCAACTAGTAATGATATATTAAATCAAATGCTGGACGTTCAAAATCTCACAATTTCATTTGATAGTGTACCAGAAAAGAGCTTTTAAAATTCGCTAATTAAGTAAACATTGACCAAGAAGTATCATGTTACCCAGTAACTGGGTTGTGGAGTTCAGATACACAGTCGCTCCGTGTAAAATACTGGTATTCAGCTGCATCCGATTACACTGGAAGCCGAGTCCAACATATTTTTTTTTTTTTATGTTACAACTTCGTGCTGTGATTGGAGCCTTTTGGCATCGTACAGGAATTTCTGTTTTTATCCAGTACCTATACATTGTTTTTTTTTTTTACCGACTTCAAAAAAGGAGGAGGTTATCAATTTGTACTTTTTTTTTTGTGTTTGTTACCTCAAAACTTTCTACTGGGTGAACAGATTGTGATGATTATTTTTTTTATTTGAAAGCTGGTGCTTCCCGTGTGGTCTCATATAAATTAACTTTATTAACTTTGCTTGCGTGGTTTTTGAGTTAGCTTCAATAATTATGTATTTTTCCCACTTAGTCTATATAGATGATATCTTATTTGACTCCGTCACTGTTATTTACAAAGCAGGTAGTAGTATTCGAATTTGAGTGGGGTAGGTACCACAGTTAAAAAGTGAAAAATAAAAACTTTTTCCAAACAAAAATACAACCGACTTTAAAAAAAAACACTAAAAAAAATAGTGAAAAGTAACTTTAATTTCGGAAGTCGGTGGCTCATAACGAAAATTGAAAAGCAAAGACACCGACTTCCGAAATTAAAGATATTTTTCACTTTTTTAGTTCTTTTTGGAAGTCGTTTTTTTTTACTTTTTTGTTAAAATGTTTTTATTTATATTTACGTCTTTAAGAGTGTGTTCCAGTTTAATTTGTGATCTCCTGTGCGAGTTTTAATTATTACTTTTTCGTTCTTACTTTCTGTCATAGTTGGGAAAATGAAAGGCAGATGGTGAAGTAAACATTGACATATTATTTTTGTCGTTCACTGTACAAAAACACAGTATTATATATTTTAGTAGGTATGTTCGTTGTCAGCCCTCCGTCGTGTCACGGAAGCTCCAGGTAAAAATCGTGCGTCAAGGACCATTGACAAATTGGCGGTTATTAGTAACGATAAAAAACTAACCTAAGCTATCGTTTATTTTTTGATGATTGATGATTAACACAGCCGTAATACACATGACTGTAACTTGCACAAAAGTCTGCAAGTTACTTGCACACAGGCGTGCAAGTATCGGACGTCACATAGCCTATAACCAGCGGACGATCAAGACGCTTTCAATGATACCTCATTTGTCAAATTGTGATAAGTAGTTTGAGGGAACAGATGAACATACATACATACATACATACCGGTCAAAATCATAACCCTCCTTTTTTCTTCGCCGTAGTCGGGTAAGAACAAAGTCGCTTTTCATGTCGCTCTGTATGACTTCTTAACTACAAAATTAATTTTGATGCAGTTGTCCTGTCCTCATTATTTAGATAAGATTCCGGAAGGTTTATTTGACTCTAACATTTTTTTTTCGTTTTATTTGTGACTAACCCGGTGTCGAGAATTTTTTTGCTGCCCATGGGTCTCTCACTTACTCTTGGAGGAACTCGTGGTTACGTTATAACAGCCGCACGGGTCGATCCATTAGGTTAAGCTTTGTGTGCCGGGTTTCGTCCTCCTCCGTGCCTCGGAAAGCACGTTAAGCCGTTAGTCCCGGCTGTCATTTGTGGATCTTTGACATTCGTTACGGGTCGTCAGAAGCCCGAAAGTCTGACAACCAGTCTTACCAAGGGGTATCGTATTACCCATTTACTGTTGTGGAGGTCAGATAGGCAGTCGCTCCATGTAAAATACTGGTATTCAGCTGCATCCGGTTAGACTGGAAGCCGACCCCAACATAGTTGGGAAAAGGCTGGGCAGATGATGGGTCTCTCACTTGCCTTCACATGCCATCGAGAAATATTTCTCAGGCAAGAGAAAAATATATGTATATTACATATCTATCATCATCATCATTTCAGCCGAAAGACGTCCACTGCTGGACATAGGCCTACCCTAAGCACCGCCAATTCGACCGGTTCTGTGCTGACACATGTATTTATTTTAAAAAAATCGGCCAAGTGCATGTCGAACCACGCACAATGAAGGGTTCCGTAGTCAGGATGAATTTATCCAACAAACTTAACATTATAGTTGAAAAACATGCATGTTTTTGCAACTGCAAATTTAAGTTGGTTGATTATTACTCGGTAATTTATGGAGCCTACATAGCGGTGATAGTTTTCCTTTTAATTTTGTTATATATACTACTGCCGTGAATTTTTTCACATTTCCAAAACCAACCATTTAGCTGGCAGGGGGGGGGACACTTGACTCTAACGAAAATTAGCACTTTAAAGTTTAATATTTCGCAAACGGATCCCTGAATCCAAAAATAGTTTTCACAAACTCACATTATTTTTAAACGACCTTTCCAACGATGGGACTTGGAGAACCATGTGATTGACGAGAAAAAAAAACCATTCCAACATTACGGGTAGGGAAGGTACACTAAAGAAAACATTTTTTTACAAAATTATTTTACCACTTTGTCGGCGTGATTTATATATATATTACATATATCCATACCAAATTACAGCCTTCTAGTACCAACAGTCTCTGAGCTAAGCTGCGGACAGACGGACGGACAGACAGACAGACAGACGGACATGGCGAAACTATAAGGGTTCCTTGTTGACTACGGAACCCAAAAAATGTAGTTGTTTTGTTAAATCAGTGCAAAGCAGAGACGGGTAGCTTAGTATTTTATACAAAATGTTTACAAAAGAAAGCAGCATAAATAGTCCAAGGCGTTGCCTTAACATTAAGCCCAGCCGTCTGTTTTATGATTACCTAACGTTATTACGCTCTCAGCAGGGGCTCTGGTACTAAAAGGATTTTTTAGTAGACACCTATTTTTTTTTAAATAAACTTACATCTGATGCCTTTTTCTCTGAAAGCAGAAACTAACGCCACTTGCTGTGATTGTGTGATGCACTTTGTTATCAATCTGCCAGCCTTTGCCCAACTATATTGGAGTTGGCTTCCAGTCTAACCGGATGCAACTGAATACCAGTATTTTACATGGAGCGACTGCCTATCTGACCTCCACAACCCAGTGATTGGGTAATAAGATACCCCTTGGTAAGACTGGTTGTCAGACTTTCGGGCTTCTAACGACCCGTAACGACTGTCAAAGATCCACGAATGAAAGCCGGGACCAACGGCTTAACGTGCTTTCCGAGACACGGAGGAGTCTCGGTTTGTAAAGATGGTCACCCATCCACGGACCAACCCCGGTAAGCGTAGCTTAACCTGAAGGATCGACCCGGTGCGGCTTTTATTACTTAGCCACGAGCTCCTGAGTGATGCACATTGTTATACTGACACCAATATGATTACTAGTAGGTACTCATTTTTAACCGACTTTTAAAAAAGGAGGGATTTCTCAATTCTTTTTTTTTTTTCATATGTTTGTTACACGATTACTCCGCCAATTATGAATCGATTTTGATGATTCGTTTTTTGTTTGGAAGGTCATGTTTCCGAGGTGGTCCTATATACATTTCATTATCTTTGCTTGAGTAGTTAGATTTTGAGTTAGCTTCAATAAGTTCTTATTTCTCCCACTTAGTCTATGTAGACGACATTTTATTTGACTCCGTCACTGATATTTACATACCAGGTAGTGGTATTCGAATTTGTGTGAGGTAGGTACCACAACAAAAAAATTTGACAGGTGCAAATTTCAAACTCTAATTTGAAAAACGAAACAGCAATCATTTGAAATGTCAAATTAGTCTACGGGATTAAAAAACAAACTATGGATAACTATGACTGACTTATAATATTACTAGCTGATGCCCGCGGCTTCGCCCGCGTGGATATCGGTTATTATATACCAAAACCTTCCTCGAGAACCACTCTATCCATTGGTGAAAACAGCATGAAAATCGGTGCAGTAGTTTTTGAGTTTATCGCGATCAGATAGACAGACATACGCGGCGGAGGACTTTGTTTTATAATTATGTAGTGATTATAAGAGTTTCAAATCTTGCTAGGGATAAATAAAAGTTTGGTAATTAAAAACAGTTACTACGATTTTTTTAGAGCAGTTGTGTTCCATTTTTGTTGGCCGCGACTTATGAGTTCTAGGTCATAGGTTCGAACCCAGACAGGCGCTTTACTTTGTGTAAATTATTTCATCACCACTGCTCTCAAAACGGTGAAGGAAAACATCGTGAGGAAACCGGCATGTCCTAGAACCAAAAATTCGAAGACATGTGACATCTACCAACCCGCACTGGGCTCGCGTGGTGGAGATCGACCCACTCCCTCTCACTGAGAGGAGGCCTGTGTCCCAGCAGTGGGAAAATTAAAGGCTGATTATGCTAAAGATTTTAATAGCTACAAAACAATCGCAACTACACGTTTAAAAGCTACGTTACCTTTTACGTAAACTTAAAAAAAAAGCCACAATTCGTTCGCGCGCTGCGCGTTTCGCGTTTGATTTGCTTAAAAAATAATATATCTAAAACAATAATAAAATGTTACCACGTCTTTTTAGTTCGCGTTCAAATATAATTAATTAAAAAATAATTAAAGTACTTGCAGTACTTGCAGGATCACAGTGCTTGCAGAATGCAGCATAATGTTATAAGAGCGTGTGTTACACACAGTTCAAGCCCTTACAGCTTGTGTAAGTGTTCTTGTCTTGATACGATGTTTTACGCGCGTAAAACACCATAATTAAACGTGCATTTATACTACGGCTGACATGAGATAAATTATTTTCTTCTGCACTTGCCAATACTAAACAAGAGAATATTCTTTGCTATCTGTCATAGGATTAAGCTCTCCTAAATTAAACGTTAAAATTAATTTCCAATTGCAAGTACGGCTACACTCTGCAAGTACGGCTACACTCTGCAAGTACTTGCAATACATCCTGCAAGTACTAGATAATAGTTCCCCCACTAATATTCCTGCTAACCCGTTCACAACTACGCCAAATATTCAACAACCCGGCTAAGCTCAAATAGTTTAGTTGTAAAGTTGCAAGTTTCCTATTATAGTATTACTGCAAGGCTTTGCGATTTTACGATAAACTATTTTCATGAGAGAAATAAATATCCCGAATTGTGGGGGTTATTCTCTAAACATCAATTCGAACGTTGTCTCGTTGTGAATCCGCGATGATTTACTTAAAAAACAAATGACTTCGCTTTGAACACAACAGGAACAGGGTGTAAAGTTCACTCATTCACCATAGAAAAGGGATGTTCCTCCGACCAGACGGGTGTTGTGTCTGGCGGGCAACTGCACAACGATTGATGTCGGGTTCTTGTATATACTCGTATGTCCATTGCACGGTAAACTTTAATTGCGCGATGCAGGATTTATGTGACGTCAGGTCTTTGATGCGTAGTATTTGTGCATATTTGAATGGGTTAACAAGAATATTTAGTGAATAATATCGCATATTATTTCTTAAAAAAAATTAACTAAAATTATTTAAATTTCCACAGATCTACTATAGTTTAGATGTTAAACATAAAAAAAATACATAATTATGTCAGTGAATAAAACTATGTGATTTAGCTATCTATAAAAATACAACAGTAGTTATATACATCCAAAAAATATATATATTTAAAAAATATATTACAACTTTAAATCCCAAAAAAACAAACACCAGTGTACCACAAAAAAAACGTAATCCGTCAAAAAAATTCGTACGGAAAAAAGTGCGTGTCGGAAAAAAATGGATTTTTGAAACTCGCATTCGGACGTACGGTTTGTTTATAATTGCGGGCAATCCAAAATGCTAACTATGTCGACATTGATGATGCCTGCTGCCACCATGACTACGATGACAAATGCTGGGCCCATTCCCGTAGCTGCTGCGACAAAACTTGAGCCGAAGTTACTGCAACTCCCTCACCCTGCGTTGGTGCCACAGATGCAGCAACAGGCGCAACCTCAACCACACCACCACCAACACCCACATAATAATAATAAAGTTGGTAAGTAATAGATTAAAAGCTTCTTTTGGTGATATTTATGTGTGTACTGGACGTGTGGATTTATCTTGACTTCGAAGAAACTGTCAAAAAAAATACAATTTTTAATCTGCACTCACTAACGTTTGTTTATGAGCGTGCATTCTGAAAGTGGGCAATGTCGCAATTAGATGTCAAATATTACGCTGTTATTGGCAATATTACTGTCTGGCAATATTTATTTATTTATCATAATCACACCAAGAGCACAGTCACTTACAATTCAATTAATTAATATTTAAAATATGCATTTCAGTAGGTAGCCATACAAATGACAGGTATGCATGACATTGACGTGTGAAAAATTAGAGACAAAGGAGAACAATAAAAAGTGTGTTTAGTAGACCTTATTCTAGAATACTACAAATCAAACCATTTGAGCTAGACAGGCGAACACTTATCGTACTGTTAAAGGAGCCTCTCTAATGGTCGAATCCCACGATCGGCAATATTGCAGACGGACACGCATGGCAGACGACCACAGACCGCCACACACCGCGCACCGATGCGCTTCCGAAGTCTGCGATACCCCGCACGTACACCTTCCCACGATCCGTCGTCCGGGCTCGTCGGAGTCCGTCCGCAAAATCGCCAATCGTCGGATCTCGGCGTAAAAAGCTACATTCATATATATGAAATACCGGTAGCTAGTGAACTAAAATATCCCACCAAAAAAATTTTCATGTAAAATGTTGCCAAGGCGAGACCATAAATAGCTCTCACTGTCAAAAAGTTATCAGCCGGTCGATTCTGTAACCATCTCACCGTGAAAACTTAGGTGAAGTGAGCGTGGAGTGAAATGTCACTGCCTTAGCATCAGTAGGTCTCGATGACAATGACAGCTAACTCCACGCTCACTTCACCTAAGTTTACACGGTGAGATAGTTACAGAATCGTAATGCAGATGTCATGTAGAGCCAAGCTTCTAACCCTACACGCCCTAAAAAGCCCTAACTTCACAAACTCCACACTAATTCAATATATGAAGCGACACTCATATGAAATATCGGTAGCTAGTGAACTAAAATATTGATTATAAAATGCAATAATTAATATCCCATAAATAAGGATTATCTTTTCATATGCGAAATCTCTTAAAGGGTCATTAATTTCATCATTATGAAATACTTTCACAAACCAAATCGCGAAAAAAAAAACCTCACTATTCATGAATAATAAAATAAATAAATAAAGCCGACTCAAAATTATTAGTGTGAGTGCAGATATTTTCCAACGTCATGTAATCACACAACCTTAAAAAAAAAATTACACATCTCTAGTACCACATAAATGTCATATAAAATAACTATTTACTATGACAAACTTGCAAGTAACACAACCTGGAAACTGCAAACCAACTAATTCTGCAAGAGGCAAAATATGGTACTAAGTAATAAATGTACTGAAATGACACATTATTATCAAATATCCTTTGGAAACAGCGACACTTTGAAACGAAAACAAACATTTTTGCAATGCGGTCGAGTTATTTGCGAATTGTCATAGCCAGGACAAAAGATAGTATAATGCTGCAATTAGTCATACGAGTTTGGTTGAATCTAAAAAGTATGTTTAAAAAAAAAACCTGCAAGTACTTACTTGTACACAAGAATACAATAGTACGCATGCCAGGGTAATAAGAATTTGCATGCAAGATGTTTCTATTGCGCAAGATAAATACTTACAGATTGCGTGCACACTCCATATTACTTGCACAGAAAAACATTTTTTTTATAGTTCGTTTTAATTATAGTAAATTTCGTTTATTTCCTTTTATTAAAGACATTTAAATGAGTTTTTTATAGCTGTCAAAACCTGTTCAATGAAATGTTCTCAAATCTCAAGTCAACTTATTATAAGATTGTTTTTTGTCTATTCTGTCAATCAATAACAAAGATTCATAAAACTGGCAGAAGATTTGCTGATCTAGCTTTCAGAAATTCTAGGGTAAAGTTTGTGTACCAAATTGTTTATAGAGGGAATTTGGTTATTTAGACATGCCTGAAAAAATATCAAAACTTGTATGACTAATATAAATTAGACTGTATTTAGTTGACTATTAATGTTGTCGTATTTACTACCTGTACTTTCCCACTGTTGGGCAAAGGCCCTTTCCTTTTCAGGTGTATCAAAGAGTATGACTAATTTCTTGTCTTAATATAAAAGACGATTCTTCGTCACAGAATGTAAAGCAAATGTTTATTCATCATCGAAAAATACTATAAACAAACTTCATACTTTTTATCAACACTGATTTCCGTAGGTAGGTATTTAACCCTCTAAATTAATTGGAGAAAAATAAAAATATCAACGGTCCTTATAATACAAGTAACAAACTCGTGTAAGTATACTTTTGTATGCTAGGTGATTAAGTAATTTCAATCTACATAAAAAGCTGCAAGTACTTGTGCAAGTTACAGGTAACTTGCACAAGTACTTGCGGCTTTTTATGTAATAAAGTAAGCAAGTAGCTTGCATGCCAATGAACAACTTCTGATTGGTGAATGTCACAACTGCTGCAAATTACTTGCATAGTTTTGTGCAAGTAACAGGCACGTGTAATACCTGAATAAGGGAATGTGCCCACTGCTGGGAATCAGGCCTTTCTGTTAAACTACTTCGCCAAGGCCAAGCCCGCGCCACGTCCCGTCGCCTGTGTGTTCCGTGCCTCGACGCTCCTATACCCCCTTTTGTACGGAATATGAAAGGACCGGCGCAACGCCCGCGCCGCACCGCCGCCACGCCCGCGCCACTCGCCACTTGTGTATGTCCCGTACCTAAGGCATTGGTATCGGCTGTGATTCGTCGTTTTTTGACAGTCGTTCCTGGTAGTCGGAAAGCCAAAGTAACTCTGTTGTGGAGGTCAGATAGGTAGTCGGTCCATTAAATGCTCGTATTCAGCTGCATTACGGGTAGTCAGGGGCTTAAAACGGTCACGTTAGCAGAATCATAATATGAAAATATTATGAATCATCGTAAAATGTCACAAACTGACAATTCATAATAAGATCTGCGTGCGATTCATATTACGAAATAATTCATCTGTTTGACAGTTTACTATGGAGATTCGTAAAATGGTCCACACATTATAAATTGATTTAGTGTCAAATTAGAGGAATTGCTAATGACAGCTGGAAATTCGAAAAATTTATTGCTTTTAGAGGAATTGCTAATGTGGCCGTTTTAGACCCGCTGAAGCCCAAAAATCTGA
Source organism: Lithophane leautieri (assembly GCA_949152455.1). NCBI lineage: Eukaryota > Metazoa > Arthropoda > Insecta > Lepidoptera > Noctuidae > Lithophane > Lithophane leautieri. Next base: position 7,153,810 of record OX424488.1, read on the forward strand.
CAACCAGTCTTACCAAGGTATATTCTATCACCCAGTAACTGCCTTGTGTAGGTCAGATAGGCAGTCGCTCCATGTAAAATACTGGTATTCAGCTGCACCCGGTTAGACTGGAAGCCGATCACAAAATAGTGTGGTAAGCTTGTTAGATGATGAAATAAATAAAGTTTCAGGAAACCAGTAAAGTAATATGGCGTCGAAAAACAAACGTATCCTGCTAAAATCGGCCTTGTGGCAGGCCTAAGTGGGTGATACATCTTCGTGCCCTCACATTTACTGTAATATGTTTGTATTATCACCATCATTACTTTTGTGGGACAAGCAGACGGGGCGGTAGTATCTTGTTTCATTTCTGGAAGTTTATCTAAATTATTTGGATAACATTTTCGAGTCCGTGGCTAAATAATAACACCCGCACGGGCCGATCCATCAGGTTAAGCTACGCTTGCCGGAGTTGATCCATGGTGGACCATCTTTACATACCGAGACTCCTCCGTGCCTGGGAAAGCACGTTAGGTTTTGATCCCGTCTGTCAAACGTGGATCTGACAGTCGTTACACTCGTCAGAAGCCCGAAAGTCTGACAAGCAGTCTTACCAAGGGGTATCGTATTACCCAGTTACTGGATTGTGGAGGTCAAATAGGCAGTCGCTCCATGTAAAATACTGGTATTCAGCTGCATACGGTTAGAATGGAAGCCGACCCGGACATACATAGTTAGGAAAAGGCTAGGCAGATTGAAATCTTTCAACTTAAAACCCAGAACCACAGATATTATAATACTGCGTAGAGATACCTAATCACATACAAAGAAATGACACCACTCTAAGTCTGGCTATTGAGCTGGCTATTCTTCTTCCTCCATTTTTTTAACAAATGGCAGCATCAGCGACTCACTAATTGCCAGAGACTGTAGTTTTACAACGCCATCTAAGAGTCTTATCTGAGCATAAAAATGAAACATAATTTATGTTTGTTTATTGAAAATACGAGATTTATGAGTTGTAAATATATTTTGATTTTTACTAATATTACTTCAGCCAAAATTTGCTTTATAACGCTTTTTAGTGATTGTTAATTTCATAATTGTTACTTATGCTGCCGCCATCTAGGTATGATTTTTTTCCAAGACTATTTATAATTTGTTCGAGTTGAGAACCCCCATGCCAGAACTGAGACTTTAAATAGCCCATAATAAGAATGATACTTTTATAGTTGTATCTTTTCAACAGGTACGCCAATAATATTGTCAAAATAATATAAAGCCATGTTCTTTTCATGATTTATGGCAAACCCACCATGGTTTACGGTTCTACCTGGGTCATAAAAACACCGTAAAAATGCTATGTATGCGTATTTTATGGTTAAAATAAAGCATTGAGTCGCTCGTTGGTTTTGGGCTTCTTTTACTTAAATTGAGCGACAATTTATATTTATACTGGCTTCCGCCCGCGGCTTCGCCCGCGTGGTATGTCGATAAAAGTAGCCTATGTCCTTCCCTGGGATGCCATCTATCTCCTTGTCAAATTTTGTCGAAATCCTTTCAGTGGTTTAGGCGTCAAAAGGTAACATACAGACAGACAGAAAGGCAGAGTTCCTTTTTGAATTTATAATATTAATATGGATGTCATTCGTAGATCTTAGACATAAACCAGTTTTACCGCGCTGTATCGTCTTACCCAGTAATTGGGTTGTGAAAGTCAAATAGGCAGTCACTCCATGTTAAAATACTGGTATTCAGGTGCATCCGGTTAGACTGGAAGCAGACCCCAACATAGTTAGGAAAAGGCTAGGCCGATAAAATTACCATGTGATAATCGAAATACAGGGTGTAAAAGACCCATCACACGCCGTCAACTACGCATTCTGTACATCAAATTAAGTAACATTGCATAAAAATGATTGCTGGGAAACGACTATTATTTTTGGTGTGAAAAATCGCTGTTTACGGTAGTGAGCAACGTAACGCACGCAAAACATTATGTGTAAGGGTGCATGCAATGGTTAAGGGTTCGTGGGGGTGTTTAAAATTAAGTTTTAACATCAAAAAGTTAGAACTTTGGACTTTTACTAAAACATTACGCAAGAAACACTCTATCCATTGGTGAGAACAGCATGAAAATCGGTGCAGTCACTTTTTAACCGACGAAAAAAAGGAGGAGGTTCCGAAGTCGACACGTACCTATTTTTTTTTTTTTGTTTTTTTTTATGTATCACCACGCATAACTTTTTAGTGAGTAGTCCGATTTGAAAAATTCTTTTTTTATTGGGAAGGGTATACCTCAAAGTTGGTTCCATTTAAAATTGGAAACTATAATCCACCCCTAAAGGTAGAAAAAATGGGGTTGATTGAACTTTCACCAACTGAATTTTCAACTATGAACCGATTCTGTTGAAATTTCGCACACATACATAGTTCTGATGACACAACCACTCATCATCAACTCCAGGTCTTTAACCTGGAGTAACCCCCTTGAGTACCCTGGACTGGATGGTAACTCAAAAGCGAAAAATAAAAAACTTTTTTACAAAAAATTAAACCGTCGAAAAAAGAACTGAAAAGCGAAAAATAAATAACTTTAATTTCGGAAGTCGGTGGCAAAAAACGAAAATTGAAAAGCGAAGACACCGACTTCCGAAATTAAAGTTATTTATTTTTCGCTTTTCAGTTCTTTTTTCGTCGGTTTAATTTTTTATAAAAAAGTTTTTGAGTTTATCGCGTACAGGACGACAGACAGACGCGGCAGAGGGTTTTGTTTTATAATATGTAAGGATGGTAGTACTTCCCATGCCGAGCTGCACACAAGAACTCTACTGTTTATTTATAAAAAGCTAACGAAAACAGAATCAGGACATTAATGAGAACTTGATGAGACTTCGTACTTCCGATTCTAAAAACATTCTTATCTTGAACCGCCATTTTAGTTTGAGCTTGCAATTTTCCTGTTTCCTTGGTATATTTTGGGGAAAACGATTGCTTTGCAAATTTACTGTCAACGAAAATTGTCCGTTTAGGACTGATTTAACCAAAGCCATTTATCTTTTATTCGGGGAATAAAATTGACGTCTGACAGTTTTTTTAAAGAAAATCTGTCAAAAATTTAATATTCACTCGCTGGATTAGACATATACTAGGGATAAAAGTTTGGTAGAATTCGCCCTTAATCAAATCACAAATGTCATTCTCTGACAGTCGTATGAAATGGCTGTAAGGGGGGTAGGTAGGTAGGTAATAGGTAAAACGGGCTGGTATCCGCAACTCCACATCAAAGCGCGTATTTTGCGTACGGGTGGGAAATCGCTTATTCGATCCACCCCATAAGGGGGGTATTACTCTATCATATCTATGTTCATAGATCTACATTGCATGGCCCCAGTTGTTTATAATAAATTGCCAAGTGCATGGAAAGACTTAAAAACGTTACAATTCAAAAGTACACTTCGTAAATTGTTAATAGATAAAGCATATTACAGTGTAACCGAGTTTTTAACGGACAATTTTTATCAGACTACCTCGAATTTTTAATTAATTAATTATTGTTTTGCTTAAGGAATATTTATGGTGTGTTGTCTATGACCTGGAATTTTGATGTTTGTTTGTTTATTTATCTTCGGACCACGATTTGTATTTCTTTTTTTTTTTAAATGAATATTTGAATTTTAATAATTTTATTTAATGAGAATGACATAACTAATTTAATGTTCCAACAAGAGTTTAAATTTTAACAATTTTATATAATGAAAATGTTTGCATGCTGAATGGTGAAATATGGCAGAATTCTGATGAAAACCTACTACTACCTACTTATGTAAACCCATATTTGCAAATAAATGCTATTCTATTCTATTCTATTCTATTCTATTCTATTCTATGATCAAAGATATAATGAAATTATCAAATAGACATAATTATTATGGGTAATTTGTGAGCCTTAATGATATTGTAAAATAGACTATGTGTAATTTGTGAGGATCGTTGATAGGTAAATGATCATTATAATATGACAAGATGCGCGCCGCGGTTTCACCCGCGTAAGTCTCGATCCCGTGGGAATATCGGGATAAAATGTATCCTATGTCCTATTCTAGGTCATGGTCCACCCCTGTGCCAAAATTCATCGAAATCCGTTCAGCAGTTTTAGCGTGAAAGAGTAACAAACAAAACAACAAACTCACTTTCGCATTTATAATATTACTAGCTTCCGCCCGCAGCTTCGCCCGCGTGGTATGTCGATAAAAAGTAGCCTATGTCCTTCCCCGGGATGCCATCAATCCCCTTGCCATTTTGGCGTGAAAGCGCAACATACAGACAGACAGACAGTTACTTCCGCATTTATAATATTAGTAAGGATTGGGATAATTTAGGTAGGTAGTAAAAACGTGAATTTTAAATAATAAATTCAAATTCAAAATAGTAGTCTTTCATATTTTCACAAAAAAATAAAATATATATTAATGTTCTTGCGGTACCTAGGCGGCCTTAGATCGGACAGGGTTTTTGTTACATGCTGAATACACGCTAGTTTTGTATAGAGGGCCGGTAGAGATGCAGGTTTAAATATTTGATAGATTTTGGGAGTGTTTTGCGTTGGTAGTTGTTTTGCATGGGTATAAATTCGGACTAATGGCTCGTACAGACCGGCGCGCTTGTAGCGCACGTGATATCGCGCCAGTCTGTACGAGCCCTAAATTGAGCAAATATTGCAGTGTAAAAAATATTTTGAGGGTGGGTATTTGTCGTTAGCTTTTGAGTCAACTTTCGAAATGGTTCAAAGTAATTGTTTTTCAAACGAAGTAAATACGTGTCTGTAACAGAAAAAAAAAACAAGTTCTCAGACACCCCAATGAGAATATTAAATTTTATTTACATTTAAAATTTAATTTCGTTAAACAAAACCCTGTCATCTGCGGTTTCATCCGCATATTTCTCGATTCCGTGGGAATATCGGGATAAAAAGTATCCTATGTCCTAACATAGGTCATGGTCTACCCATGTGCCAAATTTCATCTAAATCCGTTCAGCCTTTTTATCGTGAAAGCGTAACAAACAAACTCACTTTCGCATTTATAATATTAAGTTAATTATGATACAATTGATTTTGTTTTTTTTTTTTTAACGCGTATTGATTGGTATTTAATACTTGATTAATTTATATTTTTTTTAATTTACATAAAGGGACTGTAAACAATATTTTAATGTTTTTATTTAACTTGCTTAAATTATTACTTTACTGTGTTCATTTAGTAATAATTACACAAAATGTTTAATAGCTTTTATAGCCTCATCATCATAGTGTCATAACATAAATAGGGCGCCCTAGGAGAACATAAAGTGACTTTCTTGGTGATGTTCTTCAGAAAGATCAAAGAAAGAAAGAAGAAAGATAAATATTTTATTTTCTAAAATATTTTAGATCATGTGCGTAGTACTCACAACCGGCGTGCGTGTATGACCAAGGGGCCAAGTCTACTACGTGTCAATGGTCTCACAATGATGAGTTTTTGACAGATTTTGTATGGCAAATCTGTCAAAATCTCATCATTATGAGACCATTGACACGTTTGTAAATTAGTAGACTTGGCCCCCTGATGTATGAACGTAAACGAGGCAAAAGGAGTATGTAAGGATCGTAGCAGGTGGCGTTCTGTAGTTTCTGCCTACCCCCATGGGAAGATGGCGTGAGTTTGTGTATGTTTGTACTTAATGGTGCTAATTCTGTTGTACAAAAATCCTAATCCTAGCTAAAATTATAATATCGATACTGCTTTAACATTCTTTCACACGCCACACGACAATGGCGTCCCGACCATAGATTATACAAAGCCTGTTGACTTATGTTGCTAGCATTGAATTAAGTTTTTATACAAAAATACAGATAAAATATTATGATTATTAAAATGCAAAAACATGTTAATTTGCTTTAACACATACTATCCATACTAATATTATAAATTCGATGGTAACTCTGTTTGTCTTTCTATCTGTCTGTATGTTACTTTTTCACGCCTAAACCAGTGTACGGATTAAAAAATAAAATATACATACATAAACGCACTTATTTTTTTATCGACCCAATTTTTTCCAAAACTGTACCTACCACCTAGTAACATTAAATTATGTCAACCAGTTAAAAGTTAACACGTTTATATCACGCAGCCGCGCCCGCCTTAAGTAATTTATAATTTTAACAAACAGGGCCATTCGTATGTCTGGGTGACAAAAAAAAATTGTTAATTAAAAGTTTTTTTTGTTGTTTTTAAGTATTTGAGGTTTGGGAATTGTGAATCTAATGACACTATATATGGTTTCAAGGGCATTTTAGTTAGCACTAGGTTCTGCCTAGGGCTTCGCCCGCGTGGAAAAGATTTTTTTTTTTTTTCTAAAATAAAAGTAGCCCGAGTTACTTCATACAACATCAGCTACCTGCCAGGGAAAGTCCCGTCAAAATCGGTCCAGCTGTTTCCGAAATTAGTCGGAACAAACAGACATTTCGTTTCAAAAAATATATTTTTTCCAAAAATAAAACAATCGACTTCCAAAAAAACATTTAAAAGTGAAAAATAATTTTAATTTCGAAAGTCGGTGTCTTTGGTTTTGAAATTTCGTTTATTGCCACCGACTCCACCCCCTCGCCCTCCACCTTTTTGAAGAAGTCAAACTCAAACTCAAAGCATTTATTTCAATTAAACCATTTACAGGCACTTTCGAATTGTCAAGGAGTCGGTCAGTCAGAAATATGAAGCTAGTTGCCCATTCCAAAGCGTAGTAGGTACCTATGGAGAAGAACAGGAAGAAACTCCATGGACACTCTTTTAAATAAAAATTATACAAAAAATTGGTTACATCATTCATGTTGAAATTATACATGTGAGAACAATGTAGAAAGCACGTTAAAAACGTCTGCAATTATAAAATAAAAACGAAAAACAAGTCAAATTTAAAATAAGCCATGGCAGCTAAAAGATGACCAGTCACAACTGACGGCGCCCGTTCACGAACATGACGCATGGATCAGCACCATTCAGCTCAACCATTTTGAAGGGAGCTAAACGATCCAACACACGCGCCACCATCAGCGAGACATTTGACCGAGCATGAAATATTCCCAGCCGCCAGGGCACATTCAAGTCGGTTACAAACTTAACAAAAACAAAAAACTTGATATAATTATAACATGTGAGAATTACCCGTGTCGGGCACAATATAGGTCGGCGTTATAATTAGTTAAATTTACGATGGTGCCTCACCCTCGCGGGCACGGGGGTCACCCCACCCTTCTGCATAGGCAACATATTTTTAAACTTTGTTATATTATACAACTTTTTTAACTAACCTAGACGTCAAATAGACTAATTATTATCTGCCTAGCCTTTTCCCAACTATGTTGGTGTCGGCTTCCAGTCTAACCCGATGCAGCTGAATATCAGTATTTTACATGGAGTGACTGCCTATCTGACCTCCACAAATCAGTAACTGGGTGAAACGATACCCTCTAGTAAGACTGGTTGTCAGAAATGTCAGACTTTCGGGCTTCTGACGACCAGTAACGACTGTCAAAGATCTACAAACGACAGCCGGAACCAACGGCTTCACGTGCTTTCCGAGGCTGAATACCATTTACTTGGAGCAGTCGCTCCATGTAAAATACTGGTATTCAGCTGCATCCGGTTAGACTGGAAGCCGACCACAACATAGTTGGGAAAAGGCTAGGCAGATGATGAATTCGAGTAATTTTAATTTTAACTACTTTCATCTATTTTTTAAACAAGGCTTTGAACAAGATATACTAAAGCTGTAATTATCTACAAAATTACAACAATCAAGGCGTCACATACTACATAGTATACATAATAAACACCTATTACAGTTAATAAGGCATCGTTAAAATGTAATTACCATATTATTATGACACTACGTATAATGATGCCATTACATCAGTGTATAATTAGGTAGAATTCATTATCATCCTGTCGGCCGAAAGACAAAACGGTGAAGGAAAACATCGTGAGGAAACGGCATGCTAGAGAGATATTTCTCGACGGCATGTGAATCCAATTCAGAGGCCCTTGGGTGGCTTTAAAACTCTGGTATCAGGTTAGTCATTAACCACACGAAAAGAAGAATAGCCGAAAGTCGTCCACAGCTGGACATAGGCCTCCCCCAAGCACCGCCACTTCGACCGGTTCTGTGCTTCTCGCATCCAGCGCATTCCCGCGGCCTTCACCAAGTCATCAGTCCACCTTGTGGGGGGCTTTCCAACGCCACGTCCTCCGTTTTGCGGTCGCCACTCCAGAACCTTTCGGCTCCATCGCACATCAGGGGGCTTAAAACAGTCACTTTGGCAGAATCATAATAGGAAAATATTATGAATCGTCGTAAAATGTCACAAACTGACAATTCATAATATTATCTGCGTGCGATTCATATTACGAAATAATTCATCTGTTTGACAGTTTTCTATGGAGATTCGTCAAATGGTCCACACATTATGAATTGCTTTTGTGTCAAATTAGAGGAATTGCTAATGTGGCCGTTTTAGGTCATGGCTCTGCGAGCAATGTGTGAGGTACACTAAAGTCAGGAAAATAATTGTCAAACAAATTGACACCCTATGTCAATTTTTGGTGTTAGGTGGCTATTACACTATCATTTATCTATGATCATAGTTATTTATGTCGGATAGGTACCACAACTAAAAATTATTACAAAAAAGGAAACAACTGACTTCTAAAAAAACACCAAAAAATTCAAACTAATTTTAATTTCAGAAGTCGGTGTCTTTGATTTTCAATTGTTTGTTTTTTTGGAATTCGGTTTTTTTGTTTGTAAAAAGTTTTTATTTTAATACAAGACAATCCTTTTACACAATACCCAGTCAGAAAAGAAGAATGGCAGCCAGCCAATAAATAAAGCTGCAAGAATATTGTATGCGTCGACATCAATATTTAATACAATATTCAATCATACGAACACAGTATTCATATGGACCGGTGATTGTGGCCAGTGACGCTGGAATTCTATAGATATTCAATAGTTTACCGAGCCGATTGGCGCTTTTTCATTAACAATTTCTTTTGTGATCATGCTGTATAAGCGATGAGAGATCCGAGCACGTATTCACTCAAATTAAAACACCCGCTTTCTAAACCTTGATCTGATGGCTAGTTCTCGTACTTAAAAAAAATTAAAGTAATAAAAACTAAAACCCAACTACGACTAAAAAGGCATAAACAAGACACCACAGACAGACAAATTAAAAATCCGAAGTCACACGTGTTAGGGCATAAATCGAACAGATTTCGTGTGACTCCGGATTTTTAATTTAGTTAAAGTTCTTACTTATTTAAAAAAAAATACTTTTGGGGTTATAATTTACATATTTTTGAAATGTGCTCATTAAGCCCTTTCATTTGATATGCAACATGGTACGATTAAACAATTTTTTTTTAAATTCCTGACTTTATGTCCTCTAGAGGGCGCCATTTTTAATGTGACGTCACATAGCCTATTACCAGCGGACGATCAAGACGCTTCCAACGATAACTCATTAGTCAAATTGTGATGAGTGGTTTAGAAGATAGGAGCGAACAAATGAACATACATACATACATACCGGTCAAAATAATAACCCTCCTTGTTTCTTCGCCGTAGTCGGGTAAAAAAACGTTCACATTCAAGCCGCAATCTGTCAAACTTGTCAAAAATTTTGCTAAATTGATTGTATTTTTGACAGATTGCGAAAGTGAATATTCTTAAAAATACGATCGACTTATACAGGGTTACTGGTAACTCGACGTATTCCTTGCAGGACGTCATAGTAGGGTTAAAATGCAACAAATTAAGCCACCAAATGTTCTACCGAAATTCAGTAGTTTTTGAATTAGTTAAAAGTTTTAGTTTTTTAATGAAAAATCCCAGATTAAATCATTTGAAACCAATTTAAAATGATTTACGGCGCGACTGTACTGAAATTTAAGTTATTATCATAGTTGACGCCGTAGCAGACCTTTGTTAATAATTAAAAGTTCAATAATGCCTAAAACTTTGGCAAATATCACTAACAAAACATTTAATTTTTTGTAATTTTTGCTATTACTTCAAAAACTAAAACTCTTAACTAATTCAAAAACTACTGAATTTCGGTAGAACATTTGGTGGCTTAATTTGTTGCATTTAAACCCTACTATGACGTCCTGCAAGGAATACGTCGAGTTACCAGTAACCCTGTATATCTATCTTTCTTTCTTACTAACGGCTTTACGTGCTTTCCGAGGCACGGAGGAGTCTCGGTATGTAAAGATGGTCACCCATCCACGCACCAACCCCGGCAAGCGTAGCTTAACCTGATGTATCGACCCGTGCGGCTGTTATTACTTAGCCATGAGCTCACCATTATTATAAATCTGTAAGCTTTTAAAATTATGTAAATACGTGTCTATCTTGTGATCAAAATTCATACTCAAATTCGCATTCATTTCATTAAAACAAAACAATAGCCCAGTTTGGCTGTGTTATAAGCAGAGATCGGAATAGGTAGAGTATATTTACCTAAAGTTCGAAAAAGAACAGAGACAAAGTGGAGACTCCTTACGACAAAATATTTTTTCGGGACTAATGTCCCGGGTTTCAGAACATTACTTAAGTACAACTAAAATTAATAAAGTAAAACAACTATCGAATTAATTTCCTGTTTCTGTTTAAAAAAAAAAGTATGAACGATTTCTATTGTTTAAAAAAAATTAAGGTAATCTCCTAATAATCTAATATTCGTTTGAACGATGTAAGTAAGCGCAGAAGCTAATGTTATTTACATAACAGTTTTAATAATAATTTATGTGATGTCCCGAAATCCCGACATTAGTCCCGAAAAAATATTTTAGTCGTAAGGAAGTCTCCACTTTTTTTGTCTCTGTTCTTTGAACTTTAGGTAGATTTGCTCTACCTATTCCGATCACTGGCTTATAAGTATTGATTCAAGATGGCCGCACTACGTGGCCACGCGACAAGACTTACGCTAACTATCTGTTGCATTATACAGCGCTTGTATACAGCGTGTAAAAAAAACCCTGTCCGATCCGTGAGGGTGTAGTTAAGAATCATACTGGGAGTCTATTTATGTGGTGTATTTTTTGAAAAAAGAAGGAGCTTTTGGCTACGTAATGACAGCCGCACGGGTCGATCCCTCAGGTTAAGCTACGCTTGCCGGGATTAGTCCGTGGATGGGTGACCATCTTTACATATCGAGACTCCTCCGTGCCTCGGAAAGCACGTTAAGCGTTGGTCCCGGCTGTCATTTGTGGATCTTTGACAGTCGCTGCGGGTCGTCAGAAGCCCGAAAGTCTGACAACCAGTCTTACCGCGTGGTAACGTGTTACCCAGGAAATGAGTTGTGGAGGTCAGTAGCTCACCATGTCGTCAAAATCATCGTCATTTCAGCCGAAGGCTGTCCACTGCTGGGCATATGCCTCCCCCAAGCACCGCCACTTCAACCAGTTCTGTGCTTGTCGCATCCAGCGGATTCCTGCAGCCTTCACAAGGTCATCGGTCTAACTTGTGGGAGGCCTTCCAAGGCCACACCTTCCGGTACGCGGTCGCCACTCCAGAACCTTTTGGCCCCATCGGCCATCTGTTCTGCGAGCAATGTGCCCTGTCCACAGCCACTTAAGTTTGGCAATACTTCGGGCTATGTTGATTACCTCCGCTCTCTTCATTTTTTCGATTATGCAAGGTAACTCCAAACATAAACCTCAAGTACAAGGTTTTATTAACCCATCAAAAAATTGGCCGCGGCAAATGTAGCTTAACTCTCATATAAGCTTCATATCCATGGAACTATTAACTTTTATACCGTATCCAGCAAAAAGGTTTTAACAGTATATAGGGTGATTTCCGCCACCTCTAGTCACTTATACAGGGTGGTGGTAAAAGGATGGCTTAACGAACCGAGCGCCGCTTGATGTTAAAATTTACATATATACAGGGGAAGTCTTTATTGATGCGGAATTATTTTGAAATTCAGTTCAGTAGGTAATTCGGCGGCTGGGTTTAAAATATTATGTAAGTATTTTATTTTAATATTTGTTTGTGACTGTTCTATTGTAAAAAGCATCAAACAGACTGAAGCGAACTACACGTCATGCCGAGGCCGGGTTGGTAGATCATCCATTATACACCGAAACTTCTCCGTGCCTCGGAAAGCACGTTAAGCCGTTGGACCCGGCTGTCATTCATGGATCTTTGACAGTCGTTACGGATAGTCAGAAGCCCGAAAGTGACAACCAGTGTCACTAAGGGGTATCGGGTTACCCAGTAACTGGGTTGTGGCCGGCTCAATTTTGGTCTTCTTAGGATGTCGCACAAACAAAGAACATGCCCATTTTTTTTTATTTGTCCCATAATTCTGCAACTCTAATACCGTTTGCTGACGCTGCCATTAGGACCTCACGTGACAGCGCGGCGCAAGATAGAAGGTGGACCATTTTCAGTGGAGAGACTCCGCCGATTTCAGACTATTAAGTTCTCATGACATTTTCTGATAAAGCCCCATCGTTTACATACACGGCAATTAATCTTTTAGAAAACACCATGTATCGTTATTTTTTATTCGTTAAAGGTCGTTTATTGCGATGCTAGAACCAGTCATAAAACACAATTTTTTCCTAAAAACATAACCCAAATAACAAAACCTTCACTAGAAAAGAATTTTTTTGTTAAAAATAAAATATTTAAGATAAAAATACGTTTTGTATACCCGAATCGATTCAGCGTGGCCTTAGCGGTCATTGCACCCACGTACATTTTCTAGCATTCTTTATGTAAAAAAACTACAACTGTAGTTAATCAGCAAATTGAACACTAAACTCGCGACAATCTAAGAAGTCCGTTTTGACAGCTATAAAAATCCGTCATCTAGCGATGAAAAAAAAAATGTAATTCTTATAAACTGATTCTCGAGACATATCGATTGAACATACTTAGAGAGTTTGCAATCGACGACTTATCTACATTGATTAAAACTGATTCTCAAGGCATAACGTTTTATTACATGTACGAGAACGAAACGTCAAAACGGACTTCTTAGATTGTCGCGAGTTTAAGTACAAATTAATATGAGTTAACGTGACAAGAAGGCTTCCACTCAGCATGATGCTGTGCTATGGGGACCCACAGCATAGCGCTGATTTTTAGTGGTCACCTCCGCCCCCCTTATTACGTATAACCATCAAAAACAAAACCAATTACCCAACCTCAAATTGCTTAGCATGATCCTCCGTTATGCCGAAAATACTGCAGCATTAATTTTGAAATAAATATATGTTAAAGTTGAGGATTGATGCTAGGTCCTATGTTTGGCGAAAACACGATTACATAAAATTTTCTCGATAGAAAAAAATCTAAAGTTACCTCTAAACCGAACTATAAACCGCTGGTATTCAAAAAATACTTCAAATTAGATTAACTACAAAGCAGTTGTTGTTGTGTGTGTTGTTTTTTATTTTTTTTAAATTACCGTTAGTTTCACCGTAAAAAGCAATTACCTAAACTATTCGGGGCTTGAGAGCCGCCAGCACCCCACTCCGTTTCGCTCTCACTCAGGCCGCGAGTAGTATGGTGCGAGCGAGATAAAATCTGAGGTATGGCACGGCCTTAATCTCAAGCAACTCCTAATAAAGCCATACTTAAACATTTAAACACCATACATAAACTATTGCCAGGCAAATTACATGACTTCCACTTTCCAAGTCGGTTAAGATCCGCCAGTTGGAACATATAAAATTCATGCCGTGTATCTCCTGCCAACATTAATCTTCATTCAATCCTGAACCTTACCTTGACGGGATAAAGTCGATATTTCTATAGAGGTGTCAAAACCAAATTTTCAAGGGGTTGATGCTGCTGATGGTATTTGAACTTTAAGTCAATGCATTAAGGTGTAAATTCGAATGTGGGGGGTCTGGTTGGTAACAGTAGATACCTATGTTCACGGTGAATTAAGCTTTTGGTATAGGTAGATAAGACCCTTTCAACCGGTTTTGGACGGAATATAATTTTAGCCTACCCGCATTCTGTCGAAAGTTACTGGAGCAAAGTTTTTGATGATTTTACAATAATTTTACATAATATGTACCTTGAAATTATTTGCAATGTTTTAGCGACCAAGAGGTGCAGCTGAATACCAGTATTTTACATGGAGCGACTGCCTATCTGACCTCCACAACGTAGTTACTGGGTAACTGGTAAGACTGGTTGTCAGACTTTCGGGCTTCTGACGACCCGTAACGACTGTCAAAGATCTACAAAATGATCTTCTAAGATTTATAAAATATTGTAAAACATTTTTAAAAGAGTAACGGTGGAGTTTCTTGCCCATTCTTCTCCATACGAAAACTACCTTTTGGAAGGGGCTACTAGAATCAGTTCTATTTCTTTGTTTTTGACGTTCAAAAGTGCCTTTTATGTGCCTAATTGAAATAAATTATTTTACTTCACCTTTACGAATGACAAGCGAGCCAACGACTTTCCAAGGCACGGAGTAGTCGAGGTATGAAATGGATGGTCTGCGATGGTCACCCATCTAAGAATTGATAACGGCAAGCGTGGCTTAACCTTCTATCGATCCGTGCAGCTGTTATCATTAAGCAAAGAGTCGCAATTCACATCCAAACTAATTATAATATAAATGCAAAATTGAGTTTGTTTGATTGTTACGCATTCACGCTAAAACGGCTGAACCGATTTGGATGAAATTTGGCATAGAGGTAGACCATGACTTGGATTAGGACATAGGATAATTTTTATCCCCATTTACCCAAGCAATCGAGACTGATGCGGGGGAAACCGCGGGGCGCAGCTAGTTACTAATTTAACTGGCGAAATAAGGGTGTACCATCGAAGAAGTTCATATCTATGCACCGTAAAGACTATTTCTGCTTGCAGCGCTCGGCCGTTATAGAACCGGGGCGGTAACAGATGTGGTCATCGTGTTCACGGGATTTTGTTTTGAAACTCCTTTTTTTTTTTTTTTTTTTTTTTGAGGGTGGGAAATCATCCAATGACTTCTCCCGCTCTGGGCGGAGCGGAAGGGCGTGTCAGACTTTTACTGACTAAAACCCACCCGTGTTCCTTCATTTGCCTGTTGCCAAGGTCCCGGTATCCCTTTCGGACTTTCCCGCAACCCTGGCAGGCATCGGTCCTACCGGACCCCGTCAATTTTGCTGACATCTCTTTGAGGCGCGCGTGGAACACGACGCGCCATCGACCCGGGCCTGGTCCTTATCGGACGGCGAGCTGCCCGTTGCTCGCCGTCCGCAAGCCCGCGCCTATGGTGGCCGGAAATCCGCCTGGGATTCCCGACGCCCAGGGCGTCTCCAACGGCGGCGGTTAGGGGCGTGAGGGCGCAAACTTTGCCTTTCCCTCACGCGTTCCGCCTCCTCCTTCGCGAGCATTACTGCTTCGCAGAAGGAGGTGACGGCTTCCCATGCCCTCTCGCTCCGTACCATGGCCTGAACCAGGGCCGGACGCGAGAGGTCACTGCCGCCAATCGCCTCCGCGAGGACACGGCGGTGCTCCGCCCAAGCAGGGCACACCTCAACCGTATGCTCCACCGTGTCCTCCGGGCGATCCACACAGTGGTGACACCCGGGCGTTTCCTCCCGCCTAATCCTACACAGGTACCTCCCGAAGCTGCCATGTCCGGTGAGGACCTGTGTCAGGCGGAAGGTGAGGACGCCGTGGCGCCTCTCTATCCACTCCTCAAAGAGGGGACTTATCGCCGCTATTGTGGCGTGCCCAGCACTGGGTTGCGACAATCGCACTCTCCATGCCGCCATGAGATCTTGCCGGAGCTCTGTCCGCTGTGCCGCGATTTCTCGCGGCAGCGGAGTTACACCCCGGCGCTTCACCTCCTCGCGCCACTCCCAGATGTGCGCGAGGACCTTCGCCTCCAGATCCCATGGCGGTAATCCGGCAAGGAGGCTCGCCGCCTCACGGGAGACCGTGCGGTATCCCCGGGCCAGCCGAATGGCCATGACCCTTTGGGACGCGTTCAACCGGCGTGCTGGCCGCAGCCTAAGGGAACGCGCCCACACCGGTGCCCCGTAAAGGGCCATGGACCGCACGACCCCCGCATAGAGCCTCCGGCAGGAGGCGTTTGGACCCCCTAGATTGGGCAGGAGCCGCCTCAAGGCGGCCCCAGCCCGGGTTTTGAAACTCCTAAGATATGAAGTTATACCCCTCTGCCTACCCTTCTGGGATTTATAAGCGTGTGGTTATATCCCATTTACGTTATTAATACAGATTTCTGTACGAAGGTACATAATTATTCAATTTCCTAATAATAATTGAGTTAATTAATACTCGGAGCAATGGAATTAGGTTCAGGGAATTAAGGCTCGCTCACACAGGAGCGACTAGTCGCTGGCATAGTATATTAAATATTATTGATATGTGACTTTGATACTATAATTTCTTCCTAAATAGCAACAAGATGACTGATCAACACAATGTCCGTTTTGAGAAGCAATTAGTGCTTATCTCAGACCAAATGAAAAACCATGACAGAGCGCTGCGAACAATACAGTGAAGCATGCCAAAACTACACCTCCGCTCTGCGCATACGATGGGGTTCGATTGTAAATGTCAATGTGTGGTGTGTCGATCGAACCCCATCTCACTAAGTGCACACATGTTTACGAAACCGTCCTCACGTCACTGTTGACAGCGCTCTGTCTTGGTTTTTTTATTTGGTCTGATGTGCTCTTAAAAGTACACGAGCGGCACTTTGCCAATAACGGTAGAGGCGACCATTCCAAAATGTCAAGTAAAGAATAGTCTTTTTACCCGACTACGGCGAAGAAAAAAGGAGAGTTATGATTTTGACCTGTATGTATGTATGTAAGTATGTTCATCTGTTCCCTCCTATCTTCTAAACCACTCATCACAATTTGACAAATGAGGTATCGTTGGAAGCGTCTTGATCGTCCGCTGGATATAGGCTACACATATTATTATCATCATCATCTGCCTAGCCTTTTCCCAACTACGTTGGGGTCGGCTTCCAGTCTAACCGGATGCAGCTGAATACCAGTATTTTACATGAAGCGACTGCCTATCTGACCTCCACAACCCAGTAACCGGGTAATACGATACCCCTTGGTAAGACTGGTTGTCAGACTTTCGGGCTTCTGACGACCCGTAACGACTGTCAAAGATTCACAAATGACAGCCGGGACCAACGGCTTAACGTGCTTTCT
Organism: Lithophane leautieri; assembly: GCA_949152455.1. Classification (NCBI taxonomy): domain Eukaryota; kingdom Metazoa; phylum Arthropoda; class Insecta; order Lepidoptera; family Noctuidae; genus Lithophane; species Lithophane leautieri. The sequence continues at coordinate 7,171,059 of OX424488.1, forward strand.
GAGGCACGGAGGAGTCTCGATATGTAAAGATGGTCACCCATCCACGGACCAACCCCGGCAAGCGTAGCGTTATTATCATAATAAGCAATAATTACGGTATAATATCAAATTACTTAAATTACGTGACACTCGCCGGTCTATTCCAAACAACAACGGCACTAGAATCAACCAATTGAACATCTATCGAGCAACTGATTCGATACCGTACTTATAATTCTTTTTATAGCCTACCAACGTCACTTTATGTCAAACATCTACCGTCATTTTAAACAAATCAAAGATGATCATATAATTTAGTTGAAACAAATATAAAAAAAATTGAAATATTACATAATAATTTATAGTAATAACCTCTAAATTTATTTTACAAGTTAAGTGTTATTTTTAGGTAAACACAATGCCTAGTCAAATCATGTACTTCTAAATTGGTCCCAAGCTTCGTAAATGTGACAGATGCCACCATCCAACAAACAATATTTTAATATTAAAATTACATTACAAAATGAATAATCTAACACACACGACTTCACAAGACTTTACAAGACTTCACGCGACTTCAACATCACGCGACAAGTCGTGTCTGTGCAGAGGAACCTTTATTATTAAATTGACTCAACAAGTAATTTCTTGGAATCAAAATACATGAAAGGGAGAATTTCATGAAAACCTATATAACAACAACTAATGAAGCAATTAATATGTATCTATCTATCTATCTACCTATATAAAAATCAATTGCTGTTCGTTCGTCTCGCTAAAACTCGAGAACGGCTGGACCGATCTGGACAATTCTTTTTTTGTTATGTCCTTTATTCTCAGGGGAAGGTTTGTACGTAAGGTAGGTGTAGGTAGGGTAGGTAGGGTAGGTAGGGTAGGTAGGGTAGGTAGGGTAGGTAGGGTAGGTAGGGTAGGTAGGGTAGGTAGGGTAGGTAGGGTAGGTAGGGTAGGTAGGGTAGGTAGGGTAGGTAGGGTAGGTAGGGTAGGTAGGGTAGGTAGGGTAGGTAGGGTAGGTAGGGTAGGTAGGGTAGGTAGGGTAGGTAGGGTAGGTAGGGTAGGTAGGGTAGGTAGGATAGGTAGGGTAGGTAGGGTAGGTAGGGTAGGTAGGGTAGGTAGGGTAGGTAGGGTAGGTAGGGTAGGTAGGGTAGGTAGGGTAGGTAGGGTAGGTAGGGTAGGTAGGGTAGGTAGGGTAGGTAGGGTAGGTAGGGTAGGTAGGGTAGGTAGGGTAGGTAGGGTAGGTAGGGTAGGTAGGGTAGGTAGGGTAGGTAGGGTAGGTAGGGTAGGTAGGGTAGGTAGGGTAGGTAGGGTAGGTAGGGTAGGTAGGGTAGGTAGGGTAGGTAGGGTAGGTAGGGTAGGTAGGGTAGGTAGGGTAGGTAGGGTAGGTAGGGTAGGTAGGGTAGGTAGGGTAGGTAGGGTAGGTAGGGTAGGTAGGGTAGGTAGGGTAGGTAGGGTAGGTAGGGTAGGTAGGGTAGGTAGGGTAGGTAGGGTAGGTAGGGTAGGTAGGGTAGGTAGGGTAGGTAGGGTAGGTAGGGTAGGTAGGGTAGGTAGGGTAGGTAGGGTAGGTAGGGTAGGTAGGGTAGGTAGGGTAGGTAGGGTAGGTAGGGTAGGTAGGGTAGGTAGGGTAGGCAGGGTAGGCAGGGTAGGTAGGGTAGGTAGGGTACTTAGTGCTACACGTACGAAGCCAGGGCGGGCAGCTAGTTATTATTAAGAAGCTCGACCGGTGATCACTGACATTTAGAAACTTATAGAAACTTGTTTTTGGAAATTTTATTGGTCATTTAATAATAACATTACATTGAGGAGCTCGAGACTAATAACGAGTAATAACGGCCGCACGGGTCGATCCATCAGGTAAAGCTACGCTTGCCGGGGTTGGTCCGTGGATGGGTGACTATTTTTACATATTGAAACTCCTCCGTGCCTCGAAAAGCACGAAAAGTCGTTAGTCCCGGCTGTCATTCGTGGATCTTTGACAGTCGTTACTGGTCGTCAGAAGCCCGAAGGTCTGACAACCAGTCTTGCCAAGGGATATCATATTACCCCGTCACTGGGTTATGGAGGTTAGATAGGCAATCGCTCCATGTAAAATACTGGTATTCAGCTGCATCCGGTTGGACTGGAAGACGACCCCAACACAGTTGGGAAAAGGCTAGGCAGATGATAATTTAATAATAACATAAAAGCATTTCTAAATTGATGTCTGTAAGTTTAAGGTGTACATAATATTAAAGAATAAAAATATTAAAAAAATATATTAAAAAGAACATAAAAGTACTTTAGATAGTTAATTGATTCAGGCGTGACTTTGCGAAAATCCAATAGACGTAGATGTATTTAGTAACCTATTCCGCTTTACTATCCTCAAGAGTCATAAAGAACCCTGTAAGAAATCGACATGTGTTTCACCTCTCAATGAGGCATCCTCAGGATGACGATTGGCCAGTCGCAAACCAGAACACGACGTGTTCAAACTCAAACTCAAAGCATTTATTTCAATTAAACCATTTACAGGCACTTTTGAATTGTCAAAGAGTCGGTCAGTTAGTCAAAAAGTTGAAGCTAGTTGCCCATTCAAATTCGTAGATCTCTATGGAGAAGAACGGGCAAGAAACTCCAAGGACACTCTTTTAAAAATGTATATAGATTTTACAAAATCCTGGGTACGTGTTGCCACACCGAGCGCTGGGGACCATGCGTCCGGCGCTCAGTGAGGCAACACGTCATAATTTTATAATTATTTCCTGGCACTGTTATACATAGCAAGTAGCAGTAAGCGACTTCTTTTTACCCGACTACGGCGAAGCAAAAAGGAGGGTTATGATTTTAACCGGTATGTATGTTCAGCTGTTCTCTCATATCTTCTAAACGACTCATCACAATTTGACAAATGAGGTATCGTTGGAAGCGTCTTGATCGTCCGCTGGTTATAGGCTATGTGACGTCACATTATATTATAATGGCGTCCTCAAGAAGACATAAAGCCAAGAACTACAAAATAAAAATTTAATCATACCATGTTGGGTATCAAATGAAAGGGCTTAATAAGCACATTTAAAAAATATATGTGTATTATAACCACAAAAATACTAAAGTAATAAAAACTAAAACCCAACTAGGACAAAAAAGTCTCACTTTTTGACTTTCAAAGGTGCATATTGACTTTGACTTCCAAACAAAAACATTTCACATACATCTCCTCCCAAAGTAATGTATTAATGTTCATTCTCGCCACCCCTAACACACTCACAAAATTGAATTCCCGCTCAATCGATACCCTGAACTAGGGAGGTGCTCTCGAAGCCCCTTAAATCGCTAGAGGGGCGCCCGATACCGGGGATTTGCTACATTCCCCGGGATCTCTATAATAAGCGAAGATGTGTTTGTTGGGTTTGAGAACTGAGTTTTGGTTGTTTTTTTTTTTTAAATATCTTTACTAATATGACGTAACTTCTCGCCTGCATTTGACTAAAGGATAGGCAGAAGTGGACCTTTAGCGTAGAGCTAAATGGAATGTTGAAAAACAAGAAATGAAATAAAGCTTTTATACATATAAAACACTTTTAATATAACAAAAAAAAAACAACCGACTTACAAAAAAAAAACCCTAAACGAGAAAAATTACTTCAATTTCGGTAGTCGATCGGTGTCTTTCTTTTTCAATTTTCGGTTGTTTTTTTTTTGTAAAAAGTTTTTATTTTTCACTTTTTAGTTGTGGTACCAACCCCACACAAATTCGAATACCACTACCTGCTATGTAAATAACAGCGGGGTCGGCTTCCAATCTAACCGGATGCAGCTGAATACCAGTATTTTACATGGAGCGAATGTCTATCTGACCTCCACAACCCTCCGTATTACCCAGTTACTGGGTTGTGAAGGTCAGATAGGCAGTCGCTCCATGTAAAATACTGGTATTCAGCTGCATCCGATTAGACTGGAAGCCGACCCCAACATGGTTGGGAAAAGGTTAGGCAGATGATGAGTCAACAAGGAACCCTTATAATTTCGCCATGTCCGTCAGTCTGTTGTAATTTGGTATCGGTATACATAACGCTGACAAAGTGGTAAAATAAAATCAAGTTTTTTTTTATGATTCTTGCCTACACCTGTCGTGGTGATGTTTTTTTTTCTCATCAATCCCATGGTGGGGTTTCAGTGGAAAGGTCGTTTAAAAATATTTTGAGTTTGTTAAAAGTATTTTTGGATTCAGGGATCCATTTGCGAAATATTTAGCTTTAAAGTGCTAATTTTTGTTAGAGTCAAGTGTCCCCCCCCCCCCGCCAGTTAAATGGTTAGTTTCGGATATGTGAAAAAAATCACGGCAGTAGTATATATAACGAAATTAAAAGGAAAACTATCACCGCTACGTAGGCTCTATAAGTTACAGAGTAATAATCGACCAACAAAAATTTGCAGTTGCAAAAACATGTTCTCCCATAAAGAACTAGAGTTTCAACTACAATGTTAAGTTTGTTGGATAAATTCCTACGGAACCCTTCATTGTGCGTGGTTCAACATGCACTTGGCCGGTTTTCTGTGTTAATGTATAACAAAAAAGACGTCTCTCTACAAAAAAACACAAAAAAACTTTCATCTCATATCCGTATTCAAAACAAATAAGAAACCGCTTCGTTTGACGCGCCCGCGTCAATTCAATGCCCGTGTGTTTCCGCTGAATAAGCCAGTGTGCCTTTGAGAAAAGATTCACAGTGGGACATTAAAAAAACAAGAGCTTTTAGAAAAAAAAACAAAACGAACGTCCTGGCACGCTTCGCCGGTCGGGAGCGGTGCGAGCCATGAGCGGTGAGCGAGGAAAACTAATCGCATGGCTACGGGACATTCGCTGCAGCGAATTTTCGCGCAGTGCGAACGACCAAGCGTCTTATGAATAAATAATACAACCGACTTCCATAAAAAAACATTAGTAAAGTGAAAAATATCTTTAATTTCGGAAATCCGTGGCAAAACACGAAAATTGAAAAGCAAAGACACCGACTTTCGAAATTAAAATTATTTTTCACTTTTTTTTGTGTTTTTTTTGGAAGTAGGTTGTTTTTTTTTTTTTGTAAATAGTTTTATTCTTTCACTATTAGACGTTCCATTTTGTTGATACCTCGGTGCCTCCACGAGCAATGTGGCCGAAGTATCTCACGACACGTTACAAGCAGGTTGAAGACAGTAGGTGTGCTTTCTCTAATTTGAGATTTTTAAGTATCGAAACATTTGTTTATTCACCGCACAAATGTGTATAGGTGCTGCTTAAGGAATAGGCAGCACCTATAGTGCTACAAAGATATTTTTACATGTGGCTAAAATCAGAACTAAACGGGACCACAATCCACAACGCCGCGGAGGCGACGGCGCGGGCACAATGGGTTTCTTTTTCGTCTAATTCGGGCCTGCAACACAAATCTTCTTTTTTTTTTTAATCCAGTTTGTTTTCTAGAACCCCTTTATAATTGGAAAGAATAGAATACTCTTTATCATGTACACCATAAAAAATACAGATATAAATGGTAGAAATTTAACATAGGGTGACAAAATTTAACTTATTTTTATATTTTAACTAGCTGTGCCCCGCGGTTTCACCCGCATAAGTCTCGAACCCGTGGGAATATCGGGACAAAAGTATCCTATGTGTTAATCCAAATTATAAACTATCTGTTTGCCAAATTTCATCCAAATCCATTCAGCCGTTTTTGCGTGATTGAGTAACAAACACACAAACTTTCACATTTATAATATTAGTAGGATAGTAGGATAGTTTGCAAATATTCTTTTAAAACAAACTAAAAACCTCTTTCTTCATACAATTTTTACTTAAATCGTGCTGTCTACATAATTGTGTAACTTATTTTCGTAACAGATTACGACTAATTTGTTTCATTTTGACAGTTCAACAACATTCATTGCGTTATTTACGTTGTTGAGCTAATTTTTTATTCTAACTTACATATGACTTAATGTGTTAGAAATTTGTTTCAAACCGATTCAAATTCTGATAGATCGTGTATTACGCAGTTAGGGTGCTGTTTTAGATGGCAAAATACAATCAACTTATTTAATAGATTGTCAAAACGCTTACCGCCCACATCTTAACCCCCGCGAACCAAACTGAAATACTCGAGTGGGGTACAGAAGAACAAAATAATTGAAATTATCTTTAAGAGGGGACACCGAATCCGTCTGTAATACATTAAATGTATGTACAGTTCTTCATAATATATTTGTAGGACAAACGTAATTTGAAGAGAGATATTTGGGTTCTTGTTTGACTACGAAAACAAATCTTAACTGATATTATTCAACGTGTAACAGAATAAGCGCAAGACCTGAAAGTAGTTTGCTCAGAATCGGCTTCTAAATCGATTTCCGTCATTATTTATACAACGTTTCACAGAATAAGCGCAAGACCTGAAACTAGTTTGCTCAGAATCGGCTTCTGGATCGATTTCCGTCATTATTTATATATGTTAATTTTTCATGAAAAAATCTTTTATTTAACTGAAATTAGAACCACTGCGTCATAACAAGGTAATAAGATATTTTATTTAAGGAAATTTAAGCCTCATCTCAAAGGAATAAAGCCTATTTAAATGCATAACCAAATTTGTAATACGCTCATAGCTATCCTATGTGTAGTGCGCGTTAAATAAAATAGTTAATTTAAGGTCTGGTTTAGTTAAATTAAACTACAGATTATTTTAGTCCTATAATTTATTATTCTAATTGGGGTGTATGAGCTCTTGCGTTTATTCCGTTACGCGTTGTATATGCAAAAGTGACTTTGTTAAGCCGTTGGTCCCGGCTGTCATTCGTGGATCTTTAACAGTCGTTACGGGTCGTCAGAAGCCCGAAAGTCTGACAACCAGTCTTACCAAGGGGTATCGTGTTACCCAGTAACTGGGTTGTGGAGGTCAGATAGGCAGCCGCTCCATATAAAATACTGGTATTCCGGTGCATCCGGTTAGACTGGAAGCCGACAGCAACATAGTTGGGCAAAGTAACCACCCAAAATACACTGGCCATCAAAACTTAGTAACACAGTTCTAAAATTGCAATAACTTTTAAATTACACAAGATACCCTACAAAATGGTTGAGCTGGATGGTACTGATCCACGTGTCATGTTCGTGAACGGCCGCCGTCAGTTGAGACTGGTCATCTCTTATCTGCCAGGGCTTATTTTTAATCTTATATTTTGATTTGTTTTTGATTATTTTTCGTTTGACAGTGTTCTCACATATAGAAGCACCAAGAATACTGTACCCAGGATTTTGTAATATCTATATACATTTTTAAAAGAGTGTCCTTGGAGTTTCTTGCCCATTCTTCTCCATAGTGATCTACGAATTGGAATGGGCAACTAGCTTCAACTTTCTGACTAACTGACCGACTCTTTGACAATTCAAAAGTGCCTGTAAATGGTTTAATTGAAATAAATGCTTTGAGTTAGAGTTTGAGTTTGATATATTTTTGAAATAAAAAGGATTACAAAAAGATTTTTTTTTTTAATTTATAAACTTTATACCCGATAACCGTCTTTTAAGGAATGCCTAAAACCTTATAAACAAAAACAATCCTCTTCAAATCGTTGCAACTTTTGACTCTGTTTGTTTCTGTATTTATTTTCACATTTATTTCTTGATCGATGAATATTGATTAAAAAGCCAAGGTGTCAAAAAATATATATATAAAAGGCGTAAAACTGTAGTTATAAATGTTGTTTGAGTTTTTGCCAGTAAGTTAAAAATGGGTATTTTTTTGTTGAACCTGTATGACCGCGGACGGGCCGCGCGCGGACCAAAAACTATTGTAGTTAATTAGAAAGTCTTTGAAGAATTAAGCTAAAAACGTTACTTATGTTTAATAAAATATGATTTCCAAAAAAGCTGATGAAATTTGCTATAAAACGTTTTTTATTTCAAAACTCTGGCTTCTGCAGTTTAGGAGAAATTGCAATTTTAAAAGTGTGGTACTAAGTTTTGAAGGCCAGTGTAGTTGACTTTACCGAACAGTCGGTGTCTTCACTTTTCAATTTTCGTTTTTTGCCACCGACTTCCGAAATTAAAGTTATTTATTTTTCGCTTTTCAGTTCTTTTTTCGACGGTTTTTTTTTTGTAAAAAAGTTTTTTATTTTTCGCTTTTGAGTTACCATCCACTCCAGGGTACTCCAGGGGGTTACTCCAGGTTAAAGACCTGGAGTTGATGATGAGTGGTTGTGTCATCAGAACTATGAATGTGTGCGAAATTTCAACAGAATCGGTTCACAGTTGAAAATTCAGTTGGTGAAAGTTCAATCAACCCCATTGTTTCTACCTTTAGGGGTGGATTATAGTTTCCAATTTTAAATGGGACCAACTTCGAGGTATACCCTTACCAATAAAAAAAGAATTTTTCAAATCGGACAACTCACTAAAAAGTTATGCGTGGTCATACATAAAAAAAAAATAAAAAAATATACGCGTCGACTTTAGAACCTCCTCCTTTTTTTTTCGTCGGTTAAAAATACAATCTGAACTGAACTTATGTTTTAAACTGAACTTTAAGCTATTGAAATAAGATCCCCAATCCCAAAAAGCATGTAAAGTTGTAGTTAGTTCCTGAATGTTTAGTGGTTTTTAGTAAGTGTATTTTACATCTGATATAATATTTTAGTTGTTTGTCACTCAGGATGGGAGGAAATGCGTCGTCCCGGTCATAGCTGGGGACAGCACGGGATTTCAGTCCAAGGTACTAAAAACTTCATTAATTTATTTATCTACCCCTTCCTGACCCGTACCCGAATATGTCCGGAGGTCAAGTGCCCAGTCTTTTTAATTTACAAAAAAAAATTACAACCTTTTGCCACAGATTCTTAATTTAGACATATCTGTCTTTTATCTCTCTCTTTCATGAGGGGTTCTTGGCAAAGTAATAATAGCCGCACGGGTCGATCCATCAGGTTAAGCTACGCTTGCCGGGGTTGGTCCGTGGATGGGACCATCTTTACATACCGAGACTCCTTCGTGCCTCGGAAAGCACGCTAAGCCGTTAGTCCCGGATGTCATTTTTAGATCTTTGACAGTCGTTACGGGTCCTCAGAAGCCCGAGAGTCTGACAACCATTCATACCAAGGGGTATCTTATTACGCAGTTACTGGGTTGTAGAGGTCAGATAGGCAGTTGCTCCATGTAAAATACTGGTATTCAGCTGCATTCGGTTAGACTGGAAGCCGACCCCAGCCAGGTTGAATTTTTATTTTTTTATTTACAAAGTAGGCTGTCTATGGCCAACATACTACCTAAAGTCTTCCTACCTCTCATCAAACTGCTGTGTTATTTTATTTATGAACCTTTTTAGGGTCAAAAAAGTAAATTCCAAATACTGTGGCGGCATGGGCATCTACATCGCCACATGCGAACTACGCATCACACTGACGTCACGCGCAATCCTGCATCGCGCAAGCAGGTTACCGCGCGATCAGCATAAATAACTTCTCGACATCAATCGTTGGGCAGTTGCCCACCAGACACAACACCCGTCTGGTCGGAGAATCCTTCCTTTTCTACAGGGTGTAAGGGACAGCCCTGTGCCGACTGATCGGATGAATTCAGCATATCATACTAAGACGACCGGTACATGAAATTATTTCAGGAACGTTATGGGAATCCAATAAACCTGATTTGTATTATTACCTCACGCGCAATGTATCGTTACCGTGGTAAAACCCACGTAGCCGCACTCCCCGTGTCGCGGGGCGCGCTCGTGTATTTAAACATCCATTGCTGTTTTATTTTTATTTTAGCTGTTTTATTTACATAAATGGAGTGCTGTGTACAGAGAATGTAATTTTACATTGAAATAAAGGAATAGTAACTGAAAAAACGATTATAAAAATGAAAATATTCCTGAGAAAAATTCCTGTTGAATACGATTCAAAATAAGGAGCTGAATGCCCGCTGTTAATTTGCGGAGGGCTATCCCTTAGACCCTGTATAGAGGATGAGTGAACTTTACACCCTGTTTCTCATACCTCTAAAATACATTTTCAGACACTGATCTACATGGTCCTCACATAATCTGACCAAAATTTTGTCTGGACTTTAAAAGAGACTTTGACCCGTGAGTTTCTTTCGCCATTTCTTCTCCAGGATAGTCAGATAGGAAATGTCGAATACATTTAGTTTTATTTTATACTATATTTTATACTAGCTAATGCCCGAAACTTCGCCCGCGTGTATGTCAGTTATTATATACTAAAATCTTACTCGAGAACCACTCTATCCATTGCTGAAAACAGCATGAAAATCCGTGTAGTAGTTTTTGAGTTTATCGCGTACAGGACGACAGACAGACGCGGCGGAGGACTTTGTATTATAATATGTAAGGGTGATGTGTAAAAGTGATGCCGATATCCTATTTACAGAATAAACAATTTCATTTTATTTCATTAAAATGTAATTCAATTAATCCGGACAACGATTTAATTGTGCTGACAACTCCAAAAAAAAAATCCGATTTTTTTCCATAACCGGGACCTCGTTGCCTGTACCTCACCTCTCACCAAGTGAGCAGACACAATTGAAAGCTAACTCATTTGTTTTTAAAGTAAATCATCGCGGATTCACCACGATTGAACTAACGAAGGGCTTTCCAATGAACCTGCAATTAGGTATTATTTTATTATTTATTCTTGTTTTTGTATTATTAGCATGTAAGGTGTATTCTTTGTTGGAGATCCTAATAAAATAATACAGCGTCAAAGCATGCAAAAAAAAAAAAAATTTTATACTAAAATATTTACAAAAAATATTAAATTGATACTAAAAAGAAACACTGCGTACACGCACATGATAAATGATAATAAATGATTTTTATTTCTGTAAGTAGGTTTGTACAAACACTTTAACACGTCAATCACATTTTTAAAACTAGATGAGGTCGGCGTTTCCTATCTGACTACTCTGAGAAGAAAGGCCGAAACAAACTCAGAGGTCACAGTCTCTTTTAAAGTCCAGACATAATCTTGGTCAGATCATGGGAAGACCATGTAGATTGGTGTCTGAAATGGACTTTTGAGGAAAGAACCACACAGATTGAGTGGACCTGTCCAGTCAGTGCAAGCATTTGTCAATAATCGCACACTTATCACACTTCTTGTCTTTCTACGTTGAAATGCAAGTGTGTGTGTACAGAGTGTTTCTTGTACGTATCAATATAATCGTCATGTGAATATTTCAATAGTAACATTAAAAAAAAAAAAAATGTGGTAATTTTTTTTTTGCATGTAAGGGCGGTTACAATTGCGGGTTAAACAGAACGCACTTTGTTAGTTAACATATTGTATATTATTATCAGATAGAAATACGCTGGTGCCTATCACACAAAGCTTTTTCTCAAACATGCTTGGAAATTCGAGCATTATTTTGACAACCTTCTTCGAGATAAATCAAAATTGCTGTACTGGTAAAAAACAAGTGACGATGCGGCCAGCAAAGTTACTATGAAAATCCATATCTGGCGTGTTTAGCGGCCAAATAAATTACTATGAAAACTCATATCTGTCGTGTTATTTAAAAATGGAACAAACTTTTTACTTCAACACACGGCAACCAAGGAGGTAACTTATCAAAGATTTTATTTAAATTTCGAATTGGCTTGCAAATAGAACAAAGAAGAAACAAATGAACATATTGGCGCATGAAAAATGATAGTTGTTCGTCATTGATTCTGGAATTTCTATTTAATTTACTCAGTTTGAATTTCCGCGCGTTGTTTGAGAAAAGTATTATACAAGCCTTGGCCGCAATCAGGAATTGATGGACTCACGCATGAGTGCCTCGGCTTCGCCTCGGCCCTCATTTTCACAATCGTCCATCAATTCCCTTATTGCTGGCCGCGACAGTAATGTACTATAGTTGCCGTTTACGACACCCGAGGGTAAATCATTTGAAGGGTCTTGACAAAAAAAGGTCTGAATCGCTCGAGAGGAATTATAACATTTTAATTTTAGCCCTCTTCAAGGAACAAGATCACGCCATTTAGTGTTTTTTTCTAAACATAACTTTGAAATTCGAATTGTGTTTCGTTTTGGATCCGCGATGATTTAATTTAACAACCGATGAAAAAAAAAAAAAACAACCGACGGCCAAAAAAAATACACTAAAAAAAGATTTTATTTTTCACTTTTTAGTTGTGGTACCTACCCCACACAAATTGTAAATTGTAATTGTAATCGAAAATATCGAAGAAAATACACAAAAAAAAAAAAACATACAGTCGAAAATAGCACCACCTCCTTTTTGAAGAAGTCGGTTAAAAACAAATGAGTTCGCTTTCGAATTGTCTGCGTTCACTTGAGTGAGGTTCCAAGTGAACACAACTGAGGCACTGAGTTACTTTGACTCTGCGTCCAGCGCTCGGTGTGGCAACACGTCGTGTTCTGGTTTGCGACTGGTCAATCGTTATCCTGAGGATGCCTCGTTGAGAGGTGAAACACGTGTAGATTTCTTACAGTGTTTTCTATGACTCTTGAAGAATAGTTAAGTGGAATAGGTTACTAAATATATCTACGTCTATTGTATTTTTTTTTTGCACTGACCTACCTTTAAAATGTCTGTGTTTTTATTAGACTGGGAAGCCAAATTCAGTACACAGACGTCAATATGACACATGAAGCTCTACAAATCTGAACTTTTTTCCAAAACATGATGTACCATTTTTACCTACATACTTGGAAAAAGATAGCCAAAGATGTCTCTTCAGTGCCGACAGCCGAAAAGATAAAAGATCCCTTTAAAAAAGAGATTAAGTTAAAAACTTTTTATCTTGACGCGACTAATCTGCAGGACGTAATGGTTTTCCTTGGCGTTAAAAGTTACAGACTTGCTTTTAGATAAAAATGTTGAATTTGTTGGCCGGAGTCTGGATTTGTGGCCGGTTCATGGCAATAGGCTCGCTCCCTAAAATTATGGTTAAATAAGGGTTACTACAATAATATATACAGGGTCAAAAATTAGCTAGTGAAAGCCGAACGCAGAACTGATAAAAAAAATTTATAATTATCGATATCTCATTTCTCCTCAGAGAAGAAATTACCATGGATCACCACGTTTACTCACTGTGAATTGGCGATTTCAGACAACATAAGCAGATTATAATGGAGCTCGTGGCTAAGTAATAACAGCCGCATGGGTCGATTCATCAGGTTAAGCTACGCTTGCCGGGGTTTGTCCGTGGATGGGTGACCATCTATACATATCGAGACTCCTCCGTGCCTCGGAAAGCACGTTAAAGCGTTGGTCCCGGCTGTCATTTGTGGATCTTTGACGGTCGTTACGGGTCGTCAGAAGCCCGAAAGTCTGACAACCAGTCTTACCAAGGGGTATCGTATTACCCAGTTACTGGGTTGTGGAGGTCAGATAGGCAGTCGCTCCATGTAAAATACTGGTATTCAGCTGCATCCGGTTAGACTGGAAGCCGACCCCAACATGGTTGGGAAAAGGCTAGGCAGATGATGATAAGCAGACTATAATGTTCCCACTGCTGGGACACAGGCCTCCTCTCTTCAAGAGGGAGTTGGGCTATAACGTACCACGCGGGCCCAGTGCGGGTTGTTAGATGTCACATGTCTTCGAATTTTTGGTTCTAGGACATGCCGGTTTCCTTACGATGTTTTCCTTCACCGTTATGAGAGCAGTGGTGTTGAAATTATTTACACAAAGTGTCACAAAAACATAAGTACTTAGGTTGTGTTGTGTTGGTGAGTTAATACTCAAAAAGAGGTTGTGATGCCTATTTAATTTTTATCTGTATAACTTTTTGCACGTCATATCAAGATAAGTATATCAAAAAAAGCCCGTCGAACACTAACATCAAACAAAACTTATAACATAATCATTATTTCCTGAAGTTTTCAAAGAAATAATCGTATCTACATTTAAGTCGTTTACAAAAACACATTTGTAACAATCAGCCATCAAACTCGAAGGTTATAAAACCTAACTTTTTAAACTGCTATAAAAAAATAAACGCGCAAACAGCCGAACTTCAGTATTTTGTTCAAACGCTAATATTTTATGTACAAAGAGGAAATTTAGTAACAGCTCCCAAGGCCGCCATCTTCTTTCCACGATTTGTGACGTCATAAACAGCGTTGATAAACGAGAGTTGTCGGAGCTCGAGGATAGATGGCGCTTTTATAAATTTTGTCAATTATAAAGAAACTGAGTTCTTAACTTTTTTAGGTTATGTTTGTCTTGCTTCGAAGATAACACTAAAATAAGATACCTAACTTCTTCTATAGACAATATCAGAAGCAACCCAGGTGCTTTGCCAACCCAGAAACAAAGGTCAAATATCTCATGTGCCAGTAATTAGGTACACCGGAAGCCATACCCTTTCACAAAGTTACTCTGCTAGGCGGCCTTCAAATGTCAAATACGAAAGCTGAGAGTCTCACGATTAAAAAATAACGCTTGAGAGGAGCTGAAAAGATAATCCGTTCCTTTAAGTATAAATCTTTTGAGTTAAAAACTCCTAAGTAATTTTAAACTATACTAACTTAACTAAGTAAGTCATCTTTCAAACCGAAACTCAAAGATTTAATTCGTTAGATTTGCCCTATCGCGTCAAAAGATGATCGCATTTCTGTTTCGTTTTGACATCTCTACAACACATATTGCCGCATATTGCCATGGAAACGCCGTATGCGGGATGTGTGAAGTCACTCTTCTCAAAACGAACAATTTTCGCGCGATATTAAGTGCGGTGAGGGCAAATCTAACGATTTAAGTCTTTGCCGAGACCAGTCTGTGCCTCGGAAAACATGGCCGTCATCCCGGCTGTCAATCGTAGATCTTTGACAGTTGTTACGGATTTGAAGCCTGAAAGTCTGACTGCCAATTTATATGATATTGGTATTCAGCTGCATCCAGTCAGACTGGAAACCGACCTTGACGTAGTTGGAACAGGCTGGGCAGGGAATGACCTAACAATATAGTGTGTTGTGGTCGGCTTCCAGTCTAACCGGATGCAGCTGAATACTATTATTTTGCACTAGCTGCGTCCCGCGGATTCTCCTGCGTAAGTCTCCTGTATCCCGTGGGAATATCGGGATAAAAATTATCCTATGTCCTATTCCAGGTCATGGTCTACCCATGTGCCTCATCTTAATCCGTTCAGCCGTTTTAGCGTGAAAGCGTAACAAACAAACAAACAAACTGACTTCCACATTTTAAAGCTAGGATGGAGCGACTGCCTATCTGACCTCCACAAGCCTAGGTAAGACTGATTGTCAGACTTTTGGGCTTCTGTAATGGGAAAAATACAGGCAGATTAGCAGATATATAATAATGTCACAGCAGTAAGTTCAAACTTGGGAGTGGCACAGTATATACAATATTATAACCAGCCGCACATCTATTATCATTTTGACTTTGACGCCTTTATTTCATAGCAATAAGCGCTATTTTCGTATCTCAAAGTGATACCACCACAGTTGTGCTATTCTGTATAAATCTCACCATGAAAACTTAGGTTAAGTGAGCTTCAAGTGAACTGTCACTGCCTTAGCATCAGTAGGTATCGATGACAGTGACAGCTCACTCCACGCTCACTTCACGTAAGTTTTTACGGTGAGATGGTTTATAGTTGTGCTATTATGTAAAAATTTCATCGTGAAAATTTAGGTGAAGCGAGCGTGGAGTGAACTGTCACTGCCTTAGCATCAGTAGGTATCGATGACAGTGACAGCTCACTCCACGCTCACTTCACGTAAGTTTTCACGGTGAGATGGTTTATACTTGTGCTATTATGTAAAAATTTCATCGTGAATATTTAAGTGAAGTGAGCGTGGAGTGAACTGTCACTGCCTTAGCATCAGTAGGTATCGATGACAGTGACAGCTCACTCCACGCTCACTTCACGTAAGTTTTCACGGTGAGATAGTTTATACTTGTGCTATTATGTAAAAATTTCATCGTGAATATTTAAGTGAAGTGAGCGTGGAGTGAACTGTCACTGCCTTAGCATCAGTAAGTATCGATGACAGTGACAGCTCACTCCACGCTCACTTCACGTAAGTTTTCACGGTGAGATGGTTACAGAATAGTAATGCTGATATGACCGTATTTCTGGAAGTACCAACAAATCGATCAAGCATGAACTGTTGTTTCAGCACACGGGTTCTGTACTCCGTAGATAAAGACAACACGGTCTTTGGATTGAAAACAAAGCTCATACAATATGCATGAATAGAAATCATGTTTATTAATATGTAACGGATGATAATATTGACACAGGGTTGTTTTATTTAGAAAGATATGTATACAGGGAGGACCTTTATTGGGACTGATCCTGTTTTTGTCTGATTATATTAATCACCGTTAATGCTTTTTTTAGGGTTCCGTACCCCAAGGGTAAAACGGGACCCTATTACTAAGACTCCGCTGTCTGTCTGTTTGTCTGTCTGTCACCAGGCTGTATCTCATGAACCGTGATAGTTAGACAGTTGAAATTTTCACAGATGATGTATTTCTGTTGCCGCTATAACAACAAATACTAAAAAACAGAATAAAATAAATGTTTTAGGGGGCTCCCATACAACAAACGTGATCTTTGCTCGATATTGATAACGGCAACAGGTAGACGCTTGAAATATTCACAGAATATTTACGTAGATAGGTATTCAATTTAATAATAAAAAGTTAAATAAAAATAAAACAAATATTTAAGAGGGGCTCCCATACAACAGACATGATTTTTTTGCCGTTTTTATAGATAATGGTACGGAACCCTTCGTGCGCAAGTCCGACTCGCACTTGCCCAGTTTTCTATATGGATATATATACAGGAAGGTCCTTTATTGGGACAGATTCTGTTTTTGTCTGATTAGATTTATCATCGTTATGCGTTTTATTTTCTTTATTTTTTGAAAATTAACATAACACCGCGGCTGTATTTCCAGAAAGGATAGGTAGATGTGAACCATTACACAAAAAATTCACTAGTTATGTTTAGGGGCCAGATTCAGAGACTGCACTTTGACTTTTGACAGTTCACATGAATAATGTATGTTCACATTATTCGTGTGAACTGTCTTGTCTTGTCTTTGTATAGCCTTAACATTCAAAATCGTATAAAATGCTTGCTCTCATTCCCTTATACGAATATGAACATTATACACCTAAAATAAGCCTCACATTTGTTTGATACAGGATAATAACAAACTTTTTACAAAAAAAAAAACAACCGTCTTCCAACAAAAAACACTACAAATTGAAAATTAACTTTAAATTCGTAAGTCGGTGTCTTTGGTTTTGAATTTTAGATTTTTGCAACCGACTTTTTTTTTTTGGAAATCGGTTGATTTTATTTTTATTTGTCACTTTTTAGTTCTGGTTCTTACCCCACATACCACTACCTGCTATGTAAATAAAAGTGATAGGACCCAAAAATATCATCCTTAGAGGCTAACTGGGAAAAACACGTGTTATTTATAGAAGCTAACTCAAAATAATATAATTATGGAGACCACCGCTGATGTATGACATACCAAACAAAAAAAAAATCATCAAAATCAATTTATAATTCTGTCGGAGTAATCGCGGAAGAAATTTACAAAAAAAATGAAACAAAGTCGAATTGAGAACCTCCTCCATTTTGAAGTCCTAATTAATTTATCCCACTGTGAATAATATACATGTTTTCATGCAGAGAAGGATGTCCGAAGTGAATTCTGAATTCACTTCGAACCTCACTCAAGTGCGAAAGCGAACTCATTTGTTTTTACCCGACTGCCCCAGAAGGAGGGTAATGTTTTTCGAGAGTATGTATGTTTGTATATTTGTATGTATGTATGTCTATTTCTTTGGCACGCTCTGTAGGCTAAACGGCTTGATGGATTTTGACATACGAGGTGTCGTTAGGTTCATCTTAATTGTGGGAGTGACATAGGCTATAAAAAAATATATATTTCATCTGCAAATAAAAAAAAAAGGGAGGGGTAGATTTTTTTTTTTAATTACAACAATATTGGTATCAAATAAAAAGCTAGTAATGAGTATATATCAATTACGTAGATTAATAAAACTAAAAAGCTTGAAATAAAACAAATTATTTAAAAAACAAAAAACCCGACTGCAAAATGCTATAACTGAAAAGAGAAAAACAAGCATTGAACTTTGTTTTATGTAAGGTATTGTAGGCGGGGACAAACCAATAACTTGAAATATGGTGTAACTTTTGTTTGTCTCCGCCTGCAATACCTTACATAAAACAAAGTTCAATGCTTGTTTTTTTACCCGACTACGGCGAAGAAAAAAGGAGGGTTATGATTTTGACTGGTATGTATGTATGTATGTAAGTATGTTCATCTGTTCCCTCCTATCTTCCAAACCATTCATCACAATTTGACAAATGAGGTATCGTTGGAAGCGTCTTGATCGTCCGCTAGTTATAGGCTATGTGACGTCACATTAAATAAAAATTGGAGCCCTCTAGAGGACATAAAGTAAGGAACTAAAAAAAAAAAATTGTTTAGTCGTACCATGTTGGGTATCAAATGAAAGGGCTTAATGAGCGCATTTCAAAAATATATAAATTATAACCCCAAAAGTATTAAAAAAAAAAAAACTAAAACCCAACTACGCCTAAAAAGGTATAAACAAGACAACACAGACGGACAAATTAAAAATCCAGAGTCACACGTAATCTGATCGATTTATGCCCTAACACGTGTGACTCCGGATTTTTAATTTGTCTGTCTGTGGTGTCTTGTTTATACCTTTTTAGTCGTAGTTGGGTTTTAGTTTTTATTACTTTAATTTTTTCTCTTTTCAGTTATTTAGCTTTACGCTCGTCTCACTGCGTATTAGCCATTTCAATTCTATCTCCCAAGCATTTACATACTCTATTTGAAACGTCAATTTTGTAATGCTAGTTCTACATATATTCTGGAATGGAATTGAATCCAGTCCCCGGAGATAACCGATATTGATTGGCCGGGCTCGACCCGCGGGCGGTATCTAATTCAATTCTGTATAGATATTCATATTATGTTAAAGATGGAGGTAATATATTGTTGGAAATGTAATGCTATTCAGTAAAGGTCACTTGGAACCTCATTTGAACGCACGCAATTTGAAAGCTAACTCATCTGTGGGCCTAGAACGGCCATATTTGCAAATTCCTATAAAAGCAATTCATTTCCTGAATTTTCAGCTGTCATTAGTAATTCCTCTAATTTGACACAAAAGCAATTCATAATGTGTGGACCATTTTACGAATCTCCATAGAAAACTGTCAAAGAAATGAATTATTTCGTAATATGAATTACACGCAGATCATATTATGAATTGTCAGTTTGTGACATTTTACTATGATTCTTTTCCTATTATGATAATGATAGTGTAAAACAAATTCGGTTTCCGTATCTGTGTGTCTGTCTAACCACTTATACAACGTGTAACAGAATAAGCGCATGACCTGAAAGTAGTTTGCTCAGAATCGGCTTCTGCATCGATTTCCGTCATTATTTATATATGTTAATTTTTAATGAAAAAATATTTTATACAACTGAAATTAAAACCACTGCGTCATAACAAGGTAATAAGATATTTTATTTAAGGAAAATTAAGCCTTATCTCAAAGGAATAAAGCCTATTTAAATGCATAACCAAATTTGTAATACGCTCATAGCTATCCTATGTGTAGTGCGCGTTAAATAAAATAGTTAATTTAAGGTGTGGTTTAATTAAATTAAATTACAGATATTATTTTAGTCTTATAATTTAATATTCTAATTGGGGTGTATGAGCTTTTGCGTTTATTCCGTTATACGTTGTATAATCAGCCTACAATGTTCCCACTGCTGGACACAGGCCTCCTCTCGGTAAGAGGGAGTGGGATAATTAAATATGTATTTTTTTTAATTTTTTTATTTACTTATTTAGGCAAACCAACTAAATATACGCAAAGGCATTTAAAGTATCACACAGACACATAATTTACAAATACAATAACATTGCATGCATGTAAATTAAAGGTATGCACCGCATTTTATTCGGAACTTATTAAACAATAATAATTAATTAAAGATGAATAACAATGTAATTAGAACTAATATCAATAATCTTTTATACTTAAAATTAACTATTTTAAGTATAAAAGATTATTGATATTAGTTCTAATTACATTGTTATTTAAATTAAATTAAATAAGATTCAATTAAAAAACACAATAAAAGCACACACACAATTAATCTGCCTAGCCTTTTCCCAACTATGTTGGGGTCGGCTTCCAGTCTAAACCGGATGCAGCTGAATAGCAGTATTTTACATGGAGCGACTGCCTATCTGACCTCCACAACCCAACAACTGGGTAATACAATACCCCTTGGTAAGACTGGTTGTCAGACTTTCGGGCTTCTAACGACCCGTAACGACTGTCAAAGATCCACGAATGACAACTGGGACCAACGGTTTAACATACTTTCCGAGGCACGGAGGAGTTTCGGTATGTAAAGATGGTGACCCATCCACGAACCAACCTCGGCAAGCGTAGCTTAACCTGAGAGATTGACCCGTTCGGCTGTTATTACTTAGCCACTAGTTCCTCATGAAAGAGAGAGATGAAATACTGATATGTCGAGAAGTATATGTTTTATAAATTAAGAATCGTTGGCTAAAAGAATATGTAAGTATTGCCTGCAGGTAACGTTTTGTAGAAATGAAATGAAATGAAATTGTTTATTCTGTAAATAGGATACTGGAATCACTTTTACACATCATATTAAAAAAATATTAAAAATAAGCTAGATGAGGTCGGCGTTTCCTATCTGACTACTCTGAGAAGAAAGGCCGAAACAAACTCAGAGGTCGCAGTCTCTTTTAAAGTCCAGACATAATCTTGGTCAGATCATATGAGGACCATGTAGATTAACGTCTGAAATGGTATTTTGAGGAAAGAACCACAACGATTTGACTGGACCTGTCCAGTCAGTGCAAGCATTTGTCAGTAATAGTGGAGCTCAACTCAGAACTTAAGGAGCTCAACGACTCGACGAACAATACCAAAGAAAGGACATTCGGGTAGGTCGCATAAAATACTCAAATTGCCAGACCATCGCGGCATCGTTAAAACTAACCGAGAACAAAAAAAAAAAAAAACCACCTTGTCCTCACATTTACAATAATTAAAATAATACAATACTTTACAAAGTAATCATTTCATTTTGTATGCAATATTCAATAATGTCAATTTTTATATAAAACTGGTGATGATTTTCCATAATATTCAAAATGTCACAAAGCTTGTCTTTGAAATTTTATTGTACCCTTTTTTACACAGTTTGGTTTTAATACAGCTTTTGAATCGTTTAATGGGTAAGTTCCGAATGTCAATGGGAAGTTTGTTATAAAAGCGTATACATTGACCCATGAACGAGTTGCCTACTCTGTGGAGACGAGTGCGATGTACAGTAAGATTGTGTTTATTCCTGGTATTTAACTATGAATATCGGACATTTTCTTAAAATTTGATATATTTTTGTGTACATACAATAAGTTTTCAAATATATATTGTGATGTAGTTTCTACCTACCCCCATGGGAATTAGGCGTGAATTTATGTGTGTGAAATTATATCCACAGGACGAACATAAAACATTATTTCCACCAAGGGGTACCAAAAACCATCTCTTAATACAGTATCTTACTGTATCTCATGACACCCTGGAGATTGGCAGGCCGTTCGTTGCCATGGCAACAGAGAAATACACAGTTGGAAAGGTTTTTTATTATGATCTGAACGTCAGTTAAAGGTTGATCGGCGAAGGTAGACCGCTAAATTCAAGTTTTCTTACGTTTTTTGCAATTTGCAGGTCAGTGTCAGGTTGTATGTTGATCAAAATTATGATTAACGACCATATCAAATATTTATTTAGAGAATTATAACAAATATAGTACATTACTGTCGCGGCCAGCAATAAGGGGATTGATGGACGATCGTGAAAATGTGGGCCGAGGCGAAGCCGAGGCACACATACGTGAGTCCATCAATTCCTGATTACGGCCAAGACTTGTATAGTACTTTTCTCAAATAATACGCGGAAATTCAAACTGAGTAAATTAAATATATATTCCAGAATCAATGACGAACAACTATAATTTTTCATGCGCCAATCTTTTATTATATAAATATTATGTTAATTTTTTTCTTCTTTACTTTAAACAGTTCTATTTGCAAGCCAAATCGAATTAAATAAAATCTTTGATAAGTTACCTCCTTGGTTGCCGTGTGCTGAAGTAAAAAGTTCGTTCCATTTGTAAATAACACGACAGATATGAGTTTTCATAGTAATTTATTTGGCCGCTAAACACGGCAGACTTTATGAATTTTCATAGTAACTTTGCATCGTCATTTGTTTTTGACCAGTACAGAAATTTTGATTTATCTCAAAGAAGGTTGTCAAAATAATGCTCGAATTTCTAAGCGTGTTTGAGCAAAAATCACACGAGGACGATTCGTTTTTTGCCGTATCCGTAATTTTTCACGATACGTGATTTTTTGACGGCGGCAATGGTTTTTAAATAGCCGTAATCACACGACTCACGAATCGTGAAAAATTACGGATACGTCATAAATGACATACCGTCTTTTAAAAATCACGTTCGTCATAAAAACACGAATTGCGCATTTTTTTGTGACGAATCCGCTTAGCGCTAGTCCAAGACTGAATTCACACGAATCACGAATCAAATGTGAACTTTAAATCTTTATTCTATTAGGATATTTTGACGAATCGCGAAAGGACTCGTTTGCGATGTGAACGTGCATCCATCATGACGTATCGTTTTTTTTGACGAATCGTCAATGACGGGTCCAGTATGAATGAGCTCTAAATTGGATTAATTTGTTCCCAAATGTCATGATTTCATGAAAAAGTCAACCTTGTGACGGTTTAGTTTTATTCATTGTTCAGAAATAGCACAAAGTTTGCCTAAAGAAGTTTTAACTAAAAAATAACTTGAAAAAAAAAGGTTTTTCCCTCACTGAACCCTAAACCATTAATTTTTGTCGTGCCTGTTAACACTACGTCGCTCGCGTGATTATTATACATTTTCTTTTAATTATTGAGGTCATTGTGACCGACTGTTTGTAATAACTAGACACGCGGACTAGTTAAAAAAAAACCGGCCATGTGGGAGTCGGACTCACGCACGAAGGGTTCCGTACCATTATTTATAAAAACGGCAAAAAAAAACACGTTTGTTGTATAGGATCCCCCTTAAATATTTATTTTATTCTGTTTTTTAGTATTTGCTGATAAAGCGGTAACAGAAATACATCATCTGTGAAAATTTCAACTGTCTAACTATCACGGTTCATGAGATACAGCCTGTTGACAGACGGACAGACAGCGGAGTCTTAGTAATAGGGTTCCGTTTTACCCTTTGGGTACGGAACCCTAAAAAGGGTGGGCAAAGCTTGAAGCTTTGGTGCAAATTGTTAACGATTTTTGATAGTAGAGGAATTTTAATAAGTGATAGCCTAGTGGTGTGACTGTCGGTCAGCCAAGTCATAGGTCTCGAGTTCGAACCCAAGCCACGCACCTCTGACTTTTCGGATTCATGTGCGTATTGTATAATTATCACTTCCTTCAAAAACGGTGATAGGAAAACATCGTGAGGAAACCGTGGGATGTCTGAGAGATATTTCTCCACGGCATGTGAAGTCAAGTCAGAGGCTCATAGGCGGCATAAAAAAACTCTGACGCGCAGCGCAGGGCAGAACAGATTTTGTAATGCATGCACGCAGACATGTGTCTGACCTGCCTTGCGTCTGGTTGTAGAGCCAGCACAGATTTCTGCACGCCGGGTGCCCTGCGTCTCAAAAACAAGTGACGACCAGGGCCCTGTTTATCAAAAGTTACAAGTCTACACGTTCACAAGTTACCTAGGATGTTAATTTTCGTTAAATTCAGAGCCATATTCATAATCAGCCTTGATGTTCCCACTGCTGGGACACGGGTATCAGGTAATCTCTCCCCTTTTTGACCACATTAAAAAAAAGAAAATCGAATTTAAACATTTATTGCGGTACTAAGCACGACACTTGTAAACTTGTAAGACGGAATAGAGAGTCGCCGGACACTCTCAGGATTTGTTATGATTTTCTACAAGTTGTAACTTGCACTAGGGCCGTGGGGTCCGAGTACTCATCGAGTATTTCGGGACATCGCGAAGAGGTTGGTCGACTCTTCACGTGACCAGAGGGCTGGCCTATTTCTAGGTCAAAGAATCAGCATTGCCATCACACGTGGCAATGCTGCCAGCCTTTTGGGCCCTTTTCCCACTGACAGCGATGCGGAAGAGTTTTTTGACACCCTATGAGCCCTTCCTTTATATATAATTTTTTTCCCTTTGTCTATAACGTTTATTGATTGATTAATTAGAACCATTTCTAAATTGATGTCTGTAAGTTTAAGGTGTACTTAATATTAAAGAATAAAAAACTTACAAATAATTTTTTGATAAACAAAATCACGAATAAAAGTTTAAAAATATAAGTACTTGTGAACTAAATAACGACACTTGGTAATACAAGGCTAATAAGTTTTGATAAACAGGGCCCGGCTGTCAGTACCTTCATGCAAAACAAAATCTGCTCTGCCCTGCTCTGCGTGGACCTGTGTCACCTGCGTCTCAGCACACGCTTAGCCAAGCTCTGTAATGGCGTCTCGTATTCATATTGGTCTTAAAATAGTGGAGCCAACATAACACACTCCAGTACTTCACCTTAATGTTCACGGTAAAATTATAACAGACTACGGTACTCAAACATACAAAATAATTCCGGCATTGTGCGTATCAAACCACGCACAAAGAAGGGTTCCGTAGTTGGGATGAATTTTATCAAACAAACTTAACATTGTAGTCGAAAAACTTGTTCTCCCATGCAAATTTCTTTTGCCACTTTGTCGACGTGATTTATATGTATACCCATACCAAATTGCAGCTTTCTAGTACCAACAGTCTCTGAGCTAGGCCGCGGACAGACGGACATGGCGAAACTATAAGGGTTCCTTGTTGACTACGGAACCCTAAAAAACACAGATGACTTCACATTCAAAACATCAAAAAACAATATTAAAGCATACCCTTACACCTCGCTGCTCCATCTCAAAAACTCTTGGCCAAAAATAATGATAAGTAAATAAAACGAACAGGGTGCCGACAGAAAAAACAATATTGTCATAAAAACTTTGGCTAAAAATTTGACCAATCATGTAATTCTGGCACACTGGGGAAATTTCACAGTACAATTGTCAATTCGTTGTAAAAAAAAAAATGTATGACTATATTTTTATTTCTGAACCGAGATTTTCTCGATTCGTTCAGTGGGGACATCTGTATTTACTTACATAAGTAAAAAAGTTAATGTTTTTGTTTCTTTTTATTCGTTCAGTTCAGTACGTATTTTATGATTTAAAATCTGAGACAACTGTTACTTTATCATGGAGTTCTAGGTATGGGCGTCACTAGTTACAATAACTGGCTACAGGGCATGTAACCGAATAACTAGTTTCGAGTCACACATAAATATGTGATTTTTGTAACTAGTTACATTACAATGCAGTGATCGAATGAAAAACGAGAAACGAAACAAAAGTACGTTGCGAGCGCATGTCGTTTCTCTCGCGCGTAATATGTACTGCCCTTACGTTAATGATGTAACTACTTGTAGCTACAAAAACTTATTCGTTCAAAAAACTTAAAGCTAACGTAACATAATGTAACGTATTACTTAAGTAACCATTTATATTTTCGTTTCGCAAATAACTGTAATACTTCGATATAATCACCATGTTGAATCACCAAATATCATCATCTGCCTAGCCTTTACCCAACTATGTTGGGGTTGGCTTACAGTCTAACCAGATGCAGCTGAATACCAATATTTTACATGGAGCGACTGCCTATCTGACCTCTACAACCCAGTAACTGGATAATACGATACCCTTTGGTAAGACTGGTTGTCAGACGACCCGTAACGACTGTCAAAGATCTACAAATGACAGCGGGACCAACGGCTTGACGTTGCTTTCCGAGGCACGGAGGAGTCTCGGTATGTAAAGATGGTCACCCATCCACGGACCAACCTCGGCAAGCGTAGCTTTACCTGATGGATCGGCCCGTGCGGCTGTTATTACGTAGCCACGAGCTCCACTGAATCACCGAATAGAATTTGAAAAATAACTAGTTACTAAAAATCGCTAGTTTTCAAAATAGGTGACGCGTTCCAAGTCACTATTTACGTTTCGCGAAAATCACGTAACGACCCATACCTATGGAGTCTTATCCATTCTTCGGATAAATGATTTTATTTCTATTTTATAAATTCTTTATTCAGAGTAACAATGAGACTCATAGTGTTAGTAACAACAAAATAAACTTACAACTATGTTAGTGCTACAGTAACAACAGTTACACAAAACACACACAATATAACAATCACTTCTTCAGTAATCCAGCCGAAATACTGGAGCAACGACTGAGAACCTCAGACCAAATAAAAACCAAGACGGAGCGCTGCGAACAATACAGTGAAGCATGCTAAAACTACACAACCGCTCTGTGCATACACGCTCACACACACACATTTACAACTATTTACAATGACACTACAATCAAACTACACCAAACTAAGTGCAGACATGTTTACGAAATAGCCTTTTTTTAAAAAAAAATTGACGTTTGGAAATCATCAAATGACTCCTCCCGCTCTGGGCGGAAGGGCTTGTCATACTTTTACTGACTAATCCTACCGTGTTGCTTCATTTGCCTGTTGCCAAGGTCCCGGTATCCCTTTCGGACTTTCCCGCAACCCTGGCAGGCATCGGTCCTAGCGGACCTCGCTAATTGTGCTGAAATGTCTTTGAGGCGCGCGTGGAACACAACGCGCCATCGACACGGGTCTGGTCCGTATCTGACGACGAAACCGGCCTCACGTCACTGTTGACAGCGCTCTGTCTTGGTTTTTTATTTTGTCTGAGCTCACAACACAGCAGTTCAGTCTGTCAGCAATAATTCCCAGGTTGCTATTGGAACTGGCTCGCACGCTGCGTACTAAGGACGAACATCTATTACGCATTAATGCATAAAAGCAATCAACACGCAATTCCGCGAACAGAGATTATGAGATGCTCTCAGAAACTCCTTAAACTTTGTATAAGTGGGTTTTGAAGAACATCTCAAATTTTTTGCAAGATACAAGGTAAAAATAACGCATTTTAATGTCATAATACGTTGACATACCTAGTAATGCCTTGTGATGTAATGTGCTTAATAATTTTACACGTTAATCATATTTAAAAAACCGGCCAAGTGCGAGTCGGACTCGCCCACGAAGGGTTCCGTACAACCGTACAATATTCAGCAAAAAACGCGGAAAAAAACACGTTTCTTGTATGGAGACTTTAATTTTTAATTTTATTACATTTTGTTATAACAGCAATAGAAATACATAATCTATGATCAACTGCGTACCTATTACGGTTCATGAGATACAGCGCGCTAACAGACAAACTGTTCCGTTTTACGCCCTTCGGGTAACCCTAACAACTAGATAAGGTTGGCGATTCGACGATTTTCTATCCGACTACTCTGAGAAGAAACGCCGAAAAAAACTCAGAAGAATTCCCCTTAGGAGCCTACGCTTTGGAACGGGCAACTAGCTTCAATTATCTGACTAACTAACCGATTTGTCGAACTAAGTTAAACTAACTGAACTGTTACTAAAACGTAACTGAACTAAGAAACATATAATTAAGAAATCTCAATTTTTTCTCAAGTCGCAAAAACCATGCGAATCAGGAGCGGATCGCTAGTTAATAATAAACGCCAGATAGAAGATGTGATAACACGCCAACTACGCTTAAATTCTATCAAATCTGTTACAACTCCCGTCTCCTCGGAGGTAGGCACATCAGTATGTATTAAGGTCACCTACAGACTCATGCCTGTTCATAATTAAGCACATATTTGCATTACAAGGCAGTACAAGTATGCTAAAGTGTCATGACGTCGAAATGTATTACTTTTGCCTTGTATTTCGAAACCCACTTAGATAACTAAGTGAGTTTCTGAGAGCATCTCAAAAACCCACTACGTTACAAGATACGTGAAGGAGTTGAAATGAAATGAAATGAAATTGTTTATTCTGTAAATAGAATATTGGAATTACACGTCATATTATAAAATATTAATAGTCATATTAAACCAACTCAGGTATAATTGAAAGTATGATAATTTGAGACCAAATTCGTGAAATGAAACTCAATTTTAAGTTGTTGGGTTTCTATTTTACTATAAGGGCTCATTGAACTTGGACCCGCCAATGACGATTCGTCAAAAAAAAAACGATACGTCATGACGGATGCACGTTCACATTGCATACGAAAACGAGTTTTTTCGCGATTCGCCAAAATATCCGAATAGATGTTCACACTTGATTCGTGATTCAGAGTTCAGTCTTGGACGAGAGAATCAGCGGATACGTCACAAAAAAATTGCGCTTCGTGTTTCTTGACAAACGTGATTTTTAAAAGACGGTAACTACGTCATTTAGAACTTACCCGTTATTTTTCACGATTCGTGATTCAAGTGAATACGGCCATTAAAAAAAGCATTGCCGCCATAAAAAAAAATCACGAATCGTGAAAAATTACGATACGGCAAAAAGATATGAATCGTCCTCGTGCGAATGAGCTGTAAGGTGTAGTAGCGTCAGCAAGTTAGAACATGCTATAGATACAAGAGAACCCGGCGGATGATAAAACTTTTGACGATTCAAAGGAACCAGGTTTTTTTTATGTTCGTATGAAATAGGGGCGAGCCTACTCCCATCAACCGGGCTATTATTCAATTATTTTTTTGTGCAATCAAAATCAAAATATTTTATTCCACATAAAACTACATGGGCCTTAGGCTAAACGTATGCTGAGACAGATGACGCAGGTCTACGCAGAGCAAATCTGAGCAGATTTAGTAATGCATGAACGTACTGACAGCTGGGCCCTGATTATCAAAACTTACAAGTCTACTCGTTCACAAGTTACCTAGAATGTTAATTTTCGTTAAATTCATAGCTCATTTCCATATTCATAATCAGCCTTAATGTTCCCACTGCTGGGACACGGGCATCAGGTCTTCCCTCTCTTTTGACCACATTTAAAAAAAGAAAATCGAATGAAAACATTTATTGCGGTACTAAGCACGTCACTTGTAAACTTGTAAGACGGAATAGAGAGTCGCCGGACACTCTCAGGATTTGTTATGATTTTCTACAAGTTGTAACTTACAAAGAATTTTTTGATAAACATTATCACGAATAAATGTTTAAAAATATAATTACTTGTGAAATAATGACATTTGGTACTACAAGGGTTGTAAGTTTTAATAAATGGCTTGTAAATTTTAGGCTTAGTGAACTGTAGACTTTTATTTTTAATTTTTTTTTATGAACTTTACCTGAAACTTTTTGAAAGGCCTACACTGTCCTCCCATAACTATTAACACTGTAATTCGAAATTATTGTAAAAGCCAATTATCTTTTAAAAGAGTAACCATGGAGTTTCTTGCCGGCTCTTCTCCATAGGAAACGACCAATTGGAACCGTGCACCTAGCTTCTGACGTTTCATAAGTGACCATGTAGGCTTATGTGAAATAAAATATTTTGATTTTGATTTTGATCAAAATTAAACTTAACATCTAAAACTTGTACCTACTTTCTGTGCAAATAAATAACTATTCTATTCTATTCTATTCTGCGCTGCGTGGACCTGCGTCACCTGCGTCTCACCATTTGCTTAGCCTAAGAAGTCCCCACGTAGTTTTATATAAAACTAGCTGCGCCCCGCGGTTTCACCCGCGTAAGTCTCGATCCCGTGGGAATATCGGGATAAAAAGTATCCTATGTGTTAATCAGGTTATAAACTATCTGTTTGCCAAATTTCATCCAAATCCGAGTAGTTTTAGCGTGAAAGAGTAACAAACATCCACACATACATACACTCACACATCCATACTCACAAACTTTCACATTTATAATATTAGTAGGATTATATGAAATAAAATATTTTGATTTTGATTGCACAAAAAATATTGAAATCTGTGAGGTATAAACAAATAAAAATCTGAGAAAAAAAAAAGAAAATGGTTCTGTACGATTACGAGGAGCTCGTGGCTAAGTAATAACAGCCGCACGGGTCGATTCATCAGGTTAAGCTACGCTTGCCGGGGTTGATCCGTAAATGGGTGACTATCTTTACCTATCGAGACTCCTCCGTGCCTCGGAAAACACGTTAATGCGTTGGTCCCGGCTGTCATTTGTGGATCTTTGACAGTCGTTACAGGTCGCCAGAAGCCGGAAAGTCTGACAACCAGTCTTGCCAAGGGGTATCGTATTACCCAGTTACTGGGTTGTGGAGGTCAGATAGGCAGTCGCTCCATGTAAAATACTGGTATTCAGCTGCATCCGGTTGGACTGGAAGCCGACCCCAACATGGCTGGGAAAAGGCTAGGCAGATGATGACGATTAATTGCTTTACAACAAAACCGTGTGTACCACAATCCACAGTCATATAATAGCATTTCAAAGTAATTGCAAATTCTATTGATTCTGATATCTATTGTGGTTGAAACCTATTACTTTTCAGACACAATAGATAATGACTTTGGTGTCTATTTATAGATTACATTCGTTACAACACAAGGTGTTAAAGAAAGGTAAAATATGCGAACACAAATACAGAGGGGCTCGTGGCTAAGTGATAACAGCCGCACGGGTCGACCGAAGGTTAAACTACGCTGTCGTATTTGTCGTATCCTATGCGTATTTAAATTTATAACATGATTCCTAACCAAATTAAAGAACTTCCAATGGCCCGCATCAGAAGGGCTTTACACAGCTGGTTAATTGAGAATTCCTTCTACTGGGTGGGGCAAAAGTCACGACGGGGTTTTAAAAATAAAATATGACGTTTGCACTGACATCTCATAAATTACGTTTTGGAGATTTACCATGGAGTCACAGCGCATACGGCTCGAGCCATAATGACGGCGAGCGTTTAATCTCGAGATTTTCAACATTTCACTGGCCTGCACGTTTCCCGGGTTTAACGCATGCACGCGTGCATACAACGGTTCAGGGTTCGTGGGGGTATTCAAAATTAAGTTATAACATAACATTTAAAAACTTGTTTAAAATATTGCCATACAACGTGGCAATGCCGCCAGTCTCTTGGGTACATTACCAGCCGACAGCGATGCGGAGGAATTTTTCGACGCTATATTCTAGTTTATTGTTTATTTGTATAGTTTTTTTTTTTTTTTTTTTTATTTTTTTTTTTTTTTTTTTTTTGTATAGTTACTTTTAACTAAGAGTGTTGTATATATATAAATAGTTAGTCTGTACATTATATTTTAATAAATAATATGTCTAGCTAATCTAGCTACCTATCTAAAAAAAAAAAAAAACTTGCTTTCTTTAGAAAAAAGTTGGAACTTTGACCTTCAATATCTCCGTAACCAGAAGGTTCTCAAACTCAAAGGATTTATTTCAAATAAACCAATTACAGGCACTTTTGAATTGTCAAGGGGTCAGTCAGTCAGAAAGATGAAGCTAGTTGCCCATTCCAAAGCGTAGGTTCCTATGGAGAAGAACGGGCAAGAAACTCCACGGACACTCTTTCCCAGGTATGGTTCAAAACAAAAAATTGATCACAATAACGTGAATAACAAGTGACTTTCGGCTTCGTTAAGTGCCTTTTTACACCCGATAAATACAGACAAACATGGATTAGAACCTCCTTCTTTTATGAAGTGAGTCGGCTAAAAACCTGTGTAATAATAACGTTATGTTAAGAGAAACCCATTATCAAACAGATGATGATTCTACAAACGTGTTTCAACAATGTACATCAGATATTATCATTGAATTGTCCGATAATATCATTAATTTGTATTCATAGGATAACAGCGCATTCTCGATACAATTTACATTGTGATTACTCTGCAAATGGTCATTTAGAGTTTGAGGATAAATAACAGTGCATTGATGACCACCAGCTATGTTGGACAAGTAAAAAAAAAACTGGCTAGCCTTTTCCCAACGATGTTGGGATCAGTCTCACCGGATGCAGCTGAATACCAGTATTTTGCATAGATCTACTATCTATCTGACCTCCACAACCCAGTAACTGGGTAATACGACACCTCTTGGTAAGACTGGTTTTCAGACTTTCGGGCTACTGACGTCCCGTAACGACTGTCCCGTAATGACAAATCCAAGAATGACAGCCGGGACCAAAAGTTTTAAGGCTTCCACAAACAGACGCGACAAAGATTGCACTGCCTGTCACGCCCGCGATATCGCGCCAATTTTCACGAGGCTTTACGAGTCACGGAGGGGTCTCGGTATGCTAAGATGGTCACCTATCCACGAACCTACCGCGGCAAGCGTAGCTTTACCTGATGGAGCAACCCGTGCGGCTGTTATTACTTAGCCACGAGCTTCAACCATAATCTGCAGTATTATATCGATTTAACCTCGAGTTCTATCCACCTCCCAACATAACCGGCTTTAGTATGCATTGCTCTCATAGTCGAGTAACATTTTATGATTTAATCCGAGGAGCGCCGATTGAATTTAATTCAGACCCTAAAAGCTCGCTTCAGAGCTAAAATAGGGCTGTCTGCCACCTGCGATAAAAGGAAGTGATATCCATACGAATATTATAAAATGTTTAACTGAATTAATGCACATCTAGAAAGTAGTTTGTTCAGAATCGTTTACTAAATCGATTTCTGGCATTTTGAAAATAGGTAATTTATTATCCCAAAATACTTTTTAGAAAAAAAAACAATCGAATTCCAAAAAAAAAAGTGAAAAATAACTTTAATTTCGGAAGTCGGTGACTTGGCTTTTCAATTATCGTTCTTTGCCACCGACTTTCGAAATTAAAGTAATTTTTTACTTTTCTAGTGGTTTTTTAGGAAGTCGGTTATTTTATTTTTTTTGTAAAAAGTTTTTTCTTTTCACTTTTTAGTTGTGGTACCTACCCAACAAAAATTCGAATACCACTGCCTGCTATGTAAAGAACAGATATCGTCTACATAGACTAAGTGAGAAAAATACGTAATTATTGAATCTAACTCAAAAACTACCCAAGCAAAGTTAATAAAATGTATGCGAAACCACCTCTGAAGCATGACTTACCAAACAAAAAAAGAATCATCAAAATCGATTCATAATTGGCGAAGTAATCGCGTAACATACACAGAAAAAAGAAACAGACGAATTGAGAACCTCTTCCTTTTTGAAGAAGTCGGTTAAAAAATAATTAAAATACATAATAATAATACAGTAAAAATAAACCAAAATTAATGAAGTACCTACTACGGTAGACCCTTAGCGTATGCTGAGACGCAGGAGACGCAGGTCCACGCAGCGCAGGGCAGAGTAGATTTTGTAATGTATGAATGTACGCGGCGCAAGCATGTGTGACGCAGACATGTGTCTGTCCTACTCTGCGTCTGGTTGTAGAGCCGGCACATATTTCAGCGCAACGCGTGCTGTGCTGCGTTACTTGTGTCTCAAAAACAAGTGACGACCAGCTGTCAGTACGTACACGCATTACAATCTCAATCAAATCTGCTCTGCCCTGTGCTGCGTGGACCTGCGTCACCTGCGTCTCAGCATACGTGTGCGACTGTATCAAAATCAAAATCAAAAGTCATTTATTCAAACTAGGCTGAGAATCAGCACTTTTCGAACGTCAAAATTACGTAAGACAGTCCCCCAAAACGCCCACCCTTCACCACTTCCTAGTGCTTTAGCTGGGAAGAAGAAGTGGCGCAACAAACTCCCCAGCAGCACAGCTGTCTGTTCAGTTAGAAACAATTGATTCTATACAAAAAAAGTATGCAAAATCATTGACATTACGCAACATAAAATATAAATCTAATTATTAGCCATATGTCAGCTAGCACACGACAATATACCACGCAAAAAAAAAAACAAGAACTATAACTACTAACTACTATATGTACTCACGCAGAAATAAAATAAATAAGTAAATGTAAACATAAATTAACTAAATAAAAACCTCCAGGCACAAAGGGCGTGCCCGCTTACATATAGCTATTTAAATCTGTAACTGGAAGTTCTAATAAATTATAAACTAGGACCATCGAAGTAAAATAAATAAAAAGTTAATTACTAATAACATTAACAAAACCGAGATCAGCAAGACGACCAGTCACCACAAGCAGCACCCGTTCACGAGCATAACGCAAAGATCAGCCATTACCCCCCTCGACATATTTGAGGGAAGGAGACAACCCGACCCCAGACGCTACCGCAAGCAGTGACATCTAAGGGAGCATGACGAACCTGCTGCTGGTTGCTCAGACAAAAAATATAATTATCAATTGTCGAGGTCGCTAACCACATAATATTACGTATGCATGGGTCGATTTGTAATGTGACCACAATTTTCTCCCACAGTCAGTATAACTAATTTAATGAATAAACAATGTTTTATACGTAATACTGAGAAAAACTGGCCAAGTGCGTGTCGAACCACGCACAATGAAGGGTTCCGTAGTCGGGATGAATTTATCAAACAAACTTAAAATTGTAGCTGAAAAACTGGGTTGGTCCGTGAATGGGTGACCATCTTTACAAATCGAGACTCCTCCGTGCTACAGAAAGCACGTTAAGCCGTTGGTCCCGGCTGTCGTTCGTGGATCTTTGACAGTCGTTACGGATCGTCGGAAGCCCGAAAGTCTGACAACCAGTCTTACCAAGGGGTGTCGTATTACCCAGTTACTGGGTTGTGGAGGTCAGATAGGCAGTCGCTCCATGTAAAATACTGGTATTCAGCTGCAGCTGGTTAGACAGGAAACCGACCCCAACATCATCTTCCTGCCCTTGTCCCACGTCACTTGTGGTCGGCGCAACACGTTTTCTCCTTCCACTCTCCCCTGTCAACCGTCACGCTATCATTCACTCCCTTCTCTTTCATATCATTCCTCACACAATCCATCCATCTTTTCTTTGGCCTTCCTCTCCCGCTCCATCCATCAACACTTATATTCATCACTTTTTTAGTCACATGCGTTTCCTCCCTCCTCATCACATGCCCATACCAGGCCAAACGATTACCTTTCAACTTTTCTGTCACTGGCGCCACTTTTAAACTTCCCCTGCTTGCAGCCGACCCCAACATGGTTGGGAAAAGTTATAATTTTTTCCAATTACGATGTTGGTCCATAGACAAAGTTGTGCAGTTTGAAGGGATAAACAACGCCACAACCTTAAAAAAAAAATGACTTCACCTTTCTGAAAAAGGCTGTATTTTTCCCAAAATATTCGTGCCAGCCCTACAGTGGAAAAGGCATTCATAATACAAGCATTGCTTGATCAGAGCCGAGCGTAGATTGAAACCGGGACATACCATACATACATATATGAAGAAACTGCTTTCAAGCAATTTGCTTTAGTGAAATAGATCTTTATTACAGGCGGGTTCAGGATAATTTCAAAGACTGATAGTAAGGCTGCATTGAAATAGCCGCTATAAATGATAATATGTGGATAGTCACCATCTTGCCGACATGAGTCGAAGCATGAAAATAAAAAAATCAATTTAAAATATCGATTATAACAAAAAAATACGCGTTTGTAGCACATCATGAGCTACGTAGTAGCACAGCTCGAGTTATGTTGTAGCAAACAGCTACGCCATAACACAACATTAGCTACGTTGTAGCACATGCTCGAGCTACGCGTTGTATCTAAGAGTGAGCTACGCCGTAGCTGACAGTATGCTACGCCGTAGCAGATTTTAGCTACGCCGTAGCATCTGCTACGGCGTAGCTAAAATCTGCTATCACTATCTAGTGAGCTACGTCGTAGCACATACTGGGCTACGCCGTACAGTGAGCTACGCCGTAACAGATAGTAAGCTACGTCATAGCGCATAATGAGATACGCCGTAGCCATAGTGAGCTACGCCGTAGCACATTGTGAGCTAAGCCGTAGTACAGAAGTAGCTACGTCGTAGCACATTGTGAGATACGCCGTAGCACTTTGTGAGCTAAGCCATGGTACAAAGTCAGCTACGCCGTAGCACGTTGCGAGCTACGCTGTAGTACAGACTGAGCTACGCCGTAGCACATTGAGGGTTACGCCGCCGTAGCACGTTGTGAGCTATGCCGTAGTACAGTCTGAGCTACGCCGTAGCACATTGGGAGAAACGCCGCCGTAGCACGATGTGAGCTACGCCGCCGTAGCACGTTGTGAGCTACGCCGTAGTACAGACTGAGCTACGCCGTAGCACATTGGGAGAAACGCCGCCGTAGCACGTTGTGAGCTACGCCGTAGTACAGACTGAGCTACGCCGTAGCACGTTGTGAGATATGCCGTAGTACAGACTGAGCTACGCCGTAGCACATTGGG
Source organism: Lithophane leautieri (assembly GCA_949152455.1). Taxonomy (NCBI): domain Eukaryota; kingdom Metazoa; phylum Arthropoda; class Insecta; order Lepidoptera; family Noctuidae; genus Lithophane; species Lithophane leautieri. Next base: position 7,207,562 of record OX424488.1, read on the forward strand.
AGAAACGCCGCCGTAGCACGTTGTGAGCTACGCCGTAGTACAGACTGACCTACGCCGTAGCACATTGAGAGAAACGCCGCCGTAGCACGTTGTGAGCTACGCCGTAGTACAGACTGACCTACGCCGTAGCACATTGAGAGAAACGCCGCCATAGCACAACTTTAAAAGAAAAATAAAAATATCGATAACGAATTTTCTATTATTTATTTAATTAAAAATAAAAATAAAAAAACAAGTACTTTAAAACTTTGCCGCACTTTGTCCGCGTGGTGGATTACGGTCTGCTCACTCTCACAGAGAGGAGGCCTGAGTTCCAGCAGTGGGAACATTATAGGCCGATTTTTCTTTTATAAGTTAAACTAAAGTAAAACCTTCTTGTTACAGAGCACTACCACATCTTCGTCGGAGACCTGAGTCCTGAGATCGAGACCCAGAGCTTGCGAGATGCCTTCGCGCCTTTTGGAGAGATTTCGTAAGTATACTTCTACTCCTGCACTTTTCCCTTTTTTTTTAATCTTTTTTCTTCTTCTTTTTATTTATTTATTTATTTAACCATTTATGCACACACATATATTATATATACAGACAAAAAGAAAGGAACAGAAGAATACGTAGAAAGGCAATGCTTATTTTTTACCCGACTACAGCGAAGAAAAAAGGAGGGTTATGGTTTTGACCATGTTGTGGACGTCAGATAGGTAGTCGCTCCATATAAAATACTGGTATTCAGCTGCATCCAGTTAGACTGGAAGCCGACCCTAACATAGTTGGGAAAAGGTTAGGCAGATTGATTGAGTGTCCTAGGTTCAATCTCCAAAGCGATTCAAGCAAAAGGTGTTATTGAATTTGAAAGCCAGGAGTTTGTATTTGTGTCCAATTAATGGCCTAAAGAGCAGTGCTGGCCCAGTGATGGTAACGGCCGCGTCTTACCAAATGTGGGTCACAGGTTCGAACCCAGACAGACGCTTTACTTTATGTAAATTATTTCATCACCAACTGCTCTCAAAACGGTGAAGGAAAACATCGTGAGGAAACCGGCATGTCCTAGAACCAAAAATTCGAAGACATGTGACATCTACCAACCCGCACTGGGCCCACGTGGTGGGTTACGGCCCACTCCCTCTCACAGAGAGGAGGCCTGTGTCCCAGCAGTGGGAACGTTATAGTCTGCTTATGCTGCACCAACCAACGCTTTAAACGTCGTCACTAACCAGGCTCTTTTATGGCTGTCACCCTGTTCTCTTCTCCCATACATCTCCATCAGTCGTCATCTCGGTAGTCACGCCCTTTCGAGCCATATCATCTTTTACATCGTTTCTTTGACTTCTTTTAATCGTCATCTGCCTGCGTTTTCCCAACTATGTTGGAGTCGTCATGTCATGTCCTAGAACCAAAAACTCGAAGACATGTGACATCTACCAACCCGCACTGGGCCCGCATGGTGAATTACGGCCCACTCCCTGTCACAGAGAGGAGGCCTGTGTCCCAGCAGTGGGAACGTTATAGTCTGATTATGCTGCACCAACCAACGCTTTAAACGTCGTCACTAACCAGGCTCTTTTATGGCTATCATCCTGTTCTCTTCTCCCATACATCTCCATCAGTCGTCATCTCGGTAGTCACCCCCTTTCGAGCCATATCATCTTTTACATCGTTTCTTTGACTTCTTTTAATCGTCATCTGCCTGCGTTTTCCCAACTATGTTGTAGTCGTCATGTCATGTCCTAGAACCAAAAACTCGAAGACATGTGACATCGAACAACCCGCACTGGGCCCGCATGGTGAATTACGGCCCACTCCCTCTTACAGAGAAAAAACATTATAGGCGAATTATGCTTTCTCAAATAATGTTTATCTTCAGTGGTTTACGCGTTGTCTGTCAGTCAATCACAGACTTCATTTATAAATGTAAATTATACTTGAGAGCTAATACTCACATAAATAATTCAGCAATAAGTCTGGACTCATCTTCTGTTGAGTGCTCAAAGTATGTAGCCGCGGACAGGCCTTGGAATCCCGCCAACAGGGTCGGGGCGCACTGTTAGCGGGGAATGTGGGCCGCTTGTGAGTTAAAATCGCTTATGCCTTTGACTAAGCTAGGCAGCGTTTTGGCCTGGACAGCACAGTTTTATGAAAATGATTTCTTTTGGGCATCGGTTGAATTAATGAATGAATAGTATATTTATTTGCAAGAATATCTAACATAAGTTATAGGTAACATAAGTTTTTAAGATCGTTAAATTTCTACCAACTTAAGTTGTCAATCTGCCTAGCCTTTTCCTAACTATGTTGGGGTCGGCTTCCAGGAGGAGGCTTTGAGGAGCTCGTGGCTACGTAATAACAGCCGCACGGGTCGATCCATCAGGTTAAGCTACGCTTGCCAGGGTTGGTCCGTGGATGGGTGACCATCTTTACATACCGAGACTCCTCCGTGCCTCGGAAAGCAGGTTAAGCCGTTGGTCCCGGCTGTCATTTGTGGATCTTTGACAATCGTTACGGGTCGTCAGAAGCCCGAAAGTCTGACAGCCAGTCTTACCAAGGGGTATCGTATTACCCAGGTACTGGGTCGTGGAGGTCAGATAGGCAGTCGCTCCGTGTAAAATACTGGTATTCAGCTGCATCCGGTTAGACTGGAAGCTGACCCTAACATAGTTGGGAAAAGGCTAGGCAGATGATGTTGGGGTGGGCTTCCAGTCTAACCGGATGCAGCTGAATACCAGTATTTTACATGGAGCGACTGCCTATCTGACCTCCACAACCCAGTAACTGGGTAATACGATACCCCTTGGTAAGACTTTCGGGCTTCCGACGACCCGTAACGACGACTGTCAAAAATCCTCGAATGACAGCTGAGACCAACGGCTTTACGTGCTTTCCGAGGTACGGAAGAGTCTCGATATGTAAAGATGGTCACCCATCCACGGACCAACCCCGGCAAGCGTAGCTTAACCTGATGGATCGATCCGTGCGGCTGTTATTACTTAGCCACGACCTCTTCCAACTTAAGTTGTAATATTGTAAATAATAATAAATTGAATGTCCCTTTTTAGACATTATTCACTGATGCTAAATGGAGAAACCTTCTTCTGATGGAATACGGGACTAAGTTTTACCCTCATCTAGTATTTTAATTAGCCTTCATTAGGTCAGAATCCCTTTGACTAATTAGTTACTCGCTGTGTTAGTGCGAACAAAAATGAGTGTCATATAAAGAAGTTATTTGGTTCCAAATTATACAGCGTGTTTAGTGCATCGTATCCTACTAATCTTACTAATATTATAAATGTGAAAGTTTGTGTGTTTAAGCGTTTGTGTGTTTGGATGTTTGTTACTCAATCACGCAAAAATGGCTGAATGGATTTGGATGAAATTTGGCAAACAGACAGTTTATAACCTGGATTAACACATAGGATACTTTTTATCCCGATATTCCCACGGGATCGAGACTTACGTGGGTGAAACCACGGGGCGCAGTTAGTGCAAAATAAAAATGGGGAATATGCTATATTCCCAAGCCCCAAAAAAATTATTGGCCCCACAGGGTCTTTTAAAAACCTGATGAGGAAAAACGCTAGATGTTAATTGCAATTAATTTAGATTTTGATAGAAAATTTTATGCCACATTACAATTTTTTAAAAAACATTAGGCCATCACTTTTTTTTAACTCAAGTCCAAAGGCTGACTTTTGGGATTTAAAAATAATAATAATAAAAAATTCCGTGGGACCAACTATTTTTTTGGGGCCCGATTATAAAAATTAAAGAAAAAACCTACATAAAATAAAATCAAATCATTTGCTCATAATCAGCCTATAATGTTCCCACTGCTGGGACACAGGCCTCCTCTCTGTGAGAGCGAGTGGGCCCTAATCCACCACGCGTGCCCAGTGCGGGTTGGTAGATGTCACAATATGTCTTCGATTTTTTGGTCCTAAGACATGCCGGTTTCCTCACAATGTTTTCCTTCACCGTTTTGAGAGCAGCGGTGATGAAATAATTTACACAAAGTAAAGCGCCTGTCAGGGTTCGAATCTACGACTTACAACTCGTCAGTCACGGGCATTACCACTGGGCCACCACTGCTCTGGCTTTATTCACTGCAAAAAAAGGTACCCGCTCCGCTTATGAGTTCGCTGTCAGTCGCACCACACCCCTACCCTAGTGACATAGTTCATATTTGTCAATAAGCCAAAAATGCTGGTTTATGCCCATCTTGAGACTGGCAAATATTTTATCTTTTATCTTTTTTCTCAGTAGGTATCTTTCGGTCTGACTGGATATCAATATTTTACACATATCTTAGGACGAAAACATCGTCTGCCTAGTCTTTTCACCAACTATATTGGGGTCAGCTTCCAGTCTAGCCGCATGCAGCTGAATACCAGTATTTTACATGAAGCGACTGCCTATCTGACCTCCACAACCCAGTTACTTCATGTAAAATACTGGTATTCAGCTGCATGCGGTTAGACTGGAAGCTAATCATCTGACCTCCACAACCCAGTTACTGGGTAAAACAACATGCTGCAATGACCATCCACCTCCATGTGTGTTATAAACACTGATTTACACAGTGTTTTTATAATTGCCAGTGGCATTCGCAATAGTAACAGTGGCGCCATTTAATTTTACTTTAGGCGCTGGCTAGGCGACTGCGCGGCGCGGGCGTTGCGCCACTCCTTTCATATTTCGCCTGCGCCACGCCCGCGCCCTGCTGCCTGTGTATGTTCCACACCTCATCGCTCGTATATATAATATACATTTGTTTGACATCCTATACATTTTGTATGAAATATAAAAAAACCGACGCCACGCGCGCACCACTCGCCACTTTAAACCCCACGCCACGTTTCACTCACCATCAAACTTTAACATTTGGCGAGTGAAACTGTAAGAAACCGGCCAAGTGCGTGTCGAACCACGAAGGGTTCCGTAGTTGGGATGAATTTATCAAACAAACTAAACATTGTAGTTGAAAAACTGGTTCTCCAATACATAATGTATGGGAGAACATGTTTTTGCAAGAAGAAGCCTGTGTCCCAATAGAGTGGTAACATTATGGGCTGATTATGTGTTTTATGGAATAATATTATACTAAGCTTGTTCGCACTAACTACTGTTTACAAATAAACAATATTGGTTAACATGAATTAATATTCGTTGATCGTTGCTAGGCAACGGTTAACACTACGCAACGGGTTGTTTACAATAACTACATTAATTTCCATTGGGTACTAATTTATATACTAGAATTTGGCAAACTATTTGCAAATTCGGAGTACTTTCGTTTAGTATGTTAAAGTCTAAGATTTACTGAGGGCGAATTCGACCAAACTATTATCCTACTAATATTATAAATGTGAAAGTTTGTGTATTTGTGTGTTTGGATGTTTGTTACTCAATCACGCAAAAACGGCTTAATGGATTTGGATGAAATTTGGCAAACAGATAGTTTATAACCTGGATTAACACATAGGATACTTTTTATCCCGATATTCCCACGAGATCAAGACTTACGCGGGTGAAACCGCGGGGCGAAGCTAGTCCCTAGAATAAATCTAATCCAGCGAACAAAATATATTGCATTTTTGACAGATTTTCTATACAAAAACTGTCAGACGTCAATTTTGTTCCCAGAACAAAAGATATCTGACTTTGGTTAAATCAGCCCTTAGAAATATAACATACTAGCTGCGCCCAGCGGTTTCACCCGCGTAAGTCTCGATTCCGTGGGAATATCGGGATAAAAAATAATAATATCCTCATGTGCCAAATTTAATCTAAATACGTTCCATCGTTTAAGCGTTAAATCGTCACAAAATATTAATATTTTTTTAGCTAAAAAGAAAGAAAATACGTTTATTTGTGGCAAACATGACGTTAAGAAAATACGAATACACGAAAAATAACAAATTGGGGGAAAATATGCGTCACATTCACGCAAAACGGCCATCACTCAGCATAATGCTGCGACCCTATGCGAGACAGAGCCCCAGTGCTGGGTTTTCAGTGACAGCCGGCATTGACGTCATGACGTCAATCGGTGCAGCATACAATAAAATAACAATAACAACAAAAGAAATAAAAAATAATATTTATATAATAAAACCTAAATATAGTAACAGTTTATAGTTTACATAAATATAATATATATGGTGGCAACATTCGTTTCATCAGTTCATCATCTGCCTGGTCTTTTCCCAACTATGTTGGGGTTGTCTTCCAGTCTAACCGGATGCAGCTGAATACCAGTAGTTTACATGGAGCGACTGCCTATCTGACCTCCACAACCCAGTAACTGGGTAATACGATACCCCTTGGCAAGATTGGTTGTCAGAATTTCGGGCTTCCGACGACCCGTAATGCAGCTGAATACCAGTATTTTACATAAAGCGACTGCCTATCTGACCTCCACAACCCAGTAACTGGGTAATACGATACCCCTTGGCAAGATTGGTTGTCAGACTTTCGGGCTTCCGACGACCCGTAACGACTGTCAAAGATCCACGAATGACAGCCGGGACCAACGGCTTAACGTGCTTTCCGAGGCATGGAAGAGTCTTGGTATGCAAAGATGGTCACCCATCCACGGACTAACCCCGGCAAGCGTAGCTTAACCTGATGGATCGACCCGTGTGGCTGTTATTACTTAGCCACGAGTTTGTACACAAAATATTAACCTGTTTTATTTTTCTTTGTTCGCAGTGACTGCCGAGTGGTGCGTGACCCTCAAACTCTGAAATCGAAAGGATATGGATTTGTCTCGTTTTTGAAAAAATCGGTGAGTAAAAATTTTGTCATTCACAATATTACAACGTGTAACCGAATAAACGCAAGAATACCCCAATTAGAATATTAAATTATAAGACTAAAATAATATCTGTAATTTAATTTAATTAACCCACACCTTAAATTAACTCAAACTCAAACTCAAAGCATTTATTTCAATTAAACCATTTACAGGCACTTTTGAACTGTCAAAGAGTCGGTCAGTTAGTCAAAAAATTGAAGCTAGTTGCCCATTCAAATTCGTAGATCTTTATGGAGAAGAACGGGCAAGAAACTCCAAGGACACTCTTTTAAAAATGTATATAGTTATTACAAAATCCTGGGTACAGTATTCTTCGTGCTTCTATATGTGAGCACAATGTCAAACGAAAAATAATCATTAAGAATTCAAAATATAAGATTAAAAAAAAAGCCCTGGCAGATAAGAGATGACCAGTCTCAACTGACGGCGCCCGTTCACGAACATGACACGTGGATCAGCACCATCCAGCTCAACCATTTTGTAGGGAACCGAATGATCCAACACACGCGCCACCATCAGCGAGACATTTAAGTGAGTATGACATACTCTCATCTGCCAGGCTCTTTCAAGTCAACAACTAACTATTTTATTTAACGCGCACTACACATAGGATAGCTATGAGCGTATTACAAAGGAGACGGGCGAATCTGGGCCTAACGTTACACAAATGAAATATTTATCAATATTTATTTTAGTTTTTTTTGTAATTAATCATGAAATATTATGCAGTTTTATCATGGGATAAGAAGTTAAATAATTTTAATAGAACAAACACTGACTTCCCTTATTTTCTCTTTTAAACAATGTTGCCAGATGAAACAAATTAATCGATTTATCGAAATCATAATAATACATTTCTTTACATTATTATGCCCATAACATATTAATTTCTTCTATCATTAGTTTAAAAAAATCATTTTTTTAAATAATATTTATCCAGTGACACAACAACGTTTCTAAACAAGTCATAAAAATAAATTGATTGAATTAACAATCAATCATCATATTTTATTAAACAGGCAACAAAATGGAACTTAAGTCAATGTCGGATCAAACGTCAATCAAACCAATCATTCCAAATCATTCGCTTCGTTTGGCTCTGAGTTTGCGGTAGTGGATATTTTCGGTTGTGTTTTCGTGTGCTGTAATTATTATTCGATATTCTTTAGCGACTTTGTCTACGTATAAAGGATTCTGACGATTATTACTTTGACGAACGACCCACGTATTTCTTACAACGGACTTAGATAACTTGCCTACTCGACTTACCTCAGCCTCATCTACCGGATTTCGAAGTTTGCTACAATGAGTGATCAACATCATCATTGTATCAACTACGGCATAGCTACATGGTGCCGTAATCCTTCTATAGGATTACATCAAATAGAAGACCAAGGCATTCTTTCAGTTATACAGCAATGGGTTGCACCTCAAGTGGTCTGAACCCTCAATGTGTTAATGTCCTACAATAAATTCTGTTATATTCTAGTCTACAATAAAGACAAACCATTCTTTTTTTAAATATAATGTGAGAGCTTGGTGTAAGAATAACGTTAAAAAGCAACAACGTTGTTTCTGGACAAACCAACAAGACCCTGTATTTTTTTTCTACCATGGCGAAGTCGTAAACGTTTTAGTTTTTTTGAAATGGTATTAATATCTAAATTAAATAATGTAGTAATCGTAACTGTAACGTCAGGCCCATTTGTATGAATTTTCGCCCGTCTCCTTTGGTTATGGATTTAAATAGGCTTTATTCATTTGAGATAAGGATTAAATTTCCTTAAATAAAATATCTTTTTACCTTGTTATGACGCAGTGGTTCTAATTGCAGTTAAATAAAAGATTTTTTCATGAAAAATTAACATATTATATAAATAATGACGGAAATCGATTCAGAAGCCGATTCTGAGCAAACTACTTTCAGGTCTTGCGCTTTAGGAGGGGTTCACATCGGCGTCGAGTCGACGATGAAGTACCTGGGACTCGTCCTCGACAGCCGGTGGAACTTCGTGGAGCATTTCCGACGTTTGGCTCCAAGGCTGGACCGGGCTGGGGCCGCCTTGAGGCGGCTCCTGCCCAATCTAGGGGGTCCAAACGCCTCCTGCCGGAGGCTCTATGCGGGGGTCGTGCGGTCCATGGCCCTTTACGGGGCACCGGTGTGGGCGCGTTCCCTTAGGCTGCGGCCAGCACGCCGGTTGAACGCGTCCCAAAGGGTCATGGCCATTCGGCTGGCCCGGGGATACCGCACGGTCTCCCGTGAGGCGGCGAGCCTCCTTGCCGGATTACCGCCATGGGATCTGGAGGCGAAGGTCCTCGCGCACATCTGGGAGTGGCGCGAGGAGGTGAAGCGCCGGGGTGTAACTCCGCTGCCGCGAGAAATCGCGGCACAGCGGACAGAGCTCCGGCAAGATCTCATGGCGGCATGGAGAGTGCGATTGTCGCAACCCAGTGCTGGGCACGCCACAATAGCGGCGATAAGTCCCCTCTTTGAGGAGTGGATAGAGAGGCGCCACGGCGTCCTCACCTTCCGCCTGACACAGGTCCTCACCGGACATGGCAGCTTCGGGAGGTACCTGTGTAGGATTAGGCGGGAGGAAACGCCCGGGTGTCACCACTGTGTGGATCGCCCGGAGGACACGGTGGAGCATACGGTTGAGGTGTGCCCTGCTTGGGCGGAGCACCGCCGTGTCCTCGCGGAGGCGATTGGCGGCGGTGACCTCTCGCGTCCGGCCCTGGTTCAGGCCATGGTACGGAGCGAGAGGGCATGGGAAGCCGTCACCTCCTTCTGCAAAGCAGTAATGCTCGCGAAGGAGGAGGCGGAACGCGTGAGGGAAAGGCAAAGTTTGCGCCCTCACGCCCCTAACCGCCGCCGTTGGAGACGCCCTGGGCGTCGGGAATCCCAGGCGGATTTCCGGCCACCATAGGCGCGGGCTTGCGGACGGCGAGCAACGGGCAGCTCGCCGTCCGGTAAGGACCAGGCCCGGGTCGATGGCGCGTCGTGTTCCACGCGCGCCTCAAAGAGATGTCAGCAAAAATGACGGGGTCCAATAGGACCGATGCCTGCCAGGGTTGCGGGAAAGTCCGAAAGGGATACCGGGACCTTGGCAACAGGCAAATGAAGGAACACGGGTGGGTTTTAGTCAGTAAAAGTCTGACACGCCCTTCCGCTCCGCCCAGAGCGGGAGAAGTCATTGGATGATTTCCCAACCTCAAAAAAAAAAAAAAAAAAAAAAGGTCTTGCGCTTATTCTGTTACACGTTGTATACAACGTGTAACGGAATAAACGCAAGAGCTCATACACCCCAATTAGAATATTAAATTAAGACTAAAATAATATCTGTAGTTTAATTTAATTAAACCACATCTAGTTATTTTTTTATAAAATAGACGTCCTGACTAAACATGTAACGAGGATAGCTATGAGCGTATTACAAATTTGGTTATGCATTTAAATAGGCTTTATATAAAGGCTTAAATTTTCTTAAATGAAATATTTTATTACCTTGTTATGACGCAGTGGTTCTGATTTCAGTTAAATAAAAGATTTTTTCATGAAAAATTAACATATATAAATAATGACGGAAATCGATTCAGAAGCCGATTCTGAGCAAACTACTTTCAGGTCTTGCGCTTATTCTGTTACACGTTGTATATACTCTTTTATTAACCGACTTCAAAAAGGAGGAGGTTCTCAATTTGTCTGTTTTTTTTTTTGTGTATTTTTTACTCGATTACTCCGCCAATTATGAATTGTTTTTGATGATTCTTTTGCTAGGTCATGTTTGCTAGGTCATGCTTCAGAGGTGGTCCCATATAAATTTTATTATCTTTGCTTGCGTAGTTTTTGAGTTAGCATCAATAATACGTATATTTCCCCACTTAAAGTAAGCCTATATGGATGTTTTCCTCTCACTGTTATTTATGTAGTGGTATTCGAATTTATGTGGGGTAGGTACCACAACTAAAAAGTGAAAAATAAAAACTTTTTACAACATAAAAAACACAAGACTTTCAAAAAAAAACCACTAAAAAGTGAAAAATTACTTTAATTTCGGTTGTCGGTTGCAAAAAATAAAAATCCAAAACTCAAAAAAAAAAACGACTTCCAAAAAAAACAATAAAAAGTGAAAAATAACTTTAATTTCGGAAGTCGGTGGCAAAAAACGAAAATACATAACCAAAGACACCGACCCTCAAAATTAAAGTTATTTTTAACTTTTTAGTGTATTTTTTTGGAAGTCGGTTGTATTATTTTTTTTGTAAAAAGTTTTTATTTTTGACTCTTTATTATTGAAACTATACTTGACAAGCAATGGTGCGAACATGACAAGTTAAAGTGAACAATCATACGATAAGGTAGCCGAAAGTGTAACGATCAATGCACACGCGTTTCATACGACATTTTTCAACACATTTGCGAGGAAAAACACAGACTTGTTGTAAAAACAATCTGCAATTTGTGTCTGTAGTAAATTATCACCTTTATGCACTGTCAGTAATGATCCATGAACTGTGGGAAACACTGCAGTTTCTATGAATATGTAATGAGAATTATCGATTGTATGACAATGTGTATGTTTCATAGAACTGTCTAGTTTTTTATGACTCAAGAGGGCAATCGGTAAATATGTACGTATTTAATTATGTATGTATTTAAAAATTCTATGAATCCAAACGAATTCACGAGAAAATTAAAGTCATTGTTATTGAAGAAATGTTGTTATTACAGCATTGAAGAGTTTGTCAAAGATAATAGTACTTCGAACTAATATGTGATTATATTTTAACTAGCTGTGCCCCGTGGTTTCACCTGCGTAGGTCTCGATCCCGTGGATAAAACGTATCCTATTCCAGCAATGCTATATAGATACAGAATACCCCTTTTCTCCCTGTTAGGGGAACCGCGCGCTATTTGTTTTGACAAATGTTGACAAAAGTGGTCCGAATTAAAATTATTTTTACCCGACTACGGCGAAGCAAAAAGGAGGGTTATGATTTTGACCGTTATGTATGTATGTATGTCAGTATGTTCATCTGTTCCCTCCTATCTTCTAAACCACTAATCACAATTTGACAAATGAGGTATCATTGGAAGCGTCTTGATCGTCTGCTGGTTATAGGCTATGTGAAGTCACATTAAATTCAAAATGGCGCCCTCTAGAGGATATAAAGTAAGGAACTAAAAAAAAAATGTTTAATCGTACCATGTTGGTAGTCAAATGAAAGGGCTTAATGAGCACATTTCAAAAATATATATATTAAAGCCCCAAAAGAATTAAAAAAAAAAATTGTAATAAAAACTAAAACCCAACTACGACTCAAAAGGTATAAACAAGACAAATAAAAAATCCGGAGTCGCACGTAATCTTTTCAATTTATTAGGGCATAAATTGAAAACGTGTGACTCCGGATTTTTAATTTGTTTGTCTGTAGTGTCTTGTTTATACCTTTTTAGTCGTAGTTGAGTTTTAGTTTTTATTACTTTAATTTTTTATTTATAATTTTTTTTTTTTATTACAGGAGGCTGAATCTGCCATCACATCCATGAACGGACAATGGCTAGGTTCGAGATCAATCCGAACCAACTGGGCCACACGGAAGCCACCGGCACCCAAGAATGAATGTAAGTAACAAGTTTTTAGCATCTACATTTCAGCCGAAAGACGACCAGTTCTGGACAAAGGCCTCCACCAAGAGTCACGGCGCTTGGGGGAAGCCTATGTTCAGCAGTGGTCTTCTCATCGACCGATCCTGTGCTCCTCGCATTCAACGGATTCCCGCGGCCTTCACCAGGTTATCGGTCCACCTTGTGGGGGCCTTCCAACGCTACGTGTTCCGGTACGCGGTCGCCACTCCAGAACCTTTAGAGCCCATCGGCCATCAGTTCTGCGAGCAATGTGCCCTGCCCACAACCACTTAAGTTTATAAATTATGTCTTTTTACACTAATGTTAAATAAATTCGAAAGAATTCATTTTTATAAAGACAATCCTCTGAAAGGGTTGTGAAAACGAGTAATCCCTACTAAGCTGACAACTTAAGCATTCTGGAGTTTTTTTACTGACAGCTAATCTTTGACAGAGACAAGCAGAAATTGCGGACTGTTTGAAAGAAAATTTTAATATATTTTCTCATTTCTTGAAACAATTTGTAAACTTAAATAAAGCCTGTTTTCGCCGGGGAGGTAGATTTGAGTGTATCATCATCTGCCTAGCCGTTTCCGAACTATGTTGAGGTCGGCTTCCAGTCTAACTGGATGCAACTGAATACTACTTAACATGGAGTGACTGCCTATCTGACCCTATTATGTTACACTATAACTGAGTTTTAGAGGTCAGGGGGCCTAACCGGCCACATTAGCAATTCCTCTAAAAGCAGTTCATTTCCAGAATCCCAGCTGTCATTAGCAATTCCTCTAATTTGATATAAAAGCAATTCATAATTTGGGGACCATTTTATGAATTTCCATAGAAAACTGTCAAACAGATGAATTATTTCGTAATATGAATTACACGCAGATCATTATCAATTGCCAGTTTGTGACATTTTACGATGATTCATAATATTTTCATATTATGATTCTATGATAGGCAGTCGCTTGACCCCACCGGAGTTGGATAAATACACATGATGACCTCTTGTTTATTTTTGACACGTGTATAATCATCATCTGCCTAGCCTTTTCCCAATTATGTTGAGTTCGGCTTCCAGTCTGACCGGATGTAGCTGAATACCAGTAGTTCTACATGGAGCAGCTGCCTATCTGACCTCCACAACCCAGTTACCCGGTAACACAATACCTAATGGGACGACAAAAAATAACTTACAAAAATACACCATTTCGGACTCACAGCTCTATAGAAATTCGCTGTGAATGTTAATATCCGGTGGCGCGATAATTCCTTCCGCGCGACTATGACGTCACGTCCTGCTGTGTTACCTTACATTACTCAGTACTGATTACTGAGCGCTGATATTGATTTGAGCCGTTGCGTTGTACGAGTTCATCAGATTTTCATTCAGATGGAATTTGTATGTGTTTTTGTTAGCTCCTGGCTAAGTAATAACAGCCGCACAGGTCGCACAAGTCGAAACCATCAGGTTAAGCTACGCTTGGGATGGTCCATGAATAGGTGACCATCTTTACGTATCGAGACACCTCCGTGCCTCGGAAAGCACGTTACGCCGTTGGTCCCGGCTGTCATTCGTGGATCTTTGACAGTCGTTACGGGTCGTCAGGAGCCCGAAAGTGATAACCAGTCTTACCAAGGGGTATCGTATTACCCAGTTACTGTTTTGTGGAGGTCAGATAGGCAGTCGCTCCATATAAAATACTGGTATTCAGCTGCATCTGTTTAGTCTGGAAGCCGACGCCAACATAGGTGGGAACAGGCTTTATTAGCAACTGTGTCCGGCCTGGTACTAATAAAATTGCTAAAACCAGCCGCCCCCGAGGGTCGAACTCAGGACCGCATGACAATAACATACACAATTCCAAAGAATAACTTATAGACGAATTGAGAACCTCTTCCTTTTAAAAGTCGGTTAATAAAAGGAGTAGGTATGTATGGATCGTAGCAGGCGGCGTTCTGTAAATTCTGCTTACCCTCATTGCAAGAATTCGTGAAAATTATATCTATCTCTTAAATTCCCTCTTCCAGTGAACTCAAAACCCCTGACTTTCGACGAGGTCTACAACCAAAGCTCTCCGACAAACTGCACGGTCTACTGCGGCGGCCTGACCACCGGCCTGACTGAAGAGCTGATGCAGAAGACCTTCCAGCCCTTCGGGACCATCCAGGAGATTCGCGTCTTTAAGGATAAGGGTTACGCTTTTATTAGGTAAGTATGAGAACTGTGTTAGAGTATTCAATTTTACCCTCTCAATATTCATACTCTAATCACGAGTTTTTTTTTCTTGAGAAAGTTTATATACACGTGTGTCCGGACATAAACTAGCGATATACTATATCTACTAGCGATAGATGTACACTATTTTAAAGTACGATTTTAATGTTTTTTTTTTTTAATGATATCTTGTTTAGTGTTCCGTCAATTGCCTTCCAAAATTGTTAGTTTTAGTATCAAAATAAGCTAAGTGCTTCAACACTTATGTTGATAAAACAACCCGTATAAGATTACCTGTCTACTGAGTCAGATGCCCAATATGCATCTACATAACCTACTAAATCTTCTCTCTCCTTAAACATCGTCATTAAATATAGCTCTTTCCTCCTGTTTCATGTTTATTATTGTATTGTTTATATGTATTTATATAGATAAGTATGTCCTTTATGTATATGTGTATTTATTGTATATGTAAATGGTACACCACTGACTACCTGCAGTATTATCTCTCCTTCGCGCTTTAATCCATCCAAAGGTTGTCTGTAAAAGATCGCTTTTAGCGATAAGACCGCCCATTGTGTCACCCTATGTTAAATTTCTACATTTGTTTCTGTATTTTTTATGGTGTACATAATAAAGAGTATTCTATTCTATTCTATTCAAAATCAGATCCTAATAAGTTTGCGAATTCGCTATGTTCAAACAACAATAACTCTCAAAGTATTAGACATACAGTTGTTAATTTTATGTTTTATTGTAGCTCAGCTCAAAACCTGTCGATCTAGTAAAAAAATAAAAAGTTGTCGGTGGTGTTTTTGGTAGTAATTAACAATTATTTGTTGAATTGCATAATTTTTCTTTTGTTTTTCGACTTTCACATTTTTTTTAAATGTTATGGAATTGTGAACACATTGCTTTGTAATGCAGACGGTAGACAATATTATTGCCTTTCGAATAAGCCTATTTTTATCTCAGTATGACTAAAACTTTGAGAGATATGATGTTTTTGTACTTGCATAGAGAATATTTCACCAAAAAAACAAAATGGCTGCCACATAGCGGGGAAGTGTATTGGACCCAAGCTTAGAGTGTAATTGTACTTTAAAATAGTTTATATTTAAGTATTTAGAATATCGATAGTCCATGTCCTGACACATTGGTATAAGGTGTATTTTTTCATCCGCGAAATATTTTAAGAAGTAATTTTAGTCGTCGATGTACATTTTAGAGACCATTATGTTTATCAAATCGAACCCAAATCTATTCCCCCTATTATCAGATAAAGTAATTCGAAACAGACGCGACAATAGCAAACTTTTCATTCCTAGATCCAGGACAGTTCTACTGCGTAAAAGTATATAATGTATGGCACCAACCTTGTATAATGCATTATACAACTACTTCTTTTTGAGAAGCCCTCACTGACGAATTTTTGAATGATAAATCAATCTAATTTGTGTATTCTTAATTACTTTGACATTGACTAATTTTATTATCTATTATGAGTTTATTTGATGACACAATTCTGTAGGACATTTTAATTTATAAATTCGAATTTGGATTTTTAATTATTTAAAAGGATAAATTTATAATTATTTGATGTTTATGTAACCTACCTAATAACCTACCTATTTATATTTGTACGCCGATAAAGCAAAATATGACTGTGATATAATTTAATTGTAACTTGCATGCCATGTGTGTGTATACTCATGTTTTGGACAAATAAATGATCTTATCTTATCTTATCTTACTCATCATTATGAATAACTTTTAGTAAGAAACAAAGGCAGAAATCGCGAAAAAAAAATCTGCTGTTCCCTACATTTTGACGAGTTACACGAACATAAATGTACGGAACAGCTGATTTTTTTTTCGCGATTTCAGTTTACTAAAAGTTGTTCATAATACAATGAACAATGTTGTTGTTGTACAATGATCTCTTAAAATATTTCGTATAAGAAAAGATAAACCTTATAATGCAGGGTCAAATTAATTAGCTAGAGAAACTTTGCAGATGTGATGGGAATCTATTTTCAAACACGATAAACAAAATATTAAAAAATGATTAGCTGTTTGTTGCCTGTGTCTTGGTCTGCGATCCAGGATAAAAAGTAGCCTATGTCCTGCTCCAATTCATGGTCTACTCATGTGCCAAATTTCATCCAAATCCGTTCAGCCGTTTTGGCGTGAAAGCGTAACAAACAAACAAATTCGCTTTCGTATTTATTATACTAGCTACGCCACGCGGTTTCACCCGCGTAAGTCTCGATTCTGTGGGAATATCGAGATAAAAAGTATCCTAAGGCTTATTCCGGTCATGGTCTACTTATGTGCCAAATTTCATCCAAATCCGTTCAGCCGTTTTGGCGTGAAAGCGTTACAAACAAACAAATTCGCTTTCGTATTTATAATACTAGCTACGCCACGCGGTTTCACCCGCGTAAGTCTCGATCCCGTGGGAATATCGGGATAATAAATATCCTATGTCCTATTACAGGTCATGGTCTACTCATGTGCCAATTTTCATCCAAATCCGTTCAGTCGTTTTGGCGTGAAAGCTTAACAAACAAACTCTCTTTCGCATTTATAATATTTTGGGCCGCTGGTAGTTACTGGAAGTATGAGTTGATAAAATCTGGTTTTTTTAATGTTTTTTTCGTGTTTAAATATCCCCATCACGTGAAGTGTAGACATCTGTGAAATTTACACAAAAAAAACTGATATTTTTAGACAAATATTTCCAAGTAACTAAATTAGCTGCCTCAAAAATAATTATCATCAAATTGTTTTTTTTTAATCATGTTAGATACCGTTAGAACCTCTGCGGCGTTTCGCTAACTAATTTATTTTGACCTTTCAGTAGTTTTGTGATTGGTGAGCGTAGATGCTATGCACCATACCTCATAACATCACAAAGTTTTTATTCTTACCTATGACTGGCATAGGTCCAGAAGGAGATATGATTGGGTCGTAATTTTATGGCTACATAGTCCGAGCAATTTTCAATTGCCAATATCGTGAAGCCACCGAGAAGCGTGGAGAGTACACTAATATTAAAAAAAACTTTTTTACAAAAAATTAAACCGACGAAAAAAGGTAACTGAAAAGAAAAAAGAAAAAATTAACCTTTTAGTGTAACTAAGCTCCTAAACTAATTTATGTAACAAATTTTGAGTCGGCCGTTGAACATTCAGTAGGTAAAAAATCAATCAACCCCATTTTTCCTACCCTTAGAGGTGGATTTTAGTTTTCAATTTTACATGGGACAAACTTCGAAGTGTACCCTTCTCGATTAAAAAAGAATCGTTCAATTCGGACTATTCACGCAAAAGTTACGGGTGGCCATAAATTTAAAAAAAAATATACGGTTCGACTTGAGAACCTCTTTCTTTTTTTTTTTTCGACAGATTAAAAATTAAAAATGCTTTCTCATCACTACTAACTCATATTATCCACATCATCTACAGATTAACGTATATTCTCCATCTCCGTCCACAGATTCTCCACAAAGGAGAGCGCGACACACGCCATCGTGGCGGTTCACAATACCGACGTGAACGGGCAGCCCGTCAAGTGCTCCTGGGGGAAGGAGTCCGGGGACCCAAACAATGCTCAAGCGCAAGGACAGGTACGATATCAACCAGACTAACCCTAATTTCAGAATCATAAAAGGACCACTTTTTACAAAAAAAAAAAAAAACCGTCTTCCAAAAAAGTTGGAAGATTTTTTTTTTTTGTAAAAAAAATTTATTTTTCACTTTTTAGTTGTGGTACCTACCCTACACAAATTTTAATACCACTACCTGCTATGTAAATAACAGTGACTGTGTCAAATAAGATATCGTCTACACAGACTAAGTGAGAAAAATACGTAATTATTGAAGCTAACTCAAAAACTACGCAAGCAAAGTTAATAAAATTTATATGAGACTTATGAATCATCGTAAAATGTCACAAACTGACAATTCATAATATTATTATGATCTGCGTGCAATTCATATTACGAAATAATTCATCTGTTTGACAGTTTTCTATGGAGATTCGTAAAATGGTCCCCAAATTATGAATTGCTTTCATGTCAAATTAGAGCAATTGCTAATTACAGTTGGGATTCAGGAAATGAACTGCTTTTAGAGGAATTGCTAATGTGGCCGGTTAGGTCCCCTGACCTCTAAAACTCAGTTACAGTGTTACCATAATAGGGTGAAATAAGCAGTCACTCCTCGACATTGCATCCACACAATTTGTCGATTTTTCAATAAAGCATCGATGGAATAAAACATCGTACTACTGAATTATCGACACACCGTGTTCGATATAATAAAAATCGAATCATCAACTTTCGAAATCGAACACGACCCTTGCTAATGATAGCTGGAAATTCAGGAAATGAATTGCTTTTCGAGGAATTGCTAATGTGGCCGTTTTAGGTCCTCTGAACCTATTTTCAGTTCATCACGATACTTAGGTAGGTACTTTAAAAAAATTATAATATTCAGCTATCAAAACACATCTAATATTTAATTATTAATATACTTCAAAGAAGTAATTTTACCTTACCATTAAAAATTCTCTTTAATTATACTTAAAATAAAAAAATCTCGTTCATGGCCCTTGATTTACATTTATGATAGGCAATTAGCATTAAGATTTAATCTGACTTAGACATCATTTGTAAATATTTAACATCTACATCTTTATTATAATAATACAATATTACAGGGTGTAAGCGACAGCCCTCCGCAGACTGATGGGATGAATTCAGCATATCATACTAAGACGACCAGTACATTAAATTATTTCAGCAACGTTATGGAAATCCAATAAAGCTGATTTATTTTATTACCTCACACGCAATGTATCGTTACCGTGGCAAAACGCACGTAACCGCACTCCCCATGCGGGTGCACTCGCGCCACGTGTTCTATCAATGTAAATTTTGAGCTTCACGCGTCGTTCGCTATAGTATTTTAACATCCATTGCTGGTTTTTTTTGTTTCAGCTGTTTTATTTACATAAATAGGGTGCTGCGTACAGAGATTGTAATTTTACATTGAAATAAAGGAATAGTGACTAAATATGACTGGAATATGGTTCAGAATACAACACATTCATACATTCTGGTAACACCGGTTTGCGCTCACCTGTTCGCGGAATGATAGATGGCTACAATAAGACTTTTGAGCATATTGACATTTTTGTATGTTCTCCCAGTAGGTTCAAGGGTCTTATACTTGAGGAGCTCTCTTGATTTATGTATAAAAATAAAGATAAACATGATAGTTAAGTAAGGTTAGTTCTGAACTTTATTATGTATTATTATACCCTAGCGTTCAATTAACTTTATATTATTCCACAGTTAATTTGTGAACAGCGTTGTGGGCTACAATATTGTTCTAGTGTTATGTGTATTTTTTTTAATATAATGTATATTGTAGCTGTTTGTTGTTCCTTTGTATAAAATAAAATAAAATAAAGAGCTGAATGTCCCCTGTTTAACTGATGATGAATTGGAATCTTCACCATACTCCTGAGATTACAA
The DNA here is from genome assembly GCA_949152455.1 of Lithophane leautieri. Lineage (NCBI taxonomy): Eukaryota > Metazoa > Arthropoda > Insecta > Lepidoptera > Noctuidae > Lithophane > Lithophane leautieri. The sequence goes on from OX424488.1 coordinate 7,227,768, forward strand.
GCCTCGCTATTATTGCTCTTTTCCACCAGATCCCGACGGCATACAGTCCCTTCGGCGCGACCTACACCGGAGGCGTCCCCCCCACGTCTTACTGGTACAACACCTACCCCCAGCAACTGGGGGGCTTCCTCCAAGGGGTGCAGGGGGTTCAAGGATACACCTATGCTGGACAGGCGTTCGCTGGATACCAGCAGCAGTATATGGGGTAAGTAAATAATGATGCTAGCAATTCCTGTTTTGCGCTCCCAAAAGTGTCGATTTCTTACAGGGTTTTTTATGACTCTTGAAGAATAGTTAAGCGGAATAGGTTACTAAATATATCTACGTCTATTGTATTTTATAATGGATTTCCGCAAAGTCACGCCTGAATTAATTAACTCCCAAAAGTGTTATTGAACATTCAAATATTATAATATTTGCGCTTCCTTTTGTGAACAAAATTAAAATCAATCAAAATAAAAGTCATTTATTCAAACTAGGCTGAGAATCAGCACTTTTCGGACGTCAAAATTACATAAGACAGTCCCCCAAAACGCCCGCCCTTCAGCACTTCCTAGTGCTTTAGCTGCTCGGCTCAAAATTGCTGCCAAAAGCTGAAGTCTCTTTACCTTTTTCTATAGCAGCAAGGATTATAACCAGTGGGCCAACACGACCGCGTGCTCCAGCATGGGCGGTGTGCAGCTGCCGTGGGCGCTGGGGGCCGGCGTGGGCGGCGTGGGTGGCGTAGGAGGCGTGGCCGCCATGTCGCAGCCGCCGCAGGTGCTGCACTATCCAGTTCAGCATTTCCAAGTGCAGCCGGTAAGTTTGTTTTTCAAAAAGAATACGGAGAAATATCATCATCATCATCTGCCCGGTTTTTCCCAACTATGTTGGGGTCGGCTTCCAGTCTAACTGGATGCAGCTGAATACCAGTATTTTACATGGAGCGACTGCCTATTTGACCTCCACGACCCAGTAACTGGGTAATACGGAGAAATAAGAAACGATTTTAAAAAATGTGATACGGTTTTTGCGCTACATAAAGAAACTCAAAAAAAAACAAATAATTTGGAAAAAAAACTTTTTGAAAGAAAAATCAATTTTTATTTCAGTTTTGGTTCTTAGTTATGCAGTTAAATAAATAAAATTTAAAAAAATTAAGGAAATCTGAGAGACTTCATTCATTTTTTTTATTTTATTCTGTATCTATTTTATCAACCTTATGAAAAAGGTAATGTCTGTAGAACAGAACATCGTCTGTCTCACTCATATTTGTGTCTCAGTCTCTTCATAACTTTCTGCTTTTTCACGAAGTTGGAATTTTTATATTATGAAAAATACTTTTTAAAAAACCTCATAATTCGATAATACCTTCTATGTTGGAACATCGGTATTTCTATCGATACTCAAGGAGAAAAGGAGGAGCTCGTGGCTAAGTAATAACAGCCGCACGAGTCGATCCAACAGGTTAAGCTACGCTAGCCGGGGTTAGTCCGTGAATGGGTGACCATTTTTACATACCGAGACTCCTCCGTGCCTCGGAAAGCACGTTAAGCCGTTGGTCCCGGCTGTTGACAGTCGTTACGGGTCGTCAGAAGCCCGAAAGTCTGACGGCCAGTCTCACCAAGGGGTATCGTATTACCCAGTTACTGGGTTGTGAAGGTCAGATAGGCAGTCGCTCCATGTAAAATACTGGTATTCAGCTGCATCCGGTTAGACTGGAAGCCGACCCCAATATAGTTGAGAAAAGTCTAGGCAAAATGAAAAAAAAAACTCAAGGAGAAAATCGCTTTTGAATCTTTCGTAACTATAGGTATTTATGCTCGTGATCCTTACTAATATGTATTATAAATGCGAAAGTAACTCTGTCTGTCTGTCGCGCTTTCACGCCAAAACTACTGAACCGATTTAAATGAAATTTGGTACACAGATAGTCTAGAGCCTGAGAAAGGACATAGGCTACTTTTTATCGACATACCACGTGGGCGAAGCCGCGGGTGGTAGCTAGTTTTACATAATTATTATTATAGGGATGAGACAACCTGTTTTGTGCAAACTTAAGTTTCTATTTTTTTAAGGCTAAAAACTGCTGTTTTTTCTAGATCGGTGAAGACGAATGGCTTGCCCCGAGCCTCTTGGTGTGAGGACAAATACATCAACCGCCTGTTTCCTGTTGTTGCGTGCATAAAGACTGGATTTAACTTATTAACCTTGGTTTATAACTGTTCCGAGTCTCTTTTGTCGAGTCTTTTTTGTAAAGTCTTATTTTTTAAGGCTTCTGAGTGTGATTTATTTAAAAATCGTTTGAGTCGAGTCCCTTTTTTTAGTCCGAGGCCTTTTTGTAAAAGTTTAGACTAATTTGAAAACTTGTGTTTAAATACTGTGAGGTTTGGTTTAAATGTTGAAACAAAAATGTTTTTTTTCTGATACGCTGTTTAGTGTGGGGTACTTTTATGTTATGAGTCTTATTATTGCTATGAGGCTTATTGTTATATTATTTAATTGAAGACAATTTTATTTCTAGTCTTATTTTTTAAACACTATCAAGTATCTTAATAAATGTGATACTCTTAAAAGACATTTTGATTTATAAGAAGAAGTCTTATACAAGCATTTTGAAAAAATATATGTTTTTTTTTTCAATTGTTACTTAAACACAAATGCTTTTTTTTAAACATTTTGAAGTTGATATGAAATAATATGTGATTATTTTGTTAATTTTAAAAGTTTAATACGCGTTTTGGAATTACAAAGTGTTTCTCAAAGAAATATAATTGTTGTTGCCAGAATCTAGTCATATTTTTAGTTAAAAAGTCAAAGATTTTTGTTGTATTTAGTTAAAGCTAAAATAAAAAATGTTAAGTATTTGTTACTAAAGAAAAAATATGACAGATTAGTTAAACATTTTTTTTATCCTATAAGAAAAGACATTTGGCTGTCTTAAAATAAATTGTAAGTTATCTTTCTAAGAAGATGTAATCACATCTCTTTATTTTTAAAAGATAAACCAAAGATTCTCAATCAAATCTAGTCAATTAATGACTTTTTAGTTAAGCTATTTTTAATTTAAACTTTTTTTTTGTTTTTCGTCAGATTTTTTTTAAATCTTTTATTTTTTATTTTCTCTGCTTTGGGAAAATAAGAAATATACAACAGGAATGCGTTCGCGCGGTAAAACGGATGACACAAAACATAAGAACAAAAAAAAATTAAAAAAATGTGAGTCAAAAATATCGAAAGATTACTCTGTTGCTTCTTATGAGTGCAAGGTAAAAGCGTATAAAACATACTTTTAGAAAATATATAGAAGTAAAATATAAGATTTATTATAAGCTAGTCGTAAGAACGTATCACCACGCGGGCCAAACCGGGGTTGCGAACAAAAATAAATGAAAAAAAAAAACTTTTTTTTACGGTTGAACCATCTGTCAGCACAAGTTGTAAAAAAATAAGAAAAAAAATATTGAGTAAAAAATTAGATTTTTGGAGATATGTTTAGTAGTAAAAAAATAGAATGAAACACCCGAGTGAGAAAAATTTTATAAAAAAAAAAACTTTTATATGTATATGCCGAAATGCTAGGAATGGTAGACTACGAGTAGGTAACGACATTTTTGAGATGGGCTGGGAAAGAAGTCGACTTTATGACTTTTCCGATTTGAAGTCGGAAACCATTTTTAACGGTGGGAGTTTTTGAAGTCGATAGCCAAGTAGGCTTATTAAAGTCGAAAATATTGACACTTATCTACGAGTAGAGCTTGATGTGAGTTGTATGTCGGTTTCTGGACTTCAACTCCGATGTGAAGCGAAAGTCGAAGTTCGAAAAGTCGTTAAATACGACGAAAACGTCTTTAGACGAGGTTAAAAGTCGGCAATTTACTTATATTTAAAAACATCGAGAAATCTGTTCTTTCTCTTATGCGCACACTTTCAAAGTTTCGATTAGTTTAGTGACGGAAGTTTACAGTCGGAAAAACGACTTTTGAATGATTTGAAGTCGACTTTCAAAGTCGCCCATCTCTAATTTTAGTCACGATTTTTTTTCTTTCTGGGAAGCCATTGCCAAATTCAGAAATCCGTAAAATAAAAAAAAAATACTGTTATAAAATGGTTGTGTCTAGATAAAAGATACACTACTGATCCGAGAAAAATGTAGAGAAAAAAAAATTAGATTTATTTATTAATATTAACGTATAAGTGAAAAGAAAAAAATATTTATTGCCTAGATAATAAGTATAATACCCGTTTACTGTAGTTAGAGGAAATTATAACAAAAAAAAAAGTTGTTTTCTCTAAAAAAAAAAGGTTTGGACGGCGCTGACAAAGCGTGATTTCGGCTACTTCAATATTTTTTTTTACGAATTTTTTTTTCTTTTTTATTTTCCTAAGAGAGTTTTTTCTCTATTTCCTTTTAATATTTCCCTCGTCGGAAGCTAGTGTTTGTAAAAAAAAATTACTAAAACGCTGTAGTTGGGAACGTCTTTTTTGAAACATTTTAGTCGGCGGTACGCTTGTACCGCCCGACGTATCTTTGTATAAAAAATCGTATTTTATACATTAATTATTAAATTAAAAACTATATTATATTTGTTTGGAAGTTTTTTGCTACTTTTTGCATAGTTAGTTGAGCGAAAAATAATGCAAAAAGGAAAATTATTATGGTTCTCCTTGCATCAATTTAATAAATAAGCCCAAGACCTTATATTGTCATTTGATCAGCTTAGAAAGGAAAACAGCGGCGAAGTGCAAATCGGATTCGCACAAAACGGGTTCCGTACCAGCGTACAATGCTTTTTATTATTTGTTGTCATAACGGCCATATTTAGTACACTCTCTGTGAAAATATCAAGAGGCCTAAAACGGCCACATTAGCAATTCCTCTAAAAGCAATTCATTTCCTGAATTCCCAGGTATCATTAGCAAACCCTCTAAATTGACACAAAAGCAATTCATAATTTGTGGACCATTTTACGAATATCCACAGAAAATTGTCAAACAGATGAATTATTTCGTATTATGAATTGCACGCAGATCATATTATGAATTGTCAGTTTGTGACATTTTACGATGATTCATAATATTTTCCTATTATGATTCTGCCAAAGTAGTCGTTTTAAACCCCCAGGTGTCTATATATTGCGATTAAAAAAATACAGTCTTGTGATAACCGGACGGACAGTGGAGTCTCAGTAAGGGCCCCGTTGGTACTCTTTGGTTTTTTTTGGAATCCTAGAAAACACTATTCAAGCCAGGAATACCTGTATTACCTCGCTTTGAACGAAGAGAACCAGTGGTTTGGATAAGAAAGTGATTATATCAGAAGATAACTGTCTCGTTTGTCTAGTGGTTGCAAGTGCTGCTACCTGAGCATGAGGTCTAGGGCTCGATTCTCGGGTCGGGCAAAGTGTTATTGGGTTTTTCCATCTGAAATTTCTCAGTAGCAGTCCGGAGTCGAAATGTGTGCCCGGTTGATGGCAATAGGCTCGCCCCCTATTACATGGGACTTAAACATAACTGGCGAAATGTGGGTGTACTATAGGTGCATCTGCTAACCCTTCGGGGCATACAGGCGTGATGTTGTGTATATCAGAAGAGACTTAAACATATATAATATCTGTTAGAAGATATTAGAGTTAAAAACTACGCTAGAACTCTCAAGTTAGGTATGGGTCGTAACGTGATTTTCGTGAAACGTAACGTAACTAGTGACTTGGAACGCGTCACCTGTTTTGAAAACTAGTGATTTTTAGTAACTAGTTATTTTTCAAATTCTATTCAGTGATTTAACATGGTGATTATATTGAAGTATTACAGTTATTTGCGAAACGAAAATATAAATGGTTACTTAAGTAATACGTTACATTACGTTACGTTAGCTTTAAGTTTTTTGAACGAATAAGTTTTTGTAGTTACAAGTAGTTAACATCATTAACGTAAGGGCAGTACATATTACGCGCGAAAGAAACGACATGCGCTCGCAACGTACTTTTGTTTCTTTTCTCGTTTTTCATTCGATCACTGCATTGTAATGTAACTAGTTACAAAAATCACGTGTTTATGTGTGACTCGAAACTAGTTATTCGGTTACATGTCCTTTTTTTTTTTTTTATTGTGGGAAATCATCCAATGACTTCTCCCGCTCTGGGCGGAGCGGAAGGGCGTGTCAGACTTTTACTGACTAAAACCCACCCGTGTTCCTTCATTTGCCTGTTGCCAAGGTCCCGGTATCCCTTTCGGACTTTCCCGCAACCCTGGCAGGCATCGGTCCTAGCGGACCCCGCTAATTGTGCTGACATCTCTTTGAGGCGCGCGTGGAACACGACGCGCCATCGACCCGGGCCTGGTCCTTATCGGACTGCTCGGTTACATGCCCTGTAGCCAGTTATTGTAACTAGTGACTTGAAATAACGCCCATATCTAACTCTAGTCGATTGTATAACAACAAGTATTAATGAGTGCGGACGTGCCGAGGTCAAGGGTCAAATTTCAAAAGCAAAGACGACCTTTTTTTTTGCAATCGCGAGCTAGGTGGGGTCGAGGTTTTTGGCACGCATAAGCAAGGCAGCGTTTATTACTATATAACTAAAAATAAAAGTAACAAAAAATCTCCAAACACTTAGTTTTGACTGTTAGATTTTAATTTCGAAATTTAGCTGTTTTTTATTTTCATCTTCAGCGTAGTAAAAATTTGGGCAGACATATCGCTAGAATCTTATAAATAAGATAATATATTATACTATATACTAAAACTATTCTACATGTATAGTTTATTTCATGACTTGAAGAATTTTCACACTTATTCTCTAATTATTGAACTATCTCTATATATCTTTATATTTAATTATATACTACTTTTGCTTTGTCTACGTTCATATACGCGCACGCCGGCTGCGAGTACTACGCATCTGAGAACCTAGACAAGTGACAATCGCTTCAAAAGCGTTTCGTATTTCTACAACGACTTTCAACAGGATTGACAACATAAGCTTTTCGATAGCTCATGTCAGTCCTATACATTTTTGCCTTTTCAATCATCGTTATCGCTGATAGAATGTCACTTTGTCTAGGGCCTCTTAAGGGCCTAGGCAAGTGACACTCGCGTTGTGGCGGTACCTACATCGCCACATTCGAACTACGCATCAAAGACCTGACGTCACACAAAAATCCTGACGTCACAAAAATCCTGCATCGCGCAATTAGAGTTTACCGTGCAGTGAACATATATACAAAAATCCAATATCAATCATTGGGCAGTTGCCCGCCAGACACAACACCCGTCTGGTCAGAGGATCCTCCCTTTTCTATGGTGGATGAGTGAACTTTACACCCTGTTCCTCATACCCCTAAAGCGTCGATAGCGTTTCGTATTTCTACAACGACTTTCAACAAGATTGACATCATGTCAGTCCTATACATTTTTACCTTTTCCATCATCGTTATCGCTGATAGAATGTCACTTTGTCTAGGGCCTCAGACCTTTCTGAAGGACATAACCTTCAAGGTCACTGTAAGTACTTCTAAGGCTTTTGTAAGGATCTGTCTTGTGTTCCTCAGGAACTGTCCTTCAACGAATACTGTGAGCAATGCTCGTCTTATTTTCTTATGACACAAAAACACAATCATGTCGTATACTAGGGCCATTACAAACGTAAAGTTAGAGTTGAAAATCATTTTATCGGACCCGGCTAAGCGTATGCTGAGACGCAGTTGACGCAGCACAGCACAGTACAGATTTTGCAGGGCAGGGCAGGCGAGGCAGACATATGCCACGAGTGCATGCTGCGTTGCATCTACTGTGATACGTTCGCGTCCTAGCTAGTACAAACAATAGACGATTGCGAGGAAATTAGAATACAGACGCAGGTCCACGCAGCGCAGGGCAGAGCAGATTTTGTAATGCATAAACGTACTGACAGCTGCGTACGCCGCGGCGCAGGCACGTGCGACGCAGACATGTCTGTCCTGTTCTACGTCTATTTATAGAGACGGCACAGATTTCTACGCAACGCGTGCTGTGCTGCGTTACCTGCGTCTCAAAAACAAGTGACGACCAGCTGTCAGTGCAGTGCGTACAAAATCGACTCTGCTCTGCGCTGCGTGGACCTGCGTCACCTGCGTCTCAGCATACGCTCAGCCTTCTGGAGTAGTGCTGTTGAGCATAACTGTGTTATTGACACAGGGTTTATGAATCTAATTTAGCCTCTGTAATGGCCCTTCTTTATACATGTGTTTTGTGAATGACGTGCTATATTTTGTCAAGCCTTAACTTCTCGGAAGGCTATATTGTCCTTAGATATACATATAATTATGTATGACTCAACACCAATATATAAAAAGTCCCTTAAAATAAGACCTTGTGTGTAGTATATAAGAAATAAAATAAAATACTATCTTGACTTGGCACTTACTTTTTCAAAGTATATTATGGGATATATATATCCAAAAAACGTAGTATATAAATTCTGATTTAAGGCATTAGTTGTAAAAGTCATAATGAATTAATTTAAGAGGCAGTGAAGGATGATTTTCACCTGTAGTTGTGCCAGAAGCCTTAAGGCAGGGCTACACGTGCTACTTACTTGCACAAAAATATGCAAGTACCTTGCATGTCATTGTGCCATTACAACTTCGGACTGGTGATTGCCACAATAGGGAGTATTTAGCTGGTCCTCTAAAATATAATGAACTTCTATTAATGGAGACTTTTTAAAATTAATGAACTTCTAAAAACTTTTTGCGCGTCTAATGATGCACACTTTTTAATAATCGAGCCTCTTTTTAACTTCACAGTTAGACGGAGTAACCATGCTAGATAGCCCGACCAAATGAGTTAGTTTAGAAATATGACCTACAACATTGGTCGCAGTTGTTGCCCATTTAACATTTGAAGGACCCCAAAATAGGAATTATTTGGGGTTTACAAAAAGAGGCGCAATCATTATATTAGTGTTCAATAATTTTTTTAGGAGCGCAATATAGGAATTATTTGAGGTTTGATTTAATACATACCTTGCCACAATTGGCATGCAAGCTACTTGCGTACTTTTGTGCAAGTTACTGGCTTGTGTAAACCCAGCTTTATTTAAGGCTATTTCAATGATGAAAAGTAGAGAAAACGTCTATAGATATAACGTGTACAAATATATTTTATGATTATCAAACTAGTTGAACAAACAACCAGATATGTCTGGTTAAACAAGAAAATGGAAGGTTGGTTTGGGGTTCAGTTGGTTGGTTAGGTTCGGGTTGAGATTGGGGCTGGATGGTTGGTCGGTTGGTGGGTGGGTTTAGGTTTTTTTTTACACGAATTATTTTCTTCTTAAATAGTTTGATCAGTGTCGCGCAGCCGTCTACAAGTTTGTAGGCAGATTTGTACCAAGTTTGGCAGCGGGGCTAATTGCCCAGTAAACCAAACGTACCATAGATCTATTGACACTGGCGGATAATACAACTATGTTTTGAATCTGTCAATATAATGACATTTTTATGTTCATTTCTGTAATTGTGAACATTTCTGGCAAAATAAGTATGTTGACAGGATTCTCGAATAAAAAATATAAGTAAAATAAAAATATAATATAATTATATATTATTACTTGAATGTTTTGACAGGAAAGCTTACAAATATATTAGTTTATAGAGATGCAAGAATATTCGTATATTACGTACTTATTATATACCCAGTAAGTAGGATACGGTGAGTTTAACAGTAGTTTCAACCACCAAAAATGTATTTAGATTATAGATAAGTGTGAAAAATCTTTGGGAAGGAGAGTTGTTGCGTCAATTTGGGCATTCAGTCAATCAAGGAAGGCGGGGGCGTGTTTTGGGTATAGAAAAACGGACATTTTATATATATATTTTTTTTTTTATTCCTTTTTCTGATAATTCTACTGTACTATTAGGGTTTTCGTTAAAGGTTACAAGTTGATTGATATTTATACAGTTAAATATTATAAAATATAATGCGTAGTTATAAATTAAATTATATAATATATTTATTTTTTTTGTATTTTTTTTTATTATGAAAATATCCCAAGTCAAATTCTTTTATTTGCAGTAATTGTGATACTTACAAAAGATGGTAGGTATATAATTTGTTTCATTAAGTACATTTCGCCATAAATAAGCATGCATATACTATACATATAAAGTATAAAAATGCTACTCAAGATTAAGTAAATCTACATAATTATAATGTTACAGATTACAATGTTTTAGTAACAGAAACATATGTTAAAATATATATCTCGATATAATAATAATTATTATATTGAAAAAAAAAACGAAATCGTGTTACGCCGACCCCAAGTAACATGGGACAGGGGAAAGAAGATGATAATGATTTTTTTTTTTTTTTTTGACAATGATGATTTTTTTTTTTTTTTTGTGTATCCGTTTTTGTATAACCTCTGCACGTCACCGGAGGTACGACCTCCAATATCACAAAATGTAATGTTAGCTAGTCAAATTTAGAATATAGATAACATATATGCTAGAAAAATCGTTTATGCCTAAGTGCTTCTAGACGTATATAACCAATATATAACAAAATGCCGACCGACAGACGGTTGCTGCCTTTCAGATCTACTTCCTTCAAATATATAATCAAGGATAAAATAAATTTAAATTTAAATATAAGGCTTTGCTCTACTTAAGGTATTTAGATAGGTGAAAAATGCAAAATATATAATATTAATTAATAAAACAAAAAATAAGTTAGATAGGGTATTCAATTATTTTTGTGTTATAAATTAAAATTATTTCGGTATTTGTTTTTTTTTTTAATTTTGATTATTCCTTGAATAAGTATAGTAAGCTCCCGAGAACACCAAATATTATAATCCTTATTATATAAATTAGAATTGGATATATATATGTATGTAAAGTATATAGTATTTCGTACTTATCTAACTAGGATGCCTTATTTTTTTTTCTTTTTTATGTCACAATTGATTGAGGTTGGTGTGTTAATTAGTAATTTTAATATTTCAATATTAATTTTTTTTTTTTTTTTTTATATTTTAAAAGAGAGAATAGTAATATTCTTTTATTTATGCAGTTTTGTTACCTATTAGGTATATTTTATTACAAACATGGTGAAAAAATACAAAAGAAAAAACTGTTTTTTTTTTCTCTATTCATGAATAAACACACCAATCTCAACGAGGCGAGTGCCAAAAAATGTTTTTACACTACTTTTTGTTGTTTTTTTTTCCTCTTTTTGCATTTTGACATCCGTCTATTTCAGATAAAATTATAACACCAAAAATTCAGACTAAAATGTAATCCTTTAAGGACGTTTCTTAAAGTACGTTTTTCTTAAAATTTTAATGTATTTGAAATTTTATATGACAAATATTTTTGTTCTGGGATAATAAGTAATATACATATCTTGGTACGGATAACTTAGCTACGCTAATAAAGTAACATGATGATATTTTCTCATTTTTTTTTTGTATTTTTGTTTATTAACAAATATGATTTAAAGATACAAAGTATCTGAAATGCAATACAATTTTTCCCTAAAATATTTGTGTATAAAATGAGAATACATGTAAAACTGTAAGAAAAATTATAGAATAGACATGAATAAGTGTTACTCAGTGTATTTCTGTTCTTATGTCCTTAAGTGTGCGTCCAAATGTTAGCAAAAAACAACAGAAAAAAAAACTAAAACAGTGAAGGGTAGATTTTTCAAATCTATGTTTTAAACCTATCGAAGTGAGAAAAGCGCGTTGTATTTAGAATTAAGTCATTATTTTAAAATATGTATTTAAAAATCTACCCATCGTTAGTTCAATTGTTGACCGTTAGAGGCGCTGATTTAACTTGTACTTACTTAAAATTCTACGGGAAAACGGATATTTAAACGCTTGTCCAACCAACGAAACAAGGCAAAAAAAAACACTGAAGGTTAAGTAAATTCTATTGCGAGCCTCCTAAACTATACTATATCTAAAATCATTAAAAAAACCGCGAAAATTTACAGTGCACTCCTGAAGCCTAGACCAAGATACCGTCATTAAACAGCCAGTTTGTCAAAAAGTATCTACTTGATAGGCCAAGAGGCAGTCGTCGAAAATCAAAACGCAAAAGTATACCAGCTTGTAACTGTCCCACTGCAGGGCGCAAACGCCTCTTCTCAGACAGAGAAGGTAAGAGCATTGATCACCACGCTTGCTCAAACGAGTTGGCTATTTCCGAATAATAATAATTATTATAAGTCCAGGTTTCCAGCAAGCAAAAATACAAATAAAAAAATACTAACAAGTGCAACAAAATAAAAGCGTGTAAAATATTTTTCTCTCAAATTTTGCAACGTCTGAACGCATGCATGTAGTCGTTTTAATTTTATTTTATAGAATGAGCTAGATTTTTGATGTTTTATAGTTAAATGTCCCAATGATGGCTAAGAGTTTGTGTTTAAACACAAAGCTACGAATGACATGAAAATATAATGATATACATATTTTTTGAAATGTATAAATAAATAAAAATCTATGATGTGTCACCTTATTTGTCTTTCGGATTGAGCCAGCAAAAATAAAACAAGAAAATCTTTTGTGTTACGAATGATTAACGAACTTCAATTTGAAGCTGCAAAATAACAACAAAACTTGTGAAAAGAACATCTTTGACAGCTGTCAATTTGAAAACTGATTTGTACAGTGATACCAACAAACACAATTTTAAAAAAAGCCTCAGTTCGGCTAAATTCTCTGCAGCAATAGCTGTTTGCTCACTAGTAAAAAAATTGGACATAAATGCTCAAGAAAGTTAATAAAAGTATGAAGAATACCTTAGAAAGATTATGTAAACCACGACAACTGGCAATTTGACGTGAAATAAGAGCCTGTAGGTTATTCTATAAACATCACTTCGAAATTTGAATGGTTTTGAAATGTGATGAAAAACAAATTGAAAGTTCACTTTCGAAATAAGTGCTTGAGTGAATTTGACAGAATAGCACTGCAGGAATGGTTGAAAATTTGGAGCGCAATACAAGTCTAGAGGTAAACAGCTAGTTGCATTAAATTAAAAACTTTTGCTGGCTCGAACCATTTTTAGTAGGATTTGGTGTTTGTACTCGTATTTGATGTCGTAGTGATTTCGTTTTAAAATTCCTGATTAGCAATATCTTATAATAATAGTTTTTGTGGTAAAAATCGAAGTGTCGAATTGGTTTGTTGGTATAAATTCTATGAGAATTTTTACTCGACTTTTTTTTAAATTTTTTTTTGTTTTTTTTTTTTGTGATTTTTTGTTCACTCGGTGAAAACGTACATTTTATAAATGTACGGAATATTTTGCTGAAGATTTTCTTTAATATGTTTTTGTTTCTTTAAAATACTTAATATAAGAATACTATCAGCTGTTGCTGTAATTTTAACAGTTTGTAAAAAGTAATAAGAAGTATAAGCAGAAAAGTACTTCGATTTTTACCAACAAAATAATAAAAATAATTAAAAATCACAGCAATAATGACGCAATAGGTGTTGAAAGTAGATTTTTTATTTTTCGTACCGCTAGTAACAACTTCTTAAACCTTTTATTTCTATGTCTCTTCAAAGTTCGGTTGGATATATTAAAAATTACTTTTAAAAAAATTCTTAAAAAAACGTTATAGCACATTTGTTCTTATTTTACCCCCTTATTTCTACCGTCCATGGGTGTTGTAGTAGAAATAGGTTTTTTTTTTCAGAGCTCAAACGAATTTTTTTTCAACGAAAAAAAAATTCAAACGCACAGTTTTGAACTTTGGTAGTGACAAGAGATTGAGCTTTATTTAATTTTTTCTAAAAAAAATGTGATGTTTCGAACTTAAAACGACCACAAACGAGTTAGTGATTTTAATCTTCCCTACATCTTCATCTTTTTAATATTTATATCATTATTGTGATGTTAAGATCTTACTATATATAACCATACTGTAACGGACCCTAAAAAGTTACTTTTTGATCGAAAGCCGTTCAAAAAAAAAACACAAAAAAAAACGATTTCATTTTTGTGACAAAAAATTCAGAATAACCCAAAAAGTTTCACTCATCAAAAAGACGATCGAATAATACGAAAATTCATAAAATTCACAGTAAAAAAATACAGAACGGGCTTTCGATTTAAAAAAAAACCCAAGCGTCCATAAGTTAGTTATTTTTTATACCCCCCCTGATATAATTTAAATAATTTCGCGTAAATATAATTAGGTGAGATATTGTAGAAGATAATTAGAAATTAAGAATTAATGTTAAGAACTAATTGTATGCTTGTTATGTTTCAACTGACATTAAGTTTTAACTATCTTTTTGTTAAACTATTGACGTTATTATAAAACCTTTTGTAGAAATACTTCTTCGATCAATTTTCGGTCAATCAACTCAGCCTTTAGCAGTCCAGTGTTCCACATAGGCTTCACTTACACCACAACACCCTGTTCTCCACCTCCCGCATCCAGTTTGTCCCAACCCCTTTTTAAAGTCGTCGGTTCTTAGCTGTCAAAATCAAAACCTTAGCTGTCAAAATCGATTTTTCAAATCAACAGTTACCAGCACAATTTTACTAAGACAGCATGATGTTAGCTAAACTCGCGACAATCTAAAAAGTCCGTTTTGACAGCTATAAAAATCCTTTGTGTAGCGATGAAAAAAATAATTTGTTTCTTATACACTGATTCTCGAGACATATCGATTGAACATACTTAGAGAGTTTGTAATCGACGACTTATCTACATTGATTAAAACGCATTCTCAAGCCATAACGTTTTATTACATTTACGAGAACGAAACGTCAAAACGGACTTCTTAGATTGTCGCGAGTTTATGTCACTTTTCAGCAATACTAAATTCTGACTACCAGTACTATTTTACATGACCTGACTTTTATTTAAACGATATTACCCAGTAAATGGGTAATATGAAATATCACAATCCTATAGTTTTTAAAATTCCGGACTTCTGGGTTTCATACTGTCACATTTTCCCAACATCTCTATGTAGCTATGATATCCCATTTCATCATTATCATCAGTTTTTTTTTGAGGGTGGTTAATCATCTAATGACTTCTCCCGCTCTGGGCGGAGCGGAAGGGCATGTCAGACTTTTACTGACTAAAACCCACCCGTGTTCCTTCATTTGCTTGTTGCCAAGGTCCCGGTATCCCTTTCGGACTTTCCCGCAAACCTGACAGGCATCGGTCCTAGCGGACCCCGCCAATAGTGCTAACATCTCTTTGAGGCGCGCGTGGAACACGACGCGCCACACCCATTGCTCGCCGTCCGCAAGCCCGCGCCTATGGTGGCCGGGAATCCGCCTGAGATTTCTGACGCCCAGGGCGTCTCCAGCGGCGGCGGTTAGGGGCGTGAGGGCGCAAACTTTGCCTTTCCCTCACGCGTTCCGCCTCCTCCTTCGCGAGCATTACTGCTTCGCAGAAGGAGGTGACGGCTTCCCATGCCCCCTCTCGCTCCGTACCATGGCCTGGACCAGGGCCGGACGCGAGAGGTCATTACCGCCAATCGCGTCCACCAGGACACGGCGGTGCTCCAGCCAAGCAAGGCCGTATGCTCCACCGTGTATTATCATCAGCCTAAAGTAGTCTGCTGGACATACAAAGGCTATTTCAATCGTCCGCCATGTCCAGCCAGCTCCTATCAGCCACCCTGCGAAGTCCGTCACCCCACCTAGCCTGAGGGCTTACTAACATTTGTGGATTCATTGTCACTACTCAAGAACACGTTAGAGTACCTAGACCCTAACGGTCAGTCGTTCATCATCTGGGGTCGGCTTCAAGTCTTACCAGATGCAGTTGAATACCAGTATTTTATATGGAGCGACTGCCTATCTGACCTTCACAACTCGGTTATTAGGTAACACGATTCATGATAAGACTGGTTGTCAGACTTCTGGGATTCTGATTACCCGTAACAACTGTCAAAGTTTTATGAATGACAGCCCGGACGAACGGCTTATCGTGCTTTCCGATGCACGGAGAATTTCACGCTTCTGACTGATTCTATTAGGTGGGCTATTCCAATAAATTTGTCAGTTATAAAAAAAAAGTATTTCTACAAAAAGTTTTAGTTAAAAAAAATATGTTAATTTTCACGGTGTACTGTAACGAGGATGATGATGATATTGTATATTAAATTAAGATGAAATATACTCTGTACCTACCTATATATCTATCTTAGCGAACTACATATGACTTAGATTTAAAAGTAATATATGACGCGGGATATTAAATAACAATATAATATTCGTGTTTTATTTTGAATCCATTTTTACCCCTTTATGAGGGAGGTTATCAGTGAAACCACCTTTTCAGTCAAGAGTATATTTGAGTATCAACACTGGTTAACAGTTAAACACAGTCTTACAAAACATTGGGATCGGAAAACCCTTAATTTATAATAACTTCGCGTAACAATGGCGGCACGAGGCAGGCACGTTGCGCGATACGGAAAATACAAGTCTACGCAGCAAGCGTGTGGGCAACGGACTATATAAAAGTACTCTGTGCAACGGACTGACGCGAATCGTGAAGCGTCTTCCTCGCAACGATTCGGCGAGAGAAAGAGACAGACATTATTCTCTTTATCGTGCCGGCAGGCGACCGCGGAACGCTCGCATTGGAATACACTGTGTCTGTGTGGTTTGCTACACATTTTTTTTTTTTTTTGATTGTGTGAAGTCTCCCAATGACTTCTCCCGCTCTGGGCGGAGCGGAAGGGCTTGTCAGACTTTTACTGACTAAAACCCACCCGTGTTCCTTCAGTTGCCTGTTGCCAAGGTCCCGGTATCCCTTTCGGAGTTTCCCGCAACCCTGGCAGGCATCGGTTTTACCCTGTTTTATATGGCTTCAAGGGCATTTTAATTAGCTACGGTGTTTTTAGGGTCCATACCCAAAGGGTAAAACGGAACCCTATTACCAAGGCTAAGTCCGTCTGTCTGACTGTCCGTCCGTCTGTCCGCGGCTTAGCTCAGAGACTGTTGATACTAGAAAGCTGTAATTTGGTATGGATATAAACCACTCCGACAAAGCGGTAAAAAAATCGTAGTAAATTTTTTTTTTACGCGGTACAACAGTTGGCGTTGCAGCGCTCGGCGTGGTAGCGTGCTCGGGATCGCGACTGGTCAATCGACATCCTGGGCCTCGTTGAGAGGTGAAACACGTGTCGATTCCTTACGGGGTTTTTTATGACTCATGAGGAATGTTTAAGCTGAATACGTTACTAAATATACCTTTGTCTTTTGTATTATTTTTTTCAGTACAACGGTATCGGTCAATCTGTACTAAAATAATAAAAACATTCTAATGAAATATAAAGTTTTTTATTTAAATTCTTACAAAACTATTATTACGATATTTACATGTTTAACAACTTTATGTATTAAGCAATAACAATTCATAATTGGCGGAGTAATCGCGTAACAATAAAAAAACACGAATTGAGAATCTCCTCCTTTTTGAAGTCGGTTAAAAACTGGCTCATACCATAAAAACTGGCTCATACCATAAAAACTGGCTCATACCAAGCATAATTCACATACAATACTGCTGCCAAGCAATATTAAATATATCACCACCCATTTTCCTTAGTACAGTCAGAGAAATTACTCGTAATAATTTATCAAATTGTCACAACACTGTCAAACAGTGACAGGTGTTACTTGAATTTATGGAACATTTTAGTTGGCTTTAGCGTGGCAATAACGGTCATTGCCCTTTCCCTAATATTGCTCCGTAGAAATCCAAACAATAAATTATGTACGGTTTTTCGTTATTGGAACATGATGAAGATAACGATAGATTCAAGACTTTAACGGACTTTATTTCAGTTTTTAAAATAAAGAATGCTAGACAATGTGGCGTGTGTGTTGGATCATTAAGTTCCCTTCAAAATGGTTGAGCTAAATGGTGCTGATCCATGCGTCATGTTCGTGAACGGGCGCCATCAGTAGGGACTGGTCATCTCTTAGCTGCCACGGCTTATTTTAATTTTTGAATTGTTTTGTTTCTTTTTTATCTTTTTACGGACGCTTTTAAAGTGTGCGTTTTTTTTTCTACGTTGTACTCACATGTATAATTTCAACATGAATGAGTTAACCAATATATTGTAACAATATTCTGATGCAAAAGAGTGTCCGTGGAGTTTCCTGCCCGTTCTTCTCCATAGGTACCTACTACGCTTTGGAATGGGCAACTAGCTTCATATTTCTGACTGACCGACCCCTTGACAATTCAAAAGTGCCTGTAATTGGTTTATTTGAAGTAAATGCTTTGAGTTTTGAGTTTTCTCCAATGGAGATGAGTGAGTCGAGCTATTTCACAGATGCATACAGATGGTTAACTCTGCATTTTAGGCATGAAGCGATACACTGAGCGTAACGTAGAAGATATAAGAGTTACGCGATAGAAGAGAGACAACTTCAGGATGAACTGTAGGTATTTAGCGCTGTGCGACCTGAATTGCACTTTATTGTGTCGCAGCTAGAGTCGATTTTAATTTTAATGATTTTGCGAAGTGAACCATCTGTATTCATCTGTGGCAACAGTTAGTTTATTTAAAACTTTCGATTAAATTATACATTCTTATGATTAGTTAGCAACACTAAGAATTAAATAATTTACTAAAACTTAAGAGTTTACATACATTTTCTGACTATACTACGTATAAGATAGCTTGATCTTTGCGACATATGTCAAACTGACATTCCTAGGGTTGTCAGGATATAAAAAATTGTCGATAAATTATCGACGTTTCTTACTATTATCGATGCTAGTGTAACATATAATTGGGTTTAATTTAATTACAAACGTTACTAAATTAAACGAATATTTTAATTTAGTATAATTTAATACAAAATTAATTTATTCTTTTAAAGGACTACACCCGAAATCCATATCTGAATCAGTTTCTGAATCGCTAGAACAAGTTTAGATCAAGTATGAACAAATGTTATGATATTAAAATATGTAATAAAATTAAAAGATAAATTAATTTTAAATTAAGTTTTATTTAAAATATCGATAGTTTATAGTCTGTGGTCACGATGATTCATCGCCCATCACTAATTAGGCCGGCATACCCATAAATATATATAATATATATATATATATATAAATATATAAATATATATATATATTTATATATTATATATTATATTATAGGCGTGATTTTACTGACAGCTGTCGCAAAGATCAAGCTATCATTATGAAGTATAGTTAAAGTAGGTGTATAGTCGACCTCGTAATTGCATTACCACTTTGAAACTTACAGCAGTGGCAGTGCTGTTGTCGTTCTCAACTTTCGGCTCGACGCTGAGAGTCGAAAATCCAGTGTACGGTAAAAAAAAAGGTTCGTGGGCTTATTACAAGGCAAACAAGGACGCCCGAGGAGCCGTTTTGATGTCTACATCGATGTTCGTGCAAATTTGCACTTTAAGACCCTGATTATAAAGTTTAATTACCCGACTACGGCGAAGAAAAAAGGAGGGTTATGATACAAGGCAAACAAGGACGCCCGAGGAGCCGTTTTGATATCAACATCGATGTTCATACAAATTTGCACTTTAAGACCCTGATTATAAAGTTTAATTACCCGACTACGGGGAAGAAAAAAGGAGGGTTATGATTTTGACCGGTATGTATGTATGTATGTTCATCTGTTCCCTCCTATCTTCTAAATCCACTTATCACAATTTAACAAATGAGGTACCGTTGGAAGCGTCTTGATCGTCCGCTGGTTATAGGCTATGTGACGTCACATTAAATGAAAAATGGCGCCCTCTAGAGTTGGGTATCAAATGAAAGGGCATAATGAGCACATTTCAAAAATATATATATTATAACCCCAAACGGATTTAAACAAAAAAAAAGTAATAAAAACTAAAACCCAACTACGACTAAAAAGGTATAAACAAGACACCACAGACAGACAAATTAAAAATCCGGAGTCACACGTAATCTGTTCGATGTATGCCCTAACACGTGTGACTCCGGATTTTTAATTTGTCTGTCTGTCTGTATTGTTTTTTAGTCGTAGTTGGGTTTTAATTTTTATTACTTTAATTATTTCTTTTTCAATGATCTTGTTGTTCCTAAGTTCAATATAAATAATAGCTACCTTTCATAGAAACTACATTTTACATACAATCTTTGGAATACAAATCTCACTTGCCAATTCTGTAAGGACAAAACTAAATTAAAAAATATTGCTATCTCTTACTAACATTCTAAGCACGAAAGAGACGGAAGATGTTTAGACCTGTCAAAATAGTTCATCACTTGCCGAGTCTTGCCTCAACTATGGTGGGGTCAGCTTCCAGTCTAACCGGATGCAGCTGAATACCAGTAGTTTACATGGAGCGACTGCCTATCTGACCTCTACAACCCAGTAACTGGGTTGTAGAAAGCACTGCTTAGCAATTTGAGATAGGATAGGCCTTTAGTGAAGGTTTTCATGAAAATTCACGCCAACAGTTGGCGCCATTTCGACAATGAATAATATCCTTACATATTATAAAACAAAGTCCTCCGCCGCGTCTGTCTCTCGTCCTGTACGCGATGAACTCAAAAACTACTGCACCGATTTTCATGCTGTTTTCACCAATGGATAGAGTGGTTCTCGAGTAAGGTTTTAGTATATAATAACCGACATCTACGCGGGCGAAGTCGCGGGCATCAGTTAGTTATTCATATTTTTATTAATCCCGGTCTTCTCAGTCTTCTGGTCTTCTCAACAGAAGCAATAGTCTTTCCTCTTCGCTCTGTAGGCCACTTCTTCCTTCTGTAGCTGAACCCTCAGATCCTCAACGTTTTTCATTAATTCCACGTCAGCAGCACAATCGTCGACAATTTTTTGGAATAATTCATCTGGAAATAAAATAATAGTTTTTTTTTTTTATTATCAAGAAGAAGCATAATTATAAATTACTAGCTTCCGCCCGCGGCTTCGCCCGCGTGGTATGTCGATAAAAAGTAGCCTATGTCCTTCCCCGGGATGCCATCTATCTCCTTGTCAAATTTTATCGAAATCCGTTCAGTGGTTTAGGCGTGATAAATGATTTTTATTTCTGTAAGTTGGTTTGTACAATAACTTTTACACGTCAATCACATTTTTTAAACTAGATGAGGTCGGCGTTTCCTATCCGACTACTCTGAGAAGAAAGGCCGAAACAAACTCAAGAGGTCCCAGTCTCTTTTAAAGTCCAGACATAACCTTGGTCAGATCATGTTAAGACCATGTAGATTGGTGTCTGAAATGGACTTTTGAGGAAAGAACTACACAGATTGAGTGGCCCTGTCCAGTCAGTGCACGCATTTGTCAATAATCGTGCAGCTCAACTCCAATTTTAAGGAGCTCAACGATTTGATTAACAATACTAAAGAAAGGACATTTGGTTAGGCCGCATAAATTACTCAAACTGCCAGACCATGATTAATTAAAACTAAGGAAAAATTAATAATAAAAAAAAGAAAGATCCTCATAGTCTTCACATTCACAATACTTAAAATAATATAATACTTTACGAAGTAAATATTCATGTCATTATTTAAATAAAATGTCAATATAAATATCAAAATCCGGAAATCCGGAAATAATCTTGGTCAGATCATTTGAGGACCATGTAGATTTGTGTCTGATATGGTCTTTTGAGGAAATAACCACACAGATTGAGTGAACCTGTCCAGTCAGTGCACGCATTTGTCAATAATCGCACAGCTCAACTCCAAATTTAAGGAGCTCAACGACTCGACGAACATTACCAAAGAAAGGACATTTGAGTAGGCCGCCTATAGTACTCAAACTGAAAACGTGAAAAGGTAAAATACAGACAGACAGAGTTCCTTTTGAATTTATAATATTAGTATAGACTACCTGCGCCCCGCAGTTTCACCCGCGTAAGTCTCGATCCCGTGGGAATATCGGGATCAAAAGTATCCTATATCCTATTCCAGGTCATGGTCTACCCATGTGCCAAAATTTATCTAAATCCGTTCAGCCGTTTTAGCGTGAAAGTGTAACAAACAAACTCATTTTCGCATTTATAATATTAGTTATGATTTCATACACTTTAAAATATAAAATGTCAAATTACTCGAAAATGATTGACAATGACATAGAGGTCATCTGGTTGCAAATGACCTCTCCTACATTCCCTTAACGGAATGCCGACAAAGAACAATGTCAGGTTACGGCCTACACAACTTTTAAAAATAAATTCACACGTACACAAAGTTTTTACCTACAACAATTTAAATATTTAATTCCTACTTATTAGTTCTTTTCGAGAACTTTTCTAAAAGAAAATCATTGAAATAAGTAATTATTTTGTCATCAGGTTCCGGTATTTCTTTTTCTAAATATAAAAATTTCAGGTAGTTGCCTATTCTGCCACTGTAATCGATTATTCTAAATTAAACAATTGTTTTATTAAAAAAAAATTACCTAAATAATACGTTCATCGTGTTTATTTTAAATACATTTAGTAGTTTTTAACAATATGAAAACGAAATTCAAGAAATCGATTTTCATGACCTGTGCTCGATGACTTAACCGTAATGTAATGGCAACCCTGTTAGCTTCTGTCAAATCTCGCGCATGACAGTGACAAGATGTCAAACATCTTGTGTTGTTGCCGGTGTTTTTGTATGTGGACTGTTGTTTTCTTCTCGAATTCCTCATATATACCTATTGTGTTATATCCATACCACATATTTCGTGACAATGTCCCATCAACTACGTTGTATTAATTGTGGTATAAATTTGTTCCGGATGAAACGGCATTTAGTTGAATCGTACGATGTCCGTTCATTGTTACGGCAATGGACTTTTGACACTTTCTGAGGTAAAGTACGACTCTTATTCATAGAAGTTCAATGTAAAAGCGGAAATCACAGAAAAGCTTTTAACATTAAACTATACAAAAACACGTAAGAATTTTCACTGCCCATGACAAATTAATATTGAGCCAAAGTTACTATGGACATCTGACATTGTTCTTTGGCACATATGTAGACCATGACCTGGAATAGGACATAGGATACTTTTTATCCCGATATTCCCACGGGATTGAGACCTACGCGGGTCAATTCGCGGGGCGCATTTCATAAATTCCCACCTACCGACATTCTCGCCCGTTTTACTAGAAGTAAAGTAGTGTCCACACAGTCCTTGAGTATATGTCGCTATGGTATCTTCTGGAACTTCTCGATTGACGTAACCGCCGTCAAGAAGATCTTTCTTAGTACCGCAGAGGTAGACTTTGCAGTTCTGAAATAGATTGGAAGAAAAATCATTATGCCATTAGTAGCCTTTTGCACTAAAGGTTTATACTTTTTGATTCAGGTGTGACTTTACGGAAATATATACGTATAAAAGCGAAAAATAAAAAACTTTTTTACAAAAAATTAAACCGACGAAAAAAGAACTGAAGAGCGAAAAATAAATAACTTTAATTTCGGAAGTCGGTGTCTTCGCTTTTCAATTTTCGTTTTTTGCCACCGACTTCCGAAATTAAAGTTATTTATTTTTCGCTTTTCAATTATTTTTTCGTCGGTTTAATTTTTTGTAAAAAAGTTTTTTATTCTTCGTTTTTGAGTTACCATCCACTCCAAGGTACTCCAGGGGGTTACTCCAGGTTAAAGACCTGGAGTTGATGATAAGTGGTTGTGTCATCAGAACTATGTATGTGTGCGAAATTTCAACAGAATCGGTTCACAGTTGAAAATTCAGTTGGTGAAAAATCAATCAACCCCATTTTTTCTACCTTTAGGGGTGGATTATAGTTTCCAATTTTAAATGGGACCAACTTCGAGGTATACCCTTCCCAATAAAAAAAGATTTTTTCAAATCGGACTACTCACAAAAAGTTATGCGTGGTCATACATAAAAAAAAAAATAAAAAATAATATACGTGTCGACTTGAGAACCGCCTCCTTTTTTTTTCGTTGGCTTATTTAAATGCTTTGTCCTGACTGACTGACGGACCAACGCACAGTCTAAACCGTTGATAGTAGGGGCTTGAAACTTGGAGGGTGTGTTCTTTGTATGACGTAGGACGTTAGTTTGAACTCTTTATTAGCGGTTTTTGTGGACATAATCGCGCTATTTGGTTTAAATAGGTTTTTTTTATTTATTACTTTTTGATTATTTGGCTAAGTAATAACAGCTGCACCGGGTCGATCCATCAGGTTAAGCTACACTTGCCGGGGTTGGTCGGTGGATGGGTGACCATCTTTACATACCGAGACTCCTCCGTGCCTCGGAAAGCACGTTAAGCCGTTGGTCCCGGCTGTCATTCGTGGGTCTTTGACAGTCGTTACGGGTCGCCAGAAGCCCGAAAGTCTGACAACCAGTCTTACCAAGGAGTATCGTATTACCCAGTTACTGGGTTGTGGAGGTCAGATAGGCAGTCGCTACATGTTAAATACTGGTATTCAGCTGCATCCGGTTAGACTGGAAGCCGACCCCAACATAGTTGGGAAAAGGCAGGCAGATTGATATTGATTATTTGTCTTTTATATAGATTCTTTTCTATGTTGTGAATGTGAGAACGTTGTAGGCTTAGTGAACTGTAGATTTGTTGATCATCTTCTATTTTGTTAAGTACCTGGTACTTGTTGCCTATATTGTCCTCCCATGCCTACTAACACTGTAATTTGAAAATATTGTAAAAGCCAATTATTTTTAAAGAGTAACCGTGGAGTTTCTTGCCGGCTCTTCTCCATAGGAAACGACCAATTGGAACCGTGCACCTAGCTTCTGACGTTTCATAAGTGCCCATGTAGGTTTATGTGACATAAAATATTTTGATTTAGGCATCCAATAAGAAAGGGTTTTCCGAAATTCTACCCCTAAGGAGGTGAAAAACGGGGGCAAAGTTTTTTTTTATGGCACAACGTGATTCCTTGAGTTAATAAGGTTGAAACTTGGCACGAATACTTATCTAAGTAAATAATAAAAGTTCTCATTTTTTGTTTTTCTACAAAACCCCTTAAACTGGGATTGGGGGGCGTCAAAGTTTGTATAGAAGATATTTTTTTTGGGGTCGTTGAAGTTTTTAGAGGAAATTACGAAATCCACGCGGACGAAGTCGCGGACAAAGCGCTAGTCCAATATAAAATACAATAGACGTAGATATATTTAGTAACCTATTCCGCTTAACTATTCCTCAAGAGTCATAAAAAACCCTGTAAGAAATCGACACGTGTTTCACATCTCAACGAGCCATCCTCAGGATGACGATTGCTTCGTGTTCGGGTTCGCGACTGGTCAACCGTACTCACCGACTGGTCAACTTATGAAGTAATGGATGGATGGATTTCTTTCAAACCGATTCTAATTCTGACCAATCGTGCATTTCGTAATTTCATAACTGACCTCTTCAACACCTCTCAATTCTTGCAGCCAATGTCTCAGTCGTTTCCAGGAGGCCGCGGAAGAAGGTTCGTAACAAATAATAGCTGCGTGCGCACCTCTGTAGTAAATCTTTGTCATGGCTTCGTATCTGAAAGTCATACATAACATTTTATACTGCACGTTCAAAAACCCTGTCCGATCCAAAAGGGGTCGCCTAGGTACCGCAATTGCATTACTAAAAAGTACTTAATAAAAAAAAAAACACTATAATTATTTGTTTAAAATTCATGTTTTAGTACACACAGTATAAGCTGACCTCGCATAGTACTGATATCCTATACAATGCGAGATCAGAATAAACTGGAAATGTATAGCTTGATGTGTAGCCGTGTGTACCAAAATTACATTAATTTCATTATAAATTAGCAAATTTTCTACAGAGGTCATAAGTTATGACTTGTAGACACCCGCTAGACGATGGCCGCCCGTGCCCCATGTAATAACCCGGTTAAATTGCCCATTGACAAAAAAAATGGGTGATTTTTTTTTTTTCATTTTTCCTTATAAAATCCATATAATGTAGACTCTCAGTGGAGCTCGTGGCTACGTAATAACAGCCGCACGGGTCGATCCCTCAGGTTAAGCTACGCTTGCCGGGGTTGGTCCGTGGATGGGTGACCATCTTTACATACCGAGACTCCTCCGTGCCTCGGAAAGCACGTTATCTTTGACGTGGATCTTTGACAGTCGTTACGGGTCGTCAGAAGCCCGAAAGTCTGACAACCAGTCTTACCAAGGGGTATCGTATTACCCGGTTACTGGGTTGTGGAGGTCAGATAGGCAGTCGCTTCATGTAAAATACTGGTATTCAGCTGCATCCGGTTAGATTGGAAGCCGACCCCAACGTAGTTGGGAAAAGGCTAGGCAGATGATGATAAATAGACTCTCAGTATGATTCTAAACAACACCCGTACGGATCGGACAGGTTTTTTTTTAACGCATTGTATAAGGTGACTGGTAATTAGTGACCGTTTCACTGATACTTATACAAGTGACTTTACTCATCATTATGAACAACTAGAGATGGGTTGTAACAGGTTAAACACGACACCTGTTATCACAGTTACTGTGACAAAAAAATAACAGATCCAAATACCTGTGATTTTTGTATCTGTTATTAAATCACAGCCTGTGATTTTTGACGATAAACACGTATTTAAATCTCAATCGAATATCTTCTTTATTTCTTTTGGTTAAAAGTCGAAAATCGTATCTATCTGTTATTAAACAACAGCCTGTTATTTTTGTACAGATGATAAATACGTATAAATCTCAATTGAATATCTTCTTTATTTCTTTTCGTTAAAGTCGAAAATCGTATCCAAAGTTTTAACAGTAACAGCCGCGGTAACAGTCTTGAGGATCTGTTATTTTAAGTAACATATATGTTTTATTGTTAGGAGCAATTGCTATCTGCAATTTTTTTATATCTGTGATTTCTATCTGTGACGATAAATACGCCTCACTCCTATGAACAACTTATGATTCATAACAACACTCTCACGGATCGGACAGGGTTTTTTTTACACGCTGTATAGATTGCCATCGAAAGGTAAGATGTGAGGTATACCTTTCGCTGCCTGCCGTGTCCCAGATTCCAATGTTAAAGTTCTTTCCATTAGACTGCATTGCTTTTGCACAGAAAGCTGCACCAACAGTCTGTAACAAAAAAAAATGATCTTAAGGGGGATGCGCTGAGGTAGCCCGCGAAATTCAAATTTTCTTACGTTTTTTGCAAATTGCAGGTCGGTGTCAGGTTGTATGTTGATCTAAATATGATTTGCGGCCGTAACAAATATGGATTTATAGAATTATAAATATTAGAATCAGCAATACAACTCTCCAAGTTCATGTAAGTGCATTGAATTACTATTTCATGAAATCATGACATTTGGAAAATCAAATCAAATCAAAAGTCATTTATTCAAACTAGGCTGAGAATCAGCAATTTCGAACGTCAAAATTACATAAGACAGTCCCCCAAAACGCCCACCTTTCACCACTTCCTAGTGCTTTAGCTGGGAAGAAGAAGTGGCGCAACAAACTCCCCAGCAGCACAGCTGTCTGTTCAGTTAGAAACAATTGATTCTATACAAAAGTATGCAAAATCATTTACATTACGCAACATAAAATATAAATCTAATTATACATGATAAACTAGGACCATCGAAGTAAAATAAATAAAAAGTTAATTACTAATAACATTAACAAAACCGAGATCAGCAAGACGACCAGTCACCACAAGCAGCACCCGTTCACGAGCATAACGCAAAGATCAGCCATTACCCCCCTCGACATATTTGAGGGAAAGAGACAACCCGACCCCCGACGCTACCGCAAGCAGTGACATCTAAGGGAGCATGACGAACCTGCTGCTGGTTTCTCAGACAAAAATTATAATTATCAATTGTTGAGGTCGCTAGCTAACCACATATTGCAATACAACTCATATAGAAAACATTGTAATGAGTAGATTATGTCAACAATAAATTAAATTAAAAATAAATTGACTAAACAGTCCAAATAAAATAGAATAAAAATGTATATGAACTCATATAACCTGTCAGTGGATAAGCTAATTCTGGAGAAAGAACACAAACATTGTCTTGAGTTAATCACAGCGTCCAACTACTCTTATCATTTAAGTAGTCGTTAATAGAGTAGTACGCCTTTGAACAAAGGTTGCATTTTACTTTAAACGCATTATAAGGCAAATCTTGCAAAGAAGAGGGTAGCTTGTTATAAAAGGTTATACCAAGCCCAACAATGAAGCCGGTGAAAGGGAACTCGTAGTTTGTCCTTATTCCTAGTGTTAACACTGTGGATATCACTGTTTTTAGTGTATAAGTGTATATTTTGCCTAATATATAAGATGTTGGCGAGGATGAATTGTGAAGCCACCGCGAGAATACCAATCTCTTTAAAAAAATCTCTCAGAGAAACTCTGGAACCTAGCTGGTAAATTGCTCGAACAGCTCGTTTTTGCAGCACAAATATATTTTGAATATCAGCAGCTTTACCCCACAGCAGAATACCGTAGGACATAACGCTGTGAAAATAAATAAAATAAAATAGAATAACCGAGCAGTATCAACGTCAGTGAATTGTCTTACTTTTCTGACGGCGTAAGCGGCAGAACTGAGCCTCCCCGCTAGGCTCGATATATGTGGGCCCCACTGAAGTTTGGCATCTACTGTTATCCCCAGAAAAACTGCCGAGTTTACAGTTTCAAGCACCTCTTTATCTAAGACGATGTTGGGTCCTAGATTTCTAACATTCGGTAAGGCGAACTTTACACATTTCGTTTTCTTGGCATTGAGAACTAGGTTATTTGTCGTAAACCAATCCGTTACCATTGAGAGTGCACTGTTTACATCGTCAAAACCTTGCCTATTCCTGTCTACTTTAAAAATAAGAGAGGTATCATCTGCAAACAGTACAACTTCACAGACACCCTTTAAATAGAATGGTAAGTCATTGATATACACTAAGAACAAGAATGGACCCAGTATGGAGCCTTGAGGTACACCTAACTGAACTGGTAGCCCGGAAGATTTCACACCATTAACATCTACACATTGGAACCTATTCTGTAAATAAGAATTTAAAACGTTGAGAGCTTCGTTTTGCACACCGTAATGATGAAGTTTACGCAAAAGCGTGTCATGGTGCACGCAATCAAAGGCTTTGGAGAGATCACAGAAAACCCCAATAGCATTTTGCGAGTTGTCCCATGCGTTAAATATGTGATTCAGCAAAGCAACTCCCGCATCTGTAGTCGAACGACCTTTTGTAAAACCATATTGTTCATTATGAAGGAGGCTATTTAAGTTAAAATGTCTTAGTAACTGCTTGAGTTTTAACTTTTCAAATATTTTGCTAAATGCAGGTAGGATAGAAATAGGTCTGAAATTCCCAACGTCATTTTTATTACCTGATTTAAATAATGGTATGACTTTACTACTCTTCATGAGGTCAGGAAAAGTTCCTAGATCAATACATTTATTAAAAGTAACAGCTAGATAGGGGGCTACGATGTCTATTATATTACTTAAAAGTTTGATCGAGATGCCCCAGTAATCACCAGTGTTTTTAGACTTGAGTGTGTTAAAAACAATAACTACATCGCGAGGCGTTACGTGTTCGAAGCTAAATAAGCGACTACTTTTAGACACACTACCGTGCAAAAGGTTTTCATCTTTAGACGGGGACGAACTTTAAGGAGCGAGTCGTAGTTATAGGTATGTTGGCATAAAACTCATTAAATACCTCAGCTACGTCAGTTGCTTTATTAACTAATTTGTGGTCAACAAGTTATTTATCTTGTTTAACCGATTTACCCATTTCATTGTTAATAATTTTCCAAGTGGTTTTTACTTTATTATTGGAATTCTTTATTGTATCGCTTAAAAATTTAGATTTGTCAAAAACACTGACCTTTTTAAATAATTTTGAATAATTTTTGATATACTCTAGGAATGGAGTATCAAACTTGTATTTTTTCAAACCATAGGTATAACTCGTATAGTCTCGCTCTACTTTTATAAATACCTGGACTGGCACTTTCATGAACTTAGAGAGTTGTATTGCTGATTCTAATATTTATAATTCTGTAAATCCATATTTTTTACGGGCGCAAATCATATTTAGATCAACATACAACCTGATACTGACCTGCAAATTGCAAAAAACTAAAGAAAATTTGAATTTCGCGGGCTACCTTAGCGCTAAGGTAGCCCGCGAAATTCAAAAGGAGATCATTCAAATTATAAAAGAGCCGGCCAAATAAATAAAATGATATATTCCGTTAGAACATGTTATTCTCTTCACTTTTTACTATTGGACCAAACCTGTGAGGAAATTCCCTGCGCTGTTATACGATTTTGAAAACTCTCATGAAGAATCAAAACAAATATTTTTATTGTGGGCATAGGTTATACAGACAGATATTAGGTAAATTACAGTTCGTTATGTCTTGCCTAATAGGCATACAATAATTATGTCAACATGCAGTATAAAATGTAAATCTTACAAATTATCAATTAGGTGTACTGTGACAGATTTCTTTGTAGTAGGTACCAATTATAAAGAAAATCTTGGATTGGATAGTGTAGTAAGCTTCGTCAATTAAAAAATTACGCAATTTATATTTTAATTGTTGGAGTGCCTTGGTGCTTAATGTCCACAGGTATCTATTGTAAATTTTAGATGCCATTCCAAAAAAACTTTTTCCCAGAAGAGCAGTTTTATGTTGAATACTGGATATTTTGAGTGTATTTATTTTTGATTTTGTTCACCGAATAGATGAACTTCTTTGATGCGTAATTCCCATGTGGCGATGTAGGATGCCGCCACAGAGGTTTCCACTTCAAAAATATTGCAACCGTAAACAGTAGTGTGTCAATGATAATAGAAGATAAAAAAAATTACAACATTATGAGTAATAAAATGACTCACAAGTGATAATAACTGGAGTAATTACAATAAACCTACCCAACATGTGTTTTGCTAGTGTGAATCAACCGTCCATTAATTATACCTATCAATCTATTATTGAATAAGTAGATATTGTTTAGAAATAGGAAATAATACACTGATCAGACACATTGTAATAGTACCCATAGATTTTACGTTATATTTGCGCAAGCGCAAGTCTGCGTGACACCAAATGGTTCGGATACTTATGCTAATTTACCCCACACCTCAGACCAACCAAAATAGAAAGACGGAGCACTAGGTACATCAAACGTGTAGCCACAAAACTATGCTCCTGCAAGTAAACACACAGGCTCACGCACACACCTACACAAAAACTATGCTCATCGCTCCTAGTACGTCACGAGTCGTCGTCTAGTAAACTTCTATAAAAAAATAGAATTATGCCTTCTTGTATAGTGAAAACTTGTAAAAACAATAGCAAATCACATAAAAAGTCTCACGGAATCACTTTTCACATGTAAGTACTTCAAATAACATCGTTTCTTAATTTAGTAAACTATGAATTTTAGGTTACTTGGAACAAAATCCTGAACGAATGAACGAACGAAAACAGTGACATTTAAAGTGCGGGGGCTGCCATAATATGATTTGAAATTTCCCCGTTAGATATTTTTTTGTTCGAGTAATTATATGCCTGTTTTTTATGTGTTTAATAGTTTTAGATTTCCAAGTGATATTGAAAATAAAAGTAAATGCTATAAGAAATAGTCTGAATGATCCAGAATGGCTTCCATCGAAAACCAGCGTGGTTTGTTCCGATCATTTTGATAATAATGACCTTTATTCGACTAATCGTGGACTTCATCGTGTGATCAAAAGCGGATATCCTAAAAAGGTACATAAAATATAAAAAACAAAAATGAGATTTTATCAAAACAGTAATTAAACACGAGACTGTATTTTTTATTTTATTTTAGTTAGTTTCTCAGCTTAGACTAGCTAATTTAAATACTACTGTCCCAAATTTTATTTTTTAGATGTTATTTCCATCGTCTTACGTAATTGCTGAAAACTCAGTTTCACAAAGTTCCGGCTGTACGTTTGTTCAAGTATGTCCTAATTCTTCATTTATCTTCCTAAGGTTTTAATCAAAAGCTGCCATTACTTGAGTATTTTTTTTTGTAGGACTTACCAGACTTGCCTCATGTAGCCATTGACGATAGGGCATTACCAAGTTAATCCTCTGCATTTGTACCCGTATGTATTTTCCTGTCTCTTATTACTAGTTTTTACTACAAATATGCAATTTATTTTGTAATAATGTAGTTATAGGACTTACCTAATTTACCCAATGCGGCTGTTGATTGCACGGTATTACCAAGTGCATCCTCTGCATTTGTATCCGTATGAATTTTCCTGTCTCTTATTACTATTTTTTATTACTATTAATTAAGTACCTATTTTTATTTCAAAACAATTTACTTAATGACACATACGACGATGTTATGATTTACGCTTCAACAACCTTATAACTTATAAATTAATTTTTCTATAATTTACAAACCAATTTTTTTTTAACATTCAATTGATAATTAATAGATAGTTCTAAGTGAAAGAGCGGAGTTTCCTAACACAAGCAATTCTTGATTAAAAGGTAATCTCCAAATCATGTATGTAAATGCACTTTGTACTTAATAGTTATTTTATTTTGCGATGTAAAAAAAAATGGTTTTGTTTCGGAATCCTTCCTATCGATTGAGGTACAATACCATACTCAACAATATCTTGCTCGTACAATATTATTCTACCCAAAATATTATTCCCCAAATTATAGGGAAAAACTTTAACAAATGACAACCCTTTTTACACAAACATAGATAAAAAGGTGGCGTCATTTTTGATGTTCGTAATGCTCTGTCTTTCTATTTTGGTTGGTCTGAGCCCCACACATATTAATTTATACGTGGCCGCACGGGTCGATCCATCAGTTTAAGCTACGCTTGCCGGAGTTGGTCCGTGGATGGGTGACCTTTACATATCGAGACTCCTCCGTGCCTCGGAAAGCACGTTAAACCGTTGGTCCCGGCTGTCATTTGTGATTCTTTGACAGTCGTTACGGGTCGTCAGAAGCCTGAAAGTCTGACAACCAGTCTTGCCAAGGGGTATCGTATTACCCAGTTACTGGGTTGTGGAGGTCCGATAGGCAGTCGCTCCATGTAAAATACTGGTATTCATCTGCATCCAGTTAGACTGGATGCTTACCCCAACATGGTTGGGAAAAGGCTAGGTAGATGATGACAATAATTTATAGGTGTGCAAGTAAAATATTGCGCAAGTATTAAAAAAAAAATACTATGCAAGTTAGTTGTTTTGTGCATATTGAAATGTGTAGGCAGTCGCTCTATGTAAAATACTGGTAGTCTGCATCCCGTTAGACTGGAAGCCGACCCCAACATAGTTGGCAGGTAGATTGATTCAAAGTCAAAACGTTTATTTTCTGTCTCTGCCATCTCCAAACGATAGACAGAAACAGAATTATGTTTTAAATATGTTTAACTGAACGCATTGAGATAACTGCGGTACAAGCATGCCATATATCTACATTTTTTTTTTTTTATGTATACACGCAATCAATTGTCAGTCCCTGACAGTAATATTATGCCTGGCCTGTAAAGTATTGATAAAAACAATGTATTATATATAAACATTGAATACTACATTTATCACCCAGTGTGAAGGACATAGCGATACCTCTCTATCAGAATGTTAAAAAATTCACTCTCAGTTAAAATATTATTATATCTACGAGTGTTTGCACCAGAAAAGTTTGACAATAGCAATTATGTTAGGACATAATGTTTAATAAAAAATCTTTAAAAATTATATCAATGGCAACTCCAGCCAATGTGATTAGATCTGATCACATGCATAGTAATTATGTAAATGTTGAAATTACAATAAATTAGTACCCAGGTAGGTACTCATTGGGCACGCCACAATAGCGGCGATAAGTCCCCTCTTTGAGGAGTGGCTAGAGTGGCGCCACGGCGTCCTCACCTTCCGCCTGACACAGGTCCTCACCGGACATGGCAGCTTCGGGAGGTACCTGTGTAGGATTAGGCGGGAGGAAACGCCCGGGTGTCACCACTGTGCGGATCGCCCGGAGGACACGGTGGAGCATACGGTTGAGGTATGCCCTGCTTGGGCGGAGCACCGCCGTGTCCTCACGGAGGCGATTGGCGGCAGTGACCTCTCGCGTCCGGCCCTGGTTCAGGCCATGGTACGGAGCGAGAGGGCATGGGAAGCCGTCACCTCCTTCTGCGAAGCAGTAATGCTCGCGAAGGAGGAGGCGGAACGCGTGAGGGAAAGGCAAAGTTTGCGCCCTCACGCCCCTAACCGCCGCCGTTGGAGACGCCCTGGGCGTCGGGAATCCCAGGCGGATTCCCGGCCAGGCAGAGCGGGAGAAGTCATTGGATGATTTCCCACCCTCAAAAAAAAAAAAAAAGGTAGGTACTCATTTATACTTTCTTAAAGAAAATGAGGCATTACAATTGGACAGGCCTAGAATAATGCCATCACAAAATATAAAATACTTAATGTGAATACTGGGCTTGATGAAATTATTTCATAGAATTATTATCAAGCAAGGAGAAGGGTTGGAATTAGGTGTGTTGAAAAAGATAGTACAAAAAAATAAAAAGGATAGTATTTACAAAAAAATATAGTACACATACATTATCTTTAATTTAACATATAAAGTCATTTAAAATCAACACCTGTTAAGGCAAAATTTACTTAGGGGTGGATACTCCCGGTCTATCGTCATTTTCAGAACCATCAGTGTTGCCACTTTCCATAATTAAAACACTGAAAATGTATTATTTTACACAAAAATTCGCAAACGATTGTTAAAACATTGAGCAAACTTTGATTGAATTTCGAATGGAATGGAAGGAACGAGATTAGTGGAAAGAGAGAAGTGTACTGCGTAGGATACACGCACACGCACGGTCGAAATATTCATAATATGACGCAAAACTAAGCATTCGGGAGCAAACTTTAAATTATAGTATTTTAACATACTATCCTTAGATGTGGATAGTATACAGTACAAAATCCAACCCTGGCAAGGAGGCACTGACATTAGACAATTAAGTATGAATCATTGTGCAATTCTGCCTTTAAAAAAATACAGGCATGATTATGGCGTATATACAATTTATTTTTTTTTGCTTAATACTTACGTTTTGATAGGGAATATCGGCATTGAATCTGCAGTTTACGAATCGGAGAACTAAACTGGTTTTTCCAACATGTTCGCTGCCTAATAACACAATTTTAAAGTCACATCTACTCATTTTTATTCAAAAGGTAAATCTGGGTAAATAACGCGCTGTTTTTTCTTCTTAATTTTCTTCCAAGGTTTTCCACTATGCGAAGGAAACTCGAGAAAATCCTAATCGTTAACGTGACTCAGAAAATAATGTTGGATATTTGAGACGAAACAGTACCTACACTTAGGTATTTTAATTTACTTCTAATAACATTAGTTTTTACAATTAACGAGATTAATTATAACAATATGAACAGTGTGCAAATAACAAAGCGCTTATTTCGTTTTACAATGAGCATTGAGTGGCATTGAGCTTTTGTAAATATTTTTGACGTTTTTTTTTGTTTGACAAGTTTGACGTTTGACGTGACAATTTGTAATTCGTTTAGAAATTGAAAATCAAGTTAAAAAAATTAAAAACCATGGCACGACGATTATTTTAAGGTCACGCCCGACAATGTAAGAAAAATAATGCTATTTTGAAATACCTTGGCTCTCTGAAAAGAATCTCCTATCAAGAAAATGAATCCCAATTCAGAAAATAGAGAAATATGAAACAATTTTTTGTAGCGTCCACCTACGCCATCCATGTTATGGAATGCGTAACTCTTAAAATACATAATCCATCGTAAATAAAAATGGCGTAGCAATAAGAAAAGTTCAAGTAAAGTTAAAGTTCGAGAGCATATTCGCAAGAAGCTGGCAGTATCATCACAACGGTAATGTTTTCCCATTGTTTTTCTTATTTGTTTTAGTATATTCGTGTAGTTATGTGTATTTATTTGTTCTTATATTTATATGTATTTAGGTATTTAGGTTTATATTTATATATATATATATATATACATTAATTTTTTTAATAGGTTAACATATTTCAATTATATTTATTCAACAATTTTCGTTATTGCACCTACCACTGTTTGTCTCTGCATCACCCAAAGGTTGACTGGTAGAAAATGCCTATGGCATTAAGTCCGCCTCTGTACATTTATGTGCTTGAAGTATTAAATAAATAAATAAATAAATAAATAAGAAGAACCTAAGTTATGTACATACTACTTTATTGATCGATTCATTCACGTGGTAATTGGTTGACAAACAAGCCGACCCCTGTGAATTGTGGCCGGTCGATGGCAATAGGCTCGTCCCCTATTAATTATGTAGATGTAACATATAACTGCTGATATCTGGAGGTACTAATTATACTATAAGTTAGTACATCTCAGCCTAACCCTTCGAGGCGTGTAACACTGCTCGACCTGAGTATCCATCCCAGGACCTTACGCTCAGCAGTGGCGCCTTCTAGACACGGGATCACTTTTTTTTTTATGTTCCTTTTTCGAAAGTATTCATGGATATCCTCCGCCCTGGGGCGGGCGGACGGATCTGTCAGACTCTTATTGACAGATCAGAGATCTTCCCACACTTTTTTTTTTTTTTTTTTGAGGCTGGGAAATCATCCTATGACTTCTCCCCCTCTGGGCGGAGCGGAAGGGCGTGTCAGATTTTTACTGACTAAAACCCACCCGTGTTCCTTCATTTGCCTGTTGCCAAGGTCCCGGTATCCCTTTCGGACTTTCCCGCAACCCTGGCAGGCATCGGTCCTGTTGGACCCCGTCATTTTTGCTGACATCTCTTTGAGGCGCGCGTGGAACACGACGCGCCATCGACCCGGGCCTGGTCCTTATCGGACGGCGAGCTGCCCGTTGCTCGCCGTCCACAAGCCCGCGCCTATGGTGGCCGGAAATCCGCCTGGGATTCCCGACGCCCAGGGCGTCTCCAACGGCGGCGGTTAGGGGCGTGAGGGCGCAAACTTTGCCTTTCCCTCACGCGTTCCGCCTCCTCCTTCGCGAGCATTACTGCTTCGCAGAAGGAGGTGACGGCTTCCCATGCCCTCTCGCTCCGTACCATGGCCTGAACCAGGGCCGGACGCGAGAGGTCACCGCCGCCAATCGCCTCCGCGAGGACACGGCGGTGCTCCGCCCAAGCAGGGCACACCTCAACCGTATGCTCCACCGTGTCCTCCGGGCGATCCACACAGTGGTGACACCCGGGCGTTTCCTCCCGCCTAATCCTACACAGGTACCTCCCGAAGCTGCCATGTCCGGTGAGGACCTGTGTCAGGCGGAAGGTGAGGACGCCGTGGCGCCTCTCTATCCACTCCTCAAAGAGGGGACTTATCGCCGCTATTGTGGCGTGCCCAGCACTGGGTTGCGACAATCGCACTCTCCATGCCGCCATGAGATCTTGCCGGAGCTCTGTCCGCTGTGCCGCGATTTCTCGCGGCAGCGGAGTTACACCCCGGCGCTTCACCTCCTCGCGCCACTCCCAGATGTGCGCGAGGACTTTCGCCTCCAGATCCCATGGCGGTAATCCGGCAAGGAGGCTCGCCGCCTCATCTTCCCACACTTGGACCGGGGATCTTGGAATCTTGTGCGCATTCGACGATCCCCGGCTGGTGCCGGCCCGCCTCGCGGCTACCTCAGGTCCGTGGGGGGAGTGAGGTGTAGGACTCCCCCCGGGACGTCCAATAGGGGCGCGTGTGGAACACTACGCGCCGCCGCAAACCACGGGATCACTAAACCAACGTGGCGGTCACTACTATTTTTTTTTTCTATTACATTAATATAACTTCACGTCTGTACACCCAAATTTCGCCAGCCATGTTTAAGTCTCGTGTAATAGGTAACGAGCCTATTGCCATCAACCGGGCACAAATCCAGGCTGCTACTGAGGAATTCCTCAGAAAATGCCCGCCCGACCTGCCCCGGGAATCGAATTTTCATAGAAAAACCGTATAACACTTTGCCTGACCCGGGAATCGAACCCAGAACCTCATGCTCAGCAGTAGTGCTTGCAACCACTAGACCAACGAAGCAGTTCTTTTTTTTCTGTACATAAAATTTAGGTCGCTTTTCGTTTTTGTCTGTACGTCCCCGTTGTTTTTCTAAACCACGCAACAGATTTCGAAGAGGTTTTCACCAACGATTTATTCCGGACGTTTTATGTGTATTACGTTAATATTAAAGTTACACATAACCGTGCGTTTGCACTGGCGAAACATTTAATACAAAACATGTTGAAATCTCTAGTTCCTGTCAAAAATTGTATGGAACATTGACAGAAAGTTGAGATTTCAACATGTTTTGTCTTGAAAGTTTCGCCAGTGCAAACACACGGTAAGTAAGAAATCTCGATGTTTCGTAAAGTCGTAAAAACCATGCGAGACTGGAGCGGGTCGTTAGTTAATTCATTTGTAAGGAAGAAGCAAATGATGTTAATGTTTGATACCGACGAGACCCCAACAGGCTCGTACTAAGCGAGATTCCAAGACTAACGAAATATAATAAAACCGGGCAAGTGCTTGTCGAACCACGCACAATGAAGGGTTCCGTAATTGGGATGAATTTATCCAACAAACTTAACATTGTAGTTGTAAAACTTGTTCTCCGATACAAAATGTATGGGAGAACATGTTTTTGCAACTGCAAATTTAAGTTGGTCAATTATTACTCGGTAACTTGTGGAGCCTACGTAGCGGTGAGAGTTTTTTTTTTTTTTTTTTTGTAGCTATGGCATCTTGAAGTGTGATTTCGGAAATCATAACTTCTTAACCGGACTTTCCTGTGGCTGCCTTAAGCTTCTACACTCAGGGCCTCCAGCCAGGGGCATATATAAACTATTCTAAATTAAAATTAAGTGTGCGCTCGCTAAGGGCACCCCCTGTGGGGTACGAACCTCGGCTTAGGGCGACATCACTGGCGGGGGGACAGCAAGTTGTTGGGACAGGCTGGATCAAAAGGTTTAAATCATCATTATTATTAATCGGGGAATTTAAAGCTACGTGCTCAGCTACGGCGCGGGCTGGCACTACTTCATCGGACAAGGGACAGGGGGGGGTGAATTTAATCGGGACGGACGCGAACGTGTTTTGCCTCGACGGCGAGGTCGGAATGACGGGAGGCGTCTGTTTTTGTGCACTGTACTGGTCTCCCTACTGCTCTCCTGGAGGAGAGTTATGGGGTCGTCTGGCTCAGTGAGAACATGCCGCGGACGGCGAATGACGCTAATACTAGATGTGTGATAACTGGAGGCCTCGACAACCAGAGGGTTGCGATGTGTGGCGGCTGACTCAAAGTAACGCTTTGAGAGGCGTTTGAGAAACTGGCGGATTGTGGGAATCTTTAAGTCGAGATGGAGGATCTCGTTACGAACATAAAAGGGAGCTCCCGTGGCCTTTCTAAGGAATCGATTTTGGAGTGTTTGCATCCAATGGATATGATGGGGTTTTGCATGAGCAAAGACGGAACCCGCATGGGTCATGATGGGGCGAATGCACGTAATGTAAGTACGCATTTTGCACTTGAGTGACAATTTGCTGCGTGCATTCAGAACTGAGTGGAGTCTACCTAGAGCGAGAGCAGCTCGCGAACGAACCTGCTTTATGTGCTCTCGAAACGTGAGATGTTGGTCCAGAGTTACACCTAAGTATTTGGCTTGCTTCTCCCAAGTGATCTGCTTGCCGAACATGGTGACTGGAGGAGGGGGGGGGGGAGGGGCCAACCGCCCCGCGGTTTCTGAAAGAATACCGCTTGACTTTTATCGGGATTTACTTCTATACGCCATTTTTGAAACCAGGCGCCAAGATTGTTGACCGCTCTCTGGAGAGTTATGCGTATATTATCATTACTAATACCCTTGTAATAGATGGCCATATCGTCTGCGAACAGAGCCAACTGTGCCTTACTATGTTTCGGGATATCGCTGGTGAACAGCGTGAAAATGAGGGGAGATAGCACGGAGCCCTGAGGGACGCCCGCGCGGATGAGTCGGGGGGAGGAGACGGCTCCTTCGAAGCGATAGCGGAAGGTGCGATTCGTCAAAAAGTCCCGTATTATGAGTACGAGACGATCCGGCACACCGAGTTGGTATAACTTGTATAGCAAACCGTTGTGCCAGACCTTGTCGAATGCTTTCGCTATATCGAAGAAGATTGCACCGGTCACATTACCGCGCTGGAAGCCGGCGCTTACGTGCTCTATGATCCGGTGGACCTGATGCACGCTAGAGTGCTCAGTTCGAAAGCCGAACTGTTCGTTTGGGATAAGGCCTTTGGTCTCGGCGTAATCTCTGAGTCGCTTATAAATAAGTCTCTCATAGATTTTACCTATGACCTTGAGCAAACTGATGGGGCGGTAACTCGAAGGTGCCGACTTTGGCTTGCCGGGCTTCGGGGTACCTATCACCGTGGCTTCTTTCCATGCCTGTGGGAAGATGTTATTGCTCAGAGCAGCATTGAAGATGGTGGTCAGTAGCATTATAAGGTGGGCTGGGAACAGTTGCATCACCTTATTGGTGATGCCATCTGAACCGGGAGCTTTGCGAGTCTTAAGACCTTTGATGATCTCGTGCACCTCGTCCGGTGTGACGGGGGGCATGGGATCATCAGGGTCTTCTACGGGTGGTAAAGTAGACCTACGTTCGACTTCAGCGTCGACCTTATCAAGGTGAGCTTTGTCTACAGGTAGGGTACTGGGAGAGCATTGAGCCTCTAGGCTGTCTGCTAGGCATTCAGCCTTATCGGTGTCCTCGAATGCGATGGACTTATCGGGGCGTACTAGGGGGGGCA
This sequence comes from Lithophane leautieri, assembly GCA_949152455.1. Taxonomy (NCBI): domain Eukaryota; kingdom Metazoa; phylum Arthropoda; class Insecta; order Lepidoptera; family Noctuidae; genus Lithophane; species Lithophane leautieri. Next base: position 7,268,569 of record OX424488.1, read on the forward strand.
TGCTCGCGCACTGATCTGATGGTGACAGTTTTCCTTTTAATTTCGTTATATATACTACTGCCACGAATTTTTTCACATTTCCAAACCCAACCATTTAGCTGGCAGGGGGGGGGACACTTGACTCTAACAAAAATATGCACTTTAAAGCTTAATATTCCGCAAACGGATCCCTGAATCCAAAAATGGTTTACGCAAACTCCCATTATTTTTAAACGATCTTTCCAACGATACCCCATACCATGGGATTGACGAGAAAAAAAAAAACAATCCCCACTTTAAAGGTAGGGGAGGTAAACTAAAAAAAAATATATTATACAATTTTTTTTTTACCACTTTGTCGGCGTGGTTTATATGTATATCCATACTAAATTAGGTACAGCTTTCTAGTACCAATGGTCTTTGAGCTAAGCCGCGGACAGACGGACAGACAGACGGACATGGCAAAATATCCTTTATTCCTTGTTGACTACGGAACCCTAAAAAGCTGCCTTGCAATGTGTGTACGTTTATATAATAAGTTACCAAATGATCTCAAAAATTTAAACACTAGATTATTTAAAAATAAAGTTTACGAATGGTTATGCGTTAATATTGTCTATAGTGTTAAAGATTTCATTGACAAAAAATGTTAATACCAAGTTACGAACTGAAAAATTTGCACGCTGATTATTATATTGGCAACACATGTTTTGTTCCAAATTGTACGAGTACTTTTTTACCATCTTTATATACCGTAATTTTTGCAAATAAATATATTCTTATTCTTACTAATATTATAAATTCGATAGTAACTCTGCCTATCTGTCTGTATGTTACCTTTTCACACCTAAACTACTGAACGGATTTCGACAAAATTTGGCAAGGAGATAGATGGCACCCTGGGGAAGAACATAGGCTACTTTTTATGGACTTACCGCACGGGCGAAGCCGCGCGCAAAACCTAGTAATCATCCTTACATAAAAACAAACTCTTCCGCCGCGTCTGTCCGTCGTCCTGTACGCGATAAACTCAAAAACTACTGCACCGATTTTCATGCTGTTTTCACCAACGGATAGAGTGGTTCTCGAGTAAGGTTTTAGTATATAATAATTGACATCCACGCAGGCAAAGTCTCGGGCATATAAAATAATAAAATATATATTATTATTCAACAGCTCAAATAATCATCGTCAGTCTAGTCACATCAGCATAATTATTTTTCTATCTAGGTCGACTGGAAATAATTTAGAGGCCCTCTCCATTACCACCTCATCGTAGTCCAAAATTTGTCCAAGCTATACATAATATAACTCTCATGCTTCAAGGAGCGAGCGAGGAGAGTGCCCGCGCTTTCCATCAGTTGTCAGCCGAGATCAAGGTCAAGAGCAGGCCTATTTGGAAAAATACTAGATTGTTGCATCGAGCGCAAAGTGAGTTATTAATGCACGAGGGTCATGTTGATGCCCGAGCGCAGGTGAGGACACTAAATTAACACGAGTGCATTAATTACTCACTTTAGCGAGGTGCATAACCAACTTTTTTTTCAACTACCAATCTACATAATTATCGTGATAAAATATATCAACTCAAAATAAAAACTCAAGTTAATGAAAACAAAGTTATCCCGCGACTTTTGCGGCAAAAGATTATTAACAATTTAATTTGCAGCTGTTTTTATACTTTCTGGAGTTGAATTCATATCGCTATCGACAACTTTAACCCTTCATAATTAGCAAGAAATTTTATTTTTGATGAAGAAACTGATCGTGGCAAGTATCAAAGTTTTACAATAGTACAAAATGCGCGCCATTTGTTTTTTTTTCTCACCTAGTCGGCTTTATTCAGCCGATTTTTATTTTCAGCCATTATCTTTTTGATCTAATGCATACATTTTATAATAAACTTAATGGGAGACATTAAACCTCTGTGGTAAATTTATGGAAATAAAAAACAGTGCATTAATGAAAAACTGTGCAACTATGAGATTTCTTATAATATTTCTGTACTGTTTTGGTTCTAAGCAAAAAATACGTCCTTTGTGAACGGTTTTGTAGTGATTAATAATAAAATTACTACGTAGTTGAAAGAAGACAAAAGTTAAGTTCTAGGCAAACGTTCATCATTTTCCAGGTGGTTCTCCTCTGATATCACCACAACCTTTTTTGGAACGAATTTCTCTTTAATTAACCCTGTTTGAAACATTTCAAACGTATGAGTCTGGAAAATCGCCGTATGATCCTAGATCATTTGTTCCTTTGCGGGAAAGTTCGAAAGGGATACCGGGACCTTGGTAACAGGCAACTGAAGGTACACGGGTGGGTTTTAGTCAGTAAAAGTCTGACACGCCCTTCCGCTCCGCCCAGAGCGGGAGAAGTCATTGGATGATTTCCCACCCTCAAAAAAAAAAAAAGGTCATTTGTTCCTGTACAAAATAATTAACACTCAATTTGAATGTCCGCGGTTACTGAGTCTAATAAATATAAATGTGCCTTACAAACTTTCTCGTAAGTCTAGATATCAGTTGCTTCGCGCTAAGGGCTTTAATACCAATCTGGGTCATTTTTCCACCATTAACAGAATGCAAGTTCAATTTAGTCGCCTGTCACCGTGCGTTTGCACTGGCGAAACATTGAAGACAAAACATGTTGAAATCTCTATTTTCTGTCAATGTTCCATACAATTTTTGACAGGAACTAGAGATTTCATTATGTTTTGTCTTGAATGTTTCGCCAGTGCAAACGCACGGTCACGCTTACCTAATGTAGATATTGATATGGCTTACTCTTTACTTAAAGTCAAGTCTGTACTGCGTACAGCATTGTCATGATAGTTTGTATAAAATAATTGTACTTCGTGATTGAGATTTTTTTTGTATTTTTTCTTTCTTTCTTCTGGTTGGAAATTTTTGATTTGATTACGAAAGTTTTCTTTGTCATTTGTAGATGTATTTGTATTAGTATGTCAGATTTATGTGACGATTGGCTGTATTTTTATTCCATTAGATTGGTATATAAGTGTAGTTAATGGACACAGAATCGGACAAATAAAGCGGCGCAAAGCGGATTTTACTTATTTAGATAGATCTGAATAGGTAAAATCTGTTTTGTAACTGAATTTTCTAATTAAGGCTTCACCATAAAATGTTAAATTCAACATGAGTTCTTATACATGTATTTTTGGTGTATGCTTTGTTGGTTGCCCTCAAATAAATAAATAAATAGATCGAAAAAAGTGTATTATTTTGAGCGTCACGACACTTTTGTTTAATTTGTAGCGTTTCCGAACGAAACCGCGCGCTGTCAGAGATAGAAAAGCGAGACAGAAAAAAAGATTGGCTACCTACCTACAAGAAATAACGTTAACTTTTATATTATAGTAGCCTGTAAAAGAAACAGTATTGTATAGTGCTCTGTGAGAAGAAATACAAAGCTTATACTGGAGTGAACCGCGTTTGTGTTATCTTACCCCACTCGTCGGTTCCCTAAAAATTTATTATTTATTTCCTCTTAACGTGATAGACGTGCGAGCAAGTACGCGTACTTATGGCTCGGCGAGCTTACTCGCCCGTGTGTCATGCTAAGTAGGTACGCGAACTACCGTTGAGTAAGTTCGTCGGCGATCCAACAGGTTTGAAATCGTCGCCGCAAGCCGCGAGCCGCCCATTTGACAATGAAATTTTGAGCAAGCTTCACGTGTGTCACTGACGGCGAGCCGACTAAGGACGCAAACTTAAAAACCGCGTACTTTAATTACGCAAGTCTATCATCCACTTTAGAACTATCTTTACAGCACTTCGACATAATTCGATAGTGTGGCTATCAACTATTATTTAAAAATACCTACTTAATTAGACAACTTCATATGATCTGACGAAGATTATGCCTGGACTTTAAAAGAGACTGTGACCTCTGAGTTTGTTTTGGTCTTTCTTCTCAGAGTAGTCAGAAGGGAAACGCCGACCTCATCTAGTTTTAAAAATGTGATTGACGTGTAAAAGTGTTTGTACAAACTTACATAAAGAAATAAAATCATTTATCATAATTATACATATAACTAACTAAACAAAGTTAGTGTGACTGTGCGTTTGCACTGGCGAAACATTACAACAAAACATGTTTAAATCTCTAGTTCCTGTCAAAAATTGTATGGAACATTGACAGAAAATAGAGATTTCAACATGTTTTGTCGTAAAAGTTTCGCTAGTGCAAACGCACGGTGAAAAAGCAAAAGCGATTTCGTTCCAGTCTCTTTTTTTTTTGAAATGCTCATGCTTTGTAGTGAAAAAAACTTAGGGTGAGAAATGAGAGATGGCTGCCAAGTACCCAGGATCAGTCGTTGAAAGGGGTGGCCGGACTTATTAAACCGATGGGATGTTAAAGTAATGCGGAATTTTATCTTGATTACAAACTGTTGGAAATATTACCAAAACCACAGAGTAACAACACAGTTGACAAATAAAATAAAATAGTTATTATCTATGCACGAGTTCGTAGAACTTTTGACATAATTTATGAACTTTGTGAACGCCCTCTGTCTGCATGTTTGCACTTTTCACGTCACGGGAGTTGGGGAGTTATGTAATATTGCCATAATAAGATTTTAATTTTACGCCTATTTTTGCCGACTCTCTAAAGGAGGAATTTTTGAATGTTATTTCTGATTTTTCATTCCAAATTGTATTGTTGGACGCCAATTCAATAGAGTCAATTCTGAACTGATTTAACGAATGCATCTTGTTTTGAACTTATGTAGATATTTGCACTTACGAAATTGGTAATAAAGTTTATTATTTGTTAGTTTTATGACTCAGAAAATGTGATCGAAATTTTCTTAATGAGCCTAATTATCGGGTACTTATTACCTATTTACTTTAATTATAATTACTGACGAGAAATGCTTTATATACTTAATAAACCTATTTGTAACAAAGGTTCATTCTACTTTGCAACTATTTCAATAAAATAACAGTGTACCCTTTCATGGGCTCACGTTGGACATACTTTATTGCCCCTATTGACACTTTCCTGATAATGCCTAGGGGAAATAATTAATATAATGTAGGTACTTAGCTAATGTGAAGCCTAGCCTAATTTTCGAGCAAATCAATTAAGTAATGTTACCTATGTATTGACATGGGACTATGCGTTTTTATATTATTCCTAATACCCACAATAGTTACGTAAAATACTCCATTCTAATCATTGTAATTTTCGAAAGTAGAGCACTCGTTGTCTCTTTCTAATAATGCCTAACCCCGCCCCTACTTTGTTCGCAAAACTATTGATTTTCGTTCAGACTGTGTCATGGAAACAAATCAATAAGACTACTTATCTTTTGTTTGATAACAGTGGGTACAAACAAACACTGACCGATACTGAAATGCAAAACCGTATAAAAACGCTATAAACAACTGTTTTTCCTAAGAAAAATCTGATAATAATAAATGTGAGATGAATAAAAAGATATTCTAGAAAATGAAGTTGTTACTACGCAGTTCTTTTTCATATAAGGAATAAATTAGATTATAGTAAAAAAGTAATAATAAGATAACAATAATACTCCATGAAATGAATGACTGTATCTCGTTGTTTCGTGTTATATTTAAAATGCCACATAATGCAGCCTCTAAATAAGTTACGAAACACAGCAATCATGTGATTTTAATAGAAAATAAATCAATTATACCATTTAACTTATGCAAGAAATAAAATACTTTTAAATACAAACTTGAAAAACACAAATTAAAAAAATCACAACTTGTTTTTAATTTAAAAAAATATCTAATTCCAATGAAATATGCTTAATTAAGTGGAATTAGAAATAATAAGAAAATAAACGATGAAATACGTCAGAGTTATAACTAGTTGAAAGGCGACCGTAACAAGGTGAAACTGCACAAAGAGCTTGCGATAACGCGGCCGACGATAAACACGTCAAGTAGTTTATTACAATGCCAACTCGACGCTCGACCTACCTATAACTATCGCTATTTTGTACTGTCTCTCTTCTTGCCCCACACCCATAAATGTTGCTTGTTACTCGCCAAAAGTTAACAATATTTTAGTCATTCTACTTTTTTCAATATAATTTTAAGTATTTGTAAATAAAATAACAAGATTATTGATGTTTTTGCCTCTATTTTTAAGGTTTTCGTTTAGATTTTGATAATATTATTTATTAACCGGTTAAATTGAGAAGATTATGAAGTCACTGTATTTGAGTGGAAACCTGTCAATTTAGTTCCGAAGTACGATATGAGAGTCACTGTAAGTAAGCGCATACCATTGAATTAAAATACATGAGAATACATAAACACAACCTTTGTATGCCAAATACATCATTGAAATAAAATCTTTAGTTATTTCGTATTTCAAAGGAGGTTTAGAACATGGTTTGAATTACTATTTTGTTCTACACGAAATCAAAACTTCAATTATTTTACTGGTTTAAATCGTGCGTACTAAATAAGATTTTGATTAACAAGCTAGAAAACAAATACACAATAACCTATGAAATCGATATTTAACTTTTCCTTTAATGTTTAATACGAGTTTGTTTTGTGAATCGGACCAAGCCACCGTCACTCAACGCGTTCAACGGGACTTTGCAAACTAACACAGAATGTTGCCATAAAAAAAATACATTCGCTATCTCAATTCTTCTAGGGGCAGTAGCGTTACTGACGGAACAGAAATGGACGTATAGTTCAGATAAAATACGCCGTGAAATTTGTTTATATCTTCGATAATCTACGCTAAAAACTTTTGTAATCACTTTTAAAAGCATTCTTATACAACAAAGATGTAGTAACGTTAAAAATCAACTGTGGAAAACGTTGTTTCCTTGCATATTCCCGTTCGCCTCGACATGACTAGTTGGGTAGAGAAAATTGGTTGTTGTACTTATTTTAGTTAATGGAACTTTATTTTACAATTTACGCGTTTTTTGTTGTTATATTAAGTTTGTATTGTGTGGAAATCTAATTAATATTGTTTTATCATAAGTTTTAAGTGTAAAAGAGTGTTATTTAAGTGTTTTTTCTGTTTTTAAATGGAGTTTGATGTGTAAGGTAAGAATCATTACGCTTTCTGTAGTTAGGAAGTATTGATAAGCATTTAATTAGGTTTTCCATGGTGTCCGCTGAGATAAATGCACTTTAGTGTGATTGGTTTTCGATTTTGTTTACTAATTTCTTGAATTACTCATAGTCTAAAATTAAAATTTTGTTGAAGCATTATTTTTCATACACATCACATTCCCACATCGTTCATATTCTATAACTAAATTTTTCTATCACAAAAGACACAAAACAATATTACTAATTACTTAAAATCAACTACATAATGTTAGTTTGTATGTAATAGGATTATATCTTAAGAATTCCTAAAGCCAACCAAAACCTGTTCCTTCCTAACAGGTGGTTTGAATATGGAACGTACAACAACCTGTCAGTGTTTACATTTGTCTATTATTATAAAAAAAAAAGGTTGACAGCACAATAAGCCCTATTGACCAGTAGTTTCTGAAAGGATTCAATTAAATCTGTTTTCAACTTTTATGTTTGTTTGTTGTTATTATTCAACCATTCAGAAACATTAACATGATATTTGCAGATTTATTGATCAAAACTCAAAAACTCGAAGCATTTATTTCAACCGCTCAACTGTTGACTGGACTTTAGAAGGCAGATAACAATTAAAATTCTATTGGCTCGTTAATGACAGTTGGAGGTATAAACAAATTACAGGCACTTTTGAATTTTCAAGGAGTTGGTCAGTCACAAATATGAAGCTAGTTGCCCATTCCAAAGCGTAGTAGGTACCTATGGAGAAGAACGGACACTCTTTTAAATAAAAAAATTGTTCAGAGATTTGATCAGACTTTTAGGGAGATGCTCCATGTTAGATACTGGTATCCAACTGTATCCGGTAAGACTGGAAACCGACTTCAACATAGTTGGGAAAAGGCTAGGCAGATGATGACTGCCTTTATCTGACTTTTTGTAACTTGTATGTGTCATCTGACTTTAGTGACTTTATGTACGTATATTTGAACTTGCTGCAGAGGACAATCATCCCATTATTTTGATGATTTGAATGTCCATAGAAGAATTACAATGATGTAATTATCTGTCGGTAACTGTCAAACAGAGTAGAGGAGCAGTGGTTTAGTATCACTACATAATTATAAAACAAAGTCCTCCGCTGCGGCTGTCTGTCTGTTCCAATAAACTCAAAACTGCTGCACCGATTTTCATGCTGTTTTCACCAACGGATAGAGTGGTTCTCGAGGAAGGTTTTAGTATATAATAACCGACATCGACACCGAACCGACAATCCACGCGGGCGAAGTTGCGGGCGTCAGCTAGTTTATTATATAAATATTTTATCACCAATGCTCTCAAAACGGTGTAGGAAGACATCACTAGGAATTCTAGGCGTGGAACCTAGGAAAGCATGTCCTAGAACCAAAAATTCGAAGACATGTGACATCTACCAACCCGCACTGGGCCCGCGTGGTGGAATATAGCCCACTCCCTCTGACAGAGAGGAGGCCTGTGTCCCAGCAGTGGGAACGTTATAGGCTGGTTATGCTAACTGCAGTGCAAAGGCCTTTTCTAATGCAGAGAAAAAAAACCGGCCAAGTGCGAGTCGTACTCGCGCACGAAGGGTTCCGTACCATCCTTACATATTATAAAACAAAGTCCTCCGCCGCGTCTGTCTGTCGTTCTGTACGCGATAAACTCAAAAACTATTGCACCGATTTTCATGCTGTTTTCACGAATGGATAGAGTGGTTCTCGAGGAAGGTTTTAGTGTATAAGAACCGACATCCACGCGTGCGAAGTCGCGGGCATCAGCTAGTTATCTATAAAAACGGCAAAATAATCACGTTTGTTCTATGGGAGCCCCCTTAAATATTAATTTTATTCTGTTTTTTAGTATTTGTTGTTATAGCGGCAACAGAAATACATCATCTGTGAAAATTTCAACTGTCTAACTATCACGGTTCATGAGATACAGCCTGGTGACAGGCGGACACACAGACAGACGGACAGCGGAGTCTTAGTAATAGAGTCCCATTTAAACAATTGAGTACAGAACCCAAAAAAAAAAATGGAGCAATGACAAATACATTAATTATGTGATAGATACATACATAATACCGACTGACTGGTACTGGTTGAGTGGTAGAAAATGCGTCAGACATTAAGCCGCCTTTGTACAGTAGTTTTATTACTTGTGCATAAAGTTTTAATTAATAAATAAATACCCAGTTAATTAAACCCATTATTATCACCACTACAGCATTTTTTTTAAAGTACAGTTTTACTCTTTATTTTTTTTCACAAAGAAACCTTATGTCTAAGGTTCTTTAATAACAGGTGCATTTTTCGAGACATATGTTTGAAGGGTAGGGTGCACCCCAAATGTATATAAATTATACATTGTGTTCTAATACGCTTGTAGCAGGTTGCCTGTATTGTTTCATAACTCATAAGGCTTATTTTGAAATGGTGAATAAATTATGTTTTTAACCGACTTCATCAAAAAGGAGGGGTTCAATACTTGTTTTTTTTTTGTGTGTTTATGTTAACGCGATTACTCCGCCAATTATGAATCGATTTTGATGATTCTTTTTTTTGTTTGGTAGGTCATGCTTTAGAGGTGGTCCCATATAAATTGTATTAACTTTGCTTGTGTAGTTTTCGAGTTAGCTGCAATAATTATGTATTTTTCCCGCTTAGTCACTGTTATTTACATATCAGGTAGTGGTATTCGAATTTGTGTGGGGTAGGTACCATAACCAAAAAGGGAAAAATAAAAACTTTTTACAAAAAAAAAACAACCGACTTCAAAAAGTTTTTATATTTAGGTATGTAAATTGGTTAGAGGAGCTCGTGGCTAAGTAATAACAGCCGCACGGGTCGATCCATCAGGTTAAGCTACGCTTGCCGGGGTTGGTCCGTGGATGGGTGACCATCTTTACATACCGAGACTCCTCCGTGCCTCGGAAAGCACGTTAAGCCGTTGGTCCCGGCTGTCATTTGTGGATCTTTGACAGTCGTTACGGGTCGTCAGAAGCCCGAAAGTCTGACAACCAGTCTTGCCAAGGGATATCGTATTACCCAGTTACTGGGTTGTGGAGGTCAGATAGGCAGTCGCTCCATGTAAAATACTGGTATTCAGCTGCATCCGGTTAGACTGGAAGCCGACCCCAACATAGTTGGGAAAAGGCTAGGCAGATGATGATGTAAATTGGTTAAAAAACACTCTTACACATCAAAATAAAGTTAGCTTTTTAATTCCGTAGACTAATTTGACAGGTGCAAATGTCAAAATCCAAATTGATAAATAACAAAAAACAATCATTTGAAATGTCAAATTAGTATACGTGATTAAAAAAACGAAGTTTAGTTTAAAACTTTGATGCCCTTATTTATCAATTCGTAGTTTAATGCCAACCAAAAAAATGTATGGTTAAGGGCCACCTCAGCTCAAATTTACTTTTTTATCTCGCTCGCACCATACTACTCGCAGTCTGAGTGAGAGAGAGACGGAGTGGGGTGCTGGCGGCTCCAAGTCTCGAATAGTTTAGTTAGGATAGAATAGAATAAATACTCTTTATTATGTACACCATATAAAATACAGATATAAATGTAGAAATTAAATGCGGTGAAAATAAAGGAAATTAAAAAAAAATAACGTAAGACCTGCTTTATAGATAGTTCAGTTATTATACAAAGTTTCATGATCTAATTTGAAGTATTTTTTGAATACCAGCGGTTTATAATTCGGTTTAGAGGTAACTTTGGTTTTTTTTTCTGTCGAGACAATTTTATGTAATCGTGTTTTCGTCAAACATAAGACCTAGCATCAATCCTCAACTTTAACATATATTTATTTCAAAATTAATGCTGCAGTATTTTCGGCATAACGGAGGATCATGCTAAGCAATTTGAGGTTGGGTAGGGCCTTAATCTGAAGCATAAACTGGTTGCTTCGCATTTATTTATGGGGGTTTGTTAAATTCTCTTTTATTAGGGGTCCCCAAAAACGATCAATTACAATTGATTGTAGTGATATTGTCAATCAATCGCTTCAATTGCATTTGGTAGACAATCAATTTTGGTGGATCACGATTTGGTACTGTATCAATCACGTAAAAATTGACAATTGCAATTGATTGGTTCGAGTACTCCTAAAGGCGTGTACGCACGAACGTACAAGAACATGGTGAACACGAACATTGAACAATTTGTTCGCAAGAGCGTAACAATATCGAAAATAAAAAAAATAAACGAAAATAAAAAAAGTTGTAAAATGAAATGATGTTGATTGTTATGTAAATTGTGGATGTAGTTTTCTCAAAAATGTTCGTGGCGATCCAATTTCGTTGTTCTGTGTGGACGGTGTTCGGAGAAATTTCATGCGAGCCCTTCCAACGGCGAATCCATGGCTGTTATAGACAGCCGGTCAGTTGAGCGCTAACACAAGTTGAGCTGTGTTCGTGTTCGCTTTGCTAATTTACGTCCACACGTACGATCCAAATGTTCCGTGTTTGATTTTCGTGTTCGCCATGTTTTGTTCGTTCGTGCGTACACGCCTTTAGATGCATCAAACCACTGACACATTAATGTGTCGTGTTCTGTCGTGACGCGGGATGCACCAATCAAACGAATCTGTTTAGGACTATACTCCATTTGAAATAAGATTAGACATTTAAATAAACCTGTTTTACAGTCCGTTCAACCGATTTTGACTTCTATTGCGTTGGTGGTATGACAAATGGCAGCTGCAGTAGACAGTTGATATTGTGTAACCTTTTTGCTTTTAATGCCATCGTTATGCCTACGATATAGAAGTCAACATCGGTTGAACGGACTGTAAAAAGGTTTGTTTACATATCTAATCTTATTTCAAATGGAGTATACGTCAAATCACAACGAGTTTTGATTGGCTTGCACTACGTCAGAAGGCGACACAATACGACACAACACAGTAATATAAATCCGACTTCATTCAAGCCCATAAGTGATAATATTTCAGGAGTTCACGTATACTCTGTGCTGTCTACCTGTCCCAGTTCCAATTATTAATTCTCTGATCAATATTTTATTTGCGTTTCGCATTGTTGACACTATGAAGATCCATACTGTCATTTGTGGATCTTTGACAGTCGTTACGGGTCGTCAGAAGCCCGAAAGTGACAACCAGTCTTGCCAAGGGGTATCGTATTACCCAGTTACTGGGTTGTGGAGGGTAGATAGGCAGTCGCTCCATGTAAAATACTGGTATTCAGCTGCATCCGGTTAGACTGGAAGCCGACCCCAACATAGTTGGGAAAAGGCTAGGCAGATGATGATGATAATTGTTGACACTAAGAAATCTATAATATCAATATCAGCCGTTTCATAACAAACCATTTGCTTGGTTAGAAAAAATGCATTGAATTGCCACTTCTGAGCAGCGTCCTTATTCCAAAACCCGGTTACAATCGCAATAACTTAAATTTTGAGGGTTCAAATGATGTTTAATGCAGTGAATGATCCAAAATCTAGCTACGACGCAATTATTTATTAAGGTGGATGCGCTAAGGTACGTTTTTGGCTATTTGCAGGTCAGTGTCAGGTTGTATGTTGATCTAAATATTATTAGCGGCCGTAACAAATATGGGTTTACAGAATTATAAACATTAGAATCAGCAATACAACTTTCTACGTTCATATAAGTCCATTGAACGACTATTTCATGAAATCATGACATTTGGCACTTTCATGAACTTAGAGAGTTGTATTGCTGATTCTAATGTTTATAATTCTGTAAACCCATATTTTTTACGGCCGCTAATAGTATTTAGATCAACATACAACCTGACACTGACCTGCAAATTGCAAAAAACGTAAGAAAATTTGAATTTCGCGGGGTACCTTGGCGCATCCATCTTAATATTACATAATAACAAAGCATCACGCCTGTAATTCCCACAGGGTAAGGTAGAGATATAATGATATGTCTAACGATTGGTATATTTAAATTTTTTATTCATCAAATACACTGCTAAAGGCAGACGTGAGTCAAAACGCCCTAGGAGACCATACTAGTGACCATAATGGCGGTGTTCTTCAGAAATTTCAGGTCCGTAGTGCTCGCAATCGGCTTGCGTGTATGACCAGAGGCCCTAGTGTGAGTTTCTTTTAACCATCTTGACTTTACGTATCGAACGCGTTCGACGCTCTGAGGCCCTAGTGTGAGTTTCTTTTAACCATCTCAACTTTACGCATCGACCGCGTTCGGCGCTCTGATTGGCCCTTCACCAATGATGGCCAGTGAAGGCCCAATCGGAGCGCAAAACGCGGTAGATGCGTAAAGTCGAGATAGATAAAAGAAACTCACACTAGGGCCTCTGATTGGCCCTTCACTAACCTTCACTGGTGAAGGGCCAGTCGGAAAGTCGAACGCGGTCGATGCGTAAAGTCGAGATGGTTAAAAGAAACTCACACTGGGGCCACAGATGTATGAATGTAGACGAAGCAAAAGGAGTATGTAAGGATCGTAGCAGGTGGCGTTCTGTAGGGTCTGCTTACCCCCATGGGAAGAATGTGTGAGTTTATGAATGTAACCTGCTAAACATTCTCCCTTTCCTGGTCACCGTTTGCCAACCATTCCACCACATCACTCCACTCTTCTCACACCGCTAAAACCATCCAAGTCTCAGACCAAATAAAAATTCTCAAAAATCGACAGTGTAAATATGCTAAAATGTATTTATTATCTTTTTTTTGCTGCTTTGATCTGCAATCTATGGTAAATATAAGTAGATTATTTGCTTTAACATTTAAGCTAAAATAGGCTCTATTTACAGCAAAAAAATTACAACAATTATGTCAAAAGATAGTCATGGTTTGCATTCTACCAAATGCCTTTAATTAATTGGACAATGTACGCATTCATCTCTTCATTTGGATCATGCACTAAACTTATTAATACAGTGTAACCTGAACCGCTGACACATTACTGTGTCGTGTTGTGTCGTGACGCGAGATACACCAATCAAACGAATCTGTTCAGGACTACGTCAAATCACAACGAGTTTTGATTGGTTAACGTTGCGACAGAAGGCGACACGACACGACACAAAACAGTATTATAAATCCGGCTTTATCTGACGATTGAAAAATTAGCCTGATCTTATTTGGTATACAAATATGGTCCAAGTACTGGGAAAAATAATTTGTTAAGGTACCATTCTGTAGCTGACCGCAGGCGGCTACTAAAGGCGATGTGTCGCCGCGACACGAATGCTTTCTATGAAATACCTTCCGTAGCTAGTGACACGTCGGTTTCATAGAAATACATACAAACCAGTCGTGTCGCGACGACACGTCGCCTGCTGTTGCCACCTGCGGACGGCAACGGAATTTTACCTTTAAGGAAAACATTTTGAGGAAACCGGCATGTCCTAGAACCATTAATTTCGAAGACATGTGACATCCACTTAGTGCACTGGGCCTGCGTTGTGGATTACGGCCCCCTCCCTCTCACAGAGAGGAGGCCTGTGTCCCAGCAGTGGGAACATTGTAGGCTGATTAGTTTGTGATTTTCACACCATGTATGGTTACCAAGACCAGGCACTCAAAACCGGCCAAGTGCGAATCGGACTTGCGCACGAAGGGTTCCGTACCATTATCTATAAAAACGGCAAAAAATATCACGTTTGTTGTATGGGTGCCCCCTTAAATATTATTTTGTCCTGTTTTTTTTTTGTATTTGTTGTTATAGCGGCAACAGAAATACATCATCTGTGAAAATTTCAACTGTCTAACTATCACGGTTCATGAGATACAGCCTGGTGACAGACGGACGGACGGACAGCGGAGTCTTAGTAACAGGGTCCCGTTTTACCCTTTGGGTGCGGAACCCTAAAAATTAATTATTTTGACTTTGTCTTTGATATAATTTATTTGTTCTAAATACTCTAAATTCCCTAATTTTCTCAGAATTAATGACAATTTTTTTTTTATCCTTCCAGAATAAATTAATAATCAACAAAAATGGCGCTGTGTGAAAGTCAGCTGGACTCCGCTTTGCCGCAGCTCAAACGAGAGGAGTCCTCGAGCAGCGAGGGCAGTCAGAAGCAGGCGCCAGAGAAGAAGACCAAGATCGAGCATAATGGAGAGATCTATGGGCTGAACCAAGGTTTGTTCTTATCAATGATCATTATCATTACAGCTAAAAGACGTCCACTGCCTCCCCCAAGCGTCGCCACATCGACCGATTCCTACGACCTTCGCAAGGTCCTTTCAACGGTAATGGTTGCTGGGTCATGATTAAGGTACGCAAGCCGAGGACGGTCCGTGTGTTGGTGACCGCCTATTGGTTAAAGTTTAGAGAGGAAGAGGGCATGTCATTCCCCCCCACCTACCCAACAGTGCACAGGAGACACATTGTCAAGGTCAATGTCAAACGTCTCGAAGGTCAAGGTCACATTTAAAAAAGTATGTTATATGTGTGTGTAGTGGACGGAGCTTCGCTTCGCGGGGCTCCTGTGTCTGTCTGCAGGGTTTAAATGAACCTAAGACGAAGGAGATTACGGCATCATCCCCTTCGAACTTTACTTGTTCGAGTCGGGGTGCCCGAAGTCTCGAGCTCGCTTCGCTCGCTCTTGCCTCCTAGATTCTTACTGCCTTTTTACTAAGTTGAGATGTGTGGACTCGGGAGCTCGTGGCTAAGTAATAACAGCCGCACGGGTCGATTCATCAGGTAAAGCTACACTTGCCGGGGTTGGTCCGTGGATGGTTGACCATCTTTAGTAGTCACAAGTTGCAAAGCTTTTACCGTCATGCCCCTCGTCGAATAAACCGGTAAAACTTCTTTAGAAAAGTTTGGCGGAAAACCGAAATAAACCGGTATTCTTTAAACCGGTTCCGAGACTTTTTAATGAGACCCTATAGAACCCCCAAAATAACCTCACTTTCTTCCTACGAGGCGGCACGTTTCCAAACCCAACCCCTGACTGAGATATGGAGGTGAGGGGTGCCTCGGAGTGCATGAGTACCCTAACTGGTAGCTGTTTGTCGCAGTGCCTGGCGGTCTGCCGCTGACAGTGGACTACCGGTCGCCCGTGTCACACTTCGTGCCGCCCGAGTTGTACGCGGCGAGGCAGAAGCAGGCGCCCGTCCCTACTGGTAAGAAACCTATACTTTTTATTTGCTGTTAGACCGTACCCTACCTCAGATTTTATAGATAGATACTCGTAGATAGATAAAACGTTTATATGATGCACACAAAAAAATAAAAAACTTTTTTACAAAAAATTAAACCGACGAAAACAGAACTGAAAAGCGAAAAATAAATAATAAATAAATTTCGGAAGTCGGTGGCAAAAAACGAAAATTGAAAAGCGAAGACATCGACTTCCGAAATTAAAGTTATAAATTTTTCGCTTTTCAGTTACCATCCACTCCAGGGTACTCCAGGGGGTTACTCCAGGTTAAAGACCTGGAGTTGATGATGAGTGGTTGTGTCATCAGAACTATGTATGTGTTCAAAATTTCAACAGAATCGGTTCACAGTTGAAAATTCAGTTGGTGAAAAATCAATCAACCCCATTTTTTCTACCTTTAGGGGTGGATTATAGTTTCCAATTTTAAATGGGACCAACTTCGAGGTATACCCTTCCCAATAAAAAAAGAATTTTTCAAATCGGACTACTCACTAAAAAGTTATGCGTGGAAAAAAAAATACATATCGACTTGAGAACCTCCTCCTTTTTTTTTCGTCGGTTAAAAAGACAGCACAACATACAAAGACAAGGTACCAGGTACCAGTAGTTTATCTCGCTCGCACCATACTACTCGCAACCTGAGTGAGAGCGAGACAGAGTGGGGCGCTTTTTACGGAGAAAATAATGGTAATTAAAAAAAAATAAAAAACATAAGACCTGCTTTATAGATAGTTCAGTTATTATGCAAAGTTTCATGATCTAATTTGAAGTATTTTTTTAAAACCAGCGGTTTATAGTTCTTTTTAGACTTTGTATTTTTTTTCTATAGAGAAAATTTTATGTAATCGTGTTTTCGTCAAACATAGGACCTAGCATCAATCCTCAACTTTAACATGTATTTATTTCAAAATTAATGCTGCAGTATTTTCGGCATAACAGAGGATCATGCTAAGCAATTTTAGGTAGGGTGCACCCTTAATGGTGGTGTCAGTAGAGGAGCTCATGGCTAAGTAATAACAGCCGCACGGTTCGATCTATTTTTGGTCAGCCGATTGGTATGGTTGTTCCGTGGGACCATCTTTACATATCGAAACTCCTCCGTGCCTCGGAAAGCACGTTAAGCCGTTGGTCCCGGCTGTCATTCGTGGATCTTTGACAGTCGTTACGGGTCGTCAGAAGCCCAAAAGTCTGAAAACTAATATTACCAAGGGTAATCTTAGTCAGTAACTGGGCTATGGAGGTCAGATAGGCAGTCGCTCCAAATAAAATACTGGTATTCAGCTGCATCCGGTTAGACAGGAAGCTGACCTCAAAATAGTAGGGCAAAAGCCTAGGCTGATTGATTGAAGCTTCAATTCCTTTTCAGCTGAAACGAGCGACCCGCCGACTCCTGTCAAGCGAAAGCGCGGTAGACCCAGGGTGGACAAGACGAGTCCTGAGTATTTGGCCAACCTGGCGGCCAGGAAACAAGCCAAGGAGATGGGTGAGACGCGTTATTTATCAGATAAAGATTTTTGACTGCCAAACGTCACAAGTGATAGTCAGAAATCAAAGTGTATAGTTAATTAAAAGAGATTTTAAATTACTAAGCCAAAAATAAACGCCAAAGTAAAAAAAAAAACCAAGTGTTGTTTTTACCCGACTGCCCCAGAAGGAGGGTAATGTGTTTTGAGAGTATGTATGTATGTCTATTTCATTAGCAAGCTCTGTAGCCTAAACGGCTTGATAAATTTTAACATACAAGGTGTCGTTCGATTCGTCGTAATTGTGGGATGTCATGATTTCATGAAATAGTCATTCAATACACTTTCATGAACTTAGAGAGTTGTATTGCTGATTCTAATGTTTATAATTCTGTAAACCCATATTTGTTACGGTCGCGAATCATATTTTAATCAACATACAACCTGATACTGACCTGCAAATTGCAAAAAACTTAAGATAATTTGAATTTCGTGGGCTACCCTGAAACTTTCACATTAAATAGGCATGAATTTTCTGTAATGTTTTGTGCAAATTTATTTGCACAAAACATTACATTACATTACAGATACTATATGTAATGTAATGGTTGTAATGTTATGTAGATACTAGACATGGGTCGTACTTGCAAAATCGAGTACCAGGGTTTCCAAGTACGTCCACCTTTAGACACCAGTGCCAAAAACCAGGGCTCGAAATACTTGTATTTTCTTTCTGCATAGAAAATAGATCCGTAAGGTCATACAAATAAGGAGTACAAGCGCTTATGCAAAAAAGGGTACGTCCAACTTCCAACCAAGCCTTGGTGGAAGAAAAATCCATGCATAGAACATTGATCCGTAACTTTATATAAATAAAGAGCACAATCGTGTTAACAGAAAAAAATACTTCAAAACTTTAAAGGAAAAATACTTGCATAGAATCCAAGCCTTGTTGCTAGAAAAATACTTGCATAGAACATTGATACGTAATGTAATATAAATAAGTAGCAAAATTGCGTCTACAAAAAAATATACTTCTAAACCTTTAAAGTAAAAATACTTTCACAGAACATTGATCCTTATGTTACATACAAAAAAAGATCAGAACAGCGTCGGAGCAAAATACTTTGAAGTATTTCGGGTCCGCACTTGGTCGGTCTGGTGTAAAAACCTGATCGCCACTTTCCCTAGCAGATAGTTCATTAGGACCTCATATTCACACGGGCAGTGCCTATTTCCAAGATAAATAAAAATAAAAATCTTTCAACATAAGCGGGGCCTATACATTGCCCGGAACCACATTCAGACTAAACATTTTTTTTTCCTTTTTTACCCGACTTCAAAAAGCGGAGGTTCTTTTTACATTATTTTTATATTTTGATTCTTTTTTTTTTTCAGCCGCTATGATGAATAACAGGACCCCAGAAAGTGGGGAAAAGCGTAAGCGAGGAAGGCCACGCGTGGACAAAACGAGCCCAGAGTATTTGGCTAGGAAGAGGGCCCGCGAGTTAGGTAACAAACATACTACCAGCCATTTTGTATATACTAACATGGGGTTGGTTTTAAGTATAAATATTAACTTAAACTTGAACTTGATATTATTTGAAACACGACACGAAATCCAGATACACGACACTTTATCCAGATATACGACAAACAATCCAGATATACGACATTACGACATTATTACATTTATATTCAAAATTTGTAATCCATTGCTAGACGAGAACAACTGCCGACAAACTGTTATGCAGTTTGGCAGACCTTAGGTATGTTATTGTTAATATAGATTTTGGAATAAATAACTAAAATAAAAATAAGTTCAGAAAAATGACAGTGTTTGTGTCACTGCAATTTTTCTGAACTTATTTTTATTTTAGTTATTTATTCCAAAATCTGTAAAAAAAAGATTGAAGTACTACATAAAAATGCCGCATGGAACATCGAATAATATGAGATAAAAATGAATTAAAAAAACAAACTTCTGGATCCATAAATACTAAACACGAATACTTCATGTTGTAAGCGCGGCAGGCCACGCGTGGACAAAATAAGCCCAGAGTTTGAAAAAGGGCCCGTGAGTAATAGACGTTCAAGTAATTTAATCAATCAAGCTGGTTCAGACAGTTTGATCAAATAGAAGTACGAAAATTCATATTTCTTCATGCCATTTGACAACTCATTTCGATAAAAATTTCCCTTATACATAATTTAATGATAACAGTCTTTGCACAAGCCTGTTTAATCAAATTACTTGCACGTCTATGGCCCACATTACGAATATCACATACTACTATTCAGCCATTATGACATGTATTTACTAACATGGGATAACTTTTAGTTAATACCAGTGTAGCTTGAACTTGGTAGCATTTATGGACACTAGAGATGATTTTCGTGACATAAAATTTAGAAACGTGACATGAAAAGCCAGATAGCAGACAGTAAATCCAGCAACGAGACGAAATCCTGATAACACATAACAGAACATCACGCCTGCATTCCTCGTAGGGTTAGGCAGAGTAGTACCTATAGTAAGTACACCCACATTTCGCCAGTTATGTTAAAGTCCCATGTAACAGGGGACGAGCGTATTGCCATCAACCGGGCACAAATCTAGACTCCGGGCTGCACAATAAAATCCTGATACACAACACGAAACAGAGTCACGACACAAAATCTTTTCACTTAAAGTGACATACCTATTAAATTTCGACGTGAAATTATTTACATGAAATCTTAAATCACGTTACTGATTCCAGAGTAACAACAGAATTATTATACGTAATCCAGAAACTCGACATGAAATCCAGATTGACGACATGAAATCCAGAAACGGCACTATATCCCGACATTACACGAAACACGACTTTAAATCCTAACATGAAACAGAATAGTTCCTAGGCTCCAACGTTCGCCTTCGTGGTTGACCACTTTTCAATCTTATTGCTTGGACATGAGGCGGCATCTACATCGCCACATGCGAACTATACATCACACTGACGTCACGCAAAATCCTGCATCGCGCAAGCAGCATTTACCGCGCGACTAGCATAATACTGGGTGAAATTGAATTCATGGGCATACCCTTAAGGGGTCATTGTACTCATCATTATGAACAACTTTCACTATGGGACAATCTCGTTTTTTTTTTGGTGGGACATTATCAAATAACTTTTCCCGCTCTGGGCGGAGCGGGAGGGCGTGTCTGACACTTAAGTGTCTAAAACCCACCCGTGTTCCTTCAGTTGCCTGTAAGTTGCCAGAGGCCACGGTATCCCTTTCGGACTTTCCCACGATGGGACAAATCAAATCAAATCAAAAGTCATTTATTCAAACTAGGCTGAGAATTAGCACTTTTCGAACGTCAAAATTACATAAGACTGTCCCCCGGCACGCCCACCCTTCACCACTTCCTAGTGCTTTAGCTGGGAAGAAGAAGTGGCGCAACAAACTCCCCAGCAGCACAGCTGTCTGTTCAGTTAGAAACAATTGATTCTATACAAAAGTATGCAAAATCATTTACATTACGCAACATAAAATATAAATCTAATTATTAGCCATATGTCAGCTAGCACAGGCCAATAAACAACGCAAAAAAAAAAATTACGAGACTATATGTACTCGACCAGTTATAAAATAAATAAGTAAATGTAAACATAAATTAACTAAATAAAAGCCTCCAAGCACAAAGGGCGTGCCCGCTTACATGTTACACAAACCCTGAAATCGCGAAAAATAAATCAGCTGTTCCCTACATTTCGCATAGCTCGTCAAAATGTAGGGTACAGCGGATATTTTTTTGAGATTTCACGATTGGTCCCATATTGAAAGTTGTTCATAATAATGAGTACAATGACCCCTTAAGAGGATGCACATGAATTAAATTTCACCCTGTATACAACGTCCCGACATCAATCGTTGGGCAGTTGCCCGCCAGACACAACACCCGTCTGGTCGGAGGATCCTCCCTTTTCTATAGAGTATGAGTGAACTTTACACCCTGTTCTGTTCCTCATAACTTACACAGACAAGTGTCAAACCGCCTTCGTTCAGTTCAGCCATTTTGTGTGTTTGACAAAAAAAGGCGCATTTACAATAATAACAAGGTTTGTATGGTGTTCGTGCTTTATTATCTGTTTTTTTGTTTGTTGTTTTTGTAAATATGATTGTAAATACCCAACGCTGTGGTGCCCTGTGGTTCCTGGCAAGGATAGGTCTATTTTCTCGTTCTCATTGATATCATAAAATTCGACTATGTCACAGATGAATACAGAATGTTCATTCCGCAAAATTATTATTTAAATAAAAAGCGACTCTTGCTACGACACAATAAAGTACAATTCAGGTCGCACAGCGCTAATTACCTACAGTTATATTCACTTAGAAGTTGCCTCTCTTTCTATCGCGTAACTCTTATATTTTCTAATTACGTTACGCTCACTGAATTGGCCCGACAAGACGAGCCGCGTACTTGTACCTTCATACCTAAAATGCGGAGTGCGCCTTCTGTACTATTCTGTGGTTAAGTTCTGTCTGGCCATTGAAGGCATGATTGGCGCAGTGGCATTATAGCCTTCTGCGTTAAGTTTCGAGGGTTCGATTCCCGCATAGAACAACTATTGGCTTGACTGTAAGGATTTCTGTTCCGGGCCTGTGTGTTTGTGTAATATAATAATCGTTGTTGTGATTGTGGCTAAGTAATAACAGCCGCACGAGCCGATCCATGAGCTTAAGCTACGCTTGCCGGGGTTGGTCCGTGAATGGGTGACCATCTTTACATACCGAGACTCCTCCATGCCACGGAAAGCACGTTAAGCAGTTGTTGGTCCCGGCTGTCATTCGTGGATCTTTGACAGTCGTCACGGGTCGTCAGAAGCCCGAAAGTCTGACAACCAGTCTTACCAAGGGGCATCGTCTTACCCAGTTACTGGGTTGTGAAGGTCAGATAGGCAGTCGCTCTATGTAAAATACTGGTATTCAGCTGCATACGGTTAGACTAGAAGCCGACCCCAACATAGTCGCGAAAATGCTGGGCAGTCTGATTGAATTACGGCATTCAACCGGATAAACGTCACTTCTGTGGTCAACGATAAAAATTACAAAGGAAAATATATCACTTTTTTAAACTACTCAAATTCTTTTTTTATTTGTTAACAGAAGCACTGGAGAGAAAGGCCAAGAGGGAGTATAAACGCCGCGCTACTGGAGGTGAGTCTCAATATTAATGAATGTACTAAGTACTCATGAATATAAAAAAAAAAACTAGGCCGCATCTTAACCGAAAGCGATTGTCGTGCGAATAAGTGATTGTCGTGCGAATAAGTGATTGTCGGGCGAACAAGTAATTGTCGTGTGAACATCGATTGTCGTGCGAACAAGCGATTGTCGTGCGAACATCGATTGTCGTACGAATAAGAGATTGTCGTGCGAACAGGTGATTTTCGTGCGAACAACCGATTGTCGTACGAATAAGCGATGATCGCGCTCGTGTATGTGCACGGGTGAAAATAGATAAACATAAGGGCGAGCACGGCCTTCTGTGACATGGCTCGAGTCACACATTTTACCGCAGTTTAGTCATATAACACTAGGCCGTGCTCGCCCCGCTGGTATGCCAACGTTGTATCCATTCCCGAGGCTGGGAAATTAATGAAAACGAATTTTCCCAGACATGAGACCTTAGCTAGATCGATTTTTCGCCCCCGTAAACCCCTATATTGCAAATTTCATCGAAATCGTTAGAGCCGTTTTCGAGAACTTGATTACAAATATAAATATAGCAATACTAGCTTCCGCCCGCGGCTTCGCCCGCGTGGTATGTCGATAAAAAGTAGCCTATGTCCTTTCTCAGGCTCTAGACTATCTGTATACAAAATTTCATTTAAATCGGTTCAGTAGTTTTGGCATGAAAGCGCGATAGACAGACAGACAAAGTTACTTTCGCATTTATAATATTAGTAAGGATTTGAATACAAATCATCATCATCTGCCTAGCCTTTTCCCAACTATGTTGGGGTCGGCTTCCAGTCTAACCGGATGCAGCTGAATACCAGTATTTTACATGGAGCGACTGCCTATCTGACCTCCACAACCCAGTAACTGGGTAATACGATACCCCTTGGTAAGACTGGTTGTCAGACTTTCGGGCTTCTGACGACCCGTAACGACTGACAAAGACTGTCAAGGATTTGAATACAAATATTGCTCATTTAATAGTTTAGGATATGACGTACTTGCGCGACCAATCATTCATACAAACGGTCGCGTATTCGCGCGACTGTCGCTTTCGGTAAGAACGCGGGGTCCGTATCAGATCAAATCTGAAATACTTAAAAGTATTTGAAAATACGCTAATGCTCGTGCCAAAAAAATTATATGATAATACACCCCTTTGCAAAGAAAACGGGCGGTTTTGATTTTTTTACATTATTGGTAATCATTTAGTTGTAAAGAGGTTTTAATAGCCAAACTATGTTACTGGCACTTAATACAGAGTCTGGGTATGAAAATAAGTTAATTCCAAATTCGAAACTTTTGTTTAAAACAATAATAATCCCTTTTTCAGTTTGTGACTTTTACTAACTTTTTGCGGGGTTTGCGGTTAAAAGGTTATCCTGGCAACTAAAACTAACTTCTCGTTATTTTTAGTTGAATAATTTATGTTTGTCGCATAATCCAGCCTTATTGTGACTTAAAACAGATATCTTTATGTCAATTGTAATGGCAGAAAAAGCAATAAGAGCTAGTAAAATTGTAGCGCTGCTGGAAGAGGGGTGTAGCCAAAACACGATATTCTTATTGATAATAAGAAATTACTATTCATTTATGCTAATGATATAGTAAAAATATTAATATTATCCATAGAAAAGCCAATGACTGTTAAGGTGGCCGTTTTTTTTTTTGCAATGGTGTGTAAGTATATGATATTTTAAAAAGATGGGGTTCAATACCAGCTAAAATGCGGTTTTAGTTCTCCAGGACTTTATTTTCATTATGTTTACGGTTTTCACCCTGAAGTCCCATCTCAAAACGCAACCTATATACAGTTCGATTCAAACGTAATGGCGGCTCGGAAGTTAGCTACTCGCTGCGCAGTACCGCACCCCTTACCCCCGCTGACATATGGAATTGTTACTGCGCAGCGACTCGCCTCATGTTCCGAGCCACCATTAAGTTTGAATCGAACTGTACCATCTCCTTATACTAGGTGAAATTGAAATAACTGAGAACCTTTTAAGGGGTCATTGTACTTATAGATAGATGTATAGATGAAACATTTATTCATTGCACAAAGCAGACAGCACAGCACACAAAAGCACAATTGAATGATAACAAATTACGTGAATATACAGGGTGAATTTTAATTCATGGGCATCCTCTTAAGGGGTCATTGTACTCATTATTATGAACAACTTCAACTATGGGACCAACCCTGAAATCGCGAAAAATCAGCTGTGCACTTTGACGAGCTATGCCAGCATTAATGTAGGGAACAGCAGATTTTTTTTTCTTTTAATAGGAAGCCCAAGTATTAAATTTCATCCTGAATATAAAAACAAGGTGCCAATATATTAAAATAAAAATGATGAGTGCAATGTTCCTTAAGAGGTTCTAAAATCAAATCAAATCGAAAGTCATTTATTTAAAACTAGGCTGAAAATCAGCACTTTTTGAACGTCGAAATTACATTTATAGTCCTCCAAAACGCCCAACCTTCACCATTTCCTAGTGCTTTAGCTGGGAAGAAGAAGTGGCGCAACGCACTACCGAGAAGCACAGTTATTTCGATCTCATCTTGTAGATCACTTATCTGTAAAGCCTCGTGCAGACTGACAGACGACTTTGACAAAACAATTTCTAAGAAAATTTCACGGTATAACAATAATACCGGAATGGCGTTGCGCCAGTCTGCACGAGGCTTAATATGGGCTACACTTGTTGTATAATATCACAAAATTGTGTACTTATTGAAGTGTTTCACTAATCATGTACTAAACACTGATCATTTTCTTGCATTACTATGCAATGAAAGACTGAAGCAAGAAAATACAAGAAAAAGTATTTCTTTTTAATGTTTCCACTAAAAATGCAGTCAATTTATCTGATGTTTAGTTTCCAAATTAGGAAGTGTTTTTTTTTTTATTCTTGCATCAGTCTTGCATCTTTGTTTTCTTTGCAGTCACTAAACAAGAACGCGGAATAGCAAGACCCTTAAAATGTTGAACTTTTTAAAGCTTCTGTTTATGCTTTTGGCAAGTATATTATTAAAATTTAATAGATGCCTTATTAAATAATAACAATACAGGGTTAACTTTTAGTCGTTTAAGTCCTCTTAAGGGGTCATTGTAATCATCACTTGGAACAACTTTCACTATGGGACCAACCATGAAATCGCGAAAAAAGAATCAGCTGGTTCCCTACATTTATGTTCGCATAACTGGTCAAAATTTAGCGAACAGCTGTTTTTTTCGCGATTTCAGTGTTGGTCTCATAGTGAAAGTTGTTCGTAATGATGAGTACAATGACCCCTTAAGAGGATTTAAAAGACTAAAATGTAACCCTGTATATCAACCCGAGTTTTTGGTATATTGTTATAATTTAATAGTGTATCATGTAAATGTCAATTTGACATTGACATTGACATTTTCAGAAGCAATGAACAGCGCATTCACACATGAATGAATCTTGATTATTTGTTAATTGGCCCGCAAACTCATATAAACAATTTATTCGCACACGAATCGTGGAAAACGACAAATACATAATTTTTTTAAAGAAGTTGCCCAAAATGAACTCTCAATAATGTCTCACATTGTCTCGAAATAATGTCGGATGTTTGGACGTACAGTAAATTAATTAATATATTATTTAAAATCCATGCTTCAACGAATTTATTATTAAAGTTTGGTCAATGTGCACCCTAATTGCGTAACACGATCAATCACAATCCGTTTCATTTTGACAGTTCAATAACATTCCATTGCATTTGAAAGACAATTTTTTTGAAAATTTGAATCTATGTATTAGCGATATCCTTCAAAATGATTCTGATTGTGATTGATTGTGTGTTAGGAAATTAGGGTGCTGATCACTTTTGAAATCCTCTGAAATATTTCATATACTGTCAAAATAATTAAAAACTCTTCTGAAATATTTCATATACTGTCAAAATAATTAAAAAATTCTCTGAAATATTTCGTATACTGTCAAAATAATAAAAAAATCCTCTGAAATATTTCATATACTGTCAAAATAATTAAAAAATCCTCTGAAATATTTCGTATACTGTCAAAATAATATAAAAATCCTCTGAAATATTTCATAAACTGTCATAATAATTAAAAAAATCTGTCTTGCAATTCCGCGTCTGAACATCACTCAGCTTACTAACACATGTAAATTCGTCTCTAGCAAAGCCCATCTCAAAAACTGCATTACAAATGTCTTCGCGCGTCAAAAAACGACAGTTGCCAGCAAACAATAAAAAAATGGGTGTTGCCATGAGGAAATTACCGCAGAAAATTGGCAATACCGTCAGAAAGGCTGGCAACACCGTCAGAAAGGTTGGCGATAGGAAGGTTTTAGTGAGGCGGACTGAAAGCCGAAAGTTTATTAAGAGAAAAGGTAATTTGTTGAATGATACAAAGTTTTTATTTCCTTGTGTGCAAAGTGGGTGGAATTTGAAGTCTATTGTTAAGTGAAGCTAGACTTGTTTGACAGAAAAATTAAAATTAGGAGTGAGGCGTATTTATCGTCACAGATACAAATAACAGATATTAAAAAATAGCAGATAGCAACTGCTCCTTACAATAAAACATATCTGTTACTTAAAATAACAGATCCTCAAGACTGTTACGAGTACCGCGGCTGTTACTGTTAAAACTTTGGATACGATTTTAGAGTTTAACGAAAAGAAATAAAGAAGATATTCAATTGAGATTTATACGTATTTATCACCCATAATAAATAACAGGCTGTTATTTAATAACAGATAGATACGATTTTCGACTTTAAACCAAAAGAAATAAAGAAGATATTCGATTGAGTTTTAATTACGTATTTATCGTCAAAAATCACAGGCTTTGATTTAATAACAGATATTTGGATCTGTTATTTTTTTTGTCACAGTAACAGTGATATGATAACAGATATCGTGTTTAACCTGTTACATTCCATCTCTAATTGAAATGACAGTACCAAGCAACTACTCGGAAAATGGGTTGGTACACACGGCTACACATCAAGCTATACATTTCCAGTTTACGATGATCTCGCATTGTTTATGATTTCCGTACGATGCGAGGTCGGCTTATACTGGAAATGTATAGCTTGATGTATAGCCGTGTGTACCATCTGACGACAAACTCCAGCACCGCGCGCGCACATTGGTCTAATCAAATATCGCGCGCTTCCCCGGCTTCCTGTTACACACTTCCGTCCCTTTTCACAAAATTACTTCCAGAGATTGCAGGAAAGCAAAAGGAACGGTGTTACATATCAAAATTAGAATTTTATGCTATTAATTGCCGGATAAGTAAACCGGTATTCATAAGGATAAGCTGAAACAGGCAATTACAACGCTATTATAGTCCAGTGGCCTGTTTATCAAAATTTACAACCCTTGTATTACCTAATGTCATTATTTAGTTAACAAGTACAGTAGTACCCAACTGATATGGCTTACCGATGTACCTGCGCAGAAGATGAATTTTCAAAGCGCGGGAAATGCTATTGACCAATCGGCAGGCTCCACGCACCGCACTTCTCTTTCCTGTACCGCTATTGGTCGGCAGCTGCCGCCATGTTAGCGCGCGCCGCGTGGCATGTTAGTCAGCCGCCATACTTGCGATTGAGACGGAACTAACAGCTGCAGTGTATTATGAACCTTATAGTAGTGATCTAAGGTTGATTGTCAGTTTTAGCATTCTTTCGTTAATCTTCGGGGCCATATCAGTTGGGTACCACTGTACTTATATTTTTCACAATTGTTCGTGATTTTGTATGTCAAAAAATTCTTTGTAAGTTACAACTTGTAGAAAATCATAACAAATCCTGAGAGTGTCCGGCGACTCTCTGTTCCGTCTTACAAGTTTACAAGTGTCGTGCTTAGTACCGCAATAAACGCTTAAATTCGATTTTCCTTTTTTTAAATGTGGTTAAAAGAGAGAGATGACCTGATGCCCGTGTCCCAGCAGTGGGAACATTAAGGCTGATTATGAATATGGAGATGAGCTATGAATTTAACGAAAATTAACATGCTAGGTTGTGTGAACGTGTAGACTTGTAACTTTTGATAAACAGAGCCCTGGCTGTAGAGAAAATACGATCACCTGTCCGTTGGACGATTTCTACAAGTAATAAGGATCAAATTCGCAAAACATTTATTCGTTAGTATTGAAACTGTGTGGTGCCAAGAACGAATTCTCTCAACGGCCGGACTTGTAGGTTCTTCTGGCGCTTGACCAAAATCGGAACTAGCGCCGCCGCCATCTTGTTTTGTCAATACAATATCTGTGACAATTTCCCCCACCCTGTCAATGTCATTCAGGCGCCTAAGGGTCAGTTAACACCGAGACGGAACGCGACGCGCACTTTTTATGATCCGATACAATATCGAATTTATTTACTACACAATAATGTACACGCGCTGCGCAGCACCGCGTACTTTGACACGTGTCAACGCTCGCTCTGAAATTATACCTTTTCGTGAAGAAAATAAGTTCGATAATTGTAAAAAAAGTGCGCGCAACGTCGCGTCGGCTCACGTCACGGTCTGATCTGATCCTAAGGCTCCCTGTATAAGACGCCGGAGCTGGGCCGCAAGTTTGTGTATACGAATGAATATCAAACATGCGCCGCACCAGAACCGTGTGATAGATGGCGATTTGAATAGTAAAGCAATGATCACAGTTCCATGCGGTCCGGCGCCGGTGCGGATCCGGCGTCATGTACAGCAAGCCTTAAGATCCTTGAAGCACACTATTATTATTTTAACAATAGATGTCAAAATGTCTACTTTGCACACTAGTGAAATAATGGATGCATGAAAGTAGTTAGGCGTGTGTGGGTAGATCGAATAAATCTATGTCTACTGCCGTTTGAGTGCCGTCAGCAAAATAAATATTGTTTTAAGGCTCCCGCAGACAGGCGCGACGCGACGACGGGGCGACACGACACTGGTAGAACAATTTCTGTGAAGTTTTCATAAAAATTGTTCCACCAGAGTCGCTTCGCGCCGTCGCGTCGCGCCATTTGAAATAAGATTAGATATTTAAACAAACCTTTTTACAGTCCGTTCAACCGATTTTGACTTCAAAAGTTGAACCAAATAAATACTTTACGGATTGAGAACGCCACTGGGTCACTTCATTTTAATATTTTTCTGTGAAAAAAATAAAATAATATAATAAGTACAAAAAACGCACATTAAAAAAAAGTATCAAAATACACTCGTACAAGAGTAGTCAAAAGCCTCGTATTCAACCAATAAAAGTGTGTCGCTGACGGTACATTTTATAGATCGGCATGACAGTATATTTAGGGTTTTTTTACCAAAAAAATTTATAAATATTTTTATGTATTTTAATTGAGAGATGGTTAAATTAATTTCAATTTCCGCATGAACTGTGTAGATTCAAGCTTATCGATTTTTTAATTAATGTTGTTTCCTGTGTAGGTAATTCCGTGTTATTACTAAATTAATTTAATAATTATGTACTTATTCCTAGATTACTGTATAAAAAAACAATAATTAGTCTTGTTAAAATGCATGAAAGTAGTTTTTTTTAGGTACTTAGGTATGTGACGTGTGTATTTTTAATTTACCAACTTCCAAAATGGAGGACGTTCTTTGTTCGACGATCTATATTTTCGTCAATTGTAGAACGATTATGAAAATTCTTTTTTAATTTGGTAGAGGAAGCTTTTTTTTTGAGTTTGGGAAATCATCAAATGACTTTTCCCGCTCTGGGCGGAGCGGAAGAGCGTGTCAGACTTTTACTGACTAAAACCCACCCGTGTTCCTTCAGTTGTCTGTTGCGAAGGTCCTGGTATACCTTTCGGACTCTCCCGCAACCCTGGCAGGTGGTAGAGGAAGGTTGCACGGTGGTCCCATATAAATTTTATTAACTTCGCTCAGGTAGTTTTTGAGTTAGCTTTAATAATAAGCAATTTTTCGCACTTGGTCTATAAGGATGATCTTTTGAGTTCCTGTCACTGTTATTAATTTATCAAGTTGTGGTATCTGAATTTGTGTGGGGTAGCTAAACTTTTTACAAAAAAAAAAACCATCGACTTTGTAGTGTTTGTTTTGGAAGTCTCTTGGTTTTTTTTTTTTTAACACTTTGCTACCTACTATAAAATAATGCTTAAAGATTGATAAAAATCACGAGGATTCATAATGAAATTTTAATTAAACCAGGGGGTTACTTGCACTCTTAGAACAGGCCAATATTTGACAAAAAGGTGGGTGTCAAGCGATGTTGTGTTGAACCCATGGGCCTTGCGCTAAAAATACCCTGCAAATGTTTATGGTACGAGCCGTGGGCCTGCAGCCCCGACATAGATAGCGATCGCTAATCGAACGAAAACTGTCGCAAAGTACTAATGACTGTCTCTAGACAGTCAAAAATGGTTGACAAGCATGAAAAAGCCACGTCGCTCGCGTCTAGGGATGGTATTAAGACTTTGCAACCGAATAATGGCCGAATAATAACCGAATAATAACCGCCAAATGGAGGGCGTTTAAATAGCCCGTGTCGGTTGGATATTTTTAACAATTTTTTGAAGTACTTACTTTAAATTTTCGTCGATTTTTTTTAAATATTATTTGGGGATGTAATCAATCGAATAAAGTTTTTTTTTAAAAGACACACATATTCCCTATTCGCAACGCAGAAGCTTAAGAAAATCTTAGGATACCGTCGCTGATTTTTGCAATGATACGTCGCAAAGCAGTTTTGTGTACAAGCCCTTATTATAGAAAGAAATAAAGAATAAAGTTTATTTGGACACAATTCATGGAACATAAAATACAAATAACAAAATAAAGTATTTTATTGTTTTTAAAACAATAGTGTGCGCCTCACGGCTGCGCCACAAAGGTTCATTTCAGCATTAATGCCAGACAGATACTGTCTGACGCTGGTTTTCGAATGAACCCATAAGGACAAGTGACGGGAAGTACATACATACAATGTCGCCCATGCGCATGTGACCGCCCGTAATTTTCTGAATATTCATGAAAAAATGTCGAAAATAAACTTCAAAAGGGGGGGTCCATCTATAACATTTTTCATGTTATTCAATTTTTAACTTTTTAAGTTGAGTTTGTAGATTTGCTTTCTATTTTTTGACACATCTCCGAATTTTATGGGTCGATTTGGATTCTGTTTATTATTTCCAAAAGCTTATGAGTTATTTTAACAGGTTAATTAACATTTTACTAAAAATTATCGACTACGAAAAAAAAAACGGAGTCGTAGTCATTTTTTCGGTAAAAAATTGTGTATTAATTTTAAAAAAACTAGTGTAAGTCCATAAATTGTCCCCATAGCACGACTTTTTTAAAGATAGATAGAGCGAAATTTTTTATAGATAGACCCCCCCTTTTGAAGTTTATTTGCGACATTTTTTCATGAATATTCAGAAAATTACGGGCGGTCACATGCGCATGGGCGACATTGTATAAGCAATTGCTGAGGGCCTAGACAGGTGACAATCGCTTCGAAAGCGTTTCGTATTTCTACAACGATTTTTGCCTTTTCCATCATCGTTATCGCTGATAAAATACCACTTCGTTTAGGGCCTCAGATCTCTAATTCGAGAAAATGTCTTTAATTTTGACACTTAGACAATAATGTTATTGCTTTTGCAAAGTTTCAAAGACTTTTATAATATTTTTATATTGCATGCCATCTTCATCTTCGCGTATTTAGACAAATTATGTGTTGCTTTGCTTTTGGGTACAGCTCACAAAGACATTGCGCCGGCAGAGCGTAATTTACGCCACTCAAATTGAGTTGCCGAAATTACGTTGTATTCGGTGGCCAACTCGACGAAAAATGAGTTATAAACTTGACTAATTTCTCTCGTCTCGCCTTACTTGTTATCGTTTGAATCGAGTTTGACGAAAACTACTCGACATATTTTGAGCGGCGTAAATTACGCCTTGTTACGCCAGGCCCAAACCTCATCTAATGGCATTTACGTAACAGATTTTCCATCGCGCAATGTGATACCTACTAAAGAGTAATATCTCTCGCATCTCTGGCCGAAAGTGTACGGTGGGCGACGATTTATATCGAATTATGTGTACTGCCGTTACGCGACAGAAGATAGGTGACGTAAATAACGGTGACGTAATAAGTCAAATGCATGAAAACTCTTTGCCAAACTATTATCTACTCTCTCAAAGTCACTTGGCATCAAAACCTGCGCAGACTGGACATTATATAACTGTATTTTTATATCTTGGCATCAAAACCTGCGCAGACTGGACATTATTTAACTGTATTTTTATATGATGTACATATTGTATTCTATTCTATATTTCAGATTCTGCAGCCTCATCATCTGCCGGGGAGACAACTCCGAGAACCAAGAGAAAATATACGAAAAGAACTCCGAGCGCTAAGAAAGATGCTGTGAGTACCATTCGAGACCACCACGAACTTCGGCCGACTGTCGCTGAGTTTTGGTTTGCAGGGTATTTGTGCCGGTGTGTGTGTGTACATTAAAAAACTTTTTACAAAAAAATAAAACAACCGACTTCCAAAAAAAACACTTAAAAAGTGAAAAGTAACTTTTATTTCTGAAGTCGGTATCTTTGCTTTTCAATTTTCGTTTTTTGCCACCGTCTTCCGAAATTAAAGTTACTTTTCACTTTTTAAGTGTTTTTTTTGGAAGTCGGTTGTTTTATTTTTCACTTTTTAGTTGTGGTACCTACCCCACACAAATTCTAATACCACTACCTGCTATGTAAATAACAGTGATTGTATCAAATAAGATGTCGTCTATGTAGACTAAGTGAGAAAAATACATAATTATTGAAGCTAATTCAAAAACTACTCAAGCAAAGTTAATAAAATTTATATGGGACCACATGAGAAGCACCATCTTTCAAATAAAAAAAGAATCATCAAAATCGGTTCATCCAGTCGAAAGCCCTGAGGAAACAAATATTAAAAAAAAAATACAAATACACGAATTGATAACCTCCTCCTTTTTTTGAAGTCGGTTAAAAATAAAATAAACATGCAGGGCAGTCTTTGGGGACTGCCGATAGAAGTGAAAAGTAAGTAACATTCATTCATTTCCAAACTTACTTCAAGCGTGACGATGACGCGAGTTCCATTATTGTTTTTCACCCAAAAAGTGCTTAACGCGCCTAAAGAAGTTCTCACTTCAACCTCAACGTAATTCAAACGGTAGAAGGTAGATGGCGCTAAAATAAACAAATCACTTTAAGCGTGACGATGACGCGAGTTCCATGATTTTTATTCACCCAAAAAAGTGCTCAACGCGTCTAAAGAAGGTTTTCCTTCAAAAATTCGGAATATTTTATCTTTAAATACAGGCATAACTGTTGCCTGGCAACAGCGAGTCAAGAGTCACGCGCTGCTTTTAAGTTTAGTAATCGCGCGTTCAACGAAAAAATAAATACACGTGATAACTCATGTTTTGTGATTTTTTAACCGACGAAAAAAAAAAGGAGGAGGTTCTCAAGTCGACACGTATATATTATTATTTATTTTAATATTTTTTATGTATGACCACGCATAACTTTATAGTGAGTAGTCCGATTTGAAAAATTCTTTTTTTATTGGGAACGGTATACCTCGAAGTTGGTCCCGTTTAAAATTGGAAACTATAATCCACCCCTAAAGGTAGAAAAAATGGGGTTGATTGAATTTTCACCAACTGAATTTTCAACTGTGAACCGATTCTGCTGAAATTTCGCACACATACATAGTTCTGATGACACAACCACTCATCATCAACTCCAGGTCTTTAACCTGGAGTAACCCTCTGGAGTACCCTGGAGTGGATGGTAACTCAAAAGCGAAAAATAAAAAACTTTTTTACAAAAAATTACACCGAGGAAAAAAGAACTGAAATGCGAAAAATAAATAACTTTAATTTCGGAAGTCGGTGGCAAAAAACGAAAATTGAAAAGCGAAGACGCCGACTTCCGAAATTAAAGTTATTTATTTTTCGCATTTCAGTTCTTTTTTCGTCGGTTTAATTTTTTGTAAAAAAGTTTTTTATTCCTTTCGGGGCTCACATGATTAATGGACGATTCCTTATCCTGTGAGCTACATCGACAACTTTGGTTCTCTGATATTTAATGTATTAAAAATTTATGTTACTTTTCGACAGGCCCCCTCGACGGAGCGCGTGAAGGGCAAGCGAGGTAGACCGCGGAAGGTGGACCAACTTGCAGCTAGCAACAAGCATCAACAGCAGCCGAGTGAGTTATCTTATATCATTAATCTAGCTTCCGCCCGCGGCTTCGCCTACGTGGTATGTCGATAAAAAGTAGCCTATGTCCTTCCCCGGGATTCCATCTATCTCCTTGCCAAATTTTATCGAAATCCATTCAGTGGTTTAGGCGTGAAATGTTAACATACAGACAGAGTTACTTTCGAATTTATAATATTAGTATGGATAGTATGGATTGGGGTAAATTTGGTACTAAAAACGTGAATTTCAAATTGCAATGGCTTTTTTTTTTTTTCTATACTAATATTTTTTTTAATTATTTTCTGGCAATGTTATTGCAGTACCTATTAGTGATGGATTAATTAGCATTCGCATTCATTGTTAGCTTGTGAAAAATCATTTAGCATTTAGCTAATGAAATTTAGTTGCGAAATTTCGTGAAGTGCTAAGTGAATTATCGCTTCGTACATTTTCATTTTCATTAAAAGTGCGAATTACTTTTCACTTTTCATCACAATTTTCATACTTCATTATTATCAATTATCATCATATTAGCTATTAGCATAGCAATAGCAATTATCATGCTAAGACTCAATAATTCACTTGCTAATGAAATTAATGAAAAATCGCATTAATTGCCATTACTAGTACCTATGTGCCCCTTTCGGATCGGACAGTGTCGTGGCTAAGGAATAACAGCCGCACGGGTCGATCCATCAGGTTAAGCTACGCTTGCCGGGGTTGGTCCGTGGATGGGTGACCATCTTTATATACCGAGACTCCTCCGTGCCTCAGAAAGGACGTTAAGCCGTTGATCTCAGCTGTCTCGATTCTTGGATCTTTGACAGTCGTCACGGGTCGTCAATCCCGAAAGTCTGGCAACTAGTCTAACCAAGGGGTATCGTGTTACCCAGTATCTGGGTTGTGGAGGTCAGATAGGCAGTCGCTCCATGTAAAACACTGGTATTTATCTGTATCCGGTTGGACTGGAAGCCGACCCCAACATAGTTGGGAAAAGGCTAGGCGGATTGATTTATATCATATCGTGTAATTTTATTCAGATATTTAAATTGCTGTCACCGTTTCCAGAGATTCGGGTTAGAAATAATTTGATGCCAGTCAACTCTGAACCGATTACATTGGACAGCGATGATGAACCGGACCTGGGTAAGTTATACCTTTTGCGGACATGTTAATTATTCAGATTTGTTACAGTTGTAATGGCAATCATGTCATTTGGTTTAAATAGGTTTTTATCTGTAGTACCTTATTTATCTTATATAGATTCTTTTCTACCTTGTGAATGTGAGAACGTCGTAGGCTTAGTGGACTGTAGACTTTTATTTTTAATTGTTGTTTGCTTTTATTTTTAATGGGAGGACACTGTCCTCCCATACCTATCAACACTGTAATTTGAAAATATTGTAAAAGCCAATTATCTTTTAAAAGAGTAACCATGGAGTTTCTTGCCGGCTCTTCTCCATAGGAAACGACCAATTGGAACCGTGCACCTAGCTTCTGACGTTTCATAAGTGCCCATGTAGGTTTATGCTCAAACCACACTCAAGGCGGGTGCGTGTCGGATGTGGGTCGGGACTAGTACGGCGGACTTTACAATTTGTAATTCCTTGTATCATATGAATGTCATCACACGGAACGCGTGCGCTCCCGCTCCCGTCCCGACCCGCGCCCGTCCCGACCCGCGCCCGTCCCGACACGCGTCCGACACGCCTACGCGTTGTGTTTTTTTTGTAGTGTCAGCTAGATATGGGCGTTATTATACGTCACTAGTTACAATAACTGGCTACAGGGCATGTAACCGAATAACTAGTTTCGAGTCACACATAAACACGTGATTTTTTTAATCCATTACCCGCGCCCCCCGGTCTACTCTTTGATATGCAATGGCTTCTGTAACCCCATGAACCATGAGGCTCCAGGGGCTAGTGCAAATCCTGGGGTTCATTCGATTTATCGAGTCTGGTTAAGCCACGCTGGGGTCGGTGCATTTCATTAATTCATTCATTCATTCATAGTTACATTATACTATACTATTTTTATTACTAGTTATTTATATTATAATTATTTATTAGGTATGTTGAAACTGTATGTACTTCCTGTCACTTGTCCTTATGGGTTCATTCGAAAACCAGCGTCAGACAGTATCTGTCTGGCATTAATGCTGAAATGAACCTTTTTGGCGCAGCCGTGAGGCACACTATTGTTTTAAAAACAATATAATACTTTTTTTTTTGTTATTTTTATTTTGTGTTCCATGAACTGTGTCCAAATAAACTTTATTCTATTCTATTCATTACAATGCAGTGATTGAATGAAAAACGAGAAACGAAACGAAAGTACGTTGCGAGCGCATGTCGTTTCTTCCGCGCGTAATATGTACTGCCCTTACGTTAATGATGTAACTACTTGTAGCTACAAAAACTTATTCGTTCAAAAAACTTATAGCTAACGTAACGTAATGTAACGTATTACTTAAGTAACCATTTATATCTTCGTTTCGCAAATAACTGTAATACTTCGATATAATAACAATGTTGAATCTCCCAATAGAATTTGAAAAAATAACTAGTTACTAAAATCACTAGTTTTCACAACAGGTGACGCGTTCCAAGTCACTAGTTACGTTATGTTTCACGAAAATCACGTAACGACCCATACCTAGTATCAGCGAAACAGATTGTTTTTCAAATTAACGTTCGATTGAAATTGTCTATGTATACAAATAACCACTGTTCTTTTTATCAGTCGTGTGTCCCTAAGTATAGTTGATTCAGGCGTGACTTTGCGGAAATCCATTATAAAATACAATAGACGTAGATATATTTAGTAACCTATTCCGCTTAACTATTCCTCAAGAGTCATAAAAAACCCTGTGGGAAATCAACACGTCTTTAACCTCTCAACGAGGCATCTTCAGAATGACGATTGACCAGTCGCGAACCCGAACACGACGTGTGGCCGTCTACGTCTATTGTATTTTAGAATAAGTATAAATTCCCTAAAAGTACTTAATTAACATTTTCATTCAATTAATTACTTTTATTCTAGGCTCACCAAGTCAAGCGTCAGACTCGCTGAGTTTGGACGAGAATCTGCGAGCGTTGAGACATATCCACGAGAAATACGCTAATATTGATAAGGTTTGTAATAATTAAGTCACTAGCAAAGTAAAATTAAGTCACTAGTAAAGTAAAATTAAGTCACTAGTAAAGAAAAATTAAGTCATTTGTAAAGTAAAATTAAGTCTCTTGTAAAGTAAAATTAAGTCACTTGTAAAGTAAAATTAAGTCACTAGTAAGGTAAAATTAAGTCACCAGTAAGGTAAAATTAAGTCAGTTAGTTTTAAATAATGTTAAGATTTTTTTTTAACTTTAATGTAATTGGCGCGTAGGCGATAAAAGTAAAAGTAAAAAAAAGTATAAACATTATTTAAAACGCACTGATTTAAGCTTACCTTACTAGTGACTTTGAAATTTTGTGAAATTTTCTTTAACTAATGTAATTGGCGCGTAGGTGATAAAAGAAAGTTAAAGAAAATTTTATTAGATAAAATTCATACTTACACTTTTTTTTTGTTTTCATGTGGTTAGTGAGAGTGACTAACCTGGTGTCAGAGTTTTAAAGCCGCCCATGGGCCTCTGACTTGGCTTCATATGCCACAAACAAATTCAATTTCGCAATTACAATATTAGTTAGGATAAGGAGCTCGTAGCTAAGTAATAACAGCCGCACGGGTCGATCCATCAGGTTAAGCTACGCTTGCCGGGGTTGGTCCGTGGATGGGTGACCATCTTTATACACCAAGACTCCTCCGTGCCTCGGAAAGCACGTTAAGCCGTTGGTCCCGGCTGTCATTCGTGGATCCTTGACAGTCGTTACGGGTCGTCAGAAGCCCGAAAGTCTGACAACCAGTCTTACCAAGGGGTATCGTATTACCCAGTTACTGGGTTGTGGAGGTCAGATAGGCAGTCGCTCCATGTTAAATACTGGTATTCAGCTGCATCCGGTTAGACTGAAGCCGACCCCAACATAGTTGGGAAAAGGCAGGCAGATTGATTTAGTTAGGATTATAACCTACCTTGTTTAATTTTATGAACATTTCCCTCCAGGACGATCTTTATGACACACACTTGCTGGCCGCAAACTTTAAGAAGCCGCACGACTCCCAACGTAGAGGTGATGAAGACGAGGTCCTGTCTGTTAGGAGTTCTGAAGGTCAGTTTATATGTCATAGAGTAAAAATATCAGACTTTTTGTTCATGTTTATCTTTCATTCGGCATATTTCATTCGAGGTGAAACGTTTGAAAAATTTTTTACAATAAAAAAAAAACAACGGTCTTCCAAAAAAAAAAATACAAAGTGAAAAATTACTTTAATTTCGGAAGTCGGTGGAATTATAAGCTAGTTAGGTTGGTCGCTTTAGCGTGAAATTGAATAAAAAAATATGAAATAAAAAATGAGTCTTTTTTTAGCACACTTATTTGTTGTTGATTTTATACAAGTTAAATTAGATTTAAAATCTAAAAAACTCCCGACGAATACAAAGCATCTGAAAAAAGGTTTTTTTTTTTAATATACAGGGCGTCTCACGGACATGGAGGGAAAGTACCTTGAATATTGTAGATGGAACATTTTACTGAAAGAAGACATTATTTGAATTAAAAAAACAATTAAAACTGCATTCATAGATATTTAAAAAATTACATGGTTGAACCGGGAATCGAACCCGTTACATGAGAAAAATAACCAACCTGTAGCTTTATTATACCGATCGAA
The DNA here is from genome assembly GCA_949152455.1 of Lithophane leautieri. Lineage (NCBI taxonomy): Eukaryota > Metazoa > Arthropoda > Insecta > Lepidoptera > Noctuidae > Lithophane > Lithophane leautieri. Next base: position 7,308,481 of record OX424488.1, read on the forward strand.
AGGCTTCATCTTACGGATTATTTTTTGCTAAATAACATAGTGTCACAAATAAAAGGATGACCATGAATTTTGACATTTTTAATACAAATCAACATCTATATTTTTTTTAATTTTTATTATATTTTTGCAGGATGTGCTTCGGTTAAAGAAATGGAGACAAGGGTGGAGAAGCTGGAAGATAGTTCCAATTCTGACTCCGACAGCAGTAGTTCTGGATCTGGTGAGCAATGGTTTCTTTTATCATTTCTTTGTAAAAATAAAGAAAAAATTGTACTTTGCACGGCGATTTAAATTTTTTATAACATCCATTTTCTGAAAGGCTGAAAATAGATGGTAAACAGACCATCAAGCGATTTAATTGGTTGTGTAATCTTGACATGAATTTTGTCATTTTAGTTTTTAGTTCACCTCAAAAGGAAAAAAACGGAACCCTTTGAAATAGAAAACATTTATTTGCTTATAATGTAGGTATACAAATAAGATGTCATTTTTATAATCCTTAGAGGATCACTTCGTTGTCCGTCCGTCCGTCTTGTCAGTCTGTCTAGATCCTTTTTCTAAGGAACGCGTGGAGGAGGTATTAAGTTGAAATTAATTTCAAATACGTAGGTCTACGGTCCCTTGGCGCTCTAAATGATGATGCGCCTGCGTGTCCAGTATTTTTATTACACGAAGCGACGCGCGCTTTATTTGTGGTAACCAAGTCTACAAATAAGCTGTGAATGTTATATGTTATGCAGCAAATAACACACATACACACACACTTCCGGCTTCGCCATTGTCTCGGACGGTACCGAGAGCTCCTGCGCTTACATACACATTCACAGCGTGTTTGCACAGTTGGTAATCACAAGTAACAAACAAGCGCGTCGCTTTGTGAGATAAAAATCCTAACTAATATTATAAATGCGAAAGTGAGTTTGTTTGTTTGTAACGGTTTCACGCTAAAACGGCTGAACGGATTTAGATGAAATTTGGCACATCGGTAGACCATGACCTGGAATAGGACATATGATACTTTTTATCCCGATATTCCCACGGGATCGAGATTTACGCGGCTGAAACCGCGGGACGCAGCTAGTATGTACTAAAGTGTGTGTGTATGTTCACAATGCGTTGCTCTTATTAACAGAGCGAGAAGCGGTACCCTCCCAAAGTACATCCGGATCCCGAAACACGCGTAGCAGTAAGTTTATTTATATTCGACTTTAGTTTGTGCGATAGCTCGTGACTCAGTAATAACCAGTGATCGGAAATAGCCGAGTTGAAATACCTAAAAATAACAGAGACAAAGTGGAGACGCCATAACACAAAATATTTTTTCGGGACTAATATCCCGGGTTTCGGAACATTACTTAAGTACAAGCAAAATTAATAAAGTAAAACAACTATTGAATTCATTTCCTGTTTCTGTTTATACAAAAAAAGTACGACAGATTTTTATTGTTTTCAAAAATTTATTGAATATAATTGTTTGAGTTTGGGAAATTAATCAAGAATATTTTAATGTTTATAATGTCTTAAAAGTAATGGAGGAGCTCGTGGCTAAGTAATAACAGCCGCATGGGTCGATTCATCAGGTTAAGCTACGCGTGCTGGGGTTGGTCCGTGGATGGGTGACCATCTTTACATATCGAGACTCCTCCGTGCCTCGGAAAGCACGTTAAGCCGTTGGTCCGGTCTGTCATTTGTGGATCTTTGACAGTCGTTAAGGGTCGTCAGAAGCCCGAAAGTCTGACAACCAGTCTTGCCAAGGGGTATCGTATTACCCAGTTACTAAAAGAGTGTCCGTGAAGTTTCTTGCCCGTTCTTCTCCATAGGTACCTACTACGCTTTGGAATGGGCAACTAGCTTCATCTTTCTGACTGACCGACTCCTTGACAATACAAAAGTGCCTGTAAATAGTTTAATTGAAATAAATGCTTTGATTTTGAGTTTGAACTGGGTTGTGGAGGTCAGATAGGCAGTCGCTACATGTAAAATACTGGTATTCAGCTGCATCTGGTTGGACTGGAAGCCGACCCCAACATAGTTGGGAAAAGGCTAGGCAGATGATGATGATGATGATGAATGTCTTTAAAGTCATGTAAAATTCATAAACTTACCAAGTATAAATCTCGAAAAATATTCGTAAGGAAGTCTCCACTTTTTCGTCTCTGTTCTTTGAACTTTAGGTAGAATAGCTCACCTATTTCCAACCACTGGTAATAACAGCCGCACGGGTCGATCCATCAGGTTAAGCTACGCTTGCCGGGATTGGTCCGTGGATGGGTGACCATCTTTACATACCGAGACTCCTCCGTGTCTCGGAAAGCACGTTAAGCCGTTGGTCCCGGCTGTCATTAGCGTATCTTTGACAGTAACTAATCGCGAAAAACAAATCAGCTGTTCCCTACGTTTATGTTCGCATAGCTCGTCAAAATGTAGGGAAAAGCTGTTTTTTTTTTCGCGATTTCAGCGTTAGTCCTCATAGTGAAAGTTGTTCATAATGATAAGCATAATGACCCCTTAACACTTTTAGTGCCCAGCACCCGACTCACGAGTGCAACGATAATTCGTGCGCGTGCCCACAACTCGCGTCGCGGGTCGTACGTATATAAAGCTGTAGGCGGCGCGCCGATGTACTCGACTGACCAATTGTTATAGATATATGAGATACATTTTAAAGGCAGGCTAATTTGTATGCATTCTATGTACTTGGCGGTGAAAGTGTTTAAGAGATTTCGTGTATGACAAGATACACCTTATACAAAGCGTAACGGAATAAACGCAAGAGCTCATACACCCAAATTAGAATATTAAATTATAAGACTAAAATAATATCTGTAATTTAATTTAATTAAACCACACCTTAAATTAACTATTTTATTTAACGCGCACTACACATAGGATAGCTACGAGCGTATTACAAATTTGGTTATGCATTTAAATAGGCTTTATTCCATTGAGATAAGGATTAAATTTCCTTAAATACTAAAATATCTTATTACCTTGTTATGACGCAGTGGTTCTAATTTCAGTTAAATAAAATAAAAATACATGAATGATTAACATACAGGAAAAGTTTTTATCCACTGCGGAAATTTTGACATATTAACCTTAAACCAGTTTTATTAAACATAATTTTTTTATTTTGATGCGTCTTCATACAAAAAAATAAAAAAATCGTTAACGAAAGATGTTTATTTTAAAAGTGGTTGTATGGCTAACCGGCGCCGGCGGCGCACGGCGAAGCGGAACGCGCGAAAGTACCTACCTATCAGCTGTGCGCTCGCTCGATTCGCCGGCGTAGGTATTTACGTGGGTTACTGGCCCTTGGATCTCGCTCAAAGAAATCAAAAATGCTTTCTTCGATTTCGATCGCCAGTCGGGGTCTGCCAGACCCTCGTGCATAATTCGGGGTTTTGAACTGTCCGTGATCAAGCAGCCTTTGAGTGGCCGCTAAAATGGTCCTTTCATTAGGGACCGCGGGGTTAAGGATTCCATGGGCTCGCATTCGAGGTATGCTCTCCGTCGCATACATTCTGCGAGCTGCTCGCAAACTTTCACCACTCAGTACATACACTCGCACCATCTCGTAAAACTCGCGGTTACTGAAGTCCGACATCGTGACCGGTAGGTACAAGCACGACACACGTGCGGCGCGGCGCTTGCGCGGGAAAGCGATTAGACGCGACGTCACACGACAGCGCGTGCGATGAGCGAACTGTCGGCCACAGCGCCCGGCGCCGCCCGGGAGGGGGTTGCACCCCCGCGCAACACCGCCGCCTGTGCGCCGGCCGCCGCACGCGCCCATTGATATTATTACGAATAGTTTGTGTCCATATTTTGCTGATTTTAAGTAGGATAAAAAAACAAAAAAAAGTATTGAATAAATTATGGAATTGTGTTCTATTACTGATATTGAACCACCAAAAAAAATTTGCGCACTGGTCAAAAACTTTTCCTGTATATAAATAATGACGGAAATCGATTCAGAAGCCGATTCTGAGCAAACTACTTTCAGGTCTTGCGCTTATTCTGTTACACGTTGTATATTCACCATGAATACAGTCCATACATATAAAATCAAATTTCCGATTGATTACTCAACTGAGACCCCCCTTCCAATCTAACAGGCAGTTCAAGCTCCGGATCCAGTACATCATCCAGCTCCGACTCCTCAAGTTCATCAGACAGTTCCGACACTGAGTCAGAATCTGGCGACGAGAAACCCAAGACTGAAGATCCACTACCGGTGGCCAATCATACGACTAATGAGGATGATAGGTGAGGAACTTAGTAACTTAAGGCGGATGCGCTAAGGTAGCCCGCGAAATTCAAATTTACTTACGTTTTTTGCAATTTTCAGGTCTGTGTCAGGTTGTATGTTGATCTAAATATTATTAGCGGCCATAACAAATATGGGTTTACAGAATTATAAACATTACAATCAGCAATACAACTCTCTAAGTTCATGAAAGTGCCAAACGTCATGATTTCATGAAATAGTCATTCTATGCTATGTTAATAATTTTGCTTTTTTGGCGTAGAAATTTTTTAAACTATTCTTTGGCCATGTAAACTATCGAATAAAAATATAAAAAAAAATACATGCATATTCCCTATTAAGAGCCCATAGTACTGTAGCTCAAATTCACTTTTTATCTCGCTCTAACCATTCTGCTCGCGGACTGTGTGAGAGCGAGACTGAGTGGCGTGCTGGCGGCTCCAACGCGCCAATAGTTTAGGTTAGGTAATAATTTCTTTGTACGGTAAATATAATGATAATTTCAAAAAAACAGTATCTGCTTTATATTTGAAGTACTTTTTTAATAGTAGCGGTTTATTAATCGGTTTGGAGGTAACTTTATATCATTTAATTTTCATATCGAGATAATTGATGGAATCGCCTCCACATAAACCCATGTCCTGACCCCGTCAAAACTGATTGTCTTCACATCAGCAGGTCGTTCGGCGCTTGGTCGTACAGTGGGCCGGCTTCCGACAGCGGATCCGACTCGGATCCGGAACGGGCCGCGGATCCGGCAGCTCCGGCCTCACACGATGAGATCAGCGAGTCCGAGAATGAGTCCGCTGACAAGAGCTTCCAATGTCATATCTGTTCCAAGTGGTATTCTACGAGAGTTACGTTGAAGTAAGTACCTTGTTTTGTTTATAGACCTTAGGCGTCGGAGACTTTTAGACAAGACTTTTAGGAAAGAAAGAAAAGAAAGAAACAAAGAAAAGAAAGAAACAAAGAAAAGAAAGAAAGAAAATAAAGAAAGAAAATAAAGAAAGAAAGAAAGAAAGAAAAGAAAGAAGGAAAAGAAAATACCTACATTTATTTAGCAAAGACTAAAAGGCACACAATGGTGCCGATTCTGTTGTTCACAAATTAAACTAAATTTAAGTTCAGTGCATCTTTGTCTTTCTATTTCATTAAGAAAAGGACAGAAAATTAATTTTAGTTTAGTCCTGTCATAATCAGCGCCTGTTTCTACTCCATACAAGTTTAGACGTGATTAAAAACTTTCTTATTAAAATTACTTCAATTTACTTTCGACCGAAGCCGACCCCAACATAGTTGGGAAAAGGCTAGGCAGATTGATTGACGTCAAAATAAAAAACTTAACTAACTTATTTAGTTTAGTTTGTGAACCATGGAATCGGCACTAATGTAACATAATTATAGCAGATAAAAATCTAAAATAAAAAATCAAATAAAAATTGTATAATACGATGAAGGTTTAAAGTCAAAGTCAAATAATTTATTTCAAATAGGCACATAAAAGGCACTTTTGAACGTCAATGAAAAACAAAGAAATAGAATTGATTCTAGTCGCCCCTTCCAAAAGGTAGCTTTCGTATGGAGAAGAATGGGCAAGAAACTCCACCGTTACTCTTTTCAAAAATGTTTTATAATTTTTTGTATACATGAATTATATAATTATATGTGAAGACGATGCACCTACAATAAGATTACTGTCCCACAAAAGGCAAAAAGAATTATAAATCGAGCAATGACAAATAAATCAGTTATGTGATAGGTACATGGTGCTCACATATTTACAAACATTGTAAAAGTATACGATATTACAATATTCCTAACATCTTTACAAGTAATACTAGTCAGTGCGTGATTCCAAGCAATCACTTTTTTGACAATTCAAAAGTGCCTGTAATTGGTTTAATTGAAATAAATGCCTTGAGTTTGAGTTCACAGAGTGTAAAAAATCTATGACATACAAATAATAATAATTAGTAATAATAGTTTTCGCTCGGTGTGCTGGGTCTGGTTAGAAACAGCTCCTAATTAATATACTAAACTCTCTTCCACAGAATCCACCGTCGCGTCCATCAGAACCGTGGCGGTGGTAACTCCCGGTCGCGTGCGCGCTCGTCCGACAGATACGAGTGCGACTGTTGCAGTGAAACATTCAACAGACGCGAGAAATTATGGGAACACAAGTGAGTATGAATAGACCAGTAGACTCAGTAGACCATGGTCTTTTGAAGGAAAATACCATTGCCAATGGGGTCAGTAGACTCGGTAGATCATGGTTTAGTGGGTAGACCATGGTCTTTTGAAGGAAAGGACCTTTTCCAATGGGGTCAGTAGACTCGGTAGATCATGGTTCAGTGGGTAGACCATGGTCTTTTGAAGGAAAATACCGTTGCCAATGGGGTCAGTAGACTCGGTAGATCATGGTTTAGTGAGTAGACCATGGTCTTTTGAAGGAAAATGCCGTTGCCAATGGGGTCAGTAGAATCAGTAGGCCATGGTTTTCTGAGTAGACCATGGTCTTTTGAAGGAAAATGCCGTTGCCAATGGGGTCAGTAGAATCAGTAGGCCATGGTTTTCTGAGTAGACCATGGTCTTTTGAAGGAAAGGACCTTTTCCAATGGGGTCAGTAGACTCGGTAGAACATGTTTCACTGAGTAGACCATGGTCTTCTGAAGGAAAATACCGTTGCCAATGGGGTCAGTAGACTCGGTAGATCATGGTTTAGTGGGTAGACCATGGTCTTTTGAAGGAAAATACCGTTGCCAATGGGGTCAGTAGACTCGGTAGATCATGGTTTAGTGGGTAGACCATGGTCTTTTGAAGGAAAGGACCTTTTCCAATGGGGTCAGTAGACTCGGTAGAACATGTTTCACTGAGTAGACCATGGCCTTCTAAAGGAAAATACCGTTGCCAATGGAGTCAGTAGGCTCGGTAGATCATGGTTTAGTGGGTCGACCATTGTCTTTTGAAGGAAAAGACCGTTGCCAATGAGGTCAGTAGACTCAGTAGACCATGGTCTTCTGAAGGAAAAGACCTTTGCTAATGGGGTTAGCAGACTCGGTAGACCATGGTTTACTGAGTAGACCACGGTTTACTGAGTAGACCATAGTCTTTTGATAGAAAAGACCGTTGCCAATGAGGGCAATATTGTTTTTGTGCTCTGGCCAGTTGGCACCACTGATGGGTAAGGTCCTGTCAGTACATTGGTTTATTACATTTGCATATGTTTAAGTAGGGTACCCATTACTCTATTTATTATTGTTTATTTTATTACATTTTATGAACATTAAAATGTTCCTCAAATTGGCAAGCATGAAGCAGACTAATATTCTTTAGAATTCTTCTGTTTGTAAAGGATTCCGAATGAATAAACAATATTTGGTGACTCAGTGGAAACGGCCCCGACTTACAGTTACACACACAGACAGTTAGCGCTTTACTTTGTGTAAATAATTTCATCACCGCTGCTCTCAAAACGGTGAAGGAAAACATCGTGAGGAAACCGGCATGTCCTAGAACCAAAAATTCGAAGACATGTGACATCTACCAACCCGCACTGGGCCCGCGTGGTGGGGTACGGCCCACTCCCTCTCACTGAGAGGAGGCCTGTGTCCCAGCAGTGGGAACGTTATAGGCTGGTTATGCTTATCATCTTACTCCAATCTCCAATTCTTTCCCAGAGCGGAAGCTCACCGCGGCGCCATGACAGTTCGATGTGAAGTGTGCCGCAAGTGCTTTGAAGACGACGCGGAGTTAGCTGCGCATGATCGTACACACACTGCGGACGAACGAGCTGGTAAGCGTGGAGTTTGTTATTACTTCTCTGTGACGTCTACCTTGATTATTACTATCCCCTCCCCTGTACGTCATAAGAAATGACGTAGGACGACCAAAAGTTACCCTTCCGTCAGCACTTCCGGGTGGTCACTAACCTGATACGGTTAGAGACCGAAGACGGAAGGGTAACTTTTGATTATAATGACGATAAGTCCAATCTTTTTATCGTAAGTGTTTACAAACATATGTCGTTGGAATCGTTGATATAAGCTAACACATTAAATTAAATTAAAATTAAATATTATTTATTTGACGTAAAAAAGTACACATACAAGGTGACACTTAATTAAACTTGGAAATAATTTGATACAAAATATTGATCAATGACCCCTATGCTAGGAACAACCTGTGTCACAGGGGTCATCCATCCGTCCAAAATGGATGTAAAAGTTACTTACAGTTCAGTAATATGCACATGCAGGTGTATATGTATGAGTGAGTGTAGGTATGTATGTGTGCCTGATTTGTTTAAGTTATGGTTTAAGTAATTCTTCCGTGTCGTTATAATTAAGGGTGAGCATGTATTCTTGTATTTTTTGTATGCATTGGAATTTTTTAAAAATGGATTAAAAATGGATAGTAGTTTGTCTTTGTTATATATTGTTAATTTTAATGTAAAGTAAGGGGAAGGGGTTTTTTTTCAAACTACCGTCTAATAAAAAATAATAGAAAAAAAAACAAAATGTTTTTATGTTTTTAACATAAAGACTAATAAATAAAAAAAACACACCTCCCGATACAATTTTTATAAACCACAATAAATCGGGGCCGACGAGAGCCGTCTCTAGCCGGCTACCATAAACGTGTCCATATCTGTTTTTTCTGTTTACATCGACACCATTTGCTTTGTGAAAAAATTGCTAATCTATGGTTTCGTCCACATGCATAACACAGATTATGCCATCATTATTCCACTGCGAAAAAAGGATGGTGCTATCCGCCTTGTATAGTTCCGTCTCAACAGTGGTGGCATTAATAGTCATAATACGACCCCTGTATTGTGTAGTAGTATGCAATTCGTGAGGTCGAGGGCACGTACACACGGCTACACATCAAGCTATACATTTCCAGTATAAGCTGACCTCGCATTGTACGGAAATCCTATGCAATGCGAGATGAGCATAAACTGGAAATGTATAGCTTGATGTGTAGCCGTGAGTACAAAATATCGTAGCACACTCTTCTCTCTTTGGGCTCTTTCTAGGAGCTCGTGGCTAAGTAATAACAGCCGCACGGGTCGATTCATCAGGTTAAGCTACGCTTGCCGGGGTTGGTCCGTGGATGGGTGACCATCTTTACATATCGAGACTCCTCCGTGCCTCGGAAAGCACGTTATGCCGTTGGTCCCGGCTGTCATTTGTGGATCTTTGACAGTCGTTACGGGTCGTCAGAAGCCCGAAAGTCTGACAACCAGTCTTGCCAAGGGGTATCGTATTACCCAGTTACTGGGTTGTGGAGGTCAGATAGGCAGTCGCTCCATGTAAAATACTGGTATTCAGCTGCATCCGGTTGGACTGGAAGCCGACCCCAACATGGTTGGGAAAAGGCTAGGCAGATGATGACTCTTCTCTCTTTGGAGGCCGAACACAATACGGAAAGGCATTTTACGCTTCGTGCACTATGATAATGTGTAGTATCATTCTACGTGAGCTGTCATAACACCCTCGTCTCCTTCAGGGCGGTGCCCCACGTGCGGCCTGACGTTCCCGCGCTACGAGCAGCTGCGGCGCCACGCCGCCTGCGCGCACGGCGCCGCGCCGCCGCCCGGCTCCGCGCGCCTGCCGCACGCCTGCGCGCAGTGCGGCAAGCGCTTCTCGCATGCGCACTCCCTCACGAGGCACATGCACAACCACGCCAAGCAGCTCTACCGCTGCGTCGTGTGTAAGGTGAGTGCTACACGCTCCGCGCGCCTGCCGCACGCATGCGCGCAGTGCGGCAAGCGCTTCTCGCATGCGCACTCCCTCACGAGGCACATGCACAACCACGCCAAGCAGCTCTACCGCTGCGTCGTGTGTAAGGTGAGTGCTACACGCTCCGCGCGCCTGCCGCACGCCTGCGCGCAGTGCGGCAAGCGCTTCTCGCATGCGCACTCCCTCACGAGGCACATGCACAACCACGCCAAGCAGCTCTACCGCTGCGTCGTGTGTAAGGTGAGTGCTACACGCTCCGCGCGCCTGCCGCACGCCTGCGCGCAGTGCGGCAAGCGCTTCTCGCATGCGCACTCCCTCACGAGGCACATGCACAACCACGCCAAGCAGCTCTACCGCTGCGTCGTGTGTAAGGTGAGTGCTACACGCTCCGCGCGCCTGCCGCACGCCTGCGCGCAGTGCGGCAAGCGCTTCTCGCATGCGCACTCCCTCACGAGGCACATGCACAACCACGCCAAGCAGCTCTACCGCTGCGTCGTGTGTAAGGTGAGTGCTACACGCTCCGCGCGCCTGCCGCACGCCTGCGCGCAGTGCGGCAAGCGCTTCTCGCATGCGCACTCCCTCACGAGGCACATGCACAACCACGCCAAGCAGCTCTACCGCTGCGTCGTGTGTAAGGTGAGTGCTACACGCTCCGCGCGCCTGCCGCACGCCTGCGCGCAGTGCGGCAAGCGCTTCTCGCATGCGCACTCCCTCACGAGGCACATGCACAACCACGCCAAGCAGCTCTACCGCTGCGTCGTGTGTAAGGTGAGTGCTACACGCTCCGCGCGCCTGCCGCACGCCTGCGCGCAGTGCGGCAAGCGCTTCTCGCATGCGCACTCCCTCACTAGGCACATGCACAACCACGCCAAGCAGCTCTACCGCTGCGTCAAAAAATCAAACTTTTGAGAAAAATGTGTTTGAAATTTCAACTTTCTAAAGAAACTTTCATTTAACACTATGACACTAGTATCATCTAGGGATAAATATTTAAAACAAGCATGACACTATCTGAGATAAGATTTTGAAGTATTCTGAAACGGATGGTACAGTAAAAAGGTTTTATTTTTTTGAGTTGTGACACTATTTGAGCGGAGGTGCAATATTTTTTTTTTATCCATGAGTTAATAAAAAATGTCGACCACAAACAGGAGTCATTGGCGGATTGTGTAAATGCCTAACACTATGTACTCTGTCTCCAGGCATCATTCGCACGAGCAGATCAACTGGCGCAGCATCTGAACAGCCACCTCGCGAACTACAAGCGCCTGAAGCCGTGAGCGAGCGAGACAACACTAGGGGCGCGTGCAAGCACAGATTATACCGACACAATTATTATATTATATTAATATAGAGTTTTATTTAACCAACGACTTTCATTTTTTGAGTACCGTGTCCGAAGTACCAGGGTGCCTAACCGGACCACATTAGCAATTCTTCAAAAAGCAGTTCATTTCCTGAATCCCAGCTGTCATTAGCAATTTCTCTAATTTGACATAAAAGCAATTTATAATTTGTGGAGCATTTTACGAATCTCCATAGAAAACTGTCAAACAGATAAATTATTTCGTAATATGAATTACACGCAGATCATGTTATGAATTGTCAGTTTACGACATTTTACGATGATTCATAATATTTATATTTATTTCTTTTTAAAAACATAATCTTTACATTTTTAAATATTTTATAAGGAACATTAAAAAAATATATAAAAACTAGTAGCCCATCGGCATCAGGATCAGGGTCCAAGCTGCCGGTGGTCAGGGCTCTAGAGAGAGGAACCTCCTCACTATGCGTGCCGTGTCCAGGAGTACTGCTTTCTGAATCAAGTCCTTGACCCAGCCGCGCAATGAGAGCCTCCTGAGATGTTGGTCGAGGCTCTTCGCTATTAAGCCATTCACCGTAACGATTATCGGCACAATGATTGCAGAGTCCACGTCCCACATGTCGACAACCACGTGTGCTAAGTCAAGATACTTGATTTTTTTTATCTTTCTCAGCTTTCACGAGATTCTCGTCATGAGGGACAGCGATATCAACAATCATTGCACGGCGCTCTCGTCGATCTATCACCACAATATCAGGCTTATTGGCTCCAATAGTCCTGTCAGTGATGGTAGATCGATCCCAGTACATTGTGGCGTGACCATTTTCGAGAACTGAGTCGGGCACATACCTATAGTATGGTACTTCATACTCCACAAGGTTGTACTGCAAGGCAAGTTGCTGGTGGATAACCTTAGCTACTAGATTGTGTCTGTGCAAATACTCGCCGTTAACAAGACGTGAACGACCGGAAACAATATGTCGAATTGGTTCACCGGGACAGTGGCATGCCCGACAGATGTCTACCGCACCGTCCTTGACAACGTATTTCAGGTAATTCATAATATTTTATTATTATGATTTTGCTAAAGTGACCATTTTAAGCCCGGTCCTTGTTGAAAGGTCTACAATTCCTTCCATCCCATATTAACAACATTGTAATTTGAAAATATTATAAAAGGCATTTTTTTAAATTATGTAAAGCTTATAATTATTTATTTTGGACGATTAAAATATATACATTTAGTAAACTTCATAAACTAAATTAATTAATAAACTAAAAGGTTAGTCCCTTTAGTTTTTAGGGTTCCGTACCCAAGGATAAAACGTGACCCTATTACCTACTAATGTCATGTCTGTCTGTCAGTCCGTCCGTCTGTCCGCGCCTTAGCTCAGAGACGGTTTGTACTAGAAAGCTGTAATTTGGTTTGAGTATAGATATAAATCACGCCGACAAAGTGGTAATAAATATCGTAGAAAATATTATTTTTTACCTCTCCTGCACGTAAAAAGGGGATGGTTTTTTTTTCTCGTCGATCCCATGGTGTGGGGTATCATTGGAAAGGTCGTTTAAAAATAATGTGGGTTTGTGAAAACCATTTTTGGATTCAGGGATCGGTTTGCGAAATATTAAGCTTTAAAGTGCTTTTTTGCTAGAGTCAAGTGTCCCCATCCCCTGCCAGCTAAATAGTTGGTTTTGGATATGTGAAAAAAAATTCACGGCAGTAGTATATATAACGAAATTAAAAGGAAAACTATCACCGCTACGTAGGCTCCACAAGTTACCGAGTAATAATCGACAAACTTAAATTTGCAGTTGCGAAAACATGTTCTCCCATACAGAAGTTGAAGTTTCTTCTTGAAATATTTTTTTTATAGATAATGGTATGGAACCCATCGTGCGCGAGTCTGACTCACACTTGGCGGGTTTTTTAGTTAATGAGGTACCTACCTATAACAATAAATATAAATACAAAAGGTCGAAGTATTCGTCCGCATCGCTGTCATCTGGAAACGTGCCCAGAAGACTGGCAGCATTGCCACGTTGAATGGCAATGCTAATTCTTTGGCCAAAGAACAAGCCAGCCCTCTGGTCATGTGAAGTGTCGACCAGTAGGCGAGAAATTTCCTTAAAAAGGAGACGCGCACTCGGGCCCCATGACCCGAGCGTTTCGACCCCAAACGGCTCTAAACTTTAGTTGCCCATAAGGTTACAGTATTTGCGCGAATAATTTATTAGGCATATTGTCAAATGCCAATATGCCTAATAAATTATTCGCGCAAATAATACATATACCTACGCCATGCAGGTGGGCAAATGCCCACCTGCATGGCTGCGGTGATCGACAATTTTTTTGACAGAAAATATGGTGGCAGCTGGTGGCAGCTTTGTTTAACCGACTTCTTCAAAAAGGAGGACTACTTACTTCTACCAGAGAAACAATACAAACTATCATTACTACACCACAATGGCATGTAAGTATCCAATGTCCCAGTATAGGGCTGTCCCACCTATCAGCTATAGTTTTCAGGATGCTGTTGGGGCTGGCGCGTACCCTGCGCATAATGGAAGCGCAACGCTTGCGCATGATGGCGTGAACGCCATCTATTCTCGTATCTACGAACATGCCAGAAGCACGCGGCAACCCCATCAACACGCTGAAAGCATTATTGTATTGAACGCGCAGGGCGCTATAAGCGCTCTGCGTGTAGTTGACCCACAGACTGCTCGTATATGACTGACAGTACCTACGCTGTAAATAGTGTAGTCTTTACTTCAGTCGTATTACCAACCAACAGTCGTGTATTGCCAACATATTGCAGCGGACAGCCAACGCTCTGCGCTCACGCTGAATATCCAGACTGCCTTTTATTTTATTTTTACCCGAATACGGCGAAGAAAAAAGGAGGTTTATGATTTTGACCGGTATTTATGTAAGTATGTTCACCTGTTCCCTCCTATCTTCTAAACCACTCATCACAATTTGACAGATGAGGTATCGTTGGAAGCGTTTTGATCGTCCCTAATCGGACCTGAATATGTGAGGTAACGGATGTAAATCAATTATAGAACGTAATGTGTGATGCATATACCTACCGGCTTAAATTTTGTGTCATATAATAATAATAACGAATAAATTAGTACCTACATAAATAGTGTGATTGTGTATAAAATTGCAAAACAAAACATAAATAAATGAGACGGACGCATGATACACCGTTTTAAGTAAGTACCTAAATAAAGAAATCCTTCGAAACAAGTCAGAACAAAAAACCTGTTTTAGCCGATGCCAGACTTGCACGTTCCAACACATTGTCATAATTTATTAATCCGTGTTGCACTTCATGGCACAATACGCTGGAAGCGTTGTAATAGCAATCACGCCATTTGGTTTAACTAGGTTTTTTTTTTAAATTACTTTTTTATTATTTGTCTTTTATATTTTGTGAATGTGCAAACTGGAAGTTCAGGACAACTGCTTGCCGTTTCGCGAATCGAAAGTGTAGATAACATTCGATGGAAAAAATGTGTGTGTGTGTGAGAAAAAACAGTCGGTTTAACTTTTAGGAGTATGAGGTACAGGGTGTAAAGTTCACTCATCCACCATAGAAAAGGGAGGTTCCTTCGACCAAACGGGTGTTGTGTCTGGCGGGCAACTGCCCAACGATTGATGTCGGGTTCTTGTATATATGTCCATTGCACGGTAAACTTTAATTGCGCGATGCAGGATTTACGTGACGTCAGGTGTTTGTGTGACGTCAGGTCTTTTTGATGCGTAGTTCATATGTGACGATGTAGGTACCGCCACAAACTTGAATTGAGCGCAAGCCACTGAAGCCACCACTAGCTCATTAAGCCAATTTAGTTTGGGTTTTCTATAAAACCGGCCAAGTGGGAGTCGGACTCTCACTCCAAGGGTTCCGTACCGTATTAAGATTGAGCAAAAAATTAATTCGTAAATTTATTTATTTTTTATTATTTGTTGTTATAGCAGCAATAGAAGCTCGTGGCTACGTAATAACAGCCGCACGGGTCGATCCATCAGGTTAAGCTACGCTTGCCAGGGTTGGTCCGTGGATGGGTGACTATCTTTACATACCGAGACTCCTCCGTGCCTCGGAAAGCACGTTAAGCCGTTGGTCCCGGCTGTCATTTGTGGATGTTTAACAGTCGTTACGGGTCGTCAGAAGCCCGAAAGTCTGACAACCAGTCTTACCAAGGGGTATCGTATTACCCAGGTACTGGGTTGTGGAGGTCAGATAGGCAGTCGCTCCATGTAAAATACTGGTATTCAGCTGCATCCGGTTAGACTGGGAGCCGACCCTAACATAGTTGGGAAAAGGCTAGGCAGATGATGATAGCGGCAATAGAAATACACAATCTGTGAAAATTTCAACTATTTGCCTATTACGGTTCATGAGATATAGTCCGCTGACAGACAGACGGACAGCGGAAGCTTAGTTATTAGCAGTGATTGGAAAAGGATGAGCTATTCTACATAAAGGTCAAACGACAGAGACAAAAAAAAAGTGGAGACTTCCTTACGACTAAAATATTTTTTCGGGACTAATGTCGTGGTGACGCATGTCGGGACATCACTTAAATACATTTTAATATTAATGTTATTAATAGAGTAAACTAATTCAATTCATCTCATAATTGAATTCATTCTTACATCGTACAAACGAAGATATGGAAATAACCTTTATTTTTTTTTAAACAATAAAAATAGTGCATACTTACTCTTTTTTTAAAACAGAAACAGGAAATGAATTCGATAGTTGTTTTACTTTATTAATTTTGGTTGTACTTAAGTAACCACATATTGTAACAACATTTTGATTTAAAAGAGTGTTCATGGAGTTTCTTGCCCGTTCTTCTCCATAGGTACCTACTACGCTTTGGCCTACTACGCATTTATAATCTATGTCGCCGCGAATCTCTCAGGGAACTATTTAAAAGGATTAATATTATGACGGTACCTTGCCAATTTATTTATGAGAATATTATGTATGTAAGAAAAAATTTAAATCTATTTAAGAAAATAAGTGACAGACATAATTTTAATACTAGAAATAAAGAATAAATAGATCAACCATTTTTCAGATTAGCTAAAGTACAAACCTCTTTTATGGGGTACTGCGTTAAATGCTATAACAAAATACCTTGTGATATATTGCAATTAAATGAAAGAAAATTTAAAACTCATATCGAGGGTTCGCGGGCTATTTGTCTTAAGCGACATTTTTGGAACTTTACAGGAGAGCATTTCAAAGTTTCATTTTTAGGAAAAAAAATCATTATAAAAAAAGTATTAATATTATTACAAAAAAGTGTTCTATGTTGTTTTCCTTTATAAAAACCGCACAATTTAGTCTAGTTTTCATTTTTGTAATGCTATTATTACCAGAAATATATGTCGCTTCATACAAAATTACCTCAAATCACTTTTATTTAGAAACAGGCTAAATGATTCAAGCGCCATAAACTGTATATTATAGGTTCAGGAAAAAGGATTTAAGCAACACTCGGTGTTGTTTTAGTGTAAGGTTAAATGTAATAGCTACCATCGCGATAGTAATATAGAATCAGGCTATTAAGCTTATGCAGCTGAAGTATCATAATAGTAGTTTAAGACCAAAATTATTTATGTAGCACTTCACATTAAGTATTTATAATAAATTCCAGGTATAAATTCCACGTGCAGGCTAAATGTTTCAAACGACATCAAGCATGGATTTCAGATGCAGGCAAAATGATTCAAACGCCCTATGTTACGAAATTTATGTCAGGACAAACAGCTTAAGTCAAAATCACAAAATATTTGGTTTGTGTGAAGTCCATCTTTACTAAAATTTTATAAAATTTGTGTCGCACCAGTCAAGTCAGATTCAAACTTGACCTAACTTTACTGATGTTTCAAGCGCCAAAAAAGTGCTCAGAATTGTATGAAACCCGGCTCATCCGACGCAGAAAAATTCGCTGATTCCGAATATGTATATAACTCAATATCGTCCAAAATGTCGCTTCAAACAAATAGCCTTTCACCCCTCGATATAAAAAGTACACTTTGTAAACAAGCTTATTACAAATTAGAGGATTATATCCAGGATAAGAATGCTTGGAAACATGCTGGTCTTGCTCCATAGGACAATTTAGAGTCTGGACAAAATCAAACTGGTTGCTAATTTAGTTGTATATTTTATTATTTGTATGTCATAGATTTTTACACTCTGTGATTGCATGGAATCACGCACTGACTTATTAGTATTACTTGTAAAGATGTTAGGAATATTGTAATATCGTATACTTTTACAATGTTTGTAAATATGTGAGCACCATGTACCTATCACATAACTGATTTATTTGTCATTGCTCCATTTATAATTTTTTTTTTTGCCTTTTTTTGGACAGTAATCTTATTGTGGGTGCATGGTCTTCACATATAATTATGTAATTCATGTATACAAAATATTGTAAACATTTTTGAAAAGAGTAACGGTGGAGTTTCTTGCCCATTCTTCTCCATACGAAATCTATCTTTTTGGAATGGGCAACTAGAATCAATTCTATTTCTTTGTTTGTTTTTCATTGACGTTCAAAAGTGCCTTTTATGTGCCTATTTGAAATAAATTATTTGACTTTGACTTTGACTTTGGAATGGGCAACTAGCTTCATATTTCTGACTGACCGACTCCTTGACAATTCAAAAGTGCCTGTGAATGGTTTAATTGAAATAAATGCTTTGAGTTTGAGTTGAGTTTGAGTTTAACGTTCCGAAACCCGAGACATTAGTCGCGAAAAAATATTTTGTCATAAGGCGTCTCCACTACGTCTCTGTTATTTTTCGAACTTTTGGTATTTTAGCTCACATTTTTCCGATGACTGGTTGTAACACAAGTTTAACTCAGACGTAGTTTCATATTTAAGTCGACATCTCATGTATCTAGAAACAACATTTTAGATTAAAACAAAAACATTTATAAGAAAAACGAAAAAAGTGTTATCAAAAACTAAGTCTACAAGTAAAAAGAATCGAACTTGAATTCTGAGTTTGACATTTCAAAGTGTTCTTTTAAAACTTCTCAATTATTTGTAAGTATGTATTTCTTTTTGAATTTTCAAATTGTAATTGGTGTTTGGAATTTTCAATTCCAATTGGTTTTTTGTGGTCGATTTTTTTTTGTTTTTACTAAGTTATAAGTATACGGACCAGCATTGCTATTCGGTAAACCATCTCACCGTGAAAACTTAGGTGAAGTTAGCGTGGAGTGAGCTGTCATTGTCATCGATACCTACTGAGGCCCTAGTGTGAGTTTCTTTTAACCATCTCGACTTTACGTATCGACCGCGTTCGACTTTCCGACTGGCCCTTCACCAGTGAAGGTTAGTGAAGGGCGAATCAGAGCGTCGAACGCGTTCGATACGTAAAGTCGAGATGGTTAAAATAAACTCACACTAGGGCCTCTGAGGCTAAGGCAGTGACAGTTCCCTACAAGCTCACTTCACCTACATTTTCACGGCGAGATGTTTACAGAATCGACCGGCTGATAGACATTTGATTGTCTATCATTAAAAATCAGTTTGTGTGCCATAAGGTAGTTAATTTTGGGAACGACTGTTTTTATTAATATTATCCCGTCTCAAAACTAAATTGTGATGTATGTTTATTAAAATATGATTCACGACTGTAAAAACAAATGATTAAATATTTACAGAAAAATAATCATTAATATTAACTCTGTAGCTTCATTACTCTATCTATTGAATGACTATTTAATGAAATCATGACATTTGAGACCAATTTCTTACTTACGGCGAAACTTTGTATTATAGGAACACATCTGCCTAACCCTTAGGGGAAAACAGGCCTGATGTTATGACTAAAATAAAAATACTTTTACTAAAAAAATCAAACGACTTCCAAAACAACACTACAAAGTGAAAAATAATTAAGTAATCAAAACTATAACCCAACTACGATAAGAAAGTCAATCAACTAAAAAGCTATAAACAAGACACCACAGACAGACAAATTAAAAATCCGGAGTCACACGTGTTAGGGCATAAATCGTACAGATTATGTGCGACTCCGGATTTTTTTTTTGGGGTTTTTTTTTTTTTATTTGAATTGTACTAAATCCCTTTCATTTGATTCCCAACAGGGCCAACCCAACCTGAATATTTTTTTTTTTTTACTTCCTGACTTCGTGTTCTTTAGAGGGCGCCATTTTTTATTTAATGTGACGTCACATAGCCTGTAACCAGCAGACGATCAAGACGCTTCCAACGATACCTAATTTGTCAAATTGTGATGAGTCGTTTAGAAAATATGAGGAAACAGATGAACATACATACATATAATTATACATACTTACATACATACCAGTTAAAATCATAACCCTTCTTTTTTCTTCGCCCTAGTCGGGTAAAAAATAACTTTTGTCCTCTCAACCTGGCATCCAGTCGCGAACACGAGAAAGAGAAGTGAGACACGTGTGGATTTCTAACAGGGTTTTGACTCTTGAGGAATAGTTAAGCGGAATAGGTTACTAAACATATCTACGTCTATTGTATTTTATAATGGATTTCCGCAAAGTCACGCCTGAATCAATTAACTGTATTTCTCATGTTTGTTCCAGACAATAATCCGATCATGGGGGCCAGCTGTGCTCTCACTTCCCTGCTGGTGCTCACCGTGATAACAGTCACCAGGGGACAGACACAGTACTTTGGTAAATAATTATAATAAAGAACTCTGCTTCTTTAGTCAGCAAAGGCAGCCCGCGAAATTCAAATTGCAGGTGTTGTATCTTTACCTGTGTAGGATTAGGCGGGAGGAAACGCCCGGGTGTCACCACTGTGTGGGTCGCCCGGAGGACACGGTGGAGCATACGGTTGAGGTGTGCCCTGCTTGGGCGGAGCACCGCCGTGTCCTCGCGGAGGCGATTGGCGGCGATGACCTCTCGCGTCCGTCCCTGGTTCAGGCCATGGTACGGAGCGAGAGGGCATGGGAAGCCGTCACCTCCTTCTGCGAAGCAGTAATGCTCGCGAAGGAGGAGGCGGAACGCGTGAGGGAAAGGCAAAGTTTGCGCCCTCACGCCCCTAACCGCCGCCGTTGGAGACGCTCTGGGCGTCGGGAATCCCAGGCGGATTCCCGGCCACCATAGGCGCGGGCTTGCGGACGGCGAGCAACGGGCAGCTCGCCGTCCGATAAGGACCAGGCCCGGGTCGATGGCGCGTCGTGTTCCACGCGCGCCTCAAAGAGATGTCAGCAAAAATGACGGGGTCCGCTAGGACCGATGCCTGCCAGGGTTGCGGGAAAGTCCGAAAGGGATACCGGGACCTTGGCAACAGGCAAATGAAGGAACACGGGTGGGTTTTAGTCAGTAAAAGTCTGACACGCCCTTCCGCTCCGCCCAGAGCGGGAGAAGTCATTGGATGATTTCCCACCCTCAAAAAAAAAAAAAGGTGTTGTATCTTCCTGCCAGGGTTGCGAGAAATTCCGAAAGGGATACCGGGACCTTGGCAATAGGCAACTGAAGGAACACGTCAGTAAAAGTCTGACACGCCCTCCCGCTCCGCCCAGAGCGGGAGAAGCCATGTGATGATTTCCCACCCAAAAAAAAATGTGTATCTTGATCAAACTATGATTCGTGACCATAAAATATATTTTTTACAATATTATAATCATTAATACATCTCTCTAAGTTAGATTTGTTCCATTAAATGACTTTTTCATGAAATCATGACATTTGAGAACAAATTACCCGGAAAAGAACCGGTTTTACCGACAGCCTGCAGAATAAGCAAGCTAAAGTAGCAGTGTGCTAGCCATGTTGGACGAAGGACCGATGGCCGGTGGAGCAGACGAGTCCTAGAGTGGAGACCGCGTATCGGCAATCGTAGTGTGGGACGCCCCCCAGCTAGATGGACCGACGACCCTAAAAAGATGGCTGGGACAGACTGGATGCGGAAGGCGGAGAACAGGGTGTTGTGACGCAACCCTGGGAGAGGACTATGTCCAGCAGTGGACTGCGATAGGCTGAGTTGATTGATTGATACCTACTTACCTAATTGTTACTGTCGCAAATCATAATTACTTTGATCAAGATGCAACCTGACACTGACTCCCAAATTGCAGAAAACGTAAGAAAATTTGAATGTCGCGGCCTTTTTTTTTTTTTTTTGATGGTTGGAAATCATCCAATGACTTCTCCCGCTCTGGGCGGAGCGGAAGGGCGTGTCAGACTTTTACTGACTAAAACCCACCCGTGTTCCTTCATTTGCCTGTTGCCAAGGTCCCGGTATCCCTTTCGGACTTTCCCGCAACCCTGGCAGGCATCGGTCCTAGCGGACCCCGCTAATTGTGCTGACATCTCTTTGAGGCGCGCGTGGAACACGACGCGCCATCGACCCAGGCCTGGTCCTTATCGGACGGCGAGCTGCCCGTTGCTCGCCGTCCGCAAGCCCGCGCCTATGGTGGCCGGGAATCCGCCTGGGATTCCCGACGCCCAGGGCGTCTCCAACGGCGGCGGTTAGGGACGTGAGGGCGCAAACTTTGCCTTTCCCTCGCGCGTTCCACCTCCTCCTTCGCGAGCATTACTGCTTCGCAGAAGGAGGTGACGGCTTCCCATACCCTCTCGCTCCGTACCATGGCCTGGACCAGGGTCGGACGGGAGAGGTCATTGCCGCCAATCGCCTCCGCGAGAACACGGCGGTGCTCCGCCCAAGCAGGGCATACCTCCACCGTATGCTCCACCGTGGAATGTCGCGGCCTGCCTTTGCGGATCCACGATACTTAAATGATTTGCATGGGATAAAATTTCCGTGTATTACTAAGTTTAGAATGGTAGGTACAAAGCTTTTTGCATACCTACTTGAGTCTGAGTCAAGATTATCTTTAGACATACTTCTTATGACTGTTATGATAACATATTTCTCCATGTTTTTACCCGACTGCGGCGTAGAAAAAAGGAGGGTTATGATTTTGGCCGGTATGTATGTATGTATTTATGAATGTATGTTCATCTGTTCCCTCCTATCTTCTAAACCACTCATCACAATTTGACAAATGAGATATCGTTGGAAGCGTCTTGATTGTCCGCTGGTTATAGGCTATGTGGCGTCACATTAAATAATGGCGCCATATAGAGGACATAAAGTCAGGAACTAAATAAAAATTGTTTAATCGTACCATGTTGGGTATCAAATGAAAGGGCTTCTTAATGAGCACATTTAAAAAATATGTATTTGATTATAACCCCAAAAAAATTAAAATGAAATAAAGTAATAAAAACTAAAACCCAACTAAAACTAAAAAGGTAGAAACAAGACACCACAGACGGATAAATTAAAGATCCGGAGTCACACGTAATCTGTTCGATTTACGTCCTAACACGTGTGACTCCGGATTTTTAATTTGTCTGTCTGTGGTGTCTTGTTTCTACCTTTTTAGTCATAGTTGGGTTTTAGTTTTTATTGCTTTAATATTTTTTTATAGTATCACTATACAATAAATATTATGTGCCTAAAATATTACAAAAACTGTTTTCTATATAATCTCGTAAAATAATTTGACATTCCAAGTGATTGTTGTTTGTTTTTTTTTCAATTTAGAGTTTGACATTTGCACCTGTCAAATAAAATATAAACATCGGATAAACCTATTGTAATAAATTAAATAAAAAACTAAAAGGACTCCGGATTTGTCTGTCTGTGATGTCTTGTTTATACCTTTTTAGTCGTAGTTGGGTTTTAGTTCTTATTACTTTAATTTTTTTTTAATTATTTTGGGGTTATATTATATATATTTTTGAAATGTGCTCATTAAGCCCTTTCATTTGATACCCAACATGGTACGATTAAACAATTTTTTTTTTAGTTCCTGACTTTATGTCCTCTAGAGGACGCCATTTTTAATTTAATGTGACGTCACATAGCCTATAACCAGCGGACGATCTCGACGCTTCTAACGATAGCTTATTTGTCAAATTGTGATCAGTGGTTAAAAGATAGGAGGGAACAGATGAACATACATACATACCGGTCAAAATCATAACCCTTCTTTTTTCTTCGCCGTAGTCGGGTATAAACAGCCTTTTATTATGATTTCGCATTTTTGCGATGAGATGATACCAGTCTAAGAGAACACGATAAACTGGTTATATTCAATAATAAACCCAAGTTTTTAAGTGTGCGTTGCCCTAGCAAAATGTTATCGAAAATAAACATTTAAATCTTATAGATAATTAATTAGCTTTTGCCAGCGGCTTCACCCGTGTAGCTGTCGAAAATTATCCCACAGGAACCTACTATCGGGATAAAAAGTATCCTATGTGTTAATCCAGGTTATAAACTATCTGTTTTTCAAATTTCATCCACATCCGTTCAGGCGTTTTTGCGTGATTGAGTAACAAACATCGGAACACACAAACCTACAAACACACATAATACACTCTACATTAGTTGTCTAGACGAGGTAAATGTTGCACCTTATTTTATATTTTTGATCTTTTTTTCGGCTGCGAAATTATTCGAGATTCTGCTGGAGTAACGTTTGTGGTTTTGCTGGATCTCTGAAACGGTTAAGCGGATTCTTATCATCTTTTGTACATGACTTCTTAGGAATTAGTTTTAATTCGTTGTGCAATAAAAAAAACAAAATAATGCACCATTTATGGGGTATTTAATTAAATATAAAAACACTTCTGAATAAGAGCTCTAAAGACTTACTTTAAACATTATTTTGTAGCTTGTAACGGCATTCAAATGTATGTGAAGTTTCATTAGTATCCTGTAAGTAATTAACAAAATATGATGATATTCAGTTCTCCACGTTCACGGTCACAATGCGCGCGGAGTTATTTGGCCACCAGTAGACCTGTATGTGGATTATATACACTGAATTTTATATTAATAATTAGTAGCTTAGTTCAGTTTTATGGCCTTAAAATTTCAGAGTAGTAAATACAGTAATTAACGAGATAATAAAATAAAACTGATTAGGAAGTCAAAGACCGTGGTAACCCGACCAAGTTTAGGTGGTTACAAAAAACCGACCACTAGACCACCACTAAACCAGGGGGTTTAAAACACTCACTTTAACAGAATCATAATAATTATGAAAATATCCCCACCGCCGTATCTCTACGTTGACGTCGTGGTGGGGCTTGCACGCTCCGAACTCTAGGTTTGTGCTGGTAGAGTTTACTTTGCCGGGACGGGTCTAGGATGAGGAGCCAGACCAAGAGAGATACAGAAACCCGCAGGGCAGCATGTGGCGAGCTGTTGGGCAGTAGCGACCCCACGGACCCTACCTCCCGGGAGAAGTCTTCTTCCTCACCTCTGGCTTGCCTTTAGTGGCCGTCTGGAGTGAAGACTGACGAGGAACAGAGCTCCCACCTCGTTCTTGCCTTCATTGGCCGGCTTGAGTGGAGACTCGCAAGAGCAAACGTGCTCGGAGGAAGGAAATATTCCAGTAAGTGCTCGTAGGGATCTTGACCATCTTCCGGGCTCTGGGATTGTTCTGAAAGCCGTGGAATACCTCTCCACTCCTCAAGCACCTCAGGAAGTGTTGCCCCCTTGTCGCTACGTCACTATGTGCTAGCGACTGTTTTCGGGGGCCCATTATTGAGTGTGCAAGTCACCCCCTGCCATTTTATCCATGTATACCATAACATTGATCAGGCAGGGGACATAGCTTTACCATAGTTCTAGATAACCAGTCCACTATAGCCACCCAAACGCATAGCCCAATATGTTTTGTATCCATGTTCTGCAATAGTCCTACACCAACCGGGGGTTGTCCTTGGGTGCACTTGCATAGTGTATACAGGGATAATCGTCGGTTGGTGCCTCATTCCTTTTGAAATTGTCTAAGGGGCCTCTGCGAGTTGGTTTCGGCCCCTCGTACGCCTTCCAAAAGACCGGGACCCCATGGTCCCGAGAAATATAAACGTATGAAAATATTATTATGAATCATCGTAATATGTCACAAACTGTCAATTCATAATGATATGATCAGCGTGTAATTCATATTAAGAAATAATTCATCTGTTTGACAGTTTTCTATGGAGATTCGTAAAATGGTCCACAAATTCTGAATTGCTTTTATGTCAAATTAGAGGAATTGCTAATGACAGCTGGAATTCAGGAAATGAACTGCTTTTAGAGGAATTGCTAATGTGGCCAGTTTAGGCCGCCAGTACGAGTAAATTATTTTCATTCAAATCAATTAAACATAATTAAGAATATTTTTTTTTTTTTACTTTTCTCACGTATGGATTTGTTTTACGAAAATAATCGTGACTTTTTCGAATATTTTTGTATGAAAAACGAAAAATAAACATGCCAGTTTATTCTTTGACCAGAGGGCCAATTCTCGTACTTAAAAAACATTCACATTCAAGTCGCAATCTGTCAAACTTGTCAAAAATGTTGGTAAATTGATGGTTATTTTGACAGATTGCGAATGAGATGCGAATGTGAACGTTCTTAAAAATTACGGGAATTGCCCCTATGGTCTTATAACAACAGACAAATTAAAAATCCGGAGTCACACGTAATCTGTTCGATTTAACACGTGTGACTCCGGATTTTTAATTTGTCTGTCTGTGGTGTCTTGTTTATACCTTTTTAGTCGTAATTGGGTTTTAGTTTTTATTACTTTATTTTTTTGACAGTTCAACAACATTCATTTCTTTATTTATGTTGCTGAGCAGACAAAAATTTCGAACATAATTATGTAGCAATGGATTGGCACTACCCTTCAAAATGATTCAGATTATGATTGATCGTACATCACGCAATTAGGGTGCTGGTCATACACGCACGTCCGTCAGTTGCGTGTAGGTACCTACTACGCATCTGACCTTTCTGAAGAACATCACCAAAATATCACCAGAATGGAGACTATGGACAATAATAAAACCTTATCAATTTTAAAGTAATGTTTCGTCATTTATTAGAACTGTAGCTTTGTTTACGTCCTACAGGATGAAATTTAATACGTGGGCATCCTCTTAAGGGGTCGTTGTACTCATAATTATGAACAACTCTATGAGACCTTTAGGAGTATGAGGAATAGGGTGATGACGTTCATATTCGGGGTCACCAATTTAGGGGTATGAGGAACAGGGTATAAAGTTCCCACCAGACGGGTGTTGTGTCTCGCGGGCTACTGCCCAACGATTGATGTCGGGTTCTTGTATCTATATATGTCCATTGAACGGTAAACTTTAATTGCGCGATGCAGGATTTATGTGACGTCAGGTTTTTGACGAGCTATGCGAACATAAATCCAGTTTGTATTACATGGGGCGCGGGCGGACGTCGTTTAGCGGGTGTTAACTCATAACTTATGATCTATGTAGATTTGCTAATTAATAATGAAATTGCGGTGATTTTCGGACTAAAAAACGTGAATTATAATTAGCTTAACGTGACTTTTAATACTTTTTTATTTTCAGCAACGACAACTGATCAGCCTGATCAGGACCCAGAGATTTTGATTGGACCTGATGAAGATGATATGACAGAATCTCAGAAAAAAGAATATGCGGAGAGGGCGGAGAGGAGTGAGTATGGTTTTGTATTAATATTATGTGAAAATTTCTTTAGGCGCGTTGAGCGATTTGTGGTGGGGGTAAAGTTATGGATGCGGTAGTGCTTCAAATTAAAATATAGATGGCGCTTATACCAGTTAAGTTTCAGAATAGTATTGTTACTTTTTGTGGAGTTACAGGGCAACAGAATGATGATAAGTGATGATGACGTTGGCGCTAATCGTGTATTCCCATTCGTTAACTTAATAAATAATATAAATTATATTCCCTTTCGTCCCACTGAGTTTGTTAGTGGGGCGAACGGGAATAATTTAGTAAGAAGCAAAAACGGAGGGTCGTGGTTTTGACCGGTAGTGGTGACTATGTATGTATGTATGTTCAACTATATTAACTACTAAACTACTAATTATAATTTGACAAATGAGGTATCGTTGGAAGTGTCTTGATCGTTCGTTGGCTATAGGCCATGTAACGTCACATTAAATTGAATAATATGGCGCCTACTAGAGGACATGAAGTCATGAACTAAAATCAAAAAAAGTAATAATAATTATTCATATAATATATATTATTACATACACAAAAAAAAAGTTATAAAACTAATACCAAACTACGACAAAAAAGTCAACTAAAAAAGTATAAACAACACATCACAGACAGACAAATAAAAAATCCGGAGTCACACGTAATCTGTTCGATTTATGCCCTAATACGTGTGACATCTATAATCATCGTTTTTTTTTTTTGAATTATAAGTGGATATTGGGACGAGCGGGGAACTTAAAGATCCAACACACTCGCCACCACCAGCGATCTTTCTAACATACCTTCAATTCCTCTGTTCCAGTGTGTGACTACTACAAATCCTTCGCAGTGAAGAAGGCCTTATCTCGTATATCGTCGCCAGACCCCGGAGATATGAAGGTGTCTGTCTGTGCACCTATCAACGTGCCTCTGGTCATCGGGGGATCAGTTACCAGCATCCGAGAGTTCCCACACATGGCTCTCGTGGGTGGGTTGAAATATACGGTAAGTTTTAATAATCAGCGAACCAGACTAATTACCCGACTACCGCGAAGAAAAATGAAGGGTTATGATTTTGACCGGTATCTATGTATGTATACCGGTCAAAATCATAACCCTGCTTTTTTCTTCGCCGTAGTCGGGTAATAACGAAATTAAAAGGAAAACTATCACTGCTATGTAAGTGGGCTGTACAGGTTAAGAAGTAAGAATAATCGACCAACTTAAATTTGCAGTTGCAAAAACATGTTCTCACATACATTTCGTATGAGAAACCATGTTTTTCAACTACAATGTTAAGTTTGTTCTTTCGTCCCAACTACGGGACCCTTCATTGTGCAGGGTCCAACACGCACTTGGCCGGTTTTTTATTTAATTTTATAAACATAAGTATGTATGACGATGTTTCCAGGACGTCGGCTACTCCTGGAACTGTGGGGGCTCTCTGATCAGCGACCGCTACGTTCTGACTGCGGGGCAATGCGCACATAATTTTGGCAGGTTATATTATTCAAATGTCTATCTCACAGGTTCAGACAGCAAAATATTAAAGTATTAAAAACGAAAACCCAACTACGACTAAAAAGGAATAAACAAGACACCACAGACAGACAAATTAAAAATCCGGAGTCACACGTAATCTGTTCGATTTATGCCCTAACACGTGTGACTCCGGATTTTTAATTTTTCTGTCTGTGGTGTCTTGTTTATTCCTTTTAAGTCGTAGTTGGGTTATAGTTTTTATTACTTAATATTTTTATTATTTTTTATTTTTTTATCCTTACTACTTTCACGTCTTTTTTTTACATTGTTCTCACATGTATAATTTCAACATGAATGATGTAACCAATATTTTGATTTAAACGAGTGTCCGTGGAGTTTCTTGCCCGTTCTTCTCCATAGGAACCTACTACGCTTTGGAATGGGCAACTAGCTTCATCATTTTGACTGACCGACCCCTTGACAATTTAAAAGTTGGTTTATCCTTACATATTATAAAACAAAGTCCTCCGCCGCCGCCGCGTCTGTCTGTCGTCCCATACGCGATAAAATCAAAAACTGCTGCACCGCTTTTCATGCTGTTTTCACCAATAGATAGAGTGGTTCTCGAGTAAGGTTTTAGTATATAATAACCGACATCCACGCGGGTGAAGCCGCGGGCATCAGCTAGTTTGAAATAAATGCTTTGAGTTTCAGATTTAGAAAATGGTACAATGCCATCTATCGAGCTTTGAGGAAGCTCTAACTCAAACAGCAATCCTGTTCCTATCCAAATCTATTTTACCAGTAACGAACTTTACAGAGAACCACCTCAAGTTGTACAACTCGGTTCCTCATACCGAGACGATCGTGAAGCCCTCGTCGTAAAGATATCCGCCATCATTCGCCACCCGAAGTATATGCCGCCAACTGCATACTATGATATAGCGCTCATCAAGATGGTATCAAAAGTAAAGTGAGTAAAATTAAAAACACATAACATCACGTCTGTAACTCCCGAAGGGTTAGACAGAGGTGTACCTATAGTACACCCACATTTTGCCAGTCATGTTTAAGCTCTAAGATAAAGATAATTTATTTTGCAAATATGGGTAACAGCAATTGATGACAAAATTTTTAGAGTTCAGCCATATTTTACCACGTAGGCATGCAAATTAACACAACTTATAACTAAATAATTAAAAACAATTTTAAAATATTACACCTTACTATTTTACACAGAAAATATATAATTATACACTAGCTTAAAAAATCTCTGGGTAACAGGGAACGATATTGTTGTAACGTTGTATCGAACGCCTATTATTGTCATCAACCGGGCTCAATCCAGACTCCGGGTTTTTACCTGGAAATCGAACTCAGGACCAGCAGCAGTAGCGCTTGCGTCTAGTCTACTAGACCGAAGAGAGTAAAAAATACCGACCGAGTTTTAAGGGCGCACCGTACCTCAAATTGCTTAGCATGATCCTCCGTTATGCCAAAAATACTGCAGCATTGTTTTGAAATAAATAATAATATATTAAAGTTGAGGATTGATGCTAGGTCCTAGGTTCGGCGAGAACACGATTCCATAAAATTTTCTCTAATAAAGTTGTAAAAACTAAAACCCAACTACGACTAAAAAGGAATAAACAAGACACCACAGACAGACAAATTAAAAAATCCGGAGTCACGCGTAATCTGTTTGATTTATGCCCTAACACTTGTGACTCCGGATTTTTAATTTGTCTGTCTGTGGTGTCTTGTTTATTCCTTTTTAGTCGTAGTTGGGTTTTAGTTTTTATAACTTTTTTATTTATTATTTTGGGTTTATAATATATATATTTATGAAATGTGCTCATTAAGCCCTTTCATTTGATACCCAACATGGTATGATTAAACAATCTTTTTTTTAAGTACCTGACTTTATGTCCTCCGGAGGGCGTCATTTTTAATTTAATGTGACATCACATAGCCTTTAACCAGCGGACGATCAAGACGCTTCCAACGATCCCTCATATGTCAAATTGTGATGAGTGATTTAGAGGATAGGAGGGAACAGATGAACATACATACATACAGGTCAAAATCATAACCCTCCTTTTTTCTTCGCCGTAGTCGGGTAAAAAAAACTATAAACCGCTGGTATTAAAAAAATACTTCAAATTAGATCATGAAACTTTGCATAATAACTGAACTAACTATAAAGCAGGTCTTATGTTTTTTTTTTTTTTATTTATATTATTTTCACCGTAAAAAGCAATTACCTACACTTTTCTAGACTTGAGAGCCGCTAGCGCCCAACTCCGTCTCGCTCTCACTCAGGTCGCGAGTAGTATGGTGCGAGCGAAATAAAATCTGAGGTAGGGTGCCTTAAGACCAGGCCAGGGGTGGATATCACATGTCTCTGAATTTTTGGTCCTAGAACATGCTGGCTTCCTGACGAAGTATTCACTGGTTTGAGAGCAGGTCGTGATGAGTGGGTTTAAATGAAGAATGCCAGCAAGGAACAGACACAAGATGATTAATAACTAACTCGATTATCATAATAATTCCAGGTTCTCGGAGGTGATTCGTCCAGCGTGTTTAGGAGTACCACCACCAACGGGCAGGACCATCACCGCCACTGGATGGGGGAGGTCTGACATTAGTGAGTTTCATTTTTAGGGTTACCCAAAGGGTAAAACGGGACCCTATTATTAAGGCTCCGCGGTCCTCCGTCCGTCCGTCTGTCACCAGGCTGTATCTCATGAACCGTGATAGTTGGACAGTTGAAATTTTCACAGATGATGTATTTCTGTTGCCGCTATAACAACAAATACTAAACAATTTAATAGAATAAATATTAAGCGGGCTCCCATGCAACAAACGTTGCTTTGCCGTTTTTATAGATAATGGGACGGAACCCTTCGTGCACGAGTCCGACTCGCACTTGGCCGGTTTTAAAATTACCTGTCATTTAAAATAACTTTGATAAAATAAATGACTGGATACTGCTCTCAAAAAGTAAATACTCTTGTCACATCAAGTCATCTCCATAATTTTTTTTATTTTTATTTTTTTATTTTTTTTTGTTTTTTTTATAAAAATCGTGATTCCAATCAATCACAGAGTGTAAAAATCTATGACATACAAATAATAAAATATACAACTAAATTAGCAACCAGTTTGATTTTGTCCAGACTCTAAATTTTATTGTCCTATGGAGCAAGACCAGCATGTTTCCAAGCATTCTTACCTTGGATATAATCCTTGGACATGTTTTCATGTTGTTTTTTCTGTATAATAAACAACAATACTTGTGATATTGTTTCAGCAGAAACATAGCCTATATTATCAAGTTACAAATTATCGAAAGAAAATTGGAAAAATATTAAGTTTTCATTCATCATTTTTGGTATTACGGAACACATCCAAATTTATCATAAATTTACAATAGCTAGTACTTAAAAAAAAAAAAACAAAAATCAAAATATTTTATTTCACATAAGCCTACATGGGCACTTATGAAACGTCAGAAGCTAGGTGCACGGTTCCAATTGGTCGTTTCCTATGGAGAAGAGCCGGCAAGAAACTCCATGGTTACTCTTTTAAAAGATAATTGGCTTTTACAATCATTTCGAATTACAGTGTTAATAGTTATGGGAGGACAGTGTAGGCCTTTCAAAAAGTTTCAGATAAAGTTCATAAAAAAAAAAAAAATTATAATAAATTTTTCACATATCCAAAACCAACCGTTTGGCTGGCAGGGGTATGCCACAGATACGTAGTATTATAATATCTGTGCCACAGACTATCAAATCGCACCGTGTAAAGCTCCGCGTCCTATTCAAAAGCGATCCTGCTCGTTGAACCTGAACGCGCGGTCGCGCCGACAGAGGGCGCTTTCCGGTTTTCCGAACAAAAATGTGACATGCACGTGACCGATCGTGTATTCGTACGACGATCGATTTTAAATAGGACACGGGCCACGGCCGGCCCTATGATATTTATATTACGATTCAAAAACCGTTCGATCTTACGTTACGCTTACGTCCCGTGCACAAGCACGAGCACGAGCACGAGCTAGTATCTCATACGGTATATTCTTCCTAACAAAAGATAGTAGTGGTCATGCTTCACGTGCAGGTCAATCTATTCAAATCTAACCATAGTCTCGTTATTAATTCCAGACGCCCGTCACCTGTCCGTACAGCTTCGCAGCGTCTCCCTCAGCGTGTGGGACATGCAGGAGTGTAAGGAGTTAGTCGGAAAACGACAAAAGCTCCCCGATGGGGTTCTCCCTGATAGCCAGATGTGTGCCGGTGACAGGGGTGGCTGGCATGACACTTGTGTGGTAAGAAGTGAGACTGATGTCACGAATATTTGGTTCTATGGCATACTGGTTTCCTCACGATGTTTTCCTTCACGATTTTGGGTAGGAATTAAAAAGATCACGGAAAGTAAAATGCCTGCCTGTGTTTGAACCCATGACCGTCCAAGACAAAATCTAAATCTTAAAATCTGTAGGGGAGACCGGGTCAAAATCGTATAGCTAAGGGTTTAGGGTTGTAGGTCTTTCATCTCAAAACACTAATTTATCTAATCAACAATTATAATTAGTCAGTCTCATAAGGAACATAATCACTTGCACATATTTGGAATAATTAAGATATTAAACAATAAAAACCAATAATTATTAAACTTCTTCTAATTACGATTTTGCCCCGACACATGGGCAAAACCGTATAGCAGATACGATACGTAGACTTTGTTCTTGAGAAGTAGAAAAAATCTTTAAATCGTCTCAAGCCTTTGCGTGTGGAAAAGTCCAGATCATTGTTCTATCTAAATCGGTTCAAGTAACCCATGGTGCCATCAAACACGGCTTGAACGGCTTTTTTCACGTTATCCGGATCCCATTCTTGTCTAGTAGTCCTTTTATAATTACGCGGCATTTTAACTGCACCTAAAATAATAAAAAAATTGTTACTTTATATTCATTCATGCGGATCATAATCGTATAGTGGCCAGTTTTGCCCCGTACGGTTTTGACCCAAGGCTCAATGTATAAATATATCACTCACTACTACATACGCAAACCAATTTTGCCTACTCAAATATTTGTTAATTACAAGTAAATTTAACATAGCTGAATGGACACTTACCTATTATATACGTAAATATCAATATTATTGCTTGAATTTTCACAAAAATAAGATCAAGTACACCGAAAAACAATAAAATCGAATATTTTAATAACGCGCGTTCCTGCAGCGACAAGTGTTTGTTGACAAATAGCTCCCAATGGTCGACGCCGCTGAGCAGCTTGCGCGCGGGAACTTTGAATTATTGACAAGAATAGACATGCTGTACTGTTTTACCCCGGTATAGGGTTTTGTACAGGTCTCCCCTACGTATGGTTCAAGAGACCATTTAAGAAATTAATCAGTTTAGTTCTAATGAATGTTCTTTCCTAAGAACCCAAATGACCTCGCAGTTAGTTTCGGTGTGGTTTATAATCAAAGCAAAGTGTTACTGCTTTTTCTTTTAGGAATTTCTCAGTAGCAGCCCGGAGTCTCAGTTTGCTGATGGTTGATGGCAATAGGCTCGCCTCTTATTACATGGGACTTTAACATAACTGGTGAAATGTGTAAGCTGTGCACACGCCTACCTACCTCTTCGGAAATGCCGGTGTGATGCTATGTCACGACATTCGGTTGAGTTGAATGGTGCTGATCGTGAATTGACACCCGCAGTTGAGACTGGTCATCCCTAACTGTCAGGGCATTAAGACGGGGCCAATGCCCGAGACACTAAATAAGGCCGCTCTATTAATTTGCTTCATCAATGGCTTGAGGACAATCCAATGCAGTGGACTGTGTCTATTTACACGTTGCTATTTTATAGGTATGAAGAACAGGGTGTAAAGTTCACCTCTATTGAAAACGGAGGATCCTCTGACCATACGGGTGTTGTGTCTGGCGGGCAACTGCCCAACGATTGATGTTGGGATCTTGTATTATGTCCATCGCGCGGTCAACTCTAATTTCGCGATGCAGGATTTTTTATGTGACATCAGGATTTTGTGTGACGACTGGTCTTTTTGATGCGTAGTTTGCATGTAGGGATGTAGATGCCGCCACATCACTCCCCTCCGGAGACTGGAGGTCGATAGTGGGCTGGGTCTTGTATCTTGCGATGCTTGCCAGTGCCAGTTGAGGTTCCACTGAGTCGGAATCGGGTGCTGCATAGTTTGCGGTGAGTCGGAACTGTCTGCGGTGATTGAGGTGATTGCGGTGATTGGTGTCTTGTTTATATCTTTTTAGTTGATTGACTTTTTTGTCGAAGTTGGGTTTTAGTTTTTATTACTTAAATTTTTTTTTTATCTGGGAACATTAAATACTCCTACAATTATAGACCAGTATCCGTGTTGCCGGTATTCAGCAAGTTGTTCGAAAAGGTAATGCTAAATCAAATGCTTCATCATTTTAACACCAACCAAATCTTACACGATCAGCAATATGGTTTCACCAAAGGACGTGGTACGACGGACGCCGGTGTCACCTTGTTAAAACACAAATTTACAGCGTGGGCATGGTGTCCATTCAGTCGGTTTAAAAGTGAAAATGAGTGTTTCACAGGGCTCGATATTGGGTCCTTTCCTCTTTTTAGTATATATTAATGATCTACCCCATTTAAAAAAACCAACCACAAATGTCGGTATTTGTTGACGATACTTAATTAATTTTTAAGATAAATAGACGTGCATCAAATCTGGACGACGTAAATAACGCCCTAATGCAGGTCCATAGTTGGTTCACTGCTAATAATTTTGTATTAAATGGGAAAAAAACTAAATGAATAAGATTTGCTTTACCGAATGTTAAAAGTAGTGATTGTGACATAGTATTGAAATCAAAGATAATAAGATAACAATTGCTTAACCCATTCTACGCAAGTTCGCAGCACCTGCTAATAAATTTCACTTGCGAACGAGGACATGGTCACGTGAAACCGATAGATTTAGTATTCCCGACTTCCCGTGGGTGCGACGGAGAGCGCACCCTACCGCTGCGTGCGTCGACGCTTTGACGTATGATAGAATAAAAAAGTACGAAGTGATAAATTCACTTCGCGCTTCACAGAATTTCGCATCTACATTTCAATTGCTAAATGCTAAATAAGCATTCACATGCTAACAATGAACGCGAATGCTAATTAATCCATCACTACTGACGGACCCCTTGACAATTCAAAAGAAATAAATGCTTTGACTTTGAATTTGAGTTTTGGGTTTTCATAAATATTTTTTCCACAGGGTGATGCCGGTGGTCCAGTACAGATTAGAGATGGCTGCTTGTGGCGTGTGGTCGCTGTGACGTCAATAGGTCGCCGATCTTGCGGATCTCCTGATATCCCTTCGGTGTATGCTATCATACCGCATGCGTTTGTAGCCGCTCAGGTGTTTGATGAGGAATCATTACAATAAAACAAAGATTTATAAGGAACTGTGTGCATTTTTATTTCAAAAAATTGCCTATCATCCTCTGTCATGGCCCACTGTACTGTATTATGGCACAACGATGGGAAAACCAAAGAAGCGATGGATGGATAGAATAGATATAATATTAATAACTAAGTGTTGGCTATAACCTTTATTAATGATTAATTTTATAGCCTCTTGACTGCTCATGCGGGCGACTCAGCCTCACAACACAAGTTAAATTGTACTGATACTAGATGGAAATACGAGTGGCCATTTTAGTTTTGATCTCTGCACACGCGGTTATTTTGACACCTTTTAAAACATTTCTGCATAAATAAAAACAATTATGAGTTCCTGTTCAATTAAATGGTGTGGGAAATCCTCTAGAACATCCAGCTATAAAAGTCTCAAAGACGATGACGACATTGAACGGGAGCGGAGAGCGTTGTCGGTTAGAGCGAACATGCTGGCTCGCAGGTTTGCACGATGATCACTGCCGGTAAAGATAACGCTCTTTCGAGCCTACTGTACGTCTTTTTACACGAGCAGCCTGTGGGCTAGATATACGCAAAAATCGTACAACGCTCTCCGCGTTCAGTATAATAACGCGTTTTGGACACTGGTGGGGCTGCCCCGCTTCTGTAGTGCGTCGGGAATGTTCGCGGATGCGCATGTAGATTGTATCTACGCAACCATGCGCAAAAGGTGCGCTTCCATGGTGCGCAGGGTGTGGAGCAGCTACAACAGTATCCTAAGTATGATTTCGAGTCGCCTAGACTGTGTTTTCGTAGGTCACTGTTGTGCCATCTCACATCGGTTGCCACAACGGTGATCCAATACCATTCGTTTGTTATTGTTTTTGTGAAGGGTCAGTTTTTACTAACATAGTTGTAAGTCTTACTAACCATTTGTGAGTCATGATACTTTAATAAAGAAAAGCTTTTCTATAAAAAGATTGCATTACTTTTCATCGGTAAGTAAAATAAATATTTTATTAAGAATAATTGCAGGGCTCAAGCTAAACTGGTTGTTTACGTAAAATGGCACAAAAATGTACACCGCGTTGATGTCTTTTTGAAAAGTCCCTTTCTCTCACTAGGGTATTGCAATAAATCTGTCCCTTTCTATATGCACTTATACTGTAGAGTGTTGTGACAACTTCAAAATAAACTCGATAAAAATTACGATGTTTCCTAATGGTAAAAAAGTAATGTATGTATGTGTAGTGTGTTTGTTGTCTTTTTTAGCATTAGGAAATTAGGTTTACATTTTAGATTTCAAAATGTTCCGTAACTGAATGAAAAGTGGATTAATGCAGTTCACAGGAATAATTGGTTTCCAAATAAATATAGCGTTGTTTGTTTAAGGCATTTCACAGCAGATTAAAAATAAGTAGTAGGAATGTCAATCCCTGTTGGATAGAGCAATAAATTCTCTGAAGTGATAAAATAAAAAATAAATATTGTTCAATTAGGATTGTAGACGTCGATTTTATCGATATCGATATTATTGTTGCAAAATTGACTTGTGTATCTCTATGTTTGGAACTTTCGTGATTTCATCCTAACATTTTTGCATCGGCCAATCACAACCGCTGTAATTTCTTCGTCCCCCGACCCGCAGTAGTGAATCGTGTGCCTAGACGAAATCGGTCTATCACACAGTATAGAAACTGCAACTGAGGGATTTAAAGAATGATGCCACGAAATGTATGGGAGCTGGTACCCGTTCCAATAGGAATAAATGAAATATCATTAGAAAGGTATTCAGATTTAGTACAAAAATTCCAAAGGCGCTTGTCTTGATTCCTTGTCCGATCGGAGTTATACAGGGTGGAAGTTGAGACGAGGCAGCAATGGAAGCTACCTTAACCGTTGTAACTACAGATAAATGTTCTTGGGAGACTGTCCTTAACTTCTTGAGTAATTGCTAACTGCATTCACAGATTTTGGAAAGATGGTACAGTTGGCTAGAATAAGTATGCCATTTTATTTTTATGATGTCAATCAATGCAGTTTTGTATAAAGATTTAAACACTCATTTGAACCAATTAAGGTTAGAGTACCTACTAGAAAAGTTGCAAAAAACTTTTCCCATAAGTGCCTACCTACATTTCGTAGTGATCGATCATCTAATAACGATCTTATATGAAACTGACATGTTTGGTACAGTATAACTCCGAACGGACAAGAATTTCGAATTAGGCGCCATAGTAACTTCTATTCAGTTTAAAAAGGGCTATCCAACGATGTATTACACATGGCTATTGGAGCGGGGTACCAAAATAGGCATCATCCTTTGCTAAAGAAGGAAATGTAGTGCAGGCTTTGCCAATATTAGAAAGATTTTTCATTGCTTTGTATACCAAATAAGTTAAGTGGCGGTTGGCTTTTGTGAACTGAAGTGATATATAAGTAATTATTGTTGAAATGCATTTCGTGAATATTTGTTTTATTTTTAACCGACTTAAAAAAAAGGAAGAGGTGGTCAATTCGTCTGTATTTTTTTTTTAAATGTTTGTTACCTCAGAACTTTCGGCTGAATGAACCGATTTTGAAAATTCTTTTTTTATTTGAAAGCTGGTGCTTCTCATGTGGTCCCATATCACAAGTCGAGTTGCAGGATGCATTAAATGTTATTATAATTAGAAGCCAAATTGAGTCTTTTCTCGAGTATGAATTATTCATTAATAATCAGAAGTTATCATATAAAAGTGCTCTTATACAAATTTAACGTATTCTTACGATAATAATAAAATCATACGTATCGGAGGACGCTTAGCAAATTCAAATTTTGCTTTTGATAAATAGCACCCTATTCTTTTACAGTCCACTCACAAATTTACGAAGTTACTATTTGAATTTGAACATGTGAAGCTGATGCATGCAGGCTCTCAGTTATTGCTGGCTTCTATTAGAGATTCATACTGGCCCATAGGCGGACGAAGCCTAGCTAAGTGTTGTTATCGTAATTGCGTGCGTTGTTGTCGCATGGCGCGTAGAACAGTTACTCTCTTGATGCGTAATTTGCCACAGCAGCGTCTCCTTCCAGGCGGTCATCTTTTTGAAAGCACTGGTGTGTATTATGCAGGTCCCATCATGGCTGCTAGTAGGCAAGGTCGTGGATGCAGGCTAGTAAAAGTGTACATAGCCATTTTTGTGTGCTTCACCACCAAGGCTATTCATTTAGAGCTGGTGAGTGACTTAACTAGCAATAAGTATTTACTAATTTTATCAAGATTTATCTCGCGACGGGGAAAGCCTAGTGACATCTACTCCGACAACGGTACCTCTTTCGTCGGTGCCTGCAGCGAACTTTCGAAATTCCTTAAATCTAATTGCAATTCCTTGGGCGAGCAATTAGCTAATGACGGAATTAAATTCCATTTTATACAGGCGTACACTCCTCATTTTGGCGGACTCTGGGAAGCGGGTGTTAAGTCAACAAAATATCATCTCAGGCGAGTGTTGGGAAATTGTAAGTTAACATTTGAAGAGCTTAACACCACGTTAATTCAGATTGAGGCGATACTGAATTCATGTCCACTGACGCCGCTGTCATCCGATCCAGCTGACTGCACCCCACTGACTCCGGGTCATTTTCTTGTTGGCCGGCCGCTGACGTCACTTCCGCAGCAAGATCTACAGAACCACTGCACTGCTTCATTGTCTCGTTTCCAACGGATCGAGCAGCTACGCCAGCATTTTTGGGCTCGTTGGAGTAAGAAGCTTGTGTCTGAGCTGCAGCAAAGGACCAACTGGCATACCTGCAAAGATACACTAAAGTTAGGTTCTTTGGTCATCATTAAGGAGGACCACCTTCCTCTTAAATGGAGATTGGGAAGAGTCGTCGCCATCCATACAGGGTCAGATGGAATTGTTCGTGTGGCAGACGTCAAAACATCCGCTGGAGTCGTCAGAAGAGCCTTTAATAGGATTTGCTCACTGCCTGTTGATTCTGCGTCTGGTTGAAAGCGTTTCTGCTGCTTCCAACGTCTGGGGGCATGTTCGAGCCTACGCCTGCTCGTTTAGAATGAGCAAATCAACGTGCACGCTAATTAGCTTGTAATTAGATGTAAGGTCCTTTTGTACTTGTTTGTCATTTTTTGTCTTCCATTTTTGTTCGTCAGCAAGGCAATACAAGTTTGACAATATAACAGCTATTTTGGAGTTTCTTTGATGAGTCACCTAAAATTTCCCCTACAATAATAACGAAATTAAATGGGAAACTATCACAACTAAGAAGGCTCCACAAGTTACCGAATAATAATCGACCAACTTACATGTGCAGTTGCAAAAACTTTTTCTCCCAAAAATTCTGTATGGGAGAACAAGTTTTTCAACTATAATGTTAAGTTTGTTTGATAAATATACCCTAACTACGGAACCCTTCATTGTGCGTGGTTCGACACGCACTTGGCCGGTTTCTTTTTTAAGCTAGTGCTTTGAAAATTCACTGTCCGTACGTACATGGAAAGATCTCACCAGATTAGCCTGCATGAACACTTGGCGACTCAGAGTCATCACCACCAAAACAAAACACCAACCTCACTGTCTTTAAAAACTCACTATCATTAAAAATAATCCATGACACTACACATTAAACAACACACACCATCAGATAAAATACCGGTTTGATTTCGCCGGGGCGTGATTGCCACAAGCAAGTATTGTAAAAAAAAAATCGGAACTCGCTCCCAGAACGGCCGTTCTCTTCGACGTCCAAAGACCGAATCCCAACGAGGATGACAAGCCAGTAAAAAAAAACGCACCCAGTTTCTTAAGTATCTTTATTTTATTGTAATGATAAGTCATCAAATACCTGAGCGGCTACAAACGCATGTGGTATTACAGCGTATAACCCAGGGGTATCACCTCCGCAAGATCGACCGAATGACGTCACAGCGACCACACGCCACAAGCAGCCTTCTTGAATCTGCACTGGACCACCGGAATCACCCTGTGAAAAAAATCCTTTATGAAACTCAAACTCAAAATACAATAGACGTAGATGTATTTAGTAAACTATTCCGCTTAACTATTCTTCAAGAGTCATAAAAAACCCTGTAAGAAGTCGACACGTGTTTCATCTCTCAACGAGGCATCCTTAGGATGACGATTGACCAATTGCAAACCAGAACACGACGTGTTGCCACACCGAGCGCTGGACGCACGGTATGTCGAGAGGTGAAACACGTGTCAATTTCTTACAGGGTTTTTTATGACTCTTGAAGAATAGTTTAGTGGAATAGGTTACTAAATAAATATATCTACGTCTATTGGATTTCCGCAAAGTTACGCCTGAAACAATTAACTAATTCAAAATCAAAGCATTTATTTCAATTCAAACACTGACAGGCACTTTTTAACCGACTTAAAAAAGGAGGAGGTTCTATATTCGACAGTTTTTTGTTTTAATGTTTGTTACACGATTACTACGCCAATTAACTCCGCTAGTTAAAATATTTTTGATTTGTCAAGGAGTCGGTCAGTCAAAAGGTTGAAGATCGTTGCCCATACCAAAGAACGGGAAGAAACTCCAAGAACACTTTTAAATCAAGATATTAAAAAATCCTGGGTATAGTATTCTTGTTGCATTTATGAAAATAATGTAAAAATAAACAATTTAAAATAACTGGATCATTTAGACGGGGCCAATCCCCGAGACAATCCACTAAGCCAATCCAATAATAACATCGTGTTAATAGAGACAGTCCACTGCTTGGCTTGAGGACAATCCAATGATGGTCCTCAAGCCATTAATGAAGCAAATTAATGGATTGTCTCGGGGATAGAACCCGTCTAAATGGTCCCAAAGCCCTGGCAGTTAGAGATGACCAATCTGAACTGCCGGTGCCAATTCACGATCAGCACCATTCAACCCAACCAAATGTTGTAACAGAACATCACGCCTGCATTTCCGAAAAGTTTTCCACATTTCGCCAGTTATGTTAAAGTCCCATGTAATAGGAAGCGAGCCTATTGCCATCAACTGGGCATAAATCGAGACTCGGGGCTGCTACTGAGAAATTCCTTGAAGAAAAAGTTTTCTTTTGCACTACATTTGATTTATTTCTGTTTATAACCAACGACATACGTAAGAAACTACTTTTATAATGGAGGAACACAGACTCCCAAGTCACAGGCCGACCTATAGTTAAGACACTTTCGTTGTAAATGTAATGTCTGTAACAATGTTATCACTTTTTATGAAAGTCATGCATAATAAAATTAAAATAAATAAATAAAACTCCGAGATCATTTGAGTTCTTAGGAAAGATCATTCATTAGAACTGCACTGGTTAATGTCTTAAATGGTTTCTTTAACCATAAGTACAGATTTTCGACTTTCATGTCGGGGTGCCCCGACTTACGGTCGTGGATTCAAACCCAGCCAGGCATTTATTTTACTTTGCGTGATTTATTTAATCCCTACTCAAAAAGCGGTGAAGGGAAACATCGTGTGGAAACCGGTATGTCGTAGAATCGAAAATTCGTGACATCTACCAACCCGCACTGTTTCCGCGTGCTGGATTATGGCCCAATTAGTCTCACTTCTTACCTGACAAGTGTCATGCCACCCACCCTTGTCACCGGCACACATGTGGCTATCGGGGAGAACCCCATCTTTGAGCCTTCGTGATTTTCCCCATATGTCCTTACACTCCTGCATGTCCCACACGCTGAGGGAGACGCTGCGAAGCTGTACGTATTGGTCACCTCCTGGAATTAATAACGAGACGATCGATGGTTAGATTTGAATAAGTTATTTTGACTTGCACGTGCAGCATGACTACTACTATCTTTTCTTATGAAGAATGTACCGTATGAGATTCTAGCACGAACACGGGACGTAAGCCTAACGTAAAATCGAACGGTTTTTTAATCGAAATATAAATATCATAAAGCCGTGGTCGTCGCGCGAATACGCGATCGGTCGCGTGCAAGTCACTTTTTGTTCTGAGATGGCTCTGTATACTTTCATCAATCTGTCATGTTTTCATTCGTTTCTTCCGTTGCTGAAACTACAATGAGAGATGCTGTTGGTTCTATGGAACCACGTCGCCTATTATGGAGATGACTTGGTGTGACAAGAGTAGGTATTTACTTTTTGAGAGCAGTAACCAATCACCTATTTTATAAAGGTTAAGGTTTAGAGACTGCGCCGTGTCCCGAATTCGCTGCCAGCGCCGTTTGCTTAATTGGCTGCTGGCGCTGACTTTGAAAAAAAAGTGGAAAATGGGGTTAGCAATTTGGCTTAGGGAAGTAGATAAGCGGGTAGGCATGATCACAGATATTATAATACTACGGCATGATTAAAAAAACAAGTATATAACTACTTATTTCCATAATCAATCATTTCTATATTCCAGTAACCAAGTACTTACTTCCAACCCAGAACCGAA
This sequence comes from Lithophane leautieri, assembly GCA_949152455.1. Taxonomy (NCBI): domain Eukaryota; kingdom Metazoa; phylum Arthropoda; class Insecta; order Lepidoptera; family Noctuidae; genus Lithophane; species Lithophane leautieri. The sequence continues at coordinate 7,351,767 of OX424488.1, forward strand.
GTAAGTACATAGATTAGGTAAAAAATTAAAGTAATAAAAACACCACAGACAGACAAATTAAAAATCCGGAGTCACACGTAATCTGTCCGATTTATGCCCTAACACGTGTGACTCCGGATTTTTAATTTGTCTGTCTGTGGTGTCTTGTTTATACCTTTTTAGTCGTAGTTGGGTTTTAGTTCGTATTACTTTAATTTTTTTTTAATTATTTTGGGGTTATATTATATATTTTTTTTTAAATGTGCTCATTAAGCCCTTTCATTTGATACACAACATGGTACGATAAGACATTTTTTTTTTTTAAGTTCCTCACTTTATGTCCTCTATAGGGCGCCATTTTTAATTTAATGTGACGCCACATAGCCTATAACCAGCGGACGATCAAGACGCTTCCAACGATACCTCATTTGTCAAATTGTGATGAGTGGTTTAGAAGATAGGAGGGAACAGATGAACATACATTCATTCATACATACATACCGGTCAAAATCATAACCCTCCTTTTTTCTTCGCCGTAGTCGGGTAAAAATATTTTTACTCGTAAAAAAGGTTGGGTCAGGTGAGAACTTTGACCCCCTACGCAACAATGACTAGAATATACAGAAAAAAATACTTTGGTTAGGTTACCTATATTATATACTGCGTACAGATACCCAATCCCATACAAAGAAATGACACCACCCTAAGTCTGGCTATCGAGCTGGCTATATTTCTTCCTCCATTTTTTTAACAGATGGCAGCATTAGCGACTCACTAATTGCCAGAGACTGTAGTTTTACATCTAGGAGTCTTATCTGTATAGAAAGTTTAATATAACCTGGTTCAGTAAAATAAAAATAAAAATTTATTTATTTATCACAAACACAACTATCAATACAGGCAATAATCCTAATGCGGTAGCGTGGTCTTTAGTTAAATCATCAATTACAATTAATGCTACTAATTATGTATTAGCATACCACAATACAAACAATGTTACATTTGTGAATTCATTCAGAGAGTAATTAAATAAATCTATCCTATCAGCAGTGTCATTCAGTGTATGCAAAATGATAATTATGTACCAAAAACATGTTAATAGATTTTTTTTAAATTCTTATACCTATTTCTACATAAAGTACTAGATTTAAAAATATATTTTTTGGTTTTCCTAATTGAAACCACTAAAGTTTAAAGTGATGGCAGGATAAATTTATTGAGTAAAACGCCATCTATTGCAAAGAGCTCTCAACAAAATGATTGACAGATGGCTACTTGAACAATCTAAGGGTTCGAAAAGTAAAAGGCGTTAATTTAAGTTATTTGTTGAAAATACGAGATTTATGAGTGTAAATACATAAATCAGCATTAAACAAAGATGTTTTGATTTTTACTAATATTACTTCATCCAAAATTTGCCTTAATTTGCCTTTTTAGCGATTGTTAATTTCATAATTGTTACTTATGCTATACTCTATGATTTTTTTTCAAGACTAATTATTATTTGTTCGAGTTGAGACCCCATGGTTAGGGTTAGGTAGTTGGGGTTCTGAATACTGGAAGGGTTTCCATAAACACCGCACCGTCAGTGTCCATTATGGTAGCCGGGCGGCGGCGCTGGCACCCGGTGATTTTAATCTCTGCTGCCGGCAGTAATGTACTACCGGTTCCCAACGGCGTTATTTTTGGATGCTTTTTAACAGACTTCAATAAAAGAAGGAGGTTATCAATTCGTCAATATTTTTTTTTTTTGTTTGTTACCTCAGAACTTTCGACTTGGTGAACCGATTTAATGACTATTTTTTTATTTGAAAGCTGGCGCTTCCCGTGTGGTCCCATATTTTTTTTTATAACTTTGCTTACTTAGTTTTTGCGTTAGCTTCATTGACACAGTCACTGTAATTTACATAGCAGGTATTAGAATTTGTGTGGCGTAGGTACCAAAACTAAAAAGTGAACAATAAAACTTTTTACAAAAAAAAAAACAACCGACTCCCAAAAAAAAAGACTAAAAAAGTGAAAAATAACTTTAATTTCGGAAGTAGGTGGCAAAAAACGAAAATTGAAAAACAAAGATACCGACTTCCGAAATTAAAGTTCTTTTTCACTTAGTTGTTTTTTTTTTTGGAAGTGGGTTGTTTTTTTAAATCATAATTTTTTTTAAGAAACTCACTGTCCTCCGTCCTTCCCCATCCAGTGGCGGTGATGGTCCGTCCCGTTGGTGGTGGTACTCCCAAACACGCTGGACGAATCACCTCCGAGAACCTGGAATTATTATGATAATCGAGTTAGTTATCAATCATCTTGTGTCTGTTCCTTGCTGGCATTCTTCATTTAGACCCACTCATCACGACCTACTCTCAAACCCGTGAAGGAAAACATCGTCAGGAAGTCAGCATGTCGTAGAACCAAAAATTTAGAGACATGTGACATCCACCCCTGTCTTGACTCTTAAGACTCGGTTGGTATTTTTATACTCTCTTCGGTCTAGTGGACATAAGCGCTACTGCTGCTGGTCCTGGGTTTCGATTTCCAGGTCGGGCAAAGTGTTATTGGGTTATTTGAAGTTTCGGTATATTGTTGTTTCGGTGTGGTTTTTACCCGAGTACGGCGAAGAAAAAAGGATGGTTATGATTTTGACCGGTATGTATGTAAGTATGTATGTATGTATGTATGTAAGTATGTATGTATGTAAGTATGTTCATCTGTTCCCTTCTATCTTCTAAACACTCATCACAATTTGACAAATGAGGTATCGTTGGAAGCATCTTGATCGTCCGCTGGTTAAAGACTATGTGACGTCACATTAAATAAAAAATGGCGCCCTCTAGAGGACATAAAGTCAGGAACTTATAAAAAAAAAATGTCTTATCGTACCATGTTGGGTATCAAATGAAAGGGCTTAATAAACACATTTCCAAAAATATGTATAAACCAAAAGAATTAAAAAAAAAAATTTGTAATAAAAACGACAACCCAACTACGCCTAAAAAGGTATAAACAAGACACCACAGACAGACAAATTAAAAATCCGGATTCACACGTAATCTATCCGATTTATGCCTTAACACGTGTGACTCCAGATTTTTAATTTGTCTGTCTGTGGTGTCTTGTTTATACCTTTTTAGGCGTAGTTGGGTTTTCGTTTTTATTACTTTAATTTTTTGACCAAAGTGTTACTGATTTTTCTTTCAAGAATTTCTCAGTAGCAACCCGGAGTATGTAGTTGTGCCCGGTTGATGACAATAGGCTCGTTCCCTGTACATAGGACTCAAACATAACTGGCTAAATGTGGGTGTACTATAGGTACACCTCTGCCTAACCCTTCGGAGATTACAGACGTGATGTTATATGTTCTTAATTTAACTCACTTGACTTTTGAAACAATTTTGATGAGCGCTATATCATGGTATGCAGTTGGCGGCATATACTTCGGGTGGCGTATGATGGCGGATATCTTTACGACGAGGGCTTCACGATCGCCTCGGTATGAGGAACCGAGTTGTACAGCTCGAGGGGGTCCTCTGTAAATTTCGTTACTGGTAAAATAGATTTGGATAGGTAAAGGATTGGTGACTTGGAGCTGAATAGCAGTCGAAGTGGAGCGGTGCTTGCTGCGGTCAAACCACGGATGGGTTGGTTCATAATGTGACACTGCTATTAATTTCATGCCCAGTCTTTCTATGAATTGTTTTTGTGGACAACTGCTTGGGCTACAAACCAATCTACACATAATATAACATCGAATTAGGTAATGTTTTTTTTAGTTCATGAACAAACTGTTCTTCTAAGTACTTATGTCATATTTTATTTTATAATACGCAGATAACTAATAATTGTTTTAGGAAGTCATGGGGAGTGGACAGCACGTTAAACCGTTAGTCCCGGCTGTCATTCGTGGATCTTTGACAGTCGTTACGGGTCGTCAGAAGCCCGAAAGTCTGACAACCAGTCTTACCAAGGGGTATCGTATTACCCAGTTATTGGGTTGTGGAGGTCAGATAGGCAGTCGCTCCATGTGAAATACTGGTATTCAGCTGCATCCGGTTAGACTGGAAGCCGATCCCAGCATAGTTGGGAAAAGGCTAGGTAGATGATGATGGGGCGAGGCCTTTAATAAACTATTAATATGCCTTTTTTTTAGTTTATGCAAATACTTTTATTATCACTGATAAACTTCTTACACTACATAAACTAACAAACTATAAACTATAACTAAACTAAAACTAAATATATTTCTAAATTGATGTCTGTAATTTTTATAGTGGACATTATAAAGAGTAGGTAGGTATTATATTCTGTTCTATTCTATACTAACTATTTACCCAACTACGGCGAAGAAAAAAGGAGGGTTATGATTTTTACCGGTAGGTATATATGTATGTATGTATGTAAGTATGTTTATCTGTTCCCTCATATCTTCGAAACCATTCATCACAATTTGACAAATGAGGTATCGTTGGAAGCGTCTTGATCGTCCGCTGGTTATAGGCTATGTGACGTCACATTAAATAAAATATAATAAAAATATCTGTAATTTAATTTAATTAAACCACACCTTAAATTAACTATTTTATTTAACGCGCACTACACATAGAATAGCTATGAACATATTACAAATTTGGTTATGCATTTAAATAGGCTTTATTCCTTTGAGATAAGGCTTAAATTTCCTTAAATATAATATTTTATTACCTTGTTATGATGCAGTGGTTCTAATTTCAGTTAAATAAAAGATTTTTTCATGAAAAATTAACATAATATATAAATAATGACGGAAATCGATTCAGAAGCTGATTCTGAGCAAACTACTTTCAGTTCTTGCGCTTATTCTGTTACACGTTGTATATATTATAGCCTTTTTCCAACTATGTCGGGGTCGGCTTCCAGTCTAACCGGATGCAGCCGAATACCAGTATTTTACATGAAGCGACTGCGCAGCCTTTGGCCCACAGTGGTACGATAAATGGTGACAGTAATCAGTAACCAGGTATTAATTCCTCAAAGTTACAAGCTGGGCAATGTGCCCATTGGTCCAGTCTAACTTGTACTTAATAATAGCTAAGATTAACGCTGGGAAGAAATAGCAACAGTGACATACCTGACAGTCACGGGGTCAAAAATCCGATAGCTGCAGTGCGCCGCAGTCAGGACGTAGCGGTCGCTGATCAGAGAGCCCCCACACTTCCAGGAGTAGCCGGGGTCCTGGAACATCGTCATACATACTTATGCACATAAAATCAAATAAAAAGGAGCTAGAAACAAAATGACTACTGAGATGATGACTGATAGAGATTTTTATTTATTTATTTATATATACTTTATTGTACACCAGAAAATATTTACATAGCGAAAACAAATAAATATAACACTACAAGATAGTTAATTGATTCAGGTGTGAATTTGCGGAAATCCATTATAAAATACAATAGACGTAGATATATTTAGTAACCTATTCCGCTTAACTATTCTTCAAGAGTCATAAAAAACTCTGTAAGAAATCGACACGTGTTTCACCTCTCAACGAGGCATCCTCAGGATGACGATTGACCATTTGCAAACCAGAACACGACGTGTTGCCACACCGAGCGCTGGACGCAGAGTGAGTCACTCTGCGTCCAACGCTCGGTGTGGCAACACATCGTCGAGGACGCCTCGGTGTATAGTTTGACCAAGACCGCTGTACCGCGCCAAAGAAATGCGCGGCGCCCCTGGGGCAGCGTTGAAGAATGAGCGGCGGGCCAGGAAGCAGTTTTGACGAATGAGAGGCGGAACGCCGTGAGTGTTGACGAATGAGCGGCCGGCACTGGGCCCCCGCTGTACCACACATACCTGAGGCACGGGAGACAAGCAACGATGCTGATCAGCTCTTCTGGACACGGTGTGATCGGGTTTTCAAACTCAAATCTGGGTTAGCTAGTCATCAGAGTAGACACTCACGGTACGGCTGGTCCATATATTCAAGGTTGCTCAACGAGATAATTATGTAACGGGCTATGCCTGGAGTCTCTCTGAGGGATCGAATCTAGAACGAGGTGATCTAGCAGAGAACCAAAGTTGTCGACATCGGTCACAGAATAAGCAAGCTGAAGCGGTAATGGGCCGGTCATATTAACCGTAGAACCGATGACCATTGGAGTAGACGTGTTCTTGAGTGGAGACCGTGAATCGGCAAACGTAAGGTAGGACGCCCTCAGGCAGGTGGAGCAACGATCTTCGCAGGGTGGCTGGCAGCAGCTGGATGAGGGTTGCCGAGAATCGAGCTGAATGGCGTGCAATTGGAGAAGCCTATGTCCAGCAGTGGACTGCTATAGGCTAATGATGATGATGATGACTCATCAGAGTGCTCACGAAAAAAAAGAAAATTAATCTGGTTCGCTGAGTATTAAAACTTACCTTAACTTTCAACCAACCCACGAGAGCCATGTGTGGGAACTCTCGGATGCTGGTAACTGATCCCCCGATGACCAGAGGCACGTTGATAGGTCCACAGTCAGTCACCTTCATTTCTACGGAGTGTGACGACGGTATCCGAGATAAGGCCTTCTTCACTGCGAAGGATTTGTAGTAGTCACACACTGGAACAGAGAAATTGAAGGAATGTTAGAAAGATCGCTGGTGGTGGTGCGTGTGTTGGATCATTAAGTTCCTTTCAAGATAGTTAAGCTGAATCGTGCGTCATGTTCGTGAACAGGCGCCGTCAGTAGGGACTGGTTATATCTTAGCTGCCATGGTTTATTTTTTATTTATTAATTTTTGAATTGTTTTCGTGTTTATCTTTATATTTCTTTATATTTTGGACGCTTTTCACGTGCACGTTTTTCTACATTGTTCTCACATGTATAATTTCAATATGAATGATGTAACCAATATTTATAAGAGTGCCACGGACAATCTTTTTACCTGACTGCCCCCAGAAGAAGGGTAATGTTTTTCGAGAGTATGTATGTATGTCTATTTTTTTGGCACGCTCTGTAGCCTAAACGGCTGGATGGATTTTAACATACGAGGTGTCGTTAGGTTCGTCATAATTGTGGAAGAGACATGGGCTATAAAAAAATTATTTATTTCATCTGCAAATACTAAAAAAGGGAGGGGAAGGTTTTTTTTTTAATTACAACAATTTTGGTATCAAATAAAAGCTAGTACTGAGTATATTCTAAATACTTAGGTTAATAAAACTAAAAAGCTTGAAATAAAACAAATTATTTAAAAAACAAAAAACCCGACCGTAAAATGCTATAACTGAAAAGAGAGAAACAAGCATTGAACTTTGTTTTATGTAAGGTATTGCAGGCTTGTTTTTCTCTTTTTACCGACTTCAAAAAAGGAGGAGGTGCTATGTTCGGATGTTTTTTTTTTTTTTTTTTTTTTTTGTATGTTCACCGATTACTCCGCCGTTTGTAAACCGATTTAAAAAATCCTTTTTTTGTTCAAAAGCTTATACTTCTGAGGTGGCCCCATTGTCACCAAGTCAGGATCTGATGATGGGATCCTAGAGAAATAGAGGGGAACTTTCAAAAATCGTAAGGGTAACTAGTGCATTCCTTAATTTATTCATTAAGTATTTTACTGCACTACAATTTTATGAAGGTCTGGAGTCGATCTGATGATGGAGCCGAAAGACAGTCAAGGGAACTCCTCAATGGTTTACAGCAGATACCTCGTGTTTGGGCTTGATTAATTTGTATTGATGAAAACTTTACACTTTGATGGGTTGTGACTGTCGTTAGGGGTCTGATGATGAAGACGAAAGACAGTTGAGGGAACTCCTCAGTGGTTTACAGCAGATATCTTGTGTTTGGGCTTGATTAATTTGTATTGATAAGAACCTTACACTTGGATGGGTTGTGACTGTCGTTAAGGGTCTGATGATGAAGACGAAGGACGATTAACGAAACTCCTCAACGGTTCACAGTACTTACCTTGTGTTTGGACTTAATTCATTTATATTGATAAGAACTTTGCAACCATATAGGTTGTAAGTGACATTACAGATCTGATTATGGTCACCTTATAATATGATGATGAGGGGAACTATACAGTGTAAGCAAACGTATAGTGTTCACCCTTATATTCTTGAGAAGGCACGGGAGTCTCATTAGCCAGCCGGTTTCGTATAACATCTAAACGATACTTGCGCTGTTCAGACGACTCGCCACTTAATCGTTTTTGAATAAGATTGAGTCGGCAGATCTTATCATTTGGCGACTCCTGCGACAAATGAGAATGCATGTAATTTCTCATCTGAGATAACCTAGCATGAAGAGCTAACGGTGATTTTTGGGAACCGGACATAACACTCCGTTTGCGATTCTTAGATAGGCGTTATTTTTCAGCAGTATTAGTCTCTTTAATTCTGTTTTTCTTCATGCGGGCGGCTCTTTTAGTTGGTCTACCCATGGTGATTACAAAAATCAAATTACACAAAAAATGGAAAAATAATAAAAAACGACAAAAGTACTTCTTTAGTAATTAGAAAAAAATTAAAAAATAACTTTAATTTCGGAAGTCGGTGTCTTTGCTTTTAATTTTAGTATTTGGCCACCGACTTCCGAAATTAAAGTTATTTTTTAATTTTTTTCTAATTACTAAAAAAGTACTTTTGTCGTTTGGTTTTAGTACAGTAGTCCTTTTTTGTTTTGTTTTTTTTGAAGTCGGTCAATTTTTTTTTTTTAAGTTTTTAGTTATAGCATTTTACGGTCGGGTTTTTTGTTTTTTAAATAATTTGTTTTAAGTTTCTTGCCTGTTCTTCTCCATAGGCACCTACATCGCTTTGGATCGGGCAACTAGCTTCATCTTTCTGACTGACCGACCCCTTTTTTTTTTTTTTTTGAGAGTGGGAAATCATCCAATGACTTCTCCCGCTCTGGGCGGAGCGGAAGGGCGTGTCAGACTTTTACTGACTAAAACCCACCCGTGTTCCTTCATTTGCCTGTTGCCAAGGTCCCGGTATCCCTTTCGGACTTTCCCGCAACCCTGGCAGGCATCGGTCCTATTGGACCCCGTCAATTTTGCTGACATCTCTTTGAGGCGCGCGTGGAACACGACGCGCCATCGACCCGGGCCTGGTCCTTATCGGACGGCGAGCTGCCCGTTGCTCGCCGTCCGCAAGCCCGCGCCTATGGTGGCCGGGAATCCGCCTGGGATTCCCGACGCCCAGGGCGTCTCCAACGGCGGCGGTTAGGGGCGTGAGGGCGCAAACTTTGCCTTTCCCTCACGCGTTCCGCCTCCTCCTTCGCGAGCATTACTGCTTCGCAGAAGGAGGTGACGGCTTCCCATGCCCTCTCGCTCCGTACCATGGCCTGAACCAGGGCCGGACGCGAGAGGTCACTGCCGCCAATCGCCTCCGCGAGGACACGGCGGTGCTCCGCCCAAGCAGGGCACACCTCAACCGTATGCTCCACCGTGTCCTCCGGGCGATCCACACAGTGGTGACACCCGGGCGTTTCCTCCCGCCTAATCCTACACAGGTACCTCCCGAAGCTGCCATGTCCGGAGAGGACCCGTGTCAGGCGGAAGGTGAGGACGCCGTGGCGCCTCTCTAGCCACTCCTCAAAGAGGGGACTTATCGCCGCTATTGTGGCGTGCCCAGCACTGGGTTGCGACAATCGCACTCTCCATGCCGCCATGAGATCTTGCCGGAGCTCTGTCCGCTGTGCCGCGATTTCTCGCGGCAGCGGAGTTACACCCCGGCGCTTCACCTCCTCGCGCCACTCCCAGATGTGCGCGAGGACCTTCGCCTCCAGATCCCATGGCGGTAATCCGGCAAGGAGGCTCGCCGCCTCACGGGAGACCGTGCGGTATCCCCGGGCCAGCCGAATGGCCATGACCCTTTGGGACGCGTTCAACCGGCGTGCTGGCCGCAGCCTAAGGGAACGCGCCCACACCGGTGCCCCGTAAAGGGCCATGGACCGCACGACCCCCGCATAGAGCCTCCGGCAGGAGGCGTTTGGACCCCCTAGATTGGGCAGGAGCCGCCTCAAGGCGGCCCCAGCCCGGTCCAGCTCCAAGGCTGGACTGACCGACCCCTTGACAATTCAAAAGTGCCTGTAATTGGTTTGTTTTAAATAAATTAATGCTTTCAGTTTGATCAAAAATAACATAATCCTTACAGCTTCACCCCTGTATGTATTCCCCAAAGGGTAAGGTTGTACAGTTCGCCAATTATGTTTGAGTCCTAAGAGGCCGGGAGGGAATATTGCTATAAAGCGGGCACAAATTCAGAGTACAGGGGTGTGATTCTATAAGACCTCATTCTAAACTTCGAATCTGAATCCGCTGTGAGTTTCTTGATTGGCATTCAAAAACTCGGTTGATACACTAGCGCTACCCTTGTGAGCGTGTCAGCGAGTTGAATTAAATTGACCGTGAGATTTTGACAGATAAAGTATGAGATGACGTAAGAAGTGGCGTTCAGTAAAGTAATTCCCCCGTCACTTCGACGCTCACTTCGCACTCGAACCCGAACACATTTTATTTTATTTTATTTATTAGGGACAAAAAACAGTTACATGTTAAGGTTAAAAATTATGAGTCGTAACACAAATAGGTAAACATAACCCACACCATTGTCCACGAGTTAATAGATGAATAAATCACGAACGGAAATGTATTTACAATATTATCTTATTATGTTTAACTGAATTTAAAAATTATTGATAGGTTAAGATTGTGGTGAAAGAGTATTTATAGCTAGTGTTTTAAATTTTTTACTTGAAAGAGAGAAGACATCTATGTCCATGAAGTGCGTGTTATAGGTTTCAACAAGTTGACGAAGAGGCACTCGTGCCCCGGCGTTAGTCCTGCATGAATCTACGTGGAACAGCCGGGGCACGCGCGCTGCCCGTCTAATAACAGTTCTAGGCACTGTATAGCGCAACTTATTTGTGATTTCAATACAGTCAAATCTATTGTTACACAAACCATGTAGCATCATGGCCACCAAAAGTAATCGCCGAGATTCTAAACTTAAAATATTAAATTGCAGTAACAATTGTGTGTAAGGAATCCTTGAATGATAACTTTGAACCTTATGAGAAGTGAGAGTGAATAGCGATGTGAGATGCGAGTTGTTGTTTGAATTTTACAGAATCGACGTACAGGATACATTGGCGCTAAACTTGTAGCCAAATTCTGGGCCGACCAAATTTAGATTGCTTTCGACATGCTAAGAAAAAGACTTACGAGCAATTCCTGATGGACACACCCAATAATAGTGCACAACCTAGGGAACGGACCCAAGACCTCATGCTCAGAAGTCGCGCAATGCGACCACTAGATTAACAAAACAAAGCAGTAGAATTGACTTTATCATCTCAAATCATCTGGGATCACTTCATCGTTCAACGCGTCTAAAGAAGTTCTCACATAATATTAATAGAAGACCATACTCACTCCTCTCCGCCCTCTCCGCATATTGTTTTTTCTGAGATTCAGTCATATCATCTTCATCAGGTCCAATCAAAATCTCTGTTTCCTGATCAGGTTGATCAGAGGACGTTACTGAACTTGGATCTGAAGGTCTATTGAAGTCCCCAAAGTTATTATTGTCTGATGCTGGTCTTTTGGTGATCGGTGGTAAACCAACGTCTACTGGGGATGGTTGTACCTCAGGTCGGTTGATCAGGGGAGTGTCTGAGTAGTTATAGCCACCAAAGTTGTTACCTTGGTTGAGATTGTTGGAATTGTTGGTGGCATTGTTGTCAGAATTGTTGTTGGAATTGCTGTCGGAATTGTTGTTGGAATTGTTGTAAGAATTTCCTCTGGTATTATTAATATTATTATTTAATTTTGTAGTCCCTGTATTATTGAAACCGATATGGCTGAACCGGTATGGCTCAAATAGCTGCTGCAGTCCTTGGAGGATGTCTGGAAAAAATAATATTGTAAAAACATATTTGTTAAGGTCGCGAATCATATTTTGATCAACATACAACACCTGAAAATTGCATAAAACGTAAGAAAATTTGAGTTTCGCGAGGTACCTTATTAGCAGAGTTTTTTATTATATTTACCAAAGTACTGACTGGTGACCGTTATCAAGGTGAGCACCAGGAAGGTTAGTGAGAGCACAGCTGGCGCCCATGATCGCATTATTGTCTGGAACAAACAAACAAACATGCGAAAACTATTTCATGATTAAAGTAAATAAACTTCGAGAGTTGTATTAATGATTATTATTCTGTAAATACGTATTTGTTTTTACATTCGCGAATCATATTTTAATCAACATACCTACCTACATAACAATTTAGTTTTGAGGGGGGGATATCCTTTCCTTACATATTATATAACAAAGTCCTCCGCCGCGTCTGTCTGTCGTCCTGTTCGCGATAAACTCAAAAACTGCACCAATAAATAGACTGGTTCTTGAATAAGGTTTTTAGTAGAGTTTCTTGCCGGCTCTTCTCCATAGGAAACGACCAATTGGAACCGTGCACCTAGCTTCTGACGTTTCATAAGTGCCCATGTAGGTTTATGTGAAATAAAATATTTTGATTTTGATTTTTGAGTATATAATAACCGACATCCACGCGGGCGAAGCCGCGGGCATCAGCTAGTTATTAAATAAATAGTCAAAAAATCCTTACTGCACGCAAACTAATTAAATGATAGGCAATTAAATGTCTATCGGGTCCACATCACTTATCACCTTGTAAAAAACAAACACAAAAAACCAACTAGAAATAAAAAACAAAAATTGGTCACAAGTTTTTGAGAATACAAGAACACTTTGAAATGTCAAATTCAAAATTAGAGTTCGATGCTTTTTGTAGATTTTGGTTTTGATGACACTTTTATAATTTTTCATACGATTTTGTAAATGTTTTGTTTTATCTAAAATGTTGTTTATTGTGTGTATTCGACACGAGATGTCGACTTAAATGTGAAACTATGTCTGTGCTAAACTTGTATTACCTATGATAATGACGCACACAGTGACTCGGTGAGTCGGCGTTAGGGTTGGTGAGTAAGAGATTTCTAATAACTGGTTATCCTCCATAAGTTTGCCTTCTATTGACCATTAAATAGTCACATAACACATACAAAGTTATATTCTTTTTACCTGACTACGGCGAAGAAAAAAGGAGGGTTATGATTTTGACCGATATGTATGTATGTGTGGCGGTACCTACATCGCCACATATGAACTACGCATCAAAAAGACCTGACGTCACACAAACACTTGACGTCACGTAAATCCTGCATCGCGCAATTAAAGTTTACCGTGCAATGGACATATATACAAGAACCCGACATCAATCGTCGGGCAGTTGCCCGCCAGACACAACACCCGTCTGGTCGGAGGATCCTCTCTTTTCTATGGTGGATGAGTGAACTTTACACCCTGTTCCTCATACCCCTAAATATGTATGTATGTTCATCTGATCCCGCATATATCTTCTAAACGACTCATCATAATTTGAGGTATCGTTGGAAGCCTCTTGATCGTCTGTTGGGTAAAGGCTATGTGACGTCACATTAAATTAAAAATGACGCCCTCTAGAGGACATCAAGTGAGGAACTAATAAAACATATTGTTTAGACGTACCATGTTGGGTATCAAATGAAAGGGCTTAATGAGCACTTTTCAAATATTATATACATATATTATAAACGAAAAATAATTAAAAAAAATAAAGAAATAAAAACTAAAACCTAACTATCCGGATCCGGAAATCCAGAGTCATACGTAATCTGTTCGATCCCTAACACGTGTGACTCCGGATTTAATATTTTCCTGTCTGTGGTGTCTTGTTTATACCTTTTTAGTCGAAGTTGGGTTTTAGTTTTTATAATTAAAAAAAACAATTTATGTAATGCATAAACCTTCGAGGTGCGAAGCCCCTCGGACCGCGAGGCCGTAGGTGGTCGCTCACGTAGCCCACGCCTGTCACCGCCTCTGGTTAAGGGACTCAACCTTTCGCATTATCCAGAATGGCGAGCTAGGTGTGTGGATATGATGCACACAGCAGCGCATTTATGTTTCTCCGTCTGATCTACTGCAGACTGATGTACTAAAAATCTTTTTTCTCAAACATGCTTGGAATTTCGAGCATTGTTTTGACAACCTTCTTCGAGATAAATCGAAATTGCTGTACTGGTAAAAAACAAGTGACGATGCGGCCAGCAAAGTTACTATGAAAATCCATATCTGGCGTGTTTAGCGGCCAAATAAATTACTATGAAAACTCATATCTGTCGTGTTATTTAAAAACGGAACGAACTTTTTACTTTAACACATGGCAACCAAGGAGGTAACTTATTAAAGATTTTTGCAAATAGAACAAAGAAGAAACAAATGAACATGTTGATGGCAACCAAGGAGGTAACTTATTAAAGATTTTTGCAAATAGAACAAAGAAGAAACAACTGGACATCAGGCGCATGAAGGATTTCTATTTAATTTACTCAGTTTGAATTTCCGCGCATTATTTGAGAAAAGTACAGTACAAGCCTTGGCCGCAATCAGGAATTGATGGACTCACGTATGTGTGCCTCGGCTTCGCCTCGGCCCACATTCTCACGATCGTCCATCAGTCCGCTTATTGCAGGCCGCGACAGTACGTAATGTACTATTTCTTTCATCTGTAGCTACCTAACAATACCATAACACACACCTGTATTCCCTGAAGGGTAAAGCAATGTGACCCTATGGTACACCCACATATCGCCAGTTAAGTACCTAGCTACCCAAAATATTAAGTTATGAATAAATAACTTAGTTTTGCCAACCCTACATAACTGGATGTCGTTAAAGACAAGTTTAGCGGTGGCATACGCTTTTGGATACGTCAGAGATTCAGCAATTTTAAAGATAATCTTGACTCAGACTCAGCTATCCAGAAGGCTTTCCAAACTTAGTAAAACACGGAAGATTTTTTTTCCATGCATGGTGGATCCGCAAAGGTAGCCTGCGATATTCAAATTTTCTTACGTTTTTTGCAATTCGCAAGTCAGTCAAGGTTGTATCTTGATCAAAATAATTATGATTTGCGACAATAACAAATAAGTAAGTAGGTATCAATCAATCAACTCAACCTATCGCAGTCCACTGCTGGACATATGCCTCTCCCAGGGTGCGTCACAACACCCTGTCCTCCGCCTTCCGCATCCAGTCTGTCCCAGCCATCTTTTTAGGGTCGTCGGTCCATCTAGCTGGTGGGCGTCCCACACTTCGCTTGCCGATACGTAGTCTCCACTCTAGGACTTGTCTGCTCCACCGGCCATCGGTCTTTCGACAAACATGGCGGTGACAATGTTAGTGTAAAACTTGGGTGTCCTAAGACAGTGGTGGCTGCCATGTAACAGCCGTAATGACGGTCAGTGTTTGACCTTCAATCAATCTACCTAGCCTTTTCCCAACTATGTTGGGGTCGGCTTCCAGTCTAACTGGATGCAGCTGAATACCAGTATTTTACATGGAGCGACTGCGGCTGCTGTATGAACTTACGGAGTCAAAAAACTTTCTATTCCTAAGGCTCTATAGCCGTCATTCGTGATCGTTATTTAACCTCGGCTGTCTGTCCGTATGTCTGTCAGCGGGCTGTATCTTATGAACCGTAATTGTTTAGGTACCTAGTATTTACCCAACATAATTATAAAACAGTTCCGTGTTCAAATGCAAACCACGTCTTCTTCCATACATCTCTATCAGTCGTCATCTCAGTAGTCACCTCCTCTGCCATCTTTCACACAATCCATTCCTCATTCCTTTAATGTTTGTCTATTGCCAACACTTAGTCCATACTAATATTATCTATTCTATCCATCCATCGCTTCTTCTCTTTTCCCATCGTTGTGCCATAATACTACTACTGTGGGCCATGATGGAGGATGATAGGCAATTTTTTTTAAATAAAAATGCTCTTATTTCTTTTAATATCTTTATTTTATTCTAATGATACCTCATCAAATACCTGGGCCGCTACAAACGCATGTGGTATCACAGCGTACAACGCAGGGATATCAGGAATTCCGCAACCTCGACCGAATGACGTCACAGCGACCACACGCCACGAGCAGCCATCTTGGATCTGTACTGGACCACCGGAATCACCCTGTGAAAAAACTATTTATGAAACTAAAACCATATTTCAATTCAACCATTTACAGGCACTTTTGATTTGAAATTCCAAAGAACACCAAGAAACTCCACTCTTTTTAATCAAGATAATTATTATATAATCCATAATTCTGGTTGCTTCTATGTGAGAACAATGTAAAAATAAACGATATAAAACAAGAATAGATTAAAGGTCATGGACCATTTAGACGGGGTCAATCCCCGAGAAAATCCACTAAGCCAATCCAATAAAGCATCGTGTATTAATAGAGACAGTCCACTGCTTTGGATTGTCCTCAAGCCATTGATGAATTGTCCCGGGGATTGGCCCCGTCTAAATGGTCCTTATGCCCTGACAGTTAGAGATGACCATTTAATCTTAAATCTCAAAATCTGTACATATAAGGTTAAGTACAGATTTTGGTATTTAAGATGTGGTCTTGGGTGCCCCGACACGGTCATGGGTTGGCCCAGGTTGGCATTTTATTATTATTTATTTTATTTCAGACATCATTCTGGTCCATAGACATATACAACTCATACAATTAGATTACAAACTACTTATTATAAATTAAAAAACAGATAATAAAATTGTGATTGATAAAATTTCATTAAACAACAACTCATAAAAATAAAAATAGTAATTACAATTTTGTCAAAAATAAAAATAAAATGAAATGCCAAATATAAGATTTCAAATTGCGAAATGTTATAAAATTGTCAAATTAATAAAAATAAAAAATTATCTAAGTACCTTTAATTTACCTGCCTCAAGCTCAAATTTTACTTTGCGTGATTTATTTAATCCCGACTCAAAACGGTGAAGCGAAACATCGTGAGGCAACCGGTATGTCGTACAACCAAAAATTCGTGACATCTACCAACCCGCACTGTTTCCGCGTGCTGGATTATGGCCCAATCAGTCTCACTTCTTACCTGACAAGTGTCATGCCACCCACCCTTGTCACCGGCACACATGAGGCTATCGGGGAGAACCCCATCGGGGAGCCTTCGTGATTTTTCCCATATGTCCTTACACTCCTGCATGTCCCACACGCTGAGGGAGACGCTGCGAAGCTGTACGTTATAGTCACCTTCTGGAATTAATAACGAAACGATACCGATGGCACAGTTATACTCGTAATACTATGTACAGATACCCAATCCAATAGGTACAAAGAAATGACACCACCCTTTTTTTTTTTTTTTTTTTTTGAGGGTGGGAAATCATCCAATGACTTCTCCCGCTCTGGGCGGAGCGGAAGGGCGTGTCAGACTTTTACTGACTAAAACCCACCCGTGTTCCTTCATTTGCCTGTTGCCAAGGTCCCGGTATCCCTTTCGGACTTTCCCGCAACCCTGGCAGGCATCGGTCCTATTGGACCCCGTCATTTTTGCTGACATCTCTTTGAGGCGCGCGTGGAACACGACGCGCCATCGACCCGGGCCTGGTCCTTATCGGACGGCGAGCTGCCCGTTGCTCGCCGTCCGCAAGCCCGCGCCTATGGTGGCCGGAAATCCGCCTGGGAATGACACCACCCTAAGTCTGGCTATTGAGCTGGCTATTCTTTTTCCTCTATTTGTTTAACAGATGGCAGCATCAGCAACTCGCTAATTGCCAGAGACTGTAGTTTTACAACGCCATCTAGGAGTCTTGCCTAGATGTATAGAAAGTTTTATAGAACCCGGGTTCAGTAAAATTAAAAATAAATGATAATTATGTACCAAAAACATGTTAATAGACTTTTTTTCAATTCTTATATTTATACGTAAGGAAGGTACTAGATTTAAAAAAAATGTTTTTTGAAAACGCCTAAACGTAAGTTGATGGCAGGACAAATTGAATGTACTGTAGGGTTCGAATTGAAGTAAATAGCTTAATTTATGTTTATTGTTGAAAATACGAGATTTATGAGTGTAAATACATAAATATGATATTCAATTCAGATATTTAGATTTTTACTAAATGGCAGGAGTAATTGAATGTACTGTAGGGTTCGAATTTAAGTAAAAAGCTTAATTTATGTTTTTTGTTGAAAATACGAGATTTGAGTGTAAATACATAAATCTGATATTCAATACAGATATTTTAATTTTTACCAATATTATTTCAGTCAAAATTTGCCGTATAACGCTTTTTAGTGATTGTTAATTTCGTTCGATTCCGTGTTCAATACAAAACGCAACGTTTATTGTGAAGCCAAAACTATATAGGTGTGTGAGAGTGACCACGGCCCTCGCGAGTGTATTACTTACCGCATTTGCGTTCGTGTGCAACACGCGTGGAATACCAGCGCATAGCGAATTCCCTAAAAATATGTGAATTTTGAAATATTATGTAAAGGATTATTTACATCATTACTGTTGATGATTTGTTATGACTGTTTTCAATTGTTTAGTTCTGTATGTTACTAACTTAAAGTGGTTTGAATTTAAAAGACAATCTGGTTAGTGGGTCGTCTTAGGGGCGGATAATATTGGGCTTTCAAAAAATATCTACTTATATTTTAATACGAAAATATTATACATAAGTATATAGTACATAATTATATATAATATATATATCTTAAAAATGTCATAGCATAAATAACACAAGTTGGCAGCCTCGCCGTGTTTTGTATGGAATTTTTCACTTTTTGTGTGGAAATTATGAAAATTATTTAGTTTTAGGGGTTTATGTGTTTCATAAAGGGGGTCGAATATTAATTATTTTTGCGATAGGACACACCATTTTGTTTTTTCAAGCAAAAAAAGATAAAGTAAGTACTGTTTTTGCACCTGAAATCGAGGTGTTGGTGTGAATTTCAGTTCATGACAACTAGTTTTATTCCACCCCTTTTTAATCGCGATTAAAAATTGTCAGATTTAGATTAGATTTAGTTAGAAAGTCAACATTTTAGCTGATAAACGTCAACTTCAGAATAGCATTATTACCATTTCCACGAAAGTACTAACTCAGTGCCATCTTAGTGTTGTCAAACTAAAATATATTTAATAGCTACGGGCTCGGTTGGAAACCTATGTAAGTAAATATTATATTTTTTAGAAAAAACGAAAACGGTAATCAAATCAAATCATTTATCTCCTTATCCTGACATAAATACGAGCCATCACAAAAAAACACATTTCGAATTATAAAAACCGCATCGAAATCGATTCAGCGCTCAGAGCTCTGAGGTTGAAGAAACCACTCACAAAAATAATCATCGTCCATGTTAATAAAACTCCTTTGTCATCTCTCGTGGGGTGTTGAAAATATGGGTAAATAGATTTCATGCATTTGGCAACACTGAAGTTATTCCGTCACATTTATTTTTTTCGTTTGAAATTTTTTATGATTTAAGGTTTTTACAATGAACAAAGAAATACACGGTAAAGTTGAATACTGACTTATTAAATGTGACGTTAGTGTACTATCTTTTTTTGTAGTGTAATTTTTACACGATTTCACAGCACAAACCGTAATTTTTTCGGAATAAAAACACCGGCTCGTGACGTGTTTACGCGGCGAACGCTACTTGGCGTGTGGAGCGGGGAGCGAACGAAGTCGCCAATTTGGCGACTTATTTTTGGCTTCAATTTACGGTAGCCTACTAGGAATCTGGACATTTCATAATCTAAGGTTATTTTAAATCATAATTAAATAAATGAAACTCACGAAACTCAGTGTTCCCCCATCCAGTGGCGGTGATGCTCCTGTCCGTTGGTGGTGGTACACCCAAACACGCTGGACGTATCACCTCCGAGAACCTGGAATTATTATGATAATCGAGTTAGTTATTATCAATCATCTGGTGTCTGTTCCTTGCTG
Organism: Lithophane leautieri; assembly: GCA_949152455.1. Lineage (NCBI taxonomy): Eukaryota > Metazoa > Arthropoda > Insecta > Lepidoptera > Noctuidae > Lithophane > Lithophane leautieri. The sequence continues at coordinate 7,371,626 of OX424488.1, forward strand.
GCATTCTTCATTTAGACCCAATTATCACCACCTACTCTTAAACCAGTGAAGGAAAACATCACCAGGAAGCCAGTATGTCCTAGAACCAAAAAAATAAGAGACATGTGACATCCACCCATAGAACAAATAAAAGAGGTTAGTTAGAAGAGCTTTGTGGGCGGGTCAGGCGCACCGCGCTTGTGAGCAAACTCTCATTATGTTAACCGAAATTTGATTTACCTGCCAACAATCGCGCTCTTATTGTGACAGTGTACGGAGCTCCGGCAAAAAGAAAAAATTATGCCGTCTTGCGCTATTATAACTGTCGGAACAGAAGCCAAGTGTCTAGTGTAGCCCGAGCAGGGGTGTGATTCTGTAAGACCTCATTCTAAACTTCGAATCTGAATTCGCTGTGAGTTTCTTGATTGGCATTCTAAAAACTCGGTTGATACACTAACGCTACCCTTTCGAGCGTGTCAGCGAGTTGAACTAAATTGACCGTGAGATTTTGACAGATAAAGTATGAGATGACGTAAGAAGTGGCATTCAGTAAGGTAATTCCCCGTCACTTCGACGCTCACTTCGCACTCGAACCCGAACACACACAGGGATTTCTTTTCACCGGTAAGTAAGTCCAAAAACCTTAAAATACAAGTGATATTTATAATTAGTTCAATAGTATTATGTAGTTTGTTGACAAAAACGATACAATCGTAAACAGATGCAAAATTATACAGTGCTTTTTACCCGACTACGGCGAAGAAAAAAGGAGGGTTATGATTTTGACCGGTATGTATGTATGAATGAATGTATGTTCATCTGTTCCCTCCTATCTTCTAAACCACTGATCACAATTTGACAAATGAAGTATCGTTGGAAGCGTCTTGATCGTCCGCTGGTTATAGGCTATGTGACGTCACATTAAAAATGGCGCCCTCTAGAGGACACAACGTCAGGAACAAAAAAAAATATATTGTTTAATCGTACCATGTTGGGTATCAAATGAAAGGGCTTAATGAGCACATTTCAAAAATATATTAAATATATATTAAATCCCCAAAAGAATTAAAAAAAAATTAAAGTATTAAAAACTAAAACCCAAATACGACTAAAAAGGTATAAACAAGACACCACAGACAGACAAATTAAAAATCCGGAGTCAAACGTGTTAGGGTATAAATCGAACAGATTACGTTTTAGTTTTTATTACTTTAATTTTTTCATTTATAACTTCCAGTTACAGCTGCAAATAGCTATCTGTAAGCGGGCACGCCCTTTGTGCCTGGAGGCTTTTATTTAGTAAATTTATGTTTACATTTACTTTTTATTTCTGCTTGAGTATATATATTTTCGTTTTTTTATTTTTTTATATTATTTTTTTGGTTTGTATATTGGCGTGTGCTAGCTGCCATATGGCTAATAATTATATTTATGTTTTATGTTGCGTAATGTAAATGATTTTGCATACTTTTGTATAGAATCAACTTTTTCTGACTGAACAGACAGCTGTGCTGCTGGGGAGTTTGTTGCGCCACTTCTTCTTCCCAGCTAAAGCACTAGGAAGTGGCGAAGGGCGGGCGTTTTGGGGGACTGTCTTGTAATTTTGACGTTCGAAAAGTGCTGATTCTCAGCCTAATTTGAATAAATGACTTTTGATTTTGATTTTGATTTATCTTGCTTGTTGTGGAGTTAAAAAGAGTGGGGGACAAGAGGCGACACGGGTTCTAATACAAATCGGGAACTATTTCCTTCCTAACCTCTTTTATCTGTTCTGTGCATCCAACCCTTTATTTATTTTTTTGTTTCCGGGGTGGAAAATCCTCATTGATGTCCTCAGCCCTGGGGCGGGCAAAGGGGTCTGTCAGACTCTTACCGACTAAAAACCACCTCTGTGTTCCTTTCCCACACTTGCATCGGGAATCATGGGAACTAGTGCGCCTTCTTCGATCCCCGTCTAGTACAGCCCGCGTCTGCGGGGGGAGTGAGGTGTACTCCCCCGGCAACACCAGTAGGGGGCGCGCGCGGAACACTACGCGCCACCGCCACGGGTCCAGTTATACGGGAGGGCGGCGGACGTCCCCAAGTCCTCCGTCCCTCTGGACCCATTTAGGGGGGCTGGAAGAGGGCGTTGTCCGTCCTCCGCCGACGCCCGGCACGTCTGCTGCGGGTCGGGAGAGTGGTCTCGACCTCCCTCAACCTCTCCACAGCCGCCTTCTGTGAGATGACCGTTTCATAAAAGGAGATCACCGCAATACATCCACCCCTGTCTTAAACATGACTTGCGAAATGTGGGTGTACTGTAGGTACACCTCTGTCTAACCCTTCGGGGGTTACAGACGTGATGTTATAGTATGTTTAAATTTACTCACTTGACTTTTGAAACCATCTTGATGAGCGCTACATCATGGTATACAATTGGCGGCTTATACTTCGGGTGGCGTATGACGGCGGATATATTCACGACGAGGGCTTCACGATCGTCTCGGTATGAGGAACCGAGTTGTACAGCTTGAGGGGGTCCGCTGTAAAGTTAGTTACTGGTAAAATAGATTTGGATAGGGAAAGGATTGGTGACTTGGAGCTGAAAAGCAGTCGAAGTGGAGCGGTGCTTGCTGCGGTCAATCCATGGATGGGTTGGTTCATAATGTGACACTGCTATTAATTTCATGCCCAGTCTTCGCCATTGTTTGAATTATTTTTGTGGACAACTTCTTGAGCTACAAACCTTTTATCTACACATATAACATCTTATTAATGTGACCATGAACAAATTATTCTTTTGAGTATGTCATATTTTATTATAGGTATTTAATAATTTTTACTTTTATGGGAAGAGGCATTTGATCAACTATTAATATGCCTAGCCTTTTCCCAACTATGTCGGCTTCCAGTCTAACTGGATGCAGCTGAATACCAGTATTTTACATGAAGCGACTGCGCGGCCTTTGGTCTACAGTGGGGTGATTAATGGTGACAGTAACCAGGTATTAAGTCCAAGGTCACAAGCTGGGTAATGTGCCCATTGGTCCAGTCTTACTTGTACTTAATAATAGCTAAGATTAAAGCTGAGAAGTAAAGTAATAGCAGCAGTCACATACTAGGCAACATTATCGTCAATAGTCTGATAGCTGCAGTGCGCCGCAGTCAGGACGTAGCGGTCGCTGATCAGAGAGCCCCCACACTTCCAGGAGTAGCCGGGGTCCTGGAACATCGTCATACATACTTATGCACATAAAATGAAATAAAAAGGAGCTAGAAACAATGTGACTACTGAGTTTACGACTGATAGAGATGTATGGAAGTAGCAGACATGCTGCAATAAATTGGGAGAGAGTACTCTTACCAGTCCGTGTTTCTCTATTGTTTTAACCTGAGAGATTTCAGCCTAGGAGGGTTTTCCATGTCATCTCGCAAAAGAACTTGCAGCAAGTTCATCTCCTTAGCCATGGCAATAAACTTTATAAATTATGCGACTTTACGATCCCCTGTGAGGTATCCCGTCGTATATACTCGTACTACAAGAGTTGTGCACCTTTCGGGATAAAAAAATCTGTTTCTCCTTTTATCAGTGAAAGATTGTTTGCCATCAGTATTTCCAGAGATTATAGTACACATAATATAAACAAACTCATTTGAAACGATCGTTTGAACGAGACCGCTGTACCGTGCCTTAGAATTGCGCGACGGGCCAGGGAGTAGCGTTGACTAATGACCGGCGGAACGCCGTGAGCGTTGCCGAATGAGCGGCTGAACGCCGTGAGCGTTGACGAATGAGCGGCGGAAAGCAGTGAACGTTGACGGATGAGCGGCGGAACACCGTGAGCGTTGACGAACGAGCGGCGGAATGCCGTGGGCGTTGAAGAACGAGCGGCCTGCACTGCCCCCTCGTCTCGCTGCACACATATCTAAGGCGCGGTACAGCGGTCCGGTCAAACTATAGTTTAGAATGCAGAAAAATTACTGAACGCTTTGAAAGAAACGGACATTAAGCGCCAATACGCAACAGTCGCCCAGGCCAAAACTTTCCTACACCTGATGACTAGCAAAACCGAAAACCCGTTTACACCGTGTACAGAATAGCTGCTAATCAGCTATTCTGTACACGGTGTAAACGGGTTTTTGGTTTTGCTAGTCATCAGAGTGCTCACGGAAGACAAGAAAGTTAGTCCGGTTTGCTGAGTATTAAAACTTACAATACGTTTCATCCAACCCACGAGAGCCATGTGTGGGAACTCTCGGATGCTGGTAACTGATCCCCCGATGACCAGAGGCACGTTGATAGGTACACAGCCAGACCCCTTGGTTTCTACGGGGTATCGCGACGGTATCCGAGATAAGGCTATCTTCACTGCGAAGGACTTGTAGGAGTCACACACTGGAACAGAGCAATTGAGGGAAGGCTGACATATGGCTAATAATTAGATTTATATTTTATGTTGCGTAATGTAAATGATTTTGCATACTTTTGTATAGAATCAATTGTTTCTAACTGAACAGACAGCTGTGCTGCTGGGGAGTTTGTTGCGCCACTTCTTCTTCCCAGCTAAAGCACTAGCAAGTGGTGAAGGGTGGACGTTTTGGGGGACTGTCTTATGTAATTTTGACGTTCGAAAAGTACTGATTCTCAGCCTAGTTTGAATAAATGACTTTTGATAATGTTAGAAAGATCGCTGGTGGTGGTGTGTACGAGTATGTTGGATCATTAAAAGTTCCTTTCAAAATGGTTGAGCTAAATGGTGCGTCATGTTCGTGAACAGGCGTCGTCAGTAGGGACTGGTCATCTCTTAGCTGCCACGGCTTATTTTTAATTTTTGAATTGTTTTGGTTTTTATCTTTTTACCCGACTATGGCGAAGAAAAATTTAGGGTTATGATTTTGACCGATATGTATGTATGTAAGTATGTTCATCTGTGCCTTCCTACCTTCTAAACCACTCATCACAATTTGACAAATGAGGTATCGTTGGAAGCGTCTTGATCATCCGCTAGTTATAGGCTATGTGAAGTCACATTAAAAAATCGTCACATGAAAATGACGCCCTCTAGAGGACATAAAGTAAGAAACTAAAAAAAAAAAATGTTTAACCGTACCATGTTGGGTATCAAACGAAAGGGCATAATGAGCAAATTTCAAAAAAAAAAAAATATTACGCAAAAAGAATTTAAAAAAATTTAAGTAATATAAACTAAAACTCAACTATGACTAAAAAGGCATAAACAAGACACCACAGATGGAAAAATTAAAAATCCGGTGTCACACGTAATCTGTCGATTTGAGAACCTCCACCTTTTTGAAGTCGGTGAAAAATAGGCAGTCATGGGGACTGTCGACACAAGTGTAAACACTAAACTGGTATTTGCATCATCATCATCATTATCATCATCACCATCACCCTCATCATCATCATCACTCATCATCATTCTGTTGCCCTGTATCTCCACAAAAAGAAACAATACTATTAAAAAACTTAAAACTGGTACTAGCGCCATCTTTATTTTAAAGTAGAGCACAACCAAATCTATAAGTTTACCCCCTACCAAAACTCGCTCAACGCGCCTAAAGAAGTTTTCACATAATATTAATAGAAAACCATACTCACTCCTCTCCGCCCTCTCCGCATATTGTTTTTTCTGAGATTCAGTCATATCATCTTCATCAGGTCCAATCAAAATCTCTGTTTCCTGATCAGGTTGATCAGAGGACGTTACTGAACTTGGGTCTGAAGGTCTATTGACGTCCCCAAAGTTATTATTGTTTGATGCTGGTCTGTTGGTGATCGGTGGTAAACCAACGTCGACTGGGGATGGTTGTACCCCGGGTCGGTTGATCAGGGGAGTCTCTGGGTAGTTAGAGCCACCGAAGTTGTTACCTTGGTTGAGATTGTTGGAATTGTTGGTTGAATTTCCTCTGGTATTATTATTATTTGTAGTCTCTGTATTATTGAAACTGACTCCTGTATTACCAAAGTTATTAAAACCTGGGTTATTGTCAGTATTTAAGAAACTATTATTGTTCCTGTTGTTTTCCTGTAAACTAGGATTTATTTCAGTGTTTTGTGACCCTCTATTATTGGTATTTACATTACTATTACTATTTAGATCATTCTGGGGTCTGTTGTTTGTATTGCCAGCAGAATTGTTGTCACTTTCAAGACTGGCTCCATTGCTGATTACATTAGCAGGCGTAGGTTGATTATTGACAGCAAATGTCTCTTTGTGATTGACATTCTCAGTAACTGGTCTGGCGACATTAGAGTTGTTACTGAAAACATTTTGCGTCGTTTCGTAGCTAGCTTCAGTTGTTGTTGTAGTTTTAACTCTATTCACTTTAGTTGGTATTTCATAAGGATATTCTCCGAAAAATATGTTGCTTTGTTCATTCATGTTGTTGAAAGTACTAGAGTTATTGTTTTGACTTGAAATCGAGTTTGTTGTTTTTCGACTCGGTTTTTCCGTCGTAGCGAAGACGTAATCGTATTGGTACATGGGAGGAGGTTGCGTTGTTAGTCTGTCTTCAATCCGATGTCTGTTAATGACAGTTTTTTTCTTGCTTTCTTGTCTGTTCGTCTGTTTGTGTGGGGCGCTTGTGGCCCCATTGAATAGATTTATGTTCTCATTGCCTTGGTACGGCTGGAATAGCTGCTGCAGTCCTTGGAGGATGTCTGGAAAAAAGAGATGGTCATTTAGAAATATGTAGATATTTGCTTGTGATGCCGGCGTCAATCTTCTATATATCTTCTTATATTAAATATTATCTGCTACAACGTACCGCTACAATGGCGACATTAATTTAACACACGTATACGATTTCGCGTATTCGTTTTATGAAAATATTTGAATTTCATTAAACGTTATTATTTATAAATTTATTTACAATTTTCTAAATTACCATCTTGGAGCGACCTGTACTTAAAGAACTGTACCGAAGTGGTCATTTGCTGGGGTCACGGATCATATGTAGGCGAATAGAAGGAAAGCCGCGCAATTTCTTAGAAATTGACAAAGGAACTTGCCGATAGAACGTAAGCCAGCTGGTAGGTAGCTTCATGAATGAATCTTTTACACAGAGTGATCTCAATTTTGGTTATGTTTTTATTATTTAGTTTGTTTGAAAATTTCATTTCAATTTACGAATTATCTTATTTTATTATAATGTTTATGATTACTGGCCACAGGCCCTACCCGTGTGTTAAATTAATGTCGCCATTGTAGCGGCACGTTGTATATCTATATCTTCTTATCTTCTTGTTTATTCTTCTTCTGCTCTTATCTCTTATATTATTATGCTTAAATATTATAAAACAAAGTACTCCACCGCGTTTGTCTCTCGTCGTGTACGCGATAAACTCAAAAACGACTGCACCGATTTCTATGCTGTTTTCACCAATGGATAGAGTGGTTCTCGAGTAAGGCTTTAGTATATAATAAACGACATCCACGCTGGCGAAGTCGCGGGCATCAGCTAGTTTTTTTTTTTTTTTTAATAAAACGATGTCGGGACTTACCCGTCCAGCAGTTCTTGAGTTATCAGTAACTCAAGAACTGCTGGACCGATTTTGATGATCTTTGATTTGTTGGATTTGTCTCCGCCCAGGATAGCAGAATAACTATTAAAATAGACAATTTACATTCTGTATAGGATAACGTATCATAATACCTAAGTTTATTCTATTTTCAAGATAACTACAGTTGATTCACATAAGTTCATAACACATACTGGTCGACTCAACTACTGTTTAACGTAACTAATGTTGATTTAACTAAAATTAATCGCACTAACGAACGATTAATCTAATGATTTTTTAAGATATTGGATATTTCAGCAACTATGTATGAAATACTAATAGACGACTCGTCTACAGTTTACTTACAGAAGTTACAGTTATCCGAAATAATATTTAAAACATGCACTCGCTACGCTCGGAATAAAAAAGCTGCCGCCATATCTTCTGTCAAAAAATTTGCTCTAGCTCCGGCCTTCGGCCTACGCTCGGGTGCCAGCGAGTCATCAACCGTAGGTGAAGCGTACGTTAGTTTAACCAATCTTAGGTGAATTAATTGTAGTCGAATAAACCGTAGATGAATTCTCCTTTATCAGCAAAAATCGGTGAAACGATCTTAAGGTATGTTAAACGAAACGAAGCAGTAATTCTCGCGAAGGAGGAGGCGGAACGTGTGAGGGAGAGGCAAAGTTTGCGCCCTCACGCCCCTAACCGCCGCCGCAGGAGATGCCCTGGGCGTCGAGAATCCCAGGCGGATTCCCGGCCACCGTAGGCTTGTGGACAGGGAACAATGGGTAGCTCGCCGTCCGCTAAGGACCAGGCCCGGGTCGATGGCACGTTGTGTTCACGCGCGTCTCAGAGATGTCAGCACAATTGGCGGGGTCGCTAGGACCGATGCCTGCCAGGGTTGCGGGAAAGTCCGAAAGTGAAACCGGGACCTTGGCAACAGGCAACTGAAGGAACACGGGTGGGTTTTAGTCAGTAAAAGTTTGACACGCCCTCCCGCATCGCCCACAGCGGGAGTGGTCATATTTCGATGATAAACCACACTTTAAAAAAAAAGTATGTTAAACGTTAGGTCTATTGACAGTCCTGCCAGGGTTGCGGGAAAGTCCGAAAGGGATACCGGGACCTTGGCAACAGGCAAATGAAGGAACACGGGTGGGTTTTAGTCAGTAAAAGTCTGACACGCCCTTCCGCTCCGCCCAGAGCGGGAGAAGTCATTGGATGATTTCCAACCCTAAAAAAAAAAAAAAAAAGTTCTATTGACAGTAGTTATCTTGAAAATAGAATAAACTTAGGTATTTTAATACGTAACCTCTGTATAGAATGGCTTTTTTGATGATATCTCAACAGATAGGTAGGTAGGTATGTATGTCGGTAGGTAGGTAGGTGAGTAGGTAGGTAGGTAGGTAAGTAGGTAGGTAGGTAGGTAGGTAGGTAGGTAGATAGGTAGGTATTTAAGAAGTTATGTAGGTAGGGTAGGTACCACACCTACGTATGTATGTAAGTAGGTAGGTAGGGTAGGTAGGTACGTAGGGCAGGTAGGGTAGGGTATTTAGGTAGGTAGGTGCTACTTAGTACGAAGCCAGGGGGCAGCTAGTAATAGTATAAATTAAGTATAGTGCAGGCATACTCAAAGTGTGCTCCGCGGATTCCTAGGGCTCCGCAAAACCTCTCTGGGGGCTAAATGTATTAATGATTATAATATTGTAAAAACATATTTTAAAGGTCGCGAATTATATTTTGATCAATATACAACACCTGCAAATTGCCAAAAACGTAAGAAAATTTGAATTTCACGGGCCACCATTGCGGACTAAAGAAGCAGAGTCCTTTATATTTACCAAAGTACTGTGTCTGTCCCCTGGTGACTGTTATCACGGTGAGCACCAGCAGGGTAGTGAGAGCACAGCTGGCCCCCATGTTCGGATTATTGTCTGGAACAAACATGAGAAATACAGTAGATACCTCAGAATGATTACGCGTTTTTAACCGACTTTTAAAAAGGAGGAGGTTTTATGTTCGACTTTTTGTATGTTTTTTTGTTTTTGTATTTTTATCGTTATTTCCTTCAATTGTGGACCGATTTTGTAAAAGAAAAAATTATTTGGTGTAGAGGAAGCTTGTGCGGTAGCCCCGTATAAATGTTATTAGCTTTGGTAAGGTAGTTTTTGAGTTAGCTTCAATAATACTTACTTTTCCCACTTGGTCTATAATAGTACGGATGATGATATAATAAGTTCCTGTCACTATTATTTACATAGCAGGTAGTGGTATTCAAATTTGTGACGGGTAGGTAGGTACCACAACTAAAAACTTTTTACAAAGAAAAACAACCATGTTATGCAGTAAAATGCCAGTTGTATGACAATTAAAATTTTTAAAATAAATTTTTAAAAACCCAACTACGACTAAAAAGGTATAAACAAGACACCACAGACAGACAAATTAAAAATCCGGAGTCACACGTAATCTGTTTGACTTATGCCCTAACACGTGTGACTCCGGATTTTTATTTTTTCTGTCTGTGGTGTCTTGTTAATACCTTTTTAGTCGTAGTTGGGTTTTAGTTTTTAATACTTTAATTTTTAATCAACATACCTACCTACATAACAATTTACTTTTGAGGGGGGATATCCTTTCCTTACATATTATAAAAGTCTTCCGCCGCGTCTGTCAGTCGTCCTGTTTGCGATAAACTCAAAAACGACTGCACCGATTTTCATGCTGTTTTCACCAATAGATAGTGGTTCTCGAGTAAGGTTTTAGTATATAATAACCGACGTCCACGTGGGCGAAGCCGCGGGCATTGGCTAGTTATTAATAAAAATAGTCAGAAAGTCCTTACTGCACGCAAACTGATTTAATTAAAGAATATTATATTTCTATCAGATCGACGTTACTTATCACTTTTTAAAAAACAAAAAAAAAATTGAACACATAAAACCAATAATTAGAATTAAAAAAAAAAATGATCACAACTTTTTGAGAATAAAGTAGGTAACACTTTGAAATGTCATATTCAAAATTAGAGTTCGATTCTTTTTGTAGATTTTGTTTTAGATGACATAATTTTGTAAATGGTTTGTTTTATAAATGTTGTTTACGAATACACGCGATGTCGACAAATGAGAAACTACTTCTGAGCGAAACTTGTGTTATGACTCACACGGTGAGTCGGCGTACTCATGTTTTACAAAATAAATATTACTTAGGGTTGGTGAGTAAGAGATTTGTAATAACTAGTTATCCTTAATAAGTTTACCTTCTATTGACCACTAAATAGTCACATAACACATAAAAGTTCTATTCTTTTTGCAGCATGATCTTGATAACACCCCAGAATTCGTTACCAGTCGGAATAACGAATAACTTTTTCATTTCAGATGAAAAAATGTCTAAGATAGGGTTAACAAACCCTAAAGTTTCTTTATTTTATTTACAGCTACCAAATAAGGATAATGAATATGGAGGACTACCGAAAAATGCATTAAAAAAACACACGAAAAACACGTGGCTAAAACTTAACTTTGATAAAATACGTATTATCTGGTAATTAAAAACATATTCGGGTTTAATTATGTATTTATAAGTATGACGGCGTCAGCGATGGCTGAGCTGCAGTTATCATCTCGATTTGGTGGTACGGACTCTGTAGTGCAGGTTTACAATAAAACACGATGATCCAGCGAATCAGTTAGTATTTCATTTTCAGAATAATGATCACAGCATACTAATAACGTCACGCATTACTTTCTACGTTCGGGCAAACCGACAGTTTCGCATGAGAAGTGGAGGTCTGCATCCGTCCGTTGCCCTCACAAGTCACAACACTGACTCGTCGCTCAGCCACTTCCCTTAACACGACTCTGTCCACGTGCCGCCCCACTCTAGTGAGCGCGTCACGGCGTTTACCCTCACCTTAGTACTAAAATAATGAAATAAGAGACTATTATCGCTCAACTTTTATAATCTACGACAAGTAAGTGGAGAAGGTTGAACAAAACGTCAAGAGACTCAACCTTTCACAAGGTCAGAATGGCGAGCTAGGTGGGTGGATAAATTCAATCTCCTAGAATTGTATAACTGCATAGCACATGTGTGTGAGCACTATGTCCTTACCTAAGTACTTTAAAGCTACCATTTACTAGGTACGTCTTTCATTGACTTGAATGTGCCCTGGCGACTGAGAGTATGTCATGCTCACTTTAATGTCTCGCTGGTGGTGGCGTGTGTGTTGGATCATTAGATTCCCTTCAAAATGGTTGAGCTGAATGGTGCTGATCCATGCGTCATGTTCGTGAACGGGCGCCATCAGTAGGGACTGGTCATCTCTTAGCTGCCACGGCTTGGTTTGGTTTCTTTTTTATCTTTTTATGGACGGACATTGTTCTCACATGTATAATTTCAACATAAATGATGTAACCAATATATTGTAAATATATTCTGATTCAAAAGAGTGTCCGTGGAGTTTCTTGCCCGTTCTTCTCCATAGGAACCTACGCTTTGGAATGGGCAACTGGCTTCATCTTTCTGACTGACCGACCCCTTGACAATTCAAAAGTGCCTGTAATTGGTTTATTTGAAATAAATGCTTTGAGTTTGAGTTTGAGATACTGGATATGATGCAAATAGCAGCGCATTCATGTTTCTCCGTCTGATCTGCGGTAGGCTGATGTAGGTACTAACATTCTTTTATTTTCATCATCTGTAGCTACCTAACAACACCATAACACACACCTGTATTCTCTGAAGGGTAAAGCAATGTGACCCTATGGTACACCCACATATCGCCAGTTAAGTACCTAGCTACCCACAATATTAAGTTATGAATAAATAACTTAGTTTTGCCAACCCTACAGAACTGGTTGTCGTTAATGACAAGTTAGCGGTGGCATGCGCATCTTGACTCGGACTCAGGTATGCAAAAGGCTTTGTACCTACCATTCCAAACTTGGTAATAAATGGAAGATTTTTTCCCTGTAAGGATCCGCAAAGGTAGCCCGAGAAGTTATTCTTTTATTCAAATTTTCTTACGGTTTTTGCAAATTCCAAGTCAGTCTTAGGTTGTATATTGATCAAAATAATTATGATTTGCGACAATAACAAATAAGTAAGTAGGTAGGTAGAGTCTGGCAAACGAAAGTTGATCCTGAAAACACGCGCGAATTTAAAAAAAAAAACAAGGCTGGTTTATGCCTGTACATAGTGCGATAACACGTTTTGATACTTGAAATATTATTATATTTAAATGAAATTAAATTTCAATTAACAACACGTGTTATCGCACTATGTACAGACATAAACAGTCTTGTTTTTTAAAATTTTGCGCGTGTTTTCAGTATCAGCTTTCGTTTGCCACACTCTATCAATCAATCAACTCAGCCTATCGCAGTCCACTGCTGGACATATGCCTCTCCCAGGGTGCGTCACAACACCCTGTCCTCCGCCTTCCGCATCCAGTCTGTCTCAGCCATCTTTTTAGGGTCGTCGGTCCATCAAGCTGGTGGGCGTCCCACACTACGCTTGCCAATACGCGGTCTCCACTCTAGGACTCGTCTGCTCCACCGGTCTTTCGACAAACTTGTCGGTGACAATGTTAGTGTAAAACTTGGGTGTCCTAAGACTGTGGTGGTTGCCATGTAACAGCCGTAATGACGGCCAGTGTTTGATCTTACGGAGTCAAAAAACACTTTCTATTCCTAAGGCTCTATAGCCGTCATTCGTGACCGTTATTTAACCTCGGCTGTCTGTCCATATGTCTGTCAGCGGGCTGTATCTCATGAACCGTAATTGTTTAGGTACCTAGGTATTTACCCAACATAATTATAAAATAGTTCCGTGTTCAAATGCAAAGCATGTCCTTCTTCCATACGTCTCCATCAGCCGTCATCTCAGTAGTCACCTCCTCTCTACCAATGTCATCTTTCACACAATCCATTCCTCATTCCTTTAATGTTTTTCTATTATTATAGCTGACACTTAGTCCATACTAATATTATATCTATTCTATCCATCTATCGCTTCTTTTGTTTTCCCATCGTTGCGCCATAATACAGTACACAGTGGGCCATGATGGAGGATGATAGGCAATTTTTTTAAATAAAAATGCACACTTTTCCTTAAACATCTTTATTTTATTGTAATGATTCCTCATCAAACACCTGAGCGGCTACAAACGCATGCGGTATGATAGCATACACTGCAGGGATATTAGGAGATCCGCAACCTCGACCGAATGACGTCACAGCGACCACACGCCACAAGCAGCCATCTTGAATCTGTACTGGACCACCGCCATCACCCTATGAAAAAAGTATTTATAAACTCAAACCATTTATTTCAATTCAACTATTTACAGGCACTTTTGATTTGTCAAGGAGTCGGTCAGTTAGTCACAAAATTGAAGCTAGTTGCCCATTCCAAAGAACATTAAGAAACTCCACTCTTTCATCAAAATATTACAAAATCCTCGGTAAATTATTCTTGTTGCTTCTTTATGTGAAAACTATGTAACAATAAACAATATAAAACAATTTAATAATAGTGTGGCAGCATCTAAATCGCCATACATGCGATTTGCGAACTACGCATCAAAAATACCAGACGTCACACAAAATCCTGACATCACATAAAAATCCTGCATTGCGCAATTAGAGTTTACCGCGCGAAGGACATATATACAAGACGGCCAGACCCGACACCCGTCTGGTCGGAGGATCCTCCCTTTTCAATAGAGGATGAGTGAACTTTACACCCTGTTCCTCATACCTCAAAAGTAGTATCGTGTAAATAGGGACAGTCCACTGCATTGGATTATCCTCAAGCCATTGATGAAGCAAATTAATGGGTCGGCTTAATTGATTGTCTCGGGGATAGACCCCGTCTAAATGGTCCAAACCCCTGGCAGTTAGAGATGACCAGTCTCAACTGCCGGTGCCAATTCACGATCAGCACTGTGGCGGTACCTACATCGCCACATTCGAACTACGCATCAAAGACCTGACGTCACACAAAAATGCTGACGTCACAAAAATCCTGCATCGCGCAGTTAGAGTTTACCGTGCAGTGAACATATATACAAAAATCCAATATCAATCATTGGGCAGTTGCCCGCCAGACACAACACCCGTCTGGTAGAAGGATCCTCCGTTTTCTATGGTGGATGAGTGAACTTTACACCCTGTTCCTCATACTCCTAAATTGGTGACCCCGACGTGATAACCGCTACACTTTTTGTTTCAACTCAACCGAATTTTCGTAACATAACATCACGCCTGCATTTCTGAAGAGGTTTAGGGGTATAAGGAACAGGCTGTAAATTTCACTCATCCACTATAGAAAAGGGAGGAACCTCCGACCCGGGTGTTGTGTCTGGCGGGCAAACGATTGATGTCGGGTTCTTGTATATATGTCCATTGCACGGTAAACTTTAATTGCGCGATGCAGGATTTATGTGACTTCAGGTCTTTGATGCGTACTTCATATGTGGCGGTGTACATCACTCCCCTCCGGAGACCGGAGGTTGATAGTGGGCTGAGTCTTATATCTTGCGATGCTTGCCAGTGCCAGATGTGGTTCCAGTGAGTCGGAACTGTTTGCGGTGATTGAGGTGATTGAGGTGATTGAGTTGATTGAGGTGATTCCCCAGTGGGTCGGGGTGATGAGGTGATTGAATTGATTCCCCAGTGGGTCGGGGAGATGACGTGATTGAACTGATTCCCCAGTGGGTCGGGGTGATGAGGTGATTGAAGTGATTCCCCATTGGTTTGGGGTGATGAAGCTGCGGGTGATGACCAGGAATACGCGTTCGCTGCATGCTGGTGGTCAGGATACCCGTTGAAGCCGTGGGTGTTGGCTTGGCTGTGTGACTCGCCTCACGAAAGCTTGCTGAAGTGATGATGATGACGTCACGCTGGAGTAGTTGCACGAAGGCTGCGTTGACGTTCATATTCGGGGTCACCAATTTAGGGGAATGAGGAACAGGGTGTAAAGTTCACTAATCCACCATAGAAAAGGGAGGATCCTCCTACCAGAAGGTTGTTGTGTCTGGCGGGCAACTGCCCAACGATTGGTATCGGGATCTTGTATATATGTCCATTGCACGGTAAACTTCAATTGCGCGATGCAGGATTTATGTGACGTCAGGTCTTTGATGCGTAGTTCGCATGTGGCGATGTAGATACCGCCACAAGGTAGGTAGGCGTGTGCACAGCATCCAAATTTCGCCAGTTATATTAAAGCCCCATGAAATAGGAGGCGAGCCTATTGCCATCAACCGGGCACAAATCGAGACTCCGGGCTACTACTCAGAAATTTCTAAAAGAAAAAGTAGTAAACACTGCTTTGGTAAAAAAACCACACCGGAACTAACTCAGAGGTAATTTGGGTTCTTAGTAAAGATCATTCATTAGAACTAAACTAGTTAATGTCTTGAAATTGTCACTTGAAACATAAATACAGATTTTGAGGTTTAAGAACCCAGACAGGAATTTTACTTTGCGTGATTTATTTAATCCCCACTCAAAACAGTGAAAGAAAACCTGTATGTCGTAGAAAACCACAAATTCGTGACATCTACCAACCCGCACTATTTCCGCGTGCTGGATTATGGACCAATCAGTCTCACTTCTTACCTGACAAGTGTCATGCCATCCACTCTTGTCACCGGCACAGATTTGGCTATCGGGGAGAATCCCATCGCGGAAAGTTCGTGATTTACCCAATATGTCCTTACACTCCTGCATGTCCCACACGCTGAGGGAGACGCTGCGAAGCTGTACGGACAAGTGACTGTCGTCTGGAATTAATAACGAGACTATGGTTAGATTTGAATAAGGCATGCGCCCATTATATCAAGGTTATTTTTACCCGACTACGGCGAAGAAAAAAGGAGTCACACGTGTTAGGGTATAAATCGAACAGATTACGTGTGACTCCGGATTTTTAATTTGTCTGTCTGTGGTGTCTTGTTTATACCTTTTTAGTCGTAGTTAGGTTTTAGTTTTTACCCAACTATGGCGAAGAAAAAAGGAGGGTTATGATTTTAATCGGTATGTATGTATGTATGTAAGTATGTTCATCTGTTCCCTCCTATCTTCTAAACCACTTATCACAATTTGACAAATGATGTATCGTTGGAAGCGTCTTGATCGTCCGCTGGTTAAAGGCTATGTGACGTCACATTTAATTAAAAATGGCACCCTCTAGAAGACATAAAGTAAGGAACTTAAAAAAAATTGTTTATTCGTACCATGTTGGGTATCAAATGAAAGGGCTCTTAATGAGCACATTTCAAAAATACCGATATTATGATATAAACCCAAAAGAATAAAAAAAAATTAAAGTAATAAAAATTAAAATCCGGAGTCACACGTAATCTGTTTGATTTATGCCCTAACACGTGTGACTCCGGATTTTTTATTTGTCTGTCTGTGGTGTCTTGTTTATACCTTTTTAGTCGTAGTTGGGTTTTAGTTTTTATTACTTACTTTACATTTTTTTAAATTCTTTTGGGGTTATAATATATATCTGTGGCCCTAGTGAAAATATTTTTATTATTGAGAGTATTTTTGCTCAGGACTGTACATACATACATACATACCGCTGACACCAAGGTGATTAAACTAGTGTATCTGGCTCTCTGCCAATCCCTCATCCAATATTGTGTGGTTGCTTGGGGTGGTTCAGGAAAGTCCCACATATTGAAAGTAGAACGCGCCCAAAGGGCACTGCTGAAAGTTGGTTGGCAGTTACCCTATCGCTTTCCTACCACAGACCTTTACAAAACTTGTAAGGTTCTGTCTGTTCGTAAATTATATATACTTAATCTTTCAATGACAACTCACGGCTACACTGCCTACGATCCTTCCTTGATCTCCCAACGACGTAAGCATTCGGTCTGTCCCTCTATTCGTACAAATTGTGCTTTGGCCCAACGCTCCTTCCGCTTCCTAAGCAGTCATGTGTATAATCACACTAATAAAATCTTAAACATATACCCCTTGTGCAAATCCAAATGTAAAGCAAAAATAATAGATTGGCTTCTTGATTTGGATTATTCTGAGACTGAAAATATTTTAGCTGTTTTAAAATAAATTAGATAGTAAATTTGTAGACCACACACACACATACACCCTTACACACGTACACACACACAACACACACAACACACACATTACACACTCACAGACACACCATTCACTACACACTCGCAGATTTTTTTTGTTATTTATTAAAAAAAAAAAAAAAAAACTATTTTAGTTTAATATTCCTCTCTGTACGTGTAGGCCTTGATGTGTTCACATTAGTACTAAGTAGTACTTAATAGTATTGTTTAAGAGGGTGAGAGCCTGGAGATCTGTCATACAGGTCCCGAACCCACTACAGACTCCAGCTCTCACAAAGGTTACAAATCTGATTTGACATAATATGACATGATCCTAAGTCTGTATGTACCTTTTTGAGAGAAATAAATCATTATTTTATTTATTATTTATTTATACCGGTCAAAATCATAACCCCCCTTTTTTCTTCGCCGTAGTCGGGTAAAAATGAAACTCACCATCCTCAGAGCTTCCCCATCCAGTGGCGGTGATGCTCCTGCCCGTTGGTGGTGGTACTCCCAAACACGCTGGACGAATCACCTCCGAGAACCTTGAATTATTATGATAATCGAGTTAGTTATTATCAATCATATCGTCTGTTCCTTGCTGTTCTTATTCTTCAGTTTGACCCACTCATCACGACCTACTCTCAAACCCGTGAAGGAAAACATCGTCAGGAAGTCAGCATGTCGTAGAACCAAAAATTTAGAGACATGTGACCTCCACCCCTGTCTTGACTCTTAAAACTCGGTTGGTATTTTTATACTCTCTTCGGTTTACTGGACACAAGCGCTACTGCTGCTGGTCCTAAGTTCGATTCTCTGGTCAGGCAAAGTGTTATTTGGTTTTTTGAATTTCTCAGTAGCAACCCGGAGTCTGGATTTGTGCCCGGTTGATGGCAATAGGCGTTCGTTACAACAATATCGTTCCATGTTACACAGAGCTTAAAAATGACTGGCGAAATGTGGGTGTACTATAGGTACACCTCTGTCTAACCCTTCGGGGGTTACAGACGTGATGTTATATGTTTTAATTTTACTCACTTGACTTTTGAAACCATCTTGATGAGCGCTACATCATGGTATTTACTTGGCCTCTTATACTTCGGGTGGCTTATGATGGTGGATATCTTCACGACGAGGGCTTCACGATCGTCTCGGTATGAGGAACCGAGTTGTACAGCTCGAGGGGGTCCTCTGTGAAGTTCGTTACGTACTGGTATAATAGATTAATTAATATGAGGTATAATGGAACAACACTTGCTGCGTTCAATCCATGAACGGGTTGGTTCATAATGAGACACTACTATTAATTTCATGCCCAGTCTTCACCATTGTTTGAATTATTTTTGTGGACAACTGTTTGAACGCCCTACTAATAGCCCCTAATAATTTAAGAAAATGTTATGATAAATATGCTAAAAATAATAATAATAACCCCACCGCCGTATCTCTACGTTGACGTCGTGGTGGGGCTTGCGCGCTCCGAACCCTAGGTCTGTGCCGGTAGAGTTTACTTTGCCGAAACGGGTCTAAGGTGAGGAGCCAGACCAAGAGAGATACAAAAACCCGCAGGGCAGCATGTGGCGAGCTGTTGGGCAGTAGCGACCCCACGGACCCTACCTCCCGGGAGAAGTGTCGTTCCTCATCTCTGGCTTGCCTTTATTGGCCGGCTAGAGTGAACACTGACGAGGAACAGAGCTCCCACCTCGTTCTTGCCTTGATTGGCCGGCTTGAGTGGAGATTCGCTAGAGCAAACGTGCTCGGATGAAGGAAGTATTCCAGTAAGATGCTGGTAGGGATCTTGACCGTACTTCCGGGATTGTCCTGATAGCCGTGGAATACCTCTCCACTCCTCTCAAGCACCTCAGGAAGTGTAGCCTCCTTGTCGCTACGTCACTATGTGCTAGCGACCGTTTTCGGGGCCCCATTATTGAGTGTGCAAGTCACCCCCTGCCATATTATCCGTGTACTCGTATATATAAAACATTGATCAGGCAGGGGACATAGTCCTTCAATAGTTTTAGGTAACCAGTCCACTATAGCCACCCAAACCCATAGCCCAATATGTTTTGTTTCCATGTTCTGCAATAGTCCTACACTATCCGGGGGTTGTCCTTGGGTGTACTTTCATAGTGTATAAAGGGATAATCGTCGGTTGGTGCCTCATCCTATTTAAAATTGTCTAAGGGGCCTCTGCGAGTTGGCTTCGGCCCCTCGCACGCCTTCCAAAAGACCGGGACCCCACGGTCCTGAGATATGTAAAGACATAAAATCATAATAATAATATGGGAACAAACTACTTTTTACCGACTTCAAAAAAGGAGGAGGTACTATGTTCGGGATGATTGTTTTTTTTTTTTTTTTTTTTTTTTTTTTTTTTTTTATGTATGTTCCCCGATTACTCCGCCGTTTGTGAACCGATTTAAAAAATTATTTTTTTGTTCAAAAGCTTATACTTCTGAGGTGGTCCCATTGTCACCAAGTCAGAATCTGATGATGGGATCCTAGAGAAATCGAGGGGAACTTTCAAAAATCGTAAGGGCAACTAGTGCATTCCTTAATTTATTCATTAAGTATTTTACAGCACTACAATTTTATGAAGGCCTGGAGTCGATCTGATGATGGAGCCGAAAGACAGTCAAGGGAACTCCTCAATGGTTTACAGCAGATACCTCGTGTTTGGGCTTGATTAATTTGTATTGATAAAAACTTTACACTTTGATGGGTTCTGACTGTCGTTAGGGGTCTGATGATGAAGACGAAAGACAGTCGAGGGAACTCCTCAGTGGTTTACAGCAGATATCTTGTGTTTGGGCTTGATTAATTTGTATTGATAAGAACCTTACACTTGGATGGGTTGTGACTGTCGTTAAGGGTCTGATGATGAAGACGAAGGACGATTAACGGAACTCCTCAACGGTTCACAGTAATTACCTTGTGTTTGGACTTAATTCATTTATATTGATAAGAACTTTGCAACCATATAGGTTGTAAGTGACATTACAGATCTGATTATGGTCACCTTATAATATGATGATGAGGGGAACTATACAGTGTAAGCAAATGTATAGTGTTCACCCTTATATTCTTGAGAAGGCACGGGAGTCTCATTAGCCAGCCGGTTTCGTATAACATCTAAACGATACTTGCGCTGTTCAGACGACTCGCCACTTAATCGTTTTTGAATAAGATTGAGTCGGCAGATCTTATCATTTGGTGACTCCTGTGACAAATGAGAATGCATGTAATTTCTCATCTGAGATAACCTAGCATGACAAGCTAACGGTGATTCTTGGGAACCGGACATAGCACTCCGTTTGCGATTCTTAGATAGGCGTTCTTTTTCAGCAGTATTAGTCTCTTTAATTCTGTTTTTCTTCATGCGGGTGGCTCCTTTAGTTGGTCTACCCATGATTACAAAAATCAAATTACACAAAAAATGGAAAAATAATAAAACTTTTTTAAAAAAATTGACCGACTTCAAAAAAAACAAAACAAAAAAGGACTACTGTACTAAAAACCAAAAGACAAAAAGTACTTCTTTAATAATAAGAGAAAAATTAAAAAATAACTTTAATTTCGGAAGTCGGTGGCCAAAAACTAAAATTAAAAGCAAAGACACCGACTTCCGAAATTAAAGTTATTTTTTAATTTTTCTCTTATTATTAAAGAAGTACTTTTTGTCTTTTGGTTTTTAGTACAGTAGTCCTTTTTTGTTTTGTTTTTTTTGAAGTCGGTCAATTTTTTTAAAAAAGTTTTATTATTAACCAACTTCTTCAAAGAGGAGGAGGTTCTATGTTCGTCTGTAAGTTTTTTTAGTGTATTCGTCGATATTTTCGCCAATTGTGAACGGATTTACAAATTTATTTTTTTGTTTGAATGGGCTCCCGATTTTCCTTGCGTAGTTTTTGAGTTAGCTTCAATAATTACGTATTTTTCCCACTTAGTCTATGTAGACGACATCTTATTTGATTCCGTCACTGTTATTTACATAGCAGGTAGTGGTATTCGAATTTGTGTATGTGGTATGTGGTAGGTACCTACCACAACTAAAAAGTGAAAAAAATTAAAGTAATAAAAACTTAAACCTAACTACGACTAAAAAGGTATAAACAAGACACCACAGACAGACAAATTAAAAATCCGGAGTCCCACGTGTTCGGGCATAAATCGAACAGATTACGTGTGACTCCGGATTTTTACATGAACACATTTTTTCTACATGAACCGACTTCGCGGCCTTTGGTCCACAGTGACATTATAAATGGTGTCCGTAACCAGTAACAGTAATATCAAAAGTGACATACGCGACAATATCGCGGCTTTTTGAAAGGGTGCAGTGTCCCGCAGTCAGGACGTAGCGGTCGCTGATCAGAGAGCCCCCACACAGCCAGAAGTAGCCGGCGTCCTGGAAACATCGTCATACACACTTAAGCACATAAAATTAAATTTAAAAAACTTTTTTACAAAAAATTAAACCGACGAAAAAAGATAATGGAAAAGCGAAAAATTAAAAAATAAACCTTTTAGTGTAACTAAGCTCCTAAACTAATTTAAGTAACCAATTTTGAGGCGGCGCCAAACAAACAAACAAATTAATTACATAGGAAATTATAGCGTGTATTTGGCGGCGCGTCAAAATTTGTTTTCTTTTTTTTTTTTTCTTTTTTTAATTACCATTTATATTTGTTGCGGCTAAAATATACTACCTACATAAACAAACAAACAAACAAATTAATTACATAGGTAATTATAGCGTGTATTTGGCGCCGCGTCCAAAATTGTTAAAAAAGTTTTTTATTTTTCGTTTTTTAGTTACTATTTATTGTTGCGGCTAAAATAAACTATCTACATAATTTTTAAAGCTCAAACACGGTGTTGCTGCTTGAAACTGCTGAGGAGCTCAAGCGGCTGTCTTCCGTCTCCATCATCAACTCCAAGTTAAAGACCTGGAGTTGGTGATGAGTAGTTGTGTCATCAGAACTATGTATGTGTGCGAAATTTCGACAGAATCAGTTCACAGTTGAAAATCCAGTTGGTGAAAAATCAATCAAGCCCAGTTTTTTTGCCCTTAATTTTAGTTTTCTTTGGAATTTTATATGGGACCAACTTTCGAACTTCACCAATAAAAAAAGAATCGTTGAAATCGGACCACTAGGTAAAAAGATACGCGTAGTCATACATAAAACAAAAAATAAAATATACAGGGCGTCACACGGGTATGCCACATGGAGGGAAAGTACCTTGAATATTGTAGATGGAACATTTTACTGAAAGAAGACATTATTTGAATTTAAAAAACAATTTATACTGCATTCATAGATATTTAAATAATTACATGGTTGAACCGGGAATTGAACCCGTTGCATGAGAAAAATAAACACCCTGCAGCTTTATCATACCAATCGAAAAGCTTTATCATAAGGATAATTTTTTGCTAAATAACATAGTGTCACAAATAAAAGGAAACGTCAGCCTAGGAGGTCTTTCTACATGTCATCACGCAGAAGAACTTACAGCAGGTTCATCTCCTTAGCCACGGCAATAAACTCTATAAATTATGCAACTTCACGATATGATCACCCCCTGTGAGGTATCCCGTGGTATGTAACATGGTAAACGGCGTTGTCACTCAAACCAGAGGTAGTTGGTTTACATATAAAAATTAAAGTAATAAAAACTAAAACCCAACTACGACTAAAAAGGTATAAACAAGACACCACAGACATACAAATAAAAAATCCGGAGTCACACGTGTTAGGGAATAAATCGAACAGATTACGTGTGACTCCGGATTTTTAATTTGTATGTCTGTGGTGTCTTGTGTATACCTTTTAAGTGGTAGTTGGGTTTTAGTTTGTATTACTTTAATTTTTTTATTATTTTGGGTTATAATATATATTTTTGAAATGAGCTCATTAAGCCCTTTCATTTGATACCCAACATGGTACGATTAAACAAATTTTTTTTTTAAGTTCCAGACTTTATGTCCACTAGAGGGCACCATTTTTAATTTAATGTGACGTCACATAGCCTATAACCAGCGGACGATCAAGACACTTCCAACGGTACCTCATTTGTCAAATTGTGATCAGTGGTTTAGAAGATAGGAGGGAACAGATGAATATACTTACATGCATGCATACATACATACATACATACCGGCCTAAATCATAAACCTCCTTTTTTCTTCGCTGTAGTCGGGTAAAAATAAGCGTTATTTTCTTTAAAAGATTTTAAAGGTTTTTATCCGACACCGTCCGCAAGTTCATTGATATTATGCACCTGAGTGACGTAGAACTGTAATGGTTGCCGCCCATCCTATCTACCTAGACAACACATGAATAAATATATAATACACCTATCCTGTGATGCAACTTTCCCTTCATACTTTTCCTGGTTCAAGACAGGCAAAAATACCTAAGTGCCTTAGGTGTTGCGTGACGAGTCTACATCCAAATTTGATTTTCGAAGACAAGAAAATTAGTCTGGTTGGCTGAGTATTAAAACTTACCTTAACTTTCAACCAACCCACGAGAGCCATGTGTGGGAACTCTCGGATGCTGGTAACTGATCCCCCGATGACCAGAGGCACGTTGATAGGTCCACAGCCAGACACCTTCATATCTCCGGGGTCTGGCGACGATATACGAGATAAGGCCTTCTTCACTGCGAAGGATTTGTAGTAGTCACACACTGGAACAGAGGAATTGAAGGAATGTTAGAAAGATCGCTGGTGGTGGCGTGTGTGTTGGATCATTAAAAGTTCCCTTCAAAAAGGTTGAGCTGAATGATGCGTCATATTCGAGAACGGCGCTGTCAGTAGGGACTGGTCCTCTCTTAGCTGCTACGGCTTATTGTAATTTTTCAATTGTTTTGTTTTACCTTTTTTTTACAGACGCTTTCAACATGCACGTTTTTCTAAATTGTTCTCACATATATGTATAGTTTCAATATGAATGATGTAACCAATATTTTTAACCGACTTCTTTAAAAAGGAGGAGGTTCTCAATTCGTCTGTCTATTTTTTTTTTTGTGTGTATGTTACGCGATAACTCCGCCAATTTTGGATCGATTTTGATGATTCTTTTTTGTTTGGTAGGTCATGCTTCAGAGGTGGTTTCATATAAATTTTATTAAATTTGCTTGCGTAGTTTTTGAGTTAATGGGGCGACGTCCTCGGGGTCCCTGGTTAAGATTGGCGTGCCTCAAGGTTCGATTCTTGGCCCTTTCCTATTTCTAGTTTACATTAATGACCTTCCTTACATGATGGCTAACTTATCGGATATAATTCTATTCGCCGACGACACTTCTCTTATTTTTAAAATAGATAGGAAAGATACGGATGTCTTACATGTCAACGATAGTCTGGCAGTTCTTTCGAAATGGTTCGCAGCTAATAATCTTTTACTTAATGCGAACAAAACTAAATGTCTTAAGTTCTCATTACCTAACGTTCCTCAAGTAGGACTAAATTTAAAACTTGATGACAAGAAATTAGATGCTATTACGGAAACTGTATTTCTAGGAATTACTCTAGACTCGAAATTACAATGGGGCGCCCACATTAGAGCTCTTTCAGGCAGATTAAGTTCAGCTGCATATGCAGTAAGAAAAATAAGGCAGTTGTCTGATATAGCCACAGCTAGGTTAGTATACTTTGCTTATTTCCACAGTATTATGTCTTATGGCGTTCTGCTGTGGGGATCGGCAGCTGACGTAGATTCAATTTTCATTTTGCAAAAGAGGGCAGTTCGCGCGATCTATAAAATGAGTCCTCGTGAGTCTCTTAGAAATAAATTCAAAGAAATTGATATACTCACTCTGCCTTCTCTCTATATCTTAGAAAGTATTTTGTATGTTCGCAAAAACTTAGGGCTTTTCAAAAAAAGAAGCGACTTCCATAATATAAATACACGTAGTAAACATGAAATTGTGATACCCAAATTTAGATTAGCTAAAACTAGTAAGTCGTTTCTTATAAACAGTATCCGCTTTTACAATAAGTTACCAAAGCCAGTTACAGAACTTAGCGATGGTAAGTTCAAAACCCACATCAAACGTGTCCTTATCAAAAAAGCATATTATAAGATTAAAGACTACGTTGAAGACAAGGAAGTTTGGCAATAATTCCTTCTGCACATGTGGCTTCCCTGGTACCTCATTAACGGCATAATTTTGTAAGAGTCTATTAACTGCTCCCAAATTACCATGTT
The DNA here is from genome assembly GCA_949152455.1 of Lithophane leautieri. NCBI lineage: Eukaryota > Metazoa > Arthropoda > Insecta > Lepidoptera > Noctuidae > Lithophane > Lithophane leautieri. Next base: position 7,397,433 of record OX424488.1, read on the forward strand.
TATTTTTTATTTTTATACATTCATCGCAGACAGACATAATAATAATCATAGTATTATTTGACATTATATACCTACTATTTAATTTCAACTCTATAGTAGTGGCTTTTGCGGGCATGTTAATTATTCAGATTTGTTACAGTTGTAATGGCAATCATGTCATTTGCTTTAAATAGGTTTTTATCTGTAGTATCTTATTTATCGTATATAGATTCCTTTCTATCTTGTGAATGTGAGAACGTCGTAGGCTTAGTGAACTGTAGACTTTTATTTTTAATTTTAATTTAATTTTAATATTTTTTTTTTTTATCTGAAACTTTTTGAATGGCCTACACTGTCCTCCCATAACTATTAACACTGTAATTCGAAATTATTGTAAAAGCCAATTATCTTTTAAAAGAGTAACCATGGAGTTTCTTGCCGGCTCTTCTCCATAGGAAACGACCAATTGGAACCGTGCACCTAGCTTCTGACGTTTCATAAGTGCCCATGTAGGCTTATGTGAAATAAAATATTTTGATTTTTGATTTTGAGTTACCTTCAATAATTACGTATTTTTCCCAGTTTGTCTATGTAGACGCCTCTTATTTGACTTCGTCACTATTATTTACATAGCAGGTACTGATATTCGAATTTGTGTGGGGTAGGTACCACAACAAAAAAGTGAAAAATTAATAAAGTAATTTTTCATTTTTTTGTTTTTTTTTGTAAAAAGTTTTTGTAACTATATTTTAATTTATAAAAGAGTGCCCGTGGAGTTATTTGCCCATTCTTTTCAATAGGAACTACTACTCATTGATATGGGCAACTAACTTCATCTTTCTGACTGACCGACCCCTTGACAATTCAAAAGTGCCTGTGTATTGGTTTATTTGAAATAAATGCGTTTGAGTTTGATGAAAAAATAACATAATCCTTACAGCATCATACCTGTAGGTATTCTCCGAAGGGTAAGGTTGCACATTCAGCCAATTATGTTTAAGTTCTATGCAAAAGGGGGCAGGAATATTGCTATAACGCGGGCAGAAATTCAGAGTTCAGGATACATAGGCGCTAAACTTGTAGCCAAATTCTCGGCCGACCCAATTTAGATTGCTATCGACATGCTCAAAAAGACTTACTGAGCAATTCCTGATCGGGCCCAGGCCCTCATGCTCCACAGTCACACAATGCGACCACTAGATCTTCTTATCTTAGACTTTATCATCTCAAATCTTCTTCATCTTTTCATAGATGTCACACGTGTTAGGGCATAAATCGAACAGAACGTGTGACTCCGGATTTTTAATTTGTCTGTCTTGTTTGAACTTTTTTATTTGACTTTTTTGTCGTATTTGGTTTTAGTTGTATAACTATTACTTTTTTAATTTTTTTGGGGTTATAATCTATGATCAATTGATCATAGATTTCGATGAACATGGATGTCACACTTGTTAGGGCATAAATCGAACAGATTACGTGTGACTCCGGATTTTTAATTTGTCTGTCTGTGATGTCTTGTTTAATCTTTTTTATTTGACTTTTTTGTCGTATTTGAATATAGTTTTATAACTTTTATTTTTATTTTTTTGGGGTTATTAGGTACATATTTTTGAAATGGCTTGACTGAAAACAAAAATTAGATTATGACTTTATGTCCTACCACCAACTAGCCTTGCCTAGAGGTATCGTATTACTTGTATTGTGGAGGTCAGATAGGCGGTAGCTCCATGTAAAATACTGGTAATATTCAGCTGCATCCGGTTAGACTGGAAGCCGACCCCAACATAGTTGGGAAAAGGCTAGGCAGATGATGATGACTTTATGTCCTCTGGAAGGCGCCATCAATTTAATGTGATGTCACATAGCCTATAGTCATCAGACGATCAAGACGCTTCCAACGATATCTCATTTGTCTAATTGTGATGCGCAGTTTAGAAATTAACAGATGGACATACGAGTTACCCTCCTTTTTGCTTCGCCGTAGTCCGGTATAAATAGGCAGTCATGGGGACTGCCGACAGAAGTGAAAACTTAAAACTGGTATTAGCACCATCATCATCACCATCATCACATCACCATCACCATCACTCATCATCACTCATCATCGTCATCACCATCACCACCATCATCATCACCATCACCACCCCCATCACCATCGTCATCACCATCACCATCGACATCATCACCATAATCATCATCATCATCACCATTATCATCATCACCATCACCACCATCATCATCATCACCATCACCACCCCCATCACCATCGTCATCACCATCACCATCGACATCATCACCATAATCATCATCATCATCACCATTATCATCATCACCATCACCATCATCATCATCACCCATCATCATTCTGTTGCCCTGTATCTCCACAAAAACTTAACTGGTATTTTATTTTATTTATTTGTCTCACCAACAATTAAATACCCAATTGAATAACCAATGGCAAGCACATCATGCATTACTTATTTGCCGATTGATTTTTAATGAGAGCCTACTTAAAATTAGATGAGTTCACCTCACCGGGCATAATCATGCTTTCAGCCAAATTCCAAATTAAAATCACATAAAATCATATCCAAAATTAAAATCATAATTAAAGTCACATAAAATGTAATCAAAATCAAGATTAAAATGAAAAAGCTATTAAAATTGCATTATATTGCACATATTGTATTTGAAGCACTATCGAATCCATAACTTTACCCTCTACCAGAAATAGCTCAACGTGCCTAAAGTCACATAATATTAATACAAAACTATACTCACTCCTCTCCGCCTTCTCCACATACTCTTTTTTCTGAGATTCAGTCATATTATCTTCATCAGGTCCAATCAAAGTCTCTGGTTCTTGATCAGGTTGATCAGTGGAAGTTGCTGAAAATAAAAAGTTTTATAATTCATGTTTCTTAGTACCAGAATCATTCCAATTTCATTATAAATTACTAAATCTACATAGGTCATAAGTAACAATAGTAATAACTTGACTTGGCACCCGCTAAACGCCAGCCGCCCGCGCCCCATTTAATAGAAACTGGATTTATGTTCGCATATCTCGTCAAAATCGTGATTCACTCTGCGTCCAGCGCTCGGTGTGGCAACACGTCGTGTTCTGGTTTGCAATTGATCAATCGTCATCCTGAGGATGCCTCGTTGAGAGGTGAAACACGTGTCGATTTCTTACAGGGTTTTTTATGACTCTTAAAGAATAGTTAAGCGGAATAGGTTACTAAATATATCTACGTCTATTGTATTTTATAATGGATTTCCGCAAAGTCACGCCTGAATCAATTAACTATTCCGTATTTCATCGAGAAGCTAACATTATCATCCCGCTCGTCTTCTCTGCAGGGATGTAGAGTATATTTATGCACTTTTCGTCAGTTATGTTGAAGTCCCATGTCCCATGTAATAGGGGAGCGAGTCTACTGCCATCAACACTCCATACAGGGTCACCTACTGAAAACTTTCAAATGGAAAAAAACTTTCAAATCAATGACTATGCTCGAGCTGGGTATCAAACCCAGGGACCCACGCTTAGCAGCCACGCTTGTAACTCCTAGACCAACGAGACAGTCGATGTAGGCAAAAAATAAGCAGTCATGGGGTTGCTGACAAAAGTGAACACTTAAAACTGGTATTAGCGCCATCTATATTCTATAACCCAGCACTACGCAAATCGATAAGTTGTTTACCCCCTACCAAAAACTCGCTCAACGGCCAAGAACTTTCAACTACAGAAATACATTTAAACATTATTTTGTAATCCAAACAAAAACAATAAATAAAATCTAGAAACGCGGCAGCGTGTCAAGTCAAGTTCAAGAAAAGAACTGGCGACGCTGTTTAATTATTACAAAAAACAAAGAAACTTGTATTCTTCAAAAAAAATAGATCAGATCACCTTGAACATTACGATGTCAAAAAGATCATTAGAAACTTGGGTTTGTTATTGAATATAACCAGTTTATCGTATACTCTTAGACTGGTATCATCTCATCGCAAAAAGGCGCAATCATAATAAAAGTCTGGTTTTTTAATCTAGTGGACTAATTTGACAGGAGCAAATGTCAAACTCCAAATTGAAAATACAAACAACTATCACTTGAATTGTCAAATTAATACAGGTAGTATTTTAGTCACCTATACATATTTATTGTATAGTGATACAATTAAACATGTTTAGTCGATCATTACTCGTTAACTTGTAGAGCCTACGTAGCTGTGATAGTTTTCCTTTTCATTTCATTAATATACTACTGCACCTACCATGTCTGTCTCTGCATCACCCTAAGGTTGACTAGTAGAAAATGCCTCAGGCATTAAGTCCGCCGTTGTACAGTAGTTTTTTTTACTTGTGCATAAAGTTTTAATAAATAAAAATAAATACTGCCGTGATTTTTTTCTCATAACCAAAACCAACCATTTAGTTGGTAGGGGACACTTGGCTCTAATAAAAGAAAGCACTGTAATGCTTAATATTTCGCAAACGAATACCTGAATTCAAAAAAAATAAAGTAATAAAAACTAAAACCCAACTACGACTAAAAAGGTATAAACAAGACACCACAGACAGACAAATTAAAAATCCTGAGTCACACGTGTTAGGGGATAAATCGAACAGATTACGTGTGACTCCGGATTTTTAATTTGTCTGTCTGTGGTGTCTTGTTTATACCTTTTTAGTCGTAGTTGGGTTTTAGTTTTTATTACTTTATTTTTTTTAAATTCTTTTGGGTTTATAATATACATATTTTTGAACTGTGCTCATTAAGCCCTTTCATTTGAAATTTTACCCAACATGGTACGATAAAACATTTTTTTTTTAAGTTCCTGGCTTTATGTCCTCTAGAGGGCGCCGCCGTGTGTAATTTAATGTGACGTCACATTACCTATAACCAGCGGACGATCAAGACGCTACCAACGATACCTCATTTGTCAAATTGTGATCAGTGGTTTAGAAGATAGGAGGGAACAGATGAATATACTTAATACATACCGGTCGAAATCATAACCCTCCTTATTTCTTCGCCGTAGTTGGGTAAAAATGGTTTTCACACACACAATATTTTTGTACGACCTTTCCAACGACATCCCACACAGTGAGATAGACGAGAAAAAAAAAACATCCCTACATCACGTGTAGGGGAGGCACCCCAAAAAAAAAAAAAAATTCATAATTTTTTGTACCACTTTGACGGCGTGATTAATATATACACCCATGCCAAATCTAGTATTGAGTGACTCTGAGCTAAGCCGCGGATAAACAGACGGACATGGCGAAAATATAGGGGTTCCTTGTTCACTACGGAACCCTAAACATGGAGAAATATGTTATCATAACAAGTATGTCTAAAGATAATTTTGACTCAGTCTCAGGTAGGCAAAAAGCTTTGTACCTACCACTCAAAACTTAGTAATAGATCTTTTTCCATGAAAATCATTTAAGTATGGTGGATCCGCAAATATTGCCCGCGGTTTTCAAATTTTCTTACGTTTTTTGCAATTTGCAAGTCAGTGTCAGGCTGTATTTTGATCAAAATAATTACGAATCGCGACAATAATAAATAAGTAAGTAGGTATCAATCAGTCAACTCAGCCTATCGCGGTGCACTGCTGGACATACGCCTCTCCCAGGGTGCGTCACAACACCCTGTCCTCCGCCTTCCGCATCCAGTCTGTCCCAGCCAACTTTTTAAGGTCGTCGGTCCATCTAGCTGGTGGGCGTCCCACACTACGCTTGCCGATACGCGGTCTCCACTCTAGGACTCGTCTGCTCCACCGGCCATCGGTCCTTCGTCCAACATGGCTAGCACACTGCTACTTTAGCTTGCTTATTCTGCAGGTTATGTCGGTAAAACCGGTTCTTTTCCGGGTAATGTGTTCTCAAATGTCATGATTTCATGAAAAAGTCATTCAATGGAACAAATCTTATTTAGAGTTATTGTAAAAAACATATTTTAAAGGTCGCCAATCATATTTTGATCAAGATACAACACCTGCAATTTGAATTTCGCGGGCTGCCTTTGCAGGCTAAAGAAGCAAAGTTCTTTATTATATTTACCAAAGTACTGTGTCTGTCCCCTGGTGACTGTTATCACGGTGAGCACCAGCAAGGAAGTGAGAGCACAGCTGGCCCCCATGATCGCATTATTGTCTGGAACAAACAAAAAAAAAACATGAGAAATACAGTTAATTGATTCAGGCGTGACTTTACGGAAATCCATTAGGTATAAAATACAATAGACGTAGATATGTTTAGTAACCTATTCCGCTTAACTATTTCTCAAGAGTCATAAAAACCCTGTAAGAAATCGACACGTGTTTCACTTCTTCAAAGATTTCTCGTGTTCGTTGAGAGGTGAAAAGTTATTTTTCAACTTGTAGTGTTTTTTTTTGGAAGTCGGTTATTTTTGTATTTTTTTTATTTTTTGTTAATAATGTCCCCCCCCCTCAAAACTAAATTGTGACGTAGGTAGGTATGTTGATTAAAATACGATTCGCGACCGTAAATACAAATATGTATTTACGGAATAATAATCATTAATATAACTCTCTAACTTCAAAATCAATTCAAAATTGGACGCATAACCGCGTAAAAAACATACAAAAAAAAAACCATACAGACGAATTGAGAACCTCTTCCTTTTTTAATTCGGTTAAAAACAGTCAGAAAAACCTTACGGTACGCGAACTGATCTAATGATAGACAATTAAATGTCTATCAGGTCCACAACACATCACTTTGTAAACAACAAGAAAAAAAAAAACAAAAAGAATTAAAAAAAAATGAACCCAACTTTTTGAGACTATAGGAACACTTTCAAATGTCAAATTCAAAATTAGAGTTCGATTATTTTTGTAGGTTTTGTTTTTGATGACACTTTTATAATTTTTCATACGATTTTGTAAATAAAATGTTGTTTCTTGATACACGAGATGTTGACTTAAATGTAAAACTATGTATGTGCTAAACTTGTATTTCATATATGACTCACACGGTCAGTCGGCGTTAAGGCTCTTACATACTGGGGCGATATGCCGCGCGACGCGACGCCGCCGCATTGTTCGCCGTGAGAAATTGTTTTGTTAAAATTCGCGTCGCGCGACGAATCGCCCCAGTATGTAAGAGCCTTTAGGGTTGGTGAGTAAGAGATGTGTAATAACTAGCCATCCTCAATATATTGACCACAAAATAGTCACCTACCACATAAAAATGAGTACACTTGGCAGCAGACGGCTTAGTGCTTTGTTTTTTAGGGTTCCGCACCCGAAAACTGCCAAACGGAACTCTATTACTAAGCGTCCGCTGTCCGTCTGTCTGTCAGCGGGCTGTACCTCATGAACCGTAACAGTTGAAATTTTCACAGATTGTGTATTTCTCTTGCCCCTTTAACAACAAATAAATAAAGTTAATAATTAATGGAGATCCCATACAAGATACTTGTTTTTTCGTCATTTTTTGCTCGATATTAATACGTCACGGAACCCTTCGTGTGCGAGTCTAACTCGCACTTGGCTGGTTTGTAAGAAAACCCAAACTCAGTTGTAATAATGAGCTAGCGACGGCTTCCTTCAGTGGCTTGCGCTAGTTTCAAGTTAAAAACCGACTGTATTTTCGCACACACACACATTTTTACCCGACTACCGCGAAGAAAAAAGGAGGGTTATGATTTTGACCGGTATGTGTGTATGTATGCGTGTATGTTCATCTGTTCCCTCCTATCTTCTAAACCACTGATCACAATTTGACAAATGAGGTATCGTTGGAATGGACATAATATATATATACAAGAACCCGACATCAATCGTTGGGCAGTTGCCAGCCAGACACAACACCCGTCTGGTCGGAGGATCCTCCCTTTTCTATGGTGGATGAGTGAACTTTACACCCTGTTCCTCATACCCCAAGTTTTTTGTTCTGACTCGTTTCAAAGGATTTCTTTATTTCGGTACTTAAAACGGTCTATCATGCGTCCGTCTCATTTTATGTATTTATTTATCAGTCTTTTTAATCGATTTCAAAATGGAGGAGTTCTCAATTCGTATGTTTGTAACGAGATTACTCCGCCAATTCTGAATTGATTTTGATGGTTCTTTTTTTTTTGGTAGGTCATGCCTTCCGCGTTGGTCCCATATAAATGTTATTAACTTTGCTTGCGTAGTTTTTGAGTTAGCTTTAATATTACGTGTTTTTCCCACTTAAACTCGCGACAATCTAAGAAGTCCGTTTTGACAGCTATAAACAGGAATTGTGCAGCGATGAAAAAAAAATTGGTTTCTTATAAACTGATTCTCCAGACACATCGATTGACCATACTTAGAGAGTTTGTAATCGACGACTTATCTACATTGATTAAAACTGATTCTCAGGCATAACGTTTTGGATCGCCCGGAGGACACGGTGGAGCATATGGTGGAGGTATGCCCTGCTTGGGCGGAGCACCGCCGTGTCCTCGCGGAGGCGATTGGCGGCAATGATCTCTCGCGTCCGGCCCTGGTCCAAGCCATGGTACGAAGCGAGAGGGCATGGGAAGCCGTCACCTCCTTCTGCGAAGCAGTAATGCTCGCGAAGGAGGAGGCGGAACGCGTGAGGGAGAGGCAAAGTTTGGGCCCTCACGCCCCTAACCGCCGCCGTTGGAGACGCCCTGGGCGACGGGAATCCCAGGCGGATTCCCGGCCAAAATAAGTGCGGGCTTGCGGACGGCGAGCAACGGGCAGCTCGCCGTCCGATAAGGACCAGGCCTGGGTCGATAGCGCGTCGTGTTCCACGCGCGCCTCAAAGAGATGTCAGCACAATTAGCGGGGTCCGCTAGGACCGATGCCTGCCAGGGTTGCGGGAAAGTCCGAAAGGGATACCGGGACCTTGGCAACAGGCAAATGAAGGAACACGGGTGGGTTTTAGTGTGTCACCCTCTCTGGCAGGGCCACCAACAGGGATTTTAATTTTGATAACACAAAAATTTTGTCGTTAATTTGTCCAAATTTGTCACCAAATATCAGAATTTGTCGTTCACTGGTTCAAAAGATATAAGGGTTTATAGGTGGCCCTGCTGGAGAGAGTCTCCCCAGCAGGGCCAAATTTATATCTCAAAAACTAGGGCACCTAGCGAAGATGTGCTTTCTCCCATATTTAGTCGCCAATTTGTCCAAATTTGTCACCAAGTTACAGATTTTGTCGGTGTGTAATTAAAAAGATATTAAAGAATTAAATTTGCCCATACAGTGGTACAAGCAAATACAAAATACTTTATGTAGTTTCTAGACAGTATCTATGACGTCTTATGGAGGAATATTTGTTTCGAATTAAATAAATATAAACTTATTCTATAATTTCAACCCACCAAAGGAAAGCTGTATTCATTATATATACCTATAAACAAATCTACTATAAATATATGTAGGTAATTACCCTTCATGTAGGTACCTACAAGTTCGTCTTGCACTTGGCCAGTTTTTTTCTAATTGGGGCGTATCAGACAGGGTGTGCATTATTCGAGTTACATGTTGTATATGCCTCGCGAGGATATAATATGCTCGAATGAGCCTGAATAGGCAACAGTAGGTAGGTATCACAGATATAGATAGACCTAGATAATGCAAGAGCAACTACTTCGCGCATAGATCACTAATAAAAAACTAGATACACAATCCCATGCAAAAGTTCTCTAAATACAATAATCAATCACCTCAAAATACATACATAAACAACACACGTCAAAGGAACTTTTTGGAAATTCATTTTTATAAAATAAAATTTGATTACAATTGACGATAATATGTTTTAGTACCTACCTATTTTAAACATTTAACTAAGGGTACGTTTTTTTTTTATTCTAACGTAAATTAGAGCTTAACATTTTAAACTGGTAAAGCAGTTGCATGCGACTGTACATCTTGACACCAAATAGACCAAGAGCAAGGTTTAATGTTTTCAAAGAAGTTTATGCCACTCTAATCTAGTAATTTAAAACATAAAAACATGTATTTACTTGAGAATTTATCTCTCTCGGACATTTCTAAGGACTTTAGACCGATAAAACTAGAAGTATATTATACATATTAATATAAATACATTTTCTTGGCACAATTTTTCGCGAATTCTTCGATCTAGCTCTTGGACTATACCTTAGTAATTGAACTCATTATATCTCCTAAACTAAGACTCGACAAAATCTGTAACTTGGTGACAAATTTGGACAAATTGGCGACTAAATATGGGAGAAAGCACATCTTCGCTAGGTGCCCTAGTTTTTGAGATATAAATTTGGCCCTGCTGGGGAGACTCTCTCCAGCAGGGCCACCTATAAACCCTTATATCTTTTGAACCAGTGAACGACAAATTCTGATATTTGGTGACAAATTTGGACAAATTGACGACTAAATATAGGAGAAAACAGATCTTCGCTAGGTGCCCTAGTTTTTGAGATATAAATTTGGCCCTGCTGGGGAGACTCTCTCCAGCAGGGCCACCTATAAACCCTTATATCTTTTGAACCAGTGAACGACAAATTCTGATATTTGGTGACAAATTTGGACAAATTAACGACTAAATTTTTGTGTTATCAAAATTAAAATCCCTGTTGGTGGCCCTGCCAGAGAGGGTGACACGGTTTTAGTCAGTAAAAGTCTGACACGCCCTTCCGCTCCGCCCAGAGCGGGAGAAGTCATTGGATGATTCCCACCCTCAAAAAAAAAAAAAATAGGATTTACCTTTTATTACATGTACGAGAACGAAACGTCAAAACGGACTTCTTAGATATAAAAAATTTATACAAAAAAAAAAAACAACCTTCTTCCAAAAAAAAAACACTAAAAAGTGGAAAATAACTTTAGTTTCGTAAGTCGGTGGCAAAAGGAAAATAAAAGAAGACGATGTTTTTCTTTTTTGTAATAATTTTTATTTTTAAATAAAAATGCACACAGTTCCTTGAATATCTTTATTTTATTGTCATGAGTTCTCATCAAACACCTGAGCGGCTATGAACGCGTGCGGTATGACCGCGTACAGCGCAGGAGTATCAGGAGCTCCGCAAGATCGACCGTATGACGTCACAGCGACCACACGCCACAAGCAGCCATCTTGAATCTGCGCTGGACCACCGGAATCACCCTGTGAAAAAAATCATTTTATCATGAATCTCAAACTCAAAGCATTTATTTCAATCAAACCATTTACAGGCACTTTTGATTTGTCAAGGAGTCGGTCAGTTAGTCAGAAAGTTGAAGCTAGTTGCCCATTCCAAAACGTAGATCTCTATGGAGACGAACGGGCTCTTTTAAATCAAGATTTACTAAACAAAATCATGGGTACAATACATAGACGTAGATATATTTAGTAACCTATTCCACTTTAATATCCTTCAAGAGTCATGAAAAACCCTGTAAGAAAACGACACGTGTTTATTTTTCAAGAGTCATGAAAAACCCTTTAAGAAATCGACACGTGTTTCACCTCTCAACGAGCGGGGCATCCTCAGAATGACGATTGACCTGTTGCAAATCAGAACTCGCTGTGTTGCCACACCGAGCGCTGGACGCAGAGTGAATCAAACAAAAACAGCAACAGGTCAATCGTCATCCTGAGGATGCCTCGTTGAGAGGTGTCACGTGTCGATTACTGACAGGGTTTTTTATGACTCTTGAAGAATAGTTAAGCGGAATAGGTTACTAAATATATCTACGTCTGTTGTATTTTATAATGTACTAGCACTTCGCCCGCGACTTTCTCTAACAACTTCAACAACCCCTTCCAAAAACCCTTTCTTAGTGGATGCCTACGTCATAATAACTAACTGTGTTCCAAAGTTCAGCCAAATCCATTCAGTGGTTTGAACTTTGAACTGTGTAGAGACTACCCCTTTTCACCCCGTTAGGGGTAGATTTTTTAATGACTCTGGTACATATTATTCTTTATTTTTCGATAAGTATAAATACTGAGTTTCGAGTTAATCAGACCGTGCGTTAAAATTCTTCTATGCAAACTTTGACACCCCCCAATCCTCATTTAGGGGGTAGTTTCGAAAAACAAAAAATTACGAACTTTATTATTTACTTAAATAAGTATTTGTGCAAAATTTGAAGTAGATTGGACCAAGGAATAACGTTGTCCCATACAAACTTTGCCCCCGTTTTTCACCCCTTTGGGAGTAGAATTTCGGAAAATCCTTTCTTATCGAATGCTTACGTCATACTAAGAACACACCCTCCAAGTTTTAGGTCTCTATGATCAGCGGTTTATGCTGTGCGTTGATCCGTCTGTCTGTCATTCAGGACAAAGCATTTTATATTATATACAACTATAGATTTTCGCAAAGTCACACTTGAATCAATTAACTATCATGGGTACATTATTCTTGTTATTGTTGCTTCTATATGTGAGAACAAAAAGGTGCTGATGAGGATGCCTCGATAATACAGCACATCGGGGATGTTTGCTGAAGCTAGCGTTGACTGCTTCTACACTGTGATGCAGAAGTGGTGCGCATCCCTGGTTAGTGGGGTGTGGGGCAGAGCCAACAGGATCCTGGCTATGGTAGCAAGCAGGCTAGATTGTGCGTTTGTGAGCTACTGCTGCATAGTATCGGCTGGGCTCACCTTGCAGCAGTAATGTCAAAAATTGTTTATGTGCTAATGTTTTACTACCACTATGAGACCTTTTCTTTTTTTGTTTGAGTGTGTGAAATTATCCAATGACTTCTCCCGCTCTGGGCGGAGCGGAAGGGCGTGTCAGACTTTTACTGACTAAAACCCACCCGTGTTCCTTCAGTTGCCTATTGCCAAGGTCCCGGTATCCCTTTCGGACTTTCCTGCAACCCTGGCAGGAACACTATGAGTCCATTAGCTTGAATTAAATGATAAAATAATTAACAGTGATCTCACCTGACAAGTGTCATGCCCCCCACCCCTGTCACCGGCACACATGTGGCTATCAGGGGTGACCCCATTGGGGAGCTTCAGCGATGTTCCCCATATGTCCTTACACTCCCGTATGTCCCACACGTCGAGGGAGACGCTGCGAAGCTGTACGGAGTGGTCACCTCCTGGAATTAATAACGAGAGTTTAAATTAGAATAAGTTATGGAAGAATTTCAATTAAGCACACCATGATACATTTAAAGAGATTGGGTTGGTTCTAAGGAACTATGGCGTCGATTTTGGAGATAACTTGGTATGGCGAGCAGTAACCAATCACTTATTTTATAAAAAATATCTTAAACTAGCTGCGCCCCGCGGTTTCACCCGCGTAAGTCTCGATCCCGTGGGAATATCGGGATAAAAAGTATCCTATGTGTTAATCCAGGTTATAAACTATCTGTTTGCCAAATTTCATCCAAATCCATTCAGCCGTTTTTGCGTGATTGAGTCCAAACACACAAACACACATTCTTTCACACACATTCACTTTTCACATTTATAATATTAGTAAGACTAGTAGGATTATAATATTAGTAGGATTAGTAGGATAGTAGGATAGTAGGATTAGTAGGATTAGCAGGATTAGTAGGATAGTAGGATAGTAAGATTAGTAGGATTAGTAGGATAGTAGGATTAGTAAAATTAGAAGGATTAGTAGGATTAATAAATTTAGTAGGATTAGTAAAATTAGTAGGATTAGTAATGTTAGTAGGATTAGTAGGATTAGTAAGATTAGTAAGATTAGTAGGATTAGTAGGATAGTAGGATAATATTAATTTCAACAAAGAACAAAAAACGCACCAAACTCCGTCCTTCCCCATCCAGTGGCGATGATGCTTCTGCCCGTTGGTGGTGGTACTCCCAAACATGCTGGACGAATCACCTCTGAGAACCTGGAATTATTATGATAATCGAGTTAGATAACAATCTAAGTCTCAGTTCTTCCTTGGCATTCTTCATTCGGGTCAGTTCAGCATCTGCCTAGTCTCTTCCAACTATGTTGTGGTAAGCTTCCAGTTCACGTGTTTTTACTCGACTCCGGCGAAGCAAACAGGACGGTTATGATTTTGACCGGTATGTATGTTTTTATATATGATTTTGACCGGTATGTATGTCCTTCCCTTCATATATTCTAAACTAGTTATAGGGCACATAAAACGTCACATTAAATTGAATATGGCGCCCTCAAGAGGGCAAAAAGTCATATCCTTAAAAAACAATCTGGTCATGCTGGGTATCAAATTAATGACAGGTCTTTCAGCAAATAAAAAAAAAAATATATAACCCAAAGAAAAATATAATTTATTTCCCGTACTTTTTTTGTACATTCAGATGAAATAATAAAAAAAAAAAATAGCCTATGTCACTCGCACAATTAAAATGAGCCTAACGACACCTCGTATTTTAAAATCCATCAAGCCGTTTAGGCTACAGAGCGTGCCAAAGAAATAGACATACATACATACTCTCGAAAAACATAACCCTTCTTCTGGGGGCAGTCGGGTAAAAACACAGAAACAAGACATCACAGACAGACAAATTAAAAATCCGGAGTCACACGTGTTAGAAATCAAACAGATTACGTGTGACTCCGGATTTTAAATTTGTCTGTGACTTTTTGTCGTAGTTGGGTTTTAGTTTTATAGCTTTTATAAATAGTTATCAGCACTTGCACTGCAGTTAAAGTTAATTCACACTTCACTAAAATAACTCAAAGGGTTTTACCATAAATTTTCACACTAATTCAATGTTTCCGGATGCAGCGGAGTACCATTATTTTACATGGAGCGACTGCCTATCTACCGACCGCAACCCAGTTACTGGGTAATACGATTAAGTACTTGACTATTATTTTTCTTTTTAATCGATTTCTAAAAGAAGGATGTTATCAATTCGGGGTTATATATATTTTTATGTATGTTTGGGCATTACCCCATCCATATATAGACGAATTTGTGAAATTCTGTTTTTGTTTGAAAGGGTATACTTCCGAAATGGTCCTATTGGCATTAGGACAGGATTACTCAGGATCTGATGATGGGATCCTGGAGAAATCAAGGGAACTCTTCAAATATTATAGGCACACCTAATTTCGGTATTTTTTTTAATAATAAATCGTACATTTGCTCTCGGAAAGCCCCATTTGGTGAATTGGAACTGATGATGAAGACCACAGATGGCCACCAGGACTACTCAACAATATGTATTTCACGGGTTGCGATTCGAATACTTTGATATGGTTGCCAAGCAATTTATGCTTGTCACAATGCATATGGTGTACTGGAGCTGATGGTGAAATACCAGGAAAACTCCCAAACGATTAACGTCCTTGCATCGGAAAAAGCAATATTTTGTAAAAAGTGATAAGCAGTTGACATTAGGCTATTGTAACTTAGATAAATCACAAACTGACCCACTAAAAAGCGAGAAATAAAACTTTTTCCATCTGGATTTTCTCAGTAGCTGCCCGAAGTCTGGATTAGTGCCCGCTTGATGGCAATAGGCTCACCCCCTATTACATAGGACTTAAACATAACTGATGTCACAATCTGACAATTCATAATACGATCTGCGTGCGATTCATATTACGAAATAATTCATCTGTTTGACAGTTTTCTATTGAGATTCGTAAAATGGTCCGCACATTAGGAGTTGCTTTTGTGTCAAATTAGAGGAATATTGCTAATGACAGCTGGAAATTCAGGAAATTAATTGCTTTTAGAGGAATTGCTAATGTGGCTGTTTTAGGCCCCCTGGTGAAATGTGGGTACACCTCTGTCTAACCCTTCGGGATTACAGGCGTGCTGTTATGTGTTACAAATTAAATTAAATTTTACTCACTTGACTTTTGAAACCATCTTGATGAGCGCTACATCATGGTATGACCGTCTCTGCTTATACTTCGGGTGGCGTATGACAGCGGATATCTTCACGACGAGGGCTCCACGATCGTCCAGGTATGAGGAACCGAGTTGTACAGCTTGAGGGGGTCCACTGTAAAGTTCGTTACTGGTTTCAGTAAAATAGATGAATTAATATGAGATATAATGGATTGGTGATGCAGTTGAATACAAGTATTTTTAACCGACTTCAAAAAAAGGAAGAAGGTTATCAATTCGTCTGTATTTTTTTTTTTATGTTTGTTCTCTTGTTACCTCAGCACTTGCGACTGGGTGAACAGATTTTGATTATTTGAAAAGCTGGTGCTTCCTGTGTGGTCCCATATAAAATTTATTAACTTTGCTTGAGTAGTTTTTGAGTTAGCTTCAATAATTATGTATTTTTTCTCACTTAGTCTATATAGACGACGTCTTATTTGATACAATCACATTCACATACCAGGTAGTGGTAATAGAAAATGTGTGGGGTAGGTACCATAACTAAAAAGTGAAAAATAAAAACTTCTTCCAAAAAAAAAAACTTTAAAAGTGAAAAATTACTTTAATTTCGGAAGTCGGTGGCAAAAAACGAAAATTAAAAAGCAAAGACACCGACTTCCGAAATTAAAGTTATTTTTCACTTAAGTGTTTTTTTTTTGACAGTCGGTTGATTTTTTTTGTTAAAAGTTTTTAAATGAAGCGACTTCGCGGCCTTTGGTCCACATCACAGTAAGATGATAAATCGTGACAGTAACCAGTAACCAGGTACTAATTCCTCAAAGTTGAAAGCTGGGCAATGTTCCCATTGGTCGAGTTTTACTTGTACTCAATAATAGCCAAGATATACGTTCGGAAGTAATAGCAACAGTGACTTACCTGACAACATTGGCGTCTTTGTCCTGATAGGTGCAGTGTCCCGCAGTCAAGACGTAGCGGTCGCTGATCAGAGAGCCCCCACACTTCCAGGAGTAGCCGGCGTCCTGGAAACATCGTCTTATACTTAAGTACCATCGAAGAAGTTCATATCTATGCACCGTAAGGACTATTTCAGCTTGCAGCGCTCGGCCGTTATAGAACCGGGGCGGTAACAGATGTGGTCATCGTGTTCACGGGATTTTGTTTTGAAACTGCTAAGATATGAAGTTCTTCGATAGTACATAACATTAAATAAAAAGGAGCTAGAAAGGAGGTGACTGAGATGACGGCTGATAGAGATGTATGGAAGCAGAAGACTTGCTGCATTAATACTTTGAAAGAGAGTACTCCATAACAGAGTATGTGTTTCTCTATTGCTTAAATCTGAGAGATATCAGGAGGGCAGTTTTCAATATGTCATTTCACCGAAATTATAGCAGGTTTATAGCCTTAGCCATGGCAATCAATCAATCTGCCTAGCCTTTTCCCTACTATGTTAGGGTCGGCTTCCAGTCTAACCGGATGCAGCTGAATAGCGCAGCTCTACAACCCAGTAACTGGGGGTAATTCGATACCCCTTGGTAAGACTGGTTGTCAGACTTTCGGGCTTCTGACGACCCGTAACGGCTGTCAAAGATCCAAGAAAGACAGCCGGGACCAACGGCTTAACGTGCTTTCCGAGGCACGGAGGAGTCTCGGTATGTAAAGTTGGTCACTCATACACGGACCAACCCTGGCAAGCGTAGCTTAACCTGATGGATCGACCCGTGCGGCTGTTATTACGTATACACATACAACTGTACTGATCAGTTCTTCTGTACACGGTGTGACTGGTTTTCAAAACCAGTCATCAAAGTGCTCACGAAAGAAAAGAAAAATAATCTGGTTCGCTGTGTATTAAAACTTACCCTAACTTTCATCCAGCCCACGAGAGCCATGTGTGGGAAGTCTCGAATGCTGGCAAGTGATCCCCCGATGACCAGAGGCACGTTGATAGGTACACAGTCAGACACCTTGATTTCTACAGGGTCTGGTGACGGTATCAGAGGTAAGGCCACGATTTTCTTCACTGTGAAGGACTTGTAGTAGTCACACACTGGAACAGAAGAATTGCAGGAATGTTAGAAAGATCGCTGGTGGTGGTGTGTGTTTTGGATCATTAAAAGTTCCCTTCAAAATGGTTGAGCTGAATGATGCGTCATCTTCGAACGGGCGCCATCAGTAGGGACTGGTCATCTCCTAGGTGCCACGGCATTTTCAATTTTTGCTTTTTATTTCGGACGCTTTTTACGCACATTCCATGCACATTTCGCCAATTATGGTGAAGTCCTAAGGGAGCGGGAATATTGCTTTAAAGCGGGCACAAATTCAGAGTACAGGATACATAGGTGCTAAACTTGTAGCCAAATTCTGGGCCGACGCAACTTAGATTGCTATCGACATGTTAAGAAAAAGAATTACTGAGCAATTCCTGATGGACACACCCAATAATAGTGCACAACCTAGGGATCGGGCCCAGGACCTCATGCTCCACAGTCGCGCAATGCGACCACTAGATCTTCTTATCTTAGACTTTATCATATCAAATCTTCTGGGATCACTTCATGGAAATCTCTGATCAATACACGTTGTCTGTTTGAAAATAGGCAAACCCTGCAGTTGGAAATTGCAGATATTGAAAGAAAGGGAATTTAATATAAATACACAAATCATACTCACTCCTCTCCGCCTTCTCCGCATATCTTTTTTTCTGCCATTCAGTCATATCATCTTCATCAGGTCCAATCAAAATCTCTGGTTCCTGATCAGGTTGATCTGTGAACGTTACTGAACTTGGATCTGTAGGTCTATTGAAGCCCCCAAAGTTATTATTGTTTGATGCTGGTCTGTTGGTGATCGGTGGTAAACCAACGTCTACTGGGGATGGTTGAACCCCGGGTCGGTTGATCAGGGGAGTCTCTGGGTAATTAAAGCCACCAAAATTGTTGCCTTGGTTGAAATTGTTGGTGCTACCCCTATTGTTGTTAGAATTTCCTCTGTTATTTGTATTAAAGTTTGAGTTTCCTCTATTATTATTATTATTTGTAGTCCCTCTATTATTGAAACCGGATCCTGTATTACCAAAGTTATTAAAACCTGGGTTATTGTCAGTATTTAAGAAGCCATTATTGTTTCTCTTGTTTTCCGGTGGACTTGGAAAATTTACATTAAATTCAGTGTTTTGTGACCCTCTATTATTGTTATTTACATTACTATTACTATTTCGATCATTCTGGGGTCTGCTGTTTGTATTGAAAGCAAAATTGTTGTTGCTATCAAGACTGGCTCCATTGCTGATTAAATTAGCAGGCCTAGGTTGGTTATTAACAGCAAATGTCTCTCTGTGATTGACATTCTCAAACACATTCTCAGTAACTGGTCTGGCGACATTAAAGTTGTTACTGAAAACATTTTGTGTCGTTCCTCTGTTCCCATCATAGTTGAAGTAGCTAGCTTCAGTTGTTGTTGTAGTTTTAACTCTATTTACTTTAGTTGTTATTTCATAAGGATTAAAATATTCTCCAAAAAGTATGTTGCTCTGTTCATTCTTGTTGTTGAAATTCCTAGAGTTATTGTTTTGACTAGAATTTGATTTTGTTGTTTTTCGACTCGGTTTTTCCGTTGTAGCGAAGACGTAATCGTATTGATTCGTTGGAGGAGGTTTCTTTGTTCGTCGTTCTTCAGTCTGATGTCTGTTTTCGACAGTTTTCTTTTTGCTTTCTTGTCTGTTCGTCTGTTTGTGTGGGGCTCTTGTGGGCCCATTGAATAGATTTATGTTCTCATTGCCTTGGTACGGCTGGAATAGCTGCTGCAGTCCTTGGAGGATATCTGGAAAAAAGAGATGACCATTTAGAAATAGGTAGATATTTGCGTGTGATGCCTGCGTCAGTAGTAAACATGCTCAAATTATGCTCCGTGGAGTCTTAGGGCTCCCCTAGGACTCCGCGGAGCATAATTTGAGCATGTTTAAGCCTCTCTGGGGGCTTCGCGAAAATATTAGCCTAAGTAAGTAAGTATTTATTTGCATAAAACATGGTATACATGGTGTTACAATAATTTACAATAAAGATCTTACATGTTTTGCCAGAATTGTACTTAGCATGCATATGTTCACTTAATACTAACATGAGAATTTTTTATCCATAAATTCTTTAAGACTATAGAAATTTTCCGAGTTTAACCAGTCAAACAATTTTTTCTTAAATAATTTGGAGTTTAAGTTTTTTATGCTACTCGGAATGTTATTATATATCCTAACACATTTATATAAGCAGCTTTTATTATATTTAGCAAGCTTGGGAAGATCATGCAGAACGAGTCTCTGTGGATCTATGGTGGCCTATGTCCAGCAGTGGACGTTTTGCATTCCTTTGTGGTATTTTTTGTGGACAGTTGAATTTCAAAACGTTTATCGATATCATTTATTACGAATCCTTTATGCGCTTCCCTATGTTTTATTGTTGGTTCGTTTTGAGGAATACTACTGGTGCGTTTCATTTCGTACGTTTCAAAGTTTGTGGGCTTCGAGGAATACCCCATCGCGCCTAGCAATGTTTTCACTACAATACTTACTTAATACATTTAAAAAAAAATGCACATACAATTAATTCTTTTGTAATCAAAACAAAAACAATTAATAAAAATATTAAAAAAAAAATCTAACGAACGGACTTATTGTTTAAAAAACATAGATTAAATCACCTTGAACATTATGATGTCAAAAGAATCATTATAAACTTGGGCTTGTTATTGAAAATAACCAGTTCTCTCATAAACTGGTATCACCTCACCGCAAAAAGGCAAAATCTTAATTAATATTTTAGGCATAAAAACATATTTATTGCATACTGATATGTTTTAAAATGGATAAATATGGTATTATCATAACATAACGGGCAAGAAGGTAGTTTTTATTTAGATGTAGGTGTCGCAAAAGCCAATAAGAGAGAGATGTAAAGCCATACACAGCGTGCACACTAGAGTCAAATAAAAGTTATAAAACTAAAACCAAACTACGACAAAAAAGTCAACTAAAAGATATAAACAAGAAATTACAGACAGACAAATTAAAACTCCGGAGTCACACGTGTTAGGGCATAATCGTGACTCCGGACTTTATTTGTCTGTCTCTGATGTCTTGTTTAAGTATGTCCTTTTAGTTGACTTTTTTGTCGTAGTTAGGTTATAATTTTTTGCGGTTACAATATAAATATTTTTGAAATGTGCTAATCAAACTCTTTCATTTGATACCCAACATCGTGACCTACGCTTAGCTCCTGGGAGGAGTTAAGGGTAGGTCACATGAGCAAAAAAATGTTTAGGTGGGTAGGTCACACTCAATGACTTTATGTCCTCTAGAGGGCGCCATATTCAATTTAACGTATCGTCACATAGCCTATAACCAGCGTACGATCAAGATGCTTCCAACGATACCTCATTTGTCAAATTATGATGAGCAGTTTAGAAGTTATGAGGGAACACAATGAACATACATACATACCGGTCAAAATCATAACCCTCCTGCTTCGCCATAGTCGGATAAAAAATACAGTTACTTAGAACAATTTTCAACAATAATTAGGAAAGTTATAAGTATGAATGTGGATGGCTTTAACCTCGCGTCATCGCGCGAATACACGATCATTCGAACCTTTTGTTCGGTGAGACTGAACGCGTGGTCGCGCCGACAGAGGGCGCTTTTCTGTTTGCTGAACAAAAAGTGACATAATGCACGCGACCGATCGCGTATTCGAGCGATGATCGCTTGACGCAGCCTAAGAGTACCGAGAGGAAAACCAAAGACGTATGAATGGATGTGAAAGATGATTTGGCTAGAAAGGAGGTGAGGGTTTCTTAAACACCATAATACACAATGACAATTTTGATCAACATACCACGTGCAAATTGCAAAAAACGTAAGAATTTTTTTATTTCACGGGCCACTATTGCGGACTAAAGAAGCAGAGTTCTTTATATTTACCAAAGTACTGTGTCTGTCCCCTGGTGACTGTTATCACGGTGAGCACCAGCAGGGTAGTGAGAGCACAGCTGGCCCCCATGATCGCATTATTGTCTGGAACAAACAAACAAACATGAGCAATACAGTAGATACCTCAGTCAGGGACTCGTGGCTAAATGATAACAGAATAACAGATGTACAAGTCGATCGAAGGTTAAGCTACGGTCGGTTCGTGGATGGGTGACTAACAATTACCTATCGAGATCCCTCCGTGTCTCTCTGACCCTTAATTTTCACGGTGACTGTTTTTTTTAAAGAATATTCTGCAGTTTGACAGCTCAACGGCCCACAGATAGGTAAAGTCCCTACCGCTGTCTCTTGTTTTGTAATTTCAGCTAAATGAAAACATTTCCCACGCTAATTTTAATGATCTGTTCAAGAATTAAGATCCGAATTAACAAGGGCAAAAAGTATTGGTCCACTGGCAACCGAACCTAGCTTCTGACGTTTCATAAGTGCCCATGTAGGTTTATGTGAAATAAATTATTTTGATTTTGATTTTTGAACCGGCGCGGCTTTGGTTCGTAAGAAAAACCATATCCTTTTAAAATCAATTTGCCTGCCTTTTCCCATCCATGTTAGGGCCGGCTTCCAGCCTAACTGGATGCAGCTGAATACCAGTATTTTATAAGGAGCAACTGCTTATTCGACCTCCACAACCCAGTGACTGGATAAAACAATATCCCATATTGTGACTTGTTGTCAGACTTTCAAGCTTGTAACTAACCGTAACGACTATCAAAGATCTACAAATGACAGCCGGGAAAAACGGCCGACGCATGGACGTGCCTCGGTATGAAACGGCTGGTCACCCATCCACGGACTGTCCTTGGAAAGCGTTGCTTACTCTTGACGATCAACCCGTGCGTTTAATATTATTTTGCCGCGAGTCGTTGCCAGATAAAACAATGGAGCTGATGCTGCAGGTCCAGAGAACCTCAAACGGCGCAAATACTCCAATCTTATCGGAACGTATAATATGTTCGAGCCGTTTGGGGTTGAAACCCTAGGGCCATGAGGTCTGAGTGCCCACTTGGTTTTTCAAGACATCGCCAAGCGGTTGATCGACTCTTCACGTGACCAGAGAGGGCTGGCCTATTTTTTAACCGACGAAAAAAAAGGAGGAGGTTCTCAAGTGGCCACGCGTAACTTTTTAGTGAGTAGTCCGATTTGAAAAATTCTTTTTTTATTGGGAAGGGTATACCTCGAAGTTGGTCCCATTTAAAATTGGAAACTATAATCCACCCCTAAAGGTAGAAAAAATGGGGTTGATTGATTTTTCACCAATTGAATTTTCAACTGTGAACCGATTCTGTTGAAATTTCGCGCACATACATAGTTCTGATGACACAACCACTCATCATCAACTCCAGGTCTTTAACCTGGAGTAACCCCCTGGAGTACCCTGGAGTGGATGGTAACACAAAAGCGAAAAATAAAAAACTTTTTTACAAAAAATTTAACCGACGAAAAAAGAACTGAAAAGCGAAAAATAAATAACTTTAATTTCGGAAGTCGGTGGCAGAAAACGAAAATTGAAAAGCGAAGACACAGACTTCCGAAATTAAAGTTATTTATTTTTCGCTTTTCAGTTCTTTTTTCGTCGGTTAAATTTTTTTGTCCAAAGAATCAGCATTGCCATACAACGTGGCAATGCTGCCAGCCTTTTGGGCACTTTTCTTGTTGACAGCGATGCAGACGAATTTTTTGACGCCCTATTATTATTTTCCCATGTACATAATTATTATTATTAAGGAGATGTTATAAGTCAGTAAATAGTTTTATTTGTGTGCTTAAAGTATTAAATAAACGTTAAGTATAAATTAAATAAAAACTTTTTACAAAAAAAAAACCACCGACTTCCAAAAAAACAAAAAAAAAGTGTAAAATAACTTTAATTTCGGAAATCGGTGTCTTTGCTTTTCAATTTTCGTTTTTTGCCTCCGACTTCCGAAATTAAAGTTATTTTACACTTTTTTTGTGTTTTTTTTGTAAGTCTTTGTTTTTTTTTGGAAAAAGTTTTATTTTTCACTTTTTAGTTGTGGTACCTACCCCACACAAATTCTAATACCACTACCTGCTATGTAAATAACAGTGACTGTATCAAATAAGATGTCGTCTATATAGACTAAGTGAAAAAAAAACAATTATTGAATCTAACTCTAAAACTACTCAAGCAAAGTTAATAAAATTTATATGGGACCACACGTGAAGCACCAGCTTTCAAATAAAAAAGAATCATCAAAATCGGTTCACCCAGTCGAAAGTTTTGAGGTAAAAACATTACAAAAAAATACAGACGAATTGATAACCTCCTAAATAACAAATCATTTTAGTTGATAACACATTCAACTTGTTAGGCGTTAGTAATTTTGTTCGATCATTACGAGGCCCTTTTTGACCATAGACAATTAAAGAGCGAAGTAAACAATTTTTTCTTTATTTATATCTATTCATAGATGTGTTCAGGCTGTGGTGGCGTTTTTGAAGTTTTTTTAATGTTTTAATAATGATGGAGGTATGATTTTAAGGCCGCACCCTACCTCAGATTTTATCTCGCTCGCACCATACTATTCGCGGCCTGAGTGAGAGCGAGACGGAGTGGGGTGCTGGCGGCTCTCAAGTCTCGAAAAGTTTAGGTAATTGCTTTTTACGGTGAAAATAATGGTAATTTAAAATAAATAAAAAACATAAGACCTGCTTTATAGTTCGTTCAGTTATCATGCAAAGTTTCATGTTCAATTTGAAGTATTTTTTTAATGCCAGCGGTTTCGGGTTAGAGTGGAACTTAGCTTTGGAATTTTTTTCTCTTGAGAAAATGATGTAATCGTGTTTTCGTCAAACATAGGACCTAGCATCAATCCTCAACTTTAACATATATTTATTTCAAAATTAAAGCTGCAGTATTTTCGGCATAACGGAGGATCATGCTAAACAATTTGAGGTAGGGTGCGCCCTTAAAAACAGGACCTTCATTCCACTGCTATAGGTCAAAATATGTAATTTACTGATTTCTGGCTAATGGCGACATTAGGCGCGGCCGCGCGACTACCGGTTTGATAATATACAGGGCGGGCAGAACATTGACGTGCAATAATAAAATTAGGGTCCCTCGTATCGTGGGGTACTCGAAGAACCATGTATATTCCGCAACTACATGCTACTTATGCTGAGCTGAGACCCTTTTGGCACTGTAATGACTGTTTTAAGGTGTCTTTTTCTGCTACAAGGCCAGTAAACGCATTTTTCTTTCTTTCTTTACAAAAGGCCTAAAAAAGTAGTAGTAGTAGGTAGGTAATGGATGGTCACCCATCCACGGACCGACCTCGGCAAGCGTTGCTTAACCTTCGATCGGACCGTGCGGTTTATTAAGCCACGAGCCCGTCCTAAAACTTACTATGTCGGTAGGTACCTAGTTATAAGTTTTTCATCTAAAAACCAGGCATTCAGTCTTGCACTGGTCTGGAAACCTATAAATCTACTTTCAAATATCTCAAATACCATCACATAATGTACTTATAGGTATTCTTTTTTAGGGTTCCGTACCAAAAGGGTGCCAACGGGACCCTAATTACTAAGGCCTTTTTTTTTTTAATGTGAGATATCATCAAATGACTTCTCCCGCTCTAGGCGGAGCGCGAGGGCGTGTCAGACTTTTACTGACTAAAACTCACCCGTGTTCCTTCAGTTGCCTGTTGCCAAGGGTCCCGGTATCCATTTCGGACTTTCCCGCAACCCTGGCAGGATTACTAAGGCCTGGATTCCTCTTATGGTGGAATCCCACGATCGGCAATATTGCAGACGGACACTCAAGGCAGACGACCACAGACCGCCACGCAGCGCGCACCAAGGCGCTTCCGATGTCTGCGATACCCCGCACGTACACCTTCCCACGGTCCGCCGTCCGGGCTCGTCGGTGTCCGTCCGTAAAATCCCCGATCGTCGGATCTCGGCATAACGCTGATGTCGGTCACGTACGTCGCGTCGGTCGCGTACACTGGTCGCGTACGTCGGTCGCGCGTGCGTATATACATTGTGTTCTTTATAGTACCATACTGTGACGCTGACGTCTGCGGCGCGTACTACGTTGCTACGCGTACGCGACTGACATCAGCGTATGAGGCATTCAGGGCTAAGGCTCCGTCCCTCCGTCCGTATGGTCTATCAACGGGCTATATTTCATGAACTGTAACAGGTAGACACTTGAAAGGAGATGATTAATTTTGGGCTAAATTATGAAAGTGCCAAACAAAAAGAAAGATAATAATATTCCGTTAGAAGATGTTAATCTCTTCACTTTTCATTATCGGACCAAATCTTTAGGGCAATTCCCTGCGCTGTTATTATATGATTTTGAAAAATACTGTTACAGTATGTTTTAGCTAAATTCATTACTTAAATAAATAAATAAATAATATTTTATTGACATAAAAGTATGTTACATTTATATATGGAAACCCTGACTCCTGCGCTAGGTTGTGACCTGTGTTACAGGAATCAGTGTCTACTCCCAGTAGTTTTTCACAAATAATATGCAACAAAATTTAAACTATTTTAAATTTATTAAATTTGCTTGAGGCGTATGTATGACGGTGGGTGTGTATGCATGTGTGTTTGTGTAAAGATATGTGAGTGTGTGTGTATTTGGATGCCTGAGCGTACGTGTGAGTGTATATCATGATATATATATTTATCGTGCAATTAATAGTAATCTAATTAAAGTAAAAGCTTGTAGTAATAAAAACTTTATCCTTCTGAATATCATATTTTTTTGTTTTTCACATTTGTTCCAAAAAATGTATGGTCGGTGAATGATCTCTTTTTCACAGATTCTGTATATATATTGCAGCTATAGCAATAAATATCAAAATTAATATTAAAAAATTAAAGTCCCCTTAAAAATAACGTGTCTTTTTTTCGGCGTATTAGCTTGATACGGAACCGTTTGTGTGCATGTCCGATTCGCACTTGGCCGGTTTTTTTATGTGTTACTGATTGCCAGACAGTATTGATCTTATTATTGTCCGAAATTGGACATAAGTCGGTCATAATACCGTTGCGAGACAGTTCGCATTACTGTTTTTGTAACTGTGAATCGAATAAAAAAGATGAATATTTGTATTGGAATAAATGTATTTATTCTGTTGCCTCAGACCAAATAAAAAAACCAAGACAGCGCTGTCAACAGTGACGTGGGCCCGTTTCGTAAACATGTGTGCACTTAGTGAGGTGTAGTTTGATTGTAAATGTGTGCGTGTGAGCGTGTATGCACAGATCGGAGGTGTAGTTTCGGCATGCTTCACTGTATTGTTCACGGCGCTTGGTCTTTGTTTTTTTATGGTCCGAGTCTGTTGCTAGATCTAAAACTATGTAGGTTCAGTTTGAAAGGTGCCATCATTATCTGTCTAGCATTTTCCCAACTATTTTGAATTCGGCTTCCAGTCTAACCGGATGTAGCTGAGTACCAGTATTTTACATGGCATAATCAGCCTATAACGCTTCCACTGCTGAGACACACACCTCCTCTCTGTGAGAGGGAGTGGGCCGTAATCCACCACGCGGGCCCAGTGCAGGTTGGTAGATGTCACATGTCTTCGAATTTTTGGTTCTAGGACATGCCGGTTTCCTCACGCTGTTTTCCTTCACCGTTTTGAGAGCAGCATGAAACAACTTACAAACACTGCGTGTTAGTAAGTTTGCGTAGATAAACGGTAGGTTGCCATAAAAAACCGGCCAAGTGTGAGTCGGACTCGCGCACGAAGGGTTCCGTACCATTATTTATAAAAACGGCAAAAAAATTACGTTTGTTATATAGGAGCCCCTTAAATATTTATTTTATTCTGTTTTTTAGTATTTGTTGTTATAGCGGCAACAGAAATACATCATCTGTGAAAATTTCAACTGTCTAACTATCACGGTTCATGAGATACAGCCTGGTGACAGACAGACAGCGGAGTCTTAGTAATAGGGTCCCGTTATACCCTTTGGGTACGGAACCCTAAAAACGGCATGTCAAAAAGACCCTGCAAACGGCTGTAGAATGAATCTGACCTTTCAAAAGGTCATGAAACCAGTTGCCACGCTTCCGATAAATTTCTGAGAATTTTATATAGACAGTGATTTTATCATAATAGTTTACATTATAATAAGTGATCAAACGAACTTACCTGTTGTGAAGTTCGATCATTATTATACGAAGGGCTTCGTTCTCGATATAAAATTTACATTGCAGCTTCCTCGCGCCAGTCGACAACCAATCGCATATTTAGAGCTGAAAGCAAAAACTAAACGCATATGTGTAGCTATTCCGCTCTATACGTCATCTGTCATTATTTTAGAGTAAGAGAATCTCAATTTTTCTGGGGTAGGGTAGGGAGGGTCCCTTATATCTTCGAACGAAGCCCTTCGTATAATAATGATCGAACTTCACAACAGGTAAGTTCGTTTGATCACTTATTATACTTTAGGCTTCGTTCTCGATATAAAATTTACATTGCAGATGTTCAGAGTATATGAGGAAAATTGAGGTTCCAAAGATGAAATTATAAATAAATAGTATTCCAATATTAAATAAAATCTTTTAGTTTTAAGACACAAATGACATGTACGTTTGCCCAGCACGGCCCCTCAGAATTTGCATTTATGGTGTACACCATTGCAATGTACTCGCCTCTAGCAGTATATGTACCGATTTCTTTTTCAATGTACCTCTATACTTTTGAAGAAATATGCAAAAAAAGGTGGCCGTGCCAGCCAAACGCTTTCAGCACGGCCCCCCATGTAACTTGAATAATACATACCGTATTAACAAATGTCTATAACTCAAGAAATGTACTCTATTAATACGTTATATGTGCCGCAACAGTTATTGTGAATTCATAATAACAAATAATATATAGATGTGGATAAGGGGCCGTGCTGGAAAAAATCATTTTAAGAAATATCTAAAAAAGACAAAACATACTTAGCCAAAAACTATTAAAAAATAATTGAAGTTTAGCAAGTAACATATGTACCGCATTGATTTCTCATACAACTTGTTATATTGTGAAAAATAAATCTATTTTAGTTCATTCAGCACGGCCCTCTATAGTTGCCTATATCTTTTTAAATAAGCCGTGTATGTTTACAAAATTCGACTTCCTGAATAATATATAGGAGTACATTCCTTTCAACTAAATTGCAATTCTGCTGTATCAATACTTTAGAAGATAAATTCAATCTAAAATATACATACATTAAAACTGATGGGGTGACCATGATTCTACATGAAAATAGGATAAAAAATACTGCTGTAGTCTGTACTGCTGAAGTCAATACTGTTGTAATGTCATCTGTGATTACTTTTAATAAGTTAATTTATGTACTAGTTTTTCTATGATTATTCCATAGGTAACATAATATTAGTAACATAAACGAACAATATTCTAATTGTTATAGTCGTTGAAAAACATCTGTGATTACGTGGATTTAATTAATTGCCTGTGATTATACCAAATAATTAAAGCGATTCATGCAAATTAATATTAGTGTAATGTAAGGTTCAATCAATATGATTTATTGAACGCGTATCTGTGATTTTTTAAGATTTTTAAGCTCTGTAGTGTTATTGAGACATAGGTTGTTATTCCATGTAAACGAACTAATTTGTGAAATGTAATGAATCTGTGATTTTATTGTAATGTATGATTTTTAAGACTTTGAGCTATGTAGTCTTAGCGACACTAACTTGACACTTGTACGATTATCGACCTATTATGTATAAGTACCTAGTTATCGTTTATATAGTTTACCATATTGTTGATTTGTTTATTTTAATAAAGATTTACTCAATTTAAGCAGTATTTTTTATCCTATTTTCATGTAGAATCATGGTCACCCCATCAGTTTTAATGTATGTATATTTTAGATTGAATTTATCTTCTAAAGTATTGATACAGCAGAATTGCAATTTAGTTGAAAGGAATGTACTCCTATATATTATTCAGGAAGTCGAATTTTGTAAACATACACGGCTTATTTAAAAAGATATAGGCAACTATAGAGGGCCGTGCTGAATGAACTAAAATAGATTTATTTTTCACAATATAACAAGTTGTATGAGAAATCAATGCGGTACATATGTTACTTGCTAAACTTCAATTATTTTTTAATAGTTTTTGGCTAAGTATGTTTTGTCTTTTTTAGATATTTCTTAAAATGATTTTTTCCAGCACGGCCCCTTATCCACATCTATATATTATTTGTTATTATGAATTCACAATAACTGTTGCGGCACATATAACGTATTAATAGAGTACATTTCTTGAGTTATAGACATTTGTTAATACGGTATGTATTATTCAAGTTACATGGGGGGCCGTGCTGAAAGCGTTTGGCTGGCACGGCCACCTTTTTTTGCATATTTCTTCAAAAGTATAGAGGTACATTGAAAAAGAAATCGGTACATATACTGCTAGAGGCGAGTACATTGCAATGGTGTACACCATAAATGCAAATTCTGAGGGGCCGTGCTGGGCAAACGTACATCAAATGACCTAGGTAATAAAATGGCAATGCCTAATAGATAAACAGTCTCATTCATCTCAATATAAGACATAATGTCCAATTTCTAAACAAGTTTAAATCAAATTACCCTTATAAACAATATTCATCTGATTATTTAACTTCTTGTCTAATTTAGTTTCATACTTATTATGCCACGTAATAAATAAAGGAAACATTCCTAATCCTTAATCAAGTATTTTGTTCAGCATTAAGCACAGCATGAGCAAATTCACTTGAATTATTGACAATATTGGCCTAATAAAAATCTAGCAAAGATGGAAGAGCTATTTGTCCAGCCTGCCGGCCATATGCCATAGTATATCTAATGATACTCCCTTAGCGTTAGTAGTGGATGTCAAGACACGTCTAGTACAATGTCCAGAAAAAAATAAAATACTAATATCTATACTGCAAACAGATAGTATTTTTTATCCATTTACGATGGTAGAGGCAGGAACTGGTTTGCTGGTGGCTTATTGAAAAGTATTATGTGAGTACTATTTCCCATAATGCTCTGAGTAGGTACAGTCAATTCTTTCATGTAATGTACTAGCTGTACAAATTTCGGACTTTTTAAAGAAAGGTAAAAGAGAGGTTCAGTCAGTTGGCTGCAACCGGGACCAAATAGCCTCTGTAATAGAAATGTGTACACCTGTTTGATTTATTGTGTTGTTAGGTAGGTATTTTAATAAGAGATAAAGTCTGTGCTCTTTGGTCTGCACTTAGTGTTAATAAAATTACCCATACATGTTTTCAAATTTCTTAAGAATCATTTGGAGTCAAAAGTTTTTTAAAACATTCAAAACTTTACTTGGGGTTCCAACTAATTTGATACTGGGATCAATGTTGTTTTTATATAAACCTAGCCTGGGACCAATGTAGCCTGTTGATGCGGTCATCACCCCCATTTTTGAGTCTATTATTACAGCAAGAGCTGGATATGTAAATTTAAAGACCCATAAATACCCTTAATTTAATTGTTTGGTACATAATATTTGGTAGGTATAGATGGTGTAAATGGATCTATAAGTACTTTAATTTTGACAAAAGACCCACCATATTCTATAGGTAAAATTGTATTGTTTCAAGTTATTATTTGAAAGTGAATTTGACATAACATCTATTGCTGATGGGGGGATGGCTCGTCTTAGCCATGCCTTCCTGATAATATCCCGACCATTAGTGTAAGGTGGAGATGTAGAGGTGATTTTTTCAGGCTTATGACGGCCAGTAAGGCATAACCCTGCCTGTCGTTTTATCATTCTTATTTTTTTGTAAACATCTTAATGATAGACTAAATGGGAATAAAGAAGACGTAACATAGTAGTTCGTCCAAGACATGGTAAAAGCGTCTATATTCGATGCATCTGGGCCGGTTTCCAGAAAATGTTGAGATTAACATTTTTCATTCATTCTTGAAGCAAAAAGTCAATATCAGGTTGACCAAACTGAGTCACAATGTACTGGAATGTGGAGGTATTTCGTTCCCACTTTATGTCAGCATTGGCTATATCTATGTGATTCTTTATCTGCTTCATTGTTATCCCTCGATTTTTATGTAAGAAGCAAATAGCCAAAATTTGTGTATCTTCACACCACTGCCATACCTAATAATCGTTTATATATGCTTCTGGAAAAGTTATATAAATGTGAGTACTAAATACCTCCCATTTGGTTAATATATGATATGGCAGTCTTATTAACGTGTAACAATATAAATGTTGTTTGTTTACCAATCATTTTTAAAGGCTAAAAATGATGGCGAGTAATTCTAGATAATTAATGTGATAGGCACTCATAATTTTCAGTCTCTTTCCAGAACCCATGAACCCTATTATCATTACAAACAGTTCCCCCCCACTTCTTGATGCAAGAGTAAATATTTCGAAATCATATTTTAAGTATGCTTTACTTTTGTGTAAACTATTGATATTATCAGCCCACCGCTGTAGGTCTAGTTTAATATCTGGGTGAATGATAATCTTTATACCATAATTGCCTTTACTTTAAATTAAACCATTAATACTTTTCCATGGACCTAAAAATTGACATGAGTCATGATGGTCTAATTAAACTTTTTTCATTTTGTAATTAATCCAAAACATTTGAACATAGTAATTGTTCATTGTTCAAACATGTTTCATAATCATACACAAGTGGTCATCAAAATATTGTGCAGACTTGTGATTTTTAGATTTTAAATTATGTTACCACCACTCTCATAATCTTAGAGAACGCATAACGCGCAATACATAAGACATATGGGAATGCATTAAGTTTGTTTAATAAAAATGTATCATACTGAAACCCTTAATGTTTCCTGCGAGCTGGATTAATATTTACCAATAAATAGAATTCTTTTAAATCAATAAATTCTCCTGGAGAAATTAGGGCTACTGCAATTCTGTGATCTTTCATAATAAAATGGCATGCGTTAACAAGTTGTTTTGTTTGTTAAGAGGCTTAATTTTTCGAATAAATCTTATGCTAACTTTCGGTTTTGAAATCAAAACCACTTAAGGTATGAATTGGCCTTTACATGGTGTGGAAAGAGAATTGCACTGTAATGCCAGCAAATTATTAATGGCTGTATGCATATCAGGATCATTTAAAATATCATTTTATAATGACTGTTCAGATTGTGACTGATAAGGTGTGTCAGTAAACAGTATTTAGTATTCATTGACATGATCCAATATTGAAACACTGTCATAGATGCTTTGCCAACAAGGTAAGAAATGATTTAATTTTCCAGCATAACTAACTTCTAGTATCGAGCACGAGTCTTGTCCTGTGGTGGTGGGGTTTTGGGCTTTTTCACAGCGTGCTGTGACTGGTACTGGTTCATATTTCCATACATGATATGAGAACTGGTATTTCTTGAATCCTCAGATTTGTCCTCTGTTGGTTGCAACGAGGTGGACCACTCAAGTTTCCCTGACGGGTTGTGGTAAAAGTACTTGGCTTTTTAAAGATCGGCCTGTTCTTTGGCAAGCTAGTAAGACTCTTTATCTTTTCAGATAGGTTGTTACCATAAAGGTAAGAAAGGATGTTAGTATTATTACCATATAGGTGATCATGTCTTTCTATTGACAATATCTGAGCATTTTTTGCCCAGAACAGGGAAAAACAAAAAAAAAATAAGGTTTAGTAAGTGTAAGTCTGTTAACATCCTTCCAGCATAACTGAGCAGGGAGACCAGTATTAAGTCTATCATTATTCTTATTAATTAGCATTGATAATGCACCAATTGAAATGGTGAGTCCCCGTTCAAAATGGTATTCCAAATACAGTCTAAGTCCTTGTTTATTTATATTTTTTATGCATATTATTGCATCAAATCCCATAATGCTTGCAGCACTTCTAGGGATAGAATATTAGTAGGCTCAGTGTGTAGCACAGGTGCTGGATCAGGCTCAAGTAGAGCATAAGTTACAGTCAGGGCTGTATAATAGTGTTATCCGAGTTTTCGGTAAATGGAACTGGTGGTTTGACACAGTCCTCGTGTAGTTCAATAACTACTAACACAACCCACTGACCCTTCTTTCGGTTCATCATTTTTGCACTCTGCAATAAAATAGAATTGACCCCGATAATGTACCATAAGAAACTTACTTACTGCTTAGCCTCTCGGACTACACCCTATGAAATAGGTAAATGATAAAACTCGTTCGTTTATCTCGTAAACGTCCCGAATTATTTGTTCGCGCCAATGCATCTCGTACATTACCCGCGTAGTACGATAAATATCGTATAAAAGCCACGTGAAATAAACAATGATGAAACTCGTGCGTTTATCTCGTAAACGCCCCGAATTATTTGTTCGCGTCAATGCATCTCGTACATTACCCGCGTAGTACGATAAAGGTAAATATCGTATAAAAGCCATGTGAAATACGTTTTACTGTATAAAATGACAGATGACGTATAGAGCGGAATAGCTACACATATGCGTTTAGTTTTTGCTTTCAGCTCTAAATATGCGATTGGTTGTCGACTGGCGCGAGGAAGCTGCAATGTAAATTTTATATCGAGAACGAAGCCTAAAGTATAATAGGTATTACGGCTTCCAAGTCTTTACTGAATCCTAATTATATCATAACTTTTATCCTTACTAATATTGTAAATTGGAAAGTAACTCTGTCTGTCTGTCTGTTTGTTTGTATGTTACCTTTTCACGCCTAAACCAATTAACGGATTTCGATAAAATTTGGCAAGGAGATAGATGGCATCCCGGGGAAGGACATAGGCTACTTTTTATCGACATAAGCTAGTAATATTATAAAAGCGAAAGTGAGTTTGTTTGTAACACTTTTACGATAAAACAGCTGAACGGATTTGGATGAAATTTAGCACAGGGGTAGACCATGACCTAGGTTAGGACATAGGATACTTTTTATTCCGATATTCCTACGGGACCGAGACTTATGAGACTCAAACCGTTAAAAAAAAAAAAATAATTGAACAGTTTAATATTTGCTGTTTTTTAAACATGCACATTAATTTATTACATATTATTTATTTATTGTAAACCACAAAAATACATAACAAAAAAAAAACTTTTTAAAAAAAATTGACCGACTTCAAAAAAAACAAAACAAAAAAGGACTACTGTACTAAAAACCAAAAGACAAAAAGTACTTCTTTAATAATAAGAGAAAAATTAAAAAATTAAAAAATAACTTTAATTTCGGAAGTCGGTGTCTTTGCTTTTAATTTTAGTTTTTGGCCACCGACTTCCGAAATTAAAGTTATTTTTTAATTTTTTTATTTTTCTCTTATTATTAAAGAAGTACTTTTTGTCTTTTGGTTTTTAGTACAGTAGTCCTTTTTTGTTTTGTTTTTTTTGAAGTCGGTCAATTTTTTTTAAAAAGTTTTATTATTTTTCCATTTTTTGTGTAATTTGATTTTTGTAATCATGGGTAGACCAACTAAAGGAGCCACCCGCATGAAGAAAAACAGAATTAAAGAGACTAATACTCCTGAATAAGAACGCCTATCTAAGAATCGCAAACGGAGTGCTATGTCCGGTTCCCAAGAATCACCGTTAGCTTGTCATGCTAGGTTATCTCAGATGAGAAATTACATGCATTCTCATTTGTCACAGGAGTCGCCAAATGATAAATGATAAGATCTGCCGACTCAATCTTATTCAAAAACGATTAAGTGGCGAGTCGTCTGAACAGCGCAAGTATCGTTTAGATGTTATACGAAACCGGCTGGCTAATGAGACTCCCGTGCCTTCTCAAGAATATTAGGGTGAACACTATACATTTGCTTACACTGTATAGTTCCCCTCATCATCATATTATAAGGTGACCATAATCAGATCTGTAATGTCACTTACAACCTATATGGTTGCAAAGTTCTTATCAATATAAATGAATTAAGTCCAAACACAAGGTAATTACTGTGAACCGTTGAGGAGTTCCGTTAATCGTCCTTCGTCTTCATCATCAGACCCTTAACGACCGTCACAACCCATGCAAGTGTAAGGTTCTTATCAATACAAATTAATCAAGCCCAAACACAAGATATCTGCTGTAAACCACTGAGGAGTTCCCTCGACTGTCTTTCGTCTTCATCATCAGACCCCTAACGACAGTCAGAACCCATCAAAGTGTAAAGTTTTTATCAATACAAATTAATCAAGCCCAAACACGAGGTATCTGCTGTAAACCATTGAGGAGTTCCCTTGACTGTCTTTCGGCTCCATCATCAGATCGACTCCAGGCCTTCATAAAATTGTAGTGCTGTAAAATACTTAATGAATAAATTAAGGAATGCACTAGTTGCCCTTACGATTTTTGAAAGTTCCCCTCGATTTCTCTAGGATCCCATCATCAGATCCTGACTTGGTGACAATGGGACCACCTCAGAAGTATAAGCTTTTGAACAAAAAAAGAATTTTTTAAATCGGTTCACAAACGGCGGAGTAATCGGGGAACATACATAAAAAAAAAAAAAAAAAAAACAATCATCCCGAACATAGTACCTCCTCCTTTTTTGAAGTCGGTAAAAACGAACACTGCAAAATATACGATGCCATTAAGTAGGCGGCAATATTCATTTTGCCAACTATAGGGGGAGCCTATTGCAAAACAGAGAATTACCCTGTATTTAGCCACATTTGTATACAATTATGTACACATTTATCATTCCGCGATCAGAATTTAAATTACTAATTATATTATTGTTTAATACCACAAGAAAAATATTATAAACTATTTTTAGAACTTGAACACGAGAAACCGCAGAAGTAATTGCTGAGCAATTATGTACCGTACGCTGTTTATTTTTAAGTTTAAAGTCCAACATTGTTGATATTTTAACATACTTCTGACCTCGATTTGCATGTCTTGTTATGGATCGTTAAGCTGTACATCTAAACTAATAATAATACTATAAGAGGAAAGATTTGATAGCTTGTTTGTTTGTTTGTTTGCATTGAATAGGCTCCGAAACTACTGAACCGATTTGAAAAACTCTTTCACTGTTGGGAAGCTACACTATCCCCGGGTGACATAGGCTAAATTATATTTTCAAAAACATTTGAGATCCTTACTAAAACTCCAATAATGTAACCCAAGGTGTAAAAAAATTACCTAAAATATTCTTTACATCGCGTGCGCTGCGAAAACTATTGAAGCGACTGCCTATCTGACCTCCACAACCCAGTAACTGAGTAATACGATACCCCTTGGTAAGACTGGTTGTCAGACTTTCGGGCTTCTGACGACCCGTAACGACTGACAAAGATCCACGAAGGACAGCTGGGATGTGCTTTCCGAGGCACGGAGGGGTTTCGGTATGTAAAGATGGCCACCCCCAGGTGCCAACCGCGGCAAACGAAGCTTAACCTGATTGATCGACCCGTGCGGCCAAAAGCCTCGTATTCAATCAATAAAAGTTTGTCAATTTTGTTCAATGCTTGATATCAGGACCAAACATACAAAAACATAATAAAATAAAAAAACTTTAATTAACTAAACAGGGTTTTCCCAGGGCCACCTTCCGGCTCCATCATCAGACCCTGAACACCACCTAGTGTCAAAGCACTTTTAGTCCAAACACGATGGTGCTATCTTGTTTGATTGAGGAGTTTCTATGACCAACTTCCAGCTCCATCATGAGACCAGGTCCATGGTATCATTTTTTCAAAATGTCTCTGTTATTATTTAAAGTATCCCAAGTTTCAGCACAATCGGATGCCAGGAAGTGTTTGAAAAATGGATGACAATTGGAGTAATCGGAAACACATACCTACGAACAGAGCAAGCTATTCTGCCGTCGTACGAGAGAAGGGCTCATCTATCATTTTGGTCAAACTGAGATGATTGGGATTAAAGTTTTTATCATATTCTGCTTCATAGTGTGGAAACCTAGTGCTTAAAAGAAAAAAAAATACTGATGATATATGCGTGATAATTCTATAAAAAATTGAGCAGATGTGTCTTTTTTTTCTGATTCTAAATATGTATGTAACTCATTTTTTTTTTAATGTTAGTTGTGCCCTTTTTTGTTACTACGGCAATATTATAAAGCTTGCAAAAAGGTCCAGCAATTAATGATGATTTTTTCGGCAATCAAACATTTTTTCCAATAGAATCATTTTGATAAACTAATTAGCGATTCTTAAAACGTAAATTTGATGAAGGGTTAACGACCTGTTAATAGGTTTATTTACGGAAATTAACAGATACACAGTTACGTATGACCATTAGGTATATAAAATTGTATTACAAAAAAAAAAAAAAACAACCGACATCCAACCAAAGACAAAGACTGTGCTGCTGTGGAGTTTGTTGCGCCACTTCTTCTTCCCAGCTAAAGCACTAGGAAGTGGTGAAGGGTGGGCGTTTTGGGGGACTGTCTTATGTAATTTTGACGTTCGAAAAGTGCTGATTCTCAACCTAGTTTGAATAAATGACTTTTGATTTTTTGATTTTGATTTTGACTTCAAATCGAATTCGAAACGAAAAAAAAAAGAAGTCAAAATTAAAGTTATTTTTCACTTTTTTTGTGTTTGTTTTGGAAGTCGGTTATTTAGATTTTTTATCCAGAATTTCATAATCAGCCTATAATGTTCCCACTGCTGGGACACAGGCCTCCTCTCTGTGAGAGGGAGTGGGCTGTAACCCACCAGAGTCGCGGCCGTTACCACTGGGCCACCACAGCAGTGGTGGCCCAGTGGTAACGGCCGCGACTTACGAGTTTGTAGGTCGTAGGTTCGAACCCTTTTTTTTTTTTTAAGGATGGTAAATCATTCGATGACTTCTCCCGCTCTGGGCGGAGCGGAAGGGCGTGTCAGACTTTTACTGACTAAAACCCACCCGTGTTCCTTCATTTGCCTGTTGCCAAGGTCCCGGTATCCCTTTTGGACTTTCCCGCAACCCTGGCAGGCATCGGTCCTACCGGACCCCGTCAATTTTGCTGACATCTCTTTGAGGCACGCGTGGAACACGACGCGCCATCGACCCAGGCCTGGTCCTTATCGGACGGCAAGCTGCCCGTTGCTCGCCGTCCGCAAGCCCGCGCCTATGGTGGCCGGGAATCCGCCTGGGATTCCCGACGCCCGGGGCGTCTCCAACGGCGGCGGTTAGGGGCGTGAGGGCGCAAACTTTGCCTTTCCCTCACGCGTTCCGCCTCCTCCTTCGCGAGCATTACTGCTTCGCAGAAGGAGGTGACGGCTTCCCATGCCCTCTCGCTCCGTACCATGGCCTGGGCCAGGGCCGGACGCGAGAGGTCATTGCCGCCAATCGCCTCCGCGAGGACACGGCGGTGCTCCGCCCAAGCAGGGCATACCTCCACCGTATGCTCCACCGTGTCCTCCGGGCGATCCGCACAGTGGTGACACCCGGGCGTTTCCTCCCGCCTAATCCTACACAGGAACCTCCCGAAGCTGCCATGTCCGGTGAGGACCTGTGTCAGGCGGAAGGTGAGGACGCCGTGGCGCTAGGTTCGAACCCTGACAGGCGCTTTACTTTGTGTAAATAATTTCATCACCACTGCTCTCAAAACGGTGAAGGAAAACATCGTGAGGAAACCGACATGTCCTAGAACCAAAAATTCAAAGACATGTGACATCTACCAACCCGCATTGGGCCCGCGTGGTGGATTACGGCCCACTTTCTCTCACAGAGAGGAGGCCTGTGTCCCAGCAGTGGGAACATTATAAGCTGATTATGTTATCAGGAATTTCGCAGCAACAACCATGGAGCCTAGATTTGTGGCAATAGGCTCGCCGTTCTCGGCTCGGCTTTCGCTTCACCTTTCATGGTCTTGAACACTGTCCTCCCATGCCTACTAACACTGTAATTTGAAAATATTGTAAAAGCCAATTATTTTAAAAAGAGTAACCGTGGAGTTTCTTGTCGGCTCTTCTCCATAAAAAACGACCAATTGGAGCTGTGCACCTAGCTTCTGACGTTTCATAAGTGCCCATGTAGGTTTATGTGAAATAAAATATTTTGATTTGATTTGAACATGAATAGCGAAATGTGAATGGATATAATACACCACTGCTTTACTCCTTCGGGGATACGACTTCTTATGACTTACGGAGCCGAAATGTGGACACTCACGGTACGGATGGTCCATAAATTCAAGGACACTCAGCGAGCTATGGAACGGGCTATGCTTGGAGTCTCTCTGAAGGATCAAATCCGGAACGAGGTAATCCGGCAGAGAACAGAAGTTGCCGATATAGCTCACAGAATAAGCAAGCTGAAGTGGCAATGGGCCGGTCATATTAGCCGTAGAACCGATGACCGTTGGGGTAGACGTGTTCTTGAGTGGAGACCGCGAATCGGCAAACGTAAGGCAGGACGCCCTCAGGCAGGTGGAGGGACGATCTTCGCAGGCTGGCTGGCAGCAGCTGGATGAGAGTTGCCGAGAATCGAGCTGAATGGCGTGCAATTGGAGAGGCCTATGGCCAGCAGTGGACTGCTGTAGGCTGCTGATGATGGGATGCAGGTGTGATTTTGTGGTATTGAGGTTATTTATGACGCATTTAACCAATACCTAGCCTTAATTATTTTTTAATTACTTAATGGATGCGGGCGAATAGTTATGCCTATGAATGCAAATATTCCACAGACAGATAATATTTAAAAATGACTACCTACTGCCAGCAACTTTGTCCCGGTAAAACTGTTTTGTTTTAACATAAAATTTTTTTTACAAAAAAAAAACAAACTGATTACTTATTACTTAATAAACGAATGTAAAATTATAAAGACCGACTTCCAAAAAAAACACTAAAAAAGTGAAAAATAACTTTAATTTTAGAATTCGGTATCTTTGCTTTTCATTTTTCGTTTTTTGCCACCGACTTCCGAAATTAAAGTTATTTTTCACTTTTCTAGTTTTTTTGGTTGGAAGTCGGTTGTTTTTTTTTTGTAAAAAGTTTTAATTTTTCACTTTTTAGATGTGGTACCTACCCCACACTATTTTATTACCTGCTATGTAAATAACAGTGACTGTGTCAAATAAGATGTCGTCTACATAGACTACATGAGAAAAATACGTAATTATTGAAGGTAACTCAAAAACTACTCAAGCAAAGTTAATAAAATTTATATGGGACCACAAGGGAAGCACCAGCTTCCAAATAAAAAAAGAATCTTCAAAAAAAAAACCGGACGAATTGATAACCTAACTTTTTTGAAGTCGGTTAAAAAAAACATACGGGGCAATCTTTGGGGACTGCCGATAGAAGTGAAAACTAAGCATCAATGCGTAACCTCAACGTAATTCAAACGGTAGACGGTAGATGGCGCTAAAAACATTTCTTCAAGCGTGACGGTGACGATGACGCGAGTTCCATGATTTTTGTTCACCTAAAAAGTGCTCAACCACGTAAAAATAACGCAATGAAAGTTGTTGAACTGTCAAAATAAAAAAAATTGTCTCGGTTACGAAAATGCGTTACGCAATTATTTTATTACGCTTTTCGTAAAAACCGTGCTAAACAGAGGTGGGTCACTTTGCTAGTAACATTATAAACTTCTATAAATTGGATATAAAGGCAAACCATACGGTTTCAAAAATTTTACGGAAAAGATGTTCTTACGAAAATAAAATACCTTTAAAATATACAATTTGCGTGAACAGCTAAATTATACACAAAAGGCCTTTAAGTTTATGAAAAAAAAGTTTTTTTTTTTTTTGCAAGGGGTCACCTTATTTGGAGGTTACCCTGACGTCAATGGACCATCCTGTTAAACGCATGACACACTTCTTTAATTTCGGATAGGTCATTACTCCCAGTTGCATTTTAAGAGATTCCTGAAGTGACAACTAATACTATCCTAGGTGAATCCAAACTAATATTATAAATTCGAAAGTAACTCTGTCTGTCTGTCTGTATGTTACCTTTTCACGCCTAAATCACTGAACTGATTTCGACAAATTTTTGCAAAGAGATAGTTGGCATCCTGGGAAAGGAGATAGAGTATTTTTTATAGACATACCACGCGAGCCAAGTCGCGGACGGAAGCTAGTAATATTTTACCTATAAATGCGAAAGTGAATTTGTTTGTTTATTACGCTTTCACGCTAAAACGGCTGAACGAATTTGGACGAAATTTGGCACATGGGTAGACCATGACCTGGAGAAGGACATAGGCTTCTTTCTATTCCGGATTCCAGACAAAGTCGCGGCAACAGCTGGTTTATAATATGTACATTGTTTTCATAGAAATCTATTGGTTTACACGGCGCAGGCGTAAAGCACACACGATCGGCATGATTTTTTCCTAAATCTTCATCATTCATCGTCATATTTCAGCCAATTTACACAATAACTCAGCTTAAATTCACTTTATATCTCGCTTGCACCATGCTACTGGCGGACTGAGTGAGAGCGGGACGGAGTGGGGTGCTGGCGGCTCCAAGGCTCGAAAAGTTTAGGTAATTTCTTTTTACTGTGAAAATAATGGTAATTTTAA
The DNA here is from genome assembly GCA_949152455.1 of Lithophane leautieri. NCBI lineage: Eukaryota > Metazoa > Arthropoda > Insecta > Lepidoptera > Noctuidae > Lithophane > Lithophane leautieri. Next base: position 7,439,693 of record OX424488.1, read on the forward strand.
AAAACATAAGACCTGCTTTATTTTTAGTTCAGTTACTATGCAAAGTTTCATGATCTAATTTGAAGTATTTTTTTAATACCAGCGAGCGGTTTATATTTCGGTTTAGAGGTAGCTTTGGAAATTTTTATATCGAGAAAACCTTATGTAACCGTGTTTACTAGCAACAATCCTCAACTTTAACATACCTACATTTATTTCAAAATTAATGCTGCAATATTTGCGACATAACGGAGGATCATGCTAAACAATTTGAGGTTGTATAGACCCGTAATGAATTGTACACTTAGGTGTAAAATCACCTTTCTCATGAATCACTCCGTCCATGGGTGAAAATCGTATGAAAATTCGTTCGGTAGTTTTTGAGTTCATCGCGTTCAGAGACAGACGGGGCGTGGGGACTTTGTTGTTGCATAAAAGTTTGTGCTCGCGAGGTCTACTGTTCGCAGAACTACTATTATTAAGTAGATAGGTAGGATAGGTGTTGGATCATTCGGTTCCCTACAAAATGGTTGAGCTGGATGGTGCTGATCCACGTGTCATGTTCGCGAACGGGCGCCGTCAGTTGAGACTGGTCATCTCTTATCTGCCAGGGCTTATTTTTAATCTTATATTTTGTATTGTTTTTGATTATTTTTCGTTTGACATTGTTCTCACATATAGAAGCACCAAGAATACTGTACCCAGGATTTTGTAATATCTATATCTATATTTAAAAGAGTGTCCTTGGAGTTTCTTGCCCGTTCTTCTCCATAGAGATCTACGAATTGGAATGGGCAGCTAGCTTCATCTTTTTGACTAACTGACCAACTCTTTGACAATTCAGAAGTGCCTGTAAATGGTTTAATTGAAATAAATGCTTTGAGTTTGAGTTTCAGTTTGTAGTATTTAGATTGTGAAATTCATATCACTGTAAAATAAACTTTAGCTGTAACTGTTAGGTCAAACTACTCTTATCATTACCCCACAGGATGTCCGATACAGATTTTATAATTATATTAATGTCATTCATGTCATCTAAAAGGGCGTTAAGTATAAGGCCCATCGTTCTGTATGGATCGGAATGCTGGGCCGTGAAGAAGACGGATGAAAAAAGAATGCATGTAGCGGAGATGAGAATGTTGAGATGGATGTGTGGAGTGACGAAAATGGATAAAGTAAGAAATGAGTATATAAGGGGAAGTTTAAAAGTGGCGCCAGTGACAGAAAAGTTGGAAGGTAATCGTTTGGCCTGGTATGGGCATGTGATGAGGAGGGAGGAAACGCATGTGACTAAAAAAGTGATGAATATAAATGTTGATGGATGGAGCGGGAGAGAAAGGCCGAAGAAAAGATGGATGGATTGTGTGAGGAATGATATGAAAGAGAAGGGAGTGAATGATAGCGTGACGGTTGACAGGGGAGAGTGGAAGAAGAAAATGTGTTGCGCCGACCGCGAGTGACATGAGACAAGGGCAGGGGAGGTGATGATTAATGTCATTGGCACTTTATTTATAAATGACTTAAAAAAAGAGGAGGTTTTGTGTGTTTGTTACGCGATTACTCCGCCAATTATGAATTGATTTTGATGATTCTTTTTTGTTTGGTAGGTCATGCTTCAGAGTTGGTCCCGTATAAATTTTATTAACAATGCTTGCGTAGTTTTTGCGTTAGCTTCAATATTACGTATTTTTTCCACTTAGTCTTTATGGACGAGGTTTTTAGTTACTCCGTCAATTTTATTTAGCTATCAAGTAGTGGGATTCGAATTTGTGTTGGTTAAGTACCAACCACAACCAAAAACTCAAAAAACAAAAAACAACCGGCTTCCAAAAAGAACACTAATAAAAAGTGAAAAGTAACTTTAATTTTGGATGTCGGTGGCAAAAAAAAGCCAATTGAAAACCAAAGACACCGACTTCCGAAACTAAAATTTTTTAATTTTTTTTTTTTTTTTGTAAAACTTTTTTTATAATTTTTTTTTAATACTTGTTAATTAATTGTTTATTCAATTTTATGGCTAGCTCAATTCTCGCGCCAATTATAACCGTAACTGGCTTGACCGCATGAGTGTCATGGCGCCTCGGATATGTGCTCGCGGAAAGCAAGTTGATCCCGGCAGTCATTCGAAGATCTTTGATAGTCTCTATGGGTAGTTTGAAGCCCAAAACTCTGACAATAAGTCTAACGGATACCCAGAAGCTATCCATAAAGACTGTCAAAAATCTACGAACAACAGCCGGAACTGACGGCGCGGCGTCAGTCTTTGTATATTATTGTAACCGTGCGTTTGCACTGGCGAAACATTCAAGACAAAACATGTTGAAATCTCTAGTTCCTGTCAAAAATTGTATGGAACTTTGACAGAAAGTAGAGATTTCAACATGTTTTGTCTTGAATGTTTCGCCAGTGCAAACGCACGGTTATGTTACAATGTTTGTTTTACAACTTTTACAATGTTTGTAAATATGCTAGCTACCTATGTGGTTACCTATCTATTACAAAGTAATTTATTTGTCATTGCTCCATTTTTAATTATTTTTACCTATTGTGGTACAGTAATCTTATTCTAGGTGCATCGTCTTCACATATAATTATTATAATTCATGTATACAAAATATTGTAAAACATTTTTAAAAGAGTAACGGTGGAGTTTCTTGCCAATTCTTTTCCATACGAAAACTACCTTTTGGAAGGGGCAACTAGAATCAGTTCTATTTCTTTGTTTTTGATGTTCAAGAGCGCCTTTTATGTGCCTAACTGAAATCAATTATTTAACTTTGATTTTAATGTAAACTATTATTAAGTATTCTGTATTAAATTTTATAATTGGGAACACAATGCAAAAAGAAATGCGTTAAAAGTCGTTGTAAAAGGTGAAGGTCATAATGTTTAAGGAAGGGCAAAGTCGAAACGAAAAGCATTGGTATGCGCGAGCGCAAGCTAAAGTTCTGTTGAGTTCTGTGATTGTGTGAAACTTTTTTTTTAATTTTTTTTTTAACTAGGGCATCTTGAAGTTGATTTCTGAAATCATGACTTCTTAACCGGACATTCCTGTGGCTGCCTTAAGCTTCTACACTCAGGGCCTCCAGCCAGGGGCATAAACTATTCTAAATTAATATTAAGTGTGTGCTCGCTAAGGGCACCCCCTGTGGGGTACGAACCTCGGCTTAGGGCAACATCACTGGCGGGGGGACAGCAAGATGGGACAGGCTGGATCAAAATATCATCATTATTATTATTATACGGGGAATTTAAAGCTACGTGCTCAGCTGCGGCGCGGGCTGGCACTACTTCATCGGACAAGGGACGGGGGGTTGGTGAATTTAATCGGGGCGGACGCGAACGTGTTTTGCCTCGACGGCGAGGTCGGAATGACGGGAGGCGTCTGTGTTTGTGCACTGTACTGGTCTCCCTACGGCTCTCCTGGAGGAGAGTTATGGGGTCGTCTGGCTCTGAGAGAGTATGCCGCGGACGGCGAATTGAACTAATATTGGATGGGACATAGCAGGAGGCCTCGACAACCAGAGGGTTGCGATGTGTGACAGCTGTGTCGAAATAACGCTTTGAGAGGCGTTTGAGAAACTGGCGGATGGTGGGGATCTTTAGGTCGAGATGTAGGATCTCGTTACGAACATAAAAGGGTGCTCCCGTGACCTTTCTAAGGAATCTATTCTGGAGTGTCTGCATCCTATGAATGTAGTGGGGTTTTGCTTGAGCAAAGACGGAACCCGCATAGGTCATGATGGGACGAATGCACGCGGTGTAGGTACGCAATTTGCACTTTAGTGACAATTTGCTACGCGCATTTAATATGGAATGGAGTCTACCTAGAGCGAAAGCGGCTCGCGAACGAACCTGCTTTATGTGCTCTCGAAACGTGAGTTTTTGATCCAGTATTACACCTAGATATTTGGCTTGCTTCTCCCAAGGGATCGGCTTGCCGAACATAGTTACTGGAGGGGGACAGAGAAAGCTACGAAGTTGCGGTTTTATAAAGAAAACCGCTTGACTTTTGTCGGGATTGACTTCGATACGCCACTTTTGAAACCAGGCGCCAAGATTGTTGACCGCTCTCTGGAGTGTGGCTCGTATGTTGTCACGACTTCGTCCCTTGTAATAGATGGCCGTATCGTCTGCGAACAGAGCCAACTGCGCCTTTCTATTCTTCGGCATATCACTAGTGAAAAGAGTAAATATGAGCGGGGAGAGCACTGAGCCCTGTGGGACACCCGCACGTATGGGTCGGGGGGAGGATAAGGCTCCTTCGATGCGATAACGAAAGGTGCGATCCGACAGAAAATCACGTACTATGAGTACGAGACGATCAGGCACACCGAATTGGTATAACTTGTATAACAATCCGTTGTGCCAAACCTTGTCGAAGGCTTTCGCTATATCAAAGAAGATAGCACCGGTCATAGAGCCGTGCTGGAAACCAGCACTTACGTGCTCTACGATCCGGTGGACCTGATGCACGCTAGAGTGCTGAGTTCGAAAACCGAACTGTTCATTGGGGATGAGGCCTTTGGTCTCGGCGTAGTCTCTGAGTCGCTTATAAATAAGTCTCTCATAGATTTTGCCTATGACCTTGAGCAAACTAATGGGACGATAACTCGACGGTGCCGACTTTGGCTTGCCGGGTTTCGGGATACCTATGACTGTGGCTTCTTTCCACGCTTTAGGGAATATATTATTGCTCAGAGCACCATTGAAGATGGTGGTCAGTAGCATTATCAGATGGGCTGGGAACAATTGCACCACCCTATTGGTGATACCGTCTGAACCGGGGGCTTTGCGAATCTTAAGACCCTTGATGATCTCGTGCACCTCGTCCGGAGCGACGGGGAGCAGGGGATCATCAGGGTCCTCTACGGGCGGAAGAGTAGCTCTACGTTCGACTTCAGCGTCCACCTCATCGAGATGAGCTTGATCTACTGGTAGGGTACTGGGAGAGCATTGAACCTCTAGACTATCAGCTAGACACTCTGCCTTTTCTATGTCGTCGAAGGCGACTGACTTATCGGGGCGCACTAGGGGGGGCATACTCGCGACCTGATCGGAGTTCAAGTTCCTAGTCAACTGCCAGAAGGGCTGTTGCTCTGGCTCTAGTTCGCTCAGCATCTTATCCCATCCCGCATTACGTAGCTCCGCTACGCGTTTCTTTACAGATCTCTGTAAATAGCGCATATGGGCCTTGTTTGCGGAACAGGGAAAGTTACTGTAGGCACGGGTGGACGCGTTCTTCTCCGTTATCAGATCACGTACATCCTGCGGGAGCCTCCAGCGACGGTCTTCCGTCACCGGAGTCTCCTTTGAACATTCGTTCAAAACAGACTGTACGTGATCTGTAAGAGAGTCGATCGCGGCCGTGGTGTCAGCGATAGAGTCGAATTTATCGGGGATAGAGTCCAATTGGGGGGACGTGTTGGATTTCAGCTTTGCGCTTACTTTCTTCCAGTCCGTGACCTTTTTGGTAGCATTGGGATTTTGGGAGGGATCCGAGAGACCTATGCGGGGGGCCAGACTCATGACTATCGGACGGTGGTCGGAGGTAAGCTCGTCTACCGTTTCTATTGATGTTAATCTTAAATTGACGTTCTTAAGGAGCGCCATGTCTAGTACATCGGGAGTTTGACTAATATTATGAGGGAAATGAGTGGGAGTCATCGGAGCGATGATATCGAAGTTCAGTGAGGCTGAGAGATCGAGCAAGTGTCGCCCTCTGGTGGTGGTGACTAAGCTATTCCAAGCGGGATGTTTGGCATTAAAGTCGCCCGCTATTATAACGGAGCTACTTAAGCCGAGAAGGATTGAGAAGTCATTTGAGAGGACTTGACAGTCTTCCCCGATGCCTGGAGGGTGATAGGCCGATATTATAGTGATCGGTTGATGACCGGTCATGCCTAAGCGGCATATGGATACTTCTATAAGAGAGAGGGACGAGGGGGGGTGTGAAACTTTTCGTGTCTGTTAGTTATATAGTTTTTCAAGTGCGTAGACAGACACGGTGGGGGACGGGAAAAAGGAGGAGGTTCTATGTTCGACTTTATGTATGTTTTTTTAAAATGTATTTGTATCGATATTTCATTTGATAGAAGAAGCGCGGAAGAAGCACGTTTGCACTGTGGTCACATATAAATTTTATTATCTTTCTTTATTTTTCTATCTAGTTTTTGAGTTCGCATCAACAATACGCATTTTTCCCACTCATTCTTTAAGCTCAAACTAAAAATAATTTAGAAAGAAAGAAAATACATTTTCATCCCATCTATTCGAAAAGGACGACTTGGTTCGCCTTTAAGTGCACCCAAAGGTGGTGTTTTCTATAAGAAACTTTTAGCGGGCAGTAATGAGTTTTTAATCCTCTTTATAAGTGCGCGGCAAAGAATAAGTGCGCCGCAATTATCTTTGCCGCGCACTTTTTGAATTTGGAACATCTTAGTGTTCAGCGCCAAAGAAATCGTACGCAAATATTGTTTGAATAAAGACTGGCTGGTACGACGGCCCATAGTAGCGCCGTGTGGGTACTGGGAAGTGTTAGGACCGACGTAAAATAAAATCAATCTGTCTAGCCTTTTCCCAACTAAGTTGGGGTCGATTTCCAGTCTAACTGGATTCAGCATTTAGAGATTGAGGAACAGGGTGGAAAGTTCACTCATCCTCTATTGAAAAGGGAGGATCAAGGCAACTGTCCAACGATTGATGTTGGAATCTTGTATAATGTTGATCGCGCGGTAAACTCCCATTGCGCGATGCAAGATTTTGTGTTATTTACTACACAAAAAGATACATACTTTATCGGAATAATTACGACTTCCGAAATTAAAGTAATTTTTCACTTTTTAGTGTTTTTTTGGAAGTCGGTTGTTTTTTTTTTTGTGAGATTTTTTGGACATTACTGACATCAGTGAGGGAAAACATGATGGAGAAACCTGAACTTGTAGTTAATAATTATAAGCCTGTAATAACCAACCCGTCTTGAGCAAGCGTGGTTAAAATATGAGGCGCCTTTTATTTTCTCATAGTGGGTGATGAAAAGTAGAGTGTATCTCTCGGGCGCAAAATATATTTTTGGCTCGGGCGACGTACTTTGAATCCCTCGCTACGTTCAGGATTCTACTAAAAAACCCTCGCTACGCTCTGGATTCTACTCTAGAATCCCTCACTTCATTCTGGATTCAAAAAAGCGCCCTCGCCGTAAATATATTATTTTGCTCCCTTATGATACAATCTACTATTATTTGCGGCAACATGACGCTAACAAAGGACAAATATACGAAAATAACAAGTTGCGGGAAAATATGCGTCACATTCACGCAAAACGGCCATCGCTCAGCATAATGCTGCAACCCTATGCGAGACAGAGCCCCAGCGCTGGTTTATGGTTTATTTATTTTAATAATTCTTCGCCGTAGTCTGGTAAAAATAAACTCTGCCAAATAAGCTGACGGCGCCCGTTCACGAACATGACACGTGGTAAGGATGACTGTAAGTTATTTACTTATCAAGTAGTGGTATTCGAATTTGTGTGGGGTAGGTTATAGACAATACTACTAAAAAGTGAAAAATTAAAAACTTTTTACAAAAAAAAAAACAACCGACTTCCGAAAAAACACTAAGTTCGTAGATAAAAGTTACCTATAAGTAGGTACTTAAGTGTTTTTTCGGAAGTCGGTGGCAAAAAACGAAAATTCAAAACCAACACCGACTTCCGAAATTAAAGTTATTTTTCACTTTATAAGTAGGTAAGTAAGTATTGTTATTTTTGGGAGTCGATTGTTTTTTTTTTCGTAAAAAGTTTTAATTTACCTACATGTTGTATAAGGAAAAGACAAAGAAGTGAAGGGTTGACGTTTATTCAAATGTTGATAAACGCATCATTTTGTTATTAACTTAGTTTTTCCTGTTAGTGATACTAACTCTTAAGGTGGATGCGCTAAGGTAGCCCGCGAAATTCAAATTTTCTTACGTTTTTTGCAATTTGCAGGTCAGTGTCAGGTTGTATGTTGATCTAAATATTATTAGCGGCCATAACAAATATGGATTTACAGAATTATAAACATTAGAATCAGCAATACAACTCTCTAAGTTCATGAAAGTGCCAAATGTCATGATTTCATGAAATAGTCTTTCAATGCACTTACATGAACTTAGAGAGTTGTATTGCTGATTCTAATGTCGGGCTACCTTAGCGCATCCCCCTTAAACTATGCATGTTTTAGTATTATTTTTATGTACTTTAAACTTTATCACAATAAAGAATTTGTAGCATTTTATTAAAGTTTAAAGCTAATACGGTAGAATTAAATTTTTGGACTTCATGTAAGTATATTATAATATTTTCTTTCAACTACGTAGTAATGTTATTAATCACTACAAAACCGATCACAAAGGACGTATTTTTTGCTTAGAATCAAAACAGTGCAGAAATGTTATTATGAAATCGCATTGTTGCACAGTTTTACATTAATGCAGTTTTTTATTTTCTATTTAGACATAAATTTACCACAGAGGTTTAATGATGAAGATACGCAGTAGATCAAAGAAGATACTGGCTGAAAATAAAACTAGGCTGAATAAAACCGACTTGGTGAAAAAAAAAAAAAAACAATTGGTGCGATTTTTTTTTTCACGAAGTCGGTTTTTTTCAGCCGATTTTTATTTTCAGTCAGCATCTTCTTTTTTTTGTAAATAAAAACAACCGACTTCATAAAATACTCTACACATTGAAAAATAACATTCGGAAGTCCTGTGTATGTGTGGAGTTCTACTAATAGAATTATTTCGAGTTGTTTGTGGTTGAAACCATGGGGTCCGAGTGCTCACTTGGTTTTTCAAGTCAACGCCAAACGATTGCGGCTCTTCACGTGACCAGAGGGCTGGCCAATTTTTTGGCCAAAGAATCAAGAGACTGCTCAACCAAAAACTGTAAGAAAATCCTAACCTCAGCCCTTCTAATATTTGGGCACGCCACAATAGCGGCGATAAGTCCCCTCTTTGAGGAGTGGCTAGAGAGGCGCCACGGCGTCCTCACCTTCCGCCTGACACAGGTCCTCACCGGACATGGCAGCTTCGGGAGGTTCCTGTGTAGGATTAGGCGGGAGGAAACGCCCGGGTGTCACCACTGTGTGGATCGCCCGGAGGACACGGTGGAGCATACGGTGGAGGTATGCCCTGCTTGGGCGGAGCACCGCCGTGTCCTCGCGGAGGCGATTGGCGGCAATGACCTCTCGCGTCCGGCCCTGGTCCAGGCCATGGTACGGAGCGACAGGGCATGGGAAGCCATCACCTCCTTCTGCGAAGCAGTAATGCTCGCCAAGGAGGATGCGGAACGCGTGAGGGAAAGGCAAAGTTTACGCCCTCACGCCCCTAACCGCCGCCGTTGGAGACGCCCTGGGCGTCGGGAATCCCAGGCGGATTCCCGGCCACCATAGGCGCGGGCTTGCGGACGGCGAGCAACGCGCAGCTCGCCGTCCCATAAGGACCAGGCCCGAGTCGATGGCGCGTCGTGTTCCACGCGCGCCTCAAAGAGATGTCAGCACAATTAGCGGGGTCCGCTAGGACCGATGCCTGCCAGGGTAGCGGGAAAGTCCGAAAGGGATACCGGGACCTTGGCAACAGGCAAATGAAGGAACACGGGTGGGTTTTAGTCAGTAAAAGTCTGACACGCCCTTCCGCTCCGCCCAGAGCGGGAGTAGAATTAGGATGATATCCCAAACTCAAAAAAAAAAAAAAAAAAACAACTTCACACACATACACCACCACACACCCCACCCCACCACACACAACTACACAAGCCCAACAAAATGTATACTATTTTTACTTTTCCTTAGTTTACGTCTAGAATTTGACATATTATGTTTTATTGTTATTGTTATATTTTTATCTTTAATACACTCACACTAGAAGGTAACCATAATTTTGTTAATGGCTCTCCCGAGCCACAAGATACAAGCGACGCTTGTTTGTGGCTCACCGAATTTGGCTAAATTGTACTGTTACTTTTTGATTAATAAACTTTACTTTACTTTATCAGCATTGCCATACAATGTGGCAATGCTGCCAGCCTTTTGGCTACTTTTCCTGTTAACAGCGATGCGGACGAATTTTTTGATGCCCTTTGATTCTTTTCCCTCATTTTTTTTAAACATTGTCTATGTATACTTATCTAAATTGTCTGTAGGTACCCACATTCAAAATGACAGCTGTAATTCTTTGACAGTTGTATAAAATAGATAAAGCAAGGCCAATTTACGGACTGTATTCAAGGTCTATTTAAACCCTTGTTTCCAAAATTGATGTTATTTCCACTTAAGCAAACATCAACTTTATGCGAGTGAAAATAAATTTAATTTTAGACTGAATAGCTCCGGTGAAAATGTCATGTAGCGCAAACTGAATCTTATGTGTAGGTATTACAGTTGTTTTTCCTAAAACTCGTATTTGTTTACATGTTTGGCCAGTAAATTGCGAACACAGAATACCTACCTACATATATTTTTTTATTCAAATTAGTCATACCTACCGTACTTATCAAAATAATAGGTAGATAAAACTTAGGTATTTCTAAAGATTTCCATGCTAAAATTCACTTACTAACCAAAGCCAACCTTCACTAAGGAATGCGTAAACATTTCCGTCTTACCACATTATTGTCATTACCTGCTTGTGCTTACACTTTGTATTTACAATTATTATATACTTTACAGTTCTAGGTACTGATAAACGTGTTCGATTTCATTTTACCGTAGACTTCTAAAAAGGTATAAAAACAAGACACCACAGATAGACAAATTAAACATCTGGAGTCACACGTGTTACGGCATAAATTGAACAGATTACGTGTGACTCCGGATTTTAATTTAAGAACGCCTAAGAACATACCCTAAGAATAACTTTCCTACAATGGAGTTCACTTAATAACTTCTTGACACAATCATTATATTATTTGTCATTATATGTATACTTACCTACAATTTAATTTCAACTCTAGATATATTATTTAGTACATTACTGACGTGGCCAGCAATAAGGGGATTGATGGACGATCGTGAAAACGTGAGTCCATCAATTCCTAATTGCGACCAAGGCTTGTATAATACTTTTCTCAAATAATGCACAGAAATTCAAACTGAGTAAATTAAATAGAAATCCCAGAAAAACTATCATTTTTCATGCGCCAATATGTTCATTTGTTACTTCTTTTTTCTATTTGCAAGCCAATTCGAAATTTAAATAAAATCTTTGATAAGTTACCTCCTTGGTTGCCGTGTGTTGTTGAAGTGAAAAGTTCGTTCCAATTTTAAACAACAAGACAGATATGAGTTTTCATAGTAATTTATTTGACCGCTAAACCAGATATGGATTTTCATAGTAACTTTGCTGGCCGCATCGTCACTTGTTTTTGACCAGTAGGTACAGCAATTTCGATTTATCTCGAAGAAGGTTGTCAAAATAATGCTCGAATTTCCAAGCATGTTTGAGAAAAGTTATTTTTTGTATGTTAGTAACACTATATGGATATTTGTGTATCAAATAAACATTTCATTCATTCATTAGTGGCTTTTGTGGACATGATAATTATATCCAGATTTGTTGTAATAGCAATCACGTCTTTTGGTTTAAATCGGTTTTTATTATCTTATTTATCTTTTATATACTAGATTCTTTTCTATCTTGTGAATGTGAGAACGTTGTAGGCTTAGTGGACTGTAGATTTCTTGAACATTTTCTATTTTGTTAAGTACTGGTACTTGTTGAAAGGCCTACACTGTCCTCCCATACCTATTAAACCCATTAATTCTGTAATTCAAAAAATTGTAAAAACCAATTATCTTTAAAAAAAGTAACCATGGAGTTTCTTGCCGGCTCTTCTCCATAGGAAACGACCAATTGGAAGCGTGCACCTAGCTTCTGACGTTTCATAAGTGCCCATGTAGGTTCAAGTGAAATAAAATATTTTGATTTGATTTGTTAATCAAAGTAACACTTCGCCAAAGCACAGTAACTTTAAAACCGTGGCCAAGGAATTCATAATCATTTCCTATATCGCACCATTATTCTAAAATAACCAGATTTGGTCCAGCTTGTGGTAAACGCGATAAACAGAATACCAACTTGTTTCGTTTTAAACTGGTTTGTTTTTTAATTAATGATAAGGACCAGTTTGACGCATTTTGAGACGTTCTTGAATAGCGATTTGATTTCATGGAGTACTGAGCTTTATGCTAAACATATTTTTAGTTTGTAAGTTTTCCTGCTAATGGCATGACCTTCGTAAAGAACATAACATCATAATCACGCCTGTGTTCTTCAAAGGATAAGACAGAGGTGCACCTATAGTAAACCCACATTTCGCCAGTTATGTTTAAAGCCCCGTATTCATGGTAAACATTTGTTTAGCAACAGTTGATCAACGTTGTTGATGAACGGCGAGAATGCTGCTCGAAACTTTGTTTAAATCAATATGGCTTGTCCACACACGCCAGTCTGCGTTAAAATGTTGCCCGCTATTAATTGCATAGCTTTATCGTTGCTCCACACTACCGCCATGTTTATAAACAGTTGCAAACACGTCCACACACGTCAGCATTTGTTGATAAACTGATGTTGTCGCTAGGCGGGCGTCAACTCTGCATCATGGCGTGATCAACCCCGCAACACAAGTGTTGCCCGCAATATGTTGACAGCAACTCGGCAACATGTTTATGCAACCATATTGCTAAACAAATGTTTACCATGAATACGGGGCTTTAGTCCCATGTACACACGGCTACACATCAAGCTATACATTTCCAGTTTATGTTGATCTCGCATTGTATAGTATTTCCGTACAATGCGAGGTCAGCTTATACTGGAAATTTATAGCTTGATGTGTAGCCGTGTGTACTTATACTCCATTTGAAATAAGATTAGACATTTAAATAAATAAAAAAGTTAAAGTAATAAAAACTAAAACCCACACGTGTAAGGGCATAAATCGAACAGATTACGTGTGACTCCGGATTTTTAATTTGTCTGTCTGCGGTGTCTTGTTTATACCTTTTTAGTCGTAGTTGGGTTTTAGTTTATATTACTTTAATTTTTTTTTAATTCTTTTTGGGTTATAATATATATATTTTTGAAGTGTGCTCATTAAGCCCTTTCATTTGATACCCAACATGGTACGATTAAACAGTTTTTTTTTTAGTTCCTGACTTTATGTCCTCTAGAGGGCGCCATTTTTAATTTAATGTGACGTCACATAGCCTTTATCCAGCGGACGATCAAGACACCTCATTTGTCAGATTGTGATGAATGGTTTAGAAGATAGGAGGGAACAGATGAACATACTTACATACATACATACATACCGGTCAAAATCATAACCCTCCTTTTTCTTCACCGTAGTCGAGTAAAAATACAGTCCGTTCAACCGATTTTGACTTCTATTGCGTTGGTGGCATGACAAATGGCAGCTGTGCAGTAGACAGTTGGATTTGTCTATTTTTTTTGCTTTTAATGTACCTATTCCTTATGCCTACAGTATAGAAGTCAAAATCGGTTTAACGGACTGTAAAAAGGTTTTTTTGAGGGCTCTTACATACTGGGGCGATTCGTCGCGCGACGCTACGCCGCCGCATTGCTCGCCGTGAGAAATTGTTTTGTTAAAATTCGCGTCGCGCAACGAATCGCCCCAGTATGTAAGAGCCTTAAATGTCTAATCTTATTTCAAATGGAGTTTAATAGGGTGCGAGCGTATTGCCTTCGACTGAGCACAAATCCTATGCGAAACAGAGCCCTAGCGCTGGTTTTCAGTGACAGCCGGCGCTCTTTCTAGTTTATAACCGACTTCAAAAAAAGGAGGTTATCAATTCGTCTGTATTTTTTTTTGTTTGTTACCTCAGAATTTTCGACTGGATTAACTGATTTTGATGATTCTTTCTTTATTTGAAAGCTGGTGCTTCCCGTGTGGTCCCATATAAATTTTATTAACTTTGCTTTTGTAGTTTTTGAGTTAGCTTCAATAATTACGTATTTTTTTCTCACTTAGTCTATGTCGACGACATCTTATTTGTCACACTGTTATTTACATAGCAGGTAGTGGTATTCGAATTTGTGTGGGGTAGGTACCACAACTAAAAAGTGAAAAATAAAAACTTTATACAAAAAAAAAAACAACCGACTTGCAAAAAAAAACACAAAAAAAGTGAAAAATAACGTTAACTTCGGAAGTCAGTGGCAAAAAACGAAAATTGAAAAGCAAAGACACCGTAATCTATTCAAGGCTTGAATGCCGCCAGCACCCCACTCCGTCTCGCTCTCACTCAGGCCGCGAGTAGTATGGTGCGAGCGAAATAAAATTTGAGGTTGGGTAGGCCCTTAAAGAAACGACAAGAACATCTGATAAAAGTGGATCTCGACTCGTAAACGCAATAACGGGAAAAACAGGTAAAACGCTGAGGTAAAGCGTTACGTGTTATAATAACTACGAGCCCACGTGGTATGACGATAAAAGTAGCCTTTGTCCTTCTCCAGGGTTCAAAGTATCCCCATAACAAATATCATCCAAATCCGTTCAGTCATTTTAGCGTGAAAGCGTAAAAAACGAACAAATTAACTCACTTTCGCATATACAGGGTTACTGGTAACTCGACGTATTCCTTGCAGGACGTCATAGTAGGGTTAAAATGCAACAAATTAAGCCACCAAATGTTCTACCGAAATTCAGTAGTTTTTGAATTAGTTAAGAGTTTTAGTTTTTGAAGTAATAGCAAAAATTACAAAAAATTAAATGTTTTGTTAGTGATATTTGCCAAAGTTTTAGGCATTATTGAACTTTTAATTATTAACAAAGGTCTGCTACGGCGTAAACTATGATAATAACTTAAATTTCAGTATAGTCGCGCCGTAAATCATTTTTAAATTGGTTTCAAATGATTTAATCTGGGATTTTTCATTAAAAAACTAAAACTCTTAACTAATTCAAAAACTACTGAATTTCGGTAGAACATTTGGTGGCTTAATTTGTTGCATTTTAACCCTACTATGACGTCCTGCAAGGAATACGTCGAGTTACCAGTAACCCTGTATAATAATGAATTAATTAGGATCATGTAGGTAGGTAAAATTAATGCTGCAGTATTTTCGACATAACGGAGGATCCTGAGGCCCTAGACAAAGTGACATTCTATCAGCGTTAACGATGATGGAAAACGCAAAAATGTATAGGACTGACATAAGCTATCGAAAAGCTTATGTCAATCCCGTTTGAAAGTCGTTGTAGAAATTCGAAACGCTTTCGAAGCGATTGTCACTTGTCTAGGCCCTCTGCTAAGCAATTTGAGTTTGTATAGGCTCTTAAGGGGGATGCGCCAGGGTAGCCCGCGAAATTCAAATTTTCTTACGTTTTTTGCAATTTGCAGGTCGGTGTTAGATTGTATGTTGATCTAAATATGATTTGCGCACGTAACAAATATGGATTTACAGAATTATGAACATTAGAATAAACAATACAACTCTCTAAGTTCATGAAAGTCTCAAAACTCATGATTTCATGAAATCTCGACATTTGAGACTTTCATGAACTTAGAGAGTTGTATTGCTGATTTTTATGTTTATAATTCTGTAAATCCATATTTGTTACGTGCGCAAATCATATTTAGATTAACATACAATCTAACACCGACCTGCAAATTGCAAAAAACGTAAGAAAATTTGAATTTCGCGGGCTACCCTGGCGCATCCCCCTTAATTAAACCGCAGAATCTTGTGGTTGATACAACAACTATGAGTAATAGAGTCTTTTGACTTGAGGTCAAAATAAACATTGAATAGAATGCTTGCTTTAATGGAATTGATGCTTCATAATTATGGAAATCCCATTTCCTGTTTCCTATATCATAGGATAATCTGAACTCTAATTGCGTGATATAAGTACGATCAATTAAAGCTCGCCACATGCTGCCCTGCGGGTTTTTTATTTTTTTTTATATATGTTTACATATCTCAACGGGGTTTCACGGGTCGATCCATCAGGTTAAGCTACGCTTGCCGGGGTTGGTCGGTGGATGGGTGACCATCTTTACATACCGAGACTCCTCCGTGCCTCGGAAAGCACGTTAAGCCGTTGGTCTCGGCTGTCATTTGTGGATCTTTGACAGTCGTTACGGGTCGTCAGAAGCCCGAAAGTCTGACAACCAGTCTTACCAAGGGGTATCGTATTACCCAGTTACTGGGTTGTGGAGGTCAGATAGGCAGTCGCTCCATGTAAAATACTGGTATTCAGCTGCATCCGGTTAGACTGGAAGCCGACCCCAACATAGTTGGGAAAAGGCTAGGCAGATGATGATGATATGTTTACATATCTCGGGACCCTGAGGTCCCGGTCTTTTGGAAGGCGTACGAGGGGCCGAAGCCAACTCGCAGAGGCCCGTTAGATGTTTTTAATGGAATGAGGCATCAACAGACGATTATCACTGTATGCACTATGCAAGTGCACCCAAGGACAACCCCCGGTTGGTGTAGGACTATTGCAAACTATGGAAACAAAGATATTGGATTATGGATTTGGGTGGCTTAGTGAACTGGTTATCTTGAACTATAGGGAGACTATGGCCCCTGCCTGACCAATGTTTTATATAAAATACACAGATAAAATGGCAGGGGGTGACTTGCACACAAAATAATGGGCCCCCGATAACGTTCGCTAGCATAGAGTGTCGTAACGACAAGGGGGCAACATGTCCTGAGGTGTTAAAGAGGAGTGGAGAGGTATTCCACGGCTATCAGGACAATCCCGGAAGTACGGTCAAGATCCCTACCAGCATCTTACTGGAATACTTCCTTCCTCCGAGCACATAATTGCTCTTGCGAATCTCCACTCAAGCCGGCCAACCAAGGCAAGAATGAGGTGGGAGCTCTGTTCCTCGTCAGTGTTCACTCCAGCCGGCCATTAAACGCAAGCCAGAGATGAGGAACAAGACTTCTCCAGGGAGGTAGGGTCCGTGGGGTCGCTACTGCCCAACAGCTCGCCACATGCTGCCCTGCGGGTTTTTGTATCTCTCTTGGTCTGGCTCCTCATCCTAGACCAGCATTGCTATTCTGTAACCATCTCACCGTGAAAACTTAGGTGAAGTGAGCGTCGAGTGAGCTGTCATTGTCATCGATACCTACTGATGCTAAGGCACTGACAGTTCACTCCAAGCTCACTTCACATAAGTTTCTACGGTGATTTTTTTACAGAATAGCACAACTGTTTCGGCAAAGTAAACTCTACCGACACAGACCTAAAGTTCGGAGCGCGCAAGCCCCACCACGACGTCAACGTACAGATACGGCGGTGGAGTATGTTTTTTTTTTTTTGTATCCTTTTTCGCAATTACTCCGCCAATTATGAATCGATTTCTATGATTCTTGTTTTGTTTGGTAGGTCATGCCTCCGAGGCGATCCCATATAAATTTTATTAACTTTGCTTGAGTAGTTTTTGAGTTAGCTTCAATAATTACGTACTATTCCCACTTAATAATTATTATGTCGACGACGTTCTATGTGACTCCGTCACTGTTATTTACATAACAAGTAATGATATTCGAATTTGTGTGGGGTAGGTACCTACCACAACTAAAAAGTGAAAAATAAAAACTTAAAAAAAAACACTAAAAAGTCAAAAATAACTTTGATTTCGGAAGTCATGGCAAATAACGAAAATTGAAAAGCAAAGACACCGGCTTCCGAAATCAAAGTTATTTTTGACTTTTTAGTGTTTTTTTTTGGAAGTCGGTATTTTTTTTTTTGTAAAATATTTTTTATAAGTAATTAAAAGAAACCGTGACTGACAGATCTATCAATGCACAGCCGAAACCACTGGGAGAAGGATCGTGAAATTCCAGATGGAAAAAACCCAATAACACTTTGCTTTAACCCAATAACCAGTTCAGCCGTTTAAGCGTGAAAGCGTGATGCTGGGGCTACATTGTCGCGTTATCGGGAACTTAACTTCGCGCGCTATCTCTCGCACACCGCTCGACGTCGAGCGACGCGTCGCGTATCGCTGAGCAACAGAGAGTGCACGAAGTATAGATCGCGCTATCGCGACAATGTAGCCCCAGCATAACAAACAAACAAACTTACTTTTGCATTTATAATATTTAGGATTTACTATTTAGTAGGTACCTACTTATTTGATATTTTGTGCCGATCTTTTGTTTTTTATTGTAGTGTTTATCAAGGGAAACTAGTAATTATTTGCCATTCAATTTAATATTTTTAGGGTTCTATACCTCAAAAGGAAAAAAACGACACCCTTATAGGATCACTCGTGTGTCTGTCTGTCCGTCTGTCACAGCCAATTTGCTCCGAATCCGACCGATTAAGTTGAAATTTGGTACCTACACATAAGTCTTTTTATGACCCAAAGAAGGACGGACGTGTAACGAAAATAAATGAATTTTGAATATGAGTCACTTTTGGGGGGCCAATAAAAAAAGAAAAAAGAAGTTTTGCAAACTGTACAGTGTGACATAAAAAATGAAAGGGGCTTGTTGCGAGGATCTCAAATATATTTATTTTATAATTTTAAAATAAATAATTAAGATATTTAAGAAAATAGATGAAAATTGATCATTCCTCCCCATAACTCCGAAGTAAATGAGCCTAAAATTTTGAAAAAATACAGAAAAAATAGTTCTATACATAAAGATTACAGGAAAACCTATAAGAAGTCAATGGTCTTTAAAAAAAACATGGTAAATTCATTCCAACTACGGAACCCGTCATATTGTGTGCATGTCGGACACGCACTTGGCCGGTTTTGAAGAACACAATACTTCATCAGTATGTTTATTGAACAGAATAAAAAAAAAATAAGTACCTACCTACTTTTAGGTATATTTTTGATAGCTAGGTAGGTAGTCATCATAATAATATGTTATCTTTTTATCGTAAAATCTATGAAATATTGTAAACAAAGACCTACGAATCGACATATATACCTAGACGGTTAATTATTTAACAAAAATGAAGGTAGCTTCCAAAACAAACCCAAACAGTGTTACACGATAACAAAATAGCATCGCAAAGTCACAATTTAGTTTTGTGATGGGATATTATTAGTAAAAACAGTCGGAAAAATTCCCACAATTAAGTACCTACCTTACGGCACGCAAACTGTTTTAATGATAGACAATTAAATGTCTATCAGGTCCAAAATCAGTTAATCACTTATCACTTTGTAAAAAACAATAAAAAAATTCGACCACAAACAACCAATTGGAATTTAAAAATAAAGAAGAAAAAAACTGAACACAACTTTTTGAGAATTTAAAAAAGAACACTTTGCAAACGTCAAATTCAAAATTCGAGTTCTAATTTTTTTGTAGATTTTGTTTTTGATGACACTTGATAAAGAATTTCATACGATTTTGTAAATGTTTTTGTTTTATGTAATCTAAAAATGTTATAATGTACTCTTGATACACGAGATGTCGACTTACATGTGAAACTACGTCTGAGCTAAACTTGTATTAAAACGCACACGGTCAGTCGGCGTTAGGGTTGGTGAGTAAGAGATTGGTATTATCTAGTCATTCTCTATAATTATGTTTGCCTTCTATTGACCACTAAATAGTCACCTACCACATAAAAGTCAGCACACTTGGCAGCAGACGGCTTCGTGCTTATTTTTTAGCATTCCGCACCTGAAGGGTGCAAACGGAACCCTATTAAATAAGCCACGGAATTGATCTATTCCGTGAAATAAGCCTCCGCTGTCCATCTATCTGTTACCGGGGTGTATCTCATAAACCGTAATAGGTAGACGGTTGAAATATTCACAGATTGTGTATATCTATTGCTGCTGTATCAACAAATGATGAAAAAAGGTTTTTTTTTAAATTATTAAAGTATCTCCGGAGTCACACGTGTTAGGGCATAAATCGAACAGATTACGTGTGACTCCGGATTTTTAATTTGTCTGTCTGTGGTGTCTTGTTTATACCTTTTTAGTCGAAGTTGGGTTTTAGTTTTTATTACTTATTTTTTTTTTAAATTAATTTGGGGTTATAATATATATTTTTTTGAAATGTGCTCATTAAGCCCTTTCATTTGATACCCAACATGGTACGATTAAACAATTTTTTATTTTAAGTTCCTGACTTTATGTCCTCTAGCCATTTTTAATTTAATGTGACGTCATATACCTAGCCTATAACCAGCGGACGATTAAGACGCTTCCAACGATACCTCATTTGTCAAATTGTGATGAGTGGTTTAGAAGATAGAAGGGAACAGATAAACATACTTACATACATATATACATACATACCGGTCAAAATCATAACCCTACTTTTTTCTTCGCCGTAGTCGGGTAAAAAGTAAGTACCTAAGTAAGTAGTGCTCAACATATTAAGTTATGAATAAATAACTTAGTTTTGCCAACCCTACAGAACTGGGTGTCTTTAATGACAAGCTAGCGGTGGCATGCGCTGGTGGATACGTCAGAGATTTAGCGATGGTCCAATTTGTGAGATTTAGCTCGATGATAATGTTACATTCCGTTTTTTAATCTCGTAGACTACTTTGACAGGTGCAAATGTCAAACTCCAAATTGAAAAAGCAAACTACAATAATTTGAAATGTCAAATTAATAGCAGACTTTAGTGTAAAACTTGGGTGTCCTAAGACTGTGATAGCCGCCATGTAACAACCGTAATGACGACCAGTGTTTGACCTTACGGAGTCAAAAACTTTCTATTCCTAAGGATCTATTGCCGTCATTAGCGACAGTTATTTAACGGCACCACTTTTTAGGGTTCCGTACGTGAAGGAGGCCAAACGGAACCCTATTTACTATAAGGCTCAGCGGTCTGTCCGTATGTCTGTCAGCGGGCTGTATCCCATGAAACGTAATAGATAGGCAGTTGAAATTTCCACAGATTGTGGATTGCTATTGCCACTTTAACAACGAATAATAAAAACTGTATAAAGTTAATTTATAATTAAGAAGGGCTTCATACAAGAAACATGTTTTTTTCGGCGTTTTTTTCTCGATCTTATTTCGTTACGGAACCCTTTGTGTGCGAGTCCGACTCGAACTTGGCTGGTTTTTTAGGAAACCCAAACTAAATTGGCAGCTAGTGTGGCTTCAATGGCTTGTGCTCAATTCAAGTTAAAAAACTGACATGAATCAATGTGACTGTATTTCAGATACTTACAGTATATTTTCTCGAAATTACTTTATTTTCATAACACAAACACACACTTTTTCAATCCAATATATCTACCCATTTAGGGCTACGGGCATATTACCAATAGTATTTTCGATTAGCGATACACAAAGCAGTTTTCCTGCACTCCCAGTTTGACATAAAACAGAGATGAGTTGTGGCCATTACTCCCAGTTTGACATAAAACAGAGATGAGTTGTGGCCATTACTCCCAGTTTGACATAAAACAGAGATGAGTTGTGGCCATTACTCCCAGTTTGACATAAAACAGAGATGAGTTGTAGCCATTACTCCCAGTTTGACATAAAACAGAGATGAGTTGTGGCCATTACTCCCAGTTTGACATAAAACAGAGATGAGTTGTGGCCATTACTCCCAGTTTGACATAAAACAGAGATGAGTTGTGGCCATTGGCAATCATTTCCATTATTAGGTTTTAAACTTTGAACTCACGACCCATGTCTTTATGATCGGTTGGTCCTGATTTCCTACCTACAAAACTAATATCATATCATAATATAGATCTGGGGGCTTAAAACAGCCACTTTGGCAGAATCATAATAGGAAAATATTATGAATCATTGTAAAATGTCACAAACTGACAATTCATAATATTATGATCTGCGTGCGATTCATATTACGAAATAATTCATCTGTTTGACAGTTTTCTATTGAGATTCGTAAAATGGTCCACACATTATGAATTGCTTTTGTGTCAAATTAGAGGAATTGTTAATGACAGCTGGAATTTAGGAAATGAACTGCTTTAAGAGGAATTGCTAATGTGGCCGGTTTAGGCCCACTGACTGGTGACTAATCGTGTTCCATATAGCCGCGTCATGATCACAAAAACCCGCGGGGTATCCGTCATTTCCCTGTTCCTCAGAAAAGTAGATAAGAATACATAAAACTGTTATTTTTAACCTCATACACAAGTCATGACGTTTGAATGCCGAATCATCATGTCAGATAACATGAAATGATCTATTTATAACATAATTATCAAATTTCCTGTTATTGTTTAAGTGTGGTATATATGAATATAATTTATAATAAAAACAATTCCGTCTCCAAATGACAATAACGCCCGGCAACCTAAATCACTGGTAGAACTTTTAAATAAGACGGAAAGGGATTCTGGTAGAACAAATTTCCATGAAGTTTTCATAGAAATGTTTCTACTAGAGTTGTGTCGCGGGATATACCTTACCTTTGAGAAGCAATTATTGTGTGGTTCGATTCCCAGGTCGGGTAAAATGTGTTTTTCTTGGTAGCAACCCAGAGTCTAAATTTGTTGCCGGTTCAAAATCAAAATAGTTTAAATCACATAAATACGTGCCCGGTTAGTGTATTTTTTTTTGGAAATCGTTTTTATTTTTCGCTTTTTAGTTGTGGTACCTACCCCACACAAATTCGAATTCCACTACCTGCTATGTATATAAGTGACGGAGTCACTGGAAAAATACGTAATATTGAGGCTAACTCAAAAACTACGCAAGCAAAGTTAATAAAATTGATATGGGACCACCTCGGAAGCATGACTTAGCAAACAAAAAAAGAATCATCAAAATCGATTCATAATGACGGAGTTATAGCGTAACAAACATACAAAACAAAAAAAACATCAGACGAATTGAGAACCTCCTCTTTTTTGAAGAAGTCGGTTAAAAGTCAAAAATAACTTTGATTTCGTACGTCGGTGGCAACAAAAAACGAAAATTGAAAAGCAAAGACCTCCGAAATAAAAGCCATATTTTGTTCACTTTAAAAAAAAAATTGAGAATCATTTTTTTTTTTTTGTAATCTTATCCCCTTATCAGTTTCATACTAACAAATATGTTTTGCAAATTTGATCCTTATTACTACTAGAAATCGTCCAACTGACAGGTGTCAAGTACGCATTCGCTCGACGGCCGGACGACGGCAAATAAAAAAGCCAAGAAGTACATACTTTGTACCACACTCTTGTTATAAGTAGGTACTTAGATTGTACTTAACCACAATGATAATGACAATAATCTCAAAGGTCTGCGCCGATTTTATATCTTCTTTATATATAAAAATCAATTGCTGTTCGTTTGTCTCGCTAAAACTCGAGAACGGCTAGACCGATTTGGATAATTATTTTTTTGTTGTGTTCGTTATTCTCAGGGAAAAGATTTTACATTTAGTAAGTGTAGGTAGGGTAGGTAGGTATGTAGGTAGGTAGGGTAGGGTAGGTAGGTAGGGTGGATGGGTAGGGTAGGTACAACTGAAAAGCGAAAAATAAAAACGATTTCCAAAAAAAAAAACTCTAACCGGGCACGTATTTATGTGATTTAAACTTTTTTGATTTTGAACCGGCAACAAATTTAGACTCTGGGTTGCTACCAAGAAAAACACATTTTACCCGACCTGGGAATCGAACCACACAATAATTGCTTCTCAAAGGTAAGGTATATCCCGCGACACAACTCTAGTAGAAACATTTCTATGAAAAATTCATGGAAATTTGTTCTACCAGAATTCCTTTCCGTCTTATTTAAAAGTTCTACCATTGATTTAGGTTGCCGGGCGTTATTATCATTTGGAGACGGAACTGTTTTTATTATAAATTATATTCATATATACCACACTTAAACAATAACAGGAAATTTGGTAATTATGTTATAAATAGATCATTTCATGTTATCTGACATGATGATTCGGCATTCAAACGTCATGACTTGTGTATGAGGTTAAAAATAACAGTTTTATGTATTCTTATCTACTTTTCTGAGGAACAGGGTAATGACGGATACCCCGCGGGTTTTTGTGATCATGACGCGGCTATATGGAACACGATTAGTCACCAGTGGCCATAAATCGGCCACATTAGCAATTCCTAAAATGTGGGTGTACCTACCTATAGTAGGTACACCCATATTTCGCCAGTCGAGCGAGTATCATGTAATGGGGGCGAGTCCATTACCATCAATATTCATTTCTGTACAACTTCTATCATTCGGAATATAACTGTAAGTGATTGTTGCATTTTGGCACATTCCATTGTGAACAATTGTTGGTTAACCAAAATAAAATAAAAAATAAATCAACCGACCACAGAGCCAGATTATTTATTTATTTATTTAAACTTTTCGCACTCAAAAAAGAGGTACAAAGGCGGACTTAATGCCTTAGGCATTCTCTACCAGTCAACCAAGGGTGGTGAAGAGATTAGATGGCAGGTGCTCTGACTGTGACGTACAAAGAGAAAAAAAAATAATAATAATATAATATTATATCATAATGCATAGATAAGACAGGTTTTACAGAATAAGAAGCTATAAACTTATGATACATTTACCTACATACTGATTCACTATATATATACCTATAATATATATATATACATTAATAATATACAAATTCTAGGGAGAGAGGTGTAGAGACTCTACTCTATTTGTTCAGAAAAAAACTCTGCAATTTCCGCAGATTCCGGGCTGTCACTGAAAAATTCCAGATGGAAAAAACTTTGGCATGACCCGGTAATCGAAACCAGGCTGTAGCGCCCGTGACCACTAAACCAACGTTTATTGATGAACGTTGATTCATCATCATTTCAGCCGAAAGACGTCCACTGCTGGACATAGGCCTCCCCCAAGCACCACCACTTCGACCGGTTCTGTGCTTCTCGCATCCAGCGCATACCCGCGGCCTTCACCAGGTCATCGGTCCACCTTGTGGGGGGCTTCCAACGCTACGTCTTACGGTACGCGGTCGCCACTCCAGAACCATTCGGCCCCATCGGCCATTAGGTATAAATACCGTATGACGTTTCCGTTAACCAGAAGGTATTAGCAGGTATATAGCAACCTACATGCAAAAATAATAATTAATTTAATTGTTTATTTCAGACCAAGCACACAAATAGTTGGTACAAGTCCATATTATGTTAGTAGGTAGATACTTATAGCTCATTATCTCATCTGCCTGCCTTTTCCCAACCATGTTGGGGTCGGCTTCCAATCTAACCGGATGCAGCTGAATACCAGTATTTTACATGGAGCGACTGCCTATCTGACCTCCACAACCCAGTAACTGGGTAATACGATACCCCTTGGCAAGACTGGCTGTGTTGGTTGGTTGTAGATATTTATAGCTATGTTAGTAAAATTTAAAATTATTATTATTTTGGACATGCATGAGTGACCAATGCCTCAGAATTTGGATGTCCACTCTTTCCGACATATAACCATTGATCATAATTTTTTTTGTTTAATTTTTTACCCGACTATCGTGAAGAAAAAAGGAGGGTTATGATTTAGACCGGTATGTATGTATGTAAGTATGTTCATCTATTCCCTCCTATCTTCTAAACCACTCATCTCAATTTGACAAATGAGGTATCGTTGGAAGCGTCTTGATTGTCCGCTGGTTATAGGCTATATGACGTCACATTACATAACACGTTACATAAAAATGGCGCCCTCTAGAGGAGATAAAGTCAGGAACTAAATAAAAAATATTGTTTAATCGTACCATGTTGGGTATCAAATGAAAGGGCTTAACGAGCACATTTCAAAAATAGATATATTATAAACCCCAAAAGAATTTACAAAAAATTAAGTAATACAAACTAAAACCCAACTACAACTAAAAAGGTATAAACAAGACACCACAGACAGACAAATTAAAAATCCGGAGTCACACGTAATTTATCCGATTTATGCCGTAACACTTGTGACTCCGGATTTTTAATTTGTCTGTCTGTGGTGTCTTGTTTATACCCTTTTAGTCGTAGTTGGGTTTTAGATTTTAATACCTTTTATTTTTATTATTAAATATTCACAAACAATATTAGGTAGGTACTTACTTATATTGACACGTAAAGAAAACACTGTGTGTGTAAAGACAAGTTTGACAATGCGCGTGGCACCTGTTACCTCAGACCGAATAAAAAGCCACGCTCACAGCCATTTACAATGAAACTACACCTCACTAAGTGCAAACATGTTAACGAAACCGGCCTCACGCACGTCACTGTTGACAGCGCTCCGTCTTGGTTTTATAACTGACTTCAAAAAAGAAATGTTTGTGTAAATAATCGTGTTTTCGCCAAACATAGGGCTTAGCATCAATTCTGCAGTATTTTCGGCATAACGGAGGATCATGCTAAGTAATTTGAGGTAGGGTCCATAAATCGAGTTTTCATCACAATTTTTTTTGCGGTTACAATCTTCCATTTGACTGTGGGTCACGGCCCGTGACATAAGTATACCGATTTAAGGAAGAACATTTTTCAACTACAACGTTAAGTTTGTTTTTGGGAAAAATTCATCCCAACTATGGAGCCCGCCATCTTGCGTGGTCCGACACGCACTTGGAGGGTTTTTTATCAGTGTATGTATTTATGGTAATATTTAATGATCGCTTACCATAGAAGGTTATTGTATCTTATACCTACATATAAGATCAGTCATCGAATTATGTTTATAAATTGTAGATTTATCATAATAAAATTATAGCGTGCGGGTGTGAAGTTCAAATTTTAAATAAAGCGCCATCTATAAAATAATGTTAAAACAATTCATAGTAGTTTAATTGGTTGGGAATAGATGGCGCCTTTTAAGAATTTAATATTATTCTATTATAACCATGTTATTGTAATGAGTTTATTATGTTCCTTTCCCTTGGTGGTATCGCATCCAGTAATTGGGTTGTGGAGGAACTGAAAAACTCAAACTCAAAGCATTTATTTCAATTAAACCATTTACAGGCACTTTTGAATTGTCAAGGAGTCGGTCAGTCTGGGAAGCTAAACTCGCGACAATCTAAGAAATCCGTTTTGACGTTTCGTTCTCGTGCGTGTAATAAAACGTTATGCCTTGAGAATCAGTTTTAATCAATTTAGATAAGTCGTCGATTATAAACTCTCTAAGTATGTTCAATCGATATGTCTCGAGAATCAATTTATAAGAAACAAATTTGTTTTTTCATCTCTACACGAAGGATTTTTGTAGCTGTCAAAACGGACTTCTTAGATTGCCGCGAGTTTAGTTGCCCGTTCCAAAGTGTAATAAGTACCTATGGAGAAGAACAGGCAAAAAACTCTATGGTCTCTCACTAGTCTAAGTGCACTCAACTCTGTTCTGACACAAGAACTTTACCTTCATACAAAACTATTGAAGAAAAACATGCTACCGCGCGCCGTTACTAAAATCAATAACATTTCAGCATTTAGGTACTTATATAACACAATTCATCGGCTAAAACAAATATTTATTTAACGGGTGACTGTACAGTAGGTCTTAGAAAACACATTTTTGTCTTTACATTAAGTAAGTACCATTACGAGCTATGTTAACGTAACCTCTATGACGTCAGCGTTTGAAAGACAATTATTGAGTTTACTATCAGATCAGAAGTGTGGATTGACAAATCTCGAAAAAAGTAGGTATACATGATCATCAGCCTATAGCAGTCCACAGCTGGCCATAGGCCTCTCCAATTGCACGCCATTCAGCTCGATTCTCGACAACTCTCATCCAGCTGCTACCAGCCACCCTGCGAAGATCGTCGCTCCACCTGCCTGAGGGTGTCCTACCTTACGTTTGCCGATTCGCGGTCTCCACTCCAGAACACGTCTACCCCAACGGTCATCGGTTCTACGGCTAATATGGCCGCCCAATGCAAAGCTTGCCTTTTCTGTGAGCTATGTCGACAACTATGGTAAAAAATGGTCGCTCACAATGGGCCGCATTAGAAGGCTGAAAGTCAATCAAAGGGCAATGGAGAGGGCTATGCTCGGAGTTTCCCTGCGTGATTGAATGAAGAGATCCGTAGGAGAACCAAGGTAACCGACATAGCCCGAAATTGCCAAACTTAAGTGACAGTGGGCAGGGCACATTGCTCGCAGAACAGATGGCCGATGGGGCCGAAAGGTTCTGGAGTGGCGACCGCGTACCGGAAGATGTAGCGTTGGAAGGCCCCCCACAAGGTGGACCGATGATCTGGTGACAGCCGTGGGAATCCGCTGGATGCGAGAAGAACAGAACCGGTCGAAGTGGCGGTGCTTGGGGGAGGCCTATGTCCAGCAGTGGACGTCTTGCGGCTGAAATGATGATGATGATGTGAAAAATCTAATTAATATTACTGATGATAAAGAAATTACTGACTTTTTGACTCACTCGTTGGTCTAGAGTTTGCAAGCGCTACTGCTGAGCATGAGCTCCTGGGTTCAATTCCCAGGTCGGGCAAAGTGTTATTAGGTTTTCCTACCTGGATTTTCTCAGTAGCAGCCTGGAATCGGGAATTGTGCCCGGTTGATGGCAATAGGCTCGCCCCCTGTTACTACACATAGCTGATGAAAATGTGGGTGTACCTCTGCCTGGTGTACCTCTGCCGAACCCTTCAGGGAAATAAGGCGTAATGTTATGAATGTATAAAGTAATAATTAGTTAAGCCCTACCTCAAATTGCTTAGCATGATCCTCCGTTATGCCGAAAATACTGCAGCATTAATTTGGAAATAAATATTATGTTTAAGTTGAATATTGATGCTAGGTCCTATGTTTGACGAAAACACGATTACATAATTTTCTCAAGAGAAAAAAAATCCAAAGTTACCTCTAAACCGAACTATAAACCGCTGGTATTCAAAAAATACTTCAAATTAGATCATGAAACTTTGCATAATAACTGAACTAACTATAAAGCAGGGGCCGTAAAACCAGCCAGGGTTGCGGGAAAGTCCGAAAGGGATACCGGGACCTTGGCAACAGGCAACTGAAGGAACACGGGTGGGTTTTAGTCAGTAAAAGTCTGACACGCCCTTCCGCTCCGCCCAAAGCGGGAGAAGTCATTGGATGATTTCCAACCCTTAAAATAAAAAAAGGGGCCTTAAAACGGCCAGTTGGCAGAATCATCGTAAAATGTCACAAACTGACAATTCATAATATGATCTGCGTGCGATTCATAATACGAAATAATTCATCTGTTTGACAGTTTTCTATGGAGATTCGTAAAATGGTCCACAAATTATGAATTGCTTTTGTGTCAAATTAGAGGAATTGCTAATGACAGCTGGGAATTCAGGAAATTAATTACTTTTAGAGGAATTGCTAATGTGGCCGTTTTAGGCCCGCTGGACTATGGTTAATCTGAAATCAACAACCCGTCCATGGTGATCAATGCTCGTGCCTTGTCTGTATGAGAACAGGCCTTTGCCCAGCAGTGGGACAGTTATATTCTGGTATTATTGGTCACATTTGTAATCAAAACAGGAATCTATCTACCGACATATAATTAAATATTTACCATAGTATTTACCAGTCACGTCAACGGATATAATAATTATTAATATTGGGACATGTTCCGTACGTCAGTAAATCATGGAAATTGTTCACACCAAATTTTCATAAAATTTGTTTTTAATGCGACTTTGGGGCTTTAAAAGCAGCGATTAGTAGATGATAAGTAATTAAGTAATACATGCTGATATCCGCAACTCCACGTTAAAAGTCGTATTTTGCATACGGGTGTGAAATCGCTTATTCGATCCATTCCAGCTCCTCCAAGAAGGCCAACAACGCGTTCATGTTACTCACAATCTCACGTAGGGTACCTGGGTTACCGAAGTACAACTTTGCCCTGTATGTGGCAACCACCGGGCAGTGTAGCAGCACATGAGCTGCTGTCTCGTCGTCTACCATGCAGGCCCTGCACAGCGGACTGTCTGTGACTCCTATGACAAAGAGGTGTTTATTAAAAGACCCATGGCCAGTTAAGGCTGCTGTGACAGTACGCAGCTGTTGTTTAGTTAGTTGGAGCATCCGTTTCGTGAGGCGGCAATCGATCGCAGGCAGTGCCTCTTTGGCCTGCCTGCACACACCTTGGAGAGAAGTAGATGATAAGCAGGTAGCGATAATTAGATATTAGATTATTGTGGAGTTTCTTGCCCATTCTTCTCCATACGAAATCTACCTTTTGGAATGGGCAACTAGAATCAATTCTATTTCTTTGTTTGTTTTTCATTGACGTTCAAAAGTGCCTTTTATGTGCCTATTTGAAATAAATTATTTGACTTTGACTTTGACTTACTTAGACAAAATTTAACTTGGTAAAATAACACACGAAAATTTCAAATACGGACTCGTGGGGTTACGAGTCTGTATTTGATTTTTTATTCGAACTTATGAAGCAATGATTCTAATTCTGACCGATCGTGCGTTACGCAATTAGGGTGATGCTATCTAATTGCATAGGTAACTTATTTTCGTAACCGGCCGACAAATCTGTTTCATTTCGACAGTTCAACCTCATTCATTGCGTTATTTACGTTGTTGAGCAGATATTTTTATCGAATTTAAGAAGCAATGGATTAGAAATTTGTTTCAAACCGATTCCAATTCTAATTGATCGTGTATTACGGCTGGTAGAGATCGAGCCATGGACTCCTCAGAAGTCATGTTTACGACTAGATACGTCAGTAACGCAGTTCTCATGGCCCAAATCTATACCATTGAAAAAGTAAACTATTTTCGTTAAAAACACCTGTTCAAACCAAAGCAGTTTGAAATTAAACAATATATTAAACTTATTTGTACATTGAGGCGTATATATAAGTGTCAATTATGATTAATTTTGTAAATTAACAGTAGTTATTTATCGATACGTGGTGATAAAATGGCGCGGCTCGTGATATTAATGTGTTTGGTGAGTCTTAATTTTTTTAATTTTATTTATGTTAAAGTAAGAAATGATAACCAAGCGCTACTGCTGAGCATGAGCTCCTGGGTTCAATTCCCAGGTAGGGCACAAAGTTATTGGGTCTTTTACCCGACTGCCCCAGAAGGAGGGTAATGTTTTTCGAGAGTATTATGTTTGTATGTATGTATGTCTATTTCTTTGGCACGCTCTGTAGCCTAAACGGCTTGATGGATTTTGGCTAATGAGGTGTCATTAGATTCGTCTTAATTGTGGGAGTGACATAGGCTATATACTATTTATATATTGCTTCTACAAATACAAAAAAAAGGGAGGGGAAGGTTTAAAAAAAAATACAACAATATTGGTATCAAATAAAAGCTAGTAATGAGTCAATTCCTATGTATATATAAAACCAAAAAGTTTGAAACAAAAAACCCGCCTGCAAAAAGGTATAACTTACAAGAGAAGAACAAACATTATAATCTGTAGAATTTTGGTATTACTGGCGGGGAACAAATCAATAACCTGAAATATGGTGTAATTGTTGTTTGTTCCCCGCCTGTAATACCAAAATTCTTACCTAGTCCAAAATGTTACTGAAGAAATGAGAGGACTTAGGTACCTAGATAAAACTTTCGAAATGTGCGCACTATACACATCTGACTAACTCTCCGGGGTTTATAAGCGACCAGGGTTGCGGGAAAGTCCGAAAGGGATACCGGGACCTTGGCAACAGGCAAATGAAGGAACACGGGTGGGTTTTAGTCACTAAAAGTCTGACACGCCCTTCCGCTCCGCCCAGAGCGGGAGAAGTCATTGGATGATTTCCCACACGCAAAAAAGAAAAAAGGGTTTACAAGCGAAACGTTATTTATTACTGTTTTTTTTTTCAGATATGCATTTGTCACGCGAAATTCGTTGACGTCAGTAAGTAAAATAATAACATTTATTTGGACACAGTTCGTAAAACACACTAAACAAAAAAAAGTGAAAATAATTTATTAACAATAATGTATGCCTCACGGCTGCGCCAAAAAGGTTCATTTCAGCATTAATGCCAGAC
Organism: Lithophane leautieri; assembly: GCA_949152455.1. Classification (NCBI taxonomy): domain Eukaryota; kingdom Metazoa; phylum Arthropoda; class Insecta; order Lepidoptera; family Noctuidae; genus Lithophane; species Lithophane leautieri. The sequence continues at coordinate 7,471,607 of OX424488.1, forward strand.
AAACGCTGTCTAACGCTGGTTTTCTAATGACCACTAGTTCCACTAAAATCCCCTAGAGCAGTCCTCCAGGGGACTACACAGCACTCAATGTTCCACTGCGATGGCTTATGAGATCATAATTACAAAACTCCTTTTGAAAAGTTCATAATAGTTATTTATGCAACTGTTATATAATAAGGGGTATTAAAACACGAATGTGGTTCGCCGAGTGTGATAATAGTATCACAAGAGTGTTTTAATACCTAATTATTTACAGTTGCATACAAGACTTTATCTACACCCATGTTATGAATCCTCTATAAAAGGTTCTTTGTAATACTAATATCCAACAAAAATGGCGGGATAAAACGCACGTGAATTCGAATTTTTTGAATTCGAATAAACTACAAGTTTTTTTTAAATGACTGAGCTTACTTAGTGAAACTCGCCTGCATGACAGCGTTCTTTTTTTGAAATGAGTTGCATTATGAAATTTTGTACTACATTATAACACCCGTTTGGATGATATAATGGTTACTATGACACTGGTTGTTTTAATGTTGGCAATAAGCTAACTGTTTCAGAAACTTTTATAGAGGATTTATAGCATGGGTGTAGATAAATTACATAATAAATGAAAACATCGAAATAAAAGTTTCTAAAACATGCGTTTCTTTTGTTTTCAGAATTCTTCCTTAACGATAAGCAAGTCAATTTATTTCCGCAATTTCCGGCTCCTACTAAAAAACCGGCTGCGCACGCAACTAAACCATCGATTAAAACTAAAAAACCGATAACACATGCAACCAAAAAACCATCTCCAATCGTTCCTTTTAATCCAGTAGCCGCAGTTATTGGTGCTATAGTTGAACCAGTAAAAGAGGTAGCAAATACTATATTTAATCCTCAAAAAGCAGGTTCCCAGGGCTTGTTTGGCTCACCAGATATATTTTCTGGTAATGCTCCTGTATCGAAACCAACTGGCAATGGGCCAGTAACTTCAAAGCCAACTGTTAGAAAGGGAGTAACTGCTAAGTCAGCTGATAAAGGGGGAAGCACACCATCTTTTGGTTTAAAGGCCCCTTCCCTTGCTGGTGCTCCTAAACTCCCAAGTTTCCCAACCTTACCAGGTTCAGGAAGAAGTGCGACTTCTCCTACAATTTCTAGTACCACTCCTTGTGCTGATGATTCTACTGCTAACGGTGCTTCTACCCCATCTGCAGGGCTATCGACTCCAGATTCTTCATCAACTTTCATTCCTAAAGTACCTGGGTTACCAACCAACCCACTACCTGGAGTTCCTTGGCCATCAATACCCGGATTCCCTTCATCAGCACCACCGGCGATACCTGGTTTACCAATCCCTGGATTTCCAGGAGCCACCGCTTCGCCAACAGCCGATGGTTTGTCTTCTTCTCCATCAACCGGTGGTGTAACTCCACCGACAACGAGTGGTGTAACTGTACCTGGTGGATTAACCACACCCTCACCTGGTGGCATTTCTTCTCCATCTGCCGGTGGTGTAACTTCACCGTCAGCGAGTGATGCAGCTTCACCTGGTGGACTAACCACACCCTCACCTGGTGGCATTTCTTCTCCATCTCCCGGTGGTGTAACTTCACCGTCAGCGAGTGATGCAACTCCAACCGGTGGACTAACCACACCCTCAGTTAGTAGCAATTCTTCTCCATCTCCCAGTGGTGTAACTCCACCTTGTGGACCAACCACACCCTCAGGTAGTAGCATTTCTTCTCCATCACCCAGTGGTGTAACTCCACCTGGTGGACCAACCACACCCTCAGGTAGTAGCATTTCTTCTTCATCACCCAGTGGTTTAACTCCACCTGGTGGACCAACCACACCCTCAGGTAGTAGCATTTCTTCTTCATCACCCAGTGGTTTAACTCCACCTGGTGGACCAACCACACCTTCAGCTAGTAGCATTTCTTCTTCATCACCCAGTGGTTTAACTCCACCTGGTGGACCAACCACACCCTCAGCTATTATCATTTCTTCTCCATCACCCAGTGGTGTAACTCCACCTGGTGGATCAACCACACCCTCAGGTAGTAGCATTTCTTCTTCATCACCCAGTGGTTTAACTCCACCTGGTGGACCAACAACACCCTCAGGTAGTAGCATTTCTTCTTCATCACCCAGTGGTTTAACTCCACCTGGTGGACCAACCACACCTTCAGCTAGTAGCATTTCTTCTTCATCACCTAGTGGTTTAACTCCACCTGGTGGACCAACCACACCCTCAAGTAGTAGCATTTCTTCTTCATCACCCAGTGGTTTAACTCCACCTGGTGGACCAACCACACCTTCAGCTAGTAGCATTTCTTCTTCATCACCCAGTAGTTTAACTCCACCTGGTGGACCAACCACACCCTCAGGTAGTAGCATTTCTTCTTCATCACCCAGTGGTTTAACTCCACCTGGTGGACCAACCACACCCTCAAGTAGTAGCATTTCTTCTTCATCACCCAGTGGTTTAACTCCACCTGGTGGACCAACCACACCTTCAGCTAGTAGCATTTCTCCTCCATCACTCAGTGGTGTAACTCCACCTGGTGGAACATCCACACCCTCAGGTAGTAGCATTTCTTCTTCATCACCCAGTGGTTTAACTCCACCTGGTGGACCAACCACACCTTCAGCTAGTAGCATTTCTTCTTCATCACCCAGTGGTTTAACTCCACCTGGTGGACCAACGACACCCTCAGGTAGTAGCATTTCTTCTTCATCACCCAGTGGTTTAACTCCACCTGGTGGACCAACCACACCCTTAGCTAATAGCATTTCTTCTACATCACCCAGTGGTGTAACTCCACCTGATGGACTAACCACACCCTCAGGTAGTAGCATTTCTTCTTCATCACCTAGTGGTTTAACTCCACCTGGTGGACCAACCACACCCTCGGATAGTAGCATTTCTTCTCCATCACCCAGTAGTTTAACTACATCTTGTGGACCAACCACACCCTCAGCTATTAGCATTTTTCCACCATCAATTAATGGTGAAACACCACCATCCACTACTGGTATTACTCCTGACTCTATAAGTCCACCAGGTGCTTCCACTTTATTACCTGGTGCCATACCAAATCCTACAGCACCTGGCTCACCTAATCCTGTAGCTCCTTCCGAAACTGGTTTTCCAGGCATTCCGACTTTACCTTCAACCGGTAATTGGCCACCAATACCGGGATCGGGCGGTCCACCTTCATTACCTGGGCTACCAGGGTTAGACAATCTACCCACTGGTCCTGGATTCCCAATTTTGCCTGGATCTGCTAGTCTACCGACAGTACCTGGGTTGCCAGGATCTGATAGTCCGCCAGGACTGCCTGCGTTAGGTGGTCTACCATTTTCACCTGGATTACCAGGAGTGCCTGGATCTGATAGCCTACCAGTAGTACCTGGGACAGATGCAACTGCCTTGAAATCGCAAAAAACATCTGAAGCTACTGATGTAACGAAAACGATATCTGGAGACCTAACATCATCAGGTAATTCGAGCAAATTTTCATTTTATAACCTAAGTGACTGTCTTGTTGGCTTAGTTGTCGCAATAACAACTGCTGAGCATTGGGTCCAGGCAAAGGATTTTTGGGTTTTTCTATCAAGAATTTATCAGTAGCAGCCCGGAGTCTGGATTTGTGCTCGGTTAATGGTGATAGGCTCGGCCGCTAATACCTTACTTAAACATGAATGGCCAAATGTGTGTGCACTATAGGTACACCTTTGCCTAATACAGGCGTGATGTTATGTTATCGCTCGCTTCAAAAATATTGTTTTTGAATGTGTTAGGTTATATATTATAAAAAAAAATGCCTGAATGCGAGGAGCACAGGAAACGTCATTTGGCAGAAATAATGATCACGATTTGTCATAGTTCTTTCGACGAACGTACTTTGGGCTATAGTGACGCCACGAACATAGTAATATACAGATTAAACGCGATCTTAACTTTTTTTATTTTCACAGTCGCATCGACAGAAACGAAAGACTTCAATACTCAGCCTTTAGGATTACCAAGTTTTCCCGGAGGAGGCTCTCCACTCCCTGGTGCAGGAGCTCCTAGTTTGCCTTCTTTTAATGGTAAGTGTGGCGGCATCTACATCGCCACATGCGAACTACGCATCACACTGACGTCACGCAAAATCCTGAATCGCGCAAGCAGTGTTTACCGCGCCACTAGAATATAAAGGGTGACTGATTAGTGACTTTGATTGATTAGTCTCCGATACTTAAACACGTGACTTTACTCATAATTATGAACAACTTTTGCTATGGGAGCAAACCTGTAATCGCGGAAAAATTTAACAAAACAATAATTACTTCCTGCAGGTGGCGGTGTAGATTTGGTTCAACAAGCGGCTCACCTCACAGGTAATTATTACAGTCAAACCCACAAAGATTATTTTTTTAGAAAGAAGTAAGTATGAAAAAAAGACCTACCAACTATAGCCAGAGGATCTTCTCTAAGATAAAAATACAGTTTGTTATATAACGTTCCCGTTAACCTGAAATAGTAACTATAGCGTCAATAAATGAAAAAAAAAAAAATTACCCATCATTAAAATAAAGATTTTAGTAAAATATTCACAAAAATATTACTTAAATTCATACGGAATAGAAACACTCTGTATACGTACACTTGTCACTCTTGTCTTTCTACGTTGAAATACAAGTGTGCTTGTATAGAGTGTTTCTTTTACGTATCAATTTAATAGTTTTGTGAATATTTCACTACTTACGGGTAAGCTCTTGGCCTGAATCTCACCTGATGGTAAATGATGATCTGGTCGAAGGTGGGAGCGAGCTTCACCCGGAGTACTCAACTACAGAGGAACTGGCTATCTTACCTTTTACTATCGAAACACAACAATGCTGCTATAAATTGGCGACAGACTTAGTTAAGATGCTGGTAGCTTAACTGAACAAACCGTTTCACTAACCAAACCGAGCAGAAAATTTTGCCCCCACTGGGAATCTAATCCGGGACCTGTCTCTGATATCTCACTCAAATGTCTCGCTGATGGTGGCGCGTGTGTTGGATCATTTAGCTCCCTCAAAATGGTTGAGCTGAATGGTGCTGATCCATGCGTCATGTTCGTGAACGGGCGCCGTCAGTTGTGACTGGTCACCTCTTAGCTGCCATGGCTTATTTTAATTTTTGAATTGTTTTATGTAATAATTGCGGACGCTTTTAACGTGCTTTCTACATTGTTCTCACATGTATAATTTCAACATGAATGATGTAACCAACTTTTTTTATAATTTTTATTTTTATTTAAAAGAGTGTCCGTGGAGTTTCTTGCCCGTTCTTCTCCATAGGTACCTACTACGCTTTGGAATGGGCAACTAGCTTCATATTTCTGACAGACCGACTCCTTGACAATTCAAAAGTGCCTGTAAATGGTTTAATTGAAATAAATGCTTTGAGTTTTGAGTTTTTTGAGACAGGTAGTCTAACCACTAAACAACAGAGGTGATTCAAAACATTTCTGAAATGTTTATTTTTTATTTTAGGGAACATTGGAGGATCTTTCTTCGGATAACGAAACCAATGCAGTCGATAGTAATCAACCAAGCTGTAGGAATTAAATGATTTTACTTTTTTAATTTTGTTTTATTTCAATGCTGTGTTAAATATATCCAAACTAAAGTCAGATAGGCAGTCGCTCCATGTAACATACTGGTATTCAGCTGCATTCGGTTAGACTGGAAGCCGACCTCAACATGGTTTCAGAACGCAGACAGATTGAGAAAATTAAACACAAGTTTGATATAAAAATGGCGTATAATAAGTATACAATTAAATATGATGTATTTACAAGAGTGAATATTATCATATTTAGCTAACATAATAAAATTTGCTTGTGACTACATAAAATGCAAAGGAATACTTACTACTAAAAATATACAATAACATCATTAATATTAACGTACAAGGCGACATACACAAATTACACAAACTCATGCCATCTTCCCATGGGGATAGGCAGAAACTACCCATCTGCTACGATTCTTATACACACATTGTCGCGTTACATTGGTGGTTACATTGCCGCGTTATCGCGAACTTTACGTCGCGTGCTCTCTGTTGCTCAATGAGACGTCGAGCGGTGTGCGAGGGAGAGCGCGCGAAGTAAAGTTCGCGATAAGGCGACAATCTAGCCCCGGCATTACATACTTCTTTTGCCTCGTTTATTTTCATACGAGGGTCATGCCAAAAGAAGTTTGATATTCTATAATCATTTATTTTGTTTGACATTGGTCCCGATTCTGTTATTCACAAACTAAACTAAATTTAAGTTCAGTGCATCTTTTTCTTTCTATTTCATTAAGAAAAGGACAGAAGATACATTTTAGTTTAGTCCTGTCAAATTAATCAGCGCCTGTCACTACTCCATTAGACGTGATTAAAAACTTGCCTACTAAAATTACGTCAATTTACGTCAGGCGCTGATTAATTTGACAGGACTAAACTAAAGTTTATCTTCTGTCCTTTTCTTAATGAATTAGAAAGAAAAAGATGCACTGAACTTAAATTTAGTTTAGTTTGTGAACAACAGAATCGGCACTACTGGCAAGTTATTTAGTATCTTATATGCTGGTTGTTTATTGACATATTTGAAACAGTTTGTCTTCGAACAATAATATTAGCTTGGTTTGACCAGCGTCCGCAGTCAGAAATCTGGCACCTTCTCGGGCACCACGAAAATGCGGTGCCCCACACATCTGCCAGAACACTCGAATTTTTTAACCGACTTCAAAAAATGGAGGACGTTATCAATTCATCTGCATTTTTGTTTTTTTTTTATGTTTGTTACCTCGGAACTTTCGACTGGGTGAACCGATTTTGATGATTCTTTTTTTTATTTGAAAGCTGGTGCTTCACGTGTGGTCCCATATAAATTTTATTAACTTTGCTTGGGTAGTTTTTGAGTTAGCTTCAATAATTACGTATTTTTCTCACTTAGTCTATGTAGACGACATCTTATTTGACACAGTCTGTTATTTACATAGCAGGTAGTGGTATTAGACTTTGTGGGATAGGTACCACAACAAAAAAGTGAAAAATAAAAACATTTTACAAAAAAAAACAATCGACTTGCAAAAAAAAAACAAAAAAAGGGAAAAATAACTTTAATTTCGTAAGTCGGTGGCAAAAAACGAAAATTGAAGAGCAAAGACACCGACTTCCGAATTTAAAGTTATTTTTCACTTTTTTTGTGGTTTTTTTGGAAGTCAGTTGTTTTTTTAACTAAAAAAACGTGTCTATCCTCCCTCACTCATCATATTCCCATGACCTAGCACCTTGTGATTTTTACCAGTTTCCAAGAAACAAAGAAAAATTAAAGGGAAAAAGTTTTGAAAGCAAAGAATGCACCGTCTGCCTACAATTTCGAGATTGCTGAGGTGTCTACAGAAGAGTGGTCAGAGATATTTTCCAATTGGTTCAGACGTATAGAAAAGTGTGTACGTGCTCAGGGTGAATTCTTCAAAAAGATTAATACTTTGTAATCCTTACTAATATTATAAATACCTCAAACGGCGCAAATATAACAACCTTATTGGTAGCTATATTTTTGAGCCGTTTGGGGTTGAAACACTAGGGCCGTGGGGTCCGAGTGCTCATCGAGTATTTCGGGACATCGCCAAGCGGTTGGTCGACTCTTCACGTGACCAATTTCTAGGTCAAAGAATCAGCATTGCCATCCAACGTGGCAATGCTGCCAGCCTTTTGGGCACTTTTCCCACTGACAGCGATGCGGAAGAGTTTTTTGACGCCCTATGAGCCATTCCTTTATGTATGTAATCTGTATTTTGTTATTTTTATTTAGCAAACTCCTTTGAATGCGAAAGTAACTGTCTGTCTGTCGCGCTTTCACGCCAAAACTACTGAACCGATTCAAATGAAATTTGGTACACAGATAGTCTAGAGCCTGAGAAAGAACATAGGCTACTTTTTATCGACATATCACGCGGGCGAAGCCGCGGGCGGAAGCTAGTAAAGAATAAAGTTTATAAGTTTTTGAATATCTAATTTCTTTTGGCATGACCCATGTACATATTTTATAGCCATACATGCACGCCGGTTGCGAGTATCTACTTCGCAGCTGTGCTATCAGACAGCCAACCAGGCGCGTCTAAGGGGCTGCCGTGGAGGCAGCCCCTTAGACGCCCCTTAGAGCGCGTACACAAACACGACCATCATAGACGCGGTAGACGCCGGCAGACTGGCGAGAAATCCCAACAAGTTCGGACTCGACGGTTGATCGGCCGTTTACGGGCGTCATCGGACGATGACGCTCGTGATTATGTACGCGTTTTCTTTCTTTTACAAGTCTTTGATTCAATCGTCCAAGTTCGGCCGTCGCCGCCAGAGCAAACTCCGACCGATTAGGTGTACGCGACTCGTCACGTATTTCTATACACTCTCAGGGTCGTCTCGAGCGAGAGAATCGCGGCGATGCGACGAGTGGCTGAGTGCGAGCGAAACGTCATCGTATCGCCGCGCGGTCGTCGCTACTGGTAACTGACGGCGCGCCCGCCGCGCTCTCGCAGCGGGACGTGGCGAGCGCGCTGTCTGCGTTGCCTGTCTGCCAAGCAGACGATACATATTGAAAAGTTTTCACGCGGCGATTCCGTTACGAGTATAGTTTTAAATAAACCAAAATCCGTGGTTTAAAAACCGTGTTGAACAAATTTAAAACTGTTTTTAAAACACGGATTTTGGTTTAACCTGTATGACCGCGGACGGGCCGCGCGCGGACCTAAAACTATTGTAGTTAATTAAAAGTCCTTGAAGAATTAAAGCTGTAAATAAATCGTTTTAAACCAAAAACCGTTTTAAATTTGTTTAACATGGTTTTTAAACCACGGATTTTGGTTTAAAATGATTTATTTACATCTATAGTTACGAGTCGTCGCGGACACGCGGCGATTCCGTTACGAATCGTGACGATACGCTGGATAAACTGGACGATAAACTTTAACTCTTAAAGTTATTTTAATTTATTTATTTATATATTAATTGTCGTCCCTACATTATAGATTTTTATTATTTATGTACAAATGGATGTCAAATAATTAGTGATAATTATTAAATAATAGGTCATAAAATTAAAATGATAACATAATATTATGTCAAACTTGTTGTCAACTTACAACCACTCAGAGCCTGTCCACACGATGCGCTGTGGCGCCGCACCGCAAAGATTTCCCCGCACTGGCGGACACAGGGTGACTGAGCGGAGCCGCTCCGCGTACTCCCCTCACCGCCTCGCTCGCGGGGTGCAGGTCCGGTGTTCGTGCGGTGCGACGCCGGAACGCATCGTGCGGCAAATCATGTAGGCTTGCAGAAAAATATATCGATATTTTTAGGCGATATTTATTATTTCGATATATCGATGTATCGATATAAAATGTCAAGCATCGAAAATGTATCAAAAACGATATATTTCCAATAGCAACACCGTTGTCGCCACTGACTAAAACCGGTGGAATTCAAAGCCTTAAAACGTATACCTTCTTTTTTTTTTTCTCGTATGGTATTTAAATGATTATAAAACTTGAAAAACAAAAAGAAATAATTTTTTTTTAATTCCACCGACTTTTTTTTTTTTTTTTCGATATATCGAAATCGATATTTTTTTTTTTTTTAATATCGATACGTTTTGACACTTCTTGCATCCCTAATACCATGGATATTTTAATGCAGGAAGCCGTCTGCATCGGCCCTTATATGGTGTCCGATTTCCGAAGAAACTTAAATTAAAGTTTATCTAAAACTCTTTATTGTATGTATGTTTAATATTAATGTATTATACACATAAACATTTCGGAATAAATACTCTAAATTAGTTGTCACCACCGCCGACATGTACATACATAATGTATGTACATGTCGGCGTGTGTATATATCAACGAGCTAACACCCTGCGCGGGTTAGACGCTTAAGGGGCCGGCGGAGCATCGGTCGCAGCTACAAATCGAGTGCTACAAATGTTGCGCTAGTGTGTCTGCCGGAGCGATACACACAGCTACCGTGAACTGTACGACCACGCACACATTGGCATTGACATGACATTTGCTTGACGCGATATCACTACTACCTATTGAAAATTTGTAATAAATTTGGATATGTTCCGTTATACCAAAAATGATGAATGAAAACTTAAGGTTTTTTTTTAATTCTTTTTTTCGATAATTTGTAACTTGATAATATAAGCTACGTTTCCGCTGAAACAATATTACAAATATTGTTGTTTATAATATAGAAAAAACAATATACGTCGGCCGATGAATTTTCCATACAAACGTAATACCTAAATCATTTGCAATTGGAGCATATTTCCACCATATTAATATTTTGATATTAGGATTGAGACAGTATTTATCTAGGTTCCTACATCTTTTTTTCCCAAAAAAACTTACCTAAAATGCAGTTTAAGCGAATTAAAATTCGCACATTTTTACAGCGTAAATGACATATTTTCATATCGTTTTTTCTGTATTATAAACAACAATATTTGTAATATTGTTTTGTTATTGTTGTTTGTTTTTATTGTTCAGCAGAAACATAGCTTATATTATCAAGTTACAAATTATGGAAAAAAAATTGAAAATACCTTAAGTTTTCATTCATCGTTTTAGGTATAACGGAACTTATCCAAATTTATCACAAATATTCAATAGCTGATAGTGCTATCGCGTCAAGCAAATGTCATTTCAATGCCAATATGCACGTGGTCGTACAGTTCACGGTAGCTGTGTGTATCGCTCCGACAGGCACACTAGCGCAACATTTGTAGCACTCTATTTTGTAGTTGCGACCGATACTCCGCCGGCCCCTTAACCAAAACAGGTAAATATTTGGACAGCTATTTGCGACGTTGCCAACTTTTAGAATGAACTCTCTTTATCAACATACAACCTGACACCCGCAAATTGCAAAAAACGTAATAAAATTTGAATTTCGTAGGCTGCCTTAGCGCATCCCCCTTAAGCCTCCATTGTTTGAAAGTCTTTCATGTCCTGTTTCTGATCATCGTCACAGCTATCATTGTCTTCTGTACCGGTCTGACTCGATATCTCGGTTATTATTATTTCATTCAATCCTATTGCCAATGGATCACCTAAAAAAAAACAAACATTTCATAAGTCAAAGTCAAAGTCAAATAATTTATTTAAATTAGGCACATAAAAGGCACTTTTGAACGTCAAATAATAATAATAATAATACCATTTATTCCAGGCGACACAGGCCCATAGAAAAATACCTTAACCTAGACATACATATTTTTATGATAAAAAAAAAAAAAAAAAAAAAAAACTTGTGTTAATAAATAAGGCTTAAGACTATGTTAGTAGCACTTCACTTTGCACTAGCTGGTCTTTGTGCTGTCCTGTGGTACTTGTGGTAAAACATCACGCAGAGTTCGAGATGGAGATATTGTAATATCGTATACTTTTACAATGTTTCTAAATATGTGAGCACCATGTACCTATCACATAACTAATTTATTTGTCATTGCTTCATTTATAACTCTTTTTACCTTTTGTGGTACAGTAATCTTATTGTAGGTGCATCGTCTTCACATATAATTATATAATTCATTTATACAAAATATTGTAAAACATTTTAAAAAAGAGTAATGGTGGAGTTTCATGCCCATTCTTCTCGAAATGAAAGCTTTCTTTTGGAATGGGCAACTAGAATCAATTCTATTTCTTTGTTTTTCATTGACATTTAAAAGTGCCTTTTATGGGCCTATTTGAAATATTTTTTTGACTTTGAATATAAAATACTCACTCATACCATAGACTTGATATACATTGACGATTTCTTGAGGACCACAACCTGTATTAACAGGGATTGGTGTCACACCATCTGAAAACACAAAGTACCTTTGAACAACAGCGCAACTTTACATTAGCAGCATATAATGTTTCCACTGCTGGGACACAGGCCTCCTCTCAGTGAGAGGGAGTGGGCTGTAACCCACCACGCGGGCCCAGTGCGGGTTGGTAGATGTCACATGTCTTCGAATTTTTGGTTCTAGGACATGCCGTGCAGTGCATTGAATGACTATTTCATGAAATCATGACATTTGGCACTTTCATGAACTTAGAGAGTTGTATTGCTGATTCTAATGTTTATAATTCTGTAAACCCATATTTGTTATGGCCGCTAATAATATTTAGATCAACATACAACCTGACACTGACCTGCAAATTGCAAAAAACGTAAGAAAATTTGAATTTCGCGGGCTATCTTACCGCATCCAATTTAAAGGGTCTTTGTACTCAATATTAAAACAAATAAAATTTCACCTTGACGATGAACCTAGACTAAGATTATCACAATACGTAAAATTCAAAAGAGTGGAGGTAGAATTCAAAAGAGTGTCTGTGAAGTTTCTTGCCCGTTCTTCTCCATAGAACATACTATGCTATTTTTTTTCCTTTTTTGGAATGGGCAACTAACTAGCTTCATCTTTCTGACTGACTGACCATTTGACAATTCAAAAGTGCCTGTAATTGGTTTATTTGAAATAAATTTTGAGTTTGAGTAAAAAGAATTAAAATAAAAAAAATCAACTCACCACAAACGCCATGATTCCCTTTCATTTTAAAAATATGATGTTTTAACAATATATTATTGAAGAACTCCTCACCGCAGAAGCATTGGTGGGTTTTACTCTTTTCCTTCTGAGCAGGCACGTGGGCAGCAAATATATGCTGATTCATCTCCTCCACAGAAAAGACTAATGCTCTACACAGTATACAAATCCTCACTTCATTAGCCATAGGGATGCCTTTAAAAATATGTGTCATACGGTTATTTATTGAAGGTTGCAATTGCTCTGGCAAGAAAAATCTTGAAGCATCATCTGTCACAGCATCTATATTCTTCTTGTGTTTCGCTAAATGATTATTGAAATAACATTCCTTTGTCGTCTCATAGTTGCAAATGTTGCACCGAAATAGGCTCGGATGAGTCTTGATATGTTCTAGCATTTCATTATGATTCTCAAAAGTTTTCAGGCAAATCGGACATGTTCCTGTGTTGAAAGCGCCGTGGTATAATAAGTGGAACCATGAAGATTTTGCTCGGATGGTTTTCCAGCAAACGGGACAGTTGTACTTTATGTGTGCGTTTTCTGGGGTTTTTTTTGTATGCCAGTGATACATGTGTGTTATGAGAAGCTGTTTGTTGAAAAAGAGGTGTTGGCAATGGTCACAGATATATATTTCTCGGTTGATCATGGTCGCGTTCGGTGGACAGCAGAAGTGGTTCACTAGTATGTGTTCAACAAGCGCTTTTTTGTCTTTCTGGTCTCGTAAACATATCTGGAAAGGAAATACGAGTTTGTTATTACATGATCAAAAATCAAAATCAAAATATTTTATTTCACATACACCTACATACTTATGAAACGTCAGAAGCTTAAATTATTTTTAAAAGAATAACCATGGAGTTTCTTTCCGGATCTTCTTCATAGGAAACAATCAATTGGAACCGTACACCTAACTTCTGATGTTTCATAAGTGCCCATGTAGGCTTATGTGAAATAAAATATTTTGATTATTTCAATTCATACTCATACATTTTAATCAGATACTTTTAGAACAGCTCGTGGATAATTAATAAAAGCCGCAGGAGTCGATTCATCAGGTTAAGCTTCTCTTGTCGGGGTCGCTCCTTGGATGGGCGACCATCTTTACACACCGAGACTCCTCCATGCCTCGGAAAGCACGTTAAGCCATTGGTCCCGGCTGTCATTTGTGGATCTTTGACAGTCATATTGGGTCGTCAAAAGCCCAATCCCACAACCAGAATCACCAAGGGATATCGTATTATCCAGTTACTGGGTTGTGAAGGTCAGATAGGCAGTTGCTCTATGTTAAATACTGGTATTCAGCTGCTAGTTAGACAGGAAACCGATACTAACATAGATGGGAAAAGGCCAGGCTTTAAAGTTAGTTGCAGAGCAAGAGCTAAAGTAACTTTAACTTAGCTTAATTAGCATAGCTAGGTAATGTTTCGTACTTATGTGCAGACCACAAACTATGAAAAATTACTTTAGCTTTGCGAGCTAAGCTAAGCTAAACTAACTAAGCTAAGCTAAACTAACTAAGCTTAGCCCTAGGTCTACCGGGTAGTTTATCGCTACTCGTGAAGACAATTTCTAGCCATTAACTGAGAACTCTCTAAAGAGGTCAGACGTTGCTTTGGCGACTAACGAATCCTTGCAAAGTTTGCGCCCAGATTCAACCGTCCTATACACAATATAAAATTAAGTTTATAACTTACCGAACACATTGAAATGTTTTCATCTTTCAATGCTTTCATTAAATCCAATTTGTGTACATTTTTTCTATGAATTTCAACATCCATTTCGGAGGGCCATGGGCCCTGACCGCACAAATCACAACAATAACCACCGTTGACATTGTTGTTTACTTTCTCTTTCTTTTTGAATGATATATCTTTGGGAGAACGAAACATTTTAAGTTGTTTTTTAACAAAAAACCGTAGAAACAATTTGCGAAAGCAAACGTAAAAGTTCAGTCAGTCAGTTCAAGTTGACAAATTGTTTGTTTGACGTTGTGTTTTTTTGATAGATAAGATAAAAATGTTTCAGGGTATACCTTTTCAAATATTTAGCATAAAGTGAACTAGAGTTATGTGTAGAAACCATAAGAGTAAAAGAGATAATCTAACTAGTAACATTTATGTTTAGAAAATTATGAACTTGCTGTTTTCTGAGCTGGAACGCAATTTTGATACGCTCCTATTCAAGTAAAAAATGTTTGTTATTATTTTAAAGATTACATAAAATAATAATTAAATTACAAGATAACTGTAGAATTGGCCGAAAAGCAAGAATCCCTTTTTTTTTCAGAGCAATTGATTTTTTCTGTTTTCGGTATATTTTTTCTCAGCAACAAGAATTAATTTCTATGATAATTTATTAGTAATAACGGAACGGAAAGTGAAGCAAGCTTAGCAAGCACCGAGCACCAAAATGGCCGAAAGAAAGGGATGAAGTTTCTTTTGTTCCTAAAGATATTTTGTAATAAAAAAGTGATAAAATGCATTAAAAATGAAAGAAGTTAACATAAATATAGAAGGCTATAATGTTAACGGGATATGTGTCGGCTGTTTGAATTACAATCGTCGAATGTTTTACCACCCCACCGTAAAAGAATGTTTTCGTTTACTCGGAAATATCGATGTAAGTGGTGCTTTTATTACTATTTTCTTAATAAAATACGCTTATCCTTGGATGGAAAGTAAATTTATATGGTATAATTATGTAGTTTAATTCATATTTAGTGTTAATAATCATGTAAACATAGAACAGAAATCCTTGGATCGGCCATTGTTGACGCAAACTTTTTTTTTTTTGTGAACGCTTTTGCATTTTTTGTGTCGGCGATATTTAGTGTTTGCAAATAAGTGTTTGGTTATAGGAAGAATTAGGATAGTGGGTTGGAGTGAACCAAAGAAATGAGAAATACTTAAAAATATAAGTACCTAGGAATTATTTTAAAAATATACTTAGGTGTTACGGGCCGTCAAAAGCCCGAAAGTCTTCCAAACCAGTCTTATCAAGGGGTATCATGTTACCCAGTAACTGGGTTGTGGAGGTCAGATAGGCAGTCGCTTCATGTAAAAAACTGGTATTCAGCTAAAAGGTAGGTACATCCGGATAGACTGGAAGCCGACCCCAACATGGCCATCATCTGCCTAGCCTTTTCCCAACCATATTGGGGTCGGCTTCCAGTCCAACCGGATGCAGCTGAATACCAGTATTTTACATGGAGCGACTGCCTATCTGACCTCCACAACCTAGTAACTGGGTAATACGATACCCCTTAGCAAGACTGACCCCAAAATGGCCATCTGCACAATATTCTATGCAATTCTATGTTAAAATGTATTCTTCATTTCCAGGTGCCAGATGGCCTAGAAGTCCAAGTGTGCTGGGAATGCCTGGCGCGCGTCAATGCTGCCATCAGTTTCAAACAACAAATACTAAAGTCTTACGACTTTCTCATCTCGTACTCTAAAGAAGTAAGTTAACTTTAGACCCAAAATATTCAGCCATATTTTTTTGGGTGGGAAATTATATCAAATGACTTCTCCCGCTCTGAGCGGAGCGGGAGGGCGCGTCAGACTTACTGACTAAAACCCACCCGTGTTCCTTCAGTTGCCAGAGGTCACGGTATCCTTTTCGGACTTTCCCGTGACCCCGGCAGGCATCGGTCCTGGCGGACCCCGTCAGTTGTGCTGACACCTCTTTGACGCGCGCGTGGAAAACAACGCGCCGTCGACCTGGGCCTGGTCCCTGTTTATCAAAAGTTACAAGTCTACACATTCACAAGTTACCTAGAATGTTAATTTTCGTTAAATTCATAGCTCATCTCTATATTCATAATTAGCCTTAATGTTCCCACTGCTGGGACACGGGCATCAGGTCATCTCTCTCTTTTGACCGCATTTAAAAAACGAAAATAAACATTTATTGCGGCGAATTTAAACATTTATTGTGGTACCAAGCACGACAGTTGTAAACTCGGAATAGAGAGTCGCCGGACACTCAGGATTTGTTATGATTTTCTACAAGTTGTAACTTACAAAATATTTTTTTGATAAACAAAATCACGAATAAAAGTGTCAAAATATAAGTACTTGTGAACTAAATAATGACATTTGGTAATACAAGGCTTGTAAGTTTTGATAAACAAGGCACAGGTCCTTTTCGGACGGCGAGCCATCCATTGCTGCACAGTCTGCAAGCCCGCGCCTACGGTGGCCGGGAATCCGCCTGGGATATATTCAGCACCCTGAGGCCCTAATTATTAAACGACTTCTTCAAAAAGGAGGAAGTTCTCAATTCGTCTGTGTATTTTTTTTTTTTAAATTTGTGTGTATGTTACGCGATTACTCCGCCAATTATGAATCGATTTTGATTAATCTTTTTTTGTGGGTAGGTCATGGTTCAGAGGTGGTCCCATAGAAATTGTATTAACTTTGCTTGCATAGTTTTTGAGTTATCTTCAATAATTACGTATTTTTCCCACTTTGTCTATGTTGCGACATCTTATTTGACTCCGTCACTGTTATTTACATAACAGATAGTGACATTCGAATTTGTGTGGGGTAGGTACCACAACTAAAAAGTGAACAATATAAAACATTTTACAAAAAAAAAAAACAACCGTCTTCCAAAAAATAACACAAAAAGAAAAGTAAAAAATAACTTTAATTTCGGAAGTCGGTGGCGTAAATCGAAAATCGAAAAACAAAGACACCGACTTCCGAAATTAAGGTATTTTTCACTTTTTTTGTGTTTTTTTTGGAAGTCGGTTGTTGTTACACTGTTTGGGCTGCGCACATCTGGCGAAGCGCTGTTGTCACTGCCAAACCAATATCATTCTTAGACCGTTATTCAGCAGCACATTTAGGCACATGATACAAGTTCCCAAATCATTTCAGCACACATTCCTGGACTCTCCGAACGACTTCGATCCTCACGCCACCACCAACATGGGCAGAACAGAAGTGGAGTGTTACGAGTGTCTGCCAGAGACAGAAGTGGTGGACGATAATGAAATAGAAGTTGATGTGAAGAAGGAAGAACAGACTGAGGAGAAGTTTGGTTTTGGTGAGTTTTATTTTTAACCAATCAATCTGCCTGCCTTTTCCCAACTATGTTGGGGTCGGCTTCCAGTCTAACCGGATGCAGCGGAATACCAGTATTTTACATGGAGCGACTGCCTATCTGACATCCACAACCTAGTAACTGGGTAATACGATACCCCTTGGTAAGACTGGTTGTCAGACTTCCGGGCTTCTGACGACCTGTAACGACTGTCAAAGATCCACAAATGACAGCCGGGACCAACGGCTTAACGTGCTTTCCGAGGCACGAAGGAGTCTCGATATGTAAAGATGGTCATCCATCCACGGACTAACCCTGGTAAGCGTAGCTTAACCTGATGGATCGACCCGTGCGGCTGTGATTACTTAGCCACGAGCTCCTCCGAGTTACCGAGTTTTATTTTTAACCAACTTCTTCAAAAAGGAGTAGGTTCTCAATTCGTCCGTATGTTTTTTTTTTTGTGTTTTTACGCGATTTCTCCTCCAATTAGGAATGGATTTTAATGATTATTTTAGGTGAAAAAAACTTTAATTTCGGAAATCGGTGACAAAAAATGAAAATTGAAAAGCAAAGACACCGACTTCCGAAATTAAAATTATTTTTCACCTTTTTTTTGTTTTTTTTGGAAGTCGGTTGTTTTTTTGTTCTAGTGCTGCTACAGATAATGTATTATTATAACGGAAAACATAGGGGCACAGTAAATATCCTTCTTATTCAATTTATAAAATATCTTTCAAATTGGTCCAATATTGGAGGAGGAAACAGACGAAATCCGAACATCGAATTATGACTTTTTGTATCTAGAAAAAAAAAAAAAGTAATATAAACTAAAACCCAACTACGACTAAAAAGGTATAAACAAGACACCACAGACAGGCAAATTAAAAAATCCGGAGTCACGCGTGTTATATAAATCGAACAGATTACGTGTGACTCCGGATTTTTAATTTGTCTGTCTGTGGTGTCTTGTTTATACCTTTTTAGTCGTAGTTGGGTTTTAGTTGTTATTACTTTAATTTTTTTTTATTATTTTGTGGTTATAATATATATATTTGTGAAATGAACATGGTACGATTAAACAATTTTTTTTTAGTTCCTTACTTTATGTCCTCTAGAGGGCGCCATTTTTCATTCAATGTGGTGTTACATAGCCTATAAACCAGCGGACGATCAAGACGCTTCCAACGATTTCACATTTGTCAAATTATGATGAGTGGTTTAGAAGATAGGAGGGAACAGATGAACATACATATGTGGCGGTACCTACATCGCCACATTCGAACTACGCATCAAAGACCTGACGTCACACAAAAATCCTGACGGCACAAAAATCCTGCATCGCGCAATTAGAGTTTACCGTGCAGTGAACATATATACAAAAATCCAATATCAATCATTGGGCAGTTGCCCGCCAGACACAACACCCGTCTGGTCGGAGGATCCTCCCTTTTCTATGGTGGATGAGTGAACTTTACACCCTGTTCCTCATACCCCTAAACATACATACATACTTACATACATACCGGTCAAAATCATAACCCTCCTTTTTTCTTCGCTGTAGTCGGGTAAAAACCGACCCTATTTCCTCTTGTCTGCACTAAATTAAGACCATATTGCCTTCACAGAGGTGGCCATTAAAGAAGAAACTTTTGACGACTCATACTTCCAAGATGTGCCAGATGTGGACAATGATATCACATCGGATGAAGACTTGCAGCTTTCTAAACTTAAAGAAAAAGAGTCGGAGAAAGGAAAGCGGAAGAGAAAGAGTGAGAAGAAGAAGGAAAGAGAGGGGGATAGGGTGAGTACTTCTCTTTTTTAGGGTTCCGTAGCCAAAGGGTAAAAAAAATAAAGTCATAAAAACTAAAACCCAACAACGACTAAAAAGTTATAAACAAGACGCCACAGACAGACAAATTAAAAATCCGCAGTCACACGTGTTAGGGCCATAAATCGAACAGATTATGTGTGACTCCGGATATTTTAACCGACGAAAAAAAAAGGAGGAAGTTCTCAAGTCGACACGTATATATATATTTTTTTTGTTTATGTATGACCACGCATATCTTTTTAGTGAGTCGTCCGATTTGAAAAGTTATTTTTTTATTGGGAAGGGTATACCTCGAAGTTGGTCCCATTTAAAATTGGAAACTATAATCTACCCCTAAAGGTAGAAAAATGGGGTTGATTGATTTTTCACCAACTGAATTTTCAACTGTGAACCGATTCTGTTGAAATTTCGCACAGATACATAGTTCTGATGACACAACCACTCATCATCAACTCCAGGTCTTTAACCTGGAGTAACCCCCTGGAGTACCCTGGAGTGGATGGTAACTCAAAAGCGAAAAATAAAAATTGAAAAGCGAAGACACCGACTTCCGAAATTAAAGTTATTTATTTTTCGCTTTTCAGTTCTTTTTTCGTCGGTTTAATTTTTTGTAAAAAAGTTTTAATTTGTCTGTCTGTGGTGTCTTGTTTATACCTGTTTAGTCGTAGTTGGTTTTTAGTTTTTATTACTTTAATTTTATTTAAATTCTTTTAGGACATATATATTTTTGAAATGTGCTCATTAAGCTCTTTCATTTGATATCCAACATGGTACGATTAAAACATTTTTTTTTAAGCTCCCTACTTTATATCCTCTGGAGGGCGCCATTTAATGTGACATCACATAGCCTATTTATAACCAGCGGACGATCAAGACGCTTCCAACGATACCTCTTTTGTCAAATTGTGATGAGTGGTTTAGAAGATAGGAGGGAACAGATGAACATACATACATACCGGTCAAAATCATAACCCTCCTTTTGTCTTCGCCGTAGTCGGTTAGTCGGCATGAACAACTCGTGCGCAAATGGTGATTATCATGTGAATGTGGGCGAAGCAAAAGCAATGTGTAAGAACTGCAGCGAAGCAAAACTATCTCGAAAATCGTATGGAGTTGCAATCTTCTTCTTTTCGTTAGGTGTCAGAGTTTTAAAGCCACCCATGGGTCTCTGACTTGGCTTCACATGCCGTCGAGAACATATCTATCTAGCATGCCGGTTTCCTCACGATGTTTGCCTTCATCATTTTTAAAGCAAGTGATAATTATAGAATACGCGCGTGAATCCGAAAAGTCAGAAGTGCGTGGCTTGGGTTCGAACTCGAGACCTATGGCCTGGCAGTCTGACAGTCACACCACTAGGCTATCACTGCTAGTGGGGAGTTGCAATAACACTAAAAACATGACTCGTGGCTAAGTAATAACAGCCGCACGGGTCGATCCATCAGGTTAAGCTACGCTTGCCGGGGTTGGTCCGTGGATGGGTGACCACCTTTTCATACCGAGACTCCTCCGTGGCTCAGAAAGCACGTCAAGCCGTTGGTCCCGGCTGTCATTCGTGGATCATTGACAGTCGTTACGGGTCGTCAGAACCCCGAAAGTCTAACAACCAGTCTTACCAAGGGGTATCGTATTACCCAGTTACTGGGTTGTGGACGTCAGATAGGCAGTCGCTCCATGTAAAATACTGGTATTCAGCTGCATCCGGTTAGACTGGACGCCGACCCTAACATAGTTGGGAAAAGGCAGGCAGATTGATTTTGCGATGATAACTTGATCTGCCGAGAAAATGAGACTTTCAAAAACCCACTGAAATAAACATAACCAAAAATGCCAATAAACTAAAATGTACCATATGTATGTTTTAGATGCCAGCGAACAAGCGACCGAGAATGACGACCCGAGGTCTTTATGACATATCACAGTTTGAAGCTGCGTATGCGCAAATTGTCAATCACGGAACGTCAATCCGACAAGCAGCCAAAATGTATAATATCACACACGTCACTCTCCAAAGATACAAGAAACGACGCCAAATCACAAATTTTCCTGTCAAAGTCGGCTATGCACGAAACAGTGTTTACACCACGGAACAAGAAACTCTCCTAACGCAATACTTGGAAAAATATGCTGAGATTTATCCGGGGTTATGCGTGAGAGTAGTCAGACAGTATGCAACAGAATTCAGTCAGAAACTTGGCTTGAAAACTCCGAGGCCTTGGGTTGACAATGAAATGGCTGGCGTTGATTGGTACAAGAATTTTATGTTCAGAAATAAAGCGTTAGACGATAAAATTTATCGGCAAAGTGCTAAAGAAAAAGTTAGAGTTTTTTATGATCGATTGTGGAGTATTTTATGTCAGTATAACATTGGTTCCGAAAACATATACGCTTTAGAACAAGTTGGGATTCATATGGAAGAGTTTAGAGATAAAATTTGGTTGATGACGACGAAAAATGGCCCAATAGCTTTGAAAGAGTCTAAAATACTGTTCACTTATGCAGCCAACGCTAAAGGCTACGTAATCCCTCCATTATTCTTAATACCAAGAGAAAAAACCGAAGAAACTTCGAGAAACAACGTCACAGTCAAAATAGAAAAAGATTTGATTGACGTTTCAGAGTACCCAAATGAGACAACGTTCAATGAGTTTTTAAAGAATGGTGTGGATTTAAAAAACCTACCCGATTGGACTGAAGACTCTAATTTCTTAGTCTTCTTAAAACATTTCGTGAAAAACTTAAAAAACTCCGTTGGACCAAAAGTGCTTCTGCTTCTCGAAAATATGACTTTTCATTTAAGCATCGAATGTATAGTATATTGTCAAGATAATGATATAATTTTACTAGTAATACCTTCATACATGACACAGATTATAGAGCCTTTACACCCAATCATAAGTGCATTAAAAAAAACTGTATCGTCTATGTATAAAACCTTAATATTGGAGCGGCCAGAGCAAAAAAAGTGCATATATATAATTCCTAACATGCTTTCTGCAGGATTGCTAAAATGTTTGGACCAAAGTTCTATTCAAGATGGCTTTAAAAACGCGGGTATTTTTCCTTATAACAGAGAAGTTATAATTAATAGTTTGGAAGGGAATATTGCAGAATGAGGGCTTGTTTTAAAAGAGTTACCAATTTTAACATAAACTCACGCGTGCTTCCCATGGGGGTAAGCAGAAACTACAGAACGCTAATGACCAATGACCCAATTAATATCAGATGGTCCGGCCACTTGATTAAAACGACAATTTTTGTTACTTTTTTTTTTTTAATGATAATAATGTATCTTTATAACTAATAAATATGATTGGTTAAAAATTGTGAATTAAAAAATAGACTTGACTCAATGAGAGAACTAAACTTTTATTTGTGTTCAAATAAATGAGTGTGTGAGTGATGAAAGAGTTTCTTTTAATTTCTCCGTATTTTTCTGCTTTATAAAATCCTTCTTTGAAAATGTAAAAGAATTCGTGAATTTATACAACTTTAAATCTATTAGGACTATAGATGCAAAACGTATTTTAAACCATTTGGTTTTAAACCGTCTTTTTGGATTAATAGATAGAGATAGAATAAAATATTAAAACACGAATGTGGGTTTGTGATAATAGTATCACATGAGTATTTTAATACCTAATTATTTACAGTTGCATACAAGACTTTATCTACACCCATGATATTAATCGTCTATAAAAGTTTCTTTGCAATACCAATATCGCACAAGAATGGTGCGGTACGACGTGAATTAGATTTTTTTTTCGAATTCGAATGTATGTTTTGATTAGTAAATCGCTCGTGAATGAGAATGTTCTTTTTTTGAAATGAGTTGCATTACGAAATTTAGTACAACATTATAACACCCGTTTGGATGCTATTATGGTTACTATGACACTGGTTGTTTTAATGTTGGCAATAAGCTAACTGTTTCAGAAACTTTTAGAGAGGATTTATAGCACGGGTGTAGATAAAATGTTTTAAACCACACTTAGCGGTTTAATAATGGTTTAAAATGTTTTTTTTTTTTAAATAGAATGCACTGTGGTTTCTCGAATTGATATGGACAACATCTACTCCCTGATATTTTTATAGGTAAATAAGTAGTATTGATTTCTCTATAAAAAAAATAAAAATTTACAAGGAAATCCATTCTACAAATATGCAGTAGCTAAGTAAAAAACTAATCAGTGATTTTTTTTATTGATACTTAACTTTTTAAATGTATTTTTTAATAAATACGCATATCAAGTTTGTTTTCAGTCTGTCTAATCCTAAAAAAGTAGTTAATATACGTAAATGACTCACATAAATTAATAAAAAATAAAGTAATAAAAACTAAAACCCAACTACGACTAAAAAGGTATAAACAAGACACCACAGACAGACAAATGAAAAATCCGGAGTCACGTGTTAGGGCATAAATCGAACAGATTACGTGTGACTCCGGATTTTTAATTTGTCTGTCTTTGGTGTCTTGTTTATACCTTTTTAGTCGTAGTTGGGTTTTAGTTTTTATTACTTTTTTTTAAAATTCTTTTGGGGTTATAAATTTTATTTTATTAATGTGCTCAGTAAGCCCTTTCATTTGATACCCAACATGGTACGATTAAACAATATTTTTTAGTTCCTGTCGTTATGTCCTCTAGAGGGCGCCGTTTTAAATTTAATGAGATGTCACATAGCCTGTAACCAGCGGACGATCAAGACGCTTCCAACGATACCTCATTTGTCAAATTGTCATGAGTGGTTTAGAAGATAGCAGGGAACAGATGAACATACTTACATACATATCGGTCAAAATCATAACCCTCCTTTTTTATTCGCCGTAGTCGGGTAAAAAATGGCGAACGATTTCAATTACTTAACCTTTCTAACTTAATTTTTAATGTAATGTGTAATCAATATACGGCCCACGTGGTCATGGTTTTAAACCGTTGTTACCTGTAAGACCGCGCGCGGGCCAAAAACCATTGTAGTTAATTAGAACGTCCTTGAAGAATTAAACAAATTTTAAACTGTTTTTAAATCAGTTTTGGTTTAAATCTGTAAATAAACCGTTTTACACAAAAATCTGTGAACTAAAAACCATATAAAACGGTTTTTAAACCACGGGTTTTAATTTAAAACTGTTTATTTACAACTATACACAAGCCTGACGTTACCAAACTTCCTCTATATCACAGGTGGACTTCCCAAAATGCCAGAAGACTAAGAAGGACAAAAACCCCGACAAAAAGAGTAGGAAGCTAAAGAATCTACCAGAAGAGTTAGTAGAACTGTACACTATGAGTATAGAAGAGATGTGGGGTATCAGAATTGAAGATCTCAACAGCAAGGAGTTTCAGAAGCTAAAGTATAGGTAAGAATAATAAACCATTTATTTGAGACCATAGAGAATCTATAGAGTTCCATCCAAAAACAATGAAAGAAAGAAAAAAGTTTTTACAAAAAAAAAACAACTGACTTCCTAAAAAAACACAAAAAAAGTGAAAAATAACTTTTTAACATATACACATCAGCTATAATATGTAAACACAGGGTTTTGGGTCGAAGATATAATTCTTTGAAATTCTCACAGCTGCGGAGCACTTGACGGATGACAAGCAAGATGTCATGCGCGCTGAAGCGTGCGTGAGCATGCATGTTGAAGCTTCTAGAATCATCTAGAAGCTGGATTGTGGCGGGAGCGATTTGAAATACCTGCCTGTTACAACTTTAATTTCGGAAATCGGTGTCTTTGCTTTTCAATTTTCGATTTTTGCCACCGACTTCCGAAATCAAAGTTATTTTTCACTTTTTAGTGTTTTTTATGGAAGTCGGTTTTTTTTTTGTTAAAAGTTTTCAATTTTCACATTTTAGTTGTAGTACCTACTCCACATAAATTCGAATACCTCTTACCCAATATGTAAATAACAGTGACGGAGTCACATAGAACGTCGTCGACATAGACTAAGTGGGAAAAATACGTAATATTTGAAGCTAACTCAAAAAATTCCCAAGCAAAGTTAATACAATTGATATGGGACCACCTCGAAAGCATGACCTTCCGAACAAAAAAAGAATCATCAAAATCGATTCATAATTGGCGGAGTAATCGCGTAACAAACATAGAAGAAAAAAAAAAACATGCAGACGAATTGAGAACCTCCTCCTTTTTGAAGAAGTCGGTTAAAAAATCACGGCACCGGTAGGAATCTATGCAAGTGACACCACAGGCGCAGCTATACTCCGTTTGCAATAAGATTGATTACTTTTGTACTCATACACCCCTTTGCAAAAAAAAACGGGCACCTTAACAGTCATTGGCTTTTCTATGGATAATATTAATATTTTTACTATGTCATTAGCATGAATGACTAGTAATTTCTTATTATCAATAAGAATATCGTTTTTTGGCTACTTCCCTCTTCCAGCAGCGCTACAATTTTACTAGCTCTTATTGTTTTTTCTGCCATTGCAATCGACATAAAGATATCTGTTTTAAGTCACAATAAGGCTGGATTATGCGACAAACATAAATTGTTCTACTAAAAATAACGAGAAGTTAGTTTTAGTTGCCAGGATAACCTTTTAACCGCAAACCCGCAAAAAGTTAGTAAAAGTCACAAACTGAAAAAGGGATTATTATCGTTTTAAACAAAAGTTTCGAATTTGGAATTAACTTTTTTTCATACCCAGACTCTTTATTAAGTGGCAGTAACATAGTTTGGCTATTAAAACCTCTTTACAACTAAATGATTACCAATAATGTAAAAAAATCAAAACCGCCCGTGTTTTTTGCAAAGGGGTGTGTTATAATTATGTCGTATCTCTATGTATTTTACTGTGTGTACATAAATAATGAAATAAATAAATAAGATTAGACATTTAAACAAACCTTTTTACAGTCCGTTCAACCGATTTTGACTTCTATACCGTAGGCATAAGGATGGCATTAAAAACAAAAATCGTTCCACAATACCAACTGTCTACTGCAGCTGCCATTTGTCATGCCACCAACGCAATAGAAGTCAAAATCGGTTGAACGGAATGTAAAAAAGGCTTATTTAAACGTCTAATCTTATTTCAAATGGAGTATTGTTAAAAATATATGTGTAATGGTTTGGAACTAATAATAATTTGCTTTCTCTCCAAAGGTGTGATAATTGCATAATTGCCTTCAACACTGAGAAATTGATGCATGACCACCTAAACGGAAAACATCAACCTGTAAGTATTTTTTACAAAAAAAAAAATTTTTGTATAAAAAAAAACAACCGACTTCAAAAAAAAACACAATAAAAGTGAAAAATTACTTTAATTTCGGAAGTCGGTGTCTTTGCTTTTCCATTTTCGTTTTTTTTTTTTTTTGGCGCTATAATATTTATATTTTTAAATGTGCGCTCATTAAGCCCTTTCATTTAATACCCAACATGGTATGATTAAAAAATACTTTTTTTTAGCTCATGACTTTATGTCCTCAGCGCCATTTTTTATTTAATGTGTCGTCACTTAGCCTTTAACCAGCGGACGATCAAGACGCTTCCAACGATACCTCATTTGTCAAATTGATGAGTGGTTTAGAAGATAGGAGGGAACAGATGAACATACTTTCATATATACATACCGGTCAAAATCATAACCCTCCTATTTTCTTCGTCGTAGTCAGATAATGAAAAGCACTCGACAGCTCAACAACTCGTAGCCAACACATGACAGCTCTACAACATAAATATCAAATCAAATCAAATCAAAAATGTTTATTTTTTACAATATGGAAAAAAATGATGTTACAATATTGGTTCCAGCATATCCTGCCATAATAAGCCGTACAAATATTTCTTCATTTGAGAGAGCCTGTATAATTAACCTTTAATAATTATGAATTAGACAATTAAATATGAATCTATATTATTTAATTAATAAAGATAGATTGAAATTGTTTTGTAGTTATAATAATAATTAGTAATAAATGTGTAGTTGTTGCATATGGTGGAATAATGGCTATCGCCATTAGAGTTTGTAATTTTTTGTCAAGTTGCGAACACAAACAAAATGTCGAAATTATACTAAGCCATGCAATGCTAAGAATAATTTCGCCATTTTATTAATGAATCCCAAAACACCTGAGAGATGATAATAGATGTAAATACTCATTCACCCAACGATTCCTTTGCTTCCAGGGCCCACAATTATATAATAAACTCAATCGGAAATCGAGATTCTACTCTCTTTCTACCTCGTCTCTCAAGAAATCTGTGACAAACTTTCTACTCACAAATAACTACGAGTACCTAGATACAGAGCGCTTGCTTTTCTCTGATAATAACCCACCCTAAATCCTTACAACTACAACTTAACACACATTTTCCACGGACACAACACACGCCTTTACCATTACACCCCCCACACATTCACACACATATACACACAAACACATTCAAATGATCCAAATTTTTAAACACTTGTTCTGCCTGCAATTCTTTTGTGAAACTGACTTAAGTATGGGCTTGTACCACTGCCCTTAATACAAGTTATTTCATAACTTAGTAAGGGTGCTGGTCGCAACACCTACCTGTTTTGTTAACTAGAATAAGTCAAGTGTACCTATAGATCCTAATATTTAATGGTAACGCTATTATTATTTTGATTAAATATTAAACTTTATATCAACCTACATCTCAAGAACAATTTTTTTTTACAACTTTTTGTTTTTTTTTTCAGAAAAGCGAAGACTGCCATCAATGTTCAATATGTCAAGCCTATTTCTTGACTAAAGACAACGTGGCCGCTCACAAGGCATTACACCAACAAGGCTATAAATGTCGGGAGTGTGGGTTCAATACTACTCTGAAGCGACGTATGTTGAAACATGTTGGGAGTCACGCTCCGAGTGGGGATGCTCATGTGTGTCAGACTTGTGGGAGTAGTTTTAGGTAAGTAAATATGTCATCACATAGATACACCCCTAAACTACACACTCCCACCCACAAACTATCACCCACGAGAACACATTCTCACCCACTCACCCACACGCTAACTCCCGCCCAAAAACTCACACCCATTCATTCACACACAAACTCACACTCACAATACAATACTACTCATATACACTTGCCCTTCTCAGGTATGTCAATGGGGGAGGGTCTCGGATAGTTGTAGAGAAATAGGCATTACATCAACAATGCTATAAATGTCGGGAGTGTGGGTTCAATACTACTCTGAAGCGACGTATGTTGAAACATGTTGGGAGTCACGCTCCCAGTGGGGATGCTCATGTGTGTCAGACTTGTGGGAGTAGTTTTAGGTAAGTAAATATGTCATCACATAGATACACCCTCTAAACTACACACTCCCACCCACAAACTCTCACACCCACTCACCTACACACTAACTCCCGCCCAAAAACTCACACCCACTCATTCACACACCCAACAACACACAAACTCACACCCACAATACAATACTACTCACATACGCTTGCCCTTCTCAGGTATGTCAATGGGGTAGGGTCTCGGACAGTTGTAGAGAGATAAGCATTACACCAACCAGGCTATAAATGTCGGGAGTGTGGGTTCAATACTGCGCTGAAACGCCGCATGTTTGAAATATGTTGGGAGTTACGGTCGAGTGGAAATAAAAGGTTCTTTGTAATACTAATATCGAACAAAAATGGCGGGATACAACGCACGTGAATTCGAATTTTTAGAATTCGAATAAACCACAAGTTTTTTTTTTTAAAATGACTGTGCTTATTGAAACGCGCCTGCACAGCGTTCTTTTTTTTAAATGAGTTGCATTTTGAGTACAACTTTATAACACCCGTTTGGATGATATAATGCACAGACTAATTAGTCTTCGGACGGTAATCTCCCATAGAAGAGAAATCGCTTTACGATTTGCAACGTGTCATTTGTGACGTTTATTTAATTTTTTTAATTCGACCCCTTCTGTCGCTCGCGTTGTTATGAGACCGGGTCTTTTTGCCAAACTTTTCCGAGCCCAGAA
Organism: Lithophane leautieri; assembly: GCA_949152455.1. Lineage (NCBI taxonomy): Eukaryota > Metazoa > Arthropoda > Insecta > Lepidoptera > Noctuidae > Lithophane > Lithophane leautieri. The sequence continues at coordinate 7,501,100 of OX424488.1, forward strand.
TAATTTAGAAACTAGCTTTAAAGCCTTTAACCGACTTCTAAAAAAGAGGTTCTACTGTAATTCAACCTGTGGTTGTGATTGTGCACAGATATAATGGTTTTATATGACACTGGTTGTTTTAATGTTGGCAATAAGCTAACTGTTTCGGAAACTTTTATAGAGGACTAGCTACGCCCCGCGGTTTCACCCACGTTAGTCTCGATCCCGTGGAAATATCGGGATAAAAGGTATCCTATGTGTTAATCCAGGTTATAAACTATCTATTTACCAAATTTCATCCAAATCCATTCAGCCGTTTTTGCGTGATTGAGTAACAAACATCCAAACACACAAACTTTCACATTTATAATATTAGTAGGATTTATAGCATGGGTGTAGATAAAACTACTAAATGTACTTGTTACAGCACAAAATCAAAGCTTACTTATCATCGCGGCGTGTGTTGCCAAGAAAGGCCACAATGCGACTGCTGTGGTAAAGTCTTCGCGAACAAAATGACTCTCAAGTACCACCTCAAGTAAGTAGGTACCATCGAAGAACTTCATATCTATGCACCGTAAGTACTATTTCTGCTTGCAGCGCTCGGCCGTTATAGAACCGGGGTGGTAACAGATGTGGTCATCGTGTTCACGGGATTTTGTTATGAAACTGCTAAGATATGAAGTTCTTCGATAGTACATTATTTTCTGCCTAGCCTTCTCCCCTGCTTTTCATTCATCATCATTTCAGCCGAAAGACGTCCACTGCTGGACATAGGCCTCCACCAAGCACCGCCATTTTTAATTTTCAGAAGAGGAAGTTCAAAGAATTTTTTGATAAACAAAATCAAAAATAAAAGTGTCAAAATATAAGTACTTGTGAACTAAATAATGATTAATGACATTTGGTAATACAAGGCTTGCATGTTTTGATAAAAAGGGCACTGGTGGTAGCTGGTGGTGGCGTGTGTGTTGGATCATTAAGTTCCCTTCAAAATGGTTGAGCTGAATGGTGCTGATCCATGCGTCATGTTCGTGAACGGGCGCCACCAGAAGGGACTGGTCATCTCTTAGCTGCCACGGCTTATTTTAATTTTTGAATTATTTTATTTCTTTTTATCTTTTTACGGACGGACATTGTACTCACATGTATAATTTCAACATGAATGATGTAACCAATATATTGTAACAATATTCTGATTCAAAAGAGTGTCCATGGAGTTTCTTGCCCGTTCTTCTCCATAGGAACCTACGCTTTGGAATGCGCAACTAGCTTCATCTGTCTGACTGACCGACCCCTTGACAATTCAAAAGTGCCTGTAATTGGTTTATTTGAAATAAATGCTTTGAGTTTGAGTTTTTGAGTTTGACTGGTCCTTATCGGACGGCGAGCTACCCATTGCTCAGTCTGCAAGCCCGCGCCTACGGTGGCCGGGAATCCGCCTGGGATATATTCAGCACCCTGAGGCCCTAATTATTAACCGACTTCTTCAAAAAGGAGGAGGTTCTCAATTCGTCTGTATGTTTTTTAAAATTTTAATTTGTGTGTATGTTACGCGATTACTCCGCCAATTATGAATTGGTTTGGATGATTCTTTTTTTTTTTTGGTAGGTCATGCTGCAGAGGTGGTCCCATATAAATTTTATTAACTTTGCTTGCGTAGTTTTCGAGTTAACTTCAATATTACGTATTTTACCCACTTAGTGTATATTGACGATGTTTTATTTGTGTGGAGTAGGTACCACAACTAAATTGTGGAACATAAAAACTTTTTACAAAAAAAAAACCATCCGTCTTCCAAAAAAAAAAACAATCATAAAAAAGTGAAAAGTGACTTTAATTTCGGGAAGACAAACAAAACATCATAGAAAGACAAATTAAAAATCCGGAGTCACACTTAAATCTGTTCGATTTACGCCCTAACACGTGTGACTCCGGATTTTTAATTTGTCTTACTGTGATGTCTTGTTTATACCTTTTTAGTTGATTGACGTTTTTGTCGTAGTTGGGTTTTAGTTTTACAACTTTTAGAAAAAAAGAAAAATATTTTATTTGGTACACGCACAGCAAATATAACAATAGAAACAAACATTAAAACTAACAAAATTAATAAAAACAAGCAATAAAATAAAATAAAACAACGGAAAAGAAAACCTGTGCGAAGCCAAAAAGGCTTCTATCAGCATAATGCTAATATATTTGAGAAAAAGTAAACGAGGAGCTCGTGGCTAAGTAATAACAGCCGCACGGGTCGATCCATCAGGTTAAGCTACGCTTGCCGGGGTTGGTCCGTGGATGGGTGACCATCTTTACATACCGAGACTCCTCCGTGCCTCGGAAAGCACGTTAAACCGTTTGTCCCGGCTATCATTTGTGTATCTTTGACAGTCGTCACGGGTCGTCAGAAGCCCGAAAGTCTGACAACCAGTCTTACCAAGGGGTATCGTATTACCCAGTTACTGGGTTGTGGAGGCCAGATAGGCAGTCGCTCCATGTAAACTACTGGTGTTCAGCTGCATCCGGTTAGACTGGAAGCCGACCCCAACATTGTTAGGAAAAGGCTAGGCAGATGGTGATTTGAGAAAAAATAAACAAATAACGCAGCCCTGGTATTCAGATAGGAATTTTATTTTTATTTAAATTTAAACTATGATCATTGTCCACAGGATCCTGCCTCAGAATAAAGATGATAAGCCTAAAGAGAAGCTGTTCATACCGTGCAAAGGATGTGATAAAGTGTTCCATTCTAAGAAGAGTTATAGAGCGCACGTGTGAGTATTCAAAAAAAAAAACAAAACGTTTATTCAAACTAGGCTGAGAATCAGCACTTCTCGAACGTCAAAATTACATAAGACAGTCCCCCAGCACGCCCACCCTTCAGCACTTCCTAGTGCTTTAGCTGGGAAGAAGAAGTGGCGCAACAAACTCCCCAGCAGCACAGCTGTCTGTTCAGTTAGAAAAAAATAATTCTATATAAAAGTATGCAAAATAATTTACATTACGTAAATCAAAACATAAATCTAATTATTAGCCATATGTCAGCTAGCACACGCCAAAATAACAACCAAAAAAAAACGAGAACTATAAATGTACTCACGCAGAAATAAATAAGTAAATGTAAACATAAATTAACTAAATAAAAGCCTCCAGGCACAAAGGGCGTGCCCGCTTACATATAGCTATTTATAGCTGTAACTGGAAGTTATAAATGATAAAATAGGACCATCGAAGTAAAATATTTTCTTTTTCAAATCCTAAATTATAATCAGTGATCGGAGTAGGTAGATTGAACTGGGGCCATTGATCCGAAACGTATATATTAATATGGACACTCCTCCGGAATTGGTGGATTATTTAAAAAAAACCGGAACTTATGTAGGAATTGTATTCTGCCAGAGTGGAAGGAGTCATTTGATGATTTGCCATCCTCAAAAAAATCGGAAATCGAAAATCGGAATTCGATTGTTTTTATTATTCAACAGATAAATAATGAATTAATTTAGTTTTGATACCTTCCTTTAAATTTTGAATTGAGTAGTAATAATATCACTACCAACATTAACAATATTTAATTGAATCCAGAAATACCGGAATTACTTTCCGGTAAAATGGCTTATCCATGTTATTCTTTCTGTGTGCATTTATGATACAAGTACCAAAAATCAATCTACCTACTCCGATCACTGCTTATAATCCATACTAATATTGTTCTTGATAGGGCGGGATTTCACCAAAACAAAACACAAAGTTACGGTAGGTACAGAGTATATTGCGAATTGGCGGGAACAGTCAGGCGACGCGATACGCGACCGCGCGCAACCGTGTTTCGAAGGCACTGCTGGTGGTTTACGCGGCGGCGCGTGGCGTTCCCCCGGCATCGGCCGGCGAGCGCGCGAACTAAAGGGCGGCCCCGCGCATGCGTACAAGGCAAAGTTGGTCTAAAGCATGCTTCTGTGGCGCGGGGCTGCCATTTCGATTCGCGCGTAGTTTAAAATTCGAATCTTAAAACTAACATTTTACAATCAAGCGAGTGAGTTGCCTACATTCCACCCCCTTGTTCCTGAACAAACTCGTCAGTAGGCAACACAATGACCTTTACAACTGGTCGTTTCATAAAGCCCCTACAGGTTTTAACAGTAACTATTCTAATATGGCCATCGCGGCCTGGGTGGACTGCGCTAATCACGCCTCTAGGCCAAACATTACGCGGCTGATTCTCTTCCAAAATAAGAACCATGTCTCCCACCTTTACGGGCGCCACTTCGTGCAGCCACTTTTGTCGCTTTTGAAGAGTGGGGACATACTCTTTCAGCCAGCGTCGCCAAAACATGTCCGCCAGAGTCTGAGCCTTTACCCAAGCCTTTCTACTGATTAAGTCCGATGCATCAAAGTTACCTAACGTAGATGCACCAGTAGCTGTACCTATCAATAAATGATTGGGAGTAAGAGCGATGGGCCCACCGGGGTCCGTACCCACAAAAGTTAATGGCCTACTGTTCAGGGTCATCTCTACCTCAGCCATCAATGTCATTAACAACTCCTCTTTAGGCGCCCGCGCCGACAAAGTAACTCTAAGTGCGGTTTTTACTGAGCGGACAAGCCGCTCCCAGCACCCACCCATGTGCGGGGCTGCAGGAGGGTTAAATTGCCAAGAAATGCCCTTGGTAACGACGAAATCATGAATTTTGTCGCTCTCCATTGCCTGAATGGCAGCTTTCAGCTCTGCGTCAGCACCTACAAAGTTCGTGCCTCTATCACTGAACATGATAGAGGGTTGTCCACGGCGAGCTATCAAGCGTCGGATTGCCATTATAGCCGAGTCAGCTGATAGCGAAGACGCGAGCTCAATATGAACGCCGCGAGTGACAAGGCAAGTAAAAATAACGCCCCATCTTTTTTCACGACGCCTTCCTATCGAAACTTCCATTGGACCAAAATAATCTACCCCGCAATGTACGAAAGCTCTTCTTGTATTAACAAGTCTAGCGGCCGGTAGATCTCCCATCTTGGGTAACGAAGGGCGAGCACGACGGATAAGACAAAGCTGACATTTGGATACGGCTGTTTTAACTGTACGACGTAACTGAGTTATCCAATATTTTTCCCTAATACTGTTTATGACAGTTTCAGTATTGGCGTGGTGAGCGCGCTTATGATATTCGAGTGCAATAAGACGCGCGGTATAGCTATGACCATCTAAAATAATGGGATACTTCTCATCAAACATTAAATCTGGTGCAGCACTCAGGCGGCCTCTGACTCGAAGCAAACCATCATCTTCATACAAAAAAGGATCTAAATCGCGAATTTTACTATCAGCAGGTAATGCATTTTTTGTTTTCAAAAGTGACAACTCCTTGGGGAAAGTCTCTGCTTGACATTGTTTCAACAAAAGAATCTCAGCATCGCGGACGTTGCTAGCTGTTAACTTCTCTACCTGGTTCTTGCGACACACACCTAAAAAGGCAAGAACTCGACCCGCAGATCTAACAGCCCGTGTCCAACTAGAGAACCTATCAACATTAAATAAAGGTTCATACTGTTTTATTAGATAAATCTTCTCAAGACGCTCCAATTCCGTATCGGCTGCATCATCAAACTCGTTGACCGGCCACTGGTCTTTGCCCCGGTACAAGAAAGACGGACCTGTAAACCACAACTTACAATTTGTAGGCCAGTATAGTTTCGTGGCTTCATCAGCAGGGTTTTCTGCAGACGGCACCCAGCGCCACTCACTTGGGTTGGACTTCCGGTCAATATCTGCCAACCGATGTGAAACGAACTTTTGAAAATCACGAGGATCCGAATGTACCCATTTTAAAACTGTTTTCGAATCGGACCACAAGTACTTGCGTGTTATTGTCAAACCTTGCTCTTTAACAATGATACTAGCTAACCTACATGCTAGCACAGCTGCCTGCAGTTCAAGGCGGGGCACGGATATTACCTTCAGCGGGGCGACACGAGCTTTGCCAATAACAAGTGAGACGGTTGGTTTGCCAAATTCGTCCCTACCAACTAAATATGCTACCGCAGCATAAGCTGTTTCGCTCGCATCACCAAAAACGTGTAAATCGACAGTTGAAGGATCAAGCCTGTACCAACGCGGCACTCGCATGTTACCTAGCTGTTTTATATCCTGCAGCCACCTTTCCCATTCCTTGAACTCATTTTCCTTCAGCTGATCGTCCCATCCTATACCAGATTTCCATATTTTCTGCAACAAGATTTTAGACCTTATCGTGTATGGATAAAGTAAGCCTAGAGGGTCAAAGATACTCATGATAAATCTCAGAAACTGCCGTTTAGTAGGAATAATTCTACCGTCTACTACGTCAGGCGTCACTTTTTTAAACGATAAGTCGAACGCTAACTCGTCTGTCTCCGGCATCCATATCATTCCTAAAGTTCGTTCACCATTGTATGGAGACTTATCAAAATTTACAGCACCCGGCACGACAGCTGGTAACTCTTTTCGAAGTTCGGGTGAATTAGTCACCCACCCCCTGATAGAGAATCCACCAGCGGAGTGTACCATGGAGACATCTCTGATCAGCTGACGTGCACTATCTATTGAATGAACACTATCTAGGTAATCATCCATATAATGATTTTCGTGAATTGCCTTGACGGCCTCAGGATATGAATCTTGGAACTCACTAGCATTTTTATTCAAGACATGTATGGCTGAGGCTGGCGACGACTTGGCACCAAAAATCATAGAGTCCATGACGTATGTATCAGGGTCGCGCTCTCGGTTCCGGCCTCTCCAAAGAAAGAGCTGCGCGCCCTGATCTTCTTTCCTAATTTTAATACGCAGAAACATATCAGCTATGTCCGCTGTATAAGCTATTGGACCAGATCGAAACTTAAACAATACGCCTAATAAAGAGTTTAATAAGTCTGGCCCTGTTAGCAAATAATCATTTAAACATGCACCCTTGTATTTGGCCGCGGCATCATAAACCAATCTTAGCTTATTTGGTTTATTCGGGTTAATGACCCCAAAATGCGGCAGGTGCCATACCGGGTTAACACTCAGCGGAGTATCCAACCGTCTAGCATATTTCTCGGAAATTAACCTTTCAATTTGACGAGAATACGATTCAGCATAATCGGGGTTTTTATCCATTTTACTTTCTATGCCCCGTAAACGTTTCACAGCATAATCATAATTATCGGGTAAGTGTACAGCGTCACGTGACCATAGTAATCCTACCTCCCAGCCCCCGTCAACACGGCGACTAGTGCTATCTAGGATCTTACAGGCGCGTTCAGTCTCAACATTTTTGCGTGACACTTCTGTGATACCGATTGACTCGAGTAAAAATTGCTGTTTCACAAGTTCGTTTAACTCATTTAAATTATCAAACACTAGATTAACCGATTCACGAACAGACTCGTCACAAATACCTACAGGCCCATGAACAACCCACCCTAACTTCGTAAGCGACGCTACGGGTTGTCCGGATCTACCCTGTCGTATTTCCTGGTTAATTATTAACTGCCAATTATCTTGCCCGATTAACAACATTGGTTTCGCGCACGACATCTCACAACAATCTAAGTCTCGTAGATGTTTATTCATAACTAAAACTCTGGCGGGCACACTTTGAGTGGGCAAGTCTAAGTTATCAATAGTACGTAATGCGATATCATGACACAAACCGTTGGGTCCGCGTATTAGTGCAGTCACCCTACAAGAATTCTTATCAGTAACAACATGACCGCGTGCACTAACAATTTTCAACGGGGATAATGGTCCACTAAAATTACAAACACTAGAATCAATTAACGACACAGTGGCACCATCATCAAGCAATGCATAACAATTATGTTCGTCATTATTTACAATAATAGTAACAGGCACAATTTTTAATAATGTTTTTGTGTTCCGACATCGCTCACCCATACTCGTTACTGACTCAGCGTCCGACGGCGGTTGTACGACGGCCGCCTGCGCCGCGGCACCCACAGGTGGGGCGCCTGCGGCGCCCGGGGCGCTCGACTTCTCGTAGTGAAGTATGTGATGCGGAGAACGACACTTTTCACACCGTTTTGCGCGACAACGATATCGAGAATGACTTTGCACTAAACATTTAAAACATAGCTTATTTACCTTTACGAAGTCCCACTTTTCTTGTTCACTTTTATTTACAAATTTGTCGCACTCGGGTAAACGGTGAACCGCACTACTACACAACACGCACACACTCGTTGACGACGACGTACACGGCGATGTACTCGATGATGCAGATTCCTCGCTGGTAATGTGTACATGATGAGTAGGTTCCCGTTGCTGGCGACGCGCGGGATCCGCGCGCCCGGCGCGCGAAATGTTCACGGCGGCTGCGGCAGCGGGGTTGGCAGCAACGGTGGGCCGGTTACGATGATTATTATTAGGCTCAGTGCTTATGTTCAGTGGTAGGTAATAAGCTGATGCCCGTGACAAGTGACTCAGGAACTCGAGTACAATATTTACGTTCGGTGATACACGAAGATCTTCTTTACTATCGATGTTCATTTTCATAACAAACTCGCCGTACTGCGCTCTTTGAACGTGGGTTAATTTACTTAGTATTTCGTGCGTTATTTGCGGGTTATTTACATAACCCTCCGCTTTTATGTTTTTGAGAATGTACACGCAATTTCGTATAACGCTCGTCATATTTCTCAACTCGACGCCACTGTCGGATACACGAGGTAGACTTCGTATTTTATGAAGTGCAGTTTCCAGTAGTAAATTGGGGTGTCCGAACTCCTCTTCTAGGGCTTCTATTACGTCTGTTGGGTCGGCCCCGGTACGTAGCAGACCTTCAACGGCACACTTTGCCGCGCCACGGAGCGATGCTTGTAGTCGTACAGTGTTCTCGAACAAGCTATACGTGGACGCGGTAGCTTCGTAGGTACGTCGATACGCCAACCAGTCTACCGGGCTGCCATCAAACACGGGGAGATCATAATTTTGTCGTGGTCGCTTCGTCATGTTCGTAATAATAACGTCGGCTAGGTGCATTATGTCGGAAGCTGCAACGGTGCCGGCGTTGGTGACTTCGGGCGGAGCCCCAGGTGCATATTTTAAATTGGGCGGGGAGGACGCCGCCGCGGGCTCGAAAAGCGCGGGAACGCCGGCGGGGGTGCACGGCGCATGCGCGACGGCGCGCGCGGGCTCTCGGGCTAGGCCTTCGGGCGGGCACGCGCCGGCCGGCGCACGGGGCGCTGGCGGTTTGTCCGCGTGCTCGCATGGGGCTTGACTTGAGCTTAGCCACTCATCCACGTTATTAACACTATCACAAACACTGAGAGCGTGGTTTTCTGATACTTCGTCCTCGATCTCCGCGATGTCTAACGCTAGTTTCTTTTTGATAAGCTGTTCTTTCAACTTAACGAGTTCTTCTTCAGCCTTGTACTCGGCACGGAGGCGTAGCGCTTCGCGGCTCAAGCGGCTTGATCGCGACCCGGTCGACGTGGCAACAACTTCACTACGCGGGATTGTAGTGACACACGTCGTATCCGCTGCATGTCGTTGCTCAGCTCCAGCTTGGGCTTTGCTCCGTGTGACGACGCCAGTAACTTTGCTATCCATTTTGATCCGGCTTGCGAAGGACCAATGTTCTTGATAGGGCGGGATTTCACCAAAACAAAACACAAAGTTACGGTAGGTACAGAGTATATTGCGAATTGGCGGGAACAGTCAGGCGACGCGATACGCGACCGCGCGCAACCGTGTTTCGAAGGCACTGCTGGTGGTTTACGCGGCGGCGCGTGGCGTTCCCCCGGCATCGGCCGGCGAGCGCGCGAACTAAAGGGCGGCCCCGCGCATGCGTACAAGGCAAAGTTGGTCTAAAGCATGCTTCTGTGGCGCGGGGCTGCCATTTCGATTCGCGCGTAGTTTAAAATTCGAATCTTAAAACTAACATTTTACAATCAAGCGAGTGAGTTGCCTACAAATATTATAAATTCGAAAGTAACTCTGTCTGTATGTTACTATTTCACGCCTAAACTACTCAACGGATTTCCATAAAATTTGGCAAGGAGATAGATGGCATCCTGGGGAAGGGCATAGGGTACTTTTTATCGACATACCACGCGGGCGAAGCCGCGGGCGGAAGCTAGTAAATATTATAAATGCAAAAGTGAGTTTGTTTGTTTGTTTGTTACGCTTTCACGCTAAACCGGCTGAACGGTTTAAGATGTAGGTAGACCATGACCTGGAGAAGGACATAGGATAGGATACTTTTTATCCCGATATTCCCATCCCCGATCGAGACTTACTCGGGTGAAACCGCGGGGCGCAGCTAGTAATATTATAAATGCGAAAGTGAGTTTGTTTGTTACGCTTTCACGTTAAAACGGCTGAACGGATTTGGATGAAATTTGGCACATAGGTAGACCATGACCTGGAATAGGACACAGGATTTTTTTATCCCGATATTCCCACGGGATCAAGACTTACGGGGTTGAAACCGCCAACCAACACGGAACCCTAAAAATTTACATAAAAAATCCTATGAGACCAAGAATTTTTTTTAGTGCCCGAAGACTTATCACATCATCCCTCCTATCCACCATTTTCATTTGGCAAACGATGCACCAAACATTCTATACAGCGTGTAACAAAAACTCTGTCCGATCTGTGAGGGAGTTGTTAAGATTCATACTAAGAGTCTATATACAGGGCGTCCCACGGATATGCCACATGGAGGGAAAGTACCTTGAATATTGTAGATGGAACATTTTACTGAAAGAAGACATTATTTGAATTTAAAAGACAATTTAAACTGTATTCATAGATATTTAAATAATTACATGGTTGAACCGAGAATCGAACCCGTTACATGAGAAAAAATATCACCCTGTAGCTTTATCATACCGATCGAAAGGCTTTATCATAAGGATTATTTTATGCTAAATAACATAGTGTCACAAATAAAAGGAAGACCATGAATTTTAACATTTTGAATACAAAATTAATCAATTTATCAAATGCTCAAAATATGTGATTTTTTTTTTTTGGGAAAAACAAAAAATAACTGTCCCAATTTTTTTTTTAATGGGGTATTTTACCGGTTTATTACATGGGACGCGGGCGGCCGTCGTTTAGCGGGTGTCTACAAGTCAAAACTTATGACCTCTGTAGAAAATTAGCTAATTTATAATGAAACTAACTGATGCCCGCGGCTTGACTCGCTTGACAAATTATATACTAAAACCTTCCCCGAGAACCACTCTGTCAATTGGTGAAAACAGCATGAAAATCGGTGCAGTCGTTTTTGATTTTATCGCGAACAGAGGGACAGACACGCGGCAGAGGACTTTGTTTTATAATATGTAGTGATTGGGGTAATTTTGGTACTAAAAATTAGAATTTCAAAATGCAATAACTTTTTTTAAGCAATTTTTTTTTTTTTAATGTTATTGCTGTACCTATGTGCCCCTTTCGAATCGGACAGAGTTTCTAGGGTTCCGTACCCAAAGGGTAAAACGGGACCCTATTACTAAGGCTCCTCTGTCTGTCTGTCCGTCTGTCACCAGGCTGTATCTCATGAAGCGTGATAGTTAAACAGTTGAAATTTTCACAGATGATGTATTTCTGTAGCCGCCATAACAACAAATACTAAAAAACAATAAAAATAAATATTTAAGGGGGGTACGAAACCCTTCGTGCGCGAGTCCGACTCGCACTTGGCCGGTTTTTGTTACATGTTGTATATTTTTCACTGCAGTTTTGAACTAAACACGATTTTTTTTCAACCAGTGTGATCCATGACGGCCTGACTTATCCCTGCCCGATCTGTGGCAAACTGTTCCAATGGAAGCGCAACCTGGCGCGACACGCGCGCAACCATCGCGAGCGCCAGGCGGGCAACTTGCACGAGTGTCGCGCTTGCAGCAAGACTTTCGCAAGCAGGGACTGCTACAACAATCACATGCGACTCAGCAAGAAGCACGTGTCGCAAGATACTTTCCCGTAAGTGTGATCAATACAAAGAAAGAAAATACTTTTATTTGCGGCAAACATGACGCTAACAAAGGACAGATAAAATATACGAAAATAACAAGTTGCGGGAAAATATGCGTCACATTCACGCAAAACGGCCATCGCTCAGCATAATGCTGCGACCCTATGCGGGACAGAGCCCCAGCGCTGGTTTTCAGTGACAGCCGGCGTTGACGTCATGACGTCAATCGGTGCAGCACATAATGAATTATCAATAACAAAATAAGAAATAAAATAAATACACTAAGTGTTTACAAAAATATAATAGTTATGATGGCAGCATTCCGTTCCGTGTTTTGACAACGTGTTTTTTTAGGGTTCCGTACCCAAAGGGTAAAACGCGACCCTATTACTAAGACTCCGCTGTCCATCCGTCCATCTGTCTGTGTCCGTCCATCGGTCTGTCTGTCCGTCCGTCTGTCTGTCTGTCCGTCCGTCTGTCTGTCTGTCTGTCCGTCCGTCCGTCTGCCTGTCTGTCCGTCCATCTGTCTGTCCGACCGTCCATCTGTCTGTCCGACCGTCCATCTGTCTGTCCGACCGTCCATCTGTCTGTCTGTCCGTCCATCTGTCTGTCTGTCATTCCATCTGTCTGTCTGTCCGCCTGTCTGTGTTTTTTTGTTATTGTTAATGTATTATAATATGCTGCACCGATTGACGTCATTACGTCAACGCCGGCTGTCACTGAAAACCAGCGCTGGGGCTCTGTCTCGCATAGGGTCGCAGCATTATGCTGAGCGATGGCCGTTTTGCGTGAATGTGACGCATATTTTCCCCCAATTTGTTATTTTTCGTGTATTTGTCCTTTCTTAGCGTCATATTTGCCGCTAATAAATGTATTTTCTTTATTTTATTTTTTTCTGTCTGTCCGTCTGTCACCAGGCTGTACCTCATGAACCGTGATACCTAGTTGAAATTTTCACAAATGATGTATTTCTGTTGCCGCTATAACCGCAAATACTGAAAAACAGAATAAAATAAATTTCTAAGGGGGTTCCCATACAAACATGATTTTTTTGCCGTTTTTATAGATCATGGTACGGAACCCTTCATGCGCGAGTCAGACTCGCACTTGACCGATTCTTTTTTATATCCCATAACTCTAGGGGTATCAATGAGGCCATGTCAAAGAATCAACTGGCATATTATATTTTATTTTAAACAAGTACTTTTAAATTGTCAAAGGCTCGGTCAGTCACAAATATGAAGCTAGTTGCCCATTCCAAAGCGTAGTAGGTACCTATGGAGAAGAACAGACAAGAAAATCCACGGACACGCTTTTTGTTACAATATTTTGAAAGAATGAATTATACAGGGTGTAAGGGACAGCCCTCCGCAAATTAAAATGAGCATTCAGCTCCATACTTTGAATCATATTCCACCGGAAATTTTCTCAGGAAAGTTTTAATTTTTTTTAAATCGTTTTTTCACTTACTTTTCCTTTATTTCAATAGCTCATGCTCGAGGAGCTCGTGGCTAAGTAATAACAGCCGCACGGGTCGATTCATCAGGTTAAGCTACGCTTGCCGGGGTTGGTCCGTGTATGGGTGACCATATTTACATACCGAGACTCCTCCGTGCCACGGAAAGCACGATAAGCCGTTGGTCCCGGCTGTCATTTGTGGATCTTTGACAGTCGTTACGGGTCGTCAGAAGCCCGAAAGTCTGACAACCAGTCTTGCTAAGGGGTATCCTATTACCCAGTTACTGGGTTGTGGAGGTCAGATAGGCAGTCGCTCCATGTGAAATACTGGTATTCAGCTGCATCCGGTTGGACTGGAAGCCGACCCCAACATGGTTGGGAAAAGGCTAGGCAGATGATGATTCCTTTATTTTAATATAAAATTACATTCTCTGTACGCAGCACTCCAATTGTGTAAATAAAACAGCTAAAATAAAAAAAACAGCAATGGATGTTTAAATACTCGAACGCGCCCCCTCGACCCGGGGAGTGCGGCTACGTGGGTTTTGCCGCGGTAACGATACATTGCGCGTGAGGTAACAAAACAAATCAGGTTTATTGTAACCTTTTGGCCTTTTGTGAGTGCACCGTGCTCGGATCAAACTTGCTAATCGCTAACGTAGTCTATTATATAATAAGTACCTATATTTAAACACTCAGAACATCAATCACTAAGAACAGGTTTTTGCTGAGAATTACTTATTCGTTATTTTTTGGTTCTGTAATTGTATTTGTTTTTTTATTTATTTATTTAGAAGTCTTTATATAAGTATTGAGTATTTTGAGGCTGTGTATACTCTCCGTCACTTGTCCCTAAGGGTTCATTAGAAAACCAGCGCCAGACAGCATCATTTGTCTAGCATGAATGCTGAAATGAACCTTTTTGGCGCAGCCGTGAGGCACACATTATGAAAACATTTTTTTTTTTTTTTGTATATTTTGTTTCACGAACTGTGTCCAAATAAATAAAATTATTTCTTTCTTTCTATAACGTTCTTGAAATAATTTCATGTACCGATCGTCTTAGTATGATATACTGAATCCATCCCATCAGTCTGCGGAGAGCTGTGCCTTACACCTTGTATAAAGTTTTATGAAGCATGAACCAAATAAAATACCGTTTCCCTATCATATTGTTGCAGACATGAATGTAACTACTGCGGAAAGAAATTTGCCACAAAATGGTGCCTCACCGACCATATCGACTGGGATCACTTGAAGAAAATCAAATATCAATGTAGCTTCTGTTTCAAGGTAGGCTTATCGCACTGATAACGATCCGAGCCGAGTAGCGCCGAGCAGCAATCCTATACAACGTGTAACAGAATAAGCGCAAGACCTGAAAGTAGTTTGCTCAGAATCGGCTTCTGAATCGATTTCCGTCATTATTTATATATGTTAATTTTTCATGAAAAAATCTTTTATTTAACTGAAATTAGAACCACTGCGTCATAACAAGGTAATAAAATATTTCATTTAAGGAAATTTTAAGCCTTTATATAAAGCCTATTTAAATGCATAACCAAATTTGTAACACGCTCATAGCTATCCTCGTTTCATGTTCAGTCAGGACGTCTATTTTATAAAAAATAACTAGGTGTGGTTTAATTAAATTAAATTACAGATATTATTTTAGTCTTATAATTTAATATTCTAATTGGGGTGTATGAGTTCTTGCGTTTATTCCGTTACGCGTTGTATAAGTGTGGCTGACGGGCCATTTTCTACCTGTCCGGACTAGCTGCCCTCACCCCAGCGACGCCCTGGGGTCCGTACCCCGCAGGGGGTGCCCTTAGCGAGCAGTCGCTTAGTTTTAGTTTCATCCCCCTGGCTGGAGGCTTTAAGTTAGCTTAGAGTCTTAGAGCATCTCCGCAGGACAGTTCGGTTAAGTAGATAGTAAACTACGAAATGCCATTAAAAAAAAAGAAGCGATTTGATTCACTCTGCGTCCAGCGCTCGGTGTGGCAACACGTCGTGTTCTGGTTTGCAACTGGTCAATCGTCATCCTGAGGATGCCTCGTTGAGAGGTGTCACGTGTCGATTTCTTACAGGGTTTTTTATGACTCTTAAAGAATAGTTAAGCGGAATAGGTTACTAAATATATCTACGTCTGTTGTACTTTATAATGGATTTCCGCAAAGTCACGCCTGAATCAATGAACTATTCAAGGTTTTTATTAAATAACTCTTTGAGAAGAAGGGGCTCGTGGCTTATTAAGTAGTAGTGCAGCTCTTTATGATGAACGGGGCTTGTAACTAAGTAACGTGTGTGAAAGAATTTGTGAAAGTGTTTGTGAAAGTATTTACAAAGCGCCACCAAGACTCACGACGCATATGTGCGTAATGAGACGGCCATAAAACAACAAAACAAATCCACTAATTTGATGTGATTAAACGGATGTGACTACACACATTGAAACAGTAATTTGGAGGGAGGGGCGCGCCATGTTATCGTAGTTTTACTCTAAGTAACGCCAAACAACACTCGCAGAAACTGAAGTGGAAGTAGGCGGGACACGTACCACGCTCTGTAGATATAAAATGGACTAAAAAGAACTACCATGTGGGCAGGTCCAAAAGGAAATAATTTAAAAAAATTAAAGTAATAAAAACTAAAACCCAACTACGACTAAAAAAGGTATAAACAAGACACCACAGACAGACAAATTAAATATCCGGAGTCACACGTGTTAGGGCATAAATCGAACAGATTACCTGGAATAGGATTTAGCATACTTTTTATCCCGATATTCCCACGGGATCGAGAATTACGCGGGTGAAACTGCGAGGCACAGCTAGTATCATAATAATTCGAAATGAAAATCAAGTTAGAACGAGAAACAGCACTTTACGAACGTCAAAAATTGTTTTGTTCTCTTGCAGGCATTCAAGACGGCTAAAATATTGGTGGCTCATGTCAATAATATTCATGAAGGTAAGAAAAAAGAGGCCGAGGGTGAACATCTATGTGAAATATGTGGGAAATCATACAGGGTGAGTTATCTACAAATCCATACTAATATTATAAATTCGAAAGTAACTCTGTCTGTCTTTCTGACTGTTACCTTTTCACGCCTAAACCACTGAACGGATTTCGAAAAAATTTGGCAAGGAGTTAGATGGGCATCCCGGGGGAGGACATATACTTTTTATCGACATACCGCGCGGGCGGAAGCTAGTTATACATAAAATGTAATAAAAACTTAATAAAATATCCGCTATCATTTCCAAAACATCCTAATTATTTTTGAATGAAAAATATACGCAACCATTTATGGAATATCAGCAATTATTTGTGAAATATCTGCAAAACGTTGCAGATATTTTATAATATCCGCAGCCACTAGTAAAATATACAACATGATTTGTAAAATATCAGCAACCATTTATGGAATATCAGCAATTATTTGTGAAATATCTGGAACGTCTTGTATGGTATCCGCAGCCACTAGTAAAATATCCGCGGCGATTTGTAAAATATCCGCAACCATTTGTGGAATATCAGAAATTATTTGTGAAATATCTGGAACGTCTTGTATGGTATCTGCAGCCACTAGTAAAATATCCGCGGCGATTTGTAAAATAATCGCAACCATTTGTGGAATATCAGCAATTATTTGTGAAATATCTGGAACGTCTTGTATGATATCCGCAGCCACTAGTAAAATATCCGCGGCGATTTGTACAATATCCGCAACCATTTGTGGAATATCAGCAATTATTTGTGAAATATCTGCAAGACGTTGCAGATATTTTATAATATCCGCAGCCACTAGTAAAATATCCAACATGATTTGTAAAATATCAGCAATGATTTGATATCCGCAACGATTTATATGATACTGGCAACATTTTGTAAAATAAGTTAAAATAACTGTTTGTAAAATATATGAGACTATAATAATATGTAAAATGTTTGCATCTCTTTGTAATATATTCGCAACCATGGCTAGAGTATTTACTCGTAGCTATCATCTACAAAGTGATATGAGTACATATTCTGATTTAAAAGAGTGTCCGTGGAGTTTCTTGCCCGTTCTTCTCCATAGGAACCTACGCTTTGGAATGGGCAACTTCAGCTTCATCTTTCTGACCGACCGACCCCTTGACAATTCAAAAGTGCCTGTAATTGTGAAAGTGGTTTATTTGAAATAAATGCTTTGAGTTTGAGTGTAACTGAAATTACTGAAAAACCTGAAAATGGGTCATTCTACTTTTAATGTGAACAACTATTATCACGCTCAAAAAAACCTGCTGCTCCATACATTTTGTCGAGTTATGTGAACATAAATGTATGGATTAGCTGATTTTTTCACGACTTCAAGGGTATTTCAATTACTCCTTGCCACGGAGCACACAACCGGTGGAGAGCGCGTGCGTAGGTGACCGCGGGCACTAAACATACGCTATATCAAGTTTATGCGGCGGAATTTTGGTCAGTCGCAGCAATTGTAGGCTTACGTACGATTGTCACGCGCTCCCGTTTTTTAAGCAAATAAAACGAAAAGTAATGCCTAGTTGTGCAATTAAATGGTGTGGAAAGTGTACTACTACTTCAAGTTACACAAAAGATGGGATAACTTTTCACAGGTAAGTGGTTTTCTACTCCATTTATTCAATTTGATTAAAAATGAAAAATAAAATCGAATATTTTAATTCCTGGAATGTTCGTGTAGCTGTCTCTTTCTGGTACTCTGATTTGCACATAAGCAGTTGTCTCTTTTTTTCTTGATAGTGCTGTTCACAGCATCGCGACGATTATATCGATATCATTTAAAATATACATACTTGGCTTATACTTTTTTGTATTATTATTGCTTTATTTTAAAAACATGCTTATGCCTTTGACTTTGCTCGCAAACTTGCAGAAAAGCGATATGTTGCAATACGAAATATTGGTATGAAACTTATACATAGCAGAATAAAATGTGAATGTATGATATCTCTGCCTGCCTTTTTCACAACATTTAGTATGAGATCATTATTGGCTTTGAGTGAGTGAGTTGATTGCGCTTTGGGTTTTTGTAAGCATCACGAGAACGGGGCCTCAGGATATTTTAAAAACGTTATTTTGCATGCATACAAATTTGCAGATTTCCCAACGATGACATCGAAAAGAAAGAAATTTGGATCAAAGCTACATATAGAGACAATTTTTATCCAACAAAGTGTAGTGTCATATGTTCTAGACATTTCACGCCAGATTTCTTTGAAATTTAAAAAAATAATAGACGCCGATTATTTAGGTCATCAGTGCCTACGCTATATTTACCTGCTCTGATAGGTATTTTTTATAGATAGTGTATTACTTTTACGTGGGCTGGTCATTCACTTTTCATTCACAACCCAACCGCTCGAGTATTTGAGAGCATCTATAAAAAATTATTGACTTATGCCCAAATAAAAAATACGGGATCCGGTAATTGTGGAGCACTTAATCAAATTTCGATTTTACAGTGTACATCCGCTTTAGATCGTATTAATATTACTATACGGCGCAAGGATCAAGATACTGTATCAGAAACCAGTGACGATTTTGATGTTGAATTGCAAGAAGAGTTTTTTTTCACAGAATTTAGCACGAAAGTAGTTGAATACATAGCAGGCTACATCGTCCACGATTTGGTAAAAAAAAAAACACCAAATTTGTATTGGAGCGTTGCTTGGAGGGCCAAAAGAATATAGTCTACAATATCAGAAAGATGTGAGAGACAAACTTATGTATGTTTCAGCTACAGTAATAACCATATGTCGCCGCAGTGAAATTTACATCAAAAGAGCCTTGGCAGAATGCGGCGGAAAAACTTTTACATCAAAGTACAATATTCTGATTATTTCACAATGGTTGTTCTTAAATCTTTTGTGGAATACGATTTATTTTCAGATATAAACTTTCACCAATTCGATGTCGAATCTACTAATCACTTAATTGACTTAGCTTCATGTGTAGCAACAAAATATATTAATACTCGACTGACATTTATAACGAAAAATAATACAAATCCAAAAGATTATATAAGAAAAACATATTCAAAACTAATTCATTTTAAAAACCAATTTTTTATTATTTTTATTAAACCTTTAAAGATAATAAACACTTGTTTTATTTCAAAACCGAACCCGTAATCTCTGTATCGCAAACAAATTATTATACTACTAATAAGTCAAACAATTATCGATATCGATATTTTTTTGATTAATTTTTTGGAATCCCTACAGAATCTGTTGTCATTTGGTTGTCAATTCGTCACCCAATCACAGCGGGCGAAGCTTACCTCACCCCCTGCCGTTGATTAGTGACTTTGATCTAGACCAAAAATGTGTCGATGCTCTCTCCACTGGTTTTGTGCTCCGTGCTCCTTGCAGAATAAAAAATAAAAAAAAAAAATTATTTATTATCCTCTACAGACAGTGAAACGCCTAAAGGGCCACGTATGGGCGATGCACACAAAACGGTCAAGTAGCAAGATATACAAATGCAAGCTGTGTCCGGCGACGTTCATGTGGCAGACTAGCATATACAAGCATATGAAGATGATGCACGACAATAATAAGAAGAATAAGGTGAGCTTACTAATTCACGCACACAAAACACACCCCACTCACACAAAACACACACCTACTCACACAAAACACACACCCACTCACAAAAAACACACCCCACTCACACAAAACACACACCGCTCACCCCTGTACACACCCCCACACATAACACTCCGCTCTTGCAGCAACACACCCTACACTCTCCACACTCTACACCTTACAACCCTCGTACTCCCCCCACACACAACTCTCCGCTCTTGCAACAACACACCCTACACTCTACACCTTACAACTCTCGTACTCCCCCCACATATAACTCTCCACACTTGCAACAGACACACCCTACACTATCCACGTTCTACACCTTACAACCCTCGTACTCCCCCCACACACAACTCTCCGCTCTTGCAACAACACACCCTACACTCTACACACTCTACACCTTACAACTCTCGTACTCCCCCCACACATAACTCTCCGCTCTTGCCACAACACACCCTATACTCTCCACAGTCTACACCTTACAACTCTCGCACTCCCCCCACACATAACTCTCCACACTTGCAACAAACACACCCTACACTATCCACGTTCTACACCTTACAACCCTCGTACTCCCCCCACACATAACTCTCCGCTCTTGCAACAACACACCCTATACTCTCCACAGTCTACACCTTACAACTCTCGTAAATACCCCATTTACACAATACACACTCCACAACCCATTCACATTGTGTCGTAGAGACAAACTCACTTACGTCTACAACACAAATCATTACAGCCCTCTTTTAATTTTCATTCACAATCATTACACTTAATTTTTTCAACCTTACATTTACACCCCACACGCTACAAACGAGGCTATTGCAAGATATTCAAATGTACTGCGGGCCATAGACGTTCAAGTAATTTGATCGAACAGGCAAACAAACAAACACACCAACAACTAACAGTTTGATCAAATTGGCATGATCGTGTGTGAGAAAATTTCATCAATATGAGTTGAATTTTTAACCGACCGTCGATCCATCAGGTTAAGCTACGCTTGCCGGGGTTGGTCCGTGGATGGGTGACCATATTTACATACTGAGACTCCTCCGTGCCTCGGATAGCACGTAAAGCCGTTGGTCCCAGCTGTCATTCGAAGATCTTTGACAGTCGTTACTGGTCGTCAGAAGCCCGAAAGTCTGACAACCAGTCTTACTAAGAGGTATCGTATTACCCAGTTACTGGCTTGTGGAGGTCAGATAGACAGTCGCTCCATGTAAAATACTGATATTCAGCTGCATCCGGTTAGACTGGAAGCCGACTCCAACATAGTTGGGAAAAGGCTAGGCAGATTGATTGTTTTTTTTTTTTTCAAAATAGAGGAGGTGTTTGTTAGATTTCATAATATGTTTCCTTGAGTGTGGTTTATTGGTCTCTAAGAATGTCACAGTAAAGTTGTTTTATTTTCAACAGACACCTCGCGCCGTCCAACCAGTGAAGAAAGAAGAGCCTTACCCGGGAATCGAACTAGCGAACCGAATGCAGTACTTCCAACAGAACATTGGTGGCAATTTAAATATAGTCCACATACAACCTTTGGGAATGACTCAGAATATTGTTTAGAAAAGAAATTCTCACTTAGAGCACAGATGGATACAGATGGTTCACTTCACAAAATCGTTTAAATAAAAAAAAACCAGCCAAGTGCGAGTCAGACTCGCGCACGAAGGGTTCCGTACCATTATCTATAAAAACGGCAAAAAAATCACGTTTGTTGTATGGGAGCCCGCTTAAATATTTATTTTATTCTGTTTTTTAGTATTTTTTGTTATAGCGGCAACAGAAATACATCATCTGTGAAAATTTCAACTGTCTAACTATCATGGTTCATGAGATACGGACAGACAGACAGACGGACGGACGGACGGACAGCGGAGTTTTATCATAAGGTCTCGTTTTACCATTTGGGTACGGAACCCGAAAAAAACCGGCCAAGTGCGCGTTGAACCTCGTACAATGGTTCCGTAGTTGGGATGAATTTATCCCAAAAACAAACTTAACATTGTAGTTAAAAAACATGTTTTTGCAACTGAAAATTTAAGTTGGTGGATTATTTTTACTCCGTAACTGGTAGAGCCTACTTAGCTGTGATAGTTTAACTTTTAATTTCGTTATAATATACTACTGCCGTGAATTTTTTCTCATCCAAAACTAACCATTTCGCTGGCAGGGGGATCTGACTCTTCGCAAAAATTAGCAATTTAAAGCTTAATATTACGCAAAAAGATCCCTGAATCCAAAAATGGTTTTCGCAAACTTCCAATGTTTTTCAACGACCTATCCAACGACACTGAGATGGACGAGGGAAAAAAAAAAACATCATAACGTTACGTGTAGGGGTGGAACCCGATAATTTTTATATCTTGATATATTTTTTACCACTTGTCGGCGTAATTTATATGTATACCAGATTACAGCTTTCTAGTACTAAGAGTCTATGAGTTAAGCCGCGGACAGACAGACAGACGGACATGGCGAAACTATAAGAGTTCCTTGTTGATGGTCTTCACATATAATTATATAATTCATGTATACAAAATATTGTAAACATTTTTGAAAAGAGTAACGGTGGAGTTTCTTGCCCATTCTTCTCCATACGAAATCTACCTTTTGGAATGGGCAACTAGAATCAATTCTATTTCTTTGTTTGTTTATCATTGACGTTCAAAAGTGCCTTTTATGTGCCTATTTGAAATAAATTATTTGACTTTGACTTTGACTTTGACTTTTGACTACGGAACCCTAAAAAGCGACTCTTGCTACGACACAATAAAGTGCAATTCGACACAGCGTTAATTACCTACAGTTATCACCTAGAGGAGCTCGTGGCTACGTAATAACAGCCGCACGGGTCGATCCCTCAGGTTAAGCTACGCTTGCCGGGGTTGGTCCGTGGATGGGTGACCATCTTTACATATCGAGACTCCTCCGTGCCTCGGAAAGCACGTTAAGCCGTTGGTCCCGGCTGTCATTTGTGGATCTTTGACAGTCGTTACGGGTCGTCAGAAGCCCGAAACTCTGATATCCAGTCTTACCAAGGGGTATCGTATTACCCAGTTACTGGGTTGTGGAGGTCAGATAGGCAGTCGCTTCATGTAAAATACTGGTATTCAGCTGCATCCGGTTAGACTGGAAGCCGACCCCAACGTAGTTGGGAAAAGGCTAGGCAGATGATGATGATCACCTAGAAGTTGCCTCTCTTTCTATCGCGTAACTCTTATATCTTCTGACTTCGTTGCGCTTAAAGATGGTTTGTAACAGGTTAAACATGATATCTGTTATCACTGTTATTGTGACAAAAAAATAACAGATCCAAATATCTGTTATTAAACGTTGACGTCACAACATGCTGATGCATCGACCCACGTTCAATTTTATTACTGAAAACCTCGGTTCAGAAGAGTATTCTAACAATCACGAAACTGACGAAATCAAGAAACGTGTCGGTGACTCATGACATCGACGAGGTACAGGGTAGTTTATTGTAATTTCGATAAGTTCACAATTATGCTTAACTGCGGTTAAATTCTTCGTCTTTGAAACTTTTCTAAGCTTTATGCTCAGAAAAGTTTCAAAGACGAATAATTTAAAACTTACGACGCAGTATCAAAAGCTGGCTGCTGGCTGTAAATAATGAATAGCGGACACGACCGATGTCAAAGTTGTCTAGTAAGTTGCCTGTGATTTTTGACGATATATACATATTTAAATCTCAATCGAATATCTTCTTTATTTCTTTTGGTTTAAAGTAAAAATCGTATCTATCTGTTATTAAATAACAGCCTGTTATTTTTGTACGGACGCTAAATACGTATAAATCTCAGTTGAATATCTTCTTTATTTCTTTTCGTTAAAGTCGAACTTCGTATCCAAAGTTTTAACAGTAACAGCCGCGGTAACAGTCTTGAGGATCTGTTATTTTAAGTAACAGATATGTTTTATTGTTAGGAGCAATTGTTATCTGCTATTTTTTAATATCTGTTATTTCTATCTGTGACGATAAATACGCCTCCTAGTTGCGCTCACTGAATACTAGCCCACCGCGTACCGCGTAAAATCATACATAAAATACGGAGTGAAACTTATGTATGTAGGTATGTATCAGTGATGATACGGGGCTTCGATTCCGATTCCGAAAGGTACGGAACTTCCGATTATTATAACACCTCCGACTCCGAGTTCGGTTCCGATACTTTTGAATCGGAGTTATCGAAACGCAGCTATGCACGTGGCTAGAGCGCGTACAAACCACTTTTAACTTGTCGTCGTATTTATATACACGCTCGCAATCGAAATCTCAGTTTATTGTTTTGTGTACGTCAGACGCGTCATGTTTTGCGGGAAAGTCCGAAAGGGATACCGGGACCTTGGCAACAGGCAACTGAAGGAACACGGGTGGGTTTTAGTCAGTAAAAGTCTGACACGCCCTTCCGCTCCGCCCAGAGTGGGAGAAGTTATAGGATGATTTCCTACCCAAAAAAAAAAAGACGCGTCATTTTAATTTGTTACATTATTTTGAGAACTGTGTATTAAGTACATAGTTTAATTGTTGTGATAACTTAATTTTAATATGAAGCAAAAAAACAAGTGTTGTTAGGAACATTTTTCTTCTATCTCCGTCTCCTATTCCACCTTCGGTACCGACTCTGACTCCGGTTCGGACTCCATCTCCGGTTCGGACTCCGATCAATCAAATTTAAAACATCCGACTCCGGCTCAGGTTCCGACTCTGACTCCAGTTGTGAATCCGCAAATTTAACACTTCCGACTCCGGCTCTGACTCCGGTTCCGATTCCGAATCCGGTTACGACTCCGATCAATCAAATATAAAACCTCCGACTCCGGCTCCGATAAAACAACCTCTACCAACATCTCTAGTATGTATGTATTAAATAGATCGGCTTGCTAAAAGTCTGATCAAATCTCTGATAAGTAAATCTGCTTTTGAATCTCATAACAACTGTTGATTGGTTGAAAGAAATATCGATAACCAAAGTTATGAATTGATTGACAACAAATTAAATTGTACTTATGGTGGATGCGCTAAGGTAGCCCACGAAATTCAAATTTTCTTACGTTTTTTGCAATTTGCAGGTCAGTGTCAGGTTGTATGTTGATCTAAATATTATTAGCGGCCGTAAAAAAAATGGGTTTACAGAATTATAAACATTAGAATCAGCAATACAACTCTCTAAGTTCATGAAAGTGCCAAATATCATGATTTCATGAAATAGTCATTCAATGCACTTTCATGAACTTAGAGAGTTGTATTGCTGATTCTAATGTTTATAATTCTGTAAACCCATATTTATTACGGCCGCTAATCATACCTATTTAGATCAACATACAACCTGACAACCTGCAAATTGCAAAAAACGTAAGAAAATTTGAATTTCGCGGGCTACCTTAGCACATCCGCCATTATGTAATTGTGTGATGATAATAAAAAAAGAAACATGTATTAAATGAATTGCCATAATAACTATTATTGTAATGTATTAGAAATTAATTTATAATTAGGAACATTTTATACAAAGACATTTTTATTAATAAAATTAATTTACAACGACGATGTTTTGTATTTTTATTCAACACCCAGCGGTTGCCCTTTAAAGGTGTGTCCAAACATTCGAGCGGCAATCGTGCGTGGCTGCCGCGCGCGGCAAGCCGCACTGTGTTTGGACGACTGCCGCGCGCGAACGCTTCTATCTACCTTCTGCGTACAAACATTTCTAGCAAACATTCGTCAGTAATTTGTGTGGGCGAGTTATAAGCAGAGCTATGACACGCGCAACCACTTTCATGCCAACTGAAGTACGCGGCGTGTCTCGGATATGCCGCGCAGTACTGCCGCGCAAACATTCGTCGGTTTAGTCCACACTAGAGCGCGGCAGAAATGTGTCCTGCAAACGCCGCGTGTTGCTGCCGCGCAATGTTTGGACACCTTAAAAAACATGCTCGAGCATTTTGTTGCTCAGTTGTGTTGATTGTTGGATATTTTGTGCTATCGCAAACTAGATGACCGATTATCTGATAAAGGTCACGGGATTCCACTGGATGTGAGAAGAACAGGAATAATTAATGTGGTGACGCTTGGAGGAGGCCTCTGAGGCCCTAGACAAAGTGACATTTGTAATAAAACTGCGTCACTCCAATATATGTATTTATTATTTTGCTACTACAATATAAAAACTCCTTGCTACTACAATAAAAAACTCTGATAACTTATTATAATGGAGAGCAAAAATGTAAAAAACCAATTGTGCGTCCGACTTCCGAAGCGACCAACCGAACAAGGACGTTTTTTTAAAAGCGGTCGCCCACCATTCCCTTCCACTGACAGCTTTCCAAAGAGAATTCGGTGTTGCCAGCGCAATTAGTCGATTACAAATAATCGAATACAAAAATATTATAACATAAATCATAATAAATTGCATCAAATAGTCTAATTATAAATCATAACCTAACACATTCTATCAGCGATAACGATGATGGAAAAGGCAAAAGTGTATAGGACTGACATAAGCTATCGAAAAGCTTATGTCAATCCTGTTGAAAGTCGTTGTAGAAATACGAAACGCTTTCGAAGCGATTGTCACTTGTCTAGGGCCTCTGGCTCCCTTCACGGCTTTGGAGCAACGCGACTTGCGTCAAGCGACACAACCTTGCGTCAAGAGACACGCGCGCGTCATTTGTTTGCGTTGCGGTGACTCGTGGCATCACAAATATTACTTAAATAACTTCTCTCATTTGTTTTCTCGGCAGCGCTGTCGCAAGTCGCGTGTCGCTTGAGTGTGTCATGGCCAAGGGGTAAGTCAAGCAGTGGACGTATTTTATTTCAGCTATACTCCATTCTGAAATAAGATTAGACATTTAAATAAACCTTATTAACAATCCGTTCAACCGATTTTGACTTCTATTGCGTTGGTGGCATGACAAATGCCAGCTGCAGTAGTTGGTATTGTGTAACCTTTTTTGCTTTTAATGCCATCCTAATGCTTACGGTATAGAAGTCAAAATCGGTTGAACGGACTGTATAAAGGTTTGTTTAAATGTCTAATCTTATTTCAAATGGAGTATAGATGATGAATTTACACCAAAAAATTTAAGTAATAAAAACTAAAACCCAACTACGACTAAAAAGGTATACTTAAACAAGACACCACAGAGTCCACAGACAGTCAAATTAAAAATCCGGAGTCATACGTGTTAGGGCATAAATCGAACAGATTACGTGTGACTCCGGATTTTTTATTTGTCTGTCTGTGGTGTCTTGTTTATACCTTTTTAGTCGTAGTTGGGTTTTAGTTTTTATCACTTTTTTATTTTTTTTATTAATTTTGGTTTGTTATATATATATTTTTGAAATGTGCTCATTAGGCCCTTTCATTTGATACCCAACATGGTACGATTAAACAATTTTTTTTTTAGTTCCTGACTTTATGTCCTCTAGAGGGCGCCTTTTTTAATTTAATTTGACGTCACATAGCCATAGCCACGTTACCAGCTGTGAAATTGTGATTAGTGGTTTAGAAGATAGGAGGGAACAGATGAACATACTTACATACATACATACATACCGGTCAAAATCATAACCCTCCTTTTTTCTTCGCCGTAATCGGGTAAAAATAATGACAAACACAATGTTTTACAAACGTTTTTTATTTATAAATCGTAATACAATAATGACAAACTGATTACAACATTTCTTTATAATTAAACAGCGAGGTTTGTTGCGTAACACACAGACAGTAGCAATGGGTTTCATTTTGACAGTTCAACAACATTCATTGCTTTATGGCAATATGGGCTTGTATTCTAAATGTTTAAAAATTAAAAAAAAAAATGTTTACCTATTCTAGCTATTGAAATTTTTGTTAACTTGTATGTACCTAATATCGATTTTAAATTCTTATATTGTTAAATAGTGTATGCCCTAATGGGTAGTGTTTTGAGTTACCATAACCTAATTATAAGACCTTCTGTATCACCAAAAATCACACTAATAAATACTTTGACTTTGACAACGTAATTAATTAATTACTTACGTTGTTGAGCAGACAAATTGTCCGACCAATATGAAGCGATGGATTAGCCTAAATGATTTAGATTGTGATTGAAAGTGTGTTACACAGTTATAGGGTGGGTTATTCTAGTACTTATTTTAATATGCTTTTGTTGCAAGTCAGGAATCTGAAACAAAAAATAAGTAGTTAACAGTGTACACGTATACAAGTTTCGTCTCGTTGGTCTAACCGTGCGTTTGCACTGGCGAAACATTCGAAACAAAACATGTTTAAATCTCTAGTTCCTGTCAAAAATTGTATGGAACATTGACAGAAAATAGAGATTTCAACATGTTTTGTCTTGAATGTTTCACCAGTGCAAACGCACGGTAAGGGTTGCAAGCCTGCTGACCATGAGGTCCTCGGTACGATTCCTTGGCCGGGAAATGTGTTATTGGGTTTTCCAATTTTGGAATTTCTAAGTAGCTGCCCGGAGTTTGGATTTGTGCCCGGTTGATGGCTATAAGCTCGCTATTACATGGGACTTAAGGCCCTACCCTATCTCAAATTTTATCTCGCTCGCACCATATTACTCGCGGCTTGAGTGAGAGGGAGATGCGAGTGGGTGCTGGCGGTTCTTAAGCCTCGAATAGTTTAGGTAATTGCTTTTTACGGTCAAAATAATGGTAATATAAAAATAAAAAATAAACATAAGACCTGCTTTATAGTTAGTTCAGTTATTATGCAAAGTTTCATGATGTAGTTTGTAGTATTTTTTTAATAGCAGCGGTTTATAGTTCGGTTTAAAGGTAACGTTGGATTTTTTTTCTTATGTAATCGTGTTTTCGTCAAACATAGGACCTAGCATCAATCCTCAACTTTAACATATATTTATTTCAAAATGAATGCTGCAGTATTTTCGGCATAACGGAGGATCATGCTAAGCAATTTGAGGTTGGGTAGACCCTTAAACATTACTGGCGAAATGTGGGTGTATAGGTCCACCTCTGCCTCACCCTGGGAGACAAGGCGTCATGTTATGTTATGTTTTTTAAAACTTACCTGGATAATATATGTAGGAATGGGGGAAAACCCCAATCATTTATAAGCCTAACTTAACGGCCACATTAGCAATTCCTCTAAAAGCAAGTCATTTCTTGAATTCCCAGCTGTCATTAGCAATTCCTCTAATTTAAACACAAAAGCAATTCATAATTTGTGGACCATTTTACGAATCTTCATAGAAAACTGTCAAACAGATGAATTATTTCGTAATATGAATTGCACGCAGAATAAGAATTGTCAGTTTGTGACGTTTTACGATGATTCATGTTATTTTTCTACTATGATTCTGCCAAAGTGGCCGGTTTATGCGCCTAGAGGCCCTAGACAAAGTGACATTCTATCAGCGATAACGATGATGGAAAAGGCAAAAATGTATAGGACTGACATATGCTATCGAAAAGCTTATGTCAATTCTGTTGAAAGTCGTTGTAGAAATACGAAACGCTTTCTAAGCGATTGTCACTTGTCTAGGCCCACAGGCGTGTTTATATAGTTCCGTAGGCACCTACGCTACGTCCAAACAAAAAAACGGAGCCCTTATTTTTTTATTAAAACGTACTATCGAAGAACTTCATATAGCAGTTTCAAAACAAAATCCCGTGAACACGATGACCACATCTGTTACCGCCCCGGTTCTATAACGGCCGAGCGCTGCAAGCAGAAATAGTCCTTACGGTGCATAGATATGAACTTCTTCGATGGTACCTAGCCTTTATTCGTTATTGTTCTCTTTACGTTTGACAAATAAACCCTAACATTTTGAACCCTATTTTATTTGGGAGTCAAAACTAAAGACATTTTTCGGGAAAAGAGCAAACCAATTTTGTCACAAAAAGTTTCAAAAAAACTAAAATTATTTACCTGCAGTTCAATGTTTGATCTTTTATCCTACTAAACTTCCTCCGGTTCCTGTAAAGCAATAAATAATTAGGAGTTAGGGCTATAGATTTAATGTGCTTTAAGATTTACCTTGTACAGTCGACCTCGTATTTGATTTGTCACCCTTTTTGTTAAGTATCCGGTACCTACTTATTGAAAGGCCTACATTGTCCTCCCATGCCTACTAACACTGTAATTTGAAAATAATTGTAAAAACCAATTATTTTTAAAAGAGTAACCGTTGAGTTTCTTTCCGGCTTTTCTCCATAGGAAACGACCAATTGGAGCCGTGCACCTAGCTTCTGACGTTTCATATGTGCCCATGTAGGCTTATGTGAAATAAAATATTTTGATTTTGATTTTAAGGTTGACGTTGACTTGCACGTCAAAAACAACTAGATAAATTGACCATGTTATTATATTCAATTTACTGGGAATTGTTGTCAAAACCATTTAAGTAATAAGGAATATGCACGAGATTCAAATAAGGGTCACGTATTTTTTTTAATAAACTATATTACTTCAGAATTTTGCCTCCATCAATATTTTTGAATAAAATTTATATTTTAAGCGAGAAATTTTTTTTTTTTAAGTTCCAAAATACTGCGGGTAATTCAAATACTTGAAAAGCTAAGAGCGGATGTGACGTAACAATCTAGCACAACAATCAAAATGTCAATGTCAAGTCAATCAACAAGTTGCTTGTTTGTTTTCATAGAATGTGACGTCACTACACCAAGCGCGTCAAATGGAGGGCGTTTGAATAGTCCGGATCGGTTGGATATTTTTAACATTTTTTTTAAGTACTTTAAATTGCTTTTTTTCCGTCGATTTTTTTAAAACTATTATTTGACGATGTAAACTATCGAATAAAAATATTTAAAAAAACGCATGCATATTCCCTATTACGAGGTCGACTAAACCTATCCAAGAAAGGTACCTGGTAGTCAGTACTGCCTAACCCTTATGTATGGTTATAACATAACGCCAGTATTCCCCACTGGCGTCATATTATAACCATACACGAATACGTAATTTCGTACCGATGCCGGCGGCGACGTTGGCGGCGATGTTGGCGGCGACGGCGGCTTTGGCGCCGGCGGCGGCATCGGCGGCGAGGGCGGCGCCTGCTTGAGCTACAATCTCTGCGGCAATAGCAGCACTTATCCCTGTTAAAAATAGCAGAATACATTAAGAAGAAAATTAGTTAAAGTGCATAACAAAATGTATAATAACTAAGTATTTATGAAATGGACATACAAAAAAAAATGGGTTGTGGCTGTGTCATATTCATATTTATATTCATATTTTATTTGCATTACATAATGTAGATAAGGTATTACAATGGCTTAAAGCTAAAAGTACAATTACGGACCCTGTAGGGCACAGCAAAAAGTATAAAATGACAAACTCTTTATATAAAAATAAAAGAAACATATTAAATAATTCAAACAATTTTTTAAATTAAGTTCTTAACAATAATTGAGATCACGTGAAAGCTGAGAAAGATAAAAAAAATCAAGTATCTTGACTTAGCACACGTGGTTGTCGACATGTGGGACGTGGACTCTGCAATCATTGTGCCGATAATCGTTACGGTGAATGGCTTAATAGCGAAGAGCCTCGACCAACATCTCAGGAGGCTCTCATTGCGCGGCTGGGTCAAGAGCTTGATTCAGAAAGCAGTACTCCTGGACACGGCACACATAGTGAGGAGGTTCCTCTCTCTAGAGCCCTGACCACCGGCAGCTTGGACCCTGATCCTGATGCCGATGGGCTACTAGTTTTTATATTTTTAAATGTTTTTTTAATGTTTTTTATAAAATATTTAAAAATGTAAAGATTATGTTTTTAAAAAGAAATAAAAACGAAAATTGAGATCATAATATTATAATATTTTTCTATGTACTTATGTATGAAATGTACGACTAACTGTTTAAGGTGTCTGTTTGTGTTAAATCAATTTTTTTGTCTTGTATGTATTCGTTTATTGTGTAGTATGCTTTTTCAATTAATATTTGCTTGATTTTATCTATAAATTTCGTATCGCTGGTTTCATCTTTTATTGCATCTGGTAATTTATTAAATATTTTTATGGACATTAGGTGCTATTCGTCGTGGACACGGCCGAGTGTTTAATTTAATCACGTAATGGGTAATATAATATATTTATGGTAATACAGAAACGCACTTTAAAAATAATGTTTGCCTTTAATAGTACATTAGGTCTGTCGCGGCCAGCAATATGGGGATTGATGGACGATCGTGAAAATGTGGGCCGAGGCACACATACGTGAGTCCAACAATTTCTGATTGCGGCCAAGGCTTTTATAGAACTTTTCTCAAACAACGCGCGGAAATTCAAACTGTGTAAATTAAATAAAAATTCTAGAATCAATGACGAACAACTACAATTTTTCATGCGCCAATATGTTCATTTGTTTCTTCTTTACTTTAAGCAGTTCTATTTGCAAGCCAGATCGAAATTTAAATAAAATCTTTGATAAATAACCTCCTTGGTTGCCGTGTGTTGAAGTGAAAAGTTCGCTCCATTTTTAAATAACACGACAGATATGAGTTTTCATAGTAATTTATTTGGCCGCTAAACACGCCAGATATGCATTTTAACCTTGCTGGCCGCATCGTCACTTGTTGTTGACCAGTACAGCAATTTCGATTTATCTCGAAGAAGGTTGTCAAAATAATGTTCGAATTTCTAAGCATGTTTGAGAAAACGTATTTAATGATAAAAAATAATTAAATATATAAATTGTATTCATTTCTCTTTTCTTTTTTATTATTTTACTATCCATGTTAGATTACTTTTAATTTTATTTGCTTGTTCTCTTTGGATGCCATAAAGAACTTGTTTCATGTATGTAACTAGGGAATGACACTAGCTCCCGTAATACAGTGTATACTAGCGCAGGAGCTAGGGTATTCATTAAAATGTATGTATAACTTATGCCAATAAAGATTATTCATTCATATTCATTCATTCATTATTCATTCATACGTGTAACGTAATTTATGGAAGACCCATGATAAAAGATAGTAAATTTACCGGCACCGGCTCCTGCACCCGCTGCAGAAGTAGAGTCCGCGGTTGCACCTGTTAAATAAAATTAATTAAATAATAATATTAACGGCCGCGTTGGTCTATTGGCCGAAAGCGCTATCGCTGAGCATGAGGTCCTTGGTTCGATCCCCAGGTTGAAAGAAAGAAAGAAAGAAAATACATTTATTGAGCACAGACTGAAAGGCACACACTATAATACATAATGTACAGCAGATAACAAAATAAAATATAGAAACAAATAAAAAAGTGTAAAAGTACGATGTAGAACATTATCAGGGTAGTGTGCCTCACGGCTGCACCAAAAAGGTCCAGTTCAGCAAAAATGCCAGACAACTGTAAGTGCCTGACGCTGGTTTTGAACCGGACACGACCCGACCTGGTTTTTGCCCGGTTGTGCAAAGTGTTATTGGGTTTTTCTGAATCGAATTTCTCGGTAGCAACCCGGAGTCTGGACTGCCGCTCGTCGATAAAACCGGTTAATTTTAGTTAAAGTTCTTAAAACGTAAAGTTTGGAGGAAAACCGAAATAAACAGGTATAACCGGTATTTTTTAAACCGCTTCCTAGCTTTGTGAGAAATTCCTGATAGAAGAAGATAGAAAAACCCAATAACATTTTGCTCGACCTGGGAATCGAACCTAGGACCTCTTGCTTAGCAACAGCACTTGCATCCACTAGACAAAAGACCAACTAATAAACGTAGAAGAGTGAACTTACCTGATGCGCCTCCCCCTGATGCACCATTGTCACCATTACAATTTCCATCGGGTCCTGTTGTTAAAAAAAAAGTACTTAGTAGTAAAAGTACTTAGGGGATTATAGTATATATGGGCCGTCGATTTATACCTACATAAATTAGTTGACTTGTGGTGAAAAATAAGCTAGATGAGGTCGGCGTGTCCTATCTGACTACTCTGAGAAAAAAGGCCGAAACAAACTCAGAGGTCGCAGTCTCTTTTAAAGTCCAGACATAATCTTGGTCAGGGCATATGAGGACCATGCAGATTAGCGTATGAAATGGTATTTTGAGGAAAGAACCACAAAGATTTGAATGGACCTGTCCAGTCAGTGCAAGCATTTGTCAGTAATGGTGGAGTCAGTTCAACTCAGAAGTTCAGGAGCTCATAGAGAGCCTCCACCTTTTTTGAAGTCGGTAAAAATGCACGACGTTTGTTAGTATAAAATATAAGATAAATAGTAAATTACCAGTAACACCTGAGTTTCCTGATCCCGCGTTGCTATTACCGTCAGTTGAGCCCCCAGTCCCGCCTGTAAAACAGTTACAAATACCTTATTAACCCCCTCAGGACTAAAATTACTGCAAATTCGTTATTATTAGAAAGAAAGAAAATACGTTTATTTGCGGCAACATGACGCTAACAAAGGACAAATATACAAAAATAATAAGTTGCGGGAAAATATGCTTCACATTCACGCAAAACGGCCATCGCTCAGCATAATGCTGCGACCCTATGCGAGACAGAGCCCCAGCGCTGGTTTTCAGTGACAGCCGGCTTTGACATCATGACGTCAATCGATGCAGCACTTAGTGAATTATCAATAACAAAATAATAAATAAAATAAATACATAAAGTGTTTATAAAAATATTATAGTTATGTTGGCAACATTCCGTTCCGTCAGCGACTCACGCGCCGCAGGCATATTGCATTCTGTGCGCGCAGTTGTCGTTATTGCGTTTGGTCCCAGCTGTCATTCGTAGATCTTTGACAGTCGTTACGGGTAGTCAGAAGCCCAAAAGTCTGACAACCAGTCTCACCAAGGGTTATCGTGTTACCCAGTAACTGGGTTGTGGAAGTGAGATAGGCAGTCGCTTCATGTAAAATACTGGTATTCAGCTGCAGCTGGTTAGATTGGAAGCCGACCCCAATATACTTAGTTGAAAAGGCTCTTAGATTCCAGACTTTCCGCATACAAATTCAAAATTTATTAATTCAAATTCGCAGCAAAACGTGCAACCAGCTCTTTTTGAACATAAAAATTACATGTGAATAGACAGTCCCCAAAAACGCCCGCCATTTGCCACTTGGAAATCCAACTTTAGTAAGATGGCGGAACTAAAATTTTCATGATTTTTATTGTACCATTTTGTCGGCGTAACGTAATTTATGGAAGACTCATGATAAAAGATAGTAAATTTACCGGCACCGGCTCCTGCACCCGCTGCAGCCGTAGCGACCGCGGTTGCACCTGTTAAATAAAATAAAGACACTTAGTGTTTATAAAAATATAATAGTTATGATGGCAACATTCCGTTCCGTGAGCGACTCACGCGCCACAGGCATAATGCAATCTGTGCGCGCAGTTGTCGTTATTGCGTTTGGTCCCAGCTGTCATTCGTAGATCTTTGACAGTCGTTACGGGTAGTCAGAAGCCCAAAAGTCTGACAACCAGTCTTACCAAGGGGTATCGTGTTACCCAGTAACTGGGTTGTGGAAGTCAGAAAAGCAGTCGCTCCATGTTAAGTACTGGTACTCAGCTACAGCTGGTTAGATTGGAAGCCGACCCCAATATACTTAGTTGAAAAGGCTCTTAGATTCCAGACTTTCCGCATACGAAATCAAAATTAATTAATTCAAAGCAGCATAAAAATTATATGTGACGAGACAGACCCCAAAAACGCCCGCCATTCGCCACTTGGAAATCCAACTTCAGTAAGATGACGCAACAAGAACTTCATGATTTTATTGTACCATTTTATCGGC
This sequence comes from Lithophane leautieri, assembly GCA_949152455.1. Lineage (NCBI taxonomy): Eukaryota > Metazoa > Arthropoda > Insecta > Lepidoptera > Noctuidae > Lithophane > Lithophane leautieri. The sequence goes on from OX424488.1 coordinate 7,536,883, forward strand.
GTAACGTAATTTATGGAAGACCCATGATTAAAGATAGTAAATTTACCGGCACCGGCTCCTGCACCCGCTGCAGCCTTAGCGACCGCGGTTGCACCTGTTAAATAAAATAAACACACTTAGTGTATATAAAAATATAATAGTTATGATGGCAACATTCTGTTCCGTGAGCGACTCACGCGCCACAGGCAAAATGCAATCTGTGCGCGCAGTTGTCGTTATTGCGTTTGGTCCCAGCTGTCATTCGTAGATCTTTGACAGTCGTTACGGACAGTCAGAAGCCCAAAAGTCTGACAACCAGTCTTACCAAGGGGTATCGTGTTACCCAGTAACTGGGTTGTGGAAGTCAGCTAGGTAGTCGCTCCATGTAAATTACTGGTATTCAGCTGCAGCTGGATAGATTGGAAGCCGACCCCAATATACTTAATTGAAAAGGCTCTTAGATTCCAGACTTTCCGAATACGAAATCAAAATTAATTAATTCAAATTAGCAACAAAAAGTGCAACCAGCACTTTTGAACATAAAAATTACATGTGAATAGACAGTCCCCAAAAACGCCCGCCATTCGCCACTTGGAAATCCAACTTTAGTAAGATGGCGGAACTAAAATTTTCATGATTTTTATTGTACTATTTTGTCGGCGTAACGTAATTTATGGAAGACTCATGATAAAAGATAGTAAATTTACCGGCGCCGGCTCCTGCACCCGCTGCAGCCGTAGCGACCGCGGTTGCACCTGTTAAATAAAATTAATTAAATAATTAAATAATAATATTAACGGCCACGTTGGTCGAAAGCGCTATCGCTGAGCATAAGGTCCTTGGTTCGATCCCCAGGTTGGGCAAAGTGTTATTGGGTTTTTCTGAATCGAATTTCTCTTTAATTATGTTACTAAATATATCTACGACAGCCGGCATTGACGTCAATCGGTGCAGCACTTAGTGAATTATCAATAAAATAAATAAATACACTAAGTGTTTATAAAAATATAATATTTATGATGGCAACATTCCGTTCCGTCAGCGACTCACGCGCCACAGGCATAATGCAATCTGTGCGCGCAGTTGTCATTATTGCGTTCGGTCCCAGCTGTCATTCGTAGATCTTTGACAGTCGTTACGGGTAGTCAGAATCCCAAAAGTCTGACAACCAGTCTTACTTACGGGTATTGTTTTACACAGGGTTGTGGAAGTCCGATAGGCAGTCGCTCCATGTAAAATACTGGTATTCAGCTGTATTCGGTTAGACTGGAAGCCGACCCCAACATAGTTGGGAAAAGGCATGGCAGATTGATTTGATTTGTTGATTATTTAGGTGATGTTTGTTTGTTTGGTTATAAAAATGAAATTGATTAAATTACCGTTTTTGCCGTTTGAGCTCTGTCCACCCGTTTTGTTATCACCACCAGACTTTTTGCCATCACCGCTAGGCTTATTGCCATCACCGTTAGGCTTTTTGTCAACACCGCTAGGCTTTTTGCCATCATCGCCAGGCTTATTGCCATCTCCGCTAGGCTTATTGCCATCTCCGCTAGGCTTATTGCCATCTCCGCTAGGCTTATTGCCATCTCCGCTAGGCTTTTGGTCAACACCGCCAGGCTTTTTGCCATCACCGCTAGGCTTTTTGCCATCACTGCCAGGCTTATTGCCATCTCCGCTAGGCTTTTGGTCAACACCGCCAGGCTTTTTGCCATCACCGCCAGGCTTATTGTCATCACCGCTAGGCTTTTTGCCATCACCGCTAGGCTTATTGCCATCACCGCCAGGCTTTTGGTCAACACCGCTAGGCTTTTTGCCATCACTGCCAGGTTTATTACCATCACCGTTAGACTTTTTGTCATCACCGCCAGACTTTTTGTCATCACCGCCAGACTTTTTGTCATCACCGCCAGACTTTTTGTCATCACCGCCGGACTTTTTGCCATCACCGCTAGGCTTTTGGTCAACACCGCCAGGCTTTTTGCCATCACCGCTAGGCTTATTACCATCACCGTTAGACTTTTTGTCATCACCGCCAGACTTTTTGTCATCACCGCCAGACTTTTTGTCATCACCGCCAGACTTTTTGTCATCACCGCCGGACTTTTTGCCATCACCGCTAGGCTTTTGGTCAACACCGCCAGGCTTTTTGCCATCACCGCCAGCTGAGGGACTGGGTCCACCTGTTAAAAAAGATAAAATATGAATACGAATATATAATTAAAATACTCTAACATTTTATTGAAAACCAGCACTTTGCCAGCAACTTCTTCTTAGATTCCAGTGTTATCCCATACAAAATCAAAATTCATTTATTCAAATTAGGATGAGATTCAGCACTTGTTGAACAACAAAATTCATAAGTCACTAGACCGTCCCCCAAAACGCCCGCCCTTCACCACACAAATCCAACTTCAATAAGAAATGGCGAAACAAACTCTAGCCTCCTCCAGCCAGACGTGTGTTAAGGTTCCCACAAACAGGCGTGACGCGACAACGCGATGCGACTTTAACAAAAACAATTTCTGAGAAAACTTCTCGGCGAACAATGCGGCGGCATCGCGTCGCGCGACAAATCGCGCCTGTATGTAAGAGCATTTAAGTTAGAAGAAAAAATTTCATAACGTTATTGTAACATTTTTTTCGGTGAGATTAATAGCTTTCTAGTACTAAGAGTCTTTGAGCTAAGCCGCGGACACTAGACGGACATGGCGAAACTTTAAAACTATTAAAATTATCAAAAACTTACTTCCTGAATCTTTAGCACCATTTGTTCCTAGTGTAGTCTGCTCTCCACCAGATCCGGATACAGTTGTTCCACCAGAATTGCCCGTGCCTGATCCATTACCGTTTCCTGAAAGAATTTATGATTTATTTGTTAGGATATAAATAATACCAGCATATTATTGTCACACTGCTGGGCTCTTCTCATACAGAGAAGGCACGAGTATTGATCACCACCTCAAGACGGGTTGGTGATTTCAGACTTTACGTATAACTTTATCTCCGTAACCAGAAGTTTCCCAGGCAAAAGTTTTTATCTTGTTTAGAGACCATATCTCATCAAGACAAAAACTTCACACAAAATTAACAACCGACTTCCAAAAAAAACACTAAAAAAGTGGAAAATAACTTTAATTTCGGAAGTCGGTGTCTTTGCTTTTCAATTTTCGTTTTTTGTCACCGACTTCCGAAATTAAAGTTATTTTTCACTTTTGTTGTGTTTTTTTAGAAGTCGGTTGTTTTTATTTTTCACTTTTTAGTATATAATATAACAGAATATTTTATTATACTAAATTAACTAAAGAACTAACTAACTATACCAAAGGAAAACATTATATATAGAGGAAGGGCTCATAGGGCGTCAAAAAATTCTTCCGCATCGCTGTCAGCGGGAAAAGTGCCCAAAAGGCTGGCAGCATTGCCACGTTGGATGGCAATGCTGATTCTTTGACCTAGAAATTGTCCAGCCCTCTGGTCACATGAAGAGTCGACCAACCGCTTGGCGATGTCCCGAAATACTCGATGAGCAGTCGGACCCCACGGCCCTAGTGTTTCAACCCCAAACGGCTCAAAGATATAGCTACCAATAAGGTTGTTATATTTGCGCCGTTTGAGATTTTCTGCACCTGCAGCAGCCGCCCCAGCACAGCCCGCCGTGTTAGGAAGATGGGATGGCGCGAGGGTGTCGACACAGGTTGCATCCCACACCAAAGGCCTACCCAACTTCCAAGGCATTATGGTCATTCCGTCTGGTCTCTTCCCATCGTCACGTGCCAAGCCATTGGGTTCTAAAACAGCTGGCACCCCGGCGGTGACAAGAGCCCGACGGATGATGTCATTAATGCTTGCGTGCCGTGCCAACCGACCAGCGCTCTTGCTGCAGGAAAGGCCATGGTGGCCGAGGCAGTCGACACCTTCACCGCACTGGCAGCGATGCGGAGCCACGCAAGGAGCGCCCAGACGCAGACAAGATAAAAAAGAACAAACTTAATATTGTAGTTGAAAAACATGTTTTTGCAACTGCAAATGTAAGTTGGTCGATTATTACTCGTTAACTTGTATATATACTTTTTAGTTGTGGTACCTACCCCACACAAATTCGAATACCACTACCTGCTATGTAAATAACAGTGACGGAGTCAAATAAGATATCGTCTACATAGACAAAGTGGGAAAAATACGTAATTATTGAAGCTAAGAAAAATACTACGCAAGCAAAGTTAATAAAATTAATATGGGACCACCTCTGAAGCATGACCTAGCAAACAAAAAAAGAATCATCAATATCGATTCATAATTGGCGGAGTAATCGCGTAACATATACACAAAAAAAAAACGTACAGAATAATTCAGAACCTTCTCATTTTTGAAGAAATCGGTTAAAAAATTATCACAATAACGGGAATAACAAGTACCTTTCTACTTCGTTTAAGCGTATATTTACACCCGTTATACTAAAAACATAATACATAAACCTACTAGAATCCTAACTTTATAATTATTATAAATGCGAAAGTGAGTTTATTTGTTTGTTACGCTTTCACGCTAAAACTACTGAACGGATTTAAATGAAATTTGGCACAGAGGTAGACCATGACCTGGAATAGGACATCGGATACTTTTTATCCCGATATTCCCACGGGATCGAGACTTACGCGGGTGAAACCGCGGGGCGCAGCTAGTAATTAATATAAACGCGAAAGTTTGTGAGGCCGGATGGATGGATGGATGTTTGTTAATCTTTCACGCCAAAACTACTGAATGGATTTTGATGAAAGGCACACTGATAGTTTTTAACCTGGATTAACACATAGGATACTTTTTATCTCGATATTCCCACGGCATCGAGACTTACGCGGGTGAAACCGCGGGGCGCTGCTAGTAACATCCTTACATATAATAAAACAAAATCCTCCGCCGCGTCTGTCTGTCGTCCTGTACACGATAAACTCAAAAACTCCTGCACCGATTTTCATGTTGTTTTCACGGGTACACTACATAAATATGAAAACCTTTATCCGTCAGTCACAAAAACGAATTTCAAAATACCGATTTTCATCATTCTGAATGGTTCAAAATTCCTAATATAAAAACTCCGATTTATCATTCATCCTATTTTTATAATTCCAAAATTTCAATATTCCTAACGTTTATTCGAATAACAAAAACTCCGACCTAAAGATAATTTGGAACATCAAAAATACGAATTCCGAATTACGGATTAATTAGAATTCCGAAATAAAAATGCAGTGTATCGGTTCTCATTTAAAACTATGATTGTTTATTTTTGAATTAAAATATTTTCTTTCGAATAAAATATTTTCTTTTGCTGGTCACAGTTCTATGCTAGCAGCGTGCAAGCAAGCATGCAGCGTGCAAGCAAGCATGCAAGCAGGCATGAAGCATGCAAGCAGGCATGCAGCATGCAAGCAAGCATGCAACATGCAAGGAGGCGTGCAACATGCAGCAAGCATTGTTTCTGTCACGGCTCCAGCGCTGCGGGGTTTGGGGGGCCCCACGCCTCCGCCCCTACGCGGGCTTAAATTACACTCTAGGGGTAGGGCCGACAAGACTGCGTGAAGTCGGTTTTGCAGCGATTCGTTTCTGTCACTAAATTTTGTAGCACAACATATTATTTTATGATACTATTTTAATTTAACATTGAAAATGCTACCAAGTAACCGGCTATATATTTCTGACCAAATAATATTCCGTAAAATGTTGTTTCGGTGTGGTGAAAATATGGCAAGTGAAAAAAGTTCAAAAAACGCTTCGGCCAATAGCAAAAAGTTGTTTTGTAAATCGGCGAAATAATTTTCGGTAAAATAATACCTATGACACATGATACTTCTATGATCTAAAAATATGTCAAATAAGTAATGCATATAGCAAAAAAGACGTCGGTCAGTTAGTATTCGATAAAATTAAATTCGAACAAAAAAAATTCGGAAAAGTGATCGTTTCCCTATACTAATTGAATCAGAATCCTAATTTTAGCAGTTTATTCGAAGTATTGTAAATCGGAATGTCGTTTTTCGGACCGAAAACCCATCGAGCATTTGATTGTTCGAACGTATGAAAATCGGAAAACAAACAAATCGCATTTACGACTTTCGGTAAAATAAATTTCGTGATATTTGATAATAGACATTATAATTCTTAGGTATTATGAAATTTGGACTTTTGAAAATCGGAACATCGAAATTCGGAATAAAATATTTCGGAATATTTGGGTGTTCCCTGTTTTCACCAATGGATAGAGTGGTTCTTGAGTAACGTTTTAGTATATAATAACCGACATCCACGCGGGCGAAGTCGCGGGCATAAGCTAGTTATAATTATAATTGAATAAAGTACCTTTATTAGATCCTGGTCCTGTTCCTGCTTGAGTTGTAGCAGGTGTAGTTGATCCACCATTGCCCCCATTTGGTGTAGATGTGGATCCCGCCCCAGAGCTGCCCCCAGTGCTAGATAGAAATAAATAAATAAAAAACCCGGCCAAGTGGAAGTCGGGCTCGCACACGAAGGGTTCTGTACCACCGTACAATATTTAACACGAAAACCGTAGAGATATTGCGAAAACCCCTAGGGTTGGTTGAGCTGGATAGTGCTGATCCACGTGTCATGTTCGTGAACGGGCGCCGTCAGTTGAGACTGGTCATGTCTCATCTGCCAGGGCTTATTTTTAATCTTATATTTTGATTTGTTTTTGATTATTTTTCGTTTGACATTGTTCTCACATATAGAAGCACCAAGAATACTGTACCCAGGATTTTGTAATATCTATATCCATATTTAAAAGAGTGTCCTGGGAGTTTCTTGCCCGTTCTTCTCCATAGAGATCTACGATTTGGAATGGGCAACTAGCTTCAACTTTCTGACTAACTGACCGACTCTTTGACAATTCAAAAGTGCCTGTAAATGGTTTAATTGAAATAAATGCTTAGAGTTTAAAATTGAGAGTTTATCAAATTATCCTGCGACATTTATATAATTGTATATTTTCATACACGAAATCTTTTAATGGGTCATTGTACTCGTCATTATGAACAACTTTCACTATGGGACCAACACTGAAATCGCGAAAAAAAAATCATTCATCAGCTCCAACATTTTCACGAGTTATACGAACATAAATGTAGGGAACAGCTGATTTTTTTTTGTGATTTCAGAGTTGATTAAAAAAGATTTATTTTCTGAGAAAATTTTCGGTGGAATATGATTTAAAAAAAACCCTACTGCAAAAACCCTATAACTGAAAAGGGAAAAACAAGCATTGAACTTTGTTTTATGTAAAGCTATTAATGAGTATATTACAAATACGTAGATTAATAAAACTAATGAAAAGCTTGAAATAAAACAAATTATTTAAAAAATAAAAAACCCGGCTGCAAAAACCTATAACTGAAAAGGGAAAAACAAGCATTGAACTTTGTTTTATGTAAGTTATTGCAGGCGGGGACAAACAAAAGTTACACCATATTTCAGGTTATTGGTTTGTCCCCGCCTGCAATACCTTACATAAAACAAAGTTCAATGCTTGTTTTTCCCTTTTCAGTTATAGGTTTTTGCAGCCGGGTTTTTTATTTTTAAATAATTTGTTTAATTTCAAGCTTTTTATTAGTTTTATTAATCTACGTATTTGTAATATACTCATTAATAGCTTTTATTTGATACCAATATTGCGGTAATATAATAAATAAAATAAATATAATAATTTAAAAAAAAACCTTCCCTTCCCTTTTTTTGTATTTGCAGACGATTTTTTTATTTTTTTTATAGCCTATGTCACTCCCACAATTAAGACGAACCTAACGACACCTCGCATGTTAAAATCCATCAAGCCGTCTAGGCTACAGAGCGTGCCAAAGAAATAGACATACATACATACTCTGGAAAAACATTACCCACCATCTGGGGCAGTCGTATAATGAAGAGCAGAATGCTGGTAAAATTTACCTGGATCCCGTTTGCGATTCAGCAGTTCCTGTCTTCCCAGTGACAGTTGCAGCAGCAGTTGCAGTGACAGTTGCAGCAGCAGTTGCAGTGGCAGCAGTTCCAGTGTCTTTCCCAGTGGTAGTTGTTGACGCAGAGGCCACGGCTGTTACTGATGTTTTTTGTCCATCTGCAGACGTCGAGGCAGATGCTGCCGCGTCTGCTGTGGCTGTCACTTTAGAGTTTTGACTATTTCCATCATCGTTTCCAGAGGGTGCTAAAGGCGAAGACTGAGGGCTACCGCCATCGCTACCTAGAAATGACAAGCAGGATATTTCGATCAAAATATTTAATAAAAGTTAAGTATAAAACTAAAATCCAACTACGACAAAAAAGTCAATCAACCTAAAAAGGTATAAACAAGGCATCACAGAAAGACAAATAAAAAATCCGGAGTCACACGTGTTAGGGCATAAATCGAACAGATTACGTGTGACTCCGGATTTATAATTTGCAATAATTTTAATGTGACGTCACATAGCTTATAATCAGCGGACAATTAAGACGCTTCCAATGATACCTCTTTTATCAAATTGTGATAAGTCGTTTAGAAGATATTAGGGAATAGATGAACATACATACATTCCGGTCAAAATCATAACCCTCCTTTTTGCTTGGCCGTAGTCGGGTAAGAAAGGACGACGGGAATTGGCGCCTCAAAATTGAAACTTAGTCAACAGACTTGAGACTTATCTCATTTAAAAGTTCTTAGCCTACTGATCATTTTTTTTATTATCGCGATGACGGTCAAAACTATGGGGTTTTACGGAAAAAGAAGGAAATATAATGGTACTATTGTATTAGGTACAAAATGATCTGGGGTGTGATTCTGTAAGACCTCACTCTAAACTTCGAATCTGAATCCGCTGTGAGTTTCTTGATTGGCATTTTAAAAACTCGGTTGTTACACTAGCGCTACCCTTGGGAGCATGTCAGCGAGGTGAACTAAATTGACTGTGAGATTTTGAAAGATAAAGTATGAGATGACGTAAGAAGTGACATTCAGTAAGGTAATTCCCCCGTCACTTCGACGCTCACTTCGCACTCGAACCCGAACACATTTTGAAACGTATGCCACGTGAGATGCGAGTTGTTGTTTGAATTTTACAGTATCGAAACCCCATAATATTACGGTGTGCAATTTTAGTAAGTAAATCATTATGAACAAACCTTCACTAAGGGACCAACACTGAAATCGCGAAGAAAAATCAGCTGTTCCCTACATTTTGACGAGCTATGCGAAATGTAGGGAACAGCTGATTTTTTTTAGCGATTTCAGTGTTTGTCCCATAATGAAAGTAGTTCATAATGATGAGTACAATGACCCCTTAAGAGGATTTAAACGATTAAAATGTTACCCTGTATTTAAGACTTGAAGCCAACGGTTTATTATTTTGTATTCCGATATGAGATAAAAATGACGTCGGTGTGAAGAAAAAAATTGGGGACGTGGTCTATAGTAGATTGTTCATCGTCCATAAGATAGTTAATTGATTCAGGCGTGGCATTGCGTAAATCTATTATTTAAAATACAATAGACGTAGATATATTTAGTAACCTATAAAAAAACCCTGTAAGAAATCGACAAGTGTTTCACCTCTCAACGAGACACACTTAGAATGACGATTGACCAGTCGCAAACCTAAACACGACGTGTTGGTACGCCGAGCGCTGAACGCAGAGTGACTCACTTAGAGTCACTGCGTCTGTCTTTGTTACCCTATAGGTACAGAACATTACGGAACCCTAAAAATCTAGTAACAATACAGTGTTTCAGTTGCAGTTCTTCAAGGCTTTTTTCGCGCTCGGATGATGTTGACACAGAGGCGCTGCTCGGGAACATTTTGTGCAATATTTTGGTGAAATGTATTGAAAAAACAAGATGGCGGTGTTAATTCTGATTTCGGCCACGCGCCAAAAGATAGCTACGTTATAATTACCTGAATTATTGTCTCCATTGCCGCTGGTTACTGGATTACCGCCAGTATCTGAAATTTAAACATAGTTTTCATGAGGTAGGTATGTTTTCATAATTTCAATATTGCATAATTAATTTTAACTTCAAAGCAAAATAAGTACAATACAAATACAGTATGTTAACTGAGAAAGGGCGTTCACCTTAACCGGCAATAGTATAGCATCCATAAATTTAAAAAAAGAATTAACATAAAAAAAAAAGAATTGTAGTGAAATAATTACAAAACTATTAAATTGGTGCGGAAAATAAGCAATCTCTACACGCACACTTGTATTTCGCTATTTTGCGAAGTGCACATTTTGCGTCAAGTGACATTTTGCGAAGTGCACATTTTGCGTCAAGTGACATTTTGCGAAGTGCATATTTTGCGTCAAGTGACATTTTGCAAAGTGCACATTTTGCGTCAAGTGACATTTTGAGAAGTGCACATTTTGCGTGAAGTGACATTTTGCGAAGTGCATATTTTGCGTCAAGTGACATTTTGCAAAGTGCACATTTTGCGTCAAGTGACATTTTGAGAAGTGCACATTTTGCGTGAAGTGACATTTTGCGAAGTGCACATTTTGTTTCAAGTGCACATCCTGCGTCAAACCCCTGTGAACAACGCGGTCCCACCATGTTGACCATCACGGTGACCATCTTTACTTATCGAGACTCCTCCGTGCCTCGGAAAGCGTAGGTAATTATCGTATTACCCAGTTTCTGGGTTTGTGACGTGGATTCTTGTTTTTTTTTTTTGAAAAAAAAAAAATGTAAATTCTATGTATAAAAATGAAATAAAAAGGTTCAAAAACTTACTTCCTGCACCTTGTGAAACATTTGATCCTCCTGTAGTCTGGCCTTCACAATCTTCACTTCCAGATCCATTCCATCCACCAGAACTGCCCGTGTCTAATCCATCACCGTTTCCTGAAATAATTAATGATTTATTTGCTAGAATATAAATAATAAGAGCATAATATTATTGTCCCACTGCTCACTACTCTCATACAGAGAAGGCAGGAGCATTGATCACCACCTCAAGACGGATTGGCGATTTCAAAGTTTTTAACTACTAGCGTAACCAAGCTCATGACCAATTGATTTAGGTTAAAACTGTGATCAACCGTGCGCAAGCTGAGCGAGCGAAGCGAGCGGTGCCGTGATTGCAGCCAGCAAGTTGGTCACAATTGTTAAATAAGTCTTTTTAGGACTGACTTTCATAAAACTCTGATTCTCATATTACTCGTTTTTTTGTCAAATAAATGATAAATAAATGGATTTGATTTGATTTGATTTGATTTGTTTTCTGTTTCGGACGCCATTATTGTTGTTATGGCACACAGAGTCACGAGCGACAAAATCCTTACATATTATAAAACAAAGTCCTCCGCCGCGTCTGTCTGTCGTCCTGTACGCGATAAACTCAAAAACTATTGCACCGATTTTCATGCTGTTTTCACCAATGGATAGAGTGGTTCACGAGTAAGGTTTTCTTTCTAATAAATAAAAGAAAAAGGAATGTAGATTTTAAAATTACCATTGCTGCCTAAACCTTGCCCCCCGCTGCCACCTAGCCCCCGTCCGCCACCGCCGCCGCCACCGCCTCCGAGACCTGCAACTGAATTCGAACATAAACCTCTGCAGCTGCTACTGCAATTCGCGAAAAATTGTCTCACATAGAACAAAGAGTTAAAAAAAAAAGTCGGTATTAAAAAAAAAAGTAAAATTAGTTTTTGATTAAAAGTTGAGTTTTTATTTTTAAACTTACGCAAGCCTATGGCTAACTGGTCGCCTGCGCCGCCGCCTAGCCCCCCGCCGCTGCCGCCCAGCCCCCCGCCACTGCCGCCCAGTTCCCAGCCGCTGCCGCCTAGCCCCCCGCCGCTGCCGCCCAGCCCCCAGCCGCTGCCGCCTAGCCCCCCGCCGCTGTCGCCTAGCCCCCCGTCACTGCCGCCTAGCCCCCAGCCGCTGCCGCCTTGCCCCCCGCCACTGCCGCCTAGCCCCCCGCCACTGCCGCCTAGCCCCCCGCCGCTACCTAGCCCCAGTCCTACGGCTGCACTTAAACCGGCTCCTACGCCACCACCGAAGTCTAAAAAAGGAATTCAAATATTAACCTCTGCAGCTCCTGCTGCATTTGCACAAAAAAATAGTCTCGCATTCGATCGCAAGACAGGACGACGAAAAATTTATACCAAAAAAAAAATAGCTTTAAAACTATTAGATAAGTAAGTAGTAAAAAATATTTTTGGAGTCTTTGTCTTCAGTGTTCGCAGACGGCATACCATCGGAGGCTGATTTTTTAAAGAAATATTAAAATTAATTAAATTAAAAATGTTCATTATTATACTTTTTTAGGGTTCCGTACCCAAAGGGTAAAACGGGACCCTATTACTAAGGCTCCGCTGTCTGTCTGTCCGTCTGTCACCAGGCTGTATCTCATAAACCGTGATAGTTAGACAGTTGAAATTTTCACAGTTGATATATTTCTGTTGCCACTATAACAACAAATATTAAAAAACAGAATAAAATAAATATTTAAGGGGGCTCCCATACAACTAACGTGATTTTTTTGCCGTTTGTGTATATAATGGTACGGAACCGTTCGTGCGCGAGTCCGACTCGCACATCGTTTGCCGGACCTACAAGAATAAAGCCGCGTGCGAGCGCACAGTTTTGTTTATTTTTTTAACCGACTCCCAAAAAAGGAGGAGGTACATATTTTTTTCCACTCAGTCTTTGTGGACGATGATAATAATAAGTTTAGTTATTATTTACATCACGTAGGTATATTTAAATTTGTGTAGGGTAGACACCGACTTCCGAAATTTCACTTTGTAATGTTTTTTTTAAGTCGGTTGTTTTTTATAAGTAAAATAATGAATAAGTAATAACAGCCGCACCGGTCGATCCATTAGGTTAAGCTACGCTTGCCGGGGTTGGTCCGTGGATGGGTGATCATCTTTACATATCGAGACTTCTCCGTGCTTCGGAAAGCACGTTAAGCCGTTGGACCCGGCTATCATTCGAGGATCTTTGACAGTCGTTACGGGTCGTGAGAAGCTCAAAAGTCTGACAACCAGTCTTACCAATGGGTATCGTAATACCCAGTTACTGGGTTGTGGCGGTCTGATAGGCAGTCGCTCCATGTAAAATACTGGTATTCAGCTGCATCCGGTTAGACTGAAAGCCGATCCCAACATAGTTGGGAAAAGGCTAGGCAGATTGATTGGTATCTACCCCACACAAATTCGAATACCACTACCTGCTATGTAAATAACAGTGACAAGATCTTAATACAACATCATCCATATGCCTAGACCAAGTGGGAAAAATACAGAATTGACGAAAATGTCGATGAACATACATTAGAAAAAAACACATCACCTCCTCCTCTTTGGATTAAAAATACAAATGAGACTACTCTATTCTATAATATTTTTAGGAAACCATTTGAATTACATTTGAAATTCGAAATACAATGACATACCGTTTAAAAACAAATGAGTTCGCTTTCGAATTGTGTGCGCTCACACAATGTGAACTTTACAAAATCGTACTGTTGGATAAGTTAAAATTAATTAAACTCGCGACAATCTAAGAAGTCCGTTTTGACAGCTATAAAAATCGTTCGGCAGCGATGAAAAAAAAAATTTGTTTCTTATAAACTGATTCTCGAGACATATCGATTGAACATACTTAGAGAGGTTGTAATCGACGACTTATCTTCATTGAATAAAACTGATTCTCAAGGCATAACGTTTTATTACATGTACGAAAACGAAACGTCAAAACGGACTTCTTAGATTGTCGCGAGTGTAGGCTACTTACTTCCAATAGGAACGCAGAGGGCGCTGCTAACCTGTGAAAAAATATTTATTTAAATAAAAAATATAAGTAATAAAAATTAAAACCCAACTACGACTAAAAAGGTATAAACAAGACACCACAGACAGACAAATTATAAATCCGGAGTCACACGTGTTAGGGTATAAATCGAACAGATTACGTGTGACTCCGGATTTTTTATTTGTCTGTCTGTGGTGTCTTGTTTATACGTTTTTAGTCGTAGTTGAGTTTTAATTTTTATTACTTTAATTTTATTTGGGTTCTAGTACATATATTTTTGAAATGTGCTCATAAAGCCCTTTCATTTGATACCCAACATGGAACGAATAAATAATTTTTTTTTTAGTTCCAGACTTTATGTCCTCTAAAGGGCGCCATTTTTAATTTAATGTGATGTCACATTGCGTATAACCAGCGGACGATCAAGACGCTTCCAACGATACCTCATTTGTCAAATTGTGATGAGTGGTTTAGAAGATAAGAGGGAACAGATGAACATACTTACATACATACATACATACCGGTCAAAATCATAACTCTCCTTTTTTCTTCGCCGTAGTCGGGTAAATACAAATAAAAAGGTGAAAATAATAAGTGACGCTTGTATAAACGCTATACTATTGCAGGTAACGGGCACGCCCTTCGTTAGATAAAATACTGTTTAAAATATATGTTTATAATTATGTAGAAATATTGCAAATTTAATAGTAAAAAAAATTAAATAAGGTCAATTTATTTTTGACGTATAAAAAAGTATTAGTACAAACCTATTTGCAGAAATAAAATCAATATAAAATTTATACAAAAAAAAAAAAGGTTTTCTTACCAAAATCCCGATTAAAATTACAGTCTTCATTTTGGTGGTGTTTTGGCCGCGAAAAAACTACAAACTGAAATTTAGGAGGCCAACATACACAATATATACCTACACTCTACAGATACGTATAATCAAAATTTTAACAAAGACAAATATTATTTTTACATAACAATCGTCCTTTGTTTTAAATTTATATATAATTTCCGTCCTTCTGTGAGTCTGTTTGTAATTTGTAAAAGTTATTTTAATATTCGACGGTTTTCGTTCACGGCTTATTATAAACTAGCTTCCGCCCGCGGCTTCGCCCGCGTGGTATGTCGATAAAAAGTAGCCTATGTCCTTTCTCAGGCTCTAGACTATCTGTGTACATAATTTCATTTTAATCGGTTCAGTAGTTTTGGCGTGAAAGCGCGACAGATAGACAGACAGACAGATTTATAATATTAGTATAGTAAGGATTACATGCATCTTCTAAACCAGAAAAAAACCCTAGACAACTATCAGCAAAAATACCAGCTCCTGCATGCGTAGGTTAGTTCTCTAAGTAGTCTGTGATGCGTAGCATGATCACCGTAGAAACGGGTTTTGTCGACGGAAGAATAGACAAAATTACAGATAAACAATCACAATCTGTCATTACAATCACAATCTGTCATTTTGTCTATTCTTCCGTCGACAAAACCTGTTTCTATGGTGGTCATGCTACGCGTGCTGCAGGCTACAGGCTCGAATACTCCAATTCTTTGAGCATGTGTGTCAGGACGGGTTATTTATGTGTCAAGACGGGGACACGAATCCATAGAACGTCTTGTAGTGCGAGGAAAGGACGAAGGATCGCCCATGCGATGGACCGACCAGCTATCTAACTGCGTAACTTATTTTCGTAACCGAATACGACTAATTTGTTTCATTTTGTCAGTTCTACAACATTTATTGTGTTATTTACGTCGTTGAGCAGATTTTTTCGAACTTATGAAATAATGGGTTAGACATACCGATTTCAATTCTGATTAATCGGGTATTATGTAATAAGGATTGCTATTCTATACCCATCTCATCGTGAAAACTATGGTGAAGTGAGCGTGGAGTGAGTTGTCATTGTGCGTGCTCACAAGTTTTTACGAATTGAAAAAAAATAAAAAATTAACAAAAATGTCGATGTTTCTTTTTTTCTCACACATTTTTACGACTATAAAAACATTGAGATTTCTTTATTATAGTTTTTTTTTTATTATTTTGTCTATAATATTAATAATAATGTAACCTAACGGATAAATTCTATAAATGAAAGTAAAAACTGCACCGAAATCAGTTAACACGGAAAGCTACTATTTATAATAATTACTATACAAACAGAGAATAGAAAGATAAATTGTTTATTCCGGACAAACAAAAAAAAAGCTCGGAGTTTCTTTGAAGGATACGATCAGAAATGTAATTATCCGGAAAAAAAACCGGAGTTACCGACGTAGCTTGCTTGCAAATTGAGCAAGATGAATGTGGAGTGGGCTGGATATGTTTGTCAAAGGACCCATGGCCGGTGAAGCAGACGAGTCCTGGAGTGGCGACCGCGTATCGGCAAGCGTAGTGTGGGAAGCACCCCAGCTAATTTGAACCGATGACCTTAGAACGGTGGCTGGGACGGAGTGGATACGGAAGGCGGAGATCAGGGTATTGTGGCGCAGCCTAGAAGAGTCCACCTGTGGACTGAGATAGGCTGACTTGATTGATCCATAAGATACATTTAAAGAAGTGTTTGGGTACCTACACTTAGAAAATTGACAACGCCACAAATAACTATAAATTTTTTCGCTATTGTCATCAGTTTGTCAATCTTACTGAATGAAATGATTTAAAAAACTCTGTAGCACACAAAAATATTGATTTAAATGAATTGCTAACACTGAGTTAGGAATTTGTAACTGTTTTAAGCAAGTTTTACACCTCAAAGTAATTTAGAACCAAATGGTTTTTTATTTTACACATAAAAAGCATTTCGAATCAAATGGTTTTTTACACCTAAAAAGCATTTAGACCAAAATGATTTTTCTACACCTAAAAAGCCTTTCGAACCAAATCGGAGTTTGATTGGTCGACATTTTGATTCTAATTATTTACAGTTGCATACAAGACTTTATCTACACCCATGTTATGAATCCTCTATAAAAGGTTCTTTGTAATACTAATATCGAACAAAAATGGCGGGATATAACACACGTGAATTCGAAATTTTAGAATTCGAATAATCTACAAGTATTTTTTATTTTTTATGTCTGAACTTTGTTACTGGAACGCGCCTGCATGACAGCGTTCTTTTTTTGAAATGAGTTGCATTATGAAATTTAGTACAACATTATAACACCCGTTTGGATGATATAATGATTACTATGACACTGGTTGTTTTAATGTTGGCAATAAGCTAACTGTTTCAGAAACTTTTATAGAGGATTTATAGCATGGGTGTAGATAAAATATATTATTATTATGTTATGTTATAGAGACGTATGGAAGAAGTAGACATACTCCACAGACAATATAAAGGTGTTTCCAATCATTGCGCGCCAAGAGCGCGGCAGCAATACGCGGAATTTCTAGACACATTTCTGCCGCGCTCTAGTGTGGACTAAACCAACGAACGTTTGCGCAACACTACTACGCGGCATATCCGAGACACGCCGCGCACTTCAGCTGGCATGAAAGCGATTGCTCTGCTTAGAATTCGTCCAATCACAATTACTGACGAATGTTTGCTAGAAATGTTCGAGCGAGCAGCCGCGCACGATGGTCGCTCAATGTTTGGACACACATTTGGCGGAGGGCAGGATGGTGATTTTGATTAAAATTTACCTAAGCAGACACAGACAGGTAAAATACCATGTCTCATGAATTACAGAATGTCGTAAGTACATAATCAGTAAATATTTGCTTGATATTTGCACAGCTGTTTCTATTTATTTGTATTAATATAAATATTGCCAATATACATACATACTTGGCTCATTAATTTATACTTTTATCAGATTTTTGTTGAAATGCCCTCAATTAAATAATTATGAAATATAAATATATCACATCGAGGCCTCGTGGCTAAATTATAACAGCCGGATTGGTCGATCGTAGCATAAGCTACGCTTACTACGGTCGGTTCGTGGATGGGTAACCATCATACATAGGTACATGTTAACCCTCCGTGCCTCGAAAGCCACGTTAAAAGATTATCTATGCTAGACCAAGCCGCGTCCATGTCTGTTCAATTTGTAGGGACCAGCTCGCATAGCATGACCTCAGTGAAACGGGTTTTGTCCACGAAAGAATAGACAAAATGACAGATTCTTATTGTGCATCTGACATTTCGTCTATTCATCCGTCGACAAAACCCGTTTCTACGTAGTCAAACTACGCGTGCAAGACTCGGGCGGGTCATTCGGGTCGGTCGGATTTTTTTTTCGAACTTTGAAGCTATGGATTTGCCATCTGTTTCAAAGCGATTCAGATCGTCATTGATCGTGTATTAGAGCGCTGGTCAGATTTCTATGCATATGATTCAAATGCGTTTGAGTCAATTCAAAATGTTTTCAGACTTATTATCACGATACCTGTATCACATATGTGTATATATCATAATAGTGATTATTTTAAACATTATTATAATTTTAAAACCAAAGATATGTTAATTAATATTTGCAGTAACATATTGTTACCAAGTAATTGCGTCATAATAATACAAATACTTACTTACGAATATAAATCATGTTTTCATTTAGGAATTATGTGTTGTAATTTATTATATGCCGTTGGTCGTTGGTCCCGGCTGTCATTCGTAGACCTTTGACAGTCGTTACGGGTCGTCAGAAGCCCGAAAGTCTGACAACCAGTCTTACGAAGTTACTGGGTTGTTGAGGTCAGATAGGCAGTCGCTCCATATAACACACTTGTATTCAGCTGTATCCGGTTAGACTGGAAGCCGACTCCAACATAGTTGGGAAAAGGCTTGGCAGATTGATTGATTCTCGTGCATGAGAGGCGAGACCTACTGGGGCGGAGCTACTGGGCCATCCCGACAATGATCTTCATCTTAGAGTCAAATGCATAGCACTAACAGTTATTCTTGTCACGCCACTTGTATGAGGCCCATCGAATACCTTTTTATATTTTGTAAACCTATATAATATATATTCATTCATAGTATTCCTGTGTAAATATCTGTCGTAAGAAACAGTTAGTGCTCTGCGTCACGACGCCGCTACTGCGCCGCCGCCGCCACCACGCCGACGCCGCGACGTTCCGCTTGATTATTTAAAGTATTATAAAGCGCGTGCAGTTTTGCAAGCAGCCGGCGATAGAATAAAAAAACAATTTAAATAATATTAGCGATGTGGTAGCACCGCGCGCCGTCCATCGCCGGCTGCTTGCAAAAGTGCACGCGTAGCATGACAACCATAGAAACAGGTTTTCTACGAGTTTTGTCGACGGAAAAATAGACAAACTGACAGATTTAGATTGTTTATCTGTCATTTTGTCTATTCTTCCGTCGACAAAACCCGTATATATTGTGGTCACGCTAAGCGTGCTGGAACAATGTGTCCCTATAATATAGTAACTTTACTCTTTGAAAATTTATTTCTTTCAGGGCTCGTGTAGATGGCACTGAAGCCCCGCCAGCACCGCTTCGCGTAACCATGTAGAGAGTACTTGAATTTTTAGTTTGTAACGCGATTACTCCGCCAATTATGAATGGATTTTGATGATTCTTTTTTGTTTGGTACCTAGGTCATGTGTCATAGGTGGTCTGTTATAAATTTTATTAACTTTGCTTGGATAGTTTTTGAGTGAGCTTCAATAATACGTATTTCTCTCACTTAGCCCATATGGATGATATTTTAAGTTCCCGTCACTGTTATTTACATAGCAGGTAGTATATATGAATTTGTGTAGGGTAGGTACCACAACAAAAAAGTGAAAAATAAAAAACATTTACAAAAAAAAAAAACAACCGACCTCCAAAACAAAACACTAAAAAGTGAAAAATAACTTTAATTTCGGAAGTCGGTGGCCAAAAACGAAAATTTAAAACCAAAGTCACCGACTTCCGAAATTAAAGTTATTTTTCACTTTTTAGTGGTATTTTTTTTGGAAGCGGGTTTTTTTTTTTATTGTAAAAAGTTTTATTTATTTGCATAGTACTTATAGATGTTTAGATTATATGGCAAACAAGGCGACTGCCCACCTGAGGCCCTAGACAAGTGACAATCGCTTCGAAAGCGTTTCGTATTTCTACAACGACTTTCAACAGGAGTGACATAAACTTTTCGATAGCTTATGCCAGTGTTATACATTTTTGCTTTTTCCATTATCGTTATCGCTGATAGAATGTCATTTTGTCTAGGGCCTTTCTTTTTTTTTTTTGAGGGTGGGAAATCATCCCATGACTTCTCCCGCTCTGGGCGGAGCGGAAGGGCGTGTCAGACTTTTACTGACTAAAACCCACCCGTGTTCCTTCAGTTGCCTGTTGCCAAGGTCCCTGTATCCCTTTCGGACTTTCCCGCAACCCTGGCAGGCATCGGTCCTACCGGACCCCGTCAATTGTGCTGACATCTCTTTGAGGCGCGCGTGGAACACGACGCGCCATCGACCCGGGCCTGGTCCTTATCGGACGGCGAGCTACCCATTGCTCGCCGTCCGCAAGCCCGCGCCTGTGGTGGCCGGGAATCCGCCTGGGATTCCCGACGCCCAGGGCGTCTCCAACGGCGGCGGTTAGGGGCGTGAGGGCGCAAACTTTGCCTTTCCCTCACGCTTTCCGCCTCCTCCTTCGCGAGCATTACTGCTTCGCAGAAGGAGGTGACGGCTTCCCATGCCCTCTCGCTCCGTACCATGGCCTGGACCAGGGCCGGACGCGAGAGGTCATTGCCGCCAATCGTCTCCACGAGGACACGGCGGTGCTCTGCCCAAGCAGGGCATACCTCTATGCTGCTATGCTCCACCGTGTCCTCCGGGCGATCCGCACTTTGTCTAGGGCCTGTGATTGTAAATGGTAATTTACTTTATCTACTTATTTGCAATATCAGAGACATCGCAGAATCGTTGCCATCCCAGAAATTGCTATACATTCACAGGTTTCCTGACATCAACCTTCCCTACCTCAAATTGCTTAGCATGATCCTCCGTTATGCCGAAAATACTGCAGCATTCATTTTGAAATAAATATATGTTAAAGTTGAGGATTCAAGCTGCTAGGTTCTATGTTTGGCGAAAACGCAATTACATCAATTTTCTGTATAGAAAAAAAAAACCAAAGTTACCTCTAAACCGAACTATAAACCGCTGGTATTGAAAAAATACTTCAAATTAGATCATGAAACTTTGCATAATAACTGAACTAACTATAAAGCAGGTCTTATGTTTTTTTTTTTTTTTAAATTACCTTTATTTTCACCGTAAAAAGCAATTACCTCAATTATTGGAGGCTTGAGAGCCGCCAGCACCTCACTCCGTCTCGCTCTCACTCAGACGGCGAGTAGTATGCTGCGAGCGGGATAAAATTTGAGGTACCCTACCTCAAATTTTATCCCGCTATCACCAGGGCCTTAAAGCATAAGTAAGTACCTACTTATAGAAATTTAAAATAAGTGTACGTAATGTTGACACAACTGTTTTCATGTCTAATTGTGTTTGACATTCCTTGAGTACCTAAATATGACTTATTATTTAAGTATATATTTATTATATCATGACGCCTGTATTCTTGGAAGGTGTTGGCTGAAGTGGTCGCCGTTGATCTTAAGTGTTACTGATGAGTGGTCCTGGGTTCGATTCCCTGGTCGGGCAAAGTGTTATTCAGTTTTTCAATCAGGAATTTCTCAGTAGCAGCCCGCGGTATGGATTTGTGCCCGGTCGTTGGCAATAGGGTCGCCCCTATTACATGCAGAGGTGTACCTTATGGGCACGCCACAATTGCGGCGATAAGTCCCCTATTTGAGGAGTGGCTAGAGAGGCGCCACGGCGTCCTCACCTTCCGCCTGACGCAGGTCCTCACCGGACATGGCAGCTTCGGGAGGTTCTTGTGTAGGATTAGGCGGGAGGAAACGCCCGGGTGTCACCACTGTGTGGGTCGCCCGGAGGACACGGTGGAGGTATGCCCCGCTTGGGCGGAGCACCACCGTGTCCTCGTGGAGGTGATTGGCGGCAACGACCTCACGCGTCCGGCCCTGGTCCAGGCCATGGTACGGAGCGAGAGGGCATGGGAATGGGAAGCCGTCACCTCCTTCTGCGAAGCAGTAATGCTGGCGAAGGAGGAGGCGGAACGCGTGAGGGAGAGGCGAAGTTTGCGCTCTCTCGCCCCTAACCGCCGCCGCTGAAGACGCCCTGGGCGTAGGGAATCCTAGGCGGATTCCCGGCCACCACAGGCGCGGGCTTGCGGACGGTGAGCAATGGGTAGCTCGCCGTACGATAAGGACCAGGCCCGGGTCGACGGCGCGTTGTGTTCCACGCGCACCTCAAAGAGATGTCAGCACAATTGGCGGGGTCCGCTAGGACCGATGCCTGCCAGGGTTGCGAGAAAGTCCGAAAGGGATATCGGGGTCCTTGGCAACAGGCAACTGAAGAAACACGGGTGGGTTTTAGTCAGTAAAAAACTGACTTTTGTTCTCTGTATCTGATATATAATGTTTATAAACAGTTCCAAACACGTCCACACACGTCAGCATTTGTTGATAAACTGATGTTTTCGCTCGCCGGGCGTCAACTCTGCAACATGGCGTGATCAACTCCGCAACACAAGTGTTGCCCGCAATATGTTGACAGCAACTCGGCAACATGTTTATGCAACCATGTTGCTAAACAAATGTTTACCATGAATACGAGGCTAGGTAATTAAGAATCAATCAATCTGCCTGCCTTTTCCCAACCACAGACTACAATTATATGTTCCCAACTATGTTGGGGTTAGACTTAAAGCCGACCCCAACATAGTTGTGAAAAGGCTAGGCAGATTGAGAGTTGTATTGATGATTTAAATGATTACTAGCTGATGCCCGCGACTTCGCCCGCGGTGGATGTCGGTTATTATATACTAAAACCTTACTCGAGAACCACTCTATCCATTGGTGAAAACAGCATTCATGCTGTTTTCAAACCGGTGCAGTAGTTTTTGAGTTTATCGCGTACAGGACGACAGACAGACGGGGCGGAGGACTTTGTTTTATATGTAAGGATAATGACTTCTACGTTAGACCGAAACTCGAAATCCCGAATCATTTTATCTCGAATGAACGCTACCCCAAATCACGCTATTACGAACGAACGCTATCCCGAAAGGAATTGAGATCACTTGTCATTTTATGTGTTAAACACTAATACCCCATAGAACGCTTCTTGTTGAAAAGTAGCAATGCGTAATTTAAAAACCATATCAGTTCATAACAAATTACTATGGTTGATATTAATCACTAAAATAATGTTGAAGCTGGAAGCTAATTTCACACTTTAATTTTCATTGATTTTAAACATAGTTGACAGAAATTTGATAAGTAATTTAGTTTTGCTATAAGTTCATTTTAAAATGGTTCGCTGCCACGCCATGGTTCTAGCTCGTGAGTAACTACTTAGATCTTATTTTTATCAGCTCGGGGTGTGTTTTATTATACTCAATAAATTATGGGAAACAAAACCTTTTTACAAAAAAAAAAAACAACCTTTACACAAAAAGTGAAAAATATCTTTATTTTCGGATGTCGGTGGCAAAAAAAGAAAAAAAGAAAACCAAAGACACCGACTACCGTAAATAAAGTTATTTTTCAGTTTTTTTGTGGTTTTTTTGGAAGTCGGTTGTTTTTTTTTTTATGTACGTAGGTATTTTTTTCACTTTTTTGTTCTGGTACCTTTCCCACACAAATTCGAATACCACTACCTACTATGTGATTATCAGTGACGGAGTCACTTAAAAGATCGTCTACGCAGACTAAGTGGGAAAAATAAGTAATTATTGAAGCTAACTCAAAAACTACTCAAGCAAAGTTAATAAAATTAATATGGGACCACCTCTGAACCATGGCCTACCAAACAAAAAAAGAATCATCAAAATCGCGTAATATACAAACAAAATACAAAAAAATCGTACTGACGAATTGAGAACCTCTTCCTTTTTAAACGACTTCAAAAAAAGGGGGAGGTTATCAATTTGTCTGTTTTTTTTTTTAAGAAGTCGATCTGTATGGTCCAGGACAAAAAAAATATCACAATGACGGGAATAAAAAGTGACTTTCGGCTTCGTTAAGCGTGTTTTTACACCAGTTATATTATGTACTAGGCTCAGACCAAATAAAAAACCAAAACGGAGCGCTGCAAACAATACAGTGAAGCATGCTAAAACTACACCAACGCTCTTTGCATACACGCTCACACACATTTACAACTATTTACAATGACACTACAATTATGCTTCACCAAACTAAGTGCACACATGTTTACGAAACCGGCTTTACGTCACTGTTGAGAGCGCTCTGTCTTGGTTTTTTAAGTGACTAGGTAACACGTTATAATATCCCTTACCGTGCGTTTGCACTGGCGAAACATTCGTGACAAAACATGTTTAAATCTCTAGTTCCTGTCAAAAATTGTATGGAACATTGACAGAAAATAGAGATTTCAACATGTTTTGTCTTAAATGTTTCGCCAGTGCAAACGCACGGTTAATAAGACTAATATTCTTTGTTTTCAGTGTTCATATTATTTACAATACTAACTTCATTCTCTCAAGGAATGAGAAAAAAGTTCACAAATTATGGCTACATGAGGAAACCAGCGCAAATGATATATAGTGACGTCATTAATGTATGGATACCCCAGAATGTTCCGAGACAGAGGCAAAAACAGAAATTGTTTAATATAAACTTAAGGTCAAGAGAAAGGACTAAAACTAGCCATTTTTGTTGAGTTTTTGTTTTATTTACCCTTTTAACCGACGAAAAAAAAAGGAGGAGGTTCTCAAGTCGACACGTTTTTTTTTTTTGTTTTTTTTTTATGTATGACCACACATACCTTTTTAGTGAGTAGTCCGATTTGAAAAATTCTTTTTTTATTGGGAAGGGTATACCTCGAAGTTGGTCCCATTTAAAATTGGAAACTATAATCCACCCCTAAAGGTAGAAAAAATGGGGTTGATTGATTTTTCACCAACTGAATTTTCAACTGTGAACCGATTCTGTTGAAATTTCGCACACATCCATAGTTCTGATGACACAACCACTCATCATCAACTCCAGGTCTTTAACCTGGAGTAACCCCCTGGAGTGGATGGTAACGCGAAAAGCGAAAAATAAAAAACTTTTTTACAAAAAATTAAACCGACTTTTCTGTCTTCGCTTTTCAATTTTCGTTTTTTGCCACCGAGTTCCGAAATTACAGTTATTTATTTTTCGCTTTTCAGTTCTTTTTTCGTCGGTTTATTTCCTTTCATAATGATATCCGGTAAGCAGTGGTAGCCTAGTGGTGTGACCGTCGGTCTGCCAAATCATAGGTCTCGAGTTCGAACCCAAGCCACGCACCTCTGACTTCGGATTCATGTGCGTATTGTATAATGAATTATAACTTGCTTACACTGCAGGACCTTTCTTTTTTTTTGAGGGTGGGAAATCATCAAATGACTTGGCTGGCGTGTCAGACTTTTACTGACTAAAACCCACCCGTGTTCCTTCAGTTGCCTGTTGCCAAGGTCCCGGTATCCCTTTCGGACTTTCCTGCAACCCTGGCAGACAATGCTGGACCTGGGAACCCAACCCAGTACCTCCTCATGCTCAGCAGTAGCGCTATGTTGTGACCACTAGTCGATCAACAAGGAAGTTACGTTATAGGTGCAGTCACGGACAGTTACGTTATAGGTGAGCCCACGGAATTGATAAATAAGGTTGGAAAGGCCCTAGCTCCAATTTTGTATTAGGACCAGTGTCGCCGCTTGTCTCCCACTATTTTAATTTCTACACATACGCACTCCTATGTTTACAAATATTTCGCACACAACCAAATCAGACACACATAAATCTCAGGGCAGATATTCGTTCGCACACTAGTACTAAGCCCCCGTAGGCATAGACACACACACACGCAAAAAAGCAATAAAAATTTTCATACACGCTAGTGCTTGATAAAGCCGATATTCTTTATCGATAAATTATCTGATGAATGTATGGGGGAAAATTAAACATGAAATAAATATTAAGAAATATTTATTTTACTTTTATTAATTACAAATAACCTGATTTTTTAATGATAAAATCATCTTTACTGAAATGTATAGAGCAAATAGTACTCGTCTTTGTCGGCATCCAGTTTCCTCTACCTGTCACGTCAATCCATTGTTCCCTGGCGTTAGGTTCTTTATGAAACCTAAAATTTATAATTTATTGCGTAAGTAAAATTGGATTTTACTTATATTTTAATACTAAATACAATATAGTAAATACTTGTAGATGAATACAATGATCTCGTATAATGTTGCCAATGAATTCAATTTCTCCCTGTAAATCTGTCATCTACAAGTATTTACTATATTGTATCATTCGTTCAATAATTATTGTAATATTTAATTGACTCATTATACATCTAACTAAAAATATACTATCATTAATTAAATATAAAATAATTCAAAAAGAATCTTTGTCCAACGTAAATTTATATTATTTGAGAATTCTATCGATGATTTTATTTAACCACATGGTCACCTCACTATCGACCGTGCATCACGGCCAATCAGGGCAAACGACGAAACGTCAATGGTTGAAGTGAAGAGGACGCGACGCATGCAGTACATTGTAAGCGGACTTAGTAATTGCGTTGATTACGCGAGTACACATCGTGCAATGTATTTTTTTTTTTTACTTGTTGCAATAATGTCGTTAATGTTTGGAATTTCATAGTGATCAGAATATTTTTGTTTTTTACTAATAAAATTATAATTAAATGTTATTTTCGACTTACCGATGGAAAGATATACCCCCTCGCTCTATACTTGCGGTCTGACTTTTTGTTTTACAAGTTATAATTGCACAACACGGCATTTTAAAGCAGAGCTCTGTTCTCCGCAGTAGTCCGAAGCGCACGAAACGCGGTGAATTAATGAATCGGTCGAGTTATGATTATCGGATCATAATTGTGGCGCGCTTGCCACGCCCACATTACCATTCCAACCTTATTTATCTATTCCGTGGGTGAGCCACTTGACACTGTTCGTATTTTAGCCGTGTAATGCAAATCGGGCTTAGTCGGTTATAATAGTACATCCAGATACGGAAAGTCATATCTTCGTCTGAGTTCGTATTATAAAAGAAGAAAATTATATTCACTATCTTTACCGGTTGGCTAACCTGAGAGCCAGAACTACAAACTTGACAGCAGAGTGACTACCCAAAGTCAACCAATTGCAGGTCTAGCAACCGTAACCTAGCGACAATTTTTTTAGCGTAGCCATTGTAACGGTAGCGTACGGAGAAATTTTAATAAGTCATTTCGACTAATTCGAAAATAACGTCCCTGACATCGACACTTCAACTGTCACTGTCAATTATCGAGTTAATGAGCTCTGATTCAAAGGAGGTCAGTATCAAATAGATGGGATTAACGTTGTATTTATTTATCATTGAGAACTGATTAGTCAACCTTTATGGATAAGACTATTTCCATCATCTTGTCTACGAGCATGGGATTTGAGTTCGTGTAATCTCGAGCATGTATGATGAAACTGCAAAATTGAAAAGTTTGAAAGTGGCTCATCAATTAAAGTCCATGACTGTACCTATTATTATTATCTGTGGTTATTGTTAGAACAGGTCAATGTAATCCTAAGTACCTACTTTTTGGTTAGCAACACAGTGAGGCTGCTTGTACACGTCACCGTATCTGGTGCAGATAGGACCAATTCATCGTGTACACACGGCTGCACATCAAGCTATATATTTCCAGTATAAGCTGACCCCGCATTTGTACGGAAATCCTCTATATTGCGAGATCAGCATAAACTGGAAATGTATGGCTTGATGTGTGGCCGTGTGTACAAGCGGCCTAAGGCCATAATATTAAGAAAAAGTATTATACTACTCGTGTGTTCAATTCTTAATGGAGCATTGAAATGGTTGAAAAATAATAGTCGATTTGTATGTATAAACCTTTTGTTTTACTCTATCAATTATGGTAACGTGTTACGTTACGATAGCACGGGAAATTCGATTCGAGTTAGATACGAAAAAAATTTGTTCGAAATAAATAGCCCTTAGCTGCTTATTTATATTTTTGAATTGTTTTGTGTTATAATTGCGGACGCTTTTAACGTGGTTTCTACATTGTTCTCACATGTATAATTTCAACATGAATGATGTAACCCATATATTGTAACAATATTTTGATTTAAAAGAGTGTCCGTGGAGTTTCTTTCCCTGTTCTTCTCCATAGGTACCTACTACGCTTTGGAATGGGCAACTAGCTTCATATTTCTGACTGACCGACTCCTTGACAATTCAAAAGTGCCTGTAAATGGTTTTAATTGAAATAAATGCTTTGAGTTTTGAGTTGAGTTTTGATAAAAATAAGAAAATGCGTACAAAAATCACATCATTTATTTACAGTAACACATTGAAATAACAAAAATGGAAAAAAAAAACTTAGAATTAAGTAAATAAATCAAAAATACTTATTTCTAATTGATTTGTAATACGTTTAAAGGGCTCACATGGTCAAATGGTAGAAAGTCTTAAAAAAAAACTCTGCCGCCAAATAGGGCAACACTATTGGTCCACCCACGAATTCTGAATACAATTATGAATGAGTCATAATTCCGCAAGTTTACATTTTCGGGTCTACGCGGACGGAGCAGAAAAATACACGAACCATTACCTTGAACCATTTTATATCTTCAAGTACCATTATTCAGTTGGTTGACTTGATTGATATTTATATCGCCGGCAGCAAAGAAAAAGTCACCAAAATTCACTTTTTTATACAACTCGACTCGGAATTCTTTGTTTTATCATCGGATTTTTTTTCTGTTTAATTCTCATTTTCTTTTAATACTTAGCCACGTGTATAAAGACAACTATGGGCTGATTTTACAAAGTTCAGAAACCTTTTAGCCGCGGAATAAGATTTACTTCTGACAGCTTTCGTATAAACTGTCAAAAATTCAAAAAAAAATCGCAACTGAATGCATAAACGAGGTTTAAAAGTTTTGTCGAATTCACCCTAAAGTCGAACGCACACTTATTCGAGCCGAACGAATGGAAGTCAACGAGAACGCTAGGAACGGTCTTCCAGATTCGGACGATTCGACGCGGGCAGGTGTGCGCGGTTTAATAGAATTTAAATAAGTAACGAATTCTAAAATTCGTTTCGTTCGGCTCGGATAAGTGTGCGTTCACGTTTATTGTCGTAAAATAGAAGAAGATAGCTTTATTTTCATAATAATAAAATTATTACCACAGTTTTACGTTAAAAACGCTCTCCTGTAAAATCATAATCTTGGAGACAAACGTTTAAACTTTGTGGCCGTCGATATTCAAAATCAGTTTTCAGGGCAGTGATACATAATATAAATAAAAAAATCATTGGCACCTCGTTTTTAAAATAAAATGGCGTTATACATTTTTTAAGAAATCAAAATCTCAAAACCTTTTTCCATAACGATTACAACCCTCCGCGCGCTCTCTGTTTCTCAGCGAGACGTCAAGCTGTGTGCGAGAGAGAGCGCGCGAAGTACATAGTTCGTACTTATCGCGACAATGTGGCCCCAGCATAAGGCCTTCAGTCCACCCGTCGTCACTGGGACGTGGGTTATCGAGAAACAAGATTATTCGAACCACACGTGACGTCCCGGTGATGGCGATCGTTTGTCCACCACGACGGAACTCGGCGGTTCAGTATGTGTTTGATAGACAAAACAAATGTCAGGCGAACGGGGCCAATGTGACGGCAGAGTGGACAATGAACTAGATCAAACCTGTCTTGTACTGCTGGCACATCGGCCCGTAAGAATCTCGGGCCGAGCTCTAGCGGCCGCGCCGAAATACTCGAAACTTCGGCTGTCGGCATGACGTGTGACGGACGAACGGTGGACACGCGGTAATAATATAGGAGTGAGGCGTATTTATCGTCACAGATAGAAATAACAGATATTAAAAAATAGCAGATAACAGTTGCTCCTAACAATAAAACATATCTGTTACTTAAAATTAACAGATCCTCAAGACTGTTACCGCGGCTGTTACTGTTATAACTTCGGATACGATTTTCGACTTTAACGAAAAGTTATAAAGATATTCGATTGAGATTTAAATACGTATTTATCGTCCGTACAAAAATCACAGGCATGATTTAATAACAGATAGATACAATTTTCGACTGTAAACCAAAAGAAATAAAGAAGATATTCGATTGAGATTTAAATACGTATTTATCGTCCGTACAAAAATCACAGGCTGTGATTTAGTAACAGATATTTGGATCTGTTATTTTTTTGTCACAGTAACAGTGATAACAGATATCGTGTTGAACCTGTTACAACCCATCTCTATTATATTAAACTAGCTTTACTCGCGGCTTCGCCCGCGTGGATGTCGGATATCGTCCTACGGTAACGGAATACTTAGGAAATGCTAGGTTTTCTATACAAACTTTCATCCCCTATATCACCCCCTATAGGGTTATTTTTTAAACAAAAAGTACCCTATGTCCTTTCCCAGGATGCAATCTATCTCCTTGCCAAATTTCGTCGAAATCCGTTCATTGGTTTAGGCGTGAAAAGGTAACATACAGACAGACAGACAGACAGAGTTACTTTAGAATTTATAATATTAGTATGGATGTATGTTTCGCTACCTTGGCGCAGTCATCCCGTGTCCGGTTACGGTTGTGGTAAACACAAACGCACTTACATTGCTATTGAACGCAGTGCGTCAATACTTACATTGATATTGAACGCAGTGCGTCAACACTTACATTGCCATTGAACGCAGTGCGTCAATACTTACATTGACATTGAACGCAGTATGTCAACACTTACATTGCTATTGAACGCAGTGCGTCAATTCTTACATTGCCATTGAACGCAGTGCGTCAATACTTACATTGCCATTGAACGCAGTATGTCAACACTTACATTGCTATTGAACGCAGTGCGTCAATACTTACATTGATATTGAACGCAGTGCGTCAACACTTACATTGACATTGAACGCTGTGCGTCAATACTTACATTGCCATTGAACGCAGTGCGTCAACACTTACATTGCCATTGAACGCAGTGCGTCAACCCTTACATTGACATTGAACGCTGTGCGTCAAAAATATGACCGTTAGCTGCTACCCGCGACCTCGTTTGCGTGTATTTTGTATTTCATCATTTTTTAATAAAAATATCCAGTATGAAAAGTAGCCAATGTCCTTCCTTAGTCCCAGGCATAACCCAGTAACTGGGTAATACGATACCCCTTGGTAAGACTGGTAATTAGACTGACGAACCGTTACGATTGTAAAAGATCCACGAATGACAGCCGGGACCAACGGCTTAACGTGCTTTCCGAGGCACGGAGGAGTCTCGGTATGCTAAGATGGTCATCCATCCACGGACCAACCCTGGAAAGCGTAGCTTAACCTAATGGATCGACCCGTGCGGCTGTTATTACTTAGCCACGAGCTTCTCTACCTACGTATCCTACTAACATAATATTATAAATGTGAAAGTTTGTATGTTACTCAATCACGTAAAAACGGCCGAACGGATTTGGATGAAATTTGGCCCTTGGGTAGACTATGACCTGGAATAAGACATAGGATGCTTTTTACCCCGGTAGTACGTTCGCTAATTTCCTTGATCCACGCGGGCGAAGCCGCGGGCAAACCTTAGTTTACAATTTATAATCCTACTATCCTACTAATATTACAAATGTGAAAGTTTGTGTGTTTGGATGTTTGTTACTCAATCACGCAAAAACGGCTGAATGGATTTGGATGAGATTTGGCAAACAGATAGTTTATAACCTGGATTAACACATAGGATACTTTTTATCCCGATATTCCCACGGGATCGAGACTTACGCGGGTGAAACCGCGGGGCGCAGCTAGTAATAATAATAAGTATGGACTGAGAGATTGACATTTAAATTTTCGTGACCAAGATTAAAGTTAATGATAAATTGGTTATAAGCGACGTGTCTGAGTGAGACAGTTAGGGGGTATTACACTATCATAATTATCTATGATCTTAAATATAATGATTTTGTAAAATAGACATTATGGGTAATTTGTGAGCTTCGTAGATAGGTAAATGATATAATAATAATTATGATAGTGTAATGTTCCCCTAAGGCTATTTTACAAATTTTTGTAATTTCATTATACTATGACTCATAGAATTATGATCATAGATAAATATGACAGTGTAATACCCACCTTAGAAAACAGAATCATAGGACATAAAACTAGACGTTTTCCAGACATTATTCCGACCTTTTTTTTATCAGGTCAGGTCAGTGCGACACGTAAAAAAAATATCATACTACCCCCACATCGGTAGTTGTACTAACTAACCTAGATTGAACTTTATCAATCGCTTGGTATATATCTACTTTAGGCCCGCTACCTACCACAGCCTTATACTCATGTATCGTAAGGCTTTCAATCCTAAAATCAGAATTGTGATGTAAAACCATATGCTCTTTCAAAGAATCAATTAAAAATTGAAAGTCACATAATTTACATTGTATATACGTTTTTGGGTCCAAAATTTCATGTTTTTGAGTATGTTCGTAACACATTTGATGATCTACGAAGCATACATTGCAATCTGAACACTTAAAGTAACATATTTTATCAGTATCACTGATATTGTCAGTTGCTTCACTGTTAGTGTCACAAATATCATTAACATTGACATCACTGAGTTGTTTAGTGTCACAAGTATCACTGACATTGACATCACTAAGTGCTTTAG
The DNA here is from genome assembly GCA_949152455.1 of Lithophane leautieri. Taxonomy (NCBI): domain Eukaryota; kingdom Metazoa; phylum Arthropoda; class Insecta; order Lepidoptera; family Noctuidae; genus Lithophane; species Lithophane leautieri. The sequence goes on from OX424488.1 coordinate 7,569,445, forward strand.
TGTCACAATTATCACTGATATTGGCATCACTGACTTCTTTAATGTCACAATTATCACTAACATTGATATCACTGAGTTCTTTAGTGTCACAAGTATCACTGGCATTGATATTACTGAGTGCTTTAGTGTCATTTTCACTGACTTCTGTGTCATCACGAATTTCGTTAGACACATCAAGAATTTTCGAATCATTTTTAGCTTTTAAATCCTTCTCCTTGCTGTATGCGGAACCTAATAAAATAACAAAGTCTTCTTTTTTCAAACCCATATGATCGTGATGTACGTATTTATGTCGTGGGAGAGTATGCCTCGAGAACTCAAGCCCACATATATCACATTCATAATTATCTGTTTTTTCGTGTTGGTTGTACGCCTTAATGTGGTAATCCAAGGATGATTCCTTCATAAAATGTTGATTGCAATAACTACACTTGAATAGTTCCCTGCTATAGCCCTTGACCATGATTCTAGATTTTACTTTGCTTGATAAAGCATTTTTATCAAGTGTATCATTCACTTTGTCCGGCAATGTCATTTCCGAGGTGTCAGTATCAATATCACTGACATTAGTGATATTTTCGGTAATACGGTCTGATATTTCATCTGGAACAATAATTTCGCTTGGTGTCTCATCTATTCTAGAATCTCTGGATGTAGAGGGATTGTCTCTGGCTTTTCTAGAAATCCTTCTTTCAGACAATGGTATATCTATTTCATTTTTCTTTACTTTTTTAACTAAAGCATCGTCTGTTTCTTCCAAATGTTCGCCTCTTCTCTTCCTCGGCGACAATCTTGTGGACTCAGTGTTGCCATCATCTTTATTATCACGATTACTGCCAGTTAAAAAAACATAAGATCCACTAATTGGATCCATAACTTTTATCTTGTAGTCTTCATGGGGAAAACTGTGTATATTAACATGCTTTCTTAGAGAACAATTAGTGAATTTCAAGCCACAGAGATTGCATGTACTTGGCGGTTTTTTGAGCAAATGATTAACTTCATAATAATGATATCTGAAGGAGTTGCGTTGCAAATAAGTCAGATCGCAAGGACCGCATCTATACACCGTTGCTTGTTTCAGTATCTTTTTTCTGACCAGAGTAACTTTATTTATATATGTAACGTCTACAGAACTGCACAAATGCTTCGGGAAGCAATTCTTACCAAATGATAACCGACAATTTTTACAATGTGTACCGTTTTTCGGGAAGCAATTATCTACATGGTCATTAAAATTGTCCATGCTGGTGAACAATATGGCACAGTTGGGGCATTTGAAGAGGTTAGATCTCGCAATTTTTTCTATAATCATCTTGGTTTCCTTGTGATGGTGGTTTATTAAATGAGTTACTAAGACGTCAGTAGGAAATACAAGCTTGCACTTGCTACACGTCTCCTTAGAGACTTCCAACTTAGGACTACACTCATCCAAATGCTTTTCCACAGTCTTCATCGACGTAAAATGCAAACCGCATTGACACTTGTAAATTTTCGCAATCACTAGCTTTTTCGGTGACACTTTCGTAGAAACCTCTTTTTTCGGTGACATATTCGCAGTAACCTCTTTTTTCGGTGAAACTTTCGCAGTTACCTCTTTCTTAGATGACTTTTTGGCGGGTTTCGCGCCTCCATTAAAATACACAACGTAGAAACTATCTTTGGTTATATAAGGTTTCTTCCTATGCGCTTCTAAATGCAAAGATTTCTTTTTCGCACAGAAATACTGTTCACATATGTCACAGAACCGTCTTTTGTTCCCCGAAACGCACCGATGTCGTTTCATACTACTTTGCAAAGTCACACAAACCTCGCACCGCGCACATTTGTACAACTTATACGTAGTTTTCGAACTATCTGATAATAACAGCTCTCGTAACTGCGACAAAGGGACATCTTTGATCGATTTTCTCGACTTCGATTCGATCAAACTCAAATGATTATTGAATTCCTTGTCACATTCGTTGTTAAATGACACTACTGTTTGACGTTTCGGGAGGTTTTCATGACTACCCTCGTGAGACAGAAAGTGTTTTAACGACTTGAATATGTCGTGGCATATGTTGCAGACTAATTTGTTGCTTCGTGAACATTTTGCTCGGATATGTTGCTTGATGTTGGAGCCATCGACGTAATTGTTACAGTTCATGCAGAAATATTTAGTTTCGTCGGTAGGGACACTTAATTCGATTTGCATTTTTACACTTCTTGTGAATCTGAAAGAGAAAAATTATAATAAATTAACACATGTTTTGAAACCATCTTGAGGAAACCTGGCATCTATACAAATATCATAAAGCTAAAGAGTTAGTTTGTTTTTAAGATTCCGTACCCAAAGGGTAAAACGGGACCCTATTACTAAGGCTAAGTCCGTCTGTCTGTCTGTCTGACTGTCCGTCCGTCTGTCCGCGGCTTAGTTCAGAGACTGTTGGTACTAGAAAGCTGTAATTTGGTATGGGTATACATATAAACCACGCCGACAAAATGGTAAAAAAAAATCGTAGAAAATATTTTGTTTGGCGTACCTCCCCTACTCGTAAAGTGGGGATGGTTTTTTTTCTCGTCGATTCCATAGTGTGGGGTATCGTGGGAAAGGTCGTTTAAAAATAATGTGAGTTTGTGAAAACCATTTTTGGATTAAAGGTTCAGTTTGCGAAATATTAAGCTTTAAAGTGCAAATTTTTGTTAGAGTCAAGTGTCCCCCCCCCCCTGCCGTAGACTGATGGGATGAATTCAGCATATCATACTAAGACGACCGGTACATGAAATTATTTCAGGAACGTTATGGGAAGCCAATAAACCTGATTTGTTTTATGACCTCACACGCAATGTATCTTTACTTTGGCACAACGCAATAGGCCGCACTCCCCGTGCGGAGGGGGTGCGCTCACGTCACGTGATTTATCATTATCAATGTAAATATTACACATTACACAATATTTTTAAACGACCTTTCCAACGACACCCCAAACCATGGGAGTGACGAGAAAAAAACATCACAACGTTAAAAGTAGGGGGAGGTACGCAAAAAAATTTTTTTTTTTTTAATTTACCTCTTTGTCAGCATGATTGCAAAAAAAAAACGAGCGATTTTGATTTTTTTATATTATTGGTAATCATTTAGTTGTAAAGAGGTTTCAATAGCCAGACTATGTTACTGGCACTTGATACAGAGTCTGAGTATGAAAAAAAGTTAATTCTAAATTCGAAACTTTTGTTTAAAACAATAATAATCCATTTTTCAGTTTGTGACTTTTACTAACTTTTTGCGGGTTTGCGGTTTAAAGGTTATCCTGGCAACTAAAACTAACTTCTCGTTATTTTTAGTTGAATAATTTATGTTTGTCGCATAATCCAGCCTTATCTTTGTGTCGATTGTAATGGCAGAAAAAGCAATAAGAGCTAGTAAAGTTGTAGCGCTGCTGGAAGAGGGGTGTAGCCAAAAAACTATATTCTTATTGATAATATGAAATTACTAGTCATTTATACTAAAGACATAGTAAAAATATTAATATTATCCATAGAAAAGCCAATGACTGTTAAGGTGCCCGTTTTTTTTTTGCAAAGGCGTTTAAGTATAAGTATAGCAAATGATAACTTTCTAGTATTAAGAGTCTCTGAGCTAAGCCGACAAGGGTTCCTGGTTGTCTACAGAACCCTAAAACTCACCTATAAATGCTTTTTGACAGAATCTGTTGTCTGTGTTCCTTCGGCAGCTCCTTGAACAACATCAGCCATTCCTTCTTGAACAAATCTTCGTAATTATACTTCAAAATCTTAAAAGACTCTCTTTCTATACATTCATTATTTGTATGCAGCTTTTCATGAAGGCTAAACTCTTTTACCGCTATTCTCAAATCGCATACCAGACATTGCTTATGCAAATCACTTATTATATAATTGAGGTGGCCTTGGGAATGTGTGACGGCAGCGTCGTATGTCATGGTGACTAGTTCACAAGTGATACACATAAACATGACATTCCACATACTATTGATGAGTTTATATTTCTTCATTAGCTCCGGCATCAATTTGTCAACTGAATGGAAAATTTTGTGAATTTTATACGCTTGTATATTGAATTTTTTTGAACAAATCTTGCATGTTATATATTTTTCAGTTTTACAGTTGTGGAAATTCAACGTACGACGGCAAATGAAATGTTTTAAGCAACGATCACATTCGAAGAATTCTGACATCGGTGGGTCTATAGATTTACCTGTAGTTAAATTTATAATGTTGATATCTTTGAGTGAGAATGACCGTTTTTCATGTAAAACTAAATGGCTTTCAATACTTTTGGCGGTGAAACATAAACCGCACTTTTCGCAGTATTTTTTGGATGTAATTTCTTTACATGAACCGTCCATGTGTCCCTTGTAGTTGAGAATGTATTGACAACAGCCACAGAATTCGCAGTAATAAAGAGTAATTCCGCTGTCATTCTGTTTCGAATCATTCAAAAGCATTTTCTTCTCTTTATGCTTATCTCTGTATAGCTTCGCTCTCTCTTTCCGATTAACTTTCATATCTTCCATCTTACTCTCACTACAAATTCTCATATTTTTCTGATCGTAAAATTCAATGATAATGAAATCTTTTTTTGTTAGTTTTTTTGTAGAATGCTTTAGTCTGTGACATTTATAGCGCGTCGAAGATATATTGACGTCACAGTCGGAGCAGTAAATCGATTTTCTATCAGATTTTTTACATTTCTGATAATGAGCCCAAAAAGCTAGCTCATCGAAGCAGGAGAAACATTTTGGGCATTTACATAAAACTCTCTCGTAAATGCTCTTGTTCATAGTATAGATTTTTAGTTTATCATTATAATTATGTTGCAACTCGTGAGTTTTCACATCTTTGATTCGAATTTTTCGCTTACAAATCCCGCATTTGTTAAAAGTTAACACTTTTTTACAATATATAGAGTGTTGGGATGCGCTGAAGCACGATAAAAATCCAATTTGGCAGATATTACATTGGAATAACGTACTTTTTGGAACAAGGGACGAAGCTGCGAAAAACTTTCCGTCTCTTGATAATTTGTTGGTTTTCAATTTGGGCTTGATATCTGTATCTAAAACGGGTTCAATTTTAATTTCTTTCGGTTCAATTTTAATCTTTTTCGGGTGTATCTTTGTTATCACATGAGAAGTACTTTTAATCTTTTTTGGCCAAGGTAGGGGCGTTGCAAATTTCTTCGTCATTTCTGTTTCTTTTTCCTCTTTAACTTGGGAAAAGTTATTTAGCGGTAACAGCTCATATAAATGCTTTATCAAGGAAGTGTCGTCAGGGAAAGTTTTTGAACAGTGATTACAGTATTTGGAAGTAACAGTACTTTTTCTCGCCGTATTTTTGTGTGGTGTATCCAACGCTACGAGATAAGAATGGCTTATCATTTTATGTGCGTCTAAGGCGTTCACTGTGGGAAATAGTATCTCGCATGTGTCACAAAAACATGGGCTGGATTTCAGTCTGTTTTCCCAGTTTTCTAGAAATACTACAGGATGGGAGTTCAGCGCCTCTTCATATAATACTTCGAGGTCTGGCGGTGGTTTGGAACCTGAAAAATAAAATTACATAATCAGCCTATAATTTTCCCACTGCTGGGACACAGGCCTCCTCTCGGTGAGAGGGAGTGGGCCGTAACCCACCACGCGGGCCCAGTGCGGGTTGGTAGATGTCACATGTCTTCGAATTTTTGGTTCTAAGACAAGTCGGATTCCTCACGATATTTTCCTTTACTGTTTTGTGAGTAGTGGTGATGAAATATTTTATTGAGAATTTATTCCGGAAGGTTTATTTATTTATTTGAGGGCAACCAACAAAGCATACACCAAAAACACATGTATAAGAACTCATGTTGAATTTAATATTTTATGGTGAAGCCAAGGTTTATGTGTATAATACGTTAATATTAGAGTTACATACAATATGTTATCTAACGAAGGGCATGCCCGTTAACCTGCAATAGCATAGCGTCTATACATGCGAAACAAATTATAACCATAAAAAAAAAAAAATTGTATAATATTCACAAAAAATATTAAATTGATACTAAAAAGAAACACTCTGTATACGTACACTTGTCACTCTTGTCTTTCTCCGTTGAAATACAAGTGTACGTGTACAGAGTGTTTCTTTTACGTATCAATTTAATAGTTTTGTGAATAATTCACTACCTGTACATAGAAAAAAAAAAAATGGTAATATTATGTTTTTAGCATGTAAGGACACTTTACTATAGCGGGTTAAAGAGAACGCCATTTGTTAGTTAACATACTTAATGCCCTGGAATGTACCCATTCCAGTGATCACTGGCATAGGTACATTCCAGTGCCGGTTCACATTATTCCAGTGGCATTCCAGCAGATTGCACTGGAATGCTATTAGAATAATGTGAACCGGCACTGGAATGTACCTATTCCAGTGGTCACTGGAATGGGTACATTCCAGTACATTCTAGTGCCGGTTCACATTATTCCAGTGGCATTCCAGCGCTGAACTGGAATGCTACTGGAATAATGTGAACTGGGCATTATAACTAAGAAATCTCGATGCTTTGTCAAGCCGTAAAAATCGTACGAAGCAGGAGCACGTCGATAGCTTCTATGTTCTATGTTAAGGGTTTGGTTTCCGCACTTAGTTCCTAAGGTGGACCATTGTGCGTGGACCATGGCGGCCGTTGGGGGTTATTCCAACCAGCCCACCTCCCTCCAGAAGTTAACTAAGTCTCCTGGTTTGTACACAACCTCCGTGTAAGATCTGGGTGACCCGAGGGTTTCGGTTCTAGTCTGGGTGACGTCCGTGCATTCAAAGAGCACGTGCGCGACGGTTTCCTCGGCCTCCATGCACGCTCTGCATAGAGGACTGTCCGTTATGCCTATTGTGTGGAAGTGTTTGTTCAGCGAGCAGTGTCCTGTGATGGTCCCCGCCACCAGACGCAGGCTATTCCTGTCCAGGGGTAACAAACGCCTGGTTAGCCTGCCATCCAGAGATGGCATTGCTTCCTTGGACTGCCTGCAGCCCGGTACCGAGGACCACCAGTACTCCGCTTGGGTATGGGTGAACTCCTGGAGGTCGCTAGTTTATAAAGTAATTCTTACCCAATATAATCTCGTTATTATAGAAGTACGTAGTGTTTCCTCCCTCATACTGCTCATCTCCTGGTGGATGCACGTCTTCCCGTACATCATCTGTTGTAGTTTCAAAACTGTACTCGTATTGGTACATCATCTCTTGCGGTTCCTCGGCCGGATGTAATGTGGCATATTGTTCTGGAAAATAAAAATTGGACATTGTTTGAAATTAAAAAAAATTAAGTCATAAAAACTAAAACCCAACTACGACTAAAAAGGTATAAACAAGACACCACAGACAGACAAATTAAAAATCTAATCTAAATCTGTTCGATTTATGCCCTAACACGTGTGACCATCTTTACATATCGAGACTCCTCCGTGCTTCGGAAAGGACGTTAAACCGTTGGTCCCGGCTGTCATTTGTGGATCTTTGACAGTCGTTACGGGTCGTCAGAAGCCCGAAAGTCTGACAACCAGTCTTGCCAAGGGGTATCGTATTACCCAGTTACTGGGTTGTGGAGGTCAGATAGGCAGTCGCTCCATGTAAAATACTGGTATTCAGCTGCATCCGGTTAGACTGGAAATCGACCCCAACATGGTTGAGAAAAGGCTAGGCAGGTGATGATGTTCATGCGATGTGGATGTAACACAGGTCACGACGAGAAGAAAAATAGGCGACTGGCGCGTGTCGTACGCACGTGCTAATTGACCAATAGGATTTCGAAGATTTCGTTCGGTGATAAAACAAATTACTTAAAAACAAAAAGTTTTTTGAAGAACACAAGGTTTTTGCAGTCGGGTTTTATGTTTTTTAAATAATTTGTTTTATTTCAAGCTTTTTAGTTTTATTCATTTATATATTTGGAATTAGCCCATTAATAGATTTTTACCGACTTCAAAAAAGGAGGAGGTACTATGTTCGGGATGATTGTTTTTTTTTTTTTTTTTTTTTTTATGTATGTTCCCCGATTACTCCGCCGTTTGTGAACCGATTTAAAAAATTCTTTTTTTGTTCAAAAGCTTATACTTCTGAGGTGGTCCCATTGTCACCAAGTCAGGATCTGATGATGGGATCCTAGAGAAATCGAGGGGAACTTTCAAAAATCGTAAGGGCAACTAGTGCATTCCTTAATTTATTCATTAGGTATTTTACAGCACTACAATTTTATGAAGGTCTGGAGTCGATCTGATGATGGAGCCGAAAGACAGTCAAGGGAACTCCTCAATGGTTTACAGCAGATACCTCGTGTTTGGGCTTGATTAATTTGTATTGATAAAAACTTTACACTTTGATGGGTTCTGACTGTCGTTAGGGGTCTGATGATGAAGACGAAGGACGATTAACGGAACTCGTCAACGGTTCACAGTAATTACCTTGTGTTTGGACTTAATTCATTTATATTGATAAGAACTTTGCAACCATATAGGTTGTAAGTGAAATTACAGATCTGATTATGGTCACCTTATAATATGATGATGAGGGGAACTATACAGTGTAAGCAAATGTATAGTGTTCACCCTTATATTCTTGAGAAGGCACGGGAGTCTCATTAGCCAGCCGGTTTCGTATAACATCTAAACGATACTTGCGCTACGACTCGTTTTGAATAAGATTGAGTCGGCAGATCTTATCATTTATCATTTGGCGACTCCTGTGACAAATGAGAATGCATGTAATTTCTCATCTGAGATAACCTAGCATGACAAGCTAACGGTGATTCTTGGGAACCGGACATAGCACTCCGTTTGCGATTCTTAGATAGGCGTTCTTATTCAGCAGTATTAGTCTCTTTAATTCTGTTTTTCTTCATGCGGGTGGCTCCTTTAGTTGGTCTACCCATGATTACAAAAATCAAATTACACAAAAAATGGAAAAATAATAAAACTTTAAAAAAAAAATTGACCGACTTCAAAAAAAACAAAACAAAAAAGGACTACTGTACTAAAAACCAAAAGACAAAAAGTACTTCTTTAATAATAAGAGAAAAATTAAAAAATTAAAAAATAACTTTAATTTCGGAAGTCGGTGGCCAAAAACTAAAATTAAAAGCAAAGACACCGACTTCCGAAATTAAAGTTATTTTTTAATTTTTTAATTTTTCTCTTATTATTAAAGAAGTACTTTTTGTCTTTTGGTTTTTAGTACAGTAGTCCTTTTTTGTTTTGTTTTTTTATTTGATACCAATATTGTAATTTATTATTTAAAAAAAACCTTCCCTACCCTTATTTTGTAGGCAGAAGAAAAAAAAAAATTTTTGTCACTCCCTCAATTAAGACGAACCTAATGACACCTCGTATGTTAAAATCCATCAAGCCATTTAGGCTACAGAGCGTGCCAAAGAAATAGACATACAAACACACATACCTATTATGTATAGATACTCTCGAAAAACATTACCCTGCTTGTGAGACAGTCGGGTAAAAAGCTCCAACGCGTTTGTTATTGTGTATAATTTGTTTCTCGTAAATCGACATAACATGTTCATAATAGCTGCGCTTATTGTAGCCATTGTAGGTATAGATATTTTAGTTTTCGAATGTTGTGGTGAAATTGTGAATATGCAGTGAGCATTTAAAGAAGCGAGATTTCTGCAGCTGATAGATTATTAAAAAACACCGGCCAAGTGCGAGTCGGACTCGCGCACGAAGGGTGCTGTACCATTATCTATAAAAACTGCAAAAAAATCACGTTTGTTGTATGGGAGCCACCTTAAATATTTATTTTATTCTGTTTTTTAGTATTTGTTGTTATAGCGGCAACAGAAATACATTTATCTGTGAAAATTTCAACTGTCTAACTTTCACGGTTCATAAGACAGCCTGGCAGCCTGGTGCCAGACGGACGGACAGACGGACAGACGGACGGACGGACAGTGGAGCCTTAGTAATAGGTTCCCGTTTTACCCTTTGGTTACGGAACCGTAAAAAATACTTCAAATTAACTGAACTAACTAAAAAACTGGTCAAACTATTCGAGCCTTGAGAGCCGCCAGCACCCCACTCTGTCTCGCTCTCACTCAGGCCGCGAGTAGTATGGTGCGAGCGAGATAATATTTGAGGTTGGGTAGGGCCTATCTATCTACAACGTACCGTCATCAATATCCTCCTCATCAGGTATCTCTAACTTCACGCGGGACAGGTCGGGGAAGATGCTCTTGATCCTCGGGTTGTCCAGCACGTCATGCTCCTCTATGTCGATGTCGTCGTCCATGATAGCTGGGTGGATGGAAAGACACGACATTTTATGTCATAAATAAAATTTATTTACACAAAGTGCATGCTTGGGTTTGAACCCACGACCTACAACTCGTAAGTCGGGGCCATTACCACTGGGCCACCACTGCTCTCAGAAGTTTTTAATATTGGTAGCTCAGACCAAATAAAAAACCAAGACAGAGCGCTGTCAAAAGTGACGTGAGGCTGGTTTCATAAAAATCTCTCCACTTAGTGACGTGTACTTTGATTATAAATTTGTGCATGTGAGCGTGTATGCACAGAGCAGAGGTGTAGTTTTAGCAAGCTTTACTGCATTGTTTGCAGCACTCTGTCTTGGTTTTATATTTGGTCTGTGATTGATAAACTGTGTATCTTTACTGCGACATACAAACTTAATTATTTCCTTACTTACTTAGTTGTATTTGCAAATAAAACATAAGTTATTGTCATTCAAACTTACAAGTGAATACTTTGTTTGGTTGTATGATTGTATTCAAGGTAACATTTATTATGATAAATTATACTTAACTATTTTTTACAAAAGACTGGCTAAGACTAGGCCAACTAGGGCTAAGGCCAGGCCAGCTAGGGCTAAGGCCAGGCCAGCTAGGGCTAAGGCCAGGCCAGCTAGGGCTAAGGCCAGGCCAGCTAGGGCTAAGGCCAGGCCAGCTAGGGCTAAGGCCAGGCCAGCTAGGGCTAAGGCCAGGCCAGCTAGGGCTAAGGCCAGGCCAGCTAGGGCTAAGGCCAGGCCAGCTAGGGCTAAGGCCAGGCCAGCTAGGGCTAAGGCCAGGCCAGGCCAGCGTTTATAGTTAGGCTTGCCCTCTATTACATGTAATCTAAACATAACTGGCGGAATGTGGGTGTACTTTAGCTACACCTCTGTCTAACCCTGCGGGGAGTTCAGGTGTGGTGTTATGTGTGTATTTTTTTTCAAAATATTGCATTTATGTATTATGTTTACGAGAACAAAACATTTTAGCGCACAAAAAACATTACTGGTCTGTTCATCGCACGGATTGGGTCGGAAACCATCAGATTGTCGCATCAAAAGAATAAATGCTATTATTTTTTTAATAATGAAATAGCATCTAAAGCCGTTAAAAATAATCCAAATTGCATTTTGCAAAATTACGTGGAACTTAGGTTACCTCAAGCGATGTTCTGCTTCAAACGAATCACATATTAAAATAACTGGAATTAAACACACAATCGCAATTGTTTGTTATTATTTGTGATTATTTTATTAACAATAACCTTTAAACTTTAGTTTACAGACAGGAATTAGAAAAAAATTGTTCGTGAAATATGTCAGTGTTACCACAAGTGGTAGTTAGTTTCACCGAAAACCTAAATGAATGAATTAGAATAAACCAGAATTGTGTGGAAGTACCCCAAAAATATCTACAGTATACAGACCTAAATGATTTATTTTTTAGCTAAAGTGTACACAATTTTTAAATATTCGTCTGCTCGACTTAATGAAAATTGATGAATTGTCAAAATGCAAGGGATTATTACTGTGTGCTTACGTAAATAGTCTGCTGGGATCAGAAATATTAGGCAAATTTATTCAGTCCTCTATTTTGGATTGCTTGGGATAAATACAAACAAGTAAAATCTAACATGGTGAAAAATATATTTTACTCGATAAATAGGAAAATTCTTAGAAACTGGCAGCATTGAAATTTCAACTGTGGCACTTTGCAAAGAACGCTTGAAGGCATCATGAATTAATGAATGATGAACATTTTCTATATTATTTATGCTGGAAACATTATATTTCCTGTCATAAATAATATAAAGCCTACATCCATGGAATTAGTATGTATGCCTACATCCTCATTATCGTGCCCTTAGTGTGCGTTTGCATTGGTGTAGTTGTGAAACATGTTCCACGCAAACGTGCTTTTGCATTGTTGTTTGAGAGATTATGTTTCTTTCTAGACAGTACGAACCACAGAGTATTTTTACGTATAGGGTGCGAACGCAGTTAACAACAAGTCTTGATCTATCTGTCTTAAAACTTACCTACTCATGTTTCATGCAGTGTGAACGCAAATTCAACAAAACGAGTTAGGACATTTTGTTTCATGTGATAAGTTTCTAAACATCTACTGTGTTGTCTGTTTTCCGGCGCTAACACATTGTTACCGTGCGTTTTGCACTGGCCAAACATTCAAGACAAAACAAATGTTGAAATCTCTAGTTCCTGTCAAAAATTGTACGGAACAGTGACAGAAAATTAATACATAGAGATTTCAACATATTGTTTTGTCTTGAATGTTTCGCCAGTGCAAACACACGGCTAACCTAATTTATTTGGGGATAACAATACATGTCTTCCTCTTCTCTATCGTCACATACTAATCTAAACTAAAAGCCTGTAGTTCAAACAAAAACCGCAACGTTAACTATACTTTGACAAAATTGACAGTCACATTGATTGTCAATAAAAATAAACTTTCGCGCGTTTTCCGATGTGCCAAGTGCTCTTGAGTACTAATGTTCTGTGGCCAAGTGTTGGCTGAAGTATTAATTATATAAAACTAAGATAATTGTGTTAATTGAATGTGTATTTAACAAATAAACCGGCTATCGACTAAAGAACAGAAATATGGCTCGAACGAAGGCGTCTGTTGGGTCTAAAGGTGAATTTTAATAACTTTTTATGTATTCTTTGTTACATTGGCGTCACCGCCGTAATTCAAGATCTGAAAGCAGAAAGACTTTACTTACTATGAGAAAATTTGCATGAAGAGTTTGTGACAAGTTATTGTTTAGTCCATTATCGTGTGTTCTAAAGAGAAGGAGCTCGTCCGGCGATTGGATTATTTATGCACGGCACTAGCGCAGCCAAGCCAAGCCGCAGCAGTCAGGGAGACAGATACATATTAGTATGACATCGCTATGGAGCACGTGCTGCAGTGCGATCGACAACGAAAATCGACGAAGACCGAAACGAAATCGACCTGGCCGCTAGTGCGCTATTTGTAAATCAGTATTTATGTAATGTGCGTGTGTATGTAGCCAGTCAGGCAACCAGGCATCAGTTGTTGTCTAAGACTTCTTCAAAATTGTATGGTTGCCCCGCCGCAAAACCGGGGCGCTTCAGTCCCTATTTTGTGCAGAATAAACAATTTTTCTTTCTTTTATATTGCTCTGCTCCGACTGTAAGGGTATGAGTCTGAATACAGGTATATTATATACTTATTCTACTGTTTGTATGGGACATTCCAGGGTTGTCTCTGTCATGGCAATGCACCTGTAAAGCCTCTGGTTATAGCAGGTATCTACAGCAGCTGAGACCACTACGATCAGGTGTATTTCATTAATTTTATTGTGATATGTTTTAGTGGCTGCTGGTAAAAGCAGTAAAGCAAGATGCAGTGCAGCTCCAACACCAAGCAGTTCAGGAAGTTCGGGTAAGATATTTAGTCTCAAACTAAAAGCATTTATTACTTACAGGTACTTTTGAATTGTCAAGCAGTCGGTCAGTCAGAAATATGAAGCTAGTTGCCCATTCCGAAGCATAGTAGGTACCTTTGGAGAAGAACGGGCAAGAAACACAATGGACATTCTTTAAAATAAAAAAAATGATACAAAAAATTGATTACATCATTCATGTTGAAATTATACATGTGAGAACCATGCAGAAAGTTATTTTTGCAATATAATAAATCAGTAACACTCCTTGTGCTCCAATATTCATAAAGAGTGATTAGAGTCCAACTTGCAAGAGTTTCAGCAGTTGGGAATATTGTGGTAGGCTTCTCTTAATCGTAACTAATATTATAAATGTGAAAGTGAGTATTGTTTGTTTAGAAAACCACACCGAGCGCCCAGCACGTCCAGCGCTCGGTGTGGCAACACGTCGTGTTCTGGTTTGCAATTGGTCAATCGTCATCCTGAGGATGCCTCGTTGAGAAGTGAAACACGTGCCGATTTCTTACAGGGTTTTTTATGACTCTTGGAGAATATTTAAGCGGTTACTAAATATATCTACGTCTATTGTATTTTATAATGGATTTCCGCAAAGTCACGCCTGAATCAATTAACTATCTTTCGTTTGTTTGTTACGACTGAACGGATTTGGATGAAATTTGGCACATGGGTAGATTGTGACATGGAAAAGGACATAGGATACCTTTTATTCCGATATTCTGACAGGATTGAGACTAATGCGGGTGAACCTCAGGGCTAGTTCTTAATAAAATAATTATAGCTCTGAGCAAAGTTGTTTTAAATTTTTTGAAGTTTGTATTTTCTGACTGTTTTGTTGTTTTTTTATAAAATACTTAGTTAATAATTAGTTGGTTAGTTAATATTTGTCAACATTTCTATTTTGAATACCAAAATTGCTGTGCGATTCCCAAAAAACATAATTTATAGAAAGTAAATCGCATGTCTGGGTTTGAACCGACCTGCAACTCGTAAATCCCGGCCGCTACCACTGGGCCACCACTGCTCTCTATGCACCAAAATCAAAAGTCATTTATTCAAACTAGGCTGAGAATCAGCACTTTTCGAACGTCAAAATTACATAAGACAGTCCCTCAAAACGCCCACCCTTCACCACTTCCTAGTGCTTTAGCTGGGAAGAAGAAGTGGCGCAACAAACTCCCCAGCAGCACAGCTGTCTGTTCAGTTAGAAATAATTGATTCTATACAAAAGTATGCAAAATCATTTACATTACGCAACATAAAATATAAATCTAATTATTAGCTATATGTCAGCGAGCACACGTCAATATACCAACCAAAAAAATAATAATAGAAAACGAGAACTATATGTACTCAAGCAGAAATAAAATAAATAAATGTAAACATAAATTAACTAAATAAAAGCCTCCAGGCACAAAGGGCGTGCCCGCTTACATATAGCTATTTAATGGGCACCAATGGATTTTCATAAAATCTGTGTTACATCTCCGCAGGTAATTCTGCCGGTTCTTCTAAGAGCAGCTCTGGTGGAAACCCAGTCTGTCCTAGGGAGACTCCTAAATGGCAGAAACCGATCACCAACTTCTTTATAAACAAGGATGAGCCGCACCGAGATGATGAGGTGGATGTGGAGGATAAAAGTGACGAGGAGGGTAAGATCTTTATTTAGTAGTAACAAAGTCAACGTCAAATAATTTATTTCAAATAGGCCCATAAAAGGCACTTTTGAATGTCAATGAACTAGAATTGATTCTAGTTGCCCATTCCAAAAGGTAGCTTTCGTATGGAGAAGAATGGGCAAGAAACTCCACCGTTACTCTTTTCAAAAATGTTTACAATATTTTGTATACATGAATTATATAATTATATGTGAAGACCATGCACCCACAATAAGATAATGTCCCACAAAAGGCAAAAAAAAATATAAATGGAGCAATGACAAATAAATTAGTTATGTGATAGGTACATGGTGCTCACATATTTAGAAACATTGTAAAAGTATACGATATAACATAAACATAACATCACGTCTGTAACTCCCGAAGGGTTAGGCAGAGGTGTACCTATAGTACACCCACATTTCGCCAGTTATGTTTAAGTCCTATCTAAAACTGGGCGCATATCCAGTCTCCAGGCTGCTACTGAAAAAATCCACATGAAAAATCCCAATACTATTTTGTCCAACCCGGAAATCGAATCCATGACCTCATGCTCAGCAGTAGCGCTTGCTACCAGTAGACCAAAGAGAAATAAAACCCGCCAAGTGCGAGTCAGACTCGAGCACGAAGGGTTCCGTACCATTATCTATAAAAACGGCAAAAAATCACGTTTTTTGTATGGGAGCTTTAATATTTGTTTTATTTTAGTTTATTTATTTATTTTTTAGATGAATATATAACTAAATATACTGTAAATATTTCAAGCGTCTACCTGTTACCGTTATCAATATCGAGCAAAAACGAGCAAAAAAATCACGTTTTTTGTATGGGAGCCCCCTTAAATATTTATTTTATTCTGTTTTTTATTATTTGTTGTTATAGCGGCAACAGAAATACATCATCTGTGAAAATTTCAACTGTCTAACTATCACGGTTCATGAGATACAGCCTGGTGACAGACGGACAGACAGACAGCGGAGCCTTAGTAATAGGGTCCCGTTTTTCCCTTTGGGTACGGAACCCTAAAAACGACCAATAAAATGAATCTAAATTATATTTCTTTTACAGCTGGCAGTTCAAAATCAAAACAAAAATCCAACGTAATCCACTCAGATACGGAAGAAGAAATATTGACGGAAAAACCGAAAAACACAGATTTAGATGACAGCATTACTCTAGAACCCTTGAACGGAGAAGATAGTCATAAAATTGAGGAGTATTACTCTAAAGGGCCCAAGGGTAAGGGGATAGGTAAGAAAACGAAGGGTAAAGAGAATAAGAGGGTAAGGGAAGAGGAGGAAATTGAGAATTCAAGTAAAAGGGTAAAAGTAAATTGAATGTTAAAAGGATTTTTATTCAGATAATTAGTAAGAAAATAATTATATGGAATTTGTTAAAAAAAAAAATTAAGAAAATATTTTGTTCAACTGAAAAATGAAATGTAATATTTCATTAAAATGTTTGATGTGTGATATTTACAACGCCACATGCGAACTATGCATCAAAGATCTGACGTCACACAAATCCTGCATCGCGCAACCAGCGTTTACCGCGCGATCAGCATAAATATAACTTCCCGACATCAATAGTTGGGCAGTTGCCCGCCAGACACAACACCCGTCTGGTCGGAGGATCCTCCCTTTTCTATAGAGGATGAGTGAACTTTACACCCTGTTCCTCATACCTTTAAAGATCTTCGAAACTTCTCTAGAGAACTTCGAAAAAAGAGAAAGTTTTGCATTCATGAGTTAATATAAGATTTTTTTTTGTCAACAGAAAAATGAATTGGAATATTTTTTGTTGCATTCCCTGGCTGGTTTACCAACTTCGAAAAAAGAGTAGCTTATGCATTCAATTAGCTTTTTTTATCTTCACCCATGCTATAAATCCCCTATAAAAGTTTTTGAAACAGTTAGCTTATTGCCAACATTAAAACAACCAGTGTCATAGTAACCATTATATCATCCAAACGGGTGTTATAATGTTGTATTAAATTTCATAATGCAACTCATTTCAAAAAAAGAACGCTGTCATGCAGGCGTAGCAACTTGTAGTTTATTCGAATTCTAAAAATTCGAATTCACGTGCGTTGTATCCCGCCATTTTTGTTCGATATTAGTATTACAAAGAACCTTTTATAGACGATTAATATCATGGGTGTAGATAAAGTCTTGTATGCAACTGTAAATAATTAGGTATTAAAACACTCATGTGATATTATCACACTCTGCTTCGCCTAGTGTGATAAACCCGCATTCGTGTTTTAATACCCCTTATTATATATCAGTTGCATAAATAACTATTATGCGTTACGAATCGCAGGTTCGATTTCCAAATGGATTGAGTAAAACAAATAAAAGTAAAAACTTGTCAAATCAAAATTTCGCCCTCAAGATTCAAGATAGCATAGATTCAATTCAAATCCAAAGCAATTTATTCAAACTAGGTGGAGAATCAGCACTTTCCGAACGTCAAAATTACTTATGACAGTTCAGCAGATTTGTCAGTAGGATTTTTTTTTGCTAATTAGACTTTTAAGCTAAAGTGATAATCATTATTTGTGATGTTGACCATTATGATATAATCATGTAAGTATTGTATGAAATACAGGGTTAAAACTATTTTTGTTATGGCATTTGATAAACAAATAATACAGGGTGTATCAGAAAGGTGCGGTCCGTGGTATGTGTACCACGGACCGCACCAATCAATTTGGTGGTGTGCCACCAAATTGAACAACTTTCCAATGTGACCAACATCGTAGTCGAGAAAAAATAATCAGTAATAATCTAAGATAGTTAATTGATTCAGGTGTGAATTTGCGGAAATCCATTTTAAAATACAATAGACGTAGATATATTTAGTAACCTATTCCGATGTGTTGCCACACCGAGCGCTGGACGTAGAGCGCTCGGTGGCAACACATCGTGTTCTGGCTTGCAACTGGTCAATCGTCATCCTGAGGATGTCTCGTAGAGAGGTGAAACACGTGTCGATTTCTTACAGGGTTTTTTATGACTCTTGAAGAATAGTTAAGCGGAATAGGTTACTAAATATATCTACGTCTATTGTATTTTTCAGTAATAATCAATAATGCTGGTCTATGCCACACCCTTATATTTGACCAAACCTTTCTGATACACCCCTGAGTAGCTCACCCGAAAAAAGACATGAGAAAAAGTTTTCTTTTACGAAAATAGTACATTACTGTGGCGGCCTGCAACTGGCGCTTTGATGGTCGATTGTGAATACGTGAGTCCACAGACTAAGAGGTAGTACGTATCGTGAGTCCATCAATGCCTGGTTGCGGCCAAGGCTTGTATAGTACTTTTCTCAAATAATGCGCGGAAATTCAAACTGAGTAAATTAATTGTAAATTCCAGAATCAATGACGAACAAAGATAATTTTTCACGCGCCATTATGTTTATTTGTTTCTTCTTTCTTTCTTTGATAAGTTACCTCCTTGGTTGCATAATGCTTGAATTTCCAAGCATGTTTGAGAGAAGAGATTTTTAAATCTAAAATCATGAAGTATTTGAAATGTATTCCTAAGATTCTGTTACTAAACTTGTTCACATTCATATTGTCTTATGAAATAAGTAAATACTACCACCATACTAATGTTTGTCGCCAGGCGTTGCTTGTTCCGGTGTAGTTACACGCACGTGAGACATTCAGATTTGTCTCTGGGATGAGAACGCGTCTATGATGTCTCTGGTATTGCAGATGTCCAATGGCGGCGGTGACCACTTGCATCATCATCATAATCAGTCCATAATGTTCCCACTGCTGGGACACAGGCCTCCTCTCTGTGAGAGGATGTGGGCTTAATCCACCACGCGGGCCCAGTGCGGGTTGGTAGATGTCGCATGTCTTCGAATTTTTGGTTCTAGGACATGACCACTTATCATAAGCTATCTACTTGCGTAACTTATTTTCGTAACCGATTATGACTAATTTGTTTCATTTGACAGTTGAAAAATGTGTCTGCTCAACAACGTAATTATCGCAATGAATGTCTTTGAACTGTCAAAATGAAACCCATTGCTAATGTAAGTGTGTTACGCATACCCCGCTGTTTGCTAGCCTATACTAAACTTATTTCTTTGGAGAATATTAATGTGAATACAATAAGAAACCTAGAATATAAGAAAATCATTGTTTAGTTAAGTTTGCGTTTTTAAGAATAAGATTTTCACTATTCCGGACCAAAATAAATCGTAACTTATGACCTATCTTTTATTTTATAATACACCCCTTAGCAAAAAAAACGAGCGGTTTTGATTTTTTTACATTATTGGTAATCATTTAGTTGTAAAGAGGTTTTAATAGCCAAACTATGTTACTGGCACTTAATAAAGAATCTGGGTATGAAAAAAAAATAATTCCACATTCGAAACTTTTGTTTAAAACAATAATAATCCCCTTTTCAGTTTGTGACTTTTACTAACTTTTTGCGGGTTATCCTGGCAACTAAAACTAACTTCTCGTTATTTTTAGTAGAATAATTTATGTTTGTCGCATAATCCAGCCTTTTCTTTGTGTCGATTGTAATGGCAGAAAAAGCAATACTGCTGGAAGAGGGGTGTAGCCAAAAAACGATATTCTTATTGATTGATTCTGTGTTCTATACTTTTTGCATGCTGTGTCTATCGCTTAATATTGTGCACTTGGCTTGTATGTTGACTTGTGTTTTCTAATTGGTTGAACAGTGTAACAATTGTAGATAGGCCATAAATAAATAAATAATAAGAAATTACTAGTCATTTATGCTAATGACATAGTAAAAATATTAATATTATCCATAGAAAAGCCAATAACTGTTAAAGTGCCCGTTTTTTTTTGCAAAGGGGTGTAGTTTTCCCTTTCCTAACTAAATGATAACAGCCGCTTGGGTGTATCGAAGGTTAAAAGCTATGATAGCCGCGGTCGGTTCGTGGATGGGTGACCATCTTTTACATATCGATACCTCTCCGTGCCTCGCAAACGTTAAGCCGTTGGTCCTAGCTTATTCATAGATCTTTGACAGTCGTTACGGCCAGTCAAAAGACAACCAGTCCTTACCAAGGGGTATCGTGTTACCCAGTTACTGGTTTTTGGAGCTCGGATAAATAGTCGCTCCATGTAACATACCTACCCATGTCAGAGGTAAAATAACTGTAGAGTACTGGCTGCTAGTGTTTGAGTGAAATAAAATGTATGTGAGGTTGGCGGGCAGTATGTCCGGCCCTCGGCGTTGCAACACGCCGTGTTCGGGTTCGTGACAAGTCAATCGTCATCCTAAGGATGCCTCGTTGAGAGGTGAAACACGTGTCGATTTCTTACAGGGATTTTATGACTCTTGAGGAATAGTTAAGCGGAATAGGTTACTAAATAACATCTACGTCTATTGTATTTTATAATTGATTTCCCGCAAATTCATGCTTGAAAATAAAACGATTAGAATAATATTTATATATTTTATTGTTCTATAATAATCTCTACAAAATCTACTAATTCGTAGAAAACTTAAAGTAATTGCGTATAAAAGTATTACATAGGGCTTAAACTTAATAATAAATAATCACAATTTGTTTTTGTAATAAAAATAAATTTTGTCAATTTCAGTTTTCAAACTATATTATAATTTTTTAGAAATATCTTTAAATTGAAAAATATGCTCTAAAGACGACTTTTTACAAGAGATTTCTAAGTTGTGACCGTGGCCTAAGGACATCTGTAATACCACACACATCGCTATATGAGTCGCCATCCCAGAGACAGAGCTGAATGTCTCACGTGCCTGTAACTACACCAGCACAAATACCTTTTTTTTTTGTATGTGGGTACTCGTCAAAAGTGACTTCTCCCGCTCTGGGCGGAGCGGAAGGGCGTGTCAGACTTTCACTGACTAAAACCCATCCGTGTTCCTTCAGTTGCCTGTTGCCAAGGTCCCGGTATCCCTTTCGGACTTTCCCGCAACCATGGCAGGGCACACATACCCATCAAACAGGAACACAGCAACGGTTGGCGACAGAAACAGGACCAGACCAGCACCCTCGTAACACTGATAGATAAAACTAATCCATTGCTTCAGGTGAAAGCAATAAAACTCTAAAGTTTATACAGGTGTCCCTGTAAGTATGGAACAAATCGAATAGGGGCGTGGGCAAGGTAATTTCCAAACTTTTTAGCTCTGAGAACGTTGGTGCAATTTTTTACGGTTCAAAAGTTATGACCAACTTTCAATACAACTCTCTAATTTTATACAGGGTGTCCAAAAAGTGTAAAAAGTACCCTATGTAAGGACATAGGGTATTTTTTATTGACATACCGCGCGGGCGAAGCCGCAGGTGGAAGCTAGTGCATTCATAAATAAAATAGAAATTATTAAAAGGCACCGTTTTGCTTGTGGGTGTACTATAGTCCCCAGGGTGCCATTTATGATCTTGCCAAATTTTGTCGAAATCCGTTCAGTGGTTTAGGTACGCATGAAAAGGTAACACAGACAGAGTTACTTTCGAATTTATAATATTAGTATGGATAAATAGATTGATTTAAGTACTATCATCAGTGTCATAATACGGTGGGATTAATATATTCTTGTTTTAATTAATAATAATTATTATAATTTTTATAACACTTTTAAAACAAAAAGTCTTGTGTTTAGAGCATATTTTCCACAAAATAAAAAAAGTATACATTTTTTTAAAATATACTTTAGTATGAGTTATATTATAGTAGGTATAGTAAAATAATGGTAATTAAGAAACTATAGGACTCATTTGAATTCAGTGAAGATTCCCCAAAATAAAAAAAGTATACATTTTTTTAAAATATACTTTAGTATGAGTTATATTATAGTAGGTATAGTAAAATAATGGTAATTAAGAAACTATAGGACTCATTTGAATTCAGTGAAGATTTTTTAACAAAAAAAAAACCGTTGAATAGCTCCCTTTTAAATAAAATAAATATTCTTTTTTTTTTTAAAGAAATTTACGTTATACACATAATTTTCGTTGTACAATAACTACTTTCAATAATCCATAGTTCTTAATTACTACCATTTTACGTTTATAGGATAAATTAATATAAAAATGGTAGAAAATTGTCAATACATCTCTAAAAGTACAAATTATCTATGTATATTTCTTAGGATTTTTTTTTCAATTCGAACCATTAACTTAATGTAATATCTATTTTCGTATTTAAGTCAATCAAAACTTAATATTAAAAGTACTAAGTACCAGTCCACCAACGAAACTAAAACTATTGCTATCTCTTTCTCGCAGATGGAACCAGAAAGAGATAGAAATAAATCAAGCTGTCAAATTACTGTCTACGTTTATGTCATAATTATGTTCGATAGTCCTCGGCGACAAGTTTGGAAGGCCGAAACTATCACCATCCCTTTCTAGCTTTGTATGAGGGACAAAGATAGCATTACTCTTGTTTTAGGTTAATTGGTGAACAAGAGAATTAGCGGCAATGTGTCAGGTATAAGATGAATATACATTAATCTTATAGCTGCCATTTTGTGTTATGTAATGTGAGATCAATTTAGTTAATTTTATGTATAAAAGTACGGATATGTTATCAAATTCGTGGCATGACGGATCTCTGCTCGGTAGTGTCATAAAAAAACGAGCGAGCCTTACAGTACTTGTTTAGGGGTATGAGGAACAGGGTGTAAAAAACACTCATCCGCCATAGAAAAGGGAGGATCCTCCGACCAGACGGTTGTTGCGTCTGGCGGGAAACTGCCCATCGATTGATGTCGGGTTCTTGTATATATGTCCATTGCACGGTAAACTTTAACTGCGCGATGCAGGATTTATGTGCCGCCAGGATTTTGTGTGACGTCAGGTCTTTGATGCGTAAGTTCGCATGTGGCGATGTAGATACCGCCACAGTTGCATATGATGTGTAACATCTGACATTTTGGCTGACAGTACAAACCTCTCGGAAAATGGGTTGGTACCATCTGATGGCCAACTCTTGCACCGCGCGTTCGTTGGTCAAATCAAATAGCGCGCGATTCCCCGGCTTCCTGTTACACACTTCCGTCCCTTTTCACAAAATCACTCCCACAGATTGCAAGAAAACGAGAGGAAAGATGTTACGCCTCAAAAATGCAATTTTAATTGATATATCGCAGTGTTAGCTTCGGGGCGTATATTCCGGCCAAATTTTGTTATATTTTTGTAGATTATTGAGAAAAGATACTGTGGCGGTATCTACATCGCCACATGCGAACTACGCATCAAACATCTGACGTCACACAAAATCCTGACGTCACATAAATCCTGCATCGCGCAATTAAAGTTTACCGTGGACAAATATACAAGAAACCGACATCAATCGTCGGGCAGTTGCCCGCCAGACACAACACCCGTCTGGTCGGAGGATCCTCCCTTTTCTATGGTGGATGAGTGAACTTTACACCCTGCTCCTCATACCCCTAAAATACTACTTTTTTTTATACTAACGACCCGCTCCTGATTCGCACGGTTTTTACGACTTTACAAAACATCGAGATTTCTTAGTTATATGTAACTTTAATATTAACATACACATAAAGCTTCCGGAATCAATTCTCTAAACGATGGTGAAAACCTCATCAAAATCTGTTGCATGGTTTAGAAGAACAACGCGGACTTACAGACAAACACGAAAAGCGACTTCAATTTATAATAATGTATATAAAGTTATAAAAGTAAATTGATCTCAAACTACATAAAGATAAATTTTTTTTTGTATATTATTATCAAATCATTCGATTTTAGACAATTTGCTTGTGATGAACTATTTTCATTGAATTAAGAGGAAAAGATTTTTTTATCATTATTTTAATTTATTATTATTGTCAAAAAAAGCACTTACATGATTATTTTTTAAATTTTGATAGATTGGTGTTCGGCCACTATCTTACCAGATGGTAAGATCTCACCATGGTAAGATAGTAATGATGTAGTCGACGATGGTGCTCGCTTACAGTTCGATTCAAACTTAATGGCGGCTCGGAACATGAGGTGAGTCGCTGCGCAGTAACAATTTCATCTGTCAGCGGGGGTAAGGGGTGGGGTACTGCGCAGCGAGTAGCTCACTTCCGAACCGCCATTAAGTTTGAATCGATCTGAACCTTGAACTAAACATTTGATAATATTATACAAAAAATTCAAGTCTTATTTTTAAATACAATAATACTTTTTTTTGCTGAAATATTTTGATCATTATTACACTGACCTTGAGAGTAGGGCATCGTGAAATGAAATGAAATTGTTTATTCTGTAAATAAGATATTGGAATCACTTTTACACGTCATATTATAAAATATTAAAAATAAGCTAGATGAGGTCGGCGTTTCCTATCCGACTACTCTGAGAAGAAAGGCCGAAACAAACTCAGAGGTTGCAGTCTCTTTTAAAGTTCAGACATAATCTTGGTCAGACCATATGAGGACCATCTAGATTAGCGTCTGAAATGGTCTTTTGAGGAAAGAACCACAATGATTTGAGTGGACCTGTCCAGTCAGTGCAAGCATTTGTCAGTAATAATGGAGCTCAATTCAGAACTTAAGGAGCTCAACGACTCGACGAACAATACCAAAGAAAGGACATTTGGGTAGACGTGTTACCCAGTAACTGGGTTGTGAAGGTCAGATGGGCAGTCTTTCCATGTGAAATACTGGTATTCAGCTGCATCCAATTAGACCTGCCTAGACTTTTTCCAACAATATTGGTGTCGGCTTCCAGTCTAACCGGATACAGCTGAACACCAGTACTGAATTTGGGAGAAACCAGATCTTCGCTTGGTGCCCTAGCTTAATGAGGCCAAGCTCGAGAGATACTCTCCAGATCACCCTTGATAACTTTTGAACCAGTGACCGACAAATTCTGATATTTGGCGACAAATTTCGACTAATTAGCGACAAATGTTTTGTGTTATCAAAATTAAAATCCCTGTTGATGGCCATGCCAATGTCAGTCACACAATAAATTCTCTAAACGATGGTGAAAACCTCATCATAATCTGTTGCGTAGTTTAGAAGAACACCGCGGACATACAGACAAACACGAAAAGTGACTTTAATTTTTAATACACTAGCTGATTCCCGCGATTTCGCCCGCGTGGATGTCGGTTATTATATACTAAAACCTTCCTCGAGAACCACTCTATCCATTGGTGAAAACAGCATGAAAATCGGTGCAGTAAATTTTGAGTTTATCGCGTACAGGACGACAGACAGACGCGGCGGAGGACTTTGTTTTATAATATGTAAGGATATGTGTACAGACAACCAGTCTTACCAAGGGGTATCGTATTACCCAGTTACTGGGTTGTGGAGGTCAGATAGGCAGTCGCTCCATGTAAAATATTGATATTCAGCTGCATCCGGTTAGACTGGAAGCCGACCCCAACATGGTTGGGAATAATCTAGGCAGATGAAGATGATGTATGTATACATAGATCAGTGTAAAAATTATCAAAATATTTTTGCTCTAAAAACTTAAATACTAAAGAATACAAATTCCTTACAAATAATTAGTTCACTAACTACTGTTAATTGGTTATAGCTAAACAAAATTTGGCTGTGTACATACTTTCGCATCAGTCCCTTCTTATTTCGACTTTAAAACTTTGAAATAAGCAGCCATTTTGTTTTTTTTTCTTACTTTATCACGGATAAACGGCTGAATGGATTTGGATGAAAGATAAAGTTATTTGTTTTTTTTTATGAATTTGTTTTGTATGAACTGTGGTACACAGATGGACAATGGTGCCGTTCTGTTGTTCACAAACTAAACTAAATTTAAGTTCAGTGCATCTTTTTTTTTCTATTTCATTAAGAAAAGGACAGAAGATAAATTTTAGTTTAGTGCTGTCAAATTAATCAGCGCCTGAGGTAAATTGTCGTAATTTTAGTAGGCAAGTTTTTAAATCACGTCTAAACTTGTACGGGCGCTGATTAATTTGACAAGACTAAACTAATATGTATCTTCTGTCCTTTTCTTAATGAAATAGAAAGAAAAAGATGCAATGAACTTAAATTTAGTTTAGTTTGTGAACAACAAAATCGGCACCAATATAAGGTATATTTATTTATACACGAAATCTCTTTAAGAAGTCATTGTACTCATCATTATGAACAACTTTCACTATGGGACCAAAAAATCAGCCGTTCCCTTAATTTTGACGAGCTATGCGAACATAAATGTAGGGAACAGCTGATTTTTTTCCGCTGTCATGTTATTATTCGTCAGATAAAAGTTATCTGACTATTGTAAAATCAGCCGTAAGATTTTTGAGTATTAAAAGGCCTAAAATAAATTCTTTCGAGTATCGACCGAGAGAGACCGCCCCATACACGCTACGACATATGGGTCGACGTCGACCCGCGCAAGCGTACCTGCAGAGGTGGTAGGCCTTACGGTGGACCGTAGGGATGCAAGAAGTGTCAAAAAGTATCGATATATCGGATCAATATTTAAAAAAAATATGGACAAATCGGAGGAATTTTCAACAAAAAAAAATACTTTACGTAGGTCAAGTTTTTTATTCTTAATATAAATACCAAACTAGGAACAAAAACGTATAGTTTTTAAGGCTCTGAATTCCAGCGGTTTTAGTCAGTGGCGACAACGGTGTTGCTATTGAAAGTATATCGTTTTTGATACATTTTCGATACTTGATATTTTATATATCGATATTAAAAATATCGCCTAAAAATATCGATATATCGAACAAAAAATATCGATATTTTTTCTGCAATCTGGTGGACCGTAGCGCGTATAGGTTACATTCGGCAACTTATTTCAAAGTTTTGTATACAATCTTAATACTTTTCCAAACATCCTTACATTTTGTTATTTTATATGCGTTGGGACTATTTTAGGCAGATAACATTCAGCCTAGAATTTAGAGCTTCCTAGATTATAATTGAATTATCAGACTGTCTGTCCATCTGCCTAAAACCTCGTGATAGTAGGACTAATGTTGGGCCAATATATTGCCTGATATGTGGGCAATTATTCGCAATATTGCTCATTTGGCAAGAATTTTGTACGACAATTTTTTTGCGAAAAGTCGTGGTTTTTATTGCTTTGCATTATTTAATTACTTTAATAATAACTTTTACAAAAGAAAACAAGTCTTAAAAATAAAAAGTGAAAAATAACGGAACTCGGTTGTTTTTATTGTAAAGTTTTTATTTTTCACTTTTTAGTTGCGCTGCGACCCCACACTAATTCGAATACCACTACGTAATTATCAGTGAAAACTTAAAACATCATCCATATATGATTAATGGGAAAAATAAGTAATATTGAAACTAACTCCAAAATCTACGCAAGCAAAATTAACAAAAATATGAGACCACCTCTGAAACCACCAAACAATGTACTTATATAATAATCTCCGGATTTTGTAAAAAGAACATGATCTTTTTTTACGCGGGTGAAACCGCGGGGCAAAGCTAGTTTATAATATGTAAAGATGACAAGTCCAGCTATGGGCAATTTGCCCAACATTAATCCTTTTAATATTTTTCAATAATACATGTTTTTGAACTGTGCCTTATTATTAAAATGCCGGTAAAAATGCGATTATTAATAATAATAAGAAATACTAATAATATTGTCGCTAAATACTATTATTATTACATGGAATAAATCGATGAGCTGTTTATAACATGTTTTTATAGCGAAGAGGAACATTAAAGGCGAACATCGCGTTTGTATGCCCCGAAGGGTGAGGCAGAGGTGGACAGTATACAGCACATTTAGCCAGTTATGTTAAAGTCCCATATAATAGAGAGGCGAGTAGCTCGTGGCTAAGTAATAACAGCCGCACGGGTCGATTCATCAGGTTAAGCTACGCTTGCCGGGGTTGGTCCGTGGATGGGTGACCATCTTTACATGCCGAGACTCCTCCGTGCCTCGGAAAGCACGTTAAACCGTTGGTCCCGGCTGTCATTTGTGGATCTTTGACAGTCGTTACGGGTCGTCAGAAGCCCGAAAGTCTGACAACCAGTCTTGCCAAGGTGTATCGTATTACCCAGTTACTGGGTTGTGGAGGTTAGATAGGCAGTCGCTCCATGTAAAATACTGGTATTCAGCTGCATCCGGTTGGACTGGAAGCCGACCCCAAAATAGTTGGGAAAAGGCTAGGCAGATGATGATAGAGGGGCGAGTAGGTAGTAATTGTCCTATAAAGTATTTTATGGAAAAAAAAACCGAGTGTCCGGACGTGGACTAGCTATGTTCTAAATACATAAATATAAACTATTATATAGTACAATTTTAATGTTTTTATTATGATTTCCTGTTTAGGGTTCCGACAATTGCCTTGCAAAAAGCACAAAGCTTGTGCATTCGCTATTTTCAAACAACAATAACTCTTAAAGTATTACACATACAGTTGTGAATTGTATGTTGTATTGTAGCTTAGCTCAAAATCTGTCGATCTAGTAAAAAATTAAACAAGTTGTCGGGGGTATTTTTGTAGTAATTAACAATTATTAGTTGAATTGCATAATTTTTCATTATTTTTTTCGACTTTCTCGTTTATTTTCAAAAGTTATGGAATTGTGAACACATTGCTTTGTAATGTAGACGGTAGACAATATTATTGCCTGTCGAATAAGCCTATTTTTATCTCAGTATGACTAAAACTTTGAGAGATAGGATTTTTTTTGTACTCGCATAGAGAATATTTCACCAAAAAAAACAAAATGGCTGCCAAATAGCGGGGAAGTGTATTTGACCCAAGCTTAGAGTGTAATTGTACTTTAAAATAGTTTATACTTCAGTATTTAGAATATCGTTAGTACATGTCCGGACACACCGTATTTTTTTTTTTTTTTTAATTTCATATTCTTTATATGGCACCTTTTTAGGTCATGTGCTATGCGAATATAGAAAATATTTCGTTTCATGTATTGACATCCATACAAGAAATACAGCCCGCCGTACTACCGTCCCGACCCGCGCCCGACTCGCACCTGACCCACGCACGACCCCACCCGACCCGCGCCTGACTCACACCCGACCCGCAACCGACTTGTGTGTGTGTTGGGCTCAATAATTAATTTGGTTTGTAGTTTTGTGATCCTCTTCGCTATAAAAGTAATTTTTTATGATCTTATTTCATACAATGTGTTAATAATAAATAAATGTGGTTTTGAACAGGATCTGGAAAAAAAAATACTTTATAATATCAGTCCTCAGATCCTTAGTGATGCTGGCAGAGGCGTCTATGACACTACCACTATTCTCCAGCTGTCTAATAGCACATGTAACAGGGACCGAGCCTATTGCCATCAACCGGGCACAAATCCAGACTCCGGGATGCTGCTGAGAAGTTCCTGATGGAGAAACTCAGTAACACTTTGCCTGACCTGAGATTTGAACCCAGGACCTCTCACACTCAGCTATCGCGCAAACACTAGCTCAACGAGGCAAGTATATTTTTAAGGCATTTACACGCTAGAGATTCTCGCTTCGTTCTTTTGCAGCGAGCAACTATACTCGTGTAATAGATCTTTTAAGAGGCCGTGAAATTAAAATGTTCTAAAGGTGTCTCGCGGATGCCGCGCGAGGCTTGCCGCGCTGTGTTTGCCGCGCGCCAACGCTTCTGTCTACTTGCCGCGCACAAACATTTCTAGCAAACATTCGTCAGTAATAATGTTTGGACGAATTATAAGCAGAGCTACGACGCACGCAACCGCTTTCATACCAACTGAGGTGCGCGGCGTGTGTCGGATATGCCGCGCAGTACTGCCGCGCAAACATTCGTCGGTTTAGTCCTCACTAGCGCGCGGCAGAAATGTGTCTAGAAATGCCGCGTGTTGCTGCCGCGCTCTTGGCGCTCAATGTTTGGACACACCTTTATGTTTATTGCAATTTGCAGATCAGTGTCTGGTTGTCTAACTGTTGATCAAAATATGACTCCCGATGATAATAGGGAATATGTATGTGATTCAAATAAGGGTCAAGTATTTTTTTTTATAAACTATATTACTTCAGAATTATGCCTCCATCAATATTTTTGAATAATATTTCTTCTTGAGCGAGATTTTTTTTTTAAAGTGCCAAAAAATTTGGGAAATTCAAATACTTGAAAAGCGACGCGAAAGCGGATGTGACGTAACAATCTAGGACAACAATTAAAATGCCAATGTTTTTTATACGAGTGTTTGACATTGACTTGACACTTGTTTGTTGTCATAGACTGTCACGTCACCACACCAAGCGCGCCAAATGGAGGGCGTTTGAATAACCCGAATTGGTTGGATATTTAAAAAAAAAAAACTTTAAATTGCTTTTTTTGCCGTCGATTTTTTTAAAACTATTATTTGGCGATGAAAACTATTGAACAAAAATATTAAAAAAATACTTGCATAGTCCCTATTATGCTGATCGAATGATATGATTTTGATGAACATGCAACCTTTAATCTCTTTGAAAATCTTAGAAAAATGGATTTTTTTGGGCTACCCTGGTTCATTAACCTTAATGATAGTTTATCATACTCACTCTAAACACTCTCAGCCGGACTCTGGAACTCTGCCAGTGCGTGTATAGGGCTGGGTTGCTTCTTCTGACTGCCGCGCCGGACCTTGGCGCGCACCTCCTCCGGCTTCTCCGGCCGGATCAAGGGCTTCTTCTCCGGGGCTTTCATGCGCCATACTACGATTGGTGACTGGAAATTGGATGAATGAAAGTTGGAATGAGTTGAAGAATACGTTTTGATTAAAATTCGAACAATTTTTTTATAATTTTTTGTACTTAGAGGTTGCTTGGACGAGGTTCTTCACAAGGAACTATTAGATACTCGTAGTGATTATAGTAATGCGTAATATAAAAGATGTATAAATATCTTTAGAACAAAATATTTATACGTTTAGAACAAAATATTTAAGTATATCTTTTGAATAAAATATTTATACGTTTAGAACAATATATTTATATCTTTAGAACAAAATATTTATATCTTTTGAACAAAATATTTTTATATCTTTTGAACAAAAAATTTATATCTTTTGAACAAAATATTTATATCTTTTGAACAAAACATTTAAGTTTATCTTTTGTATTAGGCATTACTACACTTCAGTTTAGTTTCAATAAAACTACAAAACGTTATTGAGATAAATAAAGTCAACATTTAAAAAAAAAAAAACACTGAAAATGAGCTGAACTAAAAATAAGAAATACAGGTTCTTGATCAAGGCAGGTTTCCATTGTGCAAGTCTTGCATGCAAGTTTGACGTCACTTTTTGTTTCAAGTTGAAAACAAAAATGTAAGGGGTGCGTTTCTACTGAAGTTGTATGACTATCTATGTGTGTACAGCAGTACCCAACTGACATGGCTTACCGATGTACCTGCGCAGAAGATGAATTGTCAAAGCGCGGGAAATGCTATTGACCAATCGGCACGCTCCACGCACCGCGCTTCTTTTTCCTGTACCGCTATTGGACGGCAGCTGCCGCCATGTTAGCGCGCGCCGCGTGGCATGTTAGTCAGCCGCCATACTTGCGAGTGAGAAGGAACTAACAGCTGCAGTATATTATGAACCTTATAGTAGTGATCTAAGGTTGATTGTAAGTTTTAGCATTCTTTCGTTAATTTTCGGGGCCATAATATCTTTTCTGTGCGAACGAAGATTCACGACGCGTCTTATCAGTTGGGTACCACTGTACGTATATAAGCTGTATCCATTCATACACGAAATTTTTAAAGAGGGCATTGTACTCGTCATTATGAACAAATTTCACTATGGGACCAAACCTGAAGTCGCGAAAAAAATACAGCTGTTCCCTACATTTATTACCCGACTACGGCGAAGAAAAAAGGAGGGTTATGATTTTGTCCAGTATGTATGTATGTTAATCTGTTCCCTCCTATCTTCTAAACCACTCATAACAATTTGACAAATGAGGTATCGTTGGAAGCGTCTTGATTGTCCGCTGGTTATAGGCTATGTGACGTCACATTAAATTATTAATGGCGCCCTCTAGACGACATAAAGATAGGAACTAAAAAAAAATCGTTTAATGGTACCATGTTGGGTATCAAATGAAAGGGCTTAATGAGCACATTTCAAAAATATATATATTATAACCACATAAGATTTAAAAAAAAATAGTAATAAAAATCTAAAACCCAACTACGACTAAAAAGGTATATACAAGACACTACAGACAGACAAATTAATAAAATCCGGAGTCACGTGTTAGGGCATAAATCGAACAGATTACGTGTGACCCCGGATTTTTTAGTTTTTTATTACTTTTTTTTTGTTCGCATAGTTTGTCAGAATGTAGGGAACAGCTGATTTTTTTCGCGATTTCTTTTTTTGGTATCCTCATGGGTTGACTCGTGGGGCTGTTATTACTTAGCCACGACCTCCTTATACCGCTAAAGAGACCCATAAATCGTCTACTGCGCAAGTCAAACCACGTGTCGTGTCACGTCACATCTTTAGTGGCATGTATTGTAGTAAGGATTAAATATTTAACCAAAAAAGTTGTTGCAAAATGTACTCTGTGCCGCACAGTTTACAAACCATTTTTCAATAATTTTGCGAGGCGAAGCGGTGACGTGGGTTTATAATAAACTTATTCATGCAGATTACTCTATATAATAATAATGTAGTTTTGATTAAAAAACTTGAAATAATTTTGATAAAAAAAGGCGAAGATGACACAAAGCAACATGCCCAGATTAGTACAGAAAGCGCACTCCGCATTTTAGGTATGAAGCTACATGTACGCGGCTCGTCTTGTCGCGACAATTCAATGAGCGTAACGTAGTCAGAAGATATAAGAGTCACGCGATAGAAAGAGAGGCAACTTCTAGGTGAATATAACTGTAGGTATTTAGCGCTGTGCGACCTGAATTGCACTTTATTGTGTCGTAGCAAGAGTCGCTTTTTATTTAGATGATTTTGCGGAGTGAACCATCTAGATTAATCTGTGCTACGTGGAAAATATAAAGGTTCCATTTAACCTTTAAAATGTACGGAACTCTAAAAAACTATATAAAAACCAAGATTTAAATATCTACAACTCACATAGTTCTGTCCACAGCACAGTGAAGTTACAAATTAGCAATATATTCATTAATAACCTTAATACTATAATGTGTCTCTCATAAGACGCGTCCTGTGACATTTGTTATGATATATGAGTGCTTTTGTCGTTATGATTTATTTTTATTTCTTTTAAAATGTAGAAATGTGACAGGACATGTCTTATGTGAACAATAGTAAACAGTACAACTATTTTCTTAATGTCCCCCGGGAATCAACGCATTTCCGAATACAAACGAATGCTAATTTCCATGTCCATCGATTATCAGATTTATCGTGTACTAGTTGCGCCCCGCAGTTTCACCCGCGTAAGTCTCGATCCCGTGGGAATATCGGGATAAAAAGTATCCTATGTCCTATTCCAGGTCATGGTCTACATCTTTGCCAAATTTTATTCAAAGCCATTCAGACGTTTTAGTGTGAAAGCGTAACAAAAAAACTCACTTTCGCATTTATGATATTAGTTAGGATAATAATTTGAATTCAGAACTAAGTACTTTATTGTTGTATTGCTTTGATTACCGTGTGAACTGTAAAGAGCTGCAAATTTTTTTGCTTAAACAATTTCCTCCCATTTTTTAAAACAAATTACATAGAAGTTAAAAGAGTATTAATAACTCTATATACACTTGTCTCAAAGTCGATGGAGAGCGTCCGGTCTGAACCAAGTGCAAAGGGCAACTGCTAGAAATCCGACGACTGACGAAACACGAAGATTGCCGAGGGACATTAAGAAAATAGTTGTACTGTAATTATTTTAAGCTTAGCTTATCTACGAGGGGCGCTTTCAAGCCACTTTGATACATTATAATACTTTTTTTTACTTTACTTCATTCAAGCCACTCTCACATTAAATGGCCGCCTATCAAACGCGGGGTAAGCACATTTCCAAGCGATATTTTTCTCAATACTGATCTTCAAGCATTTTTTAAACTAAAGGGCGTTCTTTTTAATATATATTTTTTTATACACATGCTTCAATTTTGATCATTTATACAGGTGTTACAAAAACATACTCGAATTAGGAACCGTCATTTTGGAAGTCGGTAAAAAATTCAACTTTCGACAGAGTAAAATTTCAAGCTAATTTCCAATACTATAGTGCTTTTTATTTTTTTTGTAGAAGCAGATATTTTATACCTCAAAAGCTTACTGGGTTTAATTGAATCAACTTTTGCATGTATATTGATATATTTTTGCATACTCATGCTGTTTGATACACAGGATGCTTGATTAATATTGGTATTTTAACTAATATGTTTATTGTATTAATTTGTTATTTACTTGTTTCGAATATTCCATAATTACAAGTATAGCGCTTCTGAATTAGCTATTGGATCGTTGGGTCTCCTTTCATCTGTATAACGAATTTAAATGTGTAAACGTTATGTCCCATTTTTGACAATTTAAGGGCCTATCCAACCTCAAATTTCTTAGCATGGTCCTCCGTTATGCCGAAAATATTGCAGCAATCATTTAGAAATAAATATATGTTAAAGTTGAGGATTCATGCTAGGTCCTACGTTTGCAGAATACAGGATGAATATAAAATTTCCTCGTTAGAAAAAAAATCCAAAGTTACCTCTCAAGCGAATTATAAACCGCTGATATTCAAAAAATACTTCAAATTAGATCATGAAAATTTGCATTACAATTGCATTTCTGATCACTTAGTTAAAGCAAAACCGTGTATACATTATTTTGTCGAATCAATTGAATTTATCAGCACGCTTAGTATGACCACAAAAGAAACGGGTTTTGTAGACGGAAGAATACAAAAAATGACAGATTAAAATCACAATCTGTCATTTTGTCTGTAGCCTTTTACTTCAATTCGAACCCTTAGAATGATAAAGTAGTCATCTGTCAATCATTTTGTTGAGAGCTCTTTGCAATAGATGGCGTTTTACTCAATAAATTTGTCCTCCCATCATAGTCGTTCCAATTAAGAAAATCAAAAAAAAAAAAAAAATACTTTACGTAGAAATAGGTATAAGAATTGAAACAAAAAAACTATTAACATGTTTTTGGTACATAATTATCATTTTTATTTTTATTTTACTGAACCCGGAACTATTAAACTTTCTTTACATCTAGGCAAGACTCCTAGATGGCGTTGTAAAACTAGTCTCTGGCAATTAGTGAGTCGCTGATGCTGCCATTTGTTAAAAAAATGATGGAAGAAAAATAGCCAGCTCAATAGCCAGACTTAGGGTTGTGTTATTTCTTTGTATGGGATTGGATATCTGTACGTAGTATTATAATATCTGTGCCTGTACTTACAGCAATAGTTCCCTGTCGAGTGTATTTCGTTGAGGCGACGTATGAAGCTTTCACAGTCAAAACCACGGCGTTCATTAAATTCTTAGCCGCTTGGATGAGGGATGTGGCGCTGTCGAGCTGAAAATATTACAATAGACGGATTAATATTTGAAATTTATAATCACCACTGTGATCGGATATAGGTGAGCTAAAATACCTAAAAGTTTGAAAAAGATCAGAGACAAAGTGTCCTTATACATTTATTATTAAACAAAGTCCTCCGCCGCGTCTGTCTGTCGTCCTGTACGCGATAAATTCAAAAACTACTGCACCGATTTTCATGCTGTTTCCACCAATGGATAGAGTGGTTCTCGATTAAGGTTTTAGTATATAATAACCGACATCCATGCGGACGAAGCCGCGGGCATCCAAAATTAATAAAGTAAAACTATTGAATTAATTTAGGTGCTGTTTCTGTTTAAAAAAAAGAAGTAAGCACGACTTTTATTGTTTTCAAAAGTTTGTTGAATAAAATTGTTTGAATTTGGAAAATTAATCAAAAATAGTTTAATGTTTATAACGTTTTAAAAGTCATGGAAAATTCATAAATTTACCAAGCATAAATCCCGAAAAAATATTTTCGTCTTAAGGACATGTCCACTTTTTTTGTCTCCGTTCTTTGAACTTTATACTCCATTTGAAATAAGATTAGAAATGAAAACAAACCTTTTTACAGCCCGTTCAACCGATTTTGACTTCTATACCGTAGGCATAAGCAAAAAAACGTTACACAATACCAGCTGTCTACTGCAGTTGCCATTTGTCATGCCACCAACGCAATAGAAGTCAAAATCGGTTGAACGGACTGTAAAAAAGGTTTATTTAAATGTCTAATCTTATTTCAAATGGAGTGTAGTATATTAGCTCACCCATTTCCGATCACTGATAATCAATCTATAATGTTGCAACTACTGACGACTGGGACCCAGGCCTTCTCTCTCCAGGGTTGCGGGAAAGTCCGAAAGGGATACCGGGGCCCTTGGCAATAGGCAACTGAAGGAGACACGGGTGGGTCTTAGTCAGTAAAAGTCTAATACTCAATTTTTTATTGCATTCCATATGTTACATAGCACACCCTCCCGCTCCGCCCAGAGCAGGAGAAGGCATCTGACGATTACCCATGATCAAAAAAAAAAAAAGGCCTCCTCTCTATGAGAGGAGTGGGTCATTATCCACGACGCGGACACAGTATAAGGGGTTGTCCATTAATCACATGAAGTTTTTTAGCAACTTTGTAACCCCCCCCCCCCCCCCCCCCTACCCCTTGATGATACGTGAGGAGGTTTTAGACTGACCTTTCCCCCCTAACAAATGTCACGTTAGTAAGTACAAAGTCGTAAGTCTGAAAAATTACAGAATTATTACCTTATTACCACAAAACCGTGTTTATCAGTTGTTTACCTTAAACACCTTTTAAACATGACATTTCTGTATGGAGTTTGACATAAAACTGACATTAGACGCGTTGAACAAGTGTCTAAGATTTAGTGGTAAGGCCCTTTATTTTTAAATACAGATATAAATCGTTGCCTGGCAACGGCGAGTCAACATCACGCACCGCTTTTCGGTTTAAAAATCACGCGTTCAACGAAAAAATTAATACACGTGATATCTTATTACACGCCCCTCCCCATTATGATGTTTCTTGAGTTCTTTTGAAAATAAAAATTCGACAGACAATAATATTGGAATACATTTTGCTGCTGAGGAAGAAACGGACATTGGACATTCACAAAGCATTTTGACGCCAAACGTCCACGGGATAAAGCCGAAATCTGGACTTGTTCCCAAAAATATGACTTTAAAACGTCAGACATAAAAAAAGCATTTTGAACGCACCCAGAAACAATACAGACAATTTGGACAATACAAGTCTCCCAAAAATTACATTTTCATCAAAAACAAAGGTCAATATTTTTCCAAAATATCGACCGGACAGCACTCGGACAGGAACCGTTACCATCCCGGACATGTAACTCACCCCTGTTACTATCAACCCTCCGCTGGTTTGAGACTGCATTTCAGTGTTGTTCTGAAGAAAACAACTTGATGTTGATTCACGGTTTTTTTCTTCACAATATTGCCGACATATGACACAATGGAGAATGTAACTGTCATAATGGGCAGAGCTAGACTCAGTATGGATTAAAACCAGGCCGGAATTAATAATACACCGGACAAGCAGACATAAATTAGCGCCGGAAACGAACCGTAGCGTCTCAGGAACAAACCGGACAGGATTTATCAAGTCGACTCGTAGCCGGACACAACTCGGACGCTGTCTACTAGGAACCGGACCGTTTCGGTAACTAACCGGAAATCATCTTAAAGCACTATTTCAACTCACGGCTCACTCAACAGATGATGATCTCGCCGGACATATTCTGCACTGCACACGGACACATTGGCCTTCACTTTGCTTGTGATCTAAATCTGCTGGACACCACCGGACAGTGCCGGACACCAGCGGACAGTGCCGTACACACACCGGACAGTTAAATCAACT
The DNA here is from genome assembly GCA_949152455.1 of Lithophane leautieri. Lineage (NCBI taxonomy): Eukaryota > Metazoa > Arthropoda > Insecta > Lepidoptera > Noctuidae > Lithophane > Lithophane leautieri. Next base: position 7,607,750 of record OX424488.1, read on the forward strand.
CACCCCTCTGACGATGAGCTCGCCGGATATTTTCTGCACATCGGCCTACACTTTGTTCGTGATCTATATCTGCTGGACACCACCGGACAGTGCCGGACACCACCGGACAGTGCCGGACACACCGGAAAGTTAAATCGACTCACCCCGCTGACGATGAGCTCGCCGGATATATTCTGCACGTCGGCCTTCACTTTGCTTGTGATCTGTATCTGATGGCAGTACAGAGCGATGCGCTGAAGGTACGCAAGTAAGTCTTGTTTTGTTGAGGATTCTGGACACTGTTGACGAAAAAAGAAAATAATATTTAAACATTTTATACGTAATAGAAAATAGTATATTATGCAATTAGTGAATAAAGGACGGATTTAAGGCGAGGGTCATAGATGAATCACGAGCAAGTGAAGCATTCTAACTACTGAATCACGACCGTAGGGAGTGACTCATGATGGAAGTGTTAGAATCCTAAGCGACGCGAGTGATTCATGGATTCCTTCGATATAAATCCGTTTTATTCAAGAGTACATACATACATACATGCATACTATACTTTATAAAAAGAACGATTTAAGCGAAAATGACATTTAATGAAGAAAAAACGAAGGTTAAATTAATTAAAACTAGAACAATTACTAAAATGAAGAATAATTTTCTTATTTGGATGGTCAAATTGTGAAACGATATTTATTTCCTGTCGATGGTCAGAAGTTTCTGCGTTCTAAATTCAAACACTAAAATAGTGATTAAAAGTGCTTTTTAAAAATCTTTCCTGACGACACGTTCACCATTTCTCTGCATCACATGCCCGTACAATGACAACCTACTCGTATTTCCATACAACTTTTCAGTCACTGGTGGCACTTTCAGACTTCGTCTTAGAACCGCCAGTTCCTTTTTGGATGATTTAATAGTTATTTATGTTAAAAGTGCGGAAAGTAGGTGATTTCAGAGTTGATTTTACGTGTATCATACAACGTTTTACTATGCATTGTGCGAGGAAATGAAATTAATACTTATATTTATCAACATCTAAATCTAGAGTAGCTAATTAATAACACGTTTAATGAAGTATTCGTTTTATTGCTAAGGAACTTCTGTCCTCTCTCACGTATGATTTAAAACAAGTACAACGTCAGGCAGACGAAAGAGTTAAAAAAAACACTGAAAAGTAAAAAACACTAGTGCGAAAAACTGGCACTTTCCGCACAATTTGTCTGCTTTGAAAACGCTCTTTTCGAGCACATGTGTTGTAAAAGATCTTTCTCACCTGCTCTGCAATCTCCCTGGTGAGTTTGTCAAGCTTGGTGCCAGCCTCTGAGATCTTCTTAGCTGCGTTGATTACGTCCATTGTGGTTTTGAGCGGCCCGCGACCTCTGTGGAGAGAATACTGAGTTAGGATTTCATCAGCCTTTTCTGAACTATGTATTTCAAATGGAGCGACTCGCTGTCGGACATTCGGGCTAGTACTTTTGAAATTGTATAGAGCCTAATTTGGTATATTTACGGATATTTTGGGATATTCCGGCGGATATTCTGTAGAATGTTTTGGAATATTTTTCGGATATTGCCGTGGATTATTTACGGATACTTGGCGTATTTTTATGGATATTCTCACCAATAATTTTCGGATAACTGTCGTATATTTTATGTACATTCCTAACAAAAAAAATCGGATAATTGTCGTACATTTATGGATAATCTTGACAATATTTTTCGGATATTTTTGGGATACTATGGTGGACATTTTCGGATACTTTTCCGATGATTTGGCGCAATTTTTTCGGATATTGTGGCAGATTTTTTTTTTATGTTTTCGGATATTCTCACCTGGTGAAGTCCGTCATCTCTAGCATGATCATGCACATATGTTTGGCCAACATGATGATATCATTCCCGGCGTCGTCCCACTTCGCGACCTCATTGTCAAATGTCATCTTTTCACGACGGAACAGCTCCACTTGCTGCAGGATCTTGCGTTTGTCTTCTTCCGTCATCTTTCGCATGGCTTCCTGTACGATTAAAGAGCCATTCTCTATTAATACTGTTAATTTCAAAAATTGTAGGAGGCGTTTAAAAGTGGCCGTCAGGGTTTAGAGATGGATTGTAACAGGTTAAACACGATATCTGTTATCACTGATACTGTGACAAAAAAATAATAGATCCAAATATCTGTTATTAAATCACAGCCTGTGATTTTTGACGTTAAATACGTATTTAAATCTTATTCGAATATCTTCTTTATTTCTTTTGGTTTAAAGTCGAAAATCGTATTTATCTGTTATTCAATAACAGCCTGTTATTTTTGTACGGATGATATATACGTATAAATCTCAATTGAATAGCTTCTTTATTTATTTTCGTTAAAGTCGAAAATCGTATCCGAAGTTTTAACAGTAACAGCCGCGGTAACAGTCTTGAGGATCTGTTATTTTAAGTAACAGATATGTTTATTGTTAGGAACAACAACGTGGTATTTTTTAATATCTGTGATTTCTATCTGTGACGATAAATACGCCTCACTCCTAATCAGTTTGATTATAGGCCTTGTACAGTACGGCCGCACGTCTATGGCTTAGACCAAATAAAAAACCAAGACAGAGCGCTACGAACAATACAGTGAAGCATGCCAAAACTATACCTCCGCTCTGTGCATACACGCTGACACACACACATTTACAATCAAACTACACCGCACTAAGTGCACACATGTTAAAGAAACCGGCTTCATTCATGTCACTGTTGACAGCGCTCTGTCTAGGGTTTTTTGGTTTGAGGTCGGTGGTAATAAAACTGGTATGGTGGTATTTATTGTGTATGTACATACACACGGCTAGGCATCAAGCTATACATTTCCAGTATAAGCTGACCTCGCATTGTACGAAACTCCTACACAATGCGAGATCAGCTTATACTGGAAATGTATAGCTTGATGTGTAGCCGTGTGTACAGTCACGAGCAAAAATATGTATACACTTGGCGAAATTCAATAACCATTATTTCGTGGAATAACGATTGCAACTTTGAGATGATACCTATTTCATAATAATATGGGTTCCAAAATACTATGTTCGTTATAACATAAAATTACAATAAATACAGTAGGAGAAAATAACCCTTAAAAGTTGGTAAGTGTATACATATTGGTGCTCGTGACTGTACCACTGACTATTGCAGTATTGTCTCTCCTTCTTACTGTAATCCATCCAAAGGTTGTCTTTACAAGATAGCTTTTAGAAATAAGATCGCCCATTGTGTCACCCTATGTCAAATTTCTACATTAATATCTGTCATTTTTATGATGTACATAATAAAAAGTATTCTATTCTGGTATAGGCTGACCTTGTATTTCACAGGTTTATATTAAACTAGCTTCCGCCCGTGGCTTCGCCCGCGTGGTATGTCGATAAAAAGTAGCCTATATCCTTTCTCAGGCTCTACACTATCTGTGTACCAAATTTCATTTAAATTGGTTCAGTAGTTTTGGCGTGAAAGCGAGACAGATAGACAGACAGACAGACAGACAGAGTTACTTTCGCATTTATAATATTAGTAAGGATTAACTAGGGCAACTCAAAACAAAAAAAGGCCTTCCCGTTAACCTGCAATAGTATAGCGTCTATACATGCAAAAAAAAACTTAGTACCATTCAAATAAAAATAATAAATTAATGATTCTTACCCTAGCATTAGTAATGCCACTAATATCTGGATACTCGTCCACTCCATGTTCTCCGGTATGGGCGCTCGCTGTAAACATGAATACGTATTATAAAAACTGGCAACATTTTGCTCTGGACTCTCTGCACGCGTAGCATGACAACCATCATAAGAAACGGGTTTTGTCGACGGAAGACGGGCAATAAATTAAATATAAAAACCAAATACCATAGTTTAAACAAATACTGATATTGACTCACTAATACTACTAATACTGACTATAATAATTATTAAAATACCAAAAATATTAGAAATTAGACAAAAAAAAGAACAGTAGAAATTAAATAAAAACACAATTATCAGAATACATACCTAAATATTATAAACAAAGTGCTCTTCCCCCTCTCTCGTACTATGCTGTGCCTGACAGGGTCCATAATTGTACACACGGCTACACATCCAGCTATACATTTCCAGTATAAGCTGACCTCGCATTGTACGGAAATCTTATGCAATGCGAGATCAACATAAACTGGAAATATATAGCTTGATGTGTAGCCGTGTGTACCATTAATTTTAAGCCTACCAACTGTTTTAACAACATTATGGAATGCAATAAAGCATAGACAAAATGACAGATTTGATTTTTTATCGTCTCATTTTGTCTATTCTTCCGTCTACAAAACCCGTTTCTATTATGGTCATGCTAAGGGTGCTGGAGTTGATTATTACTACACTGGAAAAACTGGTTTCTGTAACTTTGAAAATTGTTATGGTAAAAGTTATAGTGATCATTAGTGGGCTTAATTGATTTGTATAATCATAAGTATTACCAATATTATATTTTACAAAGAATTATATTTTAAAATTCTGATCCTATCAAAGTGAATTACCAATAAAACTTAAGCTATTTTATTTTTTACTGGGTTTTGCTCGCTGCTTCGCCCGCGTGGAGGGGAACGTTCTACCGGAATAAAAAGTATCCTATGTCCTATTCCAGGTCATGGTCTACCCATGGGCCAAATTTCATCCAAACTTGAAAGAGTAACAAACAAACTCACTTTCGCATTTATAATATTTAGTCAGGATTTAAAACATTAAAAAAGCAAGCGGAAGCATGCGTATTCAACATAAATATAATGATTATGAAACATTTTTCCATACTTTACCACCGAAGGCGGATTTTACTAAGCGAACAAACTTCCAATTTATCTACTGATGTCCTTTAAGAAATTCTCGAGAAATATTTGAAACATTTTGAGTGCTTTTACCCTACCTGTTTAATTGACTCAATGGACCAAAACACGTCGTTCAGTGTAAGCAAGTAACATAGTGCCTTTAAAAATCTTTTGATCAGTTTTACCCTACCTCTCTTCGTTAATTGCCCTATCTGTACTTAGTAACATTAGCTCTTAGGCTTTGAATGTCGTTCGTAACGCCGTATAGAAACCCTGGTACTTTGGCCCTGTGTTAATAAACGCCCCTGTGTTACTCACTTCGGCTTTCACCATGTTTCTGTCACTCCTGTAACGCAATTACCACAAATTTGCGCACTTTTAGCCTATTCCTTGGCGTTACTTACATTACCTTCTACACTTCTTTCAACTACTGATTTAACACCATTTTGTAAACATTTGGGCACTTTAACCTCACCAACAAAGTTTACGGCTAGCGTTACTCACATCGAATCCTGGTCTCCATGGTTATGTTCTTAACGGATTCGCTTCTATTACACGTTATTTGCGCACTATTACCCTACCACCTTAATAAGTTACCCTTCCTAATTTAAACGGTTTCTACACTCTTTCTCCCGTCTTTAAAACATTTGCACACATTGTTCTAATCCCATTTTTAAAACATTTGCGCACTTTTACCCCACCACCTTAGTTTACCCTAGCGTTACTCACATCGGCTCCTAGTCTCCATGGTCATATCCTCAACTGGTTCGAACTCGGTATCGGTATCCAGATCCTCGCTGGTCTGCGTTAGTGACGAAACATGCAAACAAACATACACATGTAGCATGCGGGTAGATAGGATTTTGTTCATTAACTAATTTTTGTTGTTTATTTATGCGAGATTGCGGGAGGTTACTTTGTAAGTTGTTTATTTAAATTATTTTAGGGAAACTATCTAGGCCAAGAAGACGGCGGGACGAGCTTGACTTCTACCGAAAAGACTGGCCGGCCAACTAGCAAAAGACAGAATTGTGTGGAAAAGAGAGAGGGAGGGCCTTTTCCCCAGCAGTGGGACAATACAGGCTAGTAAGACAGATAGAAACGATAAATGAATTCGTCTCTAGTTGACAATTCAACAGATCTTTATGAGATTTCGCTTTACGTTCAGTTTTTACCATGAATAATATTGCTTGACAAGCTCATAAACTATATTGCAGTGTGCTCAGTAATTTTAAGATATTTGCTCAATAAGAGGAACAGTAATCAACGTTGTAATCTCGCTTGTGTATACATACACATGTAAGTTATCGATCATTTTTAAACAAAATCCTTTCTACATTTAAAAACAAAATGAATGATGGGACAAAATGACATTAAAACATGAAATCATGAGCATTTAATACAATTTAGAGTGATTTAACAAATTTCATTGACTACGGTAAAACCATAGAGATATAATATTGCATAGAGTGCGCGTATTGCACAAATCGCTTAGTGCGCATCGTAAACAAGTGAGCTATACATAAGTGTTGGGCAGGACATACAAGAGGCACTTCAAATGTCCCATATAAAATGATTGAATGTCCCAACAACTCAAAATAACATTTTGTACCGCTTCACTGTGATATACAAATGAATGAATCTCGAACTGACAAGTGAGTGAGTGTGGTGAGGAACGTCGTGTTGTTCAAACCCGTGTTTACTGTTCATAGTTTATTGTGCTCACTCTATACTATAATTATATCTCTATGGGTAAAACCGATCAGAAATATAGAAATCTTTGAACACTCTAAATTATATTAACTACCAACAAACACAAAAAACCTGTAAACATAAGAACTAAAAGCAACCATAAAACGAAGCAAATGGTTGCTTGCAACTTATTTTTAGATACAAAAAAAAACTGTTTAGTTTGAGGTTGCCAGTAACCAAATTAAAGTATAGTTGCCTTCATTTCACATTGTTAGAACCATATTAAAATGACACTGAAAATGTACACAACGAACAACCAAAAACAACCACTTAGCGTACGGTTGATCTAATTATCAACCTTCTATAAAACATATTTAACCTATTATGACATTGATAGCTGGCCCACACAAAAGTCAAGATTTATGGCTTGATCACACACAGCATTATGCTGAGCGATGACCCTTTTGCGATGCTTCGCCTCATAATTTCTCTCTTCAACTGTTTTTCATTTCTGTCTTTTTCTGGGCGTAATAAAAGAATTTCTTTTCATTATCCATTTTACTGAATTCAGTGTGGCTCAACTGTAAAATTAGCAACCAAATCACATTCACAATTAAAACAACAAAAACCTAGATGACATGAGATTAGCAACCACAATCAAACGGACAAGACATTCGGGCAACCAAAAGCAACCAATTTAGTTGAAGTAGTGGGTTGCTCTCACATTTGCTTCGCGTCTCCAGGGTGTAATGTTCGTCTAGTTCCACGTCTTCGGGATCCAGTTCCTCCTCATCCTAGTCAAGTAGAAGGACTTTAAGTACACCCCTTTGCAAGAAAAACGGGCGGTTTTGATTTTTTTCACATTATTGGTAATCATTTAGCTGTAAAGAGGTTTTAATAGCCAAACTATGTTACTGGCACTTAATAAAGAGTCTCGGTATGAAAAAAAGTTAATTCCAAATTCGAAACTTTAGCTTAAAACAATAATAATCCCTTTTTCAGTTTGTGACTTTTACTAACTTTTTGCGGGTTTGCGGTTAAAAGGTTATCCTGGCAACTAAAACTAACTTCTCGTTATTTTGAGTATAATAATTTATGTTTGTCGCATAATCCAGCCTTATTGTGACTTAAAACAGATATCTTTGTGTCGATTGTAATGGCAGAAAAAGCAATAAGAGCTAGTAAAATTGTAGCGCTGCTGGAAGTGGGGTGTAGCCAAAAAACGATATTCTAATTGATAATAAGAAATTACTAGTCATTTATGCTAATGACATAGTAAAAATATTAATATTATCCATAGAAAAGCCAATGACTGTTAAGGTGCCCGTTTTTTTTTGCAAAGGGGTTTTGTGTTTATTCAAGTATTATGTTGAAATCCACAAATGAAAAAGGCCTCTTAAAACTGCACCCTAATTGTCTAATACACGATCAATCAGAATTGGAATCGGTTTGAAACAAATGTCTAATCCATTGCTTCATAAGTTCGAAGAAAAATCTGCTCAACAACGTAAATAACGCAATGAATGTTGTTGAACTGTCAAAATGAAACAGATTAGTCTTAATCGATTACGAAAATAAGTTACGCAATTATGTAGCTGGTTTCCAACATATCAACACAAAAATTAGGTTAACAAATCATCCGTGTTTCCCAGATATGTTGGAGTCGGCTTTCAGTCCAACCGGATGCAGCTGAATACCGGAATTTTACATGGAGCGTCCGCCTATCTGACCAACATAAAAATTAGGTAACATTGTCTAATTAATATCAGCTGCTGTGATTGGCTGACCGAAACAACAAAACCCAATCAAATCATTTATATGAATTCAAGTCTGTTAGAAAATATTTGTGTTGATAAGCATTTCAGAAACCGTTTGACACTAACTTACTTATCTCGGTTAACAAGCGTATATTAACTTGGTTGATAGTCCAATTAATCCAGTAATTCCACTGCTACTCATTTGACATGAATATTCTTGTATTGGTTATCTATAAAATGCTTAGAAATTCCACCAACACACTTTTTTTTTAACTCACCAAACTGCCAGACTTGTCAGTCAACTCCCAACCGTCGTCAAGGGCGGACGTGCCTGCTCTTTTCCTACAAAAAAATCTGTTACTTCACCACTATAACCTATGACAAAACTCACCCTATTCATCAGGACAGCTCGTCGGATCTCCCTGACGGCATCGTAGACCAGTCTGCTGGCGTCGATGAAGTCGTTTTCGTCTAGAGCCGCGCCAGCACCGCCGCCTAAGGCGGAGACGGCCGCGTCTACGCGGACGCCGAATTTTGACATTACTGTGGAAAGAGGAAAAGGGTTCTTATAAATAAAAATTAAAATATCTTCTATACAATAACCGGGGACTTTGTATAGCGTCGTCTCTGTCATTCATGTCCGTTTGACAGTCCCTTTCTAGAACTTCCATGTCCGTAACGTTTTTCATATGAGCTAACATCGGTTTTGAAAATTAATAAAATTGTGTGTTATCGCAGTTTGTATATTATTACAGACTTTTCTGATATTCAACGTCATTTTCGTATCGATACAGTCGCGCAGAATTTTATACAGACTCTTGCGCAGTCGAGTCTTCCAGAGTCAAAAATTACGCAATAATAATGCATGTCGTCTAAAAATATTTATACAATATTTTAACTAATAAAGGGCGTTTCCGTTAACCCGCAATAGTATAGCAAACATAAATGAAAAAAAAAAATATTTTTTTTTTTTTTATTTGAGTGGTGAAATAATATCCAAACTATTAAATTGATACTAAAAAGAAACACTCTGTACACGCACACTTGTATTTCAACGTAGAAAGACAAGTGTGACAAAGTGTGCGTGTACAGAGTGTTTCTTTTCCGTATCAATTTAATATTTTTTGCGAATATTTTATAAAATAAAACTTTAAAAAAGAAAATTCACCGACTTCAAAAAAAACAAAACAAAAAAGGACTACTGTACTAAAACCAAACGACAAAAGTACTTCTTTAATAATAAGAGAAAAATAAAAAAATAACTTTAATTTCGGAAGTCGGTGTCTTTGCTTTTAATTTTAGTTTTTGGCCACCGACTTCCGAAATTAAAGTTATTTTTTTATTTTTCTCTTATTATTAAAGAAGTACTTTTGTCGTTTGGTTTTAGTACAGTAGTCCTTTTTTGTTTTGTTTTTTTTTAAGTCGGTCAATTTTTTTTTTTAAGTTTTATTATTTTTAAATTTTTTGTGTAATTTGATTTTTGTAATCACCATGGGTAAACCAACTAAAGGAGCCGCCCGCATGAAGAAAAACAGAATTAAAGAGACTAATACTGCTGAATAAGAACGCCTATGTAAGAATCGCAAACGGAGTGCTATGTCCGGTTCCCATGAATCACCGTTAGCTCTTCATGCTAGGTTATCTCAGATGAGAAATTACATGCATTCTCATTTGTCGCAGGAGTCGCCAAATGATAAGATCTGCCGACTCAATCTTATTCAAAAACGATTAAGTGGCGAGTCGTCTGAACAGCGCAAGTATCGTTTAGATGTTATACGAAACGGCTGGCTAATGAGACTCCCGTGCCTTCTCAAGAATATAAGGGTGAACACTATACATTTGCTTACACTGTATAGTTCCCCTCATCATCATATTATAAGGTGACCATAATCAGATCTGTAATGTCACTTACAACCTATATGGTTGCAAAGTTCTTATCAATATAAATGAATTAAGTCCAAACACAAGGTAATTACTGTGAACCGTTGAGGAGTTCCGTTAATCGTCCTTCGTCTTCATCATCAGACCCTTAACGACAGTCACAACCCATCCAAGTGTAAGTCTTATCAATACAAATTAATCAAGCCCAAACACAAGATATCTGCTGTAAACCACTGAGGAGTTCCCTCGACTGTCTTTCGTCTTCATCATCAGACCCCTAACGACAGTCACAACCCATCAAAGTGTAAAGTTTTTATCAATACAAATTAATTAAGCCCAAACACGAGGTATCTGCTGTAAGCCATTGAGGAGTTCCCTTGACTGTCTGTCGGCTCCATCATCAGATCGACTCCAGACCTTCATAAAATTGTAGTGCTGTAAAATACTTAATGAATAAATTAAGGAATGCACTAGTTGCCCTTACGATTTTTGAAAGTTCCCCTCGATTTCTCTAAGATCCCATCATCAGATCCTGACTTGGTGACAATGGGACCACCTCAGAAGTATAAGCTTTTGAACAAAAAAAGAATTTTTTAAATCGGTTCACAAACGGCGGAGTGATCGGTGAACATACATAAAAAAAAAAAAAAAAAAAAAAACAATCATCCGAACATAGTACCTCCTCCTTTTTTGAAGTCGGTAAAAAATAAATCTTTTTTTTAGCATGTATATAAAATATACGCTATACTCGCCGTACGTTAGATAATATCCTTACTTCCTTACTAGTAATATTATAAATGCGAAAGTAACTCTGTCTGTCTGTCGCGCTTTCACGCCAAAACTTCTCTATGGAAAACGACCAATTGGAACCGTGCACTTAGCTTCCGACATTTCATACGAGTATGTGTAGGTTTCATTTAGATATTGAAAATCATCAAAGTTATTCCAAAAGGGTGGGTGTTCATATTATCAACTTGATCATAATACCAAAGTTAACTGCGCATATGGGCTCGGCTCATCAAAAACTACACATTTATTCATCAGCATATCTTACTTGAGCTATTGCGTGAGGTCACCATAACCCTTCGAAGGCGACAGCTCAGGGCTATCGGCTATAAGTCTCAAGTCTATGGTTTTATTTATCGACAAATTTTGCTGTTTCCGTATAGTGTCATCTTTACATTTTATAAAATAAAAGTTACAGGAACGACACCATGTCTGTCCGTTTGCAGTGCGTTTTTAAGTTAAGAACTACATTTAGGTGACATTTTTTATTGTTTTTATTGCAAACAACGCGAACAGATTCGACAGTCACCAAAAGCGACTAAAGAATATCAGCTACTTACATTGAATAAGGTTCGTACAGCCCTACAGACAGACAGACCACAAGATACATAACAAACATTATGACGCTTGTTGTGGATGGCGGAATCTTCTAATAAATAATATTCAGAATGACTACATTATTGATGAACAAAACCAAAGCTTTGTTCTCAAGGTGGGTCCAAATATTGAGCGACAATCGTGCGCGACTGCCGCGCGCGAACGCTTCTGCCTACCTGCCGCGCACAAACATTTCTAGCAAACATTCGTCAGTAATTGTGTTTGGACGAATTATAAGCAGAGCTACGACACACACAACCGCTTTCATTTTTAACCAACGAAAAAAAAAGGAGGAGGTTCTCAATTCGACATGTATATTTTTTTTTATTTTATTTATGACCACGCATAACTTTTTAGTGAGTAGTCCGATTTGAAAAATTCTTTTTTTATTGGGAATGGTGTAGCATTGTGAGGGGTCTCAGCGGAAAATAGTCGAGTGGTACTAAATATATCACTATTAGTAAGTTCCTAACCACATCACTAAAAATGTGGCACAACACTAATTTCCTAAGGACGCTCTGCCATTTCGACATCCGCTCGACTAGCTGATGGAAGCGATTCCCTGATCCTCAAGATTCTACGTACCCCGACCTAGGGTGAGTTCCACATTAATATGGTAATCGTACCAGACCCTCTGCACTGGATAATCTATATTGATTTCATCACATATGTATTATCTGATTTCGCGAGTGTCAATGGCGGACCGCGCGTCAGGGGAATATCCAGTGCACGGAAGACTGCAATATGTATGTATTGCTACTGCATCAAGGTTGTGTAGTGCCTCACAGTGTATTATAAGCGATTAAGTGAGCAATCTGCTATGATCATTGTTACTTTGTGATTTATGCTCACGTGTTCGCATACATAACCTCTTATTTTCATCTGTCATTGTGCTACGCTGTGTTTGCAAACCCTCTGCCTGTAAACCGCTGCGATGTGTTGAGCTTTCATTTACGGTGCTTCCCACGCTGTTCCTTGGTGGCTAGAAGAAGAGAAGAGGCTGGCACATCGCATGCGGGCTGCTGCTAATTGCACCGCTTCTGACATGCGCTCCCTAATGCGCTTCCAGGGTTCTACGTTCCGGCTGAGAACAGGACGCGTTGGTGTGCTGCCAACGTGCGCTACCGAGGCCTTGCGAGGTCTATTAAAACTGCGGCCTACCGCCGCGAGCTACCTGCGGACCTGTGCAGACAGGCCTCCGCTCCAGCCACGTGTCATAGACACGTGCTGCCGGTGTCTCACGAAGGCCCTACCGGCCTCTCTAACGTGGGCTTTGCCGACCTCTCCCCGGAGCCTGTATGAACAGGCACCTCCATCTACAACCTAGTGCAAGGAAGTACATTACTCATCTTATTCGTGATAGTGCTCTGAACTGAACAGTGCGACCTTACCCGCGACCTAGCTGTGGTCTTAGAATCCTAATTAAATGTATTAACTTAACAGCTAGTTTCAATTACTCACCTCTACACACTACCTATTAAATCATTAGCGGCCTGCGCAGTCTGCCTGCAAAGCCCTAGCCGTTACAGTGGCGCCCAGGCTTTATATATCTTTGTCGCACTGTTCTGGACTGAGCCCTAGCATGTGCTCGTATTACATCGTTGCGGTCTAGTTTTAAGTTTGTGTTGATACTGTGTTACTGTTATATTGTGTGTCGTACCTAGCCTAACTAATAGTGAACTACTTTTGTAATAATGGGATCTCACCCTATTAACTACATACACTTAAGGAAGGCTGAACTAGAGTATGAAGTCTTGATACGGGGCGGTGAAATTGGTACTTGCCTTAACTTAAGGAAACAAATTAACCACTTAAGTAAAATATACACAAGTGAGGATGTACATGAATCAGGCATTGATGAAAGTGAGGATTTATGTGCAGCAAAGGCAACCATAGGTGAATTTCAATTAATTCTAACTGAAATTAACAATGAAGCGGGACTAGCAAAGGGTATATCTTACAAAAATCATATTAAATACCGATTAGCCCGTATTAAACCTACCAACCCAGAAAATGTATTGCAAAAGCAAAAACTAGAAGAGAAATACAACACACTGGATTCACAATTAGCCAAACTAGAGACTAAGTTCAGTTCTGGTATTTCACAACGAACAGACACAACCACTCCAAACACTAACATAACCGTAACATGCACTAGTCACGTACCAAATAAACCAAAGTATGACGGAAAAACTTGTGTGCGTTCTTTCATACAAAAAATCGAGGAGTTTAAACAAAGCAAACAAATAAAAGGAGATGATATGTTTAATTTCGCATTTGATATCTTTACGGATAACGCGCTCCATTGGTATAGGCATGTCAAACCCAATGTTACTTCATGGGAAGAACTAATACAACACTTGAAGGCTGCTTTTGACTGTGATGACTATGATTATAGATTACTTACCGAGATCAGAACGCGCTCACAAGGTGACACGGAAAACATAACTATTTACATATCCATAATGAGCGGTTTATTCAATAGATTAAATTCAAAACCAACAAAATCAGAGATGTTTGATATCATCACTCACAATATAAAACCAATGTATGCGGAAGTACTAGCTATCAGCAACGTGCAAAATCTGGAGCAACTAGAGTCTATCTGTAAAAACTACGAAAAGTACAAGATGCGAGCAGCACACTATCAAGAACCAGCTAAAACTAACCTCGCCACACTAGCACCAGAATTTGCTTACGTCAAACCAACTATTAAACCTACCAATTCGAACTCGAAACCATATTACAGCCGTTTTAGGTACGGCCGCGGTGACTATTACAAAAAAACTGAAACATCCGGGGATGACTCACACTCTGCTCAACCGGTCGCATTAGTTGATAATAAAAGCACAGGTACACCAACTAGAGGTCAACCATATTGCCCTAGATGTAGAGTAAACACACATTCATTACGACGGTGTACGGCAGACCGTATCCTTGTTTGTTTTAAATGCGGAGAAAAAGGAGTGAAATACCCCGATTGTTCAAAGTGTCACCCGCCAAAAAACTAGCTAGAGAGGTTTGTTCTGATAGTAAATTTAACGCCAGGCTAAGTAAAGCGGAGTGGGAAGATTGGCTAGCTGTAGTCACAAAATTCAGAACTTGCTACTCTGTATCAACGAAACGGAACAAACCTCACAACGACATAAGGCCTTACGCTTCTATACAAATAAACAACATGCCCGTTTGTGGTTTGCTGGATTCGGGTTCGGCAGTCACCATCGTTGGGAAAGACTATCATAAACTACTAATCAAGGACCAAGGGCTAACCCTGCAGCCTAGGGACCACTTAGAGTCATTTGTTGCCGCTGGGGGACAAGTGCTTCATCCTATAGGTACTCTACACTTACCTATAACATTTGAAGGAAAGTTACACATGATCAAGGCACATGTGGTGCCATCTATTGATACTCCTATCTTGCTGGGAATGGATTTCTGGAACACCTTTCATATATTTCCTAAAAATATAAAATCAGTATTCCTTGTAAACACAACTGAAACGAGTGCAAACACTAAACAAAACATACATTTGCATACATTTGCACAGCTAACCGACGAACAAAAAATAACGGCGGAAAAGATTAGAAAACAATTTGAGATCATATCTTCAGGAAATAAAGGCTTAGGCCGGACTAACCTAATAACACACAGCATCGACACTGGCGATGCACTCCCTATACGACAACGCTATTATAGGATGTCTCCAGAAAAACAAAGTATCCTCAGCAAGGAACTGGACGAGATGCTGGACCTGGATGTGGTAGAACCGTGCGAAAGTCCGTGGTCCTCTCCAGTCTTACTAACACCAAAAAAGGATGGCAAGTTGCGGTTTTGCTTGGATAGTAGGAAACTAAACGCGGTAACAAAAAAAGATGCGTACAATTTGCCATACATCTCGGAAATACTAGACAACCTGAGGGACGCAAAATACCTAACTAGTATCGACCTATACAAAAGTTTCTGGCAGTTACCACTAAGGGAAACTGACAAAAATAAAACAGCATTTTACATACCCGGCCGCGGAACATACAGATTTAAAACTACACCGTTCGGCCTAACTAATGCGCCTGCTACGCAGCAAAGAATGGTAGATAAATTGTTTTACGGACCAGAGTTTGAGAATAGGGTGTTTGCATTCTTGGACGATATAGTACTAGTTTCGTCAGATTTTGAAAACCATATAGCCTTGTTAACCAAAGTATACAATAAACTATCCAACGCTAACTTAACAATAAACATGGATAAGTGCCAATTTTTCCGGGATGAATTGAAATATCTGGGCTACATAGTAAATCAAAGGGGATTACATCCAGACCCAGAAAAAGTAGAAGCAATACAGAATTTTCCAATTCCCACTAACCCAAAGGAAGTTAAACGATTCCTAGGAACTGCATCATGGTACAGACGTTTTGTACCAAACTTCAGCGCGCTAGCAACTCCACTAAATAGACTAACAAGCTCGAGTAGGAAGGCTCCCCCCTTTGACTGGTCGCAGGAATGTCAGGAGGCCTTTACTATACTAAAGGAAATACTTATATCAGCCCCAGTACTATCGTGTCCAGACTATAGTCTCCCCTTTGAAGTACATACCGATGCCAGTAACTATGGCATTGGCGGTTTGCTAACACAGATTAGGGACGGGGTTGAACATCCCATAGCGTACATGAGTAAATCATTGTCTAAACAAGAGCAGAACTACAGTATCACAGAGAGAGAAGCTCTGGCGGTACTACTGGCTCTGGAACATTGGCGCTGTTACCTCGAGAATGGCATCAAGTTCACGGTGTTCACAGACCATTCCGCACTAAAGTGGTTTCTAAAACTACAAAACCCATCAGGTCGATTGGCGCGCTGGGGAATACGTTTGTCGGCCTTTAATTTTGACATACAACACCGTCGTGGTACAGATAACACCTTGCCAGACGCGTTGTCGCGAGCGTGTCCGATCGCAGCACTCTCTCAAGAAAACACCACACAGTCAGGGCCACCTAAACAAATAGATGACACTTGGTACCAAAACATCTACACTGGTTGCCAACAGAACCCTACGGCATACCCAAACTATATAGTAAAAAATAACAAATTATATCGCTATGAAAAAAGTAAATTCGCGATACTATGCGAGTTCGACTGGAAGGAAGTCATACCGAAGGACAATAGGCTCCAAGTAATAACTAACAACCATGCTGAACCAACCGCAGCACATTTAGGTATCCATAAGACATACAAGCGACTATCACTACGCTACTACTGGCCAGGGATGCATGGTGACGTGGTAAGGTTTGTAACGGCATGTGAAACTTGTATAGCTTACAAACAAGCAAATCATGCTCCCCTAGGACTAATGGGGAAGCCTAAGGAGTGTTCACGTCCCTTCCAAATGCTAAGTATAGATATAGTGGGACCACTACCGTTTTCTAGACGTCAAAACTCATATCTATTTGTTGCTACTTGCTGTTTCTCTAAGTACTGTCTATTATTTCCCATAAGAAATGCTAATGCTGTTACTATAGTACGGTTGCTAGAAGACAATATATTCTTGGTCCATGGTATACCACAATGTGTAATTTTGGATAATGGAACACAGTTCACATCAAATGAAATGAAAAACTTATTTAAAAAATACAATATACCAAATGTACACTATACTCCAAGATATACACCACAAGTAAATACAGTGGAACGCTATAATAAAACAATAATCACAGCATTATCCACATTCAT
Source organism: Lithophane leautieri (assembly GCA_949152455.1). Classification (NCBI taxonomy): domain Eukaryota; kingdom Metazoa; phylum Arthropoda; class Insecta; order Lepidoptera; family Noctuidae; genus Lithophane; species Lithophane leautieri. Next base: position 7,625,018 of record OX424488.1, read on the forward strand.
TAATGATGACCAGCGCTCCTGGGACTTACATATACCAAAGGTTCAGTTTGCACTAAACAGCTCAACCAGTGAGGTCACAGGCTACACACCAGCGTTTCTGGTCTACGGTAGGGAGTTAATCGCTGACGGTTCTCACTATCAGGATGCTGATATAAAGGAAATAGTTTACCAACCAAGGGACCATTACGCAGAGAACTTGGGTGTCTTATCAAGCATATTCGACAAGGTACAATCAGCCTTGCTGAAAGCATATTCTAGGAACACATGCAACTACAACCTACGTAGGAAAGAGGTAGAATTCAATGTGGGAGATGTAGTCTGGAAACGAACGTATTACCAAAGCGATAAGGACAAGTATTTCAGCAAAAAACTAGCACCTAAATTCGTGAAATGTAAAGTATCGAAAAAACTATCTCCGCTAGTGTATGACTTGGTAGATACACACGGAAAACCACTAGGTACCTGGCATATCAAGGATTTAAAGTGGAAGAATCCACAGTAGTCCCGTAGGCCTAGCTAGCTAGTGTTTGACCCACACCAGGTCAAACGATGCCAAGGGACTACGACCACCACATCTCGTGGGTAACCCACCTACCTACAAGGGATTGTCTATTAATTGCCTTGGCTGCAGGGGTCCTAAACTCCTATTAGGACCAATACCTAACTACTGGTCAGTTAGTGTCTACAATTTCAAAATTACTACTTAGAGAAACTAAGGTGCAGGTGCTTTGTCGCGTGTGAGGGGGGTTCAATAGTGAAAGTGGTCTAATCAAAAATCCATCTAGTACGTTGAAACGGCGTTGCCATGGAGAATGCTGGAGACCCTAAGGGGTGTTTATTTTTGATGGCAGAGTACGTCTCCATGGTAACTACCCTTAACCGTTGTGTTGTTTATGTCATGTTCTAACCAGAACATCTTCAAGTCGGCTCCATCTAATACGGTGACCGCACCAAGACTGCGCAGGTGTATAATTATTAACCAATCTATTACATTAAAATGGCGTTGCCATAGAGAATACTGAGGACCCTAAGGGGTGTTTATTTTTTTTGATGGCAGAGTAAGTCTCTATGGTAACTACCCTTAGCGTTCGTGTAGTTAATGTTATGTTTAAACAAACATCTTAAAGACGCCACCTACAAGTTAGGTGACCGCACCCAAACTGTGAAAAACAGCCACTAAATAAAAGCTAAAACTAAATAATACCACAAAAAAAAAAAAAAAAAAAAAAAAAAAAAAAAAAAAACTAAAACTAAATCATTACACCCTAATTTACCACCACTAACCTAATCAACCCCACTAACACACTAACACCCTAATCTACCACCACTAACCTAGTCAACCCCACTATCATACTAACCCACACTACTAACGTACACTTAACAATTAGCAGCGGGCACAGAAGCAGGTACATACAAAGCAATCACCTACCTACACACATAGTACACTAACCCTAGGGAAGAACACACCAATTGAGGTACACGGCCAATCGCTAATTGTGTACTTCTACGGTAAGAGTCACCAGAACTAACATTAAACTCTTTCATATCTGGTAGGAATCCAGCCAAAGGTGTCACTGGCTGGCTTCTGAACCAATGTAAGGATAGAACAGCAGGAAGGTATATTTAGTTCTAGCGGATTTTACATAGGTAAAATCCTCTCTCTGCAGCCGGGGTACTGTAGCATTGTGAGGGGTCTCAGCGGAAAATAGTCGAGTGGTACTAAATATATCACTATTAGTAAGTTCCTAACCACATCACTAAAAATGTGGCACAACACTAATTTCCTAAGGACGCTCTGCCATTTCGACATCCGCTCGACTAGCTGATGGAAGCGATTCCCTGATCCTCAAGATTCTACGTACCCCGACCTAGGGTGAGTTCCACATTAATATGGTAATCGTACCAGACCCTCTGCACTGGATAATCTATATTGATTTCATCACATATGTATTATCTGATTTCGCGAGTGTCAATGGCGGACCGCGCGTCAGGGGAATATCCAGTGCACGGAAGACTGCAATATGTATGTATTGCTACTGCATCAAGGTTGTGTAGTGCCTCACAGTGTATTATAAGCGATTAAGTGAGCAATCTGCTATGATCATTGTTACTTTGTGATTTATGCTCACGTGTTCGCATACATAACCTCTTATTTTCATCTGTCATTGTGCTACGCTGTGTTTGCAAACCCTCTGCCTGTAAACCGCTGCGATGTGTTGAGCTTTCATTTACGGTGCTTCCCACGCTGTTCCTTGGTGGCTAGAAGAAGAGAAGAGGCTGGCACATCGCATGCGGGCTGCTGCTAATTGCACCGCTTCTGACATGCGCTCCCTAATGCGCTTCCAGGGTTCTACGTTCCGGCTGAGAACAGGACGCGTTGGTGTGCTGCCAACGTGCGCTACCGAGGCCTTGCGAGGTCTATTAAAACTGCGGCCTACCGCCGCGAGCTACCTGCGGACCTGTGCAGACAGGCCTCCGCTCCAGCCACGTGTCATAGACACGTGCTGCCGGTGTCTCACGAAGGCCCTACCGGCCTCTCTAACGTGGGCTTTGCCGACCTCTCCCCGGAGCCTGTATGAACAGGCACCTCCATCTACAACCTAGTGCAAGGAAGTACATTACTCATCTTATTCGTGATAGTGCTCTGAACTGAACAGTGCGACCTTACCCGCGACCTAGCTGTGGTCTTAGAATCCTAATTAAATGTATTAACTTAACAGCTAGTTTCAATTACTCACCTCTACACACTACCTATTAAATCATTAGCGGCCTGCGCAGTCTGCCTGCAAAGCCCTAGCCGTTACAGTGGTATACCTCGAAGTTGGTCCCATTTAAAATTGGAAACTATAATCCACCCGTAAAGGTAGATAAAATGAGGTTGATTGATTTTTCACCACCTGAATTTTCAACTGTGAACCGATTCTGTTGAAATTTCGCACACATACATAGTTCTGATGACACAACCACTCATCATCAACTCCAGGTCTTTAACCTGGAGTAACCCCCTGGAGTACCCTGGAGTGGATGGTAACTCAAAAGCGAAAAATAAAAAACTTTTTTACAAAAAATTAAACCGACGAAAAAAGAACTGAAAAGCGAAAAATAAATAACTTTAATTTCGGAAGTCGGTGGCAAAAAACGAAAATTGAAAAGCGAAGACACCGACTTCCGAAATTAAAGTTATTTATTTTTCGCTTTTCAGTTCTTTTTTCGTCGGTTTAATTTTTTGTAAAAAAGTTTTTTATTAGTTCTGATGCCAACTGAAGTGCGCGGCGTGTCTCGGATATGCCGCGCAGTACTGCCGCGCAAACATTCGTCGGTGTAGTCCACACTAGAGCGCGGCAGAAATGCGTACTGCAAACGCCGCGTGTTGCTGCCACTCTTTTGCTGCGCAATGTTTGGACCTTAACCCTTCGGAAAATACAGGTGTGATGTAATGTTTTGTTGTCAAACAACATATTAACATAGTAAACATGACGTTTGCGTTAGAAGGTCGAGCCTACTCTTTTAAATTTATGTCATCTACATCATCTTTAAAGATAAAGTTATAAAACTAAAACCCAACTACGAGAAAAAGTCAACTAAAAAGATATAAACAAGACATCACAGAAAGACAAATAAAAAAAAATCCGGAGGCACACGTGTTGTATCATAAATCGAACAGATTACGTATGCCTCCGGATTTTTTTAATTTGTCTTTTTGTCATGTCTTGTTTATATCTTTTTAGTTGACTTTTTTTCGTAGTTGGGTTTTAGTTTTATAACTTTTATTTCCAAAATCATAACCCTTCTTTTTGCTTCGCCGTAGTCGGGTAAAATAGTCCCGTCATCTACAATAATAATCGCTTGACAATAACCTAGCTAATAATTAAAAAATAAAATCAAACATACGCCTTATTTATTTCGTCTCGCATAAGTATAAGTAACCAAACCTGAATTGAAAAGGTCCCGTGCTCACAAAAAATGTGGGTATTCAATACTATGCATTGGTCAAAGCTTATTTGCGCACCTTGACCTCTGGCTTGTAGACATAAGAATGTCGTAGAATAATAAAATGAATTTATTATGTCATTACATAACATCACGCGTGTATTCCCCGGAGGGTTAGGCAGAGGTGTACCTACGTGCACCCACATTTCGCCAGTTATGTTTAAGTCCCATGTAATAGGGGACGAGTCTATTGCCGTCAACCGGGCACAAATTCAGAAACCATCGGGCTGGTACTGAGAAATTCGAAGTGGAAAAACCCAATAACACTTTGCCCGATCCGGGATTATGTCATTATTTGTTGAATATTTGGAAGACATAAACAAATAATTGTAATTAATAAAAATTAAATTAATTATATGATTTGTAATTCACAAAAATTCAGCTACCTAATTGCGTAACTTATTTTCGTAACCGATTAAGATTAATTAGTTACATTTTGACAGTTCAACAACATTCATTGCGTTATTTATGTTGTTGTGCAGATTTCTTTTTTCGAACTTATGAAGCAATGGATTTGCAATATCCTTCAAAATGATTAAGATTGCAAATGATAGTGTGTTACGTAAATATGGTGCTGGTCATACACGCACGCCGGTAGCTGTTGACGGTTTGCGGTGTCAATCTGCTCGACTACCAAGTTTCCTGACTAGGCGGTGACTACCCATACAATCAGATGGGTCGCCTGCTTAGTGCGTAGGTGTCAACAGTAGACATTGACATGACATAATCAGCCTGTAATGTTCCCACTCCCACTGCTGGGACACAGGCCTCCTGTCTTCGAGAGAGTGGGTCGTAATCCACCACGCGGGCCCAGTGCGTGTTGGTAGATGTCACATGTCTTCGAATATTTGGTTCTAGGACATGCCGGTTTCCTCACGATGTTTTCCTTCACCGTTTTGAGAGCAGTGGTGATGAAAATATTTACACAAAGTTAAGCGCCTAGCTGGGTTCGAAGTTCGAACTCACGACCTTCAACTCGTAATTCGGGGCCGTTACCACTAGGCCACCACTGCTCCCAGGCCACCACTGCTCCCCCTGTAGACATTGGTTTCAAACCAATTGCGATTCTGATTGTGCGTTACGCAATTAGGATGCAAGAACGAGCTTACAATCAATCAATCTGCCTGCCTTTTCCCAACTATGTTGGGGTCGGCTTCCAGTCTAACCGGATGCAGCTGAAAACCAGTATTTTACATGGAGCGACTGCCTATCTTTCCTCCACATCCCAGGAACTGGGCAATACGATACCCCTTGGTAAGACTGGTTGTCAGACTTTCGGACTTCTGACGACCCGTAACGACTGTCAAGGATCAACGAATGACAGCCGGGACCAACGGCTTAACGTGCTTTCCGAGGCACGGAGGAGTCTCGGTATGTAAAGATGGTCACCCATCCACAGACCAACCCCGGCAAGCGTAGCTTAACCTGATGGATCGACCCGTGCGGCTGTTATTACTTAGCCACGAGCACCTCCTTGCAATCACGGATAGAATATTCGATATTCTAAACTTATTTTATTTTACGATTCCTAAAAATACCTCATTACCGTTCTATTGGTACGCAAGTCTGTGCACGTTTCGCCCTTCACCTTTATATTAAAGATAATACCTACTATGCGTTTACAAACCAATGTATATCTTACAACGCAATATCCAACACTAGAATCTTGGTATGTACACACGGCTATACATCAAGCTATACATTACCAGTTTATGCTGATCTCTCATTGTATAGGATTTCCGAACAATGCGAGGTCAGCTTATACTGGAAATGTATAGCTTGAAGTGTAGCCGTGTGTACTAAAAACGTATTTTTTTATTAATAATAACTTTCTTATTTTCAACAAAAAAAAAACTTTTATGTTGTTTTTTAACCGACTTCTTCAAAAAGAGGAGGTTCTCAATTCGTCTGTATGATTTTTTTTTTTGTTTATAACGCGATTACTCCGCCAATTATGAATCGATTTTGATGATTCTTTTTTTGTTTGGTAGGTCATGCTTCAGAGGTGGCCCCATATAAATTTTAATAACTTTGCTTGAGTAGTTTTTGAGTTAGCTTCAATAATTACGTATTTTTCCCACTTAGTCTATGTAGATGATACGAGTATCTTGACGGACGTGACGGAGTCAAAACTCCGTCACTGATATTTACATAGGGTAGTGGTAATCGGATTTGTGTGGGGTAGGTACCACAACTGAAAAGTGAAAAAGAAACATTTTTACAAGAAAAATAACAACCGACTTCCAAAAAAAACACTAAAATAGGGAAAAATTACTTTAATTTCGGAAGTCGGTGGCAAAAAACGAAAATTGAAAAGCAAAGACACAAACTTCCGAAATTTAAGTTATTTTCCCTAAATTAGTGCATTTTTTTTTTGGAAGTCGCTTGTTTTTTTTTTCTAAAAAGTTTTTATTTGTAATGTTATTACGGCACCTAGGCGCCCCCTTTCGGCTCGGACAGGGTTTTTGTTACATGCTGTAAGCTGTGCATGCCTACTCAGATTATTTGTTCACAAACCGATGTGTGATCTACGCAATACTTGTGTTTACGTCTACTTAGTGGTTTTATGGCTTTACGAGTGACATTATGTCATCTTTGACTAGACCTTCACCTACAGACAAAATTATATCTCAAACCTAGCAGATTAACGTAGTAAATAATAGCCAAGCCGTTTTAATCGACTTCAAAAAGGAGGAAGTTCTCAATTCAACTGTGTTTTCTTTTGTTTTTTGTATGTTTGTTACGCGATTACTCCGATAATTATGATTTGATTTTGATGTTTGTTTTTTATTGGTAGGTCATGTAGTGGTAAAATAAAACCTTGAAAAAAAAATTTTTTAGGGTACCTCCCCTACACGTAAAGGGGGGATGGTCTTTTTTTCTCGTCTATCCCATGGTCCTGGTGGTCATGGTGGTATCCCGTGGACCTCGTCGTTGGAAAGGTCGTTCAAGGTGGTCGTTCAGTTGTAAGTTGCAAAAACCTGTTCTCCCATACATCCCGTATGTGCGATAAATTCGTCCCCAACTACGGAACCCTTCATTGTGCGTGGTTCGACACGCACTTGGCCGGTTTTGTTAAATGTAGTTATTTTTTACTTCATTTTTCCAAAGAATTTGACATTGACATTTAACATTTCATGTTATTGTTTTTTAGTTATAGGAATTATTAATATATAATAAATTATTCATTAGAATAAAGTTAATTATATCATCAATCATTCTGTTAGCGTGAATAAGTTACGAAAGATTTATAACGAGTGCTTCATTGGTTAGTAGTCGCAATCGCTACTGGCTGAGCGTGGAGTCTTAGGTTCTATGCCCAGGCCGAGTAAAGTGTAATTGGGGTTTTCTATTAGGAGCAGGTCGGAGGCTGCATTTGTGCCCGGTTGATGGCAACTGAATTACATAGGGGACTGAAACATTATCATCTGCCCAGTCCTTTCCCAACTGTGTTGGGGTCGGCTTCCTGTCTAACCGAATGCAGCTGAATACCAGTTTTTTACAAGAAGCGACTGCCTATCTAACCGCGACAACCCAGTAACTGGGTAATATGATTCCCCTTTGGTAAGACTGGTTGTCAGACTTTCGGGCTTCTGACGACCCGTAACGACTGTGACAGATCCACGAATGACTGCCGGGACCAACGGCTTAACGTGCTTTCCGACGCACGGAGGAGTCTCGGTATGTAAAGATGGCCACGGTCCAACCCCGGCAAGTATAGGCTCCCCCCAAGCACCACCACTTCGACCGGTTCTGTGCTTCTCGCATCCAGCGCATTCCCGCGGCCTTCACCAGGTCATCGGTCCACCTTGTGGGGGCCTCCAACACTCCGTCTTACGGTACGCAGTCGCCACTCCAGACCCTTTCGGCCCCATCGGCCATCTGTTCTGCGAGCAATGTGCCCTGCCCATTGCCACGTAAGTTTGGCAATACTTCGAGCTATGTCGGTTACCTTGGTTCTCCTACGGATCTCTTCATTTCTGATTCGCTCTGGTCAGCTGATTATCTCATCATTTTATATATCACATCAAATTATATAAACAAGATCTACCGGACCGGGCGGCGACCTTTTAAATAAATTAACTTATTAACACAAACATTATAAGCTGAACTTTGTATACTTAAACACCTACTATGATGATAATTATAGGCCTACTAGCTTCTTCCCGCGGCTTCGCCCGCGTGGTATGTCGATAAAAAGTAGCCTATGTCCTTTCTCAGGCTCTAGACTATCTGTGTACCAAATTTCATTTAAATCGGTTTAATAGTTTTGGCGTAAAAGCGCGACAGACAGACAGACAAACAGTTACTTTCGCAGTTATAATATTATTGCCCGCTTTATGCATGCAAAGTCTCAGCCCGATCGGTTTAAAATTGACAAAGTTTCATACAAAGTTTCATCCCCTATTTTATCCCCTTGGGGGTAGAATTAATCAAAATCCTTTCTTAGCGGATGCCTACGTCATAACATCTACCTGCATGCCAAAATTCAGCCCGATCCGTTCAGTGGTTTGGGCTGTGCGTTGATAGATCACTATGTCAGTCAGTCAGTCACCTTTGAGTTATATATATTTAGATTGACATATGGACGTTTTGAAGATTAAGACTAAGCGTATGCGCAGCGTATGAGACGCAGGTGACGCAGGTCCACGCAGCGCAGAGCAGAGCAAATTTTGTAATGCATGAACGTACTGACTAGGGTCTTAGAACAGAACAGTCAAAGTTATTACGAACACAATACCATTGATTAGATTAGTGGAAATATGTTTTTTTCTTGTATATTGTAGTATTGTGTATTGTGAATATCTACCTCTTTTGTTGATTGTTCTAGTAGGACAATACAGTGTGGTTCTTTATAATGTGCACATATGAGGGAATCTAAGCTTAATTTTATAGACGGCAAAAAAAAAAAAAAAAAATTACCCGACTACGGCGAAGAAAAAAGGAGGGTTATGATTTTTATCGGTATGTATGTATGTATGTTCATCTGTTCCCTCTTATCTTCTAAACCACTTATCACAATTTGACAAATGAGGTATCGTTGGAAGCGTCTTGATCGTCTGCCGGTTATTGGCCATGTGACGTCACATTAAATGAAAAATGGCGCCCTCTAGAGGACATAAAATTTGTTTTAGCGTACCATATTGGATATGTGAAAGGGCTTAATGAGCACATTTCAAAAATATATACATATTATAAACCCAAAAGAATTAAAAAAAATTAAAGTATTAAAAACAAAAACCTAACTACGACTAAAAAGGTATAAACAAGACACCACAGACAGACAAATTAAAAATCCGGAGACACACGTGTTAGGGCATAAATCAAACAGATTGTGTGACTCCGGATTTTTAATTTGTCTGGCTGGTTTTAGTTTTTAATACTTTAATTTTTTTTTGTGAATGTGCGCCTTTTTGGTTTGCGGGGAGGTAGGGCCAGCCGAAGGGACCTTGAATTATAACAGAACTTGATTTTAACAGATTTTTTTAAAATTCTACAAAAAAATATGAAAAAAATATAGATTTTTTTAAATAGTTTTTCCGTCGATAAAATTATTAAGCATAGATTCCCTAATTTCGATATGTGCACATTATGAAGAATCACACTATATTTTAAACTGGCTTATGCCCGCAAGTTCGCCCGCGTGCCCACGGAAACGTACTACCCCTATGAAAAATATCCTTTAACGAAATGAAATAAACAAACAAACTCACATTCGCATGCATACTAATATTATAAATTCGAAAGTAACTCTGTCTGTCTGAATGCAACCTTTTCACGCCTGAACCACTGAACGGATTTCGATAAAAATTTGGCAAGGAGATAGATGGCATCCCGGGGAAGGACATAGGCTACTTTTTATCGACATACCAAAAGCCGCGGGCAGAAGCTAGTTTATAATATAAGTTGGGATGCAAAAGTGAGTTTGTTTTTTACGCGTTCACGCTAAAATGGCTGGACGGATTTGGATGATATTTGAAACACAGATAGATCTTGACCTGGGTTAGGACATAGAATAATTTCCAACTTCCAAGCGGGCGAAGCCGCGGGCAAAATCTATTTTATAATATTAGTTAGGATGGGAAAACTGAACAGACACTAATGCGAACGAGGCAGTAAAAAACGTCTAAATTGTAATTCAACAAAATAACAACATCTCAAAAGATTTCAACCTGTTATGATTGAAATCCAATCATAATTCTCTTTCCGCTATCCATTATTCGATGCATAGTAACATAACATCACGCGTGTATTCCCCAAAGGGTTTGGCAGAGGTGTACCTATAGTACACCCACATTTCGCCAGTTATGTTTAAGTCCCATGTGACAGGGGGGCGAGGCTATTGACATCAACCGGGCACAAGGCCATACTCCAGACTGCTACTGAAAAATTCCAGATGGAAAATGCTAAAGTCACTGCTCGACCCGGAAATCTCGGAAAGCACGTTTGGTCCCGGCCCGGGACCAACGGCTAAACGTGCTTTCCGAGATCAAAAACCTACCGCTACCTACTGGTAGATCTGTGACAGATCGGAAAGAACGTTTGGTCCCGGCCCGGGACCAACGGCTAAACGTGCTTTCCGAGATCAAAAACCTACCGCTACCTACTGGTAGATCTGTGACAGATCGGAAAGCACGTTTGGTCCCGGCCCGGGACCAACGGCTAAACGTGCTTTCCGAGACCAAAACCTACCGCTACCTACTGGTAGATCTGTGACAGATCGGAAAGCACGTTTGGTCCCGGCCCGGGACCAACGGCTAAACGTGCTTTCCGAGATCAAAAACCTACCGCTACCTACTGGTAGATCTGTGACAGATCGGAAAGCACGTTTGGTCCCGGCCCGGGACCAACGGCTAAACGTGCTTTCCGAGACCAAAACCTACCGCTACCTACTGGTAGATCTGTGACAGATCGGAAAGCACGTTTGGTCCCGGCCCGGGACCAACGGCTAAACGTGCTTTCCGAGATCAAAAACCTACCGCTACCTACTGGTAGATCTGTGGCAGTCGTGAATCCGAAGCCCGAAAGTCTGACAACCAGTCTTGCCAAAGGGTATGGTGTTACTCAGAAACTGGGTTGTGGAGGTCAGATAGGCAGCCGCTCCATGTAAAATACTGGTATTCAGCTCCATCCGGTTAGGCTAGAAGCCGACCCCAATATAGTTGAGAAAAGGCTAGGCAGATTGATTGATTTTATTTCCAAAACATAAACCTTAATTTCAACATTAAACATACCATTCATAGATGGACTTCAAATTCTTAATGTTAATACATTTCCACATAATCTATAAGTAACAATTTTTTTTAATACTTAAATGTCATCTCCATACATTAGTAAGTAATATTTAATGATAAAGCTGTCAGTTCGTCTGTCACATTGTCGGTACATGTCGTAACTATGGAGAAATACGCACTTTTGTTATGAGTGACTTTCGCGTGGGTCTGGCCTATGGAAAGGTTACATCTTTTTGTTAATTAATGAAGTGAATGCTCGTGGCTAAATAATAACAGCCGCACGGGTCGATCTATCAGGGTAAGCTACGCTTGCCGGGGTTTGTCCGTGGATGGATGACCAACTTTACATACCGAGACTCCTCCGTGTCTCGGAAAGCACGTTAAGCCGTTGGTCCCGGCTGTCATTCGTGAATCTGTCACAGTCGTTACGGGTCGTCAGAAGCCCGAAAGTCTGACAACCAGTCTTGCCAAGGGATATCGCATTACCCAGTTACTGGGTTGTGGAGGTTAGATAGGCAGTCGCTCCATGTAAAATACTGGTATTCAGCTGTATCCGGTTAGACTGGAAGTCGACCCCAACATGGTTGGGAAAAGGCTAGGCAGATGATGAAGAAAAAGCCCTTTAAGACGCTGTATTATCGTGACTTAATAATACATAAGTAGGTCGGCAGACGAGCGCAAAAGTTCATTGTATTGTACTTACAATAACATGTAGGGGTTGCGCAAAAAGTTAATTTTTTGTTAAGAAAAAAAAAAATTACTTGAATCTTTTTTGAGATGTACTAAAAGTTGGTCTATTTAGCACCAATTCTGATGAGAGCTTATACCTATATCCTGAGGAAAGCGGTATACAACGTGTAACAGAATAAGCGCGAGAACTGAAAGTAGTTTGCTCAGAATCGGCTTCTGAATCGATTTCCGTCATTATTTATATATGTTAATTTTTCATGAAAAAATCTTTTATTTAACTGTTTTAGAACCACTGCGTCATAACAAGGTAATAAGATATTTTATTTTAGGAAATTTAAGCCTTATCTAAATATATAATAAAACCTATTTAAATGCATAACCAAATTTGTAATACGCTCATAGCTATCCTATGTGTAGTGCGCGTTAAATAAAATAGTTAATTTAAGGTGTGGTTTAATTAAATTAAATTACAGATATTATTTTAGTCTTATAATTTAATATTCTAATTGGGGTGTATGAGCTCTTGCGTTTATTCCGTTACACGTTGTATATTAGTACCAATAAATGTCTTGTGAGCTCCGTCAATTCGCCTTGGAAGCGACTCCTGTACATGGGGGTTCTGGGAACGATTCCCTGGCAGTGTTTTTGAGATTTGTAATTTCTCAGTAGCAGCACGGAGTCTTAATCTAATACCAATAAGTCGCTCCGGCTCGCCCCTATTATATTAAACCCTTGTTATAACCGACATAAAAACTAAAAAAAAAAAAAAAAAAAACAAACAACTTAAAAAAAACAAAACGAACGTTGCTTTTTTTTTTTGTGAAGTTTTTATTCTTCACTTTTTAGTTGTGGTACCTATCCCACATATATTCGAATACCACTACCTGCTATGTAAATAGTAATAATTAAGTGGCATGTAGTTTTTGTATTTTTTTTTTTAATTGTAGAATCTTCAATATTCGACACAATATAAAAATTGTTATGAATAAAAAAATTCAATAAAATAACAGTGACGGAGTAACTCGTCCAATATACTAAGTGGAAAAATACATAATATTGAAGCTAACTAAAAAACTACTAGAGAAAATTTAATGAAATTTATATGGGACCACCTCTGAAGCATGACCTATCAAACAATGAAAAGAATCATCAAAATCAATTCATAATTGGCGGAGTAATCGTGTAACAAACATACAAAAGCTCCAACTTTTACTTTTAAACCGCCAACCCTACAAAGGAAGCTCTTCAATGATTAATAATATCGTCTGCGCGTTAAAAATGATGTCACGCCAGTTTCGACAACGTAAGCTTACCGGTTAAGCAACTTTAGCCAAGGTTTGGATATTGATTGGTGACTAATGACCATATGTTTTTTATGTGATTTAGGTCATCTTTATTACCTTCATGCAGGCAAAAATTTGAATAGGTCCTTGTTATGTACTCATTCAGATAAGTACAGTAGGAAGCACGTCAGTAGACAATCAATCTGCCTAGCCTTTTCCCAACTATGTTTGGGTTAGCTTCCAGTCTAACCGGATGCAGCTGAATACCAGTATTTTACATGGAGCGACTGTCTATCTGACTTCCACAACCCAGTAACTGGGTAATACGATACCCGTTGGTAAGACTGGTTGTCAGACTTTCGGGCTTCTGACGACCCGAAACGACTGTCAAAGATCCACGAATGACAGCCGGGACCGACGGCTTAACGTGCTTTCCGAGGCACGGCGGAGTCTCGGTATGTAAACATGGTCACCCATCCACCGACCAACCCCGGCAAGCGTAGCTTAACCTGATGGATCGGCTCGGTGCGGCTGTTATTACTTAGCCACGAGCTCCTCACTTTGTACTACTAGCAACATTATCCACTTTTAACTAAGTCGTTGGTTATTATCAGTGATCGGAGTAGGTAGATTGAACTGGGGCCATTGATCCGAAACGTATATATTAATATGGACATTCCTCCGGAATTGGTGGATTCCGGTTTTTTTTTAAATAAAAAACAGGAACTTATGTAGGAATTGTATTCTGCCAGAGTGGAAGGAGTCATTTGATGATTTGCCATCCTCAGAAAAAAAAAGGTAGGAATTGTAATAAAATGAGCAAATAAATAAAATAGCAAATAAATAATGAATTAATTTAGTTTTGATACCTTCCTTTAAATTTTGAATTGAGTAGTAATAATATCACTACCAACATTAACAATATTTAATTGAATCCGGAAATACCGGAATTACTTTCCGGAAAAATGGCTGATTCTTTCTGTGTGCATTTATGATACAAGTACCAAAAATCAATCTACCTACTCCGATCACTGGTTATTATTGCTAAGTGAGATAAAACTTGCGAAATATGATTATACTTATAGGTGTATACCTTATCCCCGAAGGGCCTTAGTCATCCCCTAGAGACCTCTCTACCTAACCCTTCGGAGATTACAGGTTTGATAATGTTCTGTCTACTGCTATCTTGTTTTGAATAGCAGCCGTGAAGTGTCATCGCGACCTTGCGCGTGCGCAAGTAATAATGATTTATATACAGCCAAAGCTATAAGTTTAAGCAGTCAGTTGTGAGATCTTGTGCAGTGAACAGCTTAAAAATTAAAATGGTGAGTTACTCTGAATATAATTTTGAACAAAAAAAATTTTGGTTTTGAAAAAAAAAAAAATGGCGCAACATTATGATTTATATTGTGTATGAAGTTTTGTCTACATTAATATTATAAAAGGTTTAAATTTTTGTTTGTATATTTATTTTTATTTTATGTTAGCCTACACTGTCCCTCTGCTGAGCAAAGGCCTCCCCCAAATCTTTCCAAACATCCTTTTCCAGTAATGAAATTTGGAATGATATGTTAAAAAATTGTAATGAATAAATTCAAAAACTAGTGGACTGATTTAAAAAAAATCTTTCACCAGTAGTATGCTAATAATCACTGAGTACCATAGGCTAAGATTTATAAAGATACCACGCGGGCGAAGCCGCTGGCAGTGCTAGTAAATTTGTTTTTTTTTGTAGGACTGCCATTTTAGGATTGAATAGAAAAGTGTCCGAAATTTTTCTTCTTTTTAATTTTTATTAAAGAAAATTGAAAATAATAATACATTAAGTTGTTAAGAATCCTGCGAAAACGTAAAGCTGAAATGATATATTTTAAAATTAAATTAAAATAAACATTAACATTGGACACGAGATGTTGTTGATTTTGTGAATAAAGAACATGTTTTAAAAGGATTTTTGTATTTAATAGCAATCATAATAATTTATTTATTTATTGTGATATTTGATAAATTATTTCAAAGAGGATTTATCTATAACTCACATGATTTTAATTTTAATTAATTTGAAATTCATACAAACAAATGCGTGTTGCGGTAATTTTACGCATATTTTATTATTTATTTATAAACAAACATTCATTTATCAATATTTAAATTCAAATATAAGTAAATGATATTTGATAAGTTATTTCAAAGAGGATTTATATATGTCTCTGATGATTTTAATTAAAACTAATTTAAAATTCATATAAACTAATGCGTGTTGCGGCATTTTTACGCATATTTATAAACAAACATTCATATATCAATATTTAAATTCAAATGTACGTAAATGATATTTGATAAGTTATTTCAAAGAGGATTTATATATGTCTCTGATGATTTTAATTAAAACTAATTTAAAATTCATACAAACAAATGCGTGTTGCGGTAATTTTACGCATATTTTATTATTTATTTATAAACAAACATTCATTTATCAATATTTAAATTCAAATGTACGTAAATGATATTTGATAAGTTATTTCAAAGAGGATTTATATATGTCTCTGATGATTTTAATTAAAACTAATTTAAAATTCATACAAACAAATGCGTGTTGCGGTAATTTTACGCATATTTTATTATTTATTTATAAACAAACATTCATTTATCAATATTTAAATTCAAATGTACGTAAATGATATTTGATAAGTTATTTCAAAGAGGATTTATATATGTCTCTGATGATTTTAATTATAACTAATTTAAAATTCATATAAACTAATGCGTGTTGCGGCATTTTTACGCATATTTATAAACAAACATTCATTTATCAATATTTAAATTCAAATGTACGTAAATGATATTTGATAAGTTATTTCAAAGAGGATTTATATATGTCTCTGATGATTTTAATTAAAACTAATTTAAAATTCATATAAACTAATGCGTGTTGCGGCATTTTTACAGATATTTATAAACAAACATTCATTTATCAATATTTAATTTCGAATATTAAGCCTACTAATAAGACTGTGTTGATTAGTTTTCCTGCTGATTTTATTAGCATTCTAAATTAGTGATTAGAATTTTTAAGACGCGTTGCATATTCTAACGGTATTTATAATAAAAACTGCATCGATAGTCTACTGGTCGCAAGCACTACTGCTGAGTATGAGGTCCTGGGTTCGATTCACAAGTCGGGCAGTGTTATTTGGGTTTTACCATCAGGAATTTCTCAGTAGCAGCCCGGAGTTTGGATTTGTGCCGGGTTGATGGCAATAGGCTCGCCCCCTATTACATGGGGATTAAGGGTGATGCGTTAAGGTAGCCCGCGAAATTTATTACTTTTTAAGTAATGGGATTGCATTACCTAGGTACAGGCGATACCTTCGGCTCGGACAGGGTTTTTGTTACATGCTGTATAACGAAATTAAAAGGAAAACTATCACAGCTAAGTAGGCTCTACAAGTTAACAAGTAATAGGTAATCGACCAACTTACTCTAGTAATCATAGAACATGTTTTTCAACTACAATGTAATGTGTTTAGTTTGTTCTTGGGATAAATTCATCAAAACTACGGGACCCTTCACCGTGGGTGGTCCGACACGCACTTGGCCGGTTTTATTCTTAATAATATTAGTTTAGAAATTTAGACAATGGTGCATCGCTCTTGTACACTGAACTAAACTAACTGAACTATCACTAAAATTCCTTACTCTATGAGAATCTTAAAGCTGTTCTGCAATAAAATTCTCTAAATTTAAAAATTATTTTGACAACTAAAATCGAATTTGACAATCGCGACTCCACGTGGTACTTGTTCGTCCTATCCCGTGAATAATTTTTAGAGCTGGAGACGCGCACAGCTGGCAGCCTTTTTGTATGGAATTTTTCACTTTTCGTATGGAAAATATGAAAAATTATTACCAACATAATGAGTTTTACGGGTTCATGGGTTTTAAAAAGAGGGTCGAAATTTTCATTATTTTTGTGATATAAGAAAAAGAAAAGAAAAAAAGATAAAGTACTGTTTTTGCATAAAAAAATCACATCAAGGTGTTGATGTGAATTCTAGTATAAACATGACAACAAATTTTATTCCACACCTTTTTAATCGCGACTAAAAATAGTCAGATTTAGTAAGTCAAAATTTTTGGTGAAAAACGTCTACTTCAGAATAGCAAAATCGCCATTGTCACTAAATTAATAACTCAGTGCCATATAAGTGCTATCAAACTAAAATATAAATAGTTAAGTTGTATCACTTTATTCTATTTCAGAATGGGAAATTGTCGCTTGATAGGAATATACTAAATTTTAGTGATTTTTAGTCTAGTTTAGAGACATTAATGACAAGAGAATCTGCACCAATACTATCTATCTATCTTGTATTATTGTTTCCACAGAAATTCCTGATTCTGTCAGTTTGCGTGGCGTTGGTCGCGGCCGACGTATCACACATTCTGCCTAAGCAAGCCAACGACGAACAGCACGCAGAGATTCTAAAGCAGGAACTGGGTAAGTTAGTGAGAAAGCTTCAAGTTAGCCCGCGAAATTCAAATTTTCATTCGTTTGTTGCAATTTGCAAGTCAGTATCACGTTGTATGTTGATCTAAATATGATTCGCGGCCGTATCAAATGTGTATTTATAGAATTATAATCATAAAAATCATCAATACAATGTCAATGTCAAATTTCTCGCTGATGGTGGCGCGTGTGTTGGATCATTCGGTTCCCTACAAAATGGTTGAGCTGGATGGTGCTGACCCACGTGTCATGTTCGTGAACGGGCGCCGTCAGTTGAGACTGGTCATCTCTTATCTGCCAGGGCTTATTTTTAATCTTATATTTTGAATTGGTTTTTGATTATTTTTCGTTTGACATTGTTCTCACATACAGAAGCACCAAGAATACTGTACCCAGGATTTTGTAATATCTATATACATTTTTAAAAGAGTGTCCTTGGAGTTTCTTGCTTGTTCTTCTCCATAGAGATCTACGATTTGGAATGGGCAACCAGCTTCAACTTTTGACTAACTGACCGACTTTTTGACTGGGGGGTGTTGGTCCATTTTCATATATTTTCTTAAATATCTTTAATAGTATTTATTTAAAAATTATTAAAAAAAAAAATTGAAATCCTCGCAATAAGCTCTTTCATTTGATATGTCACACGGTACAGTTTGGAAAAACTTTTATTTTATTTTCTAATTTGCCCCCCAAAAGTGACCCCCATATTCAAAATTAATTTATTTACGTTACACGTCTGTTTTTGGGTCACAGAAATACATTGTATGTACCAAATTTTAACTTAATCACTCCATTCGATTCAGAGCAAATTGGCTGTGACAGACGGACAGACAGACACACTAGTGATCCCATACGGGTTCTGTTTTTTCCTTATGAGCTACGGAACCCTAAAAATGATCACAACGACGGGAATAACGTGACTTTCGGCTTCGTTAAGCGTCATTTTACAACAGTTATGAGCTTTGTTATTATTTGGTGTCTATTTTTTTTTTTTTTTTAATTTATTTATTATATTTTTTTTTATTTTCTTTGCTAGACGTGGGAGTGGAGGGCCAGTACCAGTGGGCTTACGAAACTAACAACGGCATTGCGGCCAGCGAGAGTGGCTCACTCAAGAATGCGGGCTCGGTGAGTTTAAAAAAACTTTTACAAACAAAAACAACCGACTTCCAAAAAAAAACACTGATTTTTTTAATACTATACGATGTTTGATATACGGCTAGCTGCGCCCCGCGGTTTCACCCGCGTATGTCTCGATCCCGTGGGAATATC
Organism: Lithophane leautieri; assembly: GCA_949152455.1. Lineage (NCBI taxonomy): Eukaryota > Metazoa > Arthropoda > Insecta > Lepidoptera > Noctuidae > Lithophane > Lithophane leautieri. Next base: position 7,644,001 of record OX424488.1, read on the forward strand.
GGGATCAAAAGTATCCTATGTGTTAATCCAGGTTATAAACTATCTGTTTGCCAAATTTCATCCAAATCCATTCAGCCGTTTTTGCGTGATTGAGTAACAAACATCCAAACACACAAACTTTGACATTTATAATATTGGTAGGATAGTAGGATATTAGTAGGATTACGATAGTATACGATCATAAACGTATAACAATACTATGTTCTAAGTGACTCCGTTACTGTTACTTACATAGCAGGTAGTGGTATTCGAATTTGTATGAGGTAGGCACCACAACCAAAAAGTGGAAAATAAAAACTTTTTACAAAAAAAAAAAACCGACTTCCAGAAAAGCACTACAATGGAAAAAAAACAATAACTTAAATTTCGAAAGTCGGTGACAAAAAACATAAATTGAAAACCAAAGACACCGACTTCCAAAATTAAAGTTGCTTTTTTTTTTTTTGTTTCTTCCATACAAAAATCAATCAATCAATTTGCCTAGCCTTTTCCCAACTATTTTGAGGTCAGCTTCCAATCTAACAGAATAAGGCACCATTGGTTGCTTAAAAAAAAAAAAAAAACTATCTTTCTTATACGTATTTTAATTTTGTTGTATTCAGGAGAACGCAGCAGTGGTCGCTCAAGGCGCGGCGAGCTGGACCTCCCCCGAGGGTGAAGCTGTCCAGCTGCAGTATATAGCTGATGAGAACGGGTACCAGCCCCAGGTGACAAACAACTTATTCCATACTAGCTTCCGCCCGCGGCTTCGCCCGCGTGGTATGTCGATAAAAAGTAGCCTACATCCTTTCTCAGGATGTAGACTATCTGTATACCAAATTTCATTTAAATCGGTTCAGTAGTTTTGGCGTGAAAGCGCGACAGACAGACAGAGTTACTTTCGTAATAATAGTAAGGATTTAAAACCTGGTTTCCAATTGATTTTATGTCCACTTAAACAAATGTCAACGAGGAGCTCGTGGCTAAGTAATAACAGTCGCACGGGGCGATCCTTCAGGTTAAGCTACGCTTGCCGGGGTTGGTCCGTGGATGGGTGACCATCTTTACATACCGAGACTCCTCCGTGCCTCGGAAAGCACGTTAAGCCGTTGGTCCCGGCTGTCATTCGTGGATCTTTGACAGTCGTTACGGGTCGTGAGAAGCCCGAAAGTCTGACAACCAGTCTTACCTTACGTCTTGAACTACGGAACCTTTCGTTGTGCGTGGTTCGACATGCACTTGTTTTTTTACTATTTTGTTAATGTATTATTTTATTTTTTATTACTTGTTTTCATGATTTTGTTAGTTTTAATGTTTGTTTTTATTGTTTTATTTCATGTGCATGTCCGTAATAAAATATTTTTCTTTCAAAAACCTGTAGGCGTAGCATGAGCACCGTTTTTTCGACGGAAGAGTAGACAAAAATGACGTTCCGTGTAGACAGTACGACGGCAGCTAAGTAAAAAGAGTCAACTGCACTTTTAACGAAATTCACTCTTTTACATAATTCGACTCAGAATTCTTTGTTTTGTGTCAAATTGTCTTCACTTCCTTAGACAAATTTCAGTTGTCAGTGTGATTTTGACAGTAAGGATAGAAAACTTTCTTCCGAAATAGTCTACATATTAAAAGACCTAGACAAAGATCGATATAAATGAAAGACAAAATGACAGATTGTAAAAGGATTTCTACGGTGCGATGTCAAAAATGAAGAAACGAAATGTCACTTTGTATAGAAAAAGCTATGTCTATTCTTCGTAGAAATAGCAAACGCCATGCTACGCCTGCTGAAATGTCTCAAATTCCTGTAGTGACACTTGCAGGGTATGGTCCGCAACAATGATGTGCATTTTATCAGAGATTTGATCAGATTTTTAGAAACTAAAGCGAGCGAACCCTATATAACTTCTTTCTGTTCCAGGGTTCTCACATCCCCACCCCACCCCCCATCCCGGAGGCTATCCTCCGCGCACTACAGTACATCAAGGATCATCCACCCAAGGAAGAAAACTAAATAATTTGAAATATATTAATTCTTAGAGAAGTTATCCCCCTCGTTCATAAAATGTATTGTCAAATGTACGGTCTAATTACGGAATCCTTTACAGGAACACAGATTAGTACAGATGGATCACTCCGCAAAATCATTTAAATAAAAAGCGACTCTTGCTACGACACAATAAAGTACAATTCAGGTCGCACAGCGCTAATAACCTACAGTTATGTTCACCTAGAAGTTGCCTCTCTTTCTATCGCGTAACTCTTATATCTTCTGACTACGTTACTCTCAGTGAATTAGCCCGACAAGACGAGGTCGCCGCGAACTTGTAGATTCATACCTAAAATGCGGAGTGCGCCTTCTGTACTATTCTGTGACCATACTTAGAAACTAATACTACTATACGATTCAATTGGTTACGTCCAAAATGTGACGTCATACGTCAACTGGCAAGTATAGTTTTGCGACAAAGTTCAAAAGTGATCAACGTTTTTGTATGATGACCGTGCAACTACAAGATAAAATTAAATTAATTAGCAAAACTTCACAGATGATAAGTATCAAAGTACTGTCCAATCTTGGCGGAACGAACAAAAAAAAATTTCTTAAAACTCATGACAAGTGACTACGTCGACACGAGGGCGTGGACTCAATGTTACTTGAAATCTTCTACTTTTCGTGTGGTTAGTGACTAACCTGGTATCAGAGTTTTAAAGCCGCCCAAGGGCCTCTGACTTGGCTTCACATGCCGTCGAGAAATATCTCTCAGGCATGCCGGTTTCCTCAGGACGTTTTCCTACACCGTTTTTGAAGCAAGTGATAATTATACAATACGCACATGAATCCGAAATGTTAGAGGTGCGTGGCTTGGGTTAGAACTCGAGACCTATGACTTGGCAGTCCGACGGAGTTACTTGAAATTATGAGTTTAGATTCCAAAAAAAAGAAAAAAAAAAGTTCTAAAATGTAGAAAAAAAAATTGTTTTGTTTTATCACTTCCCGTCTGTGAAATTTTCCCAATTAATTTATTATGACCCAGAACCATGCGGTCAAGCGATGACATCAACCATTAAGATCAATTCAGTATGGTGCATGATAGCCGGATTACGGTCGAGCGACATCAACTGTTTTCATTCGACGTTGATTGACCAATCCATTCTTATTGAGTTTTATGGATAAGGGGTTGATTAGTAGAGTAACTTTTATTAATTTGTAAGAAAATTAAAATACTCGTTTATGTATATTTTTTATAAAAATAAACTACTGTGATAAGAATGTACTTTATAATAAAAATATTTTTTAATGTATGTTTATTTTCATTTGTTTAACCGACTTCTTCAAAAAGGAGGAAGTTCTCAATTCGTCTGTATGTTTTTTTTTTTTGTGTGTTTGTTACGCGATTACTCCGCCAATTATTATGAATGAATTTTGATGATTTTATTTTTTCTTGGTAGGTCATGCTTTAGAGATGTTCAAATATAAATTGTATTAACTTTGTTTACGTAGTTTTTGAGTTAGCTTCAATAATACTTATAATACGTGGTACGGCTTACACACTTCCGTCCCGTTTCACGAAATCACTAGCATACCTTAAACTCTAAGCATTTATTTCAATTAAACCATTTACAGGCACTTTTGAATTGTCAAAGAGTCGGTCAGTTAGTCCGACAGTTGAAGCTAGTTACCCATTCCAAAACGTGGATCTCTATGGAGAAGAATGGACAAGAAACTCCAAGGACACTCTTTTAAACATAAATATAACAAAATCCTGGGTACAGTATTCTTGGTGCTTCTATATGTGAGAACAATGTAAAACAAAAAATAATCAAAATCAATACAAAATATAAGATTAAAAATAAATAATACCAATCTAAAATACAATAGACGTAGACATATTTAGTAACCTATTCCGCTTAACTATTCTCCAAGACTCATAAAAACCCCTGTAAGGAATCGACACGTGTTTCACCTCGAGGCATCCTCAGGATAGCGATTGACCAGTCGCAAACCAGAACACGCCGTGTTGCCACACCGAGCGCTGGACGCAGAGAACCCTACCTATCTCTTTTTAAAGTCTGTTTAATGACGTCACTATTATAAAGTGTATTATTCTATGCACTTACCTTGATCTCGGAGCACTGTGACAGCCTCCAACACTCTCTTGGTGTAGATACACGGCTCATAATTATCCATTTCTTGTGTCACCACGGAGCACACTCTGTAGACAATATACAAGAGTTAAAACATTTTAAGTACACTTGAGAAGTAATTTCTGATTACCACTGTCACAGATATTCTAATACTAGCTTCCGCCCGCGGCTGCGCCCGCGTGGTATGTCGATAAAAACTAGCCAATGTCCTTTCTCAGGCTCTAGACTATCTGTGTACCAAATTTCATTTAAATCGGTTCAGTGGTTTTGGCGTGAAAGCGCGACAGACAGAGTTACTTTCGCATTTATAATATTAGTAAGGAAGTAAGGATTACGTACAGAGATACCCAATCTCATACAAAGAAATAACACACCCCTAAGTCTGGTTATTGAGCTGGCTATTTTTCTTCCTCCATTTTTTTAACAGATGGCAGTATCAGCGACTCACTAATTGCCAGAGACTGTAGTTTTACAACTCCATCTAGGAGTCTTGCCTAGATTTATAGAAAGTTTCATAGTTCCGGGTTCAGTAAAATAAAAATAAAAATGATAATTATGTACCAAAAACATGTTAATAGTTTTTTTTTTTTCAATTCTTATACCCATTTCTAGGTAAAGTACCAGTTAAAAAAAAAAAAAAATGTTTTTTGATTTTCCTAATTGAAACGACTAAGTGATGGCAGGACAAATTTATTGAGTAAAACGCCATCTATTGCAAAGAGCTCTCAACAAAATGATTAACAGATGGCTACTTTATCATTCTAAGGGTTCGAATTGAAGTAAAAGGCGTTAATTTATGTTATTTGTTGAAAATATGAGATTTATGAGTGTAAATATATAAAAAAACAAAGATGTTTTGATTTTTACTAATATTACTTCAGTCAAAATTTGCCGTATAACATTTTTTTGTGATTGTTAATTTCATAATTGTTACTTATGCTGCCATCTCTGATTTTTTTTCAAGACTAATTATCATTTGTTCGAGTTGAGACCCCATGCCCATGTGGTAAAAAGTGTGTAACATATAAGCATAACACATAGCCTATAATGTTCCCACTGCTGGGACACAGGCCTCCTCTCTGTGTGAGGGAGTGGGCCGTAATCCACCACGCGGGCCCAGTGCGGGTTGGTAGATGTCACATATTTTCAAATTTTTGGTTTTAGGACATGCCGAAAGTGCTGCGAGGTACAGTAAAAAAGGTTTTTTTTCATGATTTTATTTTACCACTTTGTCGGCGTGATTAATTTGTAAATTTAGTACCAACATCCCTGAGCTAAGCCGCATTACATAGATAATAATTAGAAATATATTTTTTTATACCTCTTTTGAGTCTAGATATGATACCTAGAATCACTTTTCGTAAATATGCAAAGCGTGTAATGCAAAAAAACTCTAGAATTGCAATTGTATTTTAGACACGACTGTACGTAGTGCTCACATCTCCGTAATACCGTCTGAGCACATACTTTGTCTGTACCGGGTCAGTAGTTCTCGAGTAAAACCGACAAAAGATTTAGCCATCCATGCAAGGAATAAACATCAAGGCACCGTTGGTTCTAGGACATGCCGGTTTCCTCAAGATGTTTTAGCATAACATCACACCTGAATTCAATACCAGTATTTTACATGGAGCTACTGCCTATCTGACCTCCACAACCCAGTTACTGGGTAATACGATACCCCTTGGTAAGACTAGTCGTCAGACTCGGACTTCTGACGACCCGTTACGAGTGTCAAAGATCCACGTTTGACAGCCGGGACCAACGGCTTAACGTTCTTTCCGAGGCACGGAGGAGTCTCGGTATGTAAAGATGGTCACCTATCCACGGACCAACCCCGGCAAAAGTAGCTCAACCTGATGGATCGGCCCGTGCGGCTGTTATTACTTAGCCGCGAGCTCCTCACAAATTGGGTGTTATTATAGTACAATACAACTATTTTCTTTATGTCCCTCGGAAATCATCGCATTTCCGAATACAAACGAATGCTAATTTCCATGTCCATCAATTATTAGATTTATCGTGTATAATAATTTGAATTCAAAACTAAGTACTTTATTGTTGTTTTGTTTTGATTTCCGTGTGAACTTTATAGAGCTGTAAAACTATTTTCCTGAAACTATTTTTAAAATAAATGACATTAAGTTAAAAGATTATTAACAAATCTATGTCGCAGGGAAATGAGGAAACCAGGGATTTCACGAAATCACGGTAGATGTTGAATATTCTTGTTTAAGTTTCTCTAGTGTCCGCTGTTTTGACATTTTACTGGATTTAGTTTAGTGAAACGACATATCACAAAACATGTTTAGTAAGAAGACGTAATAAATAAGAATATTCGACATGTACAGTCACGAGCAAAAATATGTATACACTTAGCAAAATTCAATACCCATTATTTCGTGGAAAAACGATTGCAACTTTGAGATGATACCTATTTCATAATAATATGGGTTCCAAAATACTATGTTCGTTATAACATAAAATTAAAATCAATACAGTAGGATAAAATCACTTTTAAAAGTTGCTAAGTGTATACATATTGGTGCTCGTGACTGTACCGTGATTTCGTGGTATCCCTAGGGATTTCGTGAAATCCCTGGTTTACTCATTTCCCTGCGACATCTATATACTTCCAAGTCGATTGAGAGCGTCCGGTCCGCACCAACTGCAAAGGGCAATTAATAGAAATCCGACCACTGACGAACCACGAAGTTTGCCGAGGGACATTAAGAAACAAGTTGTACTGTATGTATTTTTATGATGTAGTTCGCACCTGTTGGCCCGGCCGCGTATGGCTCCCGCGGTCCTCTCCAGCGAGTCCGGGTCTCCCTCCTGCAGCGCGACCACGCACTTGTTGACGTCCTCCAGGATGTGGTTCTCTACAAGACAATAAAGTTAAAAATCACATAAAAGAAGAAAAAAAACCAGATTGCGAGTCGGACTCACATACAAAGGGTTCCATATTAAGATCCGAGCAATAAATGCCGAAAAACATGCGTTTTTTGTGTCACGTTGGGGTCACCAATTTGGAGGTATGAGGAACAGGGTGTGAAGTTCACTCATCCTCTATAGAAAAGGGAGGATCCTCCGACCAGACGGGCAGTTGCCCGCCAGACACAACACCCGTCTGGTCAGAGGATCCTCCCTTCTCTATAGAGGATGAGTGAACTTGACATCCTGTTCCTCATACCCCTAAAATAGTTATAATATATCTTTTCCCGACCTGTGGGATCAAACCAAAGACCTTATGCTCTCAATGCGAATACTTTTTAGGGTTCCGTAACCGAAGGGTGCTAAACGGAACACTATTACTAGGCCTTCGCTCCGTCCGTATGTCTGTCAGTGGGGTGTATCTCATGAACCATAATAGGTAGACAGTTGAAATTTTTACACAACAGATTGTATATTTCTATTGCCGCTAAGCACTCAAGCGCCCGGCAACCACAGTTGCCCAAACGCTAAACTCGGCCGCTTTAGTGCAAATAATAAAAGTAAAATAAAGTTAAAAATTAAACAAGAAACGTGTTTTGTTTTACTAAAGTATTAAACAATATGTAGTGTTAATTATCATACGGTGATAGCGCGAGTTCGACTCGCATTTGGGTGTTTTTTTTTTAGTATCGTCATAATCCCAAGCTCACCGCTAACAGCCAGGAAGTCGTCGATGGTGGTGATATCGTCCACGGCGTCCGTGAGCAGCTTGACGGCGCCCTCCCAGGCGCGCGCGAAGGCGGCCGCGTTCTCCTGCGCCACGCGCGAGCGGGGCCGGGCCGCCAGCACGCGGGCCGAGTTGATCACCTGCGGGGGGAGTGAGTAAGAGCAATGCTACAGGGGCGCCACGCGCGAGCGGGGCCGGGCCGCCAGCACGCGGGCCGAGTTGATCACCTGCGGGGGGAGTGAGTAAGAGCAATGCTACAGGGGCGCCACGCGCGAGCGGGGCCGGGCCGCCAGCACGCGGGCCGAGTTGATCACCTGCGGGGGGAGTGAGTAAGAGCAATGCTACAGGGGCGCCACGCGCGAGCGGGGCCGGGCCGCCAGCACGCGGGCCGAGTTGATCACCTGCGGGGGGAGTGAGTAAGAGCAATGCTACAGGGGCGCCACGCGCGAGCGGGGCCGGGCCGCCAGCACGCGGGCCGAGTTGATCACCTGCGGGGGGAGTGAGTAAGAGCAATGCTACAGGGGCGCCACGCGCGAGCGGGGCCGGGCCGCCAGCACGCGGGCCGAGTTGATCACCTGCGGGGGGAGTGAGTAAGAGCAATGCTACAGGGGCGCCACGCGCGAGCGGGGCCGGGCCGCCAGCACGCGGGCCGAGTTGATCACCTGCGGGGGGAGTGAGTAAGAGCAATGCTACAGGGGCGCCACGCGCGAGCGGGGCCGGGCCGCCAGCACGCGGGCCGAGTTGATGACCTGCGGGGGGAGTGAGTAAGAGCAATGCTAAAGGGGCACCACGCGCGAGCGGGGCCGGGCCGCCAGCACGCGGGCCGAGTTGATCACCTGCGGGGGGTGAGTAAGAGCAATGCTAAAGGGGCGCCACGAGCGAGCGGGGCCGGGCCGCCAGCACGCGGGCCGAGTTGATCACCTGCGGGGGCGAGTAACAGCGATAGCGCCAAACATCTGGCTGAATTCTGGGCCGAGTCGATGGCAATGTAAATAAGATTGCCATCGACACGCTAAGAAAAATAAGAGCTATGCGGTGAATGCCACACGAGCGATGTCGCAATGCAACACAGCTTATCGCATCGTATTTATTTCAAATAAACCAATTACAGACAATTTTCATTTATCGAAGGAGTCTGTCAGTCACAGATATGAAACTTTAGCCCATTCCAAATCATAGTAAACTCGCGACAATCTAAGAAGTCCGTTTTAACGTTTCGTTCTCGTACGTTTAATAAAACGTTATGCCTTGAGAATCAGTTTTAATCAATGTAGATAAGTCGTCGATTACAAACTCTCTAAGTATGTTCAATCGATGTGTCTCGAGAATCAGAAGAAACAAATTTTCTTTGTCGTCGCTACACAAAGTATTTTTATAGCTGTCAAAATGGACTTCTTAGATTGTCGCGAGTTCAGATACCTTTTTTTTTCTTTTTTTTTGAGGGTGGGAAATCATCGAATGACTTTTGGGGGCGTCAGACTTTTACTGACTAAAACTCAACCGTGTTCCTTCAGTTGCCTGTTGCCAAGGTCCCGGTATCCCTTTCGGACTTTCCCGATGAAGAAGAACAGGCAACTCCACGGACACTCCTGTTACCCGAGTACGGCGAAGCAAAAAGGAGTGTCATGATTATGAACGGTATGTATGTTCGTCTGTTCCCTCATATCTTCTAAACTACTCATGAAATTTTGACAAAAAAGGAAGCGTCTTGATTGTCTACTGGTTATAGGCTACGTCAAATTAAATTTATATGGACAAAAAGACATGAACTAAAAAAAAAATATTTTATTGAGTTTCAACTGAAAGGGCTTAAAAAGGCACATTTCAAAAATACATGTATTAAAAAAAAGTTTTATAAGTAACTAAAACTCAACTACGACAAACAAGTCAACTAAAAAGGCATAAACAAGACATCACAGACAGACAAATTCAAAATCTGGAGTCACACGTACAGTACAACTCTTTTCTTAATATCCCTCGGAAAACTTCGTGTGTTGTCAGTGGTCGGATTCCTATCAGTTGCCCTTTGCACTTGGTGCGGACCGGACGCTCTCAATCAACTTGGAAGTATATAGAGTTGTTAGTACTCTTTTAACTCTTATATTTTGAATTATTTTTCGTTTGACATTGTTCTCACATATAGAAGCACCAAGAATACTGTACCTAGGGTTTTGTAATATCTATAGAAATTTTTAAAAGAGTGTCCTTGGAGTTTCTTGCCCGTTCTTCTCCATAGAGATCTGCGATTTGGAATGGGCAACTAACTTCAACTTTTTGACTAACTGACCGACTCTTTGACAATTCAAAAGTGCCTGTAAATGGTTTAATTGAAATAAATGCTTTGAGTTCATTGAGTTCAACTTAGGTAATCTTTACTAATATTATAAATGCGAAAGTAACTCTGTCTGCCTGTCTGTCGCGCTTTCACGACAAAACTACTGAACCGATTTAAATGAAATTTGGTACACAGATAGTCTAGAGCCTGAGAAAGGACATAGGCTACTTTTTATCGACATACCACTCGGGCGAAGCCGCGGCGGAAGCTAGTATCAAATAATGTTCAGACTCACTTGTGGGCACAGCGCCTCGATATGTTCAGCTGCGTGACGAACCATCTTCACGCCATCTTCGTTGTTCGACATAGAACATACTAGGTTGGCAACCTGAGACAAATTATATGATTTAAGGAAAACGTTTGAAGCTGTATGATCAACCATACTATCTATTCAATAGTATTTACTGAAAGGAGCTCGTGGCTAAGTAATAACAGCCGCCCGGTTCGTTCCATCAGGTTAAGCTACGCTTGCCGGGGTTGATCCGTGGATGGGTGAACATCTTTACATACCGAGACTCCTCCTGCATGGAGCGACTGCCTATCTGACCTCCACAACCCAGTAACTGGGTAATCCGATACCCCTTGGCAAGACTGGTTGTCAGAATTTCGGGTTTCTGACGACCCGTAACGACTGTCAAAGATCTTCGAATGACAGCCGGGAACAACGGCTTAACGTGCTTTCTGAGGCACGGAGGAGTCTCGATATGTAAAGATGGTCACCCATCCACGGACCAACCCCGGCAAGCGTAGCTTAACCTGACGGATCGACCCGTGCGGCTGTTATTACTTAGCCACGAGCTCCAGAAACGTCTCATATGCTGTATGATATTTTATAATTAGTCAATTACTGCTGACCTCTACAAGTTTATTGGCGTGCTCCGTGAAGACGAGGGCGTATTCCTCGACTTCCTTCTCGTTACCATTGCGAGCTGCCTCCATCAGGACCAGGAGAGGCACGTTCGTCTCCAAGAAACTGTGGAAGAAGAAATATGTTTAAAACCGGCCAAGTGCGTGTTGGACCACGCACAATGAACGGTTCCGTAGTTGGGATGAATTTCACATTCTAGTTGTTTTTTTTGTAAAAGGTTTTTATTTTTCACTTTTTAGTTGTGGTACTTACCCCACACAAATTCGAATACCACTACCTGCTATGTAAATAACAGTGACGGAGTTACATAAGACATCGTCCATATAGACTAAGGGCCGGTTTAACCAAAGCCAGATAACTTTTATTTGGGGGAAAAAAAATGACATGTGACAGTTTTTGTACAGAAAATCTGTCAAAAATTTAATATTTACTCGCTGGATTAAACTTATATTAGGAATAAAAGTTTGGTCGAATTCGCCCTAAGTGGGGAAAATACATAATATCGAAGCTAACTCAAAAACTACGCAAGCAAAGTTAATAAAACTTATATTAAAATTAAAATAAAGTTTTTATTTATGCTTCAGTTTACAAAAAGGGCTTAGTGTTGGGAGCCTCCTTTTAAGCAAACAATGCCTGTGTTAGGAGACTCCGCTCTTCCACAGTACAGCATTAGTACATTACTGTCGCGGCCAGCAATAAAGGGATTGATGGACGATCGTGAAAATGAGGGTCGAGGCGAAGCCGAGGCACTCATGCGTGAGTCCATCAATTCCTGATTGCGGCCAAGGCTTGTATAGTACTTTTCTCAAACAACGCGCGGAAATTCAAACTGAGTAAATTAAATAGAAACTCCAGAATCAATGACGAATAACTATCATTTTTCATGCGCCAATATGTTAATTTGTTTCTTCTTTGTTCTATTTGCAAACCAATTCGAAATTTAAATTAAAATCTTTGATAAGTTACCTCCTTGGTTGCCGTGTGTTGAAGTAAAAAGTTCGTTCCATTTTTAAATAACACGACAGATATGAGTTTTCATAGTAATTTATTTGGCCGCTAAACACGCCAGATATGGATTTTCATAGTAACTTTGCTGGCCGCATCGTCACTTGTTTTTTATCAGTACAGCAATTTTGATTTATCTCGAAGAAGGTTGTCAAAATAATGCTCGAATTTCCAAGCATGTTTGAGAAAAATTACTTAATCTAATTAAAATTACAAAACCGCAGGTATTTAAAATATCAAATAAAAATAAGTATGTTAGTGAGAGTATGATTCGAGTGTGAATATCCGTGCGTAGTGTGTCAGTATGTGAGAGTGTAAGTGAGTGTATATGGGACCACCTCTGAAGCATGACCTACCAAACAAAAAAGAATCATCAAAATCAATTCATAACTGGCGGAGCAATCCCTTATCTAACACACAAAAAAAAAACATACAGACGAATTGAGAACTCCCTTCTTTTTGAAGTCGGTTAAAAATAAAATGTTTCATCACCTGTCAGAAACATGATCCACAACAGCCTTCCTGAGCTGCCTCCGCAGGTCCCTGGTCTTGCGACACATGTTCTCGATAGCTCGCTCCAGTGCGCCCGCCTGCTCCGGCTTGCCAGTCTGTGAAGAGGACTGCGCTCTGTTACTTCTAGAGTCAATTCGATGTTGTGTGACACCGGTGCCAATTCTGTTGTTCACAAACTAAACTAAATTTAAGTTCAGTGCATCTTTTTCTTTCTATTTCATTAAGAAAAGGACTGAAGATAAATTTTAGTTTAGTCCTGTCAAATTAATCAGCGCCTGACGTAAATTATCGTAATTTTAGTAGGCAAGTTTTTAAATCACGTCTAAACTTGTATGGGCGCTGATTAATTTGACAGGACTAAACTAAAATGTGTCTTCTGTCCTTGTCTTAATGAAATAGAAAGAAAAAGATGCACTGAACTTAAATTTAGTTTAGTTTGTGAACAACAAAATCGGCACCATTGTCCATCTGTGTACCACAGTTCATACAAAACAAATTAATAAAAAAAAACAAATAACTTTATCTTTCATCCAAATCCATTCAGCCGTTTATCCGTGATAGAGTAAGAAAAAAAAACAAAATGGCTGCTTATTTCAAAGTTTTAAAGTCGAAATAAGAACTGAAGACTGAAGATAAATTTTAGTTTAGTCCTGTTAAATTAATCAGAGATAAATAAAGAGATAAATCAGAGATAAGTAAATATAAACGAGCTTCTTCCTTTTAAAAGTCGGTTAATCCTTACTAATATTATAAATGCGAAAGTAACTCTGTCTGTCGCGCTTTCACGCCGAAACTACTGAACCGATTTTAATGAAATTTGGTACACAGATAGTCTAGAGCCTGAGAAAGGACATTGGCTACTTTTTATCGATATAACACGCGGGCGAAGCCGCGGGCGGTAGCTAGTAAAACATATTTATAAAACACTTACATTCGCCATGTACTCGTGCAACAGATCCTGCAACGCTTGTCGCACCGCGTTGCACTCCGCGACGATGCGCTCGCGACGCTCGTCCCTGTGGAGGTCAAAGATTTATTTAAAAAAATCATCATTATTTTGATATGAAAAATATTTAATATAAAAACTTTTTACAAAAAAAAAACCACAGCCTTCCAAATTAAAACAAAAAAACGTGAAAAATAACTTCGGAAGTCGGTGTCTTTGCTTTTCAATTTTCGTTTTTTGCCACCGACTTCCGATTTTGTGTTTTTTTTTGGAAGTCGGTTGTTTTTTTTTTTGTAAAATGTTTTTATTTTTCACTTTTTAGCTGTGGTACCTACCCCACACAAATTCGAATATCACTACCTGCTATGTAAATAACAGTGACGGAGTCAAATAAGATGTCATCTACATAGATTAAGTGGGAAAAATACGTAATTATTGAAGGTAACTCAAAAACTACGAAAGCAAAATTAATAAAAAAATTATGGGACCATCTCGGGAGTATACTCTTTCGAACAAAAAAATAAATTTGTAAGTCAGTTCACAATTGACAAAAATATCGATGAACATACACAAAAACAAAAATACATACAGACGAACATAGAACCTCCTTCTTTTTGAAGAAGTCGGTTAAAAAATAAAACAAATAGGAAAGTGTTATTGGGTTTTTCAACCACGAATTTCTCAGTAGCAGCCCGGAGTCTGGATTTGTGACCGGTTGATGGCAATAGTCTCGCCCCCTGTTACAATCATCTGCCTAACATTTTCCCAAACATGTTGGGGTCGGCTTCCAGTCTACCCGCATGCAGCTGAATACCAGTATTTTATATGGAGCGACTGCCTATCTGACCTCCACAACCCAGTAACTATAATACGATACCCCTTGGTAAGACTGGTTGTCAGACTTTCAAACTTCTGACGACCCGTAACGACTGTCAAAGATCTACAAATGACAGCCGGGACCAACGACATTTAACGTGCTTTCCGAGGCACGGAGGAGTCTCGGTATGTAAAGATGGTCACCCATCCACAGACCAACCCCGGCAAGAGTAGCTTAACCTGATGGATCGACCCTTGCGGCTGGTATTACTTAGCCACGAGCTCCTCACAAGCTTCACAGACGTGGTGACCTTATTACCCGACTGCCCCAGAAGGAGGGTAATGTTTTTCGAGAGTATGTATTATGTTTGCTTGTATGTATGTCTATTTCTTTGGCACGTTCTGTAGCTTAAACGGCTTGATGGATTTTAACATAGGCAAATACAAAAAAAAGGCAGGGTAGTTTTTTTTTTTAATTACAACAATATTGGTTAAAATAAAAGCTAGTAATGAGTATATTCTAAACACGTAGATTAATAAAACTAAAAAGCTTGAAATAAAACAAATTATTTAAACATTTTGTTTGTCTCCGCCTGCAATACCTTACATAAAACAAAGTTTAATGCTTGTTTTTCTCTTTTCAGTTATGGGTTTTTGCAGTCGGGTTTTTTGTTTTTTAAATAATTTATTTAATTTCAAGCTTTTTAATTTTATTAATCTACGTGTTTGGAATATACTCATAACTAGCTTTTATTTTAACCAATATTATCGTAATTATTAAAAAAATAACTTTCCCCTCCCTTTTTTTTGTAGGCGGGGTTTTTTTTTATTTTGTCTACCAGTCGTGATGGTGCGCTCACCTGGTACAAGAGCTATCCGCCATGAGCGCGGCTCCAGAGATAATAGACTCGAGCCTCTCTTCCAGTGAGGGACGAGTACGGAGCTCGGAGTAAGCAAGAGGTTCCATCACCATGCGCTCCTGTGAATAAATTTTAAAAAAACTTTTAATTTAACCCACAAATCCTTACTAATATTACAAATGCGAAAGTAACTCAGTCTGTCTGTCTGTCGCGCTTTCACGCCGAAACTACTGAACCGATTTAAACGAAATTTGGTACACAGATAGTCTAGAGCCTGAAAAAGGACATAGGCTAGTATTTATCGACATACCACGCGGGCGAAGCCGCGGGCGGAAGCTAGTAAATAATAAAGTGCCGGCCAAACAAAAAAAGAGTTATATTCCGTAAAATTACGTTTTTCTTTTAATTTTTTATTGCTGCAAGCTAGTACTTTAATTAGATAACTATTAATTATTTCTAACTAAAACATACTGAAGACAATATTTTTCAAAATCGTATAACAGCGCAGGATATTGCCCTACAGATTTGGTCCAACAGTGAAAAGTGAAGAAAATAACACGTTCTAACGGTTTTTTTTTTCTTTAGGTTGCGGCTTCCTGTCTAACCGGATGCAGCTGAATACCAGTATTTTACATGGAGCGACTGTCTATCTGACCTCCACAACCCAGTAACTGGGTAATACGATACCCCTTGGCAAGACTGGTTGTCAGACTTTCGGGCTTCTGACGACCCGTAACGACTGTCAAAGATCCACAAATGACAGCCGGGACCAACGGCTTAACGTGCTTTCCGAGGCACGGAGGAGTCTCGATATGTAAAGATATGTCACCCATCCACGGACTAATCCCGGCAAGCGTAGCTTAACATGATGGATTGACTCGGTGCGGCTGTTATTACTTAGCCACGAGCTCGTCACAAGCTTCACAGCCTCTCCTCATAGTCTCATGTGGCGATGTAGATGCCGCCACATATTCATTGATGGAGTCTGTCATTGATACTTACATCAAAATCATCAAGCGCTTGAGCCAACTCTCCTGGGCCTTCCACGGGACGATTTCCACCTGAAAGAAATTTAATAGCACATTAAAACTAGTTTATTCAAATCCTTGTTTCCATTTGGTGTTTTTTTTCACTCAAACGAATATCACTTTTATCAAAATCAAAAATCAAAATATTTTATTTCACATAAGCCTACATGGGCACTTATGTAAACGTCAGAAGCTAGGTGCACGGTTCCAATTGGTTGTTTATGGAGAAGAGCCGGCAAGAAACTACATGGTTACTCTTTTAAAAATAATTGGCTTTTACAATATTTTCAAATTACAGTGTTAGTAGGCATGGGAGGACAATGTAGGCCTTTCAACAAGTACCAGGTACTTAACAAAATAGAAAATGTTCAACAAATCTACAGTCCACTAAGCCTACAACGTTCTCACATTCACAACATAGAAAAATAATCCATCCTTACTAATATTATAAATGCGAAAGTCACTCTGTCTGTCTGTCTGTCGCGCTTTCACGCCAAAACTACTGAACCGATTTAAATGAAATTTGGTACCCAGATAGTCTAGAGCCTGAGAAAGGACATAGGCTACTTTTTATCGACATACCACGCGGGCGAAGCCGCGGACGGAAGCTAGTAAAAGATAAATAAGATAATAAAAATAATAACCTTTTTAATACAAATGACATGATTGCCATTACAACTGTAACAAATCTGAATAATTTATTATCATGTCATGTGTCTGAAGATAAAATTACATTTAGGAAAAGTTATTTATTAAACCATATTAGGTGTGCAAATATCTATAACAATTGTGATATTTCTTACATTAATAATTCATTTATCTATTACAGCGACCCACTCTTAGTCCGCACGGACACAACAGCGAGATTTCTTGTTTATATGTAACTTTAATATTAACGTATTATACACATAAACCTTCCGGAATAAATTCTCTGAACGATGGTGAAAATCTCATTAAAATCTGTTGCGTGGTTTAGAAGAAGTCATAAATATAAACACGAAAAGTGACTTTTAATGGAATAGGTTATTAACTATATATTTACACTCCATTTGAAATAAGATTAGACATTTAAACAAACCTTTTTACAGTCCGTTCAATCGATTTTGACTTCTGTGGCGGTACCTACATCGCCACATTCGAACTACGCATCAAAGAACTGACGTCACACAAAAATCCTGCATCGCGCAATTAGAGTTTACCGTGCAGTGAACATATATACAAAAATCCAATATCAATCATTGTGTAGTTGCCCGCCAGACACAACACCCGTCTGGTCGGAAGATCCTCCCTTTTCTATGGTGGATGACTGAACTTTACACCCTGTTCCTCATACCCCTAAACTTCTATACCGTAGTCATAAGGATGGCAATAAAAGCAAAAAAATGTTACACAATACCAACTGTCTACCGCAGCTGCCATTTGTCATGCCACCAACGCAATAGAAGTCAAAATCGGTTGAACGGACTGTAAAAAATGTTTATTTAAATGTCTAATCTTATTTCAAATGGAGTATAAGTCTACTGTATTTTATAATGGATTTCCGCAAAGTCACAATATGTTTTACTAGCTGCGCCCCGCGGTTTCACCCGCGTAGGTGTCGATCCCGTGGGAATATAGGGATAAAACGTATCCTATGTCCTATTCCAGGTCATGGTCTACCCGTGTGCCCATCCTCTCCTCTCTAGAGTAGGGAACGTCGCGGCGGAGCCGGCGTCGAACGGTTCGCGTATTGCATTTCGTGATAACTTCGAAATTAAATGTCCGATTCGAATTAATTAAAAAGTATTTTACTGCTACATAAATACTCTTGATGTTAAAACTATTTATTTGAATAAGAATTAATATTATGTTGATAAAACACCTTCGCAAATAATGCATTAATTTCGAACAAATTTGATTACCATAAAAAAAGGTTACAGTGAGTCAATCTTAAAAGATAGATATATGCTGTCGCGGACATTTTTTTTTAACTTTTAAAGAGGAACAATTCCATCATACATGATATTTCCGTAACTCAAACCGTTTACGCAGTGCACGCAACGGAAGCTCTCAAAAGGAATATTTTTTCCCGTTTTCGCAACATTTTTCATTTATTCTCCGCTCCTATTGGTCGTAGCGTGATGTTATATAGCCTATAACCTTCCTCGATAAATGGACTATCCAACACAAAAATAATTTTACAATTCCAACCAACAGTTCCTGAGATTAGTGCGTACAAACAAAGTCTTCAGCTTTATAATATGAGTACAGCAACTGACCGGCGGGCGGGCCGGCCTGCCCCCTGGCCACGCCGGCGATGCTGCCGACGGCGCAGCACACGGCGCGCAGCACGTAGTCGCGGTTGGCCTTGGCCGCCGCCAGCTCGGGGTGGCGCACGTACACCTGCGGCAGGCGTTACACTCAAAATCAAAATCAAAATATTTTATTTCACATAAGCCTACATGGGCACTTATGAAACGTCAGAAGCTAGGTGCACGGTTCCAATTGGTCGTTTCCTATGGAGAAGAGCCGGCAAGAAACTCCATGGTTACTCTTTTAAAAGATAATTGGCTTTTACAATATTTTCGAATTACAGTGTTAATAGTTATGGGAGGACAGTGTAGGCCTGCCTTTCAAGGAGTTTCATGTAGGTAGTTAAAAGAAACTGAAATTGTTCCATAAAAAAATAAAAAAATAAAAGGTCTACAGTCCACTAAGCCTACAACGTTCTCACATTCACAAGGTCTATTAGAGAAGAATCTATATAAGATAAATAAGAAACTAAAAATAAAAACCTATTTAAACCAAATGACATGATTGCTATTACAACTGACACAAATCTGGATAATTAACGTGTCACTGGAAGCCAACCCTACGGCTGGCGAAACGCTAGGCAGATCATGAGATGCCACACGAGCCAGAGCCATCCAGAACTAACCATGTATGGTAGCCTTTGCTTTCCTTTATTTTATTATTAGTTTAATAAAAGTTATAAAACTAAAACCCAACTACGACAAAAAAGCCTACTAAAAAGGTATAAACAAGACATCACAGATAGACAAATTCAAAATCCGAAGTCACACGTATTAGAGCGTAAATCAAACAATGTACGTATGACTCCAAATTTCTGTCTGTCTGTTATGTCTTGTTTATATCTTTTTAGTTAGCTTTTTTGTCGTAGTTTTATAACTTTTATTTTTACTTATTTTTTTTTTGAGTTATACTATGTTTATTTATGAAATGTGCTAATTAAACCCTTTCATTTGGTACCCAAAAGTTATTTTTTTGTTCATGACTTTGTGGCCTCTAGAGGACGCCATATTCAATTTAATTTGACGTCACATAGCTTATAACCAGCGGACGATCAAGACACTTCATTCGATCATTATCTATAAAAACGGCAAAAAAATATGTCTATTGTATGGGAGCCCCCTTAAATATTTATTTTATTTTGTTTTTCAGTATTTGTTGTTATAGCAGCAACAGAAATACATCATCTGTGAAAATTTCAACTGTCTAATTAACACGATTTATAAAATACAGCCTAATGACTGACGGACGGACGGACAACGGAATCTTAGTAATAGTCCCGTTTTACCCTTTGGGTACGGAACCCTAAAAATCACCTTGGAAGCCGTCAGCAACATGGTAGAATGTTTCTTCAGAACTGCCCTAGCGGCTGCGAGCTCGTCCTTCATACGCGGTTCCTTCAATTCGCGCTGCCTCTTAGCAGCCTGAGCAGCAAGCTCTGAAGCTGACCGACCAAACTGACGCGCTGACTCCATTAGTTCAGATTGAGATGAGGCTGACTTTAGCTTGTCTAAGTCGTTTTCAACCTGCAGAAAAATAAATTGACCTCAAATATCAATGACATGAAAAAGTCATTCAATAGGGTAATTTGAACATAGAATTGTATTGATGATTGATGGCACTTCTTTCTTCAGATCTACTCACTACACACCCATAATAGAGGGCCTAGTATAGAACCTTGTGGTACCCCACAGGTTGCTGGGATGTGCTTCGATATTTACCAGTACCAACTACTTGGTACCCATTTTTAAGCTAAGAATTTAATATTTATAATGCAATGCCAGTAATATTGAGACTAACCAGTTTTTTAATACTAAGAAGTTTGTGACTTACATTGTCAAATGCCTTTGTGCAATCAATGAAGCTCCTTATAGCTATTTGTATTTTTATTTTTATCAATGTTAGTTTTTAGTTAGTAATATTATCAATTATCGCGGACAGGGTGTTATGTGTGGATATATTATGTGACATTCATGTCACTACATCCGTTATTTGCAAGAAAGATACGTTTCTAAAACGTGCTACTCACCGTGTTCAGCTTGTTGAGCAACAGATGCACGTCCACCATATCAGCTAAGATAAGCAGGCGCGTGACGGCTGAGAGGAGCCCCCGGGCTGCGCGCACCATGCTGGAGCGCACTTGGGACGCGCAGGGCTCCTCGGAGAACTCTCTGGCTGCGAGGCTCATTGCTGCTCCTGTGGGAGAGGGTTAAAAGTTCAATGACGATAAATGACCCCAAGCCTTTCATAATTAGTATCCAAACATAACCAGAATTTAAAAATTACGTCAGCGTCTAATAGATGCTGAATATACAACAATGATGTAACTCAATGTCCTAAATAAGCCCAGAGTTCTGTCTCAAATTACCCTAGGTGTCTAATGGGCAACTAGCTTCAACTTTTTAACGAACTGACCGACTCTTTGACAATTCAAAAGTGCCTGTAAATGGTTTAATTGAAATAAATGCTTTGAGTTTGAGTTTGAGTTTGAAAGTAATTTTAATAACACTAAGTTTTAAATTACCCTATCTGTCTAAAGTAACCCCCCGCTCTGTCTTAAATTACTCTAGGTGTGTCTTATGTAATTTTGACGTTTTTCTTAGCCTAACTTGAATAAATGACTTTTGATACATACCAGCCTTGCGGACCTCTTCCACAGCCGTCAGCATCTGCTGCGTAATCTCGGGGTTCTCATAGGCGATGCTCTGTCCTCGCTCTATGAAGATCTCCGTTGCTCGCTCCACGGTAGCTACTAGGGCGCTGGCTCGCTTGGATTTGCCCGCTGTAACAGATTTTTAATGGTTTAAGTCATTTTTTTGAGAAAATATTTCCAACTCGGATTTTCTCCTGTATCGATTGTATGCATGACTAAGCGAATGTCAGTGGTAACATTTGATCTTCGAAAACCGCCATTATTGCTTTCGAAATTAAGACGTTGTTAGCCGCTCAACTGATGATTGACCTTTAGAAGGCCGATAACCATTAAAATTCTATTGTGTCTCGTTAATGACAGTTGCGAGGTTTAATGCTATTGTCAATGACTTCGATGGACAAACATTAAAAAAATAACATACAGATGAACATAGAACGTCCTCCTTTTTGGAAGTTAGTTAAAAACTTGTCACAAATGTAAGAAAATTTTAGTTTTATTTGACATGTAGACCGAGATAGAATGAAAATGTTCTTGAACAAACAAAGAAATAGAACTGATTCTAGTTGCCCCTTCCAAAAGGTAGTTTTCGTATGGAGAAGAATAGGCAAGGACCTCCACCGTTACTCTTTTAGAAATGGTTTACAATATTTTATATACATGAATTATATAATTATATGTGAAGACGATGCACCTACAATAAGATTACTGTACCACAAAAGGTAAAAAGAATTAAAAATTAAGCAATGACTAATAAATTAATTATGTCAGTTAATTACGTCAGCTTGCTCTCCGTCCATCTCCAGGTTACGAGGCCCGAGGGTCCCACTTGAGGGTCAGGCTCGTGGTACTATTCTGTCTAGCTAACTCACGTCTTTTCTTCTTAGCATCCCGGTCCTTGCTGTTGACGAGCGTGGTGACCTGCAGCACCAGCGGCTCCAGCGTCCTCTCCACCGACATGGTGCGTATCTCCAGGTTGCGGGGGTCCCACTTGAGGGTCAGGGTCCCCGTGGTACCGTACTGGTCCGTCATTGTACCCATGGTTGCTGGAATGAGAAGGTTGATGAGGTTATTAAAAGATTACTAGATAATTTTTGTTTTTTTTTACTGGCGCTGTTGTTTGCACATCTGTGGAAGTACGAAAATAGTGCTTACTACGACATAAAGGCTACAATGATTTTTGCTTTATAGTTTTTAACCGACTTCTTCAAAAAGGAGGAGGTTCTATGTTTGTCTGTATGTTTTTTTGTGTGTATGTTACGCGATTACTCCGCCAATTATGAATCGATTTTGATGATTCTTTTTTTGTTTGGTAGGTCATGCTTCAGAGGTGGTCACATATAAATTTGATTAACTTCGCTTTCGTAGTTTTTGAGTTAGCTTCAATAATTACGAATTTTTCCCACTTAGTCTATGTAGACGACATCTTATTTGACTCCGTCACTGTTATTTACATAACAGGTAGTAGTATTCGAATCTGTGTGGGGTAGGTACCACAAGTTTTTATTTATCAGATAATTTTATTAGTTTTCTATTTTCTTTACTTATCTGTAAACATGTGCCTTATTATCACAAAAACCGTGTTTATCAGTTGTTTAGACTAAACACCTTTTAAACTTGACATTTCTCTATGGATTTTGACATAAAACTGACATTAAACATGCGTTGAATAAGAGTCTAAGTATAAGTTAAAGCCCGTAATGTTGTTCATCTTAATTAAAAAGTATTTCCGAATGTGTAAAACAGAAATATGTATGGACCAGACAACTATAATAACTTATTCTCTACAGGAATTTTGAATAATAAGAATAAAAATTATCATCATTTCAGCCGAAAGACGTCCACTGCTGGACATAGACCTCCCCCAAGCACTGCCACTTCGACTGATTCTGGCCTTCATGCTGCACAAAGGTTACTAAATAAAACCACTGTTGGTTTTTAAATTGTAGGCAAGAATTTGACCGTACAATGTTGGCTTTGATGGTGAATTTGACACCACACTTGGTAACATAATGGACTTCTATAATTAGATTGTTATAACAATTGCTACAGTTATCAGTACATGGATTGTGCATCAGATGATATGGCAAGAAAGGGTGTGACTATTGAGATGACAGCTGATGGAGATGTATGGAAGAGGAAGGCATTTGGTGCAGCCACGTGGCACACTTCCCTATCTAATTTCTTACCACAAGAACCTACTTTTAGGGTTCCGTACCCAAAGGGTAAAACTTGACCCTATTACTAAGACTCCGCTGTCCGTCTGTTAGCAGGCTGTACCTCATGAACCGTGATAGTTAGACAGTTAAAATTTTCACAGATAATGTATTTCTGTGGCCGCTTTAACAACAAATACTAAAAAACAGAATAAAATAAATATTTAAGGGGGCTTTCATACAACATAGGTGATTTTTTGCCGTTTTTATAGATACAAATAAAAAAAAAATTGGGATAAGAGAGGATGATAGGTGTGCAGCATTTTATGGACCTACGGGATACAATTGTTGGGCGTTACCAGCAAAACTAACACACTCTGCCCGCAAAGAGTGAAAAATGGTATCCTAAGAACAATAGCAAATGTAACTTTGCTTGCTAGGAACAACGAAATCCATGACTATCTACAAATGCCATCAGTTAACTCTGAAATCAAGCGGTATAAAAGACAACCTTGCATCCAAACCCACTATACTTCATTTTAAATAAGATTACACATTTAAACAAACCTTTTTACAGTCCGTTCAACCGATTTTGACTTCAAACCGTAGGCATAAAGATGGCCTTAAAAGCAAAAAAGGTTACACAATACCATTTGTCATGCCACCAATGCAATAGAAGTCAAAATTGGTTGAACGGACTGTAAAAAAGGCATATTTATATGTCTAATCTTATTTCAAATGGAGTATAGCACTGAACTGTTAAACCTGACAGTGGTGGCAAAAAGGCTGAAACGGAACCACCTTCTATAAGGAAATCCTCAATGGGATCCCTTTAGTGGGATTCCCCGATGTTGCGGAGGTGGATGCAACTCCACGCTGAATTTTTAATTTTAGTTGTTAATCCTACTAACACTAGATGTTAAGTAAAATAACTGTTACTAACCCTATGGACTCTGTCTGAAATAAAAGTATTTTATTCTACCATACCACCACACCATTTGACATGGAATGATATCGGTACCGATTTCAAATAAATCCTTACTAATATTATAAATGCGAAAGTAACTCTGTCTGTCTGTCTGTCGCGCTTTTACGCCGAAACTACTGAACCGATTTAAATGAAATTTGGTACACTGATAGTCTAGGGCCTGAGAAAGGACATAGGCTACTTTTTAACGACATACCACGCGGGCGAAGCCGCCGGCGGAAGCTAGTTACCCATAAAAAAAGGTGTTTGTATAAGGCAAACGCCCTAAATAAGACAAATACTTTTTTTTCTCTGTTCATACACTAGGAAGTGGTTTAGGTCTGACATTTTAGAAAGGCTTTTATGTTTTGATGTTGGTAAAGTGATTATTGGGAAGAAAAAGTGTGTAAGCTGTGGTTATTTTGACCTACAACATAATTTGATGTTCCAGCCCGCCTAGCATGACCACCGTAGAAACGGGTTTTGTCGACGGAAGAATAGATAAAATGACACGATAGTGATTGTTTATATGTCATTTTGTCTACTCTTGTGTGTGCAGGTGACATTTTTGTTTCACAACATTATTAACCTTGAGACGAGTACTACTAAGCTAAAAAACATTAACGGCTCACAAGATTTGCAAAGGAATTCGTCAAACCAGCCTATTCATTATTTTTGACCACAGGAGCCTTAATAAACAAGTGAAAGTTCTAAAGAAATATTATCGTACTGCACCACGGAATGTGCAACAAAAATGTACTTCTATAACGGAAATACCAAGATAACAGTATTGAAATTACGTATTTGTATACTTACGAATTCAAGTAACAATGAATGACTCACTGCAAAACTATGGATTTTCTCACCTTTCAAAAAGTTTTTGAGACCAAATTACGAGTCAAACAAGAGCAAAAATCAAGGTTTTGGTTAGATTCGTAATTATTTTGGTCGATATCTATGTTTTTGGGCTATAAATGATATAAAAACCTAATTACAAATACAACGGTATTATACGACGGAATTTAAAAGTGCTATTTATTTATTGATGTACTTATTGTAATACGCCAATTCAAATTGGTAGGTTTATAAGTTGACAACATAATATAGCTACTTTTACCTGATGATTAGCAACGATTCCCTGGTTTAATACACTTAACACAATATCTAGAAGATGAAACAGTTCGTAACACACAATATTTCACTTAGTTTTTATGAAATAACACAAGAAATCACACGAATTTCGTAAAGTTAGCTGAAGAGTACCACCTAGGCGTGTCAAAAAAATAGCAACTGATAGTTGCCAACGTAAGAAAAAATAAACCTACTATTTTCCAATTTCAAGCAGTAGTGTTACCTCAATACAAAAGTTCGAGCCTTTTTCTAGTTTTGTTTTGTCGTGTGGGTTGGAATGATTGTCGAATATCGTCATTTAAGTGTAATAGATAATTAGGACACCAGCTTCTGTAAATTGTTGCGTGGATTCTTAAACTTGTGCTAATTATGTGAATAACAATCTCGGCTGCACTATGATGCAACTCATAGCTATTGCATTTACGACGGGCGGGAACAGTTGAGCAGGTGGTGGCCCAGTCAGTGGTAATGGTCGCGACTAACGCGTTGTAAGTACGTTCGAACCTGAGCTTTATTTTGTGTAAATTATTTCATCACCACGGCTCTCAAAACGGTGATGTCCTAGAACCAAAAATTCGAAGACATGTTGCATTTACCAACCCACACTGGGCCCGCGTGGTAGATTACGGCCCACTCCCTGTCACCGAGAGGAGGTCTGAGTCTCTGCAGTGGGAACATTGTAGTTTATTTTATTTTTTTGTGGGAAGTCATCAAATGACTTCTGGGTGCAGCTGGAGGGCGTGTCAGACTTTTACTGACTAAAACTCACCCGTGTTCCTTCAGTTGCTTGTTGCCAAGGGCCCCGGTATCCCTTTCGGACTTTTTCGCAACCCTGGCAGATTATAGTTAAGCTGACTATGCATAAGATAACAGTTATTTTTAGATAGACATCTTTGATTTTGTAGAAGATGTTATTAATTAAGTCTCACTTACACCTCAAAACAATAAATGCATTTAGACGTGAACGTCGTCGCGTCGTTGTATTTCTGTCAATGGTCGCTTTCACATTGGACGATTACGATAACGACACGATATCGTCGGACTGGTAGTTTCATACAGTTACTACGAGTACTAATCGCTTTAAACACTTTCACACTGTGTCGGTGTAGTGCCGGTATCGTCACCGACTTTGATTTTCGTGCCGTTATCGGTGGACAACACAGTGCACTTGCCTTGAATACAATAATAAAATTTTGGATTTGCGCGGCGATGCTTTTGCTGGCGCAACGCGACTATTCGAGACGGCCGCATGACCGCATGACAATAAGCTGTTGGTTGCATTGTGTCACATACGGATATCGTCCCGATATCGTCTGACGATGTGGGGCCGATATATTGGTTTCATTATCGTCGCATTGTGAAAACGGCCAATCGTGTGAAGATGACAAAGACAGAAAGATGTTGTAGCGCTTAGCGTTAATAGATGCATTCATTTAGTGATTCGTGGTGCAAATGGACTTAGAAGCCGCACTAAGGCTCGTTTGTACTTAAAATTCAGTCATCTTATATTGATAAATGATTTTTATTTATTCCATTCCAAGGTACAATTCCGTAGCCGACTGAGGGCAGCGGCAGTAAGCATCGTGTCGTCGCGACACTACTGGTTTATAATTATGTATTTCTATTAAATTCTTTCCGTAGCTAGCGACACGTCGTGTTTAGAGTAGTGTCGCGATGACACGTCACCTGCTGCTGCTACTTGCAGTCGGCTACGGAATTGAACCTTAAACATTGCCAC
This sequence comes from Lithophane leautieri, assembly GCA_949152455.1. Taxonomy (NCBI): domain Eukaryota; kingdom Metazoa; phylum Arthropoda; class Insecta; order Lepidoptera; family Noctuidae; genus Lithophane; species Lithophane leautieri. The sequence goes on from OX424488.1 coordinate 7,671,092, forward strand.
ACTATCCGAGGCCGTGTGTGACAGAACCGAAGCCATTTTATTTCTTACTCAATCCGAAATATTTAGAGAGTAATCCTTCTGGAATGTGTGACCATAAAAAGGTTGGTCATAAATTGGTGGAGAAGAATATTCCAAGACTCTTCTATATCTACGAGTAGAATCTGCTTTCGTTGCATATTCATAAGTCGCATTATTGTCAATTCTTTTTTGTTTTATCTCTTCTGTGACATTCAAAGTCGCATTACCAACCTTTTTTGTGATTGTTGATGTAGATTTAGGAAGTCTTTTAATGTCATCATTAACTGTTTTACTACCAGCATTATTCTTAGCAGCTGGCAGTGTTTCCAAAGATCTATGAACTACGATTTTTACTGAGCTCACTGTTTTTTTTGATTTTGTAACTTTTGTAGTCTCACTGCTCGTGGCTTTTTTCTTGTTTTTCGAATTGTATGCATGCCTATCGTCATTTTTTACTATTTCTTTATTACTTTCTACAACTTGTCCATCTTTATTTACAGAATTGTTTGTGAATTGTTTGTGTTTTGTTTTCTTAACATCTCTTTTAGGTTCTCTCACTATAATCTTATTTTTTTTTGTCTCATCTATAACATTCTTTACTTTATAACCGTTTTTTATAACGTTCATCCTAATATGTTTATCATTTTTATCAATTTTCCTTAAACGGTTTACTTTATTTTGGAGAATCCTCATTCTTTTAATGTAATCCTTAATCCCATGTTGCACAGTAGTAATTCTGTTAGTCTTTGCTAGAGATTTCTGTATTTTTCTTTCTTCTCTGTCAAATACATCGATGGACAGTTCTTCCTCAGGCAAGGGGGGCGCTATACTTCTCCTGAGGTCTTTGTCACATACATCTCTTGAATTAATTCGTGAAGGTATTGTTTTTCTTAATTTATCAGGCTCGGCTTGTGTATCTTCATTCGATGTAGTTCCATGTCTGAAATGATGTGGTTGTTTATTTTAGTTTTACTTATTCTGGCTCTGGACGCGAAGCCTTTTAGTGAGTCATTCCAGTATCACAAGGACCTCACTGATCTGTCTTCAAATGTATTTGTACCCTAGGCCAGTATAAGGCTAGGCTAGGACTGTACTTGTCACCTGGGGGCTTAGTACAAACGCGCGTAACAAAACTAGACACGATGTTTGTATGAAATTACAATTATTTTATAGCATTTTGGTTAAATTTTTTTTTAAAGCTCAATTTGTGTCATCCATTGTATAGAATAAAGTCTTAGAACGAAGTAAATATTATGCGTGGAACGAGTAATTTCAAGTTTAAAATTGGTCGAATTTACGTTACGTTTCTGTCGTGTGTTCTCGATCGGGTCTCTGAATTGACTCACGAGTTGGCTTCGTGTCCGGAGCATATTATGTCGTAAACTGTAAAACCAAGCTGAAGATCCACCTGTTAGAAGTTCTGTTACTTCTTACAAGCGCCTTCCCTCTCTTTCTTCTGTCCCTGTCAAATACTTCAATAGAGAGTTCTTCACCAGTCATGGGAGGTGTTCTACTCCTCCTGAGGTCTTTGTCACTCACAAATTTAAAATAAAGAAAATTATGAATGATTTTTTTAAGTTATATATGAATGCTAAAGAATGTGTTGACGATATATCAAGGTATACATTTCCAGTATAAACTAACCTCACACCCTTAAAAGCTTTCCTTACAACGAAATGCCAGCTTATGCTAGAAATGTATTACTTCCTATGTCATGCGTACCTTAGCTCGGGCGTAGTGGTTGGTTGAACAGTTGGTAGCCTGCCTGTAGACTCCTCTACCAACATCCTATGCACTAGCTTGCTTTTCAAATAAGACTTATACATGATTTCTGGTTTCTCCGTAGTCTTACAAGATATTTCTTTCGTGTATATAGTGGCATATAACCGTGAGTTACATTTTTGCTGTCGTTCCGGAGATAGTTCTATAGGAGTACCTTCAATTGTTTCATCTGATGATTCGTCTGTATTTAGATAATATGTTATTTGTAGTTGTTGACTGTTACTCTCTTCTTTAGACGTTTCAAGATTTGTTGCTTCTTCTTGATGTGTTTCATCACTTGCCTTTATTAAATTGACGTTGTTGTTATCAGCAATTGATGTGGGGTCTATTTTTGAATTATGCTCGGAGTTTTCATCTTCAATTGCGATGTTATATCCGTACATCTTGAAAGTATTCTCTGATTCTCTTACTGCAGGTTTATATGGAAATACAGTAGTTTTAGAGCTTGAAGATCGAGTCTCTTTGATTTTTTTCAAAAATGTTGCCATTTCTTTGTTCAATGCTCGTCTGACATTAATGTTAAGATGTGTGTAATGATCAAAAATAATAGCCCGGACGCCATTTCTAATTATCTTAACTAAATAGTTCTTAGGCCTTTCTGATGTTGAGTTGCCATAAGCCAAAATATCCAATAAGAATTTTCGAAACTTTTCTCTGGCATCCTCTCTATATAAAGAATCGATATACTCCAGAAATTCTTTAACGTTATTGTCGTATGTTCCATGTCTTATTCCAGTCACCACTTCATTTATATCTGCTTTCAAACAGGAACTGATTTTCTCCTAATCAAATCTAATTTTTCGGCCAGTTGACTTCTAAATGCATAATTCTCAGTCAATTCATAAAATTTGCAGCCTCTGTAATGATATTTTCTGATTTCTTTGTCTATAATGTCGAGGAAATCTCTGAATGCGGTGTCTTCATAACTGTTGAGTATGTCAGCGACTTTCTGAATGAACTCCGTGAAGGTGTCACATCTCGGCGCTCTGAAGTCAGGCTGTCGGATCTTGTGATCATCAATATCTGTTTCATCTTCTTCGGTGTGTCAAGAGGGCTCGAGATTGTGTAAGCTGGAAAAAAAAATTGGAATGCCACAATGAAACCAGGCGGTGATTTAAAACTTCAAAACTAATTTTACAATTAAAATTTACTAGTAAAATTGTTTGTTAAGGAACAACGCCGGACGCGGCATTGCTACCGCGCCACTACAAAAATTCTTGAAATAAAACAAAATAACTACCAAATATTCTAAACAGTAGAAAACAAGTGCACGCTTTCATTTAATATAAAAATACTTACTAACATTTTTAGGAATCATAAAACTTGTTATACTGCGCATGCAACTATTTATTTATACTTAACTAGCTGATGCCCGCGGCTTCGCCCGCCTGTATGTCGGTTATTATATACTAAGACCTTCCTCGAGAACCACT